>CM019826.1:21767569-23172269 GCA_009763385.1 Coix lacryma-jobi var. lacryma-jobi
CGCAGCTCAAAGTGCAAGGATGAGTTAATGTGGATGTAACATCACTGATGCTCCAAGGGAAACAAGCGAAAGAATTTAAAAAACAAGAAAAATCCCACAGCACAAAAACCAATAGCTGATTGAAATGAAAAGATAGGCCAGAACTAGGGATTCCATTTCCCAGCAGAGATAGAGGACCCATCCGCTGATAAAGGAACAAATTCAACTAGTGAAGCTAGTCACAGCCACCGTGGTGGTGAGGATGAAATCATTCGCAAGAATCAACAGGCTTCTAGTCTAGGTCTAAAGGCAGAGTAGCAACGAGAATTAAATATTTAAGGTTAGCTACCAAAAACCTTACAGACCAAAATAACCAGATAAATAGCATAAACACTGATATAAAGTAATAACTCATTCAAGAAATAAACCAAGCACACATGTAATACAGTTGAGCGGCTTGAATAGCCATATGCCACAGTGGAACCTAGGCAACAGGGATATATATATAAACAGATGGCAAACAAGTGGGCAATACCAATTAAACATAAGTTTACTGCATTGTTGATTATTATTATCACACAACACACCATATGTGTGATAGAGAGCTCAAATAATGTCTGCTCATTTATCTTTTCTTTTCCAGTTTTGAGTCCCTATGTTTCTTATGTGTTGCAAGTGATGATGCGCCCTGCCCACAGGATAATTCTTGTTCTGCTACTAGCTCTACTGCATTATGTCCACATGATTAACAATAGATTAACTGAACATATCATTCCAATGAAAAATAAGAGCCACCTCCTCTGCAAGACTGGCAGATCAATCGACAAAAACAAAAATAGTCATCCATAAAGCTTAGTAGCTGAAAGTTTTATGGAGCAAATGATAAGAAATAAAAATGTACTAAAGAAAAATTGGCAAGTCTATGCATATCACAAAGCACATCATGTTCTACTGAAACATACATGAAATTCTACAGAAGAGTGAATGGCTACCAAAAGTCACATCAAGTTACATCAGTGATTTCGATGTCGTAATAATTATAATACAAATAATATTTCTTCCAACATGTGCATCTGCACACTTTTAAACAATACACTGTAACCCATAATGTCAAATGTCAATTAGATATTTAGATCTTAAGAAAATGAGCAATATCTACTTTTAAGAAACAATGCACACTCTTGGTGATTATATTATATGTAAAAAATGTGATTATGATAGCAAATTTACCTTAGCAATAACAGGCCTAGCCATTGAAGTCCCAAGCAGATACTTTCTTTCATATACTGCACCAGCACGCAGACAGGGATATATATATTCACTAACAAATTCTTCTTTCAGGTCCTTCACAACAAGCTGGCATGCACCACTAGCTTTTGCCTTTTTCTCCAATCCTTCCAATTCAATGGCACCCTAGCAAGAGTTAAGCACATGTATTAAACAAACTGTTAGCTAGAATTATAAAACCCAAACTATAATGCTAACTATTCACATATCGATAACCAAACAAAATATATCAATAAAATACTAGATTTATAGTTACGATATTAGAAAGGTACAAGAATGCAAAGGCAAGAGGTGAGTAAATCATCGGCCTAACAAAAATGCAACCAGCAGAAAAACATGCAAGAAAACAACTACCCCTTAGTTCCAAAACTTAGGTCATTTTAATTCTGTCCAAAGCCAGACTTTGAGATTTTGACAAAGTTTTTAGACAAATGCACCAAAAAATTGTTTCATGAAATCTACCATGAAATGTATTGATTGTGCATTTATTTAGTATTGTAGATGTCAATGTATTTTCAAATAAACTTGATTAAAGTTAAAGAAGTTTTGACTTGTACAAAACTAAAACGGCCCTACATTTTGGAATGGAGGGGCCGAGGGAGAACTAAGAGTGAAAGGGAAAGGAACATATATGTTGGTATGACATCACATCACACAGCATAAAATGGGACAGTACAACTGAGGCTAGGTCAAGTTTTAGATACCTGGCCAACATCAGCGGTGAAGCAGACGACTTCACAACCATAGTTCTCCCTTAAAAATTAGTAAATAAAAATACATCATGCACAAGTTAGATCAATATAGACTCCAAGCCTGGTAGAGCCAAATTAAGATAAGGAATATCTATACCTGAGCCATGGGACAATGACAGATGTATCCAAACCACCACTATAAGCTAAAACAACCTTATTTAATTTGCCACGCAATCCACCATTGTTTTGATCACCGCTATTAGCACTGGAAACTGCACCTTGTGCTTTTCCAGTTGCCATGGAACACCTGATACCTTCATTTTTTTCACAAAAATATAACAAAAATATAGAGGTTATCATTGCAGCAAATGAAAATGTCTATTATCTTGTCAATTGAGCTGCAAAATAATAGATTTAAGTCACTAAAGTTTCCTATTACAACAAGCCTTTTATTTTTTCAGCTAAGTTCATGAAAAAACAGCATGTATATGCAGCACCACACATAGAAAAACATTTTTAATCATGCAGTTTAATACCCTTTTTGTGTAAAATGGTTGGCCAATACTTCATAGAAAATAAGGCTCTTTTGATGTTCACCCAAGTGAAGAGAATAAGATTGCACAAAACAGGAGGTCAACTTCAGTTATTTCTCGGGCAGTGCCACCTTATATTTTTACAGCTAAGACCATAGGGGAACCAGATACGATTAATTTTACCAAGCAAGGAGGAATACCAAAGACAGTTATAGATTGGAACACTGAATTTTTTGTACACAGAAAGGGAAAAGGTCCAAATTGCTCCCTCCAAATTTGCCCTTTGTCTAGATGACCCCTGAAACTAACATTTGGTTCAATTTACTCCCTCCAACTAGTTAAGTTGATCCAATTTACACACCTTAAAAAGAATTTTCTTTTTTGTTTGCATGTGTACAAATTTTGTTTTAATTTCAAATTTTGTAAGGTGATAGGGGGAATCATATTTTGTGTAAGAAAAAAATCATCATTATGTTTTGTACGATATTGTATCTTTAGTGTTAATTTATTATTAAATTTCCTAATCTATCAAAATAGGGAAAAAAACTAAGATATATTTTTCTAACATAACTTATGATGTCCTCTACACAGAATTTGATTTAAAATCGACTTAGACGTGGAGAAACAAAAGTAACAAATCCTGTTAAGTGGTAAATTAGACCAACTGAAATAGTTGGAGGTGGTAAATTGAACCAAATGTTACTTTATGGGTTATCTGGACATAGGCCAAACTTGAGGGGAGTAATTTAGACTTTTCCTTTAAAAAAGTAACATATTTCATACGACAAGTACTTGAACAATGATCAAATTCAGGACCTATAAAATAAATAGCAAAATTCAGAATGTGAACACAAAACGCGTGGTGCCGATAGTATGTGCTACATTGCAGGTACAGGGAATAATGGTCTAACAAGTAAATAAAACCTACACAAAGGATAGACAATATTTCAAGAAGGCCTGGCATATGGCATGAAATACCTTGGGCATTGCGAGCCTTGTTGTTCTGGCGCCTGCAAACCTGAACAGCAGTTGCGCCATGAAGGGAATTCGACAGCGCTCCAGCCTAGCATCCACAAGTTACACAGGAGAGATTGCTGATATGTTCAAGCAAGTTGAAAACAGAGGAGGGGAAATATCATCGCTTACCTTATGATGAATGAGGCAGGTCGCGTTCGAGTCCAGACAGACACCAATCCCTGCAGGATTGGCAAGAAATTGTCAAAGCCGTGCAAACACAACACGTACCAAAGCCTGGAAACATCTAAGCATCGAACTAACACGGACCTATCCGGCAAGCACGCAATGCCGGACATGGGCGGAACGCGAAGAGAAAACATTACACGGATTGGAACGAACTGAAGCGAGGGAGCCGCGGCTTACCGAGGAATCGGGAGGCGTCTCCAGCCGCAAACGCCATTACAGAAGAACCGGAGGCGGCGTGCTTGGGCGTGGACGGCTGCGGTCTGCAGAGCGGAGAGGCGGGCCGGCGGCGTGCTTGCGCGGACGGGTTTTGTTCTAGGGTTATACCCGTACGATACGAGACGGGTTTTTTTTTTTGACAAGGGAGACGGGGTTGTGTTTGGGGAGTTTTGACGACGGATAATAGGTGTTGGTGGCGAACTGGCGGGGCTGCAGTGGGCCGGATCGGGCCGACATGAGTCTCGCCCGTTGGCTGCTGATGCTTTCTGGACCGCCCGATTTTTATGCAGGATAACAGCCCAAGAGAAACACGGGCCGGGCGCACGGGGAACTCCGTCACGGAGACGGAGCTTTGAGCGAGCAGAAACAGTGTAACACTTGCAACAGGAAATAGGAAGATCTGAGTGCAGTGAGCCGATCGCAGATCGCGCATGGAACAACAACAATTCAACAAACAATGCTCCGACAGCTTTATTTCGTACAAAAAAATAATGCAAACTATCTCGGATACGCCATACACGTACTATATGTATTGCACTTGCACTGGACAAGGTATCCCCAACACTGTGTACATCATCAACTATTAAATCTGTAGTACAAATCGTGAGTACATCATTCTTCACATGGAGCTGGCGCAGCAGCCACCGGAGCGGCGGCCGGGGCGGCAACCGGAGCGCCGAGCGGAGCCATCCCAGTCATCATACGGCGGCTCCCAGCCATCTTATGTGCCTCGCACAGCGCCGGCAGCGACATACCTGCACCCATCAGTATATTCCACCCATCATCATCACCAGTTTACCGGACAGAGGACAGTACCTGTACGTTAGAAAATCGTCCACCCCGGGAAGAGATCGATTAATAAGTAAACCAACTGTTGGCGTAGAGGGTGATCGAACACGCACCTTCAGCGGCGGCGAGGGTGGCGTAGAGGTCGACGACGTTGGGGCACCCGTCCCGGCACGCCGGCGAGCAGAGCGCCCGGAAGGAGCGGCGGTCCTCGGCCGCGGCGCTGGCGACGGGGAGGCCCAGCGCGGCGCGGTCGACCCCGCAGGCGCGCACGCAGGCGTCCGTCTCGACCCACCCGCCGGCCAGGCCCTGGCCCCGCGCGCCGCCCACCGCCGACGTCTGGCACCGGTGCGCGCCCTCGGGCGTGCGCTCCAGCACGCACCGCCGCCCGCCCGACGACACCGCGAACGCGCACACGTCCGGCGGCAGCTCGTCGCACGCCAGCTGACCACCTGCACCGTCGTCGTCACCCACCATGCATGCACTCGTTTAGATTAATATAGGGAAAATAAATGAAACGGGTTTAATAATAAGTAACGTGGCAGGCGGCAGCGGCAACAGGGATACGCGTACCACGAGCGGACTGGACTGCGACGGCGAGGACGAGGAGAATGGCGAAAGCGGCGGAGGAAGCCATTGGCGTGGGCTTAGCTTGCCTAATAATAATAAGATGAGAAAACTGAAGTGCCAAAAGGCAGGCTAGCTTGAGAAATGACAAAGGAGAAGCGAGTACTTGGTGTGTGCTGACTGCTGATGCTGAGTTGGTGAGGGACGAGGAGAAGAGGGCTGTGTGTTTATATAACACTCACGTAGTCACGCACGCACGCGCGAGGAATCAGGTCTGAAGAGTGTGACGAGAGCTGAGACGACGCGGCACGCTGTCTAGCGACAGTCTGAACTCTGGCCGAACCGCAACGACACTCCGCCTGCCGTGCCCGTCCTCTCCTCACATCGTTGTCTCAGAGTGCTGGCGATCCGCACCGTATCTTCGATTGTTTCACGGGAAAAGGACGTCCCCGGCTGGACGTTACACACGTCGCGCTGGAGGCGATTGTGACCGGTTCTAGTATTAAAATCCGTCGTGAACGAGAGAGAGGCTTTGCAACCTGCGGCCACTGCCGTGTCGTCGCATTCGCTTGCACCAGCTTACACCAGCTTATTAGCGGACGCCTCGGTGTGTCTCGGTCCATCAGGGTGCACTATTTTAGTGAAGTCTCGCTGGAAAACCAACGCAGCCGTGTGGACGTGCGGTCAAGCCTTTCGTCACCGCCAGTCGCCCCACCATGGCCTCTGATGGGCTAGGTCCAGAACTCCAGATCGGACTCGCTTGTTCCGCTTGTGCGTTCACGCCACCGAGGCACCGAGCTCGAAGGGACACGTTACCACATTTTCGGCGAAAGCTGCTACCAAATAATAATTTCGAGCGTGTTTTGTTGGGGAGTTTTACCCCGTCACCGATTAATTACTCTGTTCGGCGGAATTTACACTGTGACTACAACTGATTTATAGAACTAATTTGTTGTATTGTTCTAGGAAAAAGTCTAAATACCCCCTGAAATATTTGAGCCGGTATACTTAGGGCCACTAAGTACAAAACCGGATGTTGTGCACTTTAAACTTTGGTGTTTGGTCTAAATAACCCTCTGGGCGGTTTTGGTGTCCGATTTTGCCGAGTTGGCATGCCCGCGTGGCAACCAGCGGCCACTGTGGCCATCCCACGTGGCAGGGCCCGCATGTCAGGCTGGTCAGGTTCGACCAGATGTACCGGACGTCCTCCGCGCCGCTGGGCCCCTTCGGCGCATCCATGGCGCTTATCGGCTTCAGGCTCTGCAGCCGGCGGAGGCTCGGGATACTGAACACGCTCGACGGCAGCGGGTCGCCCTGCAGCTCCAGGTGCTTCAGGAGGTCGAGACTCTCCAGCGTGGCCTCGAGCACATCGGCGTGCTCGGCGGTCAGCTTGCCGAGCTCCAGCGACCGGAGGTTGGCAGCCTTCCCCAGCGGGTTGCAGTCGCCGCCCCACCCACGGGGCTGCACGCGGTGGAGCGTCCGGAGGCTGTGCAGGTCGCCCAGGGCCCTGCTCGGCAGAGTGAACTTCGCAACGACGTGCCGCAGTGTGGGGATCCTCCAGAACGCAGCGGGCACCTCGAGGACGTGTCGGCCGCCGAGGATGAGCGACTGCAGGTTGACGAGGTTGCCTATGGTGCTCGGGAGCTTCTATAGGTCGCCGCATTGGAGACCCAGGTATCTGCTCTCATACCAAAATCAAAATGCATGACCAAACATTAATCTATCTAGCCTCTAATAATCTCATCTCTGCTAACTCCAGTGTTTGTGTTTCGGAATCGTCGATGGGTATATACCTGATGTGGATCATGGAGGCGATCTCGTTTGGGAGCTTCTTGAGCTCGAGTCCCTGGATGTCGATGACACGGAGGAACTTGGAAGCATGGAGGAAGCCTAGGTCGCTGGTGTGGATCAAGTTGCTGGACGACCTGACTCGGCGACCCTCCACGAAGTCGCAGATGATGGAGCGCAGCTTGGAGAGCGCGTTGCTGAGCTGCACGTACCTGTCTGTGGTGGAGTTGAGGACGACGAGGCGGTGCACGGTGGCCGGCGCGAGCACGTCGGTGCTATTGTGGCTCTCGATGAAGCTGGCCTCCTGCGCCTCCTCCTGCGTGAAGGCGTGCAGGCGGTCGTGCACCACCACCTTGTGCACGGCGCCGAAGTCGTCCTTGACCACCAGCTGCACCATGCACCGGGAGATGAGCTCCTTGAGGTACCCCTGCTCGACCTCCTCCATGGTGCTCCCGCGGCGCGGGCGCACGAACCCCTCTGCCACCCACAGGCGCACCAGGCGCTGCGCGTCCACCGGGGTGCTCTCCCGCATCGCCGCCAGGTAGAGGAAGCACGACTTGAGGTGGTGCGGCAGGTCGTCGAAGGCCCGCGACATGATCCTGGGCTAGCTATTGTTGTTGCTGCCGCCGCCGCCCCTATGCTGCTGCTCGCGCGCCGGCCGGGGCAGCTGCGCCATCACCTCGTCCCACTCCGCCGGCAGCTCCTTGGACCGCAAGATCCCAGCGAGGACGATGATCGACAGCGGCAGGCCGCGCGTGATCGAGAACACGTCCTGGTAGTACCTCGACTTGTACCGGCCAGGGCAGTCGCCGCGGGCGCCGAACACCCAACACCGAAACACCTCGTACGTGCTCTCCGGGTTCAGCCGGGTCAGCTCGATCGGGTCGTACGTGTGGCCGCCGTGGCCGACAACCTCCAGGCCTTCCGGATCCGTGATCAGGAGCACCCTGCTGTCGTTGCCCTCGTCGAGGAGGGCGGATCGCAGGTTGTTCCAGTCCGTGACGGCAACGCTGCCGTCGACATGTGGGAACAGGAGGAGTCAGAGGAGTATTTGAGAAGAAAATCGACATGACATGCGGGCCCTGCCGCGTGGGATGGCCACTGTGGCCGCTGGTTGCCACGCGGGCATGCCAGCTCGGCAAAACGGGACACCAAAACCGCTCAGAGGGTTATTTAGACCAAACACCAAAGTTTAAAGTGCACAACATCCGGTTTTGTACTTGGTGGCCCTAAGTATACCAGCTCCAATACTTCAGGGGGTATTTAGACTTTTTCCTATTGTTCTACGACTGATTTACATTCAATCAATGCTTTGTTGATTTGTAGAGCGTGATTTGTAGAACACGTGTTGTATTGTTGAATGAAAACAGCAACCAAAATGATAGAAAACAATTTGCAATTTGGTACAGATACAAAAGGCACATGTGAAAAAGTGCGTCACCTTGAGATAGTTCCAAAACCATCGACGATATCTTCATTCACACATGTTCTATCAGTTCCGTAGAACCACATGCTTTAACGTCTTTGTAAAATACACAAAGTACAAATAGTACTTACACTTTATCATTTTTGGTATAACTGGTTATAGAGAGAATGGAAGCTTTTATAATTTGGAATAAAGCTAGGCAAAGCTCACATTTGTATAGAACAAAAATCATGTTAGCTCTGAACCTTTTAAATGGGTCTAAACCTAAGATTTATAGAGGTGAATTCAGGCGTTCTTTTTTCTCAGATTACGTAAAAGATTTGTGTGTCTTTGTATTAAGGTAGAAAATTATTCGTCACAACACGTCTTGGCAGCGCTCTAGAGGGTTAAAAAGTTTTACAGACCCTCTCTAGCGTAATAAATGTTGATGCACAAAATGTGATGATAAGTTTTGGAGCCTCTTCCCCTTGTTGTCATATGGGCATGGCCTAACTGGAGACGTACTCTAGGCTTTCAACGGAGGAAGGGCCGGTGCTGGGGAGGGAGGGACGCCAAATCAATCGTGTTGTAGAACCATCATACTCCCTCTGTATAGAAAATAGGTAATGTTTTGGACATGATTTCGGTTAAACATTGAGAATAAAAATCATGAATAACTTTGAAGTTGAGTTTGAAAATATAAAAATCATATGAATGGATTTGTCTTGAAAAATACTTTTATAAAAATATACATATATCACTTTTTTGATAAATATTTTTTAGTATTAAGAGAGTCAAAGTTGTACTTTGGAGACCGTGTCGATGTCTAAAACGTCATCTATTTCCTATACAGAGGGAGTATACTATCTTTAGTTAATCATCAAAAGTCTACAATTTATGATAATTTGCATACATAATCCAACTGCTATCAGTATTTATTTTACTATTAGTTGCTATTATCTAGAAGTCCATTCGTGATGATTTCCTAATTTTTATAGCTAGTAGTGTGCATAACTGAACTTTAGTCATTATGTATTGGAAAAATAGCTCAGTAAATAATATGTTTAATTAGGAGGTTGAACTCATCTAGCTTAAAGTGTTTTGTATGCCAATCACAGACCATTAGCTACCGCTCCCCCCGAAAAAACATCAACAGCTAAAGTGTTCTGTATGCCAATCATAGACCATACCTACTACTCCCAAAAAAAATAAACTTCAGCTGCGAAACGTCTGGTTCACTTATGCAAAATCTTTCTCCTTAGGTCTCCCATCCTACAAAGAGCGCGGTTGTCCTAGGTTTAGCATCCCACAGGATGGAATGGATCTTCAAGGATGAAACAATTTCATCCTGGTTCCAATTGTCTCAATCAAAAACTCGGTGATATCCACCGTGAGTACTTTCAGTCTATTGCTTCTCGGTTTTTAGCTCCAGTTCTTCGATTCTTTAATAGAATGGTTTTTTGTTTGGTTGCTGTCATGGTTTGTCATGTGAAATCCTTGACAAACTATGACTACCACAGAAAGTGGTGAGCAAAATCAAAGCCATTTGTAGTAATGTTTGACAAGAAAAAAAGAGAATATACATGTAGGACAGAATGCTAACAAAGTTGAGACAACGTAGTTGTGGCAATGATCCAAACAGGCATAACACCATAAGGTGTGACAAAGTTTGTGGTCACAAACCAAGTTGATTCTAGTGAGGGCAGATAAGATAAGGACCTGTTTAACAATCACTTTGTAGGAGGAGCCGTCGAAACGGCTCTGACTCCTCCGAAGGAACATCTCAAGAGGAGCCACATGCCAAATACGCCTAATTCTAGATTGATGCCCTTAGCTCCCACGACAATCTGTTTGACTGAGGATTGATTGTCCGCTCCGACGAGAATCTGTTTGACCGAGAGCAGCTTCTCAAGCCAAATGGATCTGAAAACTGATGCAACAAATTATGATTGAGATAGCTGTGCAGAGCGAATTTTGATATGGATCTCAGCAGGTAATGTACTCTTCAGCACCTTGAAGGTTGCAGAAAGATAACGCAGATAAAAGTTGCATCATGGATCCAGACTAGAAGAAAAAGAAACATGATAGCATCTCACACATTTTTCCCCAGTGATTTCTTCACCGCACAACTCATATCAAGGATGATGAGAAATATGGATGGAAACAATCCAGAAACACACCATAACAAAAACAAAAACAAATGAAGAAGAGAAAAGCACGAAAGCATCTCAGGCAACTTTCCCCACTGATTTCTTCATCGCGCAGCTCATAGTGCAAGGATGAGTAAATATGGATGTAACATCATTGATGCTATACCAGGAAAACAAATGGAAAAATTCGAAAAAGTTGATTCCGTCAGCGCAAAAACCGATGGATGATTAAACGGAAAGGAGCACCAGGAACATAGATTGGATTCAATTTCCCAGCAGCATCGAGGATTACTGTACTGTGGTCGAGCTCGAGTACCGCCGCCGCCGACTACAACGACTGGACCAGGGACAGGCAAAGCGGCAACTTTGTGGTTTTTGGATTGAAGTTGGAATGCCTTGCGGAGTCCTATATCCTAACCCTAACATCCTGGCGGGCCAGTTGATGGGCCACTGGGACTGGGCTTTTATTCGGCAAGAAATTCAACATGGGTCTTTCAAGCTTTTGTCTATGGCAGAGGTTTTTTTTTTGAACGTATGCTATGAAAACCAGGTTCCCGTGGAAAGAAACTCACATGTGGATCGCTGGATCTAAATCCGATGGCTATGACTAATGGTGGAGATTAGCAATTAACCCCTCTCATTTATCTCTCCCTAATATATATAGCCAACACAGGTACAACACAGGTGCACAACACCATTAGCCATAGCCATCGGATTTAGATCTAGCGATCCACATGCGAGTTTCTATAATTTCCACAGGAATCTGGTTTCCATAGCATATGTTCTCTTATTTTTTAAATTGTCTATGGCAGAGTTTAGAGCATCTCCAGTGAGTAATTTTTTTCTCGTTACCCTCAAAAGTCAAAACCAGCCCTGCACCCCGCAAAGAAAGGGGAACAGAACAGACCCTCCCCGCAAAGGCGCAAACGACCCCGCATACCTGTAATTTTGGCGGGCATGAAGCTTCACAAGCAACCGTTGTCGATCCTCCCTAGCGCAATGAGGTTCCAGCCGCCCACGATGAACACTAGATAGACGACCTCCACCGCCAGCGAATGGAGCTCCTACCTTGCCGGATCGACCTTTGCCAGGCACGAATCGAACTCCTTGGCCGTGGGTAGGGAAGGATCCGCTGCAGCTCTGGGAGAGACCCTGCCTCCCATGGAAGATTCGAGCTCCACCGCCGGCGCCGAGGTGGATATGAGCCGCCGCTAGAGAGAGAGAGAGAGATGGGGTGCGGTGGAGGAGTCGGCCGCGGGTAGTGGAGGATCCGGCCGCGGCCACCACCGCTCGGCTAGAGGGAGGGATGTGGGGAGCGGGAGAGCACCCAGCGCCGCGGTTGTCGCTTGGGAGGAGCCGGACCGACGCTCGTCTCGCGGTGACGGACTGACGGAGAGAAGAGAGGAGGGCCGGTGAAAAATATAAAGAAGATTACTCCTTCCATCCTAAGTCATTTCATGAATCTTAGATAGTCATTTATCATACCAACTAAATATTATTAAATTTTTTAAAAGTTATATTATTATCATAGTATAACTCTTTGGTGTCACGGATCTTTATATTTTTCTATATAATTTTGATCAAACTTTAAAAAAAAACTTTGACTCTTTAAACTTTTTGGAATGATTTACAGATGGTCTAACCCTATCTAAAAGATTTTGGAAGAATTTTTCTCGTTCTGCTGGAATAGAGAGATATATAAACCTCTAAAACAATTATTGGAACTCCCAAATAACCTTTTTTAGAGGTTAATTTTTCACATAGTGCTGAAGATACTTTGTAAAATATATCTATTTGGAGTCTTACATATTAATGTATTTTTTATAACCCTAATCAAACTTTAGTTACTTTGACTATGACTAAATCTAAAATTACGTCCTTTCAGCAGTACTTCGTAGATTAGCCTCTGCTATTGCCTATTGGTGTCAGTGACATGTTTGAATGTCCACGTCACGTCATAGACGGAGCAACTCCAACAGTTTGGCAAAAGCACTTGGCAAATTGAGATTTTTGCCAAAACGACGAAAAAACATCCTCCAACAGGTTGGCAAAAGGAGTTGGCAAATTGGGAAACTTGGCAAAAGAGGTCCTTCCACGCACATATATGCGCCGGTCTCGCTCGCTTGGCATCGCGATTTCGGGTGTCGCCGCGGCTTCTCCCGCGCGCGCGAAGCGGCCCCGCTTTCCTTTCCCGCGCGTGAAGAGCCAGGGCGGGCGTCCTATTTAACTCGCGTAGTCGCGCGCCGCCGTCTTGTTTCATCGCTCGCTGCAGGAGAGACGGACCGACGATGGCAGGTGGCGCGAGGACAGGCCGGCCTGGATCGACGGCGGCTGCTGTAGGTATGGTTCTTCCATCGTCCTTTTTCATTGATTTGGATATAGCTTTGTAGGCTGTCGTCGTATTCTTGCATATGTACTAGCATCGATCTGGTATCGATCTGTGGCAAGTGAAGGACGATGGATGCTAGATCGATTGAAGGTCGTATATGCTAGATCGATGCTAGTATAATTGAAGGCGGTATATGCTACACCGATGCTAGATCGATGCTAGATCGATGTACTAGCATCGTATTGTTCCATTCGTAGCTCTTGTATAATTGAAGGTATATGCTACTAGATCGATGCTGTGGTATAATTGAAGGAATATGCTGCTGTATTGTACATATTGATGACTGACATTCTTGATAATGGAAGGGGATGGATGCTGCTGTTGTACAGATTGATGATGCCATTTTTTTATTTTTTGTACAGTCTTTGCAATGGAGGGGGATGGATTTTTGACTGACATTCTTTGCAACGGAGTTTCCAACGAAGTTGATGGTGACCTTGCTGGTCTAAACGACTATGAGATTCCGATGACCCAAGAAACGCATGATGGAGATGTGAAAGAAGTACAGACAAGTCGAAGCACAAATAAATCCAAGAGGACCAATTTTTTTTTTTAAGGAAGACAAAGTTATATGCGACGGCTGGTTGAAAGTTAGCAAGGATCCAATTCACGGTGCTAATCAAAGTCGTGCATCATTTTGGAAAAGAGTTCATGCTTATTTTGAGAAGTACAAGTCGACTGCTGCTGTGAGGACTCAAAGTTCCATTATGCACAGGTGACTTACAATTCAGTTACAAGTGAACAAGTATTGTTCATGCATGGAGGCGATTGAACGAAGGAATCAGAGTGGACAGACTATCCAAAACAAGGTATTTGATATTTATTCAACCATTTTTTTTAATTTTGGTTCATTTTAAATTATATGTACATTGATGAGAAATTTGTTGTATAGATCGCTGCAGCCTCCAAGATGTATACAGAACTAGACAAAGAGAAGAAGACATTCACGCTTATCCATTGTTATGACATACTCAAGGGGGAGGATAAGTGGGCAGCCAGGAGGATAGAACTTGCCGAGGTGGAGAAACAAGCAAAGAAGAAACAGAAGGCCACCAAGACGTCCAGACCAAGGGATGAGGTAGCAACCATCAATGAAGGAATAATAGATGTAGATGATGAACAAACTGAACCAAGAAAAAGGTCAGACGGGATCAAGAAGTCAAAACAAATTCTTAGGCGAGGTGGGACTGCTGAACTTTGCGTCGAGGCTATAGAAAATATGTGGGCAAAGAAGGAGTCTTTGGACAAGGAAAAAGAGAAGGCGAAAGAGGAGAGGTTCAAGCAAACGATTGAGCTAGACAAGGCTGCAATAGAGGTGGACAAGGAGCGAGCATCAAATGAAGCAAAACTAGCAGAGGCGAAGTTGATCAAAGAAGAAAAAGAAATTATGCAAGTAGACAAGAGCAAACTCGACTCGTTGCAGCTGGAGTACTACGAGATGATGCAGAGGAAGATCATTGCTCGCCGTATAGCTAATTAGATTATATTTAGTCATCAAAACATTATGTTTATTTTCCATATGCTTTAGTCTTTTGTTTAATCATCCGAACCTTTTATCATTCAGTTTCTGTATCCTGAATTAGCAGACCCTTTCAGTATGTATCCGTCAGTATTATCTATGAAATATCCTGCTGCATTTGCCTATAATCTCTGTGTTTGAGAATTTAAAACCAACGTGCAATGCCTCATTATGCATGGTCCTGTAGCTGATGGAGACATGAAAGAATTTAATAAACAAAACCGTGAGGTGCTATGCTCAAATGATTGTGTGGCCGACAGCAGCTGCTTGTTCTGAACGATCCCTGCAGTACAGCTACGATATGACAGATCCCTGTCTTGTTCTGAACAATATGACAGATCCCTGTCTTGTTCTGAACAATATGACAGATCGATTTCTCACAATATAAAGTACTGATTGCTTATAATATTAAATCAGTAAACTAGAAGTTCATGAAATATAAAGTAACTGGTCAAATATTGTAGTTCATGAAATATAAAGCAACTGATCAAATATTGTAGCTATATAAATCAGGGTGATGGTTCCATAGGTGCTCAATGAGGTCTTCTTTAAGTTGGTCATGTGTTTCGGGATCTCTGATCTTTTTGTGCGTCTCAATAAATTCTTGTAGTGTTCGAGTGGGCTGGCCATGTTCAGGTTCCACATTTTCACCACCGTCATCGAAACGCTCGTCAGGATCGACATGCCCTTCATCTTCAATTATCATGTTGTGCATAATAATACAAGCCTTCATGATCAATGCTAATGTCTCTATGTCCCAAATACGAGCTGGTCCACGGATAATGGCGAACCTTGACTGAAGAACACCAAAAGCTCTCTCCACTGCCTTCCTCGCTGCTTCTTGTGCCTTCGCAAAATATTTGTTCTTGTTCCCCATTGGACGAGTGATGGACTTGACTAATGTAGCCCACGATGGATATATACCATCTGCAAGATAATAGCCCATCGTATAATCATGCCCATTGATTGTATAGTTCACCTGTGGAGCTGTGCCTTCTGCCAAGTTTGCAAACAAAGGGGACCGGTGAAGAACATTGATGTCATTGTGCGACCCAGGCATCCCGAAGAAGGCATGCCATATCCAAAGATCATCCGAAGCAACAGCCTCCAGAATGATAGTGGGTTTGTCTACATGCCCCTTGTACTGACCTTGTTTGTCATATGGACAGTTCTTCCATGCCCAATGCATACAATCGATGCATCCTAACATTCCAGGAAAACCTTTCTTCTCACCCATTGCAAGCAAGCGTATTGTGTCTTTCTCATTGGGGTACCTTAGGTATTCATCTTCAAAAATATCAACCACGGCAGCAACAAACCTTCAAAGGCTCTCAAGTGCAGTACTTTCGCCAATGCGAACGTACTCATCTGTAGCATCAGCTGGAACCCCATAAGTGAGCATACGCATTGCAGCAGTGACCTTTTGGAAGCAACTCAATCCAAGTACGTTGGTTGCATTTCTTTTCTGGACGAAGTAATCATCGTGCGCTTCAGCAGCATTCATTATGCGTAGAAAAAGCTCCCGGGACATCCTGTACCTGAACAAACAAAATAAAAAAAATTATAACTCAAATAATAATTAAACACATATTATAAACAAATCCTATGTGATAGATCAAATCACGTACCTTCGACGGAATATGTCAGGGCCGTACGTTGGATTATCCGCCAAATAATCTTGAAACATCCTGTCATGACCGCCTTCTCTATCACGATAAATAACTCGATGACCAGAGACAGACCCACCAGGCCTTCTTTTAGCGTTGGAAACGTTGCTCAAAATTTGAGCAGTCGAGGATATGAGAAGGTCGTCATCATCGGATGAAAATTCATCCAATTGTCTCCGAGCACGGGATCTCTTCCTAGGCATGGCTCCTGACTATACAGTTGTAGAAGATGCACATCAGAAGGAAGAGAGATAGAGGGATGAAGGTGGAGCAGTGCCTGCTGGCGCCCCTCATGGAAGGCCGTGGCTTTGAGCCTGTGCCGTAGAAGATGCACAAGGTGGAGCAGTGTGCCTGCTGGCGTACCACAAGGAGATCAGAAGGAGGAAGGAGAGATGGAGAAAATGCACATCAGAAGGGGCGCCATAGGGGAGGAAGGAGAGGCGGCGTACCAGAAAGAAGGACCGGAGGAGATCGATGATGGCGGCGTACGCGAGGAAGGAGAAGAGTCCCGATCGGTTGGAAGCCGAACCAGACTGAGGGGAAAAAAAAGAAAATTGTGGGCCACCTTTTTTAATTTGCTAAGTCCATATAACAAACTATTGGAGGACACATCTTTTTTCACTCGGCATTTGGTTCAGGGACTTGGCAAAAGTATAGATTTGTCAAGTGAATTATAGCAAACTGTTGGAGTTGCTCTAACAGCATAGAAAGATTTCATATGTACCCAAGGAATAGCAACCAAAACTTACGTGTAGTTTTTGTCTATTAATCTAGGTAGACACTACATATTGAAACTGAGGTCTTAATAAAACTTTCTACAGAATTATTTTTTGTCCAATCATATATCTTCTCTTTTCATTTGTTACCAATCACATGGTCTTGGCTCTCCTTTAATTCATATCATCTTTTTCTTAGCTGCTACGGAGTACCATAATTAATAAAGATATTAACCATCTAATTTCATACACTAATGCAGTAATGCCAGTCTCAATACGTGTTTCAAACGCGTTTCATTCTCATTTAATGTAATGCCGTGACACATCAACAAAATTGCTAAATTGGTAGTTTAATTATGAAGAGAGCTGGAGTCAGAGTTTAATCTTGATAGAACCCGTCGTCACATTTACCAACCCAAAAGCTTACGTGATAGTCTTTGTAACTGTCTCATGAAACTCACCATTGAGACTCGCATAATGAATACATAAACATCCTAATCCTTGTCCATTGGACACCAGCTATTTTTAGGATTCAAGAATCAAGATTAAACTGTGCTTATAGAACTGAGAGTAGCTTTAAGACCAACCGAACTGTATTTCCACTTCCATTCCACAGCAACCAGCCAAAATTTCGGTTGCGAACTACCTGCCAAACCACAGCTCTGCCGAGTACCGTATAACTTATATGCATGTCACACCTTCTTTTACTGCAACGAGTCACTCTACCGGGGTCTCTGCCTAGGGGCACCAAAAACGGCTGTACTGCCTTTTGATTAACAAGGCACAGTCATGAGTAACTGAGATGTTCGTAGTTTTAGATAGTAGTCACCCATCACTCGGGCTGTTTCCACCTACTGCCGGGCTTCCTCTTCGTCGTCGTTGTGTTCCTCTGTTTGCGATGCTAGCCTAACAATATCTTCCACGAGGATCTTTCCTTCTGTAGGGACACACATAAAAAAATGACAGGGCATAATGAGAAAATTGGGCATTTGCTAATAAAATGAGTGAACAGAGTGTACAGGAGTCAGGGGTGTGAACCTTTGTCCTTCGAAAGGTTGCCGATGAGCTCTTGCACGCCTTCCTTGCCGATGGTGTCCTTCAAATAGGCTGCGGCGGCGGCCACCTCCTCGGGAGTCACCTTGCCATCGTGGTCCCTGCACATGAAGGGCGAATTACAACAACATGCCGATGACACATGTACAAGTACAAGATGATTTTGGTCAAAACGTGTAAATACCAAGGTTTCCACCTCGTACAGTACAGGAGAAGCACTCATAGGTATAAGTTTATGGAGAGTGACAGTAGGTAGGGTGTTGGGTCCCAACCAGCAACTTAGTTCCGGTAATTCAGTTTTTTTAAAGTATAAGAGCATTTCCAACGGTTTTGCAAATGAGCTTTGCATTCTTGTTTTTTGCAAAAAAGTCTAAAAATCTCCTATCCAACGGTTTGGCAAATGAACTTGACATTTTTAGCAACTTGACAAATACCAAGTGATATTTGGCATATATGTCAAACCGCGGTTCGCTTGGCAAACGCCCTCGTGTGCTACCCGCGTGAGATATTTTCCTCTCGCGCGCACAATTTTTTAGTTTTGCCAAGTCTAAATGCAAAACTGTTGGAGATCGATTTTTTTTAGCTTTGTCATATTAATTTGAGAGTTGGCAAATACCATATTTTGTCAAACAAAAAATGCAAAACCGTTGGAGTTGCTCTAAGGCCTTCACAAAAATGAGAACCAAAGTGCCAGGAAAACAGGGAACGGTTAGGTATCCTGCTCAGACTGAAGCTGACCGAACTCAGCACTTGTAGGCACGTCAGCACAAAGCATGAGCACTTCTTCCCCAAGAGCACCGAGGAAAACAGGAGCACTTGTTCATCAAAATCAACACCAATCCAGCCTCGTCTTCAAGTTCACTCACTCATCCCAAATCAAAACTAACCCCCATCCCAGACTTATTTACCCCTTTGCTTCCATCCCAATCAACAAATCATCTCCCAATCTCCCTTTCGTATATCCTTTGGGGCATAGCTATGGGGAAGCAGAAGAGAACCGTGTATGGAGGAAGCAGCATGAAGTCACGTGCATTGTGGCCAGAGGTGGAGCCATGTGCATCGCACAGACCACCGGCCAGCATTGTTGTATGGTTCGCATGCCACGCTTGGTGCCTTGGTGCTGCTGGTTGTGCGCACTTGGGGTATTGGCAGCTAGGGCTACTATTGTGGGACTGGGAGCTGAAGTGGGGATTTAATAGTGGGGGCTAGGGTACAGTGCTGTGGTGGGATGCGTCAAATGACCATTCAGGTAACCAAGCAATCAGACTGAGATCTATAAAAAATTCGGTTCCCTAAAGGTAAAACCGATCTAAGAACCATAACCCAAGTCCAAAGTCTCAATCATTTGATTTCATTAATTTTACCCGACCCTAAATGACAGTTCTGCTTGATAAACAATGTCTCACGTATCTTATTCAGGATTTAGTAATATGAAATAACACAGTTGTAACGGTGATTTCCACATGGACCAAAAAGAAATAATGATTTGATGGAGGCGGTTGGGTAAATTACAGAAACAGGTGGCAAAAGAAATGTGCTGCCCAGAGGCAACAGGGTAACAACCTACTGCAACTGAAAAAAATGTACAAAACAATATTGTGAATCCAGATAAGTGGGCACTTAAAGCTAAAAAATGGACTGGATGACTATTATTCAACATTAAACAACTTTCAACATAGAAGCACCATACCTATCAAGAAGTTGCCAACGGTTTCCAATTTGTGCATCCACATCATCAATCTCCTTTTCTAATTCTTGAAGCATAGCATCAACCTGAATGCAGTAAAATATATATGTGCAAGTGAATAACCAATCCCTTAATCGTAAATAATCAATACCACTGGTAGTTTGCACCTCCTCCTTGTGATGCTTAAATGCAGAAATCATTTATGCTTTATCATTGCTAGTGAGATTAGATACTTGTACTCCCTCCACTTTAGTTTGTTATAGCTTATTTTAAGTGAGCACATAGGTTAAGTTATAGAACATACAAAAAGACAAGTCACAAGAGTAAATGACCAAGCTTAAATTTTAGTTTATGCATGTCCAGGATTTTCCTCAAGCATGAAGACGGCAGTATATGGAGAATATGCAAATAGTATCATCGATAACTACACTAGAGTATAATTTATGTGAAGTGGATTCAAGTTTGAAACATTTATGTTGTTGGAGTACGTGAGTATTAGGCCCATGAGGCCCATGTATGCCTACTATATTGCTACCCTCTTATAGGGTTAGCCCAATCAATCAATTCACTCAGTTTAGCATGGTATCAAACTAGGGTTTCCCTTCTCTCTCTCTCCCTCCCTCCCTCCCTGTCGGCGCCTCTTCTCCCGCCGCCGGCGCCGCTGCCGCCGCCATGGCCGGCGAGCAGCCTCCCCCTTCTCCCCTCTACTTCCAGGCCTTCCCTCCCCTCCCCAACCCCCACACCTGGGCCCGCATCACCGCCCCCCGCCCGGCGGCTGCTCTACACGCCGGCGCGGGCGAGGGCGCACCTCACTGCTCTCAAGCGTCTCCTCCGCTACCTCCGCGGCACTGTCGACTACGGCCTGCTCCTACACCGAGCTTCCTCCACCGAGCTCGTCGTCTACACCGACGCCGACTGGGCCGGTTGTCCGGACACTCGCCGGTCCACCTCCTGCTACGCTGTCTTCCTGGGCGGCAACCTAGTGTCCTGGTCGTCCAAGCGCCAGCCGGTGGTCTCCCGCTCCAATGCCGAGGCGGAGTACCGCGCTGTCGCTAACGGCGTCGTCGAGGCCTCCTGGCTCCGACAGCTCCTTGGCGAGCTCCACAGTCCCCTCGCCCGAAGCACGTTGGTCTACTGCGACAACGTCAGTGCAGTGTACCTCTCCACCAACCTCGTTCAGCACCAGCGGACCAAGCATGTGGAGATCGACCTTCACTTTGTCCGCGATCGGGTGGCCATCGGCAATGTTCGGGTTCTACACGTCCCGACCACCTCACAGTTTGCCGACATCTTCACCAAGGGCCTCCCATCCTCGACCTTCTCCGAGTTTCGCTCCAGCCTCAACATCACCAGTGGCTAGTTGCGTCTGTGGGGGGTTCGTGTGTTATGTTTCTTTTCGTGCTCAGTCTTGAAACTCCGCTGCGCCGGTAGTTCAGACTGCAGGGGGTGTTAGAGTCTGTGAGTATTAGGTCCATGAGGCCCATGTATGCCTACTATATTGCTACCCTCTCCTAGGGTTAGCCCAATCAATCAATTCACTCAGTTTAGCATATGTTATTATATACCTCTTCGTTAGCGGTGCCGGTTTACAGTATAAATGAATTGGCCCACATCACCAGAATCATGTGGTGCACGTTTCCTTTTGTAGCATTCTAGAATGTCAACACAGCCAGCAAGTTTGGTATCCTTATCAACTAGACCATTTGACATGATTATTATCTCTATGTAGCTACCAACTAAAGATTCAAAAAATATAACAGCTCTATTAGAAAACTTTGATCAGGCTTTTTAAGATGCACAGACATTTGACATCCTTAAAATTTAAAAACAAAGGCTAGTAACTGTTAAGTATCATCAATAATAGGCAAAAGTTACTATCATTTGATACTGGATTATTAGTAGAACTGTCTGTAAGTCAAGTAAAAGTTTGCAGTCTTATCACTAAATTTTTCAGACATCTATTTTAAGGGAAATATCCTAAAACACTTCACAGGTGATATTTGAAAATTTTAACTATGGCTATAACATGCATTAAGAGTATTTTTACCTTCTCAATCAGCGCTGATGAGACCTTTTCTTCTGCAGCGACCTCAGCATCATGGTCTGGCTCTTCCCTAGCAGCTATATATGCTTTTTTAGCTTCTTCTTCGCCTTCAGTACCCTCTTTTTCGAGCATGGAGTTATATAGCTCTATCTGCATTGGGACATTTGGACAGCCAAATCCTATTAAACCTCCATGATGCATTATTTGTTATAACTGAAAGGTGAATGCATGACTAATTGTTGCTTTAATCCCACTACACACTATACCTCTTTATTGACAAGGCTCAGGAACTCTTGACGCTCCTTGCTAACAGACTGCGATGTAGAGATGAAAGTTGAAAAAAGGTCAGATAGACAATTGTTCTAGAATAATGGTGCTATTAGTGTCCATATGTACAGATAGACTAGGATCATACAGAGGCAGATGCGAGCACAGCTAATGCACGGCTGATATTACAAAGCTTTTCCTTGTCATGTTCTTTTGCTTTTCTCAGTTCTTCTTCCCTAGCAGTAGCATCAGTCATTTCCTTCAAAGCTAAATCTTCTTCAGCAGCGTCTGGTTCTTTCATCTTTGCCTCCTCTTCTTTCTTTTGTTTTGCCTTTTCTTCTTTCTCTTTCTTTTTCTCTTCCTCCTAAATGTTTTTTATATGCAGAACATCAACAACACAGATTTGCAACATAATAAAAATGATTATCAACAAATATGGATGTATACTGGATTTTTTTAAGCGAACTGCATTAACAGATCGCATTCAGGGCTTGCTCGGATAAATACTTCCCCAGGGGGATTGAGGAGATCATTCATTAATCACCCCACCCCCCACCCCCACCCACCCACCCAAACACACACACACAGCTCCAGTCCACATGTTCAATTGTTTATCTGAACAAGCCTTCAACCATTTTATAGAGAAAAGATAAGAACACTCTACATCAAATCTTATATGAATCTCAGGAGTTTAGGTGAGCTTAATAGGTCAAGAGCAAGGAATGTATAAACCATACACTGAGACATCAAAACTGAATTCTATTATAAAAACGTTTTCAGATTAGTTCTTCTAGTGAACAAGTTCCACTTGACCGTGAAATAGCATAAACAATGGACTGAGTGAGACACTGAGGCATATTAATGGCTTGTTTGGATATTGTGGGATTAGGCCCAATCCCTTCAAATAAGCTTTAGGCTCTGTTCGTTTTCTATGGAATGACCTTCCGGAAAAATTCCAGACAGGTCATTAGGCTTAATTTGTATAAGGAAAGAAATCTGGATTTGTTCCGGGGCCTGGAATACGGTAACCGAACGGGTCCTTAGTTCATTTGCCAATCAGAACAAATCGCCAGAAGGGATTGAGCCCAATACCAGTCTACTGAAATCTACCTTTGAACTTTGTCACGTGACAAAATACAAACAGGAAATCCTAAGAAATTTAAGCATGTGATTCAGCAAGGTCACAGCAAAGTACCAGTATAATGAAGTTGGCATTTCAAAATACCAGAATATCTTCTAGGGTGCATATAAAGTTGGGTTGTTAGAAAATACTAATCTATGACTTAACTACTTTAGATAAATGTGTCTTTATGGACTGAATGAAACTTAAATAACAAAACTAGGAGGTGCACATTCAGTGGATGGAAATTCTCTATCAGATACACAGCACTACTCACACAGAAGACCTACCCAAATATCATGGTAACAGGAAGCTAAGAAAAAGAACATTGTTTCAGTCTACAATTCTACATCACCTTGATAAGTTCTTCCTGCATCTCAAGGAATTCTAATTTTCTCCTCCTCTCAGAAACTGAATCTTCAGATGGCAAGACTGTCCCAATTGTATCCACAACTTCATCTGGCAGAGAAGATAGTGTTGCTACAACAGCCTCCTCAGGCTTCATTCTCCCAGACACAGTAAAGGCTCTAAAAGCATTGTCAAATATAAGAATGCAAGCTCAAGCGCTAATAACACTAAAAGTCAGGAAATATTAACCAAACTTACCTTGAAAGTATGAGAAGTGAAGATGGCATAGCATGATTAAGTGAGAGGTCCAACCAGTCTCGGAGCTGGGTACAAAATGAAATGTATTGGTATAGTTTATCATGCATCTACCATTCTACACGGCTGCTATATACAGCATATTTTAGTATCATTGTCTCATTGAGTTACACTTATGGTTAAAAAACAAAAGCCAAGAAATACAAAGATGTGTTTAACTCAAAGTCGAAGCTGGGCGCTGGTTGTACTTTCCTTCAACAGCACATCAGACTTGGGACATATTTTTACAAATAGCCTTTTGGAGCAAACAAACTCTAAAACATAACATTTCATTTAATAGAGAGAAGAGAAGAGAACACAACGAGAAAACAGCTGCTAAAAGAAGCAAACATGGCCCTGAGCAGCTTATAGAGGTCCTTAAAGTTAGCCAAAAAAAAAGAGAAAACATGCATTCTTTGATAAAACAGGAATCTAGGTCTGCGTGAATGACACTCCATTCCATATCATCGTATCATTCCAATTCTTGACAGTGTGCTAAGGCGTGACCATGCTAAAAGGACCAAATTCATAGTTACTGGCAGTGGTGAAGCTTGAGCTTAACTTGAGGGGGACCGGCCTCATTAACTCTGACTAAAAATACATGAACAGTAACCTTCTTACTGTTCATTCAATGGAAAATTTGTGATGCCAGGGCCCCTTTTGGCCTTAACTAAGCTTCACCCCTGGTTGCTGGGATGGCTAGGTACATCAGAAATAATTAGCTCTGCATGTATTGTTGCAACTGAATGAAGGGTATATTAAATGGTGGGCAATAATGGAGAAGTACTGGAAATCTGTCTCAAAAAGATAAGTCTGTTTTGTAGTGTGGAACAAGAACTGATGACTCAAATAACTGTAATATGAATAGACAGCATAAAGGTATAAACAAATACAATAACAAGTAAATAAGGAAATTACTCAAGACCATACAACACTAGATCATGCGCACATCATAATGCAACAAACCTGTTGACGCATCTCTTCAGTTGACAGCAGGCCTAGATGACCACGTTCCCGGCAGGCTTGCCGGAGCTCTTCTTCAGAGAGAGCTTCAACTCCCTCAGCTTGAATCAGCTTATCATCATTCTTAATGCTGAAACGATAAGGAATATTAACAAAACAAGCAGGTAATTTCTCACAAGCATTTTTAAGTTCAAACTCAATGAAGCTAAAAGAACACCAACAAAACAGACAGAAAAACAACTAGCAACTAAACTGAAGAAAGAAGAAATCATGAACTTATATAGACAGAAAATCTAGGTGTTGAACCTAAAGTGCTATTTGACTAATAAAAAACCACTGTGGCATGGAGAGTTAAATATAAACAAAATGGAGATATTAACAAATGCCTGCTAAGTTTACATGGCCACAGAAACACTGCCTATTGCAAAGTCTTTACTCGAAAGTAATGCATGCATTTTACTATTAGTAGTCCAACTAACCAGTAGAATCAAAACTTTCCATTTTGATAATTAACTAGGCGAGCTTTCTATAAGATAGTATAAACCACAAGTTTCCATCAATGTTCAATATACAAAATTAATCAATTCTGTTATATTGGCATATGCAAATAAGAATGCATAATGCTCCAGATGCAAGATAATTAGCATTCATTTAAGAGTTAACCTCTTCACTTAAATACTTACTCTTGCAGTTTTTTGCGAAGCATGAACCTCAAGTAGTGGTCTGTACCAAAAGGCCGGATTCCCATATATTTGCACATATTAACCAAGCGTGGTCTGCAGGATAGTGCCAACCAACAGTTTAGTCACTAGTGTAATTGTGAATCTGAATTTATACAGTTACTAAAGGAATATCTAACCTGCTCATGTTATCCAGAGTAAGTTCATCATTGAATAGCTTTGCGAAATTCAAGATTTCATCATTAGAGACACGTTCACCTCTCCTAACCTGATCACAATTAAGGCACATTGTCCAATCAGTAGTTCACTATGCATAGTTATTCCAGAGACAACAGAGCACATAAAGAAACTTATACCTTATTCAAAAATTCGTCCAGATCTTCAGCCGTCTGTTTTGTTTCTCCGCTACGAGATGTCTGAACTTCCTTTGCCATTTCTTTTGCAGTATCTTGCAAAAATTTTGCATACTCCATTCTTGCTTTCAATTTTCTTTTTAATGCCTCCTGTACAGGAAAAAGAAGCACTCGTGAGCCAATCTGATTGCACTATGATAGTGCTTGTGGTTTCCATACAAATGGCACCAACAGGGTATGCTAATCAATCAAAATAATTATTAATAGTTTATTAGATATGATTCATGACTTAAGCATACAGTAGTATTTCACTTGCAGAGACATCACAACTAATAAGCAACATAATTTCAGGTAGTTGCAACTTGCAACTTAAAAATAGTCAAGAACATACCTCTTCTTTCATTTTATCCTGGAAAGTTGATGGAAGCATGTTTGGAAACAACTTGAGGAAGACTGGCAGTAAGAATTCCATGAATGGAACAATGATGAACACAGCAACCGGGACCAGCCTGAAGATATCTGCTGTTGTGCGTGTCAGCTGCTGCCTCTCTCTTCTTGAAAGGCTCTTCCCGCCAGCAAGTTTCACCAGCAATCTTGATGAGATCCTAACATCTGCCCAGAGTAGTTTTGTCCCTAACCAGTAATGCTGCAGTGTAGAAACAAATTCATCCTTCCAATGCTTAAGCTTTGCTGCCCAGTCAGCCCTTAACAAACAAACAAAATATTGTTTTGTAAGTTACAGAAGAAACACACCAATCGTTCATCTTATATAACCACGCGTTCAGGTAGGAAAGAGAAAGAATTGAGACCTGCTCATTGAAGCAACAGCACGGAGTGCAGGGCCCACACCCAGAATTCTCGCCCAAAATTTCTGTATAACTGATTGGTCAGCCTTCAGAGATTCTTGTACCTGCTTAGCTTTAGCCTTAGCTTTTGCAGTGCTTAGGCCTTCCACAGCCTGATCACATTCTTCTGGGGATGCCTCCTTTTTCTTTTTATTCTGCTTCTGGTACTCACTCTGTTCATCATCTGTATCGATCTTAGGCTGCCCTGCGGTTGCAGTCGATGCTGTGCGGACTGACTGCAGCAAAGATCTAGCTCCCAAGCTCAAAGGCAAACCAAATTCTTTCTTTCCAATTCCACCATGAGAAAGAGAAATCACATAAGCTGGACGTTGCCAAAACCCATTACCAAGACCTAGTAGATCCTTTTTTATCAATTTCATATTGTGTTGCTCCTTCTCACATTTGGAATCCCCAGAACTATGCTCGAGAAATCGCTGTTCTGTTCTTGGCTCAACCTCCAAACCAAGTCTTCCATGTTGGAAGGTAGAGAAGGTGGACGATGAAATGATAGGTGTGTTAACATGATCCAAGAAATACTTCCTTCTCCTAATAAGTGCCCTTGAAGCCATACTTGATTGCCTCTGACTTCACAGTGGGAAGATCACAGTCATGTACAAATCTGAAGTAATCCAAAATGGATCAACCAATGACTCAATAAGTGAAAATTTAATTATATATAGTGATAGTGAAAAACTAACTAATCATATCACTGGGCTGTCCCCTCACAACATCAGTGTGCACATAGAGCCCAGAGTGGCCAAGACTCAATAATCTCTGATGCTAAATTCCCCAAATATATTGGAGAGACAAAAAAAACTAATTAATCGTTCAATAGCTGGGCTCGACAAGGGCCATTTGGTCTTGATGAAATTCCTTCGCTACTAGGAGTGGACCCAGTAAATGGGTGTACACACCCCCGATAACTTTTGCAAAAAAGTGAATTTAGTAGGAATAATACTCCATTTTTTTGTATGGAGTGCATATATAAGTTTATAATTATCAAGTTCAAATGCTAATAGACAAATATCTTAAGTTAGGGTTTGAGGGCTCAGTTTCACACGGCAGGAAGGAAAGAGAAGAGGCGGGCATACCTGTGGATGCTCGTCGCTGCCGAAGGGCGACCTAGGCACCTGGCGTAGGCGGCGGCGGGCTGCGGTCGCCAAATCGTCGCCACGAGAGAGAGAGAACGGGGGTGGCGGCGGTCGCCCACGAGAAAGAGAGCGCACGCGGGGTGAACGGGAGAGAAGAAAAGGCACTCCTGGAGTCCTGGGGTTTAAGTTTTTTTAGACGAAAGAAGAATTATATTAAATTATAGCTGGGTACATCATCCTATTACAAGTACTCTGGAAAAAACATGTATCCAGAAACTGATTCTCATCTATATTATACTCACGCTGTGAAAGGCTCAAACTCTCAAATTCAAACTTGTTTGACGCTTCGTATAGATGACCACACAGGCAAATACTCG
Organism: Coix lacryma-jobi var. lacryma-jobi; assembly: GCA_009763385.1. Lineage (NCBI taxonomy): Eukaryota > Viridiplantae > Streptophyta > Magnoliopsida > Poales > Poaceae > Coix > Coix lacryma-jobi. The sequence goes on from CM019826.1 coordinate 21,795,589, forward strand.
GCAACAATTGTTTTCGGCATAAGAACAGATGCCCAACGGACGGCCAACATTCCTGTAGGTGGAGTTGAGAAACTTTTTCTTCTTCCTTGTGTCTTCCTTCTTCCTCTTTCTGCCACCGAAGAATGAGGAAGACCGATCTGAAAATTATTCTCCCTAGTCCTTCATCGTGGCCAGATCCAACCACAACAAAACGAAGAAGGGACCGGAGACAATTATTCCATGGCAGCGACATCATCTCTATCTTGATGTCTACGCCCGGAAACAAAAGTCTTCATGTTGTCCTGTCGATGTAGATGTTGACGTCGAAGTTGTCGCCCTCATCTTCAACAGAGCCACAATGGAGAGACTGGATCCACCCTACCTCCTCGCCGTCGTCGGGAAGAAAGAGGAGGAAAAACACCCCCCAAATACCAAAGTGCTTGGCATGAAAAAACTCTAACTCTAAATGACATGACTCGATCTAATAGAAAACTTATTAAAAACGATGATCCCCACTCCCTCCGACCTCCGGCGAGATACCGGAGGGGAAGAGAGAGGGACCAATGATGAAGAAGATGGAAGCGGCGGCGGTGGCTCACAGCCTAGGCCCTGGCAATAGACATTGGACCCTTTTTTTTTACTTCCAGAACGACATTGAACATTTTACTACTCCCTCCATCTATAAAGAATATAATTCTTATATCCGAAAAGTCAAATATTATAAACTTAACTAAAACTATATAAAAAATATTAACATTTATCAGACAAAATAAACATTATTAAATTGGTTATAAAATATATTTTTATAATAAATTTATTTTAAAACGGAAATAATAATACTATTTAGGGTTACCCTACTATTTATTTACTATAAATTTAGTTAAAGTTATAATAGTTTAACTGCCTTGTTTCTTATATTTGCATTCTTTTGTAAAATGAGGGAGTACAACTTCTTCATCAGTTTCACATTATTGTTTTCTACTCCTACCAAATGAGTTCGGATGAAACGATTTCTATTGAGAGTTATTTTTCTATCTCCTCTTACATATACAGTTCTTTAGGTGAAGTGAGTGAATGAAGCTAAAAAAAATACTAGTTTCTTTTAATTTTCTCTCTCTTATCTTCCTATAAAAGTTGATTTACTAAACATTAAAAACCAACTTGATAACGACACATCTACAATGTCTAATATTTTTTTCAATCTTTCACCGTACCGGATAACTGAAAATAGCTTCGCTAGATTCGGTAAATTAATAAGTAAAGTTTTTAGTTCTCATACATAGATAGATCAAACAATAAATCTCAACTGAACAATGTCAATAGGCAACCAGGGAAAACAACATCTCCCTCGACCGAGGAGGAGCCGCCCCTCCACTGCCCTCCGTTTCCACTGCCACTGATCTTCCTCCCTTCCTCCTCCAGTATACCATCGCCGGAGGCTGGAGTGAGTAAAAATTCATCGTTTTTAATAAGTTTTTTCAGTAGATCGAGCCCTTGGGGTTAGATTTTCTTTATGTCAAGGTTCTTGTTGTTGAGAATTTATCTCCTTCTCCTCTTCGTCGTCGTCGAGGAGGAGGGTGAAACCGTTTTCTCCATGTCAGATCTGTTAAAAATGAGGATGACAATTATGACGTCAACATCCTCATTAGTATGACAGCATGAGGGTTCTTTATTTCTGGAAGGCGACATCAAAACAGAGATAGTGTTGTCGCCATGGAATAAGTTTCTCTGGTGTCTTCTCTGTTTTATCGTGGTTAAATCTAGCCACAATGAAGGACTAGGGAGAATCAGTTTTAGATCAACCTTCATTTTCGTTCGGTGACAGAAAGAAGAAGAAGGAAGACGCCAAAAAGAAGAAGTTTATCAAGTCCGCTTACATGAATGTTAGTCGTTCGTTGGACATTTATTCTAGGCATTTTGCCGAGTGTTTGCATGTGCAGTCATCGTACTGTAAAGCGTCATATATATTTGGTTTTGAGATCTATAGCTATTCACAGTGTAAGTACAATTTAGATGAAAATTAGTTTCTAGATAGTGTAATCCAGAGTGCTTTGCAATATATTGATGTACTCAGCTATTATATAATATAATTCTTATTTTGTCTAAAACAACGTCTATAGGCTCAAGAGGGATTTAATTTTTTACCACTCTTATGAATGTCACCATAACATGTGTCATTGATAACTGAGTCACTGACATGGTATTTTATTTACCACCCACCCTATAAGGATGGTAAAAGATTAATTATTTCGAGAAGTTGCACCTCTCCACAATCTCAGGCTCAACAACAATACGAAAAAAATAATTCTATCAGTAAATGAGACACAACAATATCAATATCAAAGAGATAAATGGGACCAGCTTACAAATGATATACTCTAAACACTAAATAATCTCTTCCACCTACAATCACGATGAATCACAATCAGAAGAGAAGAAAACTCCAGAATTCTCAAATAGCACATCTAAACTTTAGTAGCTTGATCATATACTCTACATAAATCTATGAGGATCCAAAATCACCAACTAACGTTTCACAAGCGGTGACTCGACAAGGAGCTACATAAAAATAAAATTCAATCTACCTCTGTGCTAGGACGATGTTACCTAGTATAGGCTCGCACATGGATAACTTAGACTTCACCTGACCAATTTGACGACCCCGACTAGACCAACCTAACACGGTCTATCTTGTGCGTGTAGGCACTAACTTTGTTCACATATGCAAAGTGCACGTAGACACTAAATTAAAAAAAAATATTTACTCCCTGTTTTAGGTACTCCCTCCATTCCAAATTATAAGACGTTCCAAGAATCTTGGAGAGTCAAAGTTTTTCAACTTTGACCAAAATTATAGAGAAAAATATAAAGATTTATACCATCAAATATACATATTATGGAAATATAACTAATGGAGAATCTAATTGCACTTAGTTGATATCATAAATATTATTATCTTATTATATAAATTTGGTCAAAGTTGAAAAACTTTGACTCTCCAAGATTCTTGGAATGTCTTATAATTTGGGATGGAGGGAGTACTAGCTAAAGGGTCACATATATCAACCGAGTGGGAAACTAATGTAAGTAATTTACTATATTATAAACCTGATGGATATTGCCAACATGACATAACCTAGCCTCCTCTGCACCCATGCTCTCAACGTCCATAGAGCCAATAATAATAAGGATAACTTTCCTTAGCTCCTTTTATTCTATTGTTTTTGCAAATTATTTTCTTCAAATATTAGCTTGTTTGACATAATACTGATGTTATTCTTTTCGTTGTGTTGCTTTTCTTCATATCAAATTAAAATAAAACATTGATGAAAGACAATTCTTTCACATTATTACCGAATAAATCATCTGGAGTTGAAAGATTAACTTAAGGAGCCATGAACTCATCACAACTTAATCTGCTTTATGGAACCGAAGCAAAAAAAACTCTACTTCACTAACTAAAGCTAGACCAAATAGACCTTAAGGATCTGAAGTTTCAGAACAAACTCTTTTTAGTTCTAGCTCCACAAGTAACTTCATTGTTCTCTTAATATAGTAGTTTCCTTTCCTATTTTCTTCCTTTATTTATTTTCTTCTTTTTTCTATTCTCCCACCTCCTCTGTTTCCTATTCCATTGTTTATTTTCCTCGTTGAGGACTCATGCCGGTAACTTCGTCTGGATCTATCATACTACTATGTGTCCCATGGTGTCTTGTCCACATAGAGGAGTCGGCCCATCCCAATGACTCTGCCTTGCAACAGCCATGCCCCACACCACCACGCCTATGTGGTACCTTCATCCACCTCAATGCTTTCATCTGCACGAAAGAGCTAGCCCATCACGACAACTCACACGCACTTATCCGGAGGAGCAGCTAGCACAGAGAAGCCTCCCTTTGCCCTTCCACATGTGCACGGAGAGGGGCATCTCGAGACAGGACCGCGAGGATGAAGGTGGGAACAAAGTGAAGCTAGATTTTGATGTTCCACCTTCTCCACATGGCTTCAGTCACCGTGATTTCTGTAACTTCACGCCTAGTATTATTTCTCCAAAGACCATTTGTTGGGGTTAAGTGAGGAAATAGCTCTTGGAGTTGTTTAGGTAGCTAACCAAACAACCCTAAGTGTGATCCACTAAGAAAAGATCAAAAAACTCGTTCACATTTAAGGACTGCTATGCAACTACTCCAATCTTTTATACTTTCCATGCTACTGACGTCCATTTTTGTCTTGATTTAAGGAGTAGGAATGTGTGGCATTAAACGAGAAATGACTATTTTGATCCTGAGTAACTCAGTGAACCAAAGGACTTTAAACACGCCACTTTTGCCCTAGTGCTCGTACGTACAATTGGAGATGGCATCATACAAGCGCTCATGTATGCGACATCATGGGCAGAGTGAGCACGGTGTTGACGTTTGTTAACGCAAATAGAATATGAAAGATTCCGCAAGCGCACAGAACACCATTGTAGCATTTTACCGGGAGTATTTCAGGATCGTTATTTATATTTTACCACTGGGAAGCTAGGGTCAAGAATCTGATAACTCATTATCATGCATCTACTAACTCAGAGTACTAATTAGACTAAAGCAGGAGTGAATGATATATGATATGATAATGAATGAAAGCACAATAAATGAGAATTCAATGATAACTGTAAAGATAACTATAGTGGGAGGACAACGGAAGAGATCAAGGTTCCTATGCACTTCTCTATTACTTGGGTTCTAAGGTAACAAGGATGAAAAGATATAGCAGTCATATAATAACACTTTGGGACATCAGAACACCAACCACAGAAAGTGATGAGAAGGGGGTTGGGAAGCTCTGACTACGGTCCTACGAACATCAACCCGAACGTGGTGGAATACGTCGGCCATCAGGGTTGTCACCACCTGGGGCTACCACAGCTATCCGTGGGGTTGAGCGCAACCTCAGGTAACCTATAGACTAAACACCAAGTCTAATCTATCGATTACTACTCTAATTATGGCCTATAACTAGAGCACTCGATACGAGCGGAGATCCTATGCTAGAACATAACAACTATACTAATCATAATATAAAAGACATAAAGTAAATAGAGAAGATAAATATATTAAAGCATAAGTCTTACAAAGAAAAGATACAAAGACATACCAAAACTCTGAAGACTCTTCCGGAACCGGAGCGCAGCTTCGCTCTCCCTAACTCCCAACTAGAGCTAAGCTATTACATTGGAAAATCTAAACCTTATTACATAGAGAGGAGAGGTTGTCCTTCGAGGGACGCCTCTACAAATACTCCCTAATGATGGTGTGTTGCCTCAGGGGGGGGTCCTGGGTTTATTATATAGGGGCTCCTGGCCTCCCCTCCACCTTGGGCAAGCGATGTGAGACTAAATCCTTCGCCACATGCATATGGGCCTTAATGGGCCAAAACGCGTTGGAGAGGTCGGTTGGAGTGCGCCACGCGAAGGGGGGCGAGTTTGGGCCCTACACCAGACCGGTCGGTCCAGGAGGGAGACCGGTCGGTCTGCCTCTATGACAGGTGGGCCCCGCCTTCCGTGGGTCGCCTTCTCATGTCTTCTGGAATGTTCTGGAATGTTCTAGAATCTTCCATGTCGTATCCATCGAGGACTCTCGCTCTGGGACTCCAAATATAGCAAATCATATGTCCGTTTTGATCGTCTCGACGAGGTCTTCGCAATGGCGTGCTCTGTTTCATCACTTGAGATACTTTTATATGGTAAAAACATGGATGTCCTGCAAAACAAGTGAGAGCACCAAAACTCGTGGAACTTGTTAGTTTCAAACCCTACAACTATGCTTTGTGATTCATTTAGTATCATTTCATACAATAGTTGATGGTTAATTATGAGCATTAGTGAGCGTCAACACACGACCATGTGTCCATGTCCCCTTCTTACTTCATGGTTCATTTGGGTTTGTGCTAGCTCAGTAGGTGCCTCAACTCGTCCGCATGTGCTCTGACACTCTGTCCCTCACTGAAATCCCATTATCCCTTAGGATGATCGTTGACAAGATCGCACTCTTGTACGGGAGCGCTTTGGCCACCACGGTACGGCACCATCATTGTCGTGGTGGTAGACAACCTCATAAAAGAGCTTGCACAACGATGAGATTTGTGTTATGGTAAAGAGTGGTCACAACAAGGGTTGGAATGACGGGAGGAGGTTGGCATGGTGCACGAATGGTTGTCCATTGTCATGGAGCGTGGCCTTACCCTCGCCGTCTAGGAGGCTCCATATCCTCTTGCCTTACCCGCGGTAGCTTGTATTAGAGGATAAACATAACTATGCATATTTAGAAAAAAAAAAGTAAACTCAGAGAAGAAGACCCGCCCCATCCCAACCACATCTCTCTCTCCATCTCCTTCGTGTAGTTTCTCGCATGTCAGTGACTTACTAATTTACCCAAATAGGAATACAATAGAGCAACACTAATCTCTGAGTACAAGGAATAAGAAGGGGTTGAAGGGATACGAATTGAGTTGAGCTCTCCTTAGCCTAAGCTTGTCGTCGCTGCTAGTTTAGTTGCCAGTTCATGTTGTTCGTTTGCCTTTTGTTGGCGCTAAAAGTGACGACTTGTACCAATCACACAGCAAGCCGGAGAAGCTGGCTTCAAATGTGGCCCGAGTGCTCAGAAGTCCGGTGCGTGCCAGTCAGTTTGCCCTGCAACTAACAAGGGAGATAAACTGTTAAATACAAAGCTGGAACGTGTTGGGTATGACCAGACAGTTCCAAGATGTACGGCCCTGAAGCCACTTACGACGACATATAGCTATGAAAGCTATCTGCCAACAGGTCTAAAAGGTTATTCGGCAATATGAACAAAGCTACGTGAATGACAGGTTGCCGAACACGTTTGCATGAGAATCGTACTTGCATGATGTATTAGATATAAGTTAAAACTTAACCAATCTCGATTGTACAACCGAGTTGGGATCCATGGAGATTGAACATACAAGCTAAGCATGACTAAGCTAATCTAAAGCCTGCGCCTGCCGCACGACACCTAGCCTTGTCATAGATCAAACATACTTAACATGCATGAACCCTCACCACGTGGCAATCCAGATACGGTCCGATCGGCTATTACGAACAATAGATCTACTACATGAAAGACTTTACGATAATAAACATGAAAGAACAGAGCAGATCTATAAAGATGAAGCCGAACCGAACGGTATCTAGATTGGGCAAAAGTGTTATGATGAAATAAACATAACAAAACATATAACACAAGGTAACTTAATGAATCTACTAGACTGCCACATCTAATAGAGCCGATAACTATCTTTACTCATGACTCAATCCGCCGCACGATACAAGGCATAAGCAAAAACCTCCCGTCATAAGCTTAAATCCGCCGCACGATACTAAGCTTAACGTACGAGACTACTTGCACCATATCTAAATCCGCCGCACGATACTAGACATGATAACAAGGTTGCCGAAACTTACGGAGGTCGACGGATCGATGGCCCCTCTCGAAGAACACGACGACACGACTTGGACTCGAAGACGGCACGGGGCCGGGTTGGTTGTATTGATTGTGAACGTTTTTACAATAGTCTCAGGGTTTATATTTATACCCTGGTGCCCTACGAGTCCTAGGAGGACACGATTACAACGACAAAATAGGAAACTTATCTAAAATATGATGCCTTTTGCTCCAAGCTTCCTTTAATAACCGGCACGCGCTAAAATGACGAGATTCCCATCGCTAAATCTTCTTGACATGCCGTATTCGTCGCAAACCGACTTGGCTTGAGATAACCGACCGTAGCGTTACGTTGCCGAATCTGCTCGCCGTTGACTAATCGCTTTCACAGCCTTGCTGAATACATTGAGTTAGCCGACCGCAACCGCCGTCTGCCGAATCCTTCAAGCGGCGGCGTTCGCCGAATCATCATAGTGTCGGTCCACTTGTCATAGTGCGAAAACTCGGTGTTAACACATGCCCCCTAATTTTGGGATAAATGTTTTATTCTAAAATTCATTTTCTCCTTTTCGCACCACTGTAGAGTCTCTGGAAGCATCCGACTTCCTACGTCATTAATCATCACAGCTGCCGACTCGCCTCCCGATGCATTCGAGATCCTTTAAAACTTCCTCTCTATTCCATTTCGGCCTGAACTTCCCGAATCCCCCTGTTCAGCTTCTTCATCTAGAAAAACCCTTTCTTCTCTTGCCCTGAACCGGAAAATGTCTTCCCAAGCAAGCCATTACAGTTTCGAGCTCGGCGATACCAGCACTTCTAAGAGAAGGTTGCTTCTGCTTTGATCTTTTCGTTTTGGATATTTATGCCTCATCTTGTTTCCCCTTCAGGAGGACTGGCGACGACCTCACCGAGGACCTGGCTCAGAAGATTACAGACCTCCAGTCTGATCTAGGAAAGAAGAATCGGGAGATTATTCAAATCTCTCAGGAGCGCGATACCTTTCGGGAACAAGCCATCGGTAAGCATCCCTCAACTGTCCTTTTCTTATCCCTTCCTTCTGCTTGACCCCTTTTTCCTTCAGTTCTGGAGACTAGGCTCCACTCCCTCGAAGCCGCTATTGCCGGCCTTGCTACTTCAGCCAATGTGCCAGGCACGGTGGCTCTAAGGCAGGTGAATGAGATCAAGCGGGTCCTTCCTGATATTTCTAGGGCCGGCATGGGCTACGGCGCAGCACTTGCTTTCAATGCCGTCCGGATCCATTCTGGCGCCGACTATCGCCATTTTGACGTTTGTGAGCGAGGACTAGAATTTAGGATAGCACGTTCTGTTGAGGATATGAAAGAAGCCGGAACAGACTTGGCCGACTCTTTCGATTCTGATCTTCCGATTAGAAATAGAATGACATGGACGAACTGATCCTTCATTTGTAATCGACTCCTGTTATGTGGATAAGAAGTCCTTTTATCTATTTTCTTGAAATCAATCTGTGACTGATCTTTCGGAATCAAGGCGTACTCTATTCCATGTACTTGGCCATTTGTAACATATCTGCATCTTGCATCCAATCGGTTACCGTTCTGATGACATCGTGTTTAACCGTGTGAACCTGTTCGGCAATCTGGCCAGTGTTTGTCTCGAACATCTAAATCGACAGTTTTGCCGAAGACAGGCGCTCTATTCCCCGCCGAACACGTACGTGAGTGCACTCAGACGGCCTGCACAGCCCATTACTGTAGAGGCCCATCTTGGGAAGCAGAAAAACCCCAATCCGTCGGTTGATATTCGACATAAATCATCCCTGGAGGCCTGCCTTCTCCCAATCTTGCATCCGCTCCTTTAGTACTCTCGCCGCCTCGGCTTCCTTGTTCGTTCCGTCCCAGAAAACCCTAACTTTCCGAGTGCAATGGCGAGCCATGATGCCCGCGGCAAGCGCCCGGCGACCGAGGAGGCCGAAGGGAGCCGCGCTCGGCGCCTCCGTCAGCGCGGGTAGGACTCCTCGTTTACGTCCTTTGTGGCAGTTTCTTGAAAACCTCGCTCACGCTCTGTTACTGCTCGCCGACAGGGTCCCCGTTATCTCTTCCGCCGGCGGGCATGCCTGGCCTTTTCCAGCGTCGGGGAGGCCAGAGGCTCCACCATCGGGCTCGTCAAGCTCCTCCGACAGCCTCTCCTACCACTCCCATCCTTGGGAGGCGAGCCCGGACCGGGATTCCGACGGCGGCCTCTACGACCACAACGACGCTTTGAACTTCATGGCGCTGCGGGACGAGTCCCGGGAAGAGCTGGCCGCCGTCTCGAAGCAGTACGGGATCGATCAACTGGAGTGGGAGGACCAGCGCTGGCAGTTCTGCGACGCAATCACGGGTATGGACACCCAATCCTAGATCGGCTTTCGGTCGTTCTTGTTGATCTTTTAACCGATCCACTTCAACTCGTCGTTCACAGCGCTATCTGAAGAGCTGGAGCGCCTGAGGATGGCGGCGAATGCCGTCGCAGACCGGGTGAACGCCCAGGGCGACACCGCCGAGGCGCGCCTGGCCAATGTGCATGGCCGCGTCGAGCAGGTCGCCCTGCAGGGTGTGCACCACGGCGTGGCGCTGGGGCTGTCGGCGCTAATGGTCCGCACGGAGGAGGACTTCTCCGTGACGCCGGTTGGCTTCCCCGGCAGGGCATGTCCGGAGGACGTCGAGCAGATCGACGATTTTCTGGACTCCTACGAGGATCATGCTCACGCCCTCGCCGCAGTCACCAATCCGCAGACGGTCATCAACAGGATGTTCGGTAACTGATCTGCAGCTTTTGCACATTCCCCACTATGAACAATGTTCTATTCTGCTATGTTCATGCGCACAATCTGTTATCCTGTCCTGCGCTTGTTGAGCGTTTGATTTATCTAGCCGATTGCACAGCACCGCGTGTACTTGGCCCTGTATTTCTGCGTTTTTTGTGCTAGAGGCGACACATGTCGTGCCGGCTGTTTTTTGTTCTAAGGACGACAGAACCTATCGGCCATTTTTGTGCTAAGGGCGATACAACCTTGTATCGGCCGTCGGTGCCCGCTAGTCCTTGATTCCGTTATGCACCGACCTCCACGCTAGGATGAAATCTCTTTAGATAGCGTCCATTAATTGCCCTAGCAAACTCTTCTCCTTGGAGGGTTTTCAGAATGTACGCATTACCCGGAGCACGTCTCAGAATTCGAAAAGGCCCTTCCCAGTTAGGGGACCATTTGCCGAATACCTTGTCTTTGGTACCGATTGGCAAAATAATTTTCCAAACCAAGTCTCCTTCTTCGAATCCTTTTTCTCTCACTTTCGAGTTGTAGTACTTGGCAACGCGTATCTTGTTCTTCTCAATATTTTCCAAGGCCTTGAGACGAATCAAATGCAAATCCTCTAGCTCATCCATCATCAAATCCTTATAATTCTCTTTAGCCAGATCGTTCTGCATTGTAACTCGTCTTCACCCCGACTGCAACTCCCATGGTAGAACTGCGTGATGCCCATAGACCAACTCGTAAGGCGACGTCTGAGTCGACCCATGACAAGCCATTTGGTAAGCCCACAAAGCTTCGTTGAGTACCAGGTGCCACCTTTTAGGTTTCTCTTCGATCTTCTTTTGAATGATTTTAATCATGATTTTGTTAGAAGCCTCTGCCTGTCCATTGGCCTGTGCATAATAAGGGGAAGAATTATAGAGTTTAATCCCCATCTCTTCAGCAAAGTCACAAAACTCCGAGGAAGTGAACTGAGTTCCCTGATCGGTAGTGATGGACTGAGGAATGCCGAATCGGTAAACGATATGCTCCCTAACGAAGGATATCATGCTCTCCGACGTCACCTTCTTCAATGGGATGGCTTCAACCCACTTAGTGAAATAATCCGTGGCCAACAGAACAAACTTATGTCCTTTGCTAGATGGAGGGTGAATCTGGCCGATCAAATCGATGCCCCATCCTCTGAAAGGCCAAGGCTTAATGATCGGATTCATGGCCGATGCTGGGGCCCTCTGCACATTGCCGAATCGCTGGCAATCCTGACAACCTCTGTAGTACTCAAAGCAATCTTCGAGCATAGTCGGCCAAAAATATCCAGTCCTCCTGATTAACCATCTCATACGGTGAGCCGACTGGTGTGCACCACATACGCCTTCGTGCACCTCATACATCATTTTCCTAGCCGCGTCTTGGTTCAGGCATTTAAGCAAAACCCCATCTATGGATTTGTAGTACAATTGATTGTCCAAGAGCGTGAACTTAAGAGCCTTGTACCTGAGTTTTCGGGAGACTTTCCTGGATGGGTCCCTGAGGTAATCGGCAATGTTGTCTCTCCAGTCTTCAATTGCCTGATTATCACTTGGGACTGCTTGATCACCTTCTGGGGTTGTTTGCTCTCCCTCAAGTGCAAAAATGTTTTGATTCTCCCTATACCCGGATGCTGCCTGAGCCAACTGGTTTGCTTCTTTGTTTTGCCCCCTAGGAATATGTTGCAAGGTTGCCGATCGAAACTGTCTGAGGAGCTCTTGGCAACCTTCGAGATATTCCTGCAGCGTGTCGTTCTTGCACTCGTATTTGCCGGTCAATTGTTTAATCACCAATTCCGAGTCACCGAAGATCTCCACGGCGTCTGCCTTAATGTCCACAAGCAACCGCAGCCCTCGGAGCAGTGCTTCGTACTCTGCTTGATTATTAGTTACCGGGTACTCGATCGGTATAGAGTACTTGAAGGGTGCCCCCTTGGGAGAAATCAACACGATCCCGACTCCACCACCTTTGCTGCACGAGGATCCATCAAAAAACAATGCCCAAGGGATAATGGTTACCATGTTAGCATTAGGATCACGGTGGTGAGTGACAAAATCAGCCATAATCTGGCCTTTAACAGCCTTTGCCGATTCAAAACGCAAATCAAATTCAGAAAGAGCCAAAACCCATTTGCCGATCCTTCCACTTAAAATCGGCATTGATAACATGTGCTTGATTACATCAAACTCTGATACTACCACGCATTCGGCATTCAGTAGATAGTGCCGAAACTTGGTACAGGAATAGAAAACGCACAAGCACAACTTTTCCGTAGCCGAATACCTTGTTTCGGGGTCCAGCAGCTTTCGGCTAAGATAGGCTATGACTCTCTCCTTTCCTTCGAATTCCTGCATAAGGGCCGACCCTATTGTTAGGTTGTCGGCCGCCACGTACAACTTGAAAGGCTTGTCGAGTTGTGGAGGAACCAATACTGGTGGTGCCTTCATGTACTCCTTGATCTCATCGAAAGCCTTTTGTTGCACGTCACCCCACACGAACTCCTGATCTTTCTTGAGCTTCAATAGTGGAGAAAATGGCAGCACGCGCTCAGACAAGTTGGATATGAACCTTCTGACAAAGTTGATTTTGCCGAGCAGTGATTGAAGTTCTTTGAGATTGGTCGGCGGCACTACCTTATCAATTGCTTCCATGCTCTTCCTGCCGACTTCGATCCCCTTTTTGTGGACCAGGAATCCCAGAAACTCACCAGCCGACACCCCAAATGCACACTTGGTTGGATTCATCTTTAAACCATGTTTCCTCGTGCACTCCAAGGTCTTCCTTAAATCGGCTAAGTGTCTTTCCTTGCTTCTGGATTTGATCACCACATCATCAATGTAGATCTCTACGATCTTGCCGATCAGCTCATGGAATATGTAATTCATGGCTCGCTGGTAAGTGGCACTGGCATTTTTCAAACCAAAAGTCATGACCATCCATTCAAACAAACCTATATGGCCGGGGCACCTGAAGGCGGTCTTTGCCACATCCTCTGCAGCCATGAAGATCTGATTGTAACCTGCGTTGCCGTCCATAAAGCTTATGATTTCAAAACCGGCCGAAGCATCTACTAGCAAATCGGCCACCGGCATTGGATAACCGTCCATAGGAGTGGCTTTGTTGAGGTTCCTGAAGTCGATGCAGACCCTCATCTTCCCGTTTTTCTTGTACACCGGGACAATATTGGAGATCCACTCCGCATATCGACACGGCCGAATGAAGTTAGCTTCTAGTAATCGTTCCACTTCCTTTTTCACGTCGGCCAATACCTTCTCCTTGTAGATCCTGCGCGGAGGTTGTTTGTATGGGCGGTACCCGGGTTTGATCGGCAGTTTATGCTCAACAATGGACCGATCCAATCCGGGCATCTCTGTATAGTCCCACGCAAAACAGTCTTTGAACTCCTTTAAAAGATTTACTAGTAGCAATCTGAAATCAGGGTCTAAATTAGAACTTATGAACATCGGCCTTTTTTTACTTGTGTCGCCAACATCTACTTCTTCCAGTTGGTCGGCCGATGCGAAGCCACGTCCCAGTTTGCCCTCGCTGTTGTCAGTTGGGTTGTCCATCTAGAAGAAGCTTTGAGAGCCGACTGCTTGGATCGGCTGTTGATCTCTGCCGTAGACGTTGACAGGACCTTCTCCCCACACACGATCGGAGAAGCAATCTACTCCATCAAATTCCCAGTAAGTAGGCTCAATGGTAGCAACACTCACCGAGTCATCAGCTTGGACAATCTCGATGTCATCTCCAACCCACTGAATGAGTATTTGGTGCATGGTCGAAGGTATGCAGCAGTTGGCATGGATCCAATCCCTGCCCAAAAGCAGGCTGTATGCCCCCTTGCCGTCAATGACAAAGAAGGTCGTGATGAGCGTCTTGGATCCTATCATCAGTTCCACGTGCACGGCACCCCGAGTGTCAGAGGGATTGCCGGCAAAGTCACGGAGTATCATGTCCGTTTTGAGCAGATCTTCATCGTTCATGCCCAGCTTTCTGAAGGTGGCGTAAGGCATGATGTTGATCGCTGCACCGCCATCGACAAACATCTTGGTCAGCGGTTTTCCATTGACGTACCCTTTGACATACAACGGCTTTAAATGCCGATGCTTGGCTGGTTTGTCAAATGCTGCCTTCTGAGACAACACGAGCTGTGCCGCGAGCTCGTTGTGCTCGGCCTCGTCGGAGTCCGAACGCGCTTCGTCCTGTGCCCCCTGGCCGATTGGAGCCATGAATTCCAGGGGAAGGAAGAAAGTCATGGCCACGCCAGCGCCTTTGCCATTGTTGTCTGGCTTTTCCTTCGGACGCCACTCTTGCTTCTTCCCACCGGCAGCTGCTTCTTCCAACTCCCTGTTCCGGAGGCGCTGCACCCTCCTTTTCTGGCTCTTTCTGAGCCCTGGCGGACACCACTGCCCTTCTTGCCATCTATATGGGCGGGGCTGTGCCTCCTCGCTGTCGCCTTGGTGGTGCACCCACTCCTGGTCGGCATATCTCTTGGCTCGCCGATCCGGGCTCCTCATTTTTAGGCGCCGATCGTCCATTGGGATGCGTGCTCCCAACCTTTCATGGATGGGACGGCGGTTGACCCGATCCTGCCTATACCCACTGTACTGATCGCTGCATTCGGGGCAGTTGTTGACGGCAGGCAGTTTCAAGCCTTCGTTCCAGCAGTGGCGGAAGAACGGGCAGCCCCAGTGAGCTTGCTCCCGCTCTTGGCGGCGTTCTTGCTCCCAGCGATGGGCCTGTTCTCTGTGGTAAGCCCTCTCCTCCAGACGATACCGGTGCTCTCTCGTGTGATCGTCTTCATGCTGGTATTCCTCCGTGAATTCTCGCTCTTCGCGTTGGAGACGCCTCTGCTCTTTCTCATTTTGCCGGCGCCACTTGTTAAGGAGATCTCTGTGGGTAGGCCTGCGCCTGGAAGACGACTCTCCGTGCTCGTATCGACTATTCGCGGCGTGGGCGTGCTGTCGGAGCTCATCGCCAGTGATTTGCCGATCGGGATCCACTGCGCCAGACTCGCGCGCCTTGTTGGAGGTGAGGACTTTGACCTTGCCCTTGCCTCTGGGATCCTCCGGGGCTACCATGTTCACTGAGACGAACACGGAGTTCTGGGCGAAGGGGTTGGCATCGATCTTCATCTTGCCATTGAACTTGATGTGCCCATCCTGGATGGCCTTCTGGATCCTTGTCCTGAACACACGTCAGTCATTAATAGAATGGGTGTTAGTGTTATGAAAGCCGCAGTACTTCTTGTCCTTAACCCCTCCAGGACGCAGCATCGGGTGATCCGGGGGTAGCCTGACTCTCCCTTCGGCGACCAGAAACTCGAAGAGCTTGTCGGCCTTGGTGACGTCGAAGTCGTACGCTCCCTTTTGCTGGCGTAGCCACTGCTTGTTGGCCTGGGTCGGCTCTTTGTCCCAGTTGAACTCTGCAGCGGCCACCTCATCTTCGGCATCGGTATAGTCATCGGCTTCGTCCAGGAAAGCTTGATACATCTGGGCCGCGACATTGTCCCTCTGGAAGCGCCCTTCCCTCCGGAAGCCTTGCGCTTGGATAGTCATTTCATTCAGCCGGCGAGAGAGATGACCCAGGTCCTCAAACTCATGGCCGAAGAGCTTGTCTCTGATGCTTGGGAGCATGCCCGCCACGGCCAATGGTGGAAGCTGGTCGTCCGGCAGGTACATGCCGAAGCACTGGCTCTTGACTTCCCTAAACCTGCGCAGGTAATCCTGCGGTGTCTCATTCAGCCTCTGGCGCACATACATGATGTCCACCAGCTTCTTCTCCTTGGTGCCCGTGTAGAAGTGCGTATGGAATTTCTGTTCCAAGTCTGCCCAAGAGAGAATAGAGCCCGGTGGCAGAGACGTGAACCAAGCGAATGCCGGCCCAGTGAGCGATGACGGGAAGTACCGAACCCTGAAGGCATCCTCGGTATTGGCCTCTCCAAGCTGGAGCAGATAGCGACTGATGTGCTCCACCGTGCTAGTGTCGTCTAAGCTGGAGAACTTGGACAGGTCTGTCGGCACTTTGACTCTGGGAGGTAGAGCCACACGGTGGAACCATTCGGGGAATGGAGATCTGTAAGCATAAGTGCCCTTAGGCTTCAGGCCGAAAGTGCGCTGCATCATATCTGCCATCCTCTCTAGCATGACATCGACATTAGAGTCGGCGGTCTTCTCGGCCGTCGGCTTCCCGTACCCTGGATGTGGGGCACCCTCTATGTTGTGAGGCTCAAGCATCTCATGGTACCCGTTTCCATAGTAGTCCTTTATGAGCCTATAGGTTTGCGGGGAGATCTTGCGTGTTGACTCTGGCGGCTGACCCTTAGCGCCGAACGTGAGCTGACCCAAGGTCGGCAACTGGCCTTCTGGCGTGTGCTTCTCTTGAATGGTCATTCCGCTCGATTGAGCCTTAGGCGGGGTCTCCTCACCAGCAGTTCCTGCCCCCTTGAGGTGATTCGGCAGATTGAAAAGATGTGGTCCTGCTATAGGGCCAAACTCGGCCTCCATAAGTTCATCGGCCTTGGGGCCGAATTGGGTGATCATGATGGTGCGGAAAGTGTTGAGAAACGCCCCATGCATGCGACCGATGGCACCAGAGACAGCTTCGTTGATCATATGAGACATTTTCAACACTGCCTCCGCTTCCCCGGGATCATTCGGGTTGGGCTGGACGGGCTTCGGCAGATCGTGCAAACGGCGAACCTTTCCGCTTTTGTTCTTGGAAAAGGCTTCTAGGCACTTGGCCTGGAATTCGGCACAAGCATCATCCACCTGCTCTCTGTACTCGTCGGGTAATTCGGTGAGCTGCACCTGCACGAGCCCCGCCTTGTTGCTGGCCTCGGCTTCAGTGACTTCGACCATTGCTGCAGGAAAAAGGTTGTCCCACCGGGCGTGCCAAAAAGTGTGTTGGCGCTAAAAGTGACGACTTGTACCAATCACACAGCAAGCCGGAGAAGCTGGCTTCAAATGTGGCCCGGGTGCTCAGAAGTCCGGTGCGTGCCAGTCAGTTTGCCCTGCAACTAACAAGGGAGATAAACTGTTAAATACAAAGCTGGAACGTGCTGGGTATGACCAGACAGTTCCAAGATGTACGGCCCTGAAGCCACTTACGACGACATATAGCTATAAAAGCTATCTGCCAACAGGTCTAAAAGGTTATTCGGCAATATGAACAAAGCTACGTGAATGACAGGTTGCCGAACACGTTTGCATGAGAATCGTACTTGCATGATGTATTAGATATAAGTTAAAACTTAACCAATCTCGATTGTACAACCGAGTTGGGATCCATGGAGATTGAACATACAAGCTAAGCATGACTAAGCTAATCTAAAGCCCGCGCCTGCCGCACGACACCTAGCCTTGTCATAGATCAAACATACTTAACATGCATGAACCCTCACCACGTGGCAATCCAGATACGGTCCGATCGGCTATTACGAACAATAGATCTACTACATGAAAGACTTTACGATAATAAACGTGAAAGAACAGAGCAGATCTATAAAGATGAAGCCGAACCGAACGGTATCTAGATTGGGCAAAAGTGTTATGATGAAATAAACATAACAAAACATATAACACAAGGTAACTTAATGAATCTACTAGACTGCCACATCTAATAGAGCCGATAACTATCTTTACTCATGACTCAATCTGCCGCACGATACAAGGCATAAGCAAAAACCTCCCGTCATAAGCTTAAATCCGCCGCACGATACTAAGCTTAACGTACGAGACTACTTGCACCATATCTAAATCCGCCGCACGATACTAGACATGATAACAAGGTTGCCGGAACTTACGGAGGTCGACGGATCGATGGCCCCTCTCGAAGAACACGACGACACGACTTGGACTCGAAGACGGCACGGGGCCGGGTTGGTTGTATTGATTGTGAACGTTTTTACAATAGTCTCAGGGTTTATATTTATACCCTGGTGCCCTACGAGTCCTAGGAGGACACGATTACAACGACAAAATAGGAAACTTATCTAAAATATGATGCCTTTTGCTCCAAGCTTCCTTTAATAACCGGCACGCGCTAAAATGACGAGATTCCCATCGCTAAATCTTCTTGACATGCCGTATTCGTCGCAAACCGACTTGGCTTGAGATAACCGACTGTAGCGTTACGTTGCCGAATCTGCTCGCCGTTGACTAATCGCTTTCACAGCCTTGCCGAATACATTGAGTTAGCCGACCGCAACCGCCGTCTGCCGAATCCTTCAAGCGGCGGCGTTCGCCGAATCATCATAGTGTCGGTCCACTTGTCATAGTGCGAAAACTCGGTGTTAACACCTTTGTACTCAATTGCCTTGTTCATGGGCCTTGTACAACTTGTTTGCTCAATATGCGGCCCAATTAACATGCAAGTTCCTAACATCCAACCCTCCTTCAATTTTGGCTTGTCCAAAGCTTAAGATAGTTTCAAACACCAGGATCCTAGGGCATGTGCAAGTCCTTGATGTTGAGTCTATACCTATTTGACAACAAACTTGGGTGTGTGACATCCCTCCCTCATTGAGTCACATTTTTCTACATTGCCATGTCAATCCTCGATGATGCTAGATTGTTGCCATGGTTAGTTTGCTTCCATGACCCCAACCCAACCCATTCCTTCTCTTTTCCATTAACGAGCTCAATAAACCATGAGGTGACATCGCTCTCGCCCTCCTCCGGCCCCCTCCTAAAAAACTCAAAACCTATGAGCAGGTTGAAACCTCCAAGATCCCATACTTGAATGTTGTTGTGTATCTAAAGTAGTTTTTGAATAGTTGTTGCCTTGTTGGCGTATTGACAATTAGATATATAACAATAAGCTCAAGCTTTGTGAAGTGATCGGATTCTTGACGTTCCACAAATTTGTCGACAGAATCACTGAGACACCATTATCCTAAAACTTGAGCCATCCTAGAAATATTAGTTGGATTGGTGCCCCTTCAATTGCTTCTTGATCCAACTAGGATCATTGATGGCATGGAGAGTCCTATGTCTTAAAAAAACCCTGCACTCTCCAAAAATCCCATGCTAATGCAACATATTAATACATACCCAATGTTCAAAAAGGCGTCCATGTAGGCGTGACCAGTTCGTGCCATATGACGATCTTTATATTAGATATCTCAAACATTTGAACCACTTGAGAGAAAATATATCTTCACCTGAATAAACTTCCTTAGATGCAAGCGATGCCTTAGGACAATCTGTCACACCCGGTTTTAAGAACAAAACCAGGTATACACCATATGTGAGCCCAGGAAGTCAAATCTCACATATAGCAACAAATAAAGGGTAATATCGAAAGACAATGCTCATATATAATGTATATAAAACAAAAGAACATAACCTTAAAGAGCAGACAGCGGAAAGACACTCCGATCTTCAGATGAAGACACCAACTTCACAGGGAACAACTGACTGGTTGATCACAAGCCTAAGCTTCTCCAAAGCTTAACACTCTGAGGTGTGGGGAAAAGCAAGAGTGAGTCCATGTTGAACTCCACAAGTATAGCAACAAGTGATATAGATCCCAAGATTCATGATCAATGTAACATAAATAATGAATAACATAGAACGGTAAATAATGAACATGTTAACCAACAAAAGTCATAATCTTAATGTAAAAGTCTTCAAGGCCGCTCGTGTCCTTGAGCAAGGCTGATATATCAGTTTAATAAACTTTGCGCAAAGGTGTACACTTTCACTGCGAGACGTGAATTGCCCTTTTGCCCGAGGGAGCCAGCCTCTTAACCCACTTCCAAGGAAGGTCGACAGGGTTCACGATGAAGCCTTTCAAAGGTTCGTCTAACAAGTTAGGGCCGTTAGGTCTTAAGGCAAGGGGAAGAAGGGTCTCTCAACCTTGCGGCAACGCAGGCAAGGTGAAAGTAGCCGCCCTAAATCCAGCTCGGCAAGACCCAACGCGTCTATACAGGTGTCCACTAACAAGCTAGAAAAGGTCCTCATACTGAGCTAAAGCCAGAGCCATATAACCCCCAACAGTTGCACTGTAAATCCCGAAGGTGCTCGTACAGATAATTTCTTAAGTTGCTAATAAGTCATTTTTATCATTCGATGCATACATTAATTAAGTAACATGATCATGATTGCGAAAAGAAAACTCGATTGCTATACTTGCCTTAACTCAAGATCCTTCTTCTGTTGACTTGTATACTTCCAAAAGTTGACTTTTGTTACGATCTCTAGATCACGAACCTTTTCTTGATCACCAACGTACAACTCACCGACTGGACATACGATCACAGAACACCACACATGCATCCAAAGGCAGTCATGCAAAGCAAACATAGCCTATGATTAGAACAGTACATCAATCATAACAAAACAAGATGAAAAGTTTTGAAAACAAATCTACGTGCCACTACGGTCACACAGACGCGAAGATCACTCTAAACGGAGATATAACGAAAAAGATATGAACTAAACAAGATTAGAGGCACTAATTACTAGATTAGATTTAACACAAATTTTAATTATGAAAAACAGTAGTTTAAGTTATTTAGTTGGAAAGATCTTTTCGAAACGAATCTAACGCAAGTTGAACGGACTAAAACGGAGTTAAAACAAAGAAGTTATAAGCTTTTGAAGTTGGGGGGGCAATTTGATAAATAAACAATATTCATATTTGGTTACTTTTCAAAATTAATGATTAAAATAAAACATTTGAACCAAAAAAAAATATATTTTAATAAAGCTAAAAAAAGATTTATTTGCAAAGACTCTATTTTTAGAATTATTTTGTTTCTAAGCAAAACTCATTTAAAGACATTTTAAATTTATAATATTATTAATTAATTTTATAAAACAAAACAATTAAATAAAGTTTGTAAACACTTTTATTGACTAAAACAGATTAATTTCATCATTGGTTAGATTAATCTTTGCATTAACAAACTTTTGTAAACAAAAGGAAACTCGTCCTAAGCCAATCCTCCTCTGATATGGACCAAACCAGAAATAAAGGTAGCCGACAAGGGGTAGCTAAAAGTATTTCCATGACTCAGAGAACAGCGAAAAAGTTACAGGAAACATCAAGGGCTAGATTACAAAGTGCGCATACACTATGCTGCAAACCGAGTCCATGGGCAGTGGACCGGTGGTGGAGTGTCAGGATGGTCTACTGTAGACCAGGTCTAATGATGATAGGTATATATTGATGATGTATTTCTATTGTATTCATGGAATTATTTTTCCAAAGAAAAACGACCATAAATTCTAGGATGATGCAATGCTGATGTCATCAAGCTAATAAGAACCGAGTGCTTTGCTCAGCTCGTTCGTGTGACTTCGTCAGGCGGTGTGCATATGGTGCGCTGGGCGTGGATGTGCGCGGCGGCGCCATGGCCGGTGTATATCGGAACGAGCAGCAGGGCACGGGAGACTAAGGGAAAAAGGCGGGTAATGCTCAGGAGCTCACCTGAACGTAGGTTGGCGGGGTCGTCCGCGCTGTTTGGAGTTCGGAGGAGGCCAGCGACAGGGAGTGGTGGCGGCGGTCCTCTGGATCCTCGGCGAGCTTGGCTGATGGTGCTGCCGGGCACGGTTTTCACCACCGGAGCGTTTCCTGGAACACGGCGTGGCCTCGCGAGTCTAGCGGAGGCGGAGGGAAGTTGGTGGCAGTCCCTCCGAGGAGGAAGGCGAGCTCGAGTGGCTCGGCTATGGCGATGGCGGCTCGGTAGAGGCAGCGGATCTTGGGTTTCAGGAGCTCGGTTGCGGCGGCTAGGGCAAGCTAGGGTTCGGGGTAGCTCAAGTTGGGCTAGAAGAAAGGCGGCGCGGCACTTGAGGCTCGGTTTTATAGGGCGCTTGGCGAGGAGATCATGCCGTAGCGGGGGAAGACGCGGCGGCTCGGACTCTGCTGTCGAGTCCTGCTTGGACACGATGTGGTGGAGACGAAGCTGACACACGGGCCCAAGATGTCAGTGAGAGAAGGCGGGATGCGGGCGGGAGCAACGCGGCTGACGAACCGGGCCGCTCTGTCAGTCGCAGCAAGGAGGAGACGCGCGCGGCTTCGGCATGGGCCTGAGCGGTCGCGGCCCAAGGCGAGAAGGGAGGGCAGGCTGGCTTCCTGCTGAGCTGAGGGAAAGAGGAGAAGGGGGAAAAACGAGCAGGCCGGCCCAAGAGGAGAAGGAGGCGGGCGCTGGGCCGATCAGGCTAGAGGCTAAACCGAGAAAGAGAGAGGAGAGGGGAAGGAAACATTTTTTTCTTTTTCTTTAAACTGATTTCAAAACATTTTCAACCCAAAAGTTGAATTTCTTTTGAAATCTAAGTTTGAATCTTTTGAGAGAAACAGAAAGATTTGAAACTTTAAACTTTCCAAACTTTCTGAAAAACAAAAAGTCTTTATTTCCAAAACCCTTTTCTAAGAAATTCGTTTTTCTTTAAATTGTTTTAAAACCATTTTGAGCTCAAATTGAATTTTAGCCAAAACCACACTTCACAAAAACTCAAAATGCACCAACATGAATGCACAAACATGTTGCTAAAACCCTAGGATAAATTTTAATTTAGAGAAAATTTTCATTTCCCTATATTTTATGAGCACAAAAATTCATAAATAAATCATTTTAACTCTAATTCAAGAAATGCAAATTTCAGGGTGTGATACAATCTAGGGCTCACAAAGAGGGGAAACAATCCCATGATAGATTCTCGACATTTGAACTTTTGGTGTTCCCAATCATATCTAAGCACATATTTGACCTTCCTTTTGGGATCTCTATTAGACATAACACAACTGCAAGAATTGTCCACAAAATATGATAGCAAACACATGCTACCTTGAGCTCTTGTCCATGATCTTCCAACATTGGTGAATTCATAATTCAACCATATAATCATGGACAATTCAACAATCATCCATTTGTGCACCATGATCTCGAGACCCCTCCTTTCTTGAGTCACAGTTTTACGGACATTTCGGTATGTATACCCAGAAAAGTAGAAGTCTTGATGTGTTGGTTGTGACAGTAGCATGATCTCCAGACCTTTGTTGTCACATGTCCTTGTTCAACTATTTCGTGACAACACCGATGTTTATCGCCACTTGGAATTGACTTATTCACTGGGCATGCAATAACTGCCTCTCTCTGTGTAGTAACCATCACTTTGTTTTGCATTTATAAGTAGACGAGCTTCCAGATCTTCTCATTATGGAAGCAGGACTACATCCATAAACTGATTGGTGGAGCTAGTAGTACCAATAGTGGCTCTTGTCTTAACTGCACTTGTGCAACCACTTCATACATAGAACAATAGCAAGCAAAATAGTGACTTAAATCAACACATATGGCAAGATACAAACAACCACTTCATATATGGAACAATAGCAAACAAAATAGTGACTTAAATCAACAAATATGGCAAGAGAAATACTGAATCAAGAGAGGACACCAAGATTTATGTGGAGTCAACGCATATGGCCATTGCCATTGTGGTTGTGGCGTCGGCAGCTGCTTGAAGAATGTCGTCGTCTACTACAAGTTGTCGCGCCCTGCACAACCAGCCTCAATCCAGTCGCACCCTTCTTCAACCACTGCGCCTACAAGCTCTGCAGGCGTGCTTCCCAGGCTCCGAAACACCCTGGAGTTTCTTTCCTTCTAGAGGAGCCAAGCAGTGAACTAGGGAAGGGGACAGGCTTCGTTAGAGCATGGCACAACATCAAATACTTTTGTAGGCATCATGACTGGTAGGTTGATGGAGTCAATGGACGCAACCTCTAGCTTGACACTGTCTGGCATCACTACAAAAAATTAGGCCTTCTATGACAAATCTCTTGTCATAGAAGGCCCGTTACAACTTACAAGCTATTTTTATGACAATTTGTGATCTATGACAATAATAATTGTCACAAAAACTGTCACAAGTCCTTAGTGACGGGCCTTATATGACAAGAGAAAAGCCTCTAATCGTCATAGAAGGCGTCATCTCTTGTATCAAACATCTAAAACGTGTGGCGGTCTGGTAATCGATGGACGATGGTGGCGATGGGGGATGATCCGATCAATTGGCTGGCAAGGAGTGGACCCAAAGAAACCGTTGACAGTGCCGAGGATGTTGTCGCAGACACCAGAACCCAGAACGCGAGTGGAATTGTAGGAACCTAACATCAAAGCGCCATCAGAGAAAGCTCGGTTGCTGCAATAGGGGTGGTGAATTTGTGATGGTTGCTTTTGGTGGTCCAGTGAGGTCATGGTCGGTGGCAGCTGCGAGTGTGGATCAAGGTTTTGTGATTCAATATGTAAAAAAAATCGGCTATGACCGAATTGGACGAATTTCGGATTTTGACCGAATTTCGATTTGGGAACTAGTTGATTTATTCGGCCAAAAATTCATGTTTAATCAAAATTGATCGAATTTTCTTTAAAATTTTTTCAAATTTGATCAAAATATATTCAAAATTTGAACTGGCCAAATTTTTTTTTGGCTAGTTTGTGTTTGTCTCGAACCCAACCGAATTGGATGAATTTCACCGAAATTCAGTTGATTCGGGCCGAATCCCAGATCTTGATGTGGATGCGAATTTCGTCACCCGCTGCACCATGTTACTCACGAACAGGACCCTGCTCACGAACCGTCTCGTGTGTCTTCCGCTTGCTCTCCAAAGCAACCAAGAGCATAGCTAGCTGCTCGTGAGTCACCATGGCTCCTACTGCTGATGGTGGGGATCAAATGACTCTGATATAAGCGACCGAAGCATCTGGGTACAAAGGAGGTCGTATACTAGAGGAGGAAGATTAGGTTGTAGTGGATAAGAATCGAGCTGAGCTTGCCTCGACCCTAAGCTCGCTTCGGTTCGATCATTGGATGCCCTCATCACATCCCGGTGGCCATGGGTCATTAACTCGTTAGGGCTTGTCTATCTAGCTGTACATAAATACACTTCAATCCAATTTATAGAATTTAGGAGGGATTGAGGTGTAATTTAGTTTAAGTTCCACTTCAATCTACTCCAACCCATATAGATTCAGCCAAACAAGGCGTTACTCGTTACAACAGTGTAATTTACCCTTTTGTGATATTTGGGGAATATTTTCTGCTGCTGTACATTGTGTTGCCTTTCGATTGATGGTGATATGTCAACAGGTTTTTAGATAGGATTACATGGATTTTTCGTGGGAACTGAACTACTCCAAAACTATGAGTTGTTCATTCTTTACTATGTACACATCTGGTTCAACAGGCCTACAAAGAGAGCATTATACATTATTCTTAAGAAGAAGAGGTAATGATGAATTCCATTCAGACTCGTCCTATTACTTGCATCTGCATTCCTTGCTTTTTTACAACTCTTTGACAATGCACTTCTCACATTCTGCACCCTGCCCTCTCCAGACCTCAGCTGCATGTGTTGTCTGTCAGCCTAGAAAAATAATCGAAACTTCTAGTATCAGTCAGCTGCTCCAGCATGCCCCAGCTGAGATCTCACTCCGGGGTGATCTCTGCCATGCGGAGGAAGGTTCATCTCCATCCATGCTCCAGCTGCTGAAGCTGTCGATATGTTTTTAAGCCTGAACAATTTCAATTAAACCCAGATAAATCCATATCATCTGCTACTCTGAACCCTTTTGCAGAGGCACCCGGGGACCGGATTTGAGTAGAAGTATTCCTCCTGCCTTGGACTTGCACCACGCAATCTCTCATACGGACCTCCGAGCCTATTCTCATGGTGCTTCCTCGCCGCAATCCGGAACTCACTCCAGGACATAGAACCTTCATCCAGCTTGTCAATAAGCTCCACAAACTTCAGCCTACAGACAAAAGAAAAAAAATGTTTAATCAGGTTCTAGAATCAAGACCCAACGTCGTCTTTGAAACGCGTGGATTTCACGAGATTGTTTGAACACGGAAACTTCTGCATTCCAAACTATTTCTTTGGAAAAAAAAGGCCGGACCTGTCAGGGTTTATGGTTTTTCTGAACCCTTCAAATCTCCTGTGCCCTTGCACGGCCCTTGCCATGTTGCCGTCGTACGTGTACACGAAGACATCGCTCTGCAGGGCCACGATGTAGTCCACGGCGGCGAGCCTGTTCTGGTACAGCTCCAGCGGCTCCAGCTCGTCCACCGTGGCGAGGCTGTAGTGCGTGTAGATGTTGGGGTACTCGGCCTTGAGCGCGTCCAGGCTGTGCGCCCCGTAGATCTCGCCGGCCACGATGTAGATCTTGGTGGTGGAAGGGTACCCCATGGCCTTGAGGAACACGGCCGCCTCGCGGGGCGTCATGGGGCACCCGCCCTGCAGCCGCTTCTCCTCGCTGTTGATGTCCTTCTCCTTCCAGTGCCGCACCTTGAACCGCATGTCCGTCAGCTCCGCTGCCTCGTCCAGCGTCAGGTTGTGGTTGCACCCGGTGAAGGCCAGCATGTCCTTCTCGTATCTGACGATTACAAGGCAAACTAAATCAATAATGGAAGCTCATTCATTGATGATAGATGGAAATTAAAGATCTCGTGATCAGACGATCGATCACTGAATGAACGTACTTACCTCAAGTGAAGCGCGATGTAATGCTCGGACCCATTTCTCAGCCGATCAACCAGAGTGTTGCCGAGCTCTTCGATCTCCTTCCTGTACTGGAGCGCCTTGTAATTCGCGCGGCACCGGAGCTTTTGCAGCGAAGGAGCCAGGCCGTTGTTCACGATCCGCGAATCCGTGTGCGTAAACCTAACCACTTTGAACTTCCTCAGGATTTTCGCAAAGTCTCTGTAGAAGGAAGCCTGGAAAACGGAGCTGACGATCCATCAGCCTATTCAGTATTCAGTTATTCTTATTCATCACACGCCTGAAATTTCTCTAAAGCTTCCGCAATGCGATCTAGTAGATGAACCAACAAGTTGTTGACTCGTACCCTGGACCAGGAGGTGGGTGCTCTCACGTACGGCTTCACCCTTCTGTAATCTGGTGGGAGGGAATCCACGATCACGATGTCGTCCTTCAACGACTCCTTGAAGTGATCGACGTCGAATATGTCTTTGAAGTCGCTATACATTATCATCGAAAACACTAATCGTCAGTCTACTTGCAGTTTCTTCTTCAGGTTGATTCATTTCAGAGCAGCTAGACAGAGTTACTGACCTTGGGTCAGTCCAGAATGACTGATGATCCAGAGTAGGGATCACCAGCGATGCGTTCATGATCTTCGCCACTGCAACCATATCACTTATCTGTAAGAATAATTGTGAAGGAATTAATGAGAGTTAGCTGAAAGACATTGCCATGATGTTAGCACAAATATATACATACGTACTCCCATTCTCATCTGGTTGAGGCCACCGTTTGCATCGACGATCAGGTAACCGACAGTTGCATTGTTTTTCCCTGAAGCAAGCATGTCCTGATGATTAAGAAAATGTAGCTGAATCTGAAGCTGAAATGAAACGAAGCGAAAGATGGGCCGGAGGAAATTACTGCGGTGATTCTTCGGCTCTTCAATGCACTGGCTGTAACCCTCACTGTCTGGTTTCATCCATATCTCAGGTATCTGTCCGTGTTTGAAAGGGAACTTCATTACAATCAAGCACATTGAACATAAAGTGAAGTCAAGCTGAGAATGGCATGGAATCTGAATGAATGCCTTGCTTTTATGAATCGTGCATGTAATTTTTTGTCTGAATATGAACACCAGATTGCTTTCTGTCAGACTCTGCCAGGGTACCAAAACTTTCCTGAACTGAAGCTTGTTGTCCCTACCAAATTAAGTCACAGCTTTACGAGATGATGAGTATTGGTTTGCAAAGCCACACCTTCGGGCCTCGTTGGATTTTAATCCATCTTTCCAAGATGATGTTATGTATAATATTGCAAATTCTGATTTTTCCGGTATTATTAGCACACTGGTTTTTGTAGGATGCCATGATAAGGGTTTTAACTTTAATTTAACATGGCAAAATAACAGATTCCACAGAACTTAGTGGAAGGTTAGGAATCATTTTTCTTCTTAAAATAAGAAATTAAATGGGGTTGGCTGAATATCTGTTATTTATTCGCTTACCCTTTGTTTTCTTACTTGAAAGGTTGACAGTTACAATGGAAAGCAACCTCGACGACACCATCACCAACCCAATGCACTCTAAACATTTTTTCTAACGCAATCTAAACATTTCTTTTTCAGGTATAGCTGGACCTCATCAATATCTAAAAAACGACCAGATGTAAAGAAATATAGTGACGTATCTCACATTTAAAGACAGTGAAATACAGCAAAGAACATGAAAACCATTTTCACGAAAACACAAAAGCACAGAGATAAACAGCTGCCTTGCTCCTGAACTCTGGAACTCACGTCATGTACTGGTGGAATCGTTGTCCTTATCACCAATCATTTTCTCCCATATGAATACTCCATACCGCGACGAGCAGTGATCGAAAAGCTCCTCTCTTTTTCAGACAATGGAAGAAACTTCTTCCTTTTTTTGAGATAAAAAACTTCTTCCTTTTTAATTTCTATCAAGTTGTCAAGCAGTTCGGTTTCTGATTAGAGTTTACCATGTTTCACATTTCTCGCAAAATTTAAACATTTTTTGCCATTCTTTTTTTTCTACTTAGGCATTTTTGGCTAGGAATGCCTGTTTCGCCTTTTTCCAAAAAAAAATAAAAATAAAATTGGCACCTCAACTTTTTCTCGTAATTCTGGTTTTTATGGCCAATTTTGACTTGGAATGCCTGAAGCTGATTTCAACAGCGACTGCTTATGATACGTCCCAAAACGGGAACCATGAGACTCCGACCAACCAACGAATCAAAGTCCGAATTTATCTTTGGTTATTTTCGGTGCACAAATGGATCATGTGATGGCATCAATTAATGACCACTTTTCAAATTTCAAGTACGTGCACGAGTGGTTATTGCCCAAAGAGAAAAATGGGTGCGCGCGTCGTAAGTCGACATGACTTGATGATCGCCGCAATAAAAGTAAAACGAGTCGGCGGGCGGCCAGCGAGCGAGCGATCAACGGGCGCAGCGAGGGAGGCGCGCACGTACGTACTCACCGGCGGCTCAGGCGAGCGGCGGCGCGCAAGGGCCGTGAGGTTCTCCTCCGTCCACTCCATGACGTCGGCGTCGGCCACCTCGACCCTGTGCAAGAGCCTGGCGCCGCCGTCGTCGGCGCCATCGCCGCCCGTGGCCGCGCGGCCGCGGCCGCCGCCGCCCCGGTGCGAGCCGAGGAACCCGACGACCGCGACGAGGCCGAGGAGGCAGAGCACGACGGCCCTCATCCAGGCCGTCCGGGGCGGCGCGCCTGCGGCGGCCCACGCCCGCTTCCTCCGCGCCAACAGCAGCGCCCTCCCGCTCCCAGTCCCGCTCCCGCTGCAGGAGGGCGTGGGCGCGGCGCCGTGCCCGTGGAGGCCGCCGCCGCCGCCGCACTCGGCGTCGTCGTGCGCGCAGCAGGCGTGGTGGAGGAAGTGGTGATCGGCGCCGCCGCTGGTGCAGCAGCAGGAGCAGGAGTCGTCGTCGCGCTCGATGTCGTTGGGCTGGCGCCTGCGGTGCGGGCCGGGGCCGGGGCTGGTGGACGAGGAGGACGAGCAGGTGGTGGTTGCCGTGGACGTCGTCGCGGCGGCCGCGGCCATGGAACCGTGTGCGTGCGCCGTGCGCGCGCGCCCGGACCCGCTTAACCGCGCGCGGGCGCCCGCGCGTCAGGCTAAGAATAGGAACACCCCCCGCGGGAGACTAGAGGGAAGAAGGGTAAGGTTAGTGAGTGAAGGGGAGAAAAGGCCGGGAAATAGCAACTGAAACCGGTGTGTGTGTGTGGTGGGTTGGCAACCGCCGCGCCCGCGGCGCGCGACCGAGGAGGTGTCTTCACTGCACAGCACTCCGAAGAGCGCCCGAGGCCCGGCCCCGCGCCTTATTACGCCCGCTCGCCCGCGGCGACGCTACGCGATTGCGTCGGATCGTCGTAGCCTGCGCCTCGGTCTGCCAGGGAAAGCGCTGGCAGGGCAGGCAGCCGCTCGCCTCGTCAGGATTCAGGAACGTAGGCGACCGCGCGAGTTGGGGATCGGATCCGTCGGTTGTTTTTAGGCCTGCGCGGACAGCCCCGGCGTATCGTTTTCCGCTACGGAACACGGGGGAATCCAGCGCGGGTGCTCCGTATGCGAGCCGGCGTCGGCTGGAGTATAGGCGGCCCTAGATCGATCGGATCGGATGACTCCCATTACAAGCACCTTTACGTATGGTGGTATGGAAAGGGACCCCCGAGTGTGGGGAACTCCTATTACGTTTGTCCGAAACACAAAAACGAACCGTAGAAAGTTTCCATGTGACCAGTATCCGCTTACGCTAGTGTGACCTACACTGCCTCTCGGTCACTTTCGCCGTCGCGATCCATCATCAGTTGGCCCGTTATTGCCAAGACTGGGAGGGTGCTTGTGCTTCACTCGAGATCCGCCCCGACCGGGAGGAAACAGAAAGGAGGTTAGGCGCACCACGTGGTTTCGGGAACACACAAGTAGAAGTAGGCAGCAGCAGAGTTGGGCCGGCCGGCCGGCTGGTTGGCAACTTGGCATGGTCGTTAGGCTCGTTTGCTCTGTTTCTGCACCGTATCGCTGCGCGACGAAGGATCGATCGATGATATAAGAGGGACTGAGGGAGCCATGCTGCGATTGCCACAGATCGATCCGGCGCGGAACGTACATGGCCTCTCTGAAATGTTTCGCAAAGTTTATGCATCATGCATGCATGTCAAACGCACGGAGCAAACTCTTTTAGTGCACGACGATGGAGCTTCAATTAATCCGGCATGGGCACGTACGACGATGGCCATGAGCAGCGGCACTTGATTCGTGAAACCCAGCTAGTGATACTACTACACACGAGAGACTTTTTTTTGGTCACCTTTTGATCACAAGGAAAAGGACAATGCAACTATGCAAGCTACTGAAGTTAGGTGTGATGGTGACCACGGTGGACGAGAGCTTATTACCTAGCTTGCTAGCTAGTATGTAGTACTCCCTCCATCCCAAATTATAAGGCATTCAAAGAATCTTGTAGAGTCAAAGTTTTTCAACTTTGACCAAAATTCTAGAGAGAAATATAAATATTTATAACATTAAATATGTATATTATGAAAATATAACTAATGAAAAATCTAACTGTACTTAGTTGGTATCATAAATATTATTATCCTATTATATAAACTTGGTCAAAGTTAAAAAACTTTGACTCTCCAAGATTCTTGGAATGACTTATAATTTGGGATGGAGGGAGTACTTAACAAGAGAGTGCGTACCTGTTTCCCATTGCGAGATCGAGCTCTAGCTCCCGATGAGCGCGTGGTCCTTTTTTTTTCCTCTTCGGCGTTTAAGGTGTGTTTAGTTCCCCCATTTTGAAAAAATTTTCATCGCATCAACCATCACATCAATATTTGGATACATGTATGGAGCATTAAATGTAGGTAAAAAAATAACTAATTGTACTTTTAGTATGTACTACATGTCGAGACGAATCTTTTGAGTCTAGTTGGTCAATGTTTAGACAAAATTTGTCAAATAACAACGAAAGTGCATCCAAACACACCCTTAGCCTATGAGATGTCCAGTGGTGGCACAGTACTGGATGGAAGCCTTGATTTTAACTGGAGTGGCGACTGATGATCATAGATATCTAATCTAATCTAATCTAATCTAATCTAATATCTCTATATAGTTCATACCCACTAAGCAATAAATGTTAGCTAAAGCTCACCTCCTGTGCTTCCACGTCACTATTCTTTTCTATCCATCCGATTGTTATCTAGGTTTTTTTCCAGCCGTATGATATTCACTAATCAATCGACTCCACCCCCCAGCAGCCCCGTAAGTGCTCCTGTGCCTCTCCGCCCCACAGCGTTGCGTCCCTGCGAGCGCCGCCCGCTCGACTCCTCTCTTTAGATTCCTCACGCTCCAGCAGACCAGCAATGGTGTCCGGCACCTGGCAGTGCCTGTTTGACTCCTCTTCAGCTTCCTCCAACCACCAGTCTCGGCCAGCAGCACCGTCTCTCTCCCTTCAGCTTCCTCGAATCACCAGCCTCGGCCAGCAGTGTCGTCCGCTATCAATGGCGCGGCCAAGCACACAACGCCCCTCCGCGCCCTCCGCCCAGCAACCCCAACCCCTGCAATTTTCTCAATTAAATTTCCTACGCCTTTTTCCCTTCAGGCCAGGTGAGGCTCCTCACATGATTAATTTTTTAATCAATTCTCCCATTGAGTTGAACGTTCCTGGTGGTTAATTCCCCTATTCAGATTTACGTTTCCAGTTATTTGTGTCAACCTTAATGTCCTACCCCATTTCCTTCCCATTGCTTACTTACTCCCCTTTTGTCCCCAGCTGTTAGCCCTGGGTCTCCCATGATTTTTCTGCACGCTGTGTCAGGTAAAGTTACCCTGCTCTCATATTACCTTTCAATCCAAACTCCTGCTCCAATATGCTCTTTCAGTCTCCTCAAATGTACTGATTACTTGGCTTCTTTTTTAGATCCCTCTCTGTTCATCGGTTGTATTCTTTCCAATTTTTTAATCCAACCAAGGTTTACTTTCCAAGGTACGTCTAAATTTATAGTTCATATAGTTTCTTACAAGATCCCTCTCTGTTCATCGGTTGTATTCTTTCCAATTTTTTAATCCAACCAAGGTTTACTTTCCAAGGTACGTCTAAATTTATAGTTCATATAGTTTCTTACAACTTTATGTACACCTCAGATTGCATTGTGTTACTGTAATTATTAGCCAAAGTTATAAAATTCTAACAATATGGAACCTGGAGAAGGTTCAATCCGTTCAACACATGGTCGTGGCCGTTCACGTCGTAGAAGCTCACATATTTTAGTCCCCCAACCAGACCCAGCTACTGCATCCGAGTCTCGACGTAGACGTAGGCTACATATGACTCCTCCAAATAGAAATGCAGGTTAGATTACATTATAAGCTCCATCTATATCTCTGCTCATATTATTTATAGCATATAATATGTTGGACCTCAATTCTCTACATCTACAGAGAACTCGGAACATGCCATAAATATTACTCAAATTCCTCCCGTCCCTCCAATTGAACACTATCCAATTGATCAGTTATCTAATTCAGCTGCAGCTACATCTAATCAAATCATTCACCACCAACGTAAGTTAGCATATTTATCTCCCAAAGGTCATTGACATATGTATATTGTATGATGAATATCCTCTAATTATTCTTCTATTGCTAGCAATTCATCCAAATCAGTATCGGATTATCGGCCAATCATCTAATTCATATGTACCTTCATCTAATCAAAGTCCCCGTCATAAACGTAACCTTCTGTGACCTTGCAATATATTTCAAATACTACATATTCTACAAAACTCATTATTTGCTTCCATTTCCTTCATTTCTTATAGGGACGATATTTGTTCCCTTATACCTTGGTGGCCCACATCATTCTTGTGGATATTGTGGAGCCTATTTTTGGTACAGTGAACGTGCTCGAAGAGATAGGCACACATCAAATCCAACATATAGTATTTGCTGCAGAGGGGGCAGAATGTTGCTGCCACCTTATGAACCACCTCCAGAACCACTCCTTAGTTTGTTGACGTCAAATGGAAATTCTCTTTCCAATCACTTCTTTGAGCATATCCGTCAATATAACACCATGTTTGCAATGACTTCAATGGGGGCTAAAGTTATGGAATCAATCAATGATGGACATGGACCTTATGTTTTCAAGATCAGTGGGCAAATCTGCCATAGAATGGGATCTCTATTACCATCTGAAGGACACCGTCCAGAATATGCACAACTTTATATCTTTGATACTGAAAATGAAGTATCCAACCGAATCAATGTTGTCTCATCCTCCCGCACTTTCCATGCCAATGAGACAATTGTTAACTCCCTTATACAAATGTTGGACACACATAATCCCATTGTTCAGTTGTTCCGAACTGCACGTGAGAGGTTATTTGAAGCTACATCAGACCAATTCCAAATTAGAATATTTGGCAAGACAAATGCACATGGAGATATATTTAGTGCTCCAGTTGCATCTGAGGTTGTTGGATTAGTAGTGGGTGATATTGGTTCCACAGATGTTGGCAGAGACATAATAATAGAGGATCAGTCATCTAGGTTAAAAAAGATCAATGAAAAGCATCGCAAGTTTATGGCTATGCAATATCCTATCTTATTCCCATATGGAGAGGATGGTTACCATGAAGACCTCACATATCAATCTTCAAGCGTCCGTCGTGAAAAAGCAACAATGGCCGAATATTTTGCTTATAGGCTACATGATAGGCCAGGAGACTTCAATACACCGCTAAGATGTGGAAGATCAACTCAAGCTTACTTAGTAGATAGCTATTGTAGTGTTGAAGCAGATAGAATCAACCATTATCGAAAACCATCCTTCCAAAGAAAATACAGATCGGCCCCATACAACTCATTGGCCAATTGTGTTTCAAGGGGCATCACATCCGGATCATCAGCAGGTCAAAGGATATTCTTGCCATCTTCATTCACTGGAGGTCCCCGATATTTATACCAAAATTACCAAGACTGCATTGCCATTTGTAGAAAATATGGCTGCCCAGACTTATTTGTCACTTTTACATCAAATGCGGCCTGGTCTGAAATTCTAGAAGCTTTGGCACCCTTTCCAGGACTTCAGCCTTCTGATAGACCTGAAATTGTTGATCGAGTTTTCAAAATGAAATTAAACATTCTGATGGATGATATAAAAAAACACGAGTTCTTTGGTCCTATAAATGCAGGTATTAAACTCCACATATATCTACCACCGTACTCACACTAATATGATAGTATAATAGATATCTTAATTATTTCCAACTATCCATGCAGTTGTATACACAATTGAATTTCAGAAACGTGGCCTTCCACATGTCCATATTATTATATGGCTGGACAAGCAACAAGCACTTGACTCTGAGAAGATCGACTCCTACATATCTGCACAATTGCCCAATCCTATAACGGACCCCACAGGATTTCAAGTTGTCTCCTCATTTATGGTCCATGGCCCTTGTGGCGCATTGAACACTTACTCTCCATGCATGTCAGAAGGAAGCTGCACCAAATTCTATCCAAAGGATTTCTGTGAACACACCACTATAATGGAAAATGGTTTTACCCAGTATGCCCGACCAAACAACGGATTAACAACTACTAAAAATGGAATTCATGTAGACAACAGGTTCATTGTTCCTCACAATGTTGATTTATTAGTTAAGTTTCAGGCCCATATAAATACTGAAAAAGTGAACCATGATGGAATGCACAAATATCTTTTCAAGTATGTAACGAAAGGATTTGATTGTGCTAGAATTGGATTACATAGAACATCTTCAGATACAGTCAATGAAATTAATAATTTTCTTGAATGTCGTTATGTCACACCACATGATGCTGCTTGGCGGTTGCTTCAGTTTGACATTCACCATACAGATCCATCAGTTGAGCGCCTTCCTATTCACCTACCATTAGAGAATAATGTTGTTTATACAGAAGATGATGACCTAGAAGAAGTTGTTCAAGATCCAAGTAACTTGCAAACTAAACTGACAGCATGGTTACAAGCAAATATTGATCACCCACCTGCTCGAGAATATACCTACATTGAATTTCCTGAACACTGGACATGGCATTCAAATGGAAAGTATTGGGATGTACGTCGTGGTTATCAGAGAAAAATTGGACGTGTGGCACATGTGGACCCTACAAAAGGAGAGCAGTACTACTTGCGTATGTTGCTACACATTGTCAAAGGCCCAAAGTCTTTCATTGAGATTCGTACTGTATCAGGCCACGAATATCCAACATTTCGTGCAGCATGTGAAGCTTTAGGTCTCCTTGGTGATGACCAAGAATGGTCACATGCTCTCAATGATGCAACTCAATGGGCATTACCTCACCAATTACGCCAACTTTTTGTCACAATTTTGCTTTTTTGTGATGTAGCAAATCCTGAACGTCTTTTTCATGATCATGCTACTCACATGAGCGAAGACATAAGGTACAGAATCAACCGCAATCCTTCTCAAAGAAACCATTCATCCGCCAACTCATTCATTACATCCTCACTTCTGGTTGAGTTAGACAAACTATTACGAGATGCGGGGTACTCCTTATCTCATTTTAATTTACCAATCCCTGATGATATCGGAACCTCCTCATTACAAAATAGACTTTTGGTAGATGAACTTAGCTATGATTTCCAGAGTCTAGAAACATCAAATACAAATGACATTCCTTTGCTGAATAACAACCAGAATCATGTTTTCCAAACTATCCAACATTCTGTTTTCAATAACATGGGCCAAACATTTTTTGTTTATGGGTACGGAGGAACAGGAAAGACTTTCCTATGCACAACTTTACTGAACTTTGTAAGAAGTAAAGGAAAGATTGCACTGGCAGTTGCATCTTCAGGAATTGCATCAATCTTACTCCCGGGGGGACGAACACCACATTCACGTTTTAAGCTCCCTTTGGATATCCGTGACAACTCCATGTGCAATATAAAGAAGAATACACATCTGTCAGAACTTATTCAACATACATCTCTTATTATTTGGGATGAAGCACCTGTAAACCACAAGCATTGTTTTGAAGCATTAGATCGCAGCCTAAGAGATATATTATCAGACACAGTGCCTAATGCAGAACACAGACAATTTGGTGGTCTAACAGTTGTTCTTGGAGGAGACTTTCGCCAGACCCTTCCGGTCATCCCAAATGGAGCCAAGCATCAAGTCTTAGCATCTTCCATCATTAATTCCTATTTGTGGAATCAATGTACAGTTCTTCACTTGACTGAAAATATGAGACTCCGTTCTGACCACCTTTCATCAACAGATAGAGAAGAGTTGCAGACATTTGCAGAATGGCTCTTGAGAGTTGGTAATGGAACTGAACCTTTCATATCTATCCCAAATGAACCAAATAATACCTTTATTGAGATTCCTCAATCACTACTTCTTCCTCTAGAGTCTAGAAACATTGATGGCCTAATATCATTTGTATACAATTTGGGATGTCAGCCTCCTAATATGCATTCCTATTTATTTGATCGTGCTATTCTAGCTCCAACAAATGAGGTTGTTTCAGACATCAATAACAGAATGATTGCTCAGTTAACAACAAGTGAGATGTCTTATTATAGTTCAGACTCAATTGATGACAGTGCTACAAACCATTCTACTCTAGAATCACTATATCCCACTGAGTTTCTAAATACAATTAGTGTTAATGGATTACCAGACCATCTGTTACACTTAAAAGTTGGTGTACCAATAATGCTTTTACGTAACTTGGATCCGACAAGAGGTCAGTGTAATGGAACTAGACTCATTGTCACACAACTTACTACTCGTGTTATTGAAGGACAGATAGTTACAGGAAAATCTAAAGGTACCAAAGTATATATTCCACGCATTATCACTACATCAGCACAATCCAAGTGGCCATTCAAGTTAAAGCGTCGACAATTCCCTGTACACGTCTCTTATGCTATGACAATTAACAAAAGTCAAGGCCAGACCCTAAACACTGTTGGTGTATATTTGCCATGTCCTATCTTCTCCCATGGACAATTATATGTTGCATTCTCAAGAGTGACATCTCCAAAAGGACTTCGAGTATTAATTGAAAATAGTCCTCCTTCATATGAGCACTGCACACACAATATAGTTTATTCAGAGATATTTTCAGCTATAAATAACCAGTAAATTATCAAGTTAAGGTACTTTCATTCAATCTGCTTGCAAACATTTTACATTGTCTTTATTTTTCACATCTAACCATATTTTCCTTATTTAGCAAATATCAACAATGGGGTCAACTACAACTACTAAACTCCAAGACATTGCTACTGGACAACAAAGCTATAAGGTTGCTGGTCGACTTATTAGACTATGGGATGCTAAGAATTTAGCCTCCAAATCTGCTGAATTGATAAGTATTGATGGTGTTCTTCTAGATGAGCATGTAAATTCCTCGCACATATTTATTTCATTCTAGATTTATATACACCTTATATTAATATCTTATATCTACACAACAGGGTACATTGGCACAGATTACGGTTCCAAAAAGGCTTGAGAAACAATTTCGCCCATTACTTTCTCAAGGCACTGTCTACATATTTTCTGATATTACTGCTATCAGCATGAGGAATAAAAGCTATATCTACCACCACCAAACCTATATGCTACAATTTAAATCCAGTACAAAGGTTCACAAATTACACTCAAGGGGATCAACCATTCCAAAATTCTGCTTCAGCTTCTGCCCATTTGATGAGCTTCCAAGTAAAAAGGCTCAAGAAAAACCACTGATCGGTATTATTTTTTACTCCTACCTAATTTAAATATAATTTTGCATAAATAATCTTCTCACTGATATGCTCCTTCCAGATTTGATAGGTGTCATCAGCTCCATTGGCCCATTCGACTTCGCTTCACCCCTATCGCAAAAGAAAAATAGAAAAATACTTATAAGAAACTTAGAGTAGGTTTTTGCACAATTCAAATCAGTACTACTTCCTCTGAGCTCAAACCCAGTACTCTTATCCACTATTTTAACTTCAAATTTACACAGGGAACAAACTCAAGAAATTGTGCTATGGGGAGAATTTGGTGAATCATTTAATGAACAGTTAGTCCTCCAGAAGGCTGAACATGGAAAAGTAATTGCAATATTTGCTGGACTAGCTGCAGCAACGTACACAGGTTATTAATTTGTCATACATTTTTATTCCCGTTTTCCAGTAACATTATTTCCAGCACAACCACCAGTAATTTATTTAACCATATGTTCATATAATTAAAATTGACAGGAAAATTAGAAGCATCATCAACTTCAGCTACTGAAATTTACATTGACTTGGAGATACCTGAAGTTGCCAACTACCGTAACAGGTTTTACTTCCTTACATCTATTTTCCTCGATACGTTATTCATTCCAACTAATGTTCCCCTATTTTGCAGTTACCAGTGGGAAACTCCTATTCTACAAAAGCAATTGCCTAATGTTGTGCAAATATCTCCAATGCAAGCTGCAGGCCAACTACATGATCTTCATTACATATCACAGTTGCCAATATCATCATTCCAGGTACCTATAAATTCAGAGAATCAAAGCTAAAACATATAGTAATATATTCCCCATTATTGTTTATATTTATCTTCATTACTTTTAACTCAACCTAACAACCCAGGGAGGAACTACCTACCCATGCATAGCAAAAATAACAAATGTTGTTCCCTCCACTGAATGGTACTACAAAGCATGCCAAACCTGTACCAAAGGATACAACAACAACACAGAGACTCCAAGATGCTCATGCCAGGATTCTTTCCCAAAACCAATGTAAAATAACTTTCACATATTATATCCACATAATTTATAAATTAAGTAAACTTACCATATTTCGCATTTTAGGTACAAACTACCACTTACTATTGCAGATGACTCCACAACCATAAATGCAATCGCATTCGCTTCGGTGGCGCAAGAGTTAGTTGAGTACTCAGCAGCACAGGCTTCCCAAAACATGAAAATACCTGCAGATGAACATGTTACTGCATTGAACAATGCGATTGGAAAGAAAAGACTTTTCCATATTGGCATGAACACTGTTTACTCATCAAAGTTCAGTAGCAATTATGTCCTTAAAAAGAGTTTCAAAATTGATAATAATCCAGAAAATCCCATTGAAGCTCCTAACAACACTATCAGGTATGTTTCTCTTTTCCAAAACACTCATTTCTGACAAATTTTATCATTAGTGATAACTAATATACAGTTCAACTCAATTCATCATTTATCCTACAAGCATTCATACCAATCTTACAATCGATACTACCCAAGCTCCCAATTCTCAGGAATCCTCTGAAGGCACACCCACAAGGTACTGATTTCTAAAATACATTTATTATCATATATTACTATAAAATTAGTAACTAATTTATTCTCATCATCAAGCTCCACCACTCTGACAACTACTGATGAACCAACAACCAAAGCTCCAAATTCTCATGAATCCTCTGAACGCACACCCACAAGGTACTTTACATTTTTCCTATTCATTTCCAGAAAGCATACCTTATCATATTACTATTAAATTAGTAACTCATTTATTCTCAACAAATGCAGCTCCACCACTCCGACAAATATTGAGGAACCAGCAACCAAAAAGATCAAACAAGCACACAACAATGTAGACAGCAACAACTAAATTCAAACCAAGGGGCAACTTCATTACTCAAGATTACCATGCTATCTGAATAAATATTACATTGTCCTCTTCACTCAACTCACGTGTAATTTATTGCAGTGCAAATATCTTACTCCAGTCAGTCTCATATTTTAACATATATTGCATAATAAATTCTAAACTACAAATGTAAAAAACCCAATCACTCAATGCTTCTATACAATTGGTACTTTAAATTCCCGCGGCAACGCGCGGGGAATTCACCTAGTATATACTACTAGTACTACCCGTCGGTAGGCCGGGGGTGTGCATGCCGGTTGTCCCATAC
The DNA here is from genome assembly GCA_009763385.1 of Coix lacryma-jobi var. lacryma-jobi. Taxonomy (NCBI): domain Eukaryota; kingdom Viridiplantae; phylum Streptophyta; class Magnoliopsida; order Poales; family Poaceae; genus Coix; species Coix lacryma-jobi. The sequence goes on from CM019826.1 coordinate 21,836,333, forward strand.
TTCATCATTTAATTATGTGTGAGACACATCAGACTATTATACGATTTGCGACTGCTAGTGCAGCAACTCACGCCGGGTCTTCGTAGCTTCTGACTTGAATGGCCGTATCCCGTATACGTGCCGCGCTTCCATGTAATCGTACTGCGCGTACGCGCAAAGAGACGCCCAATGCGACGAAGCATATACGTGGGTCTTTTGCCGTACGTACGTGCGCCTTTATGCTACTACTGTATTGTATTTTTAGAAGACAATTTTAGTACGTATACCGTCGTGCGATTTCTACGAACGAAGCTAGCGCCCAATAATGCAAGCGGGATGAAAAAAAGAAGGAAACGGAGACAAGCTAGCTTCCGGTTGGCGTATGGACCATGGATGCCTGCTTGCTGCTCGTTGAAGCTGAGCCAACAGCCAAGCATGCCACGAGCACGACACGAGGTATATCCTCCTCTCGTCTGCGTTCCACGCGCCGAGGCATGGAAATCTTTACGCGCTGCTGACCCGTCGCGAGTGGCAGTATCCGGCATATTCACTGGTTTGCGCCACTGGTATTTCCGCCGCCGCCATCGTTTGTTCGATCTGTCTGATCCATCGAACTCGTACCGCTCCAGCTCATCGACCGGTGCTGGATGCCCGACAGGGGTAGCAGAACTAATTTTCAAACAAAGCATGCTAGTTTTTTTTATATAAATAAGTAAATAAACAACATAATTCATGACACAATATTGGCATATTCGTTTAAACTTATTTTTAGCTGATTTCGGTTGTTGAGAGCAAGGGCGGATCCAGCGGTACAACGGTGGGGCTCTAGCCTCCCTACGGTCGCTGGACCCATGAAGCCCCTTCAGTTTCTCCTTTTTTTTATCATGGATACACACCGAGGAGAGGCTAAGACTGTCTGAAGGTTGAATAAGTCCGCTATAATATTTTTTTTGATCCGTCAGTGGCTGAGGAAGAATATAAGTTGTCAAAGTAGGTTCTTCCTCACAGTAACTGATAAGTTCAAGTGAACAGAACCAACTTTGAGCAAGATGCAAAGGTGATTCATGCATCAGACAATATAGGTTGACAACGATGGAGTAGACTAAGAACTGACACAACAAAAAAGGAGAAAAAAAACTAATTAAATGTAATTATAAATATTATCTTAAATATTCCTAATCCTAGATGCTCTCCTTTTAATAGTCTTTTTACAGATTTTCTAGGAGGAATTGGTCCATATATATATATATGCAGAAAAAAATCAATTAGCTGGCTATGAACTCTATGGAGTTGGGCTGCTCCAATTTTTTTTTGGAGTTGGGGTGTTTGGCTGGCTCTGGCTCTAGCCAGCTCTAGCCTAGAATTCGGTCCTAGAGCCATGCCAAAGAGCCCCTATGTGTCTAATCTATTTGGCCATATAAAATCTCACGAGTGCGCTCATATATCCACGAAAAATACAATTTGTCAAAAGCTGGTTAATCTCTGCGACTAGAGTTCACAGACGACAATGGTATGGTTTCCAGTGGCGCAGCCCGCAGGCCGTGGCTCGTAAACTGCAACTTCGTTTGTTTAGGGAGGTTGGCGTGATAGTACGAGTGTAAGGTTGCAATAATAGCACCAGCTCGATCTCGATAGTCGATTGAGCGGGAAGTCTGACACGTAGCAACTGATCATCGTATGCAATGTACAACCTTACAAATCTGAAGTAGAAATCTTAATATAAATTATAAATGCAATTATAATTATATATGAAGTATTGTTCTCTTCTATAAAATGTAACGCGAGGGAGCAAGCCCAGACTATCCACGTCACCACGTTCCATTCCAGCCATTGGATCCTTTTTTTCATAGCTGCATCACATTCCAACCGTTTGATCCATTTCGCAATCGCGTTCTTCACTTGCCAAAATATCTCCTCGCTTCCTCTCTCCGTCTCCGCCCTCCCCTTCCCTTCTGTCTCTCTCCCCACTCGCTCTTCGTCCCGGCTGGCCGCGGCTCCCCGTGCCATAGCGGCGCCCCTCGATACGGTGCGTCGAGGAACTGCCGGCGCCCGCGCCCGCGGCCTGCCCCCCCAAGATCCGTCTCCTTCGGCGCCTCGTCGACGCTGCCTCATCCAGTTCCAGGTACGAAAACCTAGCGGCTTCTTTAGGTCCGGGAAGCGGCGACACCCGCGGCCTGCCTCCCCCTCAGATCCCTCTCCTTCGGCGCCTCCTCGCCGTTTCCTCATCCAGTTCCAGCTACGAAACCCTAGCGCCCTCTTCGGGCTCGTCGTGCCACCTCCGCTGCTTGGGTGGCTGCGGCGTCGGTGCGCAGTCGCCGCCATGTCACGCGGGGGGTTTCCCCTTGGCGCCTCCGCGAATACACGGCGACCTCCGCGGCTGCCAGTGCGGTTGTCGCCGTACCGCGCGGGGGTCCTCCTTTGCGCCTCCACGGCTCCATCGCCGGCTCCATCCATTTGGTTTGGTCTCTCTCGCTCAAGCTCTCCCTCTCCCTCCCTCCCTCTCTCTCTCCTTACTCTGCAGATCGAGAAACAAATGCTTTTTATTTTATCTTGGTGATAATTTCAGAATTGACAATTCATTAACGTTAATGTAGATACCAGCAGCAATGCAGTGCATCATGTTGTCTTTTGCTTTCATCTATTTTAGTAGTAGCTTCTAAAAAGCGATTGCCTTAGCAATAAAAGCCTCTATCTTACTGCTTATGGTGCCTTTTAGAAAAGCAAACACTTCTTGGTTTAGGCCTGCGTCTTACTGCTTGTATTTTACAGAGGTAAAATTTCTTTTTTGGACACCTAATCTACCTGCCAAACATTAGATGCAGGCCAAAAATAGATGTTTCACTCAATACAAATCCATGCTGAGAATCCTTGTTGTAGGCCCATGTGATTTGTAGATGTTTCCTTGGTTTGGTCAGTCAAATATCCATGCTTAGGGTTGGTGTTCCATGTGTTGGTGTCTCCTCATTTTGAGAGCTTCTATATTTTGTACCAAAATTTTAATTGACTACATACGTCCCTCACTACACCTTAGTGTGTGCCTCCTCATTTTTGGGTTGGTTCACCTCATAGTTTGTTTGTCAAATCCTATCTTTAAGTCTATGTGTATAGGCAGTGTTTCTTGTTGTATGAAGTCTAATTTGATTTGAATTTAATTTTACCTATTGCAGGCAGTGTGTTCCTTCTTATATTATAGCTTATAATAAACGTAATGGACATTACCCTTGTATCTATCGTGGTGATCTCTCTCTCTCTTGTCATAATGCGGCAGTGCAGTGGCTGGCGCTGGTCGGTCGGCCGTTATGTCCTCCCCTCCCCTGCACACCTATTTGTCCCCCTATCTCGACGTATTTGATTTTCCTTTTTTAGCCTGTGATGAAAATTTGATGCTTGCTGCTCCAGCGTATGATCCAATATTTATTCACCTATGAGGTACTGGGCATGACATGTAACTTTTGTTATGCAACTCTTGAGAATGCATGATTTATCAGCATGCCTTGAAGCTCCAGGTTGATGAACAAATGATCACTGACATCTTTCCGAGGCCTCTAAAAATCATTTTCCCGATGTTTATTCACCTATGAGGTACTGGGCATGTCACGTAACTTTTGTTATGCTGCTCTTGACAATAAATGATTTATCACCATGCCTTGAAGCACCAGGTTGATGAACAAATGATCACTAGCATCTTTCTGAGGCCTCTAAAAATCCTTTTTTTCCATTGAAAAAAATGTTACCTTTTCCATTGCTATGATACAAATGTTAATGCATGTTTCCCTTATATCTATTGTGGTGGACTCCTGAAAGTGCATTCGCCCCCAATGTGGGTTTTGGCTATATAATGACAATCAAATTAGGGACTAACCAGTTTATAAAAGCATGTATGCAGGTGTTAGTCCTTTGAAAGATTTGAAACGTTGAAATCTCGTGAACAAAGCACGTAGGATATTTTTGGACATAAAGATGCCTAGCTCAAGTGGTAGTTTAAAATTTCAATTTTAAACTTGAGTTATAGGTAAGCCGGACTATGAAGAGGGTCACAAAGTAAGTTGGCTAGATGTGGAGAAAAGTGCTCAAATCGACTAACCTTAGTTCGCTTGAGAGACACCGCACAATCACGAACACGTAGAGGGTAATTTCATATGGTCGGTGGTACCGACCATGGGTGGTCGGTGGTACCGACCACGGCTTCTCTGCGCAGCGCTCAAACACCCTCTCTGTGTTGGTCAAAAAATGACCTGGCGGTAGTACTGCCATAACCTCGGTACTACCGCCCGCGGTGGTACCGACGCAAGGTCGGTAGTAACCTGGTTTGCAACCCTCTCTGGATAGAGTTGTTTTTGACCTAGCGGTGGTACCGCCATTACCTCGGTAGTACCGCCCCCGGTGCTACCGACGCAAGGCCGGTAGTAACCAAGTTTACAGAGCTCCCTGTGTAGAATTGAAAAAGGCCTGGCGGTGGTACCGCCATAACCTCGGTACCACCGGGCTCGGAGGTACCGACGGAGGTCGGTGGTAACTTGGCTTTGCGAGGCTCTCTGTGTTGTGTTGAATATGACTTGGCGGTGGTACCGCCATAACCTCGGTACCACCGGCCTCGGAAGCACCGACCCAGGTTCGGTGGTTGAAAGTTTTTCAGGGCTCTCTGGACTGACTAGCCTTTGACTTGGCGGTGGTACCGCCATTACCTCGGTACCACCGACCTCGGAGGTACCGACCCTCGGGCGGTAGTTTCCGAGGGACCGAGTCCCTAACTGAGTTGCTCTCTGTTCGAGCTTGTTTTGGCCTGGCGGTGGTACCGCCATAACCTCGGTACCACCGGCCTCGGTGGTTCCGACCTTGGCCCGGTGCTTGTCAGTTTGACCAGATCTGGGTGTATGCGACCGTTGTGACATGGTCGGTGGTACCGACCATGGGTGGTCGGTGGTACCGACCAGCCTCGGGACTGGGGGAGTATAAATACATCCCCTCTTCACTTTTCACGGTCACGGACTCACACTATACACTTATTGCTGACCTAACTCTAGACAAACTCTCTCCAAGCATTGACTCACCCCTCTCTCTCCCCCTTTGCTCCTAGATTCATTCCCTTGCAAGATTTGAGCTAGGGAAGTGAGATTCGAGAGTGGGAAGCATCAATCTTCGACTTGAGCACTTGGTTTCCATCTTGCCGGCTTGTTTTGTGTCTTTTACTCTTGAGCTCTTTGAGCTCTAGCCGGTTAGGTGTTCTTCGTGGTAGCCCGTATTGATTTACTTGTGAGGGCTCCCCGAAGCGTTTGTATTACCCTGAGATTTCTAGTAGAGATACTCTCGTAGCCTTTGTGGTTGCTTGAGTGAGGCGAGGAGGTGAAATAGACTCCGACCTTTGTGGTCACCTCAACAACGAGGAAGTAGGCACTCCTTAGTGGATTGGCCGAACCTCGGAATAAATCTTGTGTCCCGTGTGCTTGTTGTTGTTGTCCCTATTTTCTCTACTTCTCTTGTTATTGTGTTCTTCGTATTCTTCCTATCCCTATCTCGTTCTTAGGTTGGGAAGGCTCGATCTACATCAAGGGGAGCAACCAAGGTTTCGTGAGAGTAGTTTTACCATAAATTATTCTTCGGAAAGTTGGCTAGAAACTTGTTTTATCTTCATAGCTTACATTCATCGGATTTGTAGTTTCTTTTAGGATCCCGGTTGTGCCGTTTGTTTGTGTTGGTAGTACCGGTGTTTCACACCCGGTAGTACCTACCCAAACAAACCGGCCTCTCCGGTTGCTATCTAACTACATCTTATAGTTTGTGAAGTTTCAGATAGTCAAAAATCACCTATTCACCCCCCTCTAGGCTGATTCGGTCCTTTCAATTGGTATCGGAGCCTTACCCTTGTGTTAGCGCTTCACCGCGTAAGGGAGAATCATGTCTACCATAAGTCAAGAACAGCTTGATGAGATTGTCAAGAAGGTTACTGCTCAGATAATTCAAGATCAAGCAAAGAAGCATGAAGATGAGATGAAGAGAATGAAAGATGAGATGGAGAGTTTGAGGCGAGCTTTGGAAAGCAAAGCCGAAGCATCCGGAAGCGGTGGAAATCAGCCGCCGAAGGATGACAAGAAGAAGGAAGATGAAGAGAAAGGCAAGAAAGACACCGAGTTCACTAGAGTGCCATATGACTATAGCCATATGGGCAAGGTCATGCAATTGCCTAGCGTCAATCTAGGCAAGCCACCTGCCTTTGATGGAATCAACTACAATGATTGGGCACACAAGATGAAGCTACACCTTCTTGCTGCAAGAGTTTGGGAGATTGTTGAAAATGGACCAAGTCATGTTGAAGGTCAAGAGTTCACCGACAATGATATGTTTGAGTTTCAACAAAATGTTCAAGCCGCATCATTGATTCTATCATGCCTAAAGCCTGAAGAAAGCAACAAGGTACATGGAATGGAGAATGCCAAGAAGATTTGGGATACACTCAGGATATCATATGAGGGTGATGCGAGTGTGAGGAAGTGCAACATAGAGCTTCTTCATGGAAAGATTGAGAACTTTGCAATCAAGAAAAATGAGACCACTCAACAAATATTTGACAGATTCATGACGTTGGTAAATCAGATTAGAGCACTCGGAGACTGTAACACCTCTGGTGTTTAACTGTAATTAACCTGACATGTCATCATCATTAGTCATTAATCATCCTTGCCTTGCATTTATGTTTGCTTAGTACTTGTGTAGCAATCTCTTTTCAAAAACCCTAAAAGCCCAAATCTTCCTATAAGGGCAAAAATGGTAATTTCACCTCTGTGCCTAGCTTTGTGTAATTCTTGTTCAGTTGGATGTCTTGAAGTTTTGTTGTGTTGGCCAAAGTTCAAAAATCAAAATCAGATTTCAAATCCCTTTGCAAAACCCTGATTTCCAAACCCTGGATTTTATCCCTCTTTTTGTAATTCAAAAATTATTCAAAATTTGAGGTTGGTCCAAAAAGCAAAGTTGTAGATCTGGCCAAGAGAAACAACTTTGGTATTTACAAATTTTCAAGTTTCTGTACAAAGTTTGAAGTAAATCCAAATTCATTCAAATTCCAGTTTTTGTCCCCTTTTCAGTTTTCAAAATTTATTTAAAAACTATTGAGTTTCAGAAAAAGGGTATATTAGCAAAGTTGTAGGTTTTGATAAAAGGAACAACTTTCACATTTGCAGATTTCCAACTTTCAATGTAAAATCAAAAGTAATTTTAAAATTATTCAAATCCTAAAAGTGTCCCCTTTTCTAATTTCGTATTTAATTCAAAAACTGTTTGGAATTTGAAAATATTCTTTTTGACAAAGTTGTAGATCTCTTTTTTCTGAACAACTTTGGTGTTTTGAGTTTTTACTGCTTAGTTCAAGTTTTGGAAGTAATTTGTGAAATACAGAAAGTCAAACCCTAGACCTAGCCCTGTTCATCCCCTACCTCTAGCCGGCACAGAGCAGGAGGGGGCCCCGGCCATGGCCGCGCGCCAGCGCCGCTTGCGCCACGCGCGCCTGGCAGCCGCACGCCCGCCCCCGACTTGTCGCCTGCGCCCGCGCCATCATGCTGCACCCGCACGCGCATAGCGCTGACCTCCGCCCCGTCCCCCACTGCTCCCAGCACGACGCCGCCGCGTGGCCGTCGCCGGCGAACGCACACCCGGCCCCTGCGCGCACGCCGTCCTTCCCGCCGGCTTGCAATCGAGTGCGCACGCTTCGGCCGAGCTCATCCACACCATCCCGTGCTCTCTACCGCCCCCGACCGTGCCTATAAAAGGGACCGCCGGCCGGCAGACCTCCTCATCCCCTCCGCCACCGTGGCCAGCCCAGTCCAGAGCTTCCGTCGCTCAACCACCTAGCCCAGCAGCTTCGTCTTGAGCTCGTGAAGCTTCCCAGCCCCTCAATTTCACCTCCCCCGCCTCCAATCGCCCGGCGTAACCCCATCTTCCCAAACTCCGACGAAACACCGGTGAACTCGGGTTCGTCAAATACTACCTCTCCGGCCACGATCATCTTCCCCTGACCCCTGTGTCAGCTTCCTTGGCTCCGCGCGACTCTAACCAGGCCCTTGCGGTCTCGTGTGTTGCGCAGGATCGCCGAATCGCCGGAGTGCCGCCGCGGCCGTCTCCTCCCTCGAGCCTCACCCTCGAGCACGTGTCGAGCCTCACCCTCGAGCCTCACCCTCGAGCACGTGTCGAGCCTCACCCTCGAGCCTCACCCTCAAGCACGTGTCGAGCCTCACCCTCGAGCCACACCCTCGAGCACGCCTGCGAACCGCGCTCCCTCGAAGCAGCCGAGCCCTGCCTCCGACCCGTGGTAAGCACCCGAAGCCTCCGGTCTCTGCTTCCACTCCGCTTCGCCCGAGCCTAGCCTCGAGCAGACACGTACCCTCACCACTTCGCTCGAGCCAGGCCTCGAGCGGACTCACGCACCCTCAGCTTCGCTCGAGCCAGGCCTCGGCGAACACATGCTCTCCGCTTCGTCCGAGCCAGGCCTCGGCGAACACATGCTTTCCGTCTCGCCCGAGCCTCCCAGTCAGGCCTCGGACGGACGCTTGCTTTCCGTTTCGCCCGAGCCTCCCGGCCAGGCCTCGGACGAAACACTTGTTTCCGTCTCGCCCGAGCCTACCAGCCAGGTCTCGGACGACCGAGTGTTTCCGCCTCGCCCGAGCCCTGCTGTCCGCCTCGCAGCGATTCGCCCGAGCCCCTGCGAGAAAGGAGCACAGCGCTCTTTTCTTTTTCCTTTTTGAAAGAGTGTGAATAGTGTTTGGTTTTCTCTTTTTTGTGTGAATTAATCTGTTGTTCCTTAAATCCTGATAAAATTATGGTATGCTCCTTGCACTGTGTAGTATTTTATAAAAATATGAAACTTGACTTTTCTGCAAGAATTTAAAAATGTAAAATCCCTCTTTTAATTAATAAATGGATAGTTTTGGATTTTTAGAAAATTATTTATAACTCCAAAAATCATGAGATAAATTTTTATGAGCTCCCTATGCCATGTTTAGTCTCTGGTGAAATTTTGAAGTCTTTTGGAACAAGTTGATTTTTGAGCATTTATCTTTAATTGTTAAATAGTGCCTTTGTTAATTAATGTCTGATTTTATTTGAGCATCTTAATGACCTCCAAAAATTATGAAATTTGTTTTGCCATCTATCTACACCATAATGAACTTATGTGATTAATTTGGTAATTTTTGGAGCAACTTCATAAAATGACCTTTTTAAATAATTAAGGAAAATAGAAAAAGTGATTAGGGTTCATGTTGTATGCCCTGTTTTGCATTGTTCATGCTAGCATACTCATGTGCATGCATCATTTGCATTCGTATAGTCACCGAAGGAGAAGTCAAAGTCGAGGCCGCCGCCGACGAACCTGCTCCCGAAGTAACTCCGAGCTTCGACCTCTGCACCTCCAACCCTGAGCCAGCTGTCTTTGCTCTTCAAGGCAAGCCCCGGTGCATTTAACCCTTTCCTTGAATTTATAAAATGATTTCCTTAAATGCTTTTGAGTTAAATTATTGCATTAGGTTTATAGGAGTTGTGTGTTATCCTAATTGATGCACTATCCACCTTGACCACTGATACACCCGATACCTGCTTTTCAAAAGTATTTGAAAAATGCTTAGCAATGCTTATTGAATTAGACTTTGTAATAAAATGCCAATTTCAAAAGTGTGATCACTTAAGGAATGTTTATGGGATTTTGGTCTTACTCCCGGCTGTTGGCAAGGTATCTGATCCGTACCTAGTCAATAGCGAGGAGAGGTTGTCCGAGCGTACGGTGCCGTCATGTTGTAGTCCGGGACTCAACAGTTGACACCGACCGGGACAGGATTGAAAAACTGACGGGACTATTACGCTTGGGTGAGATATAACCAAGGTATAGTTCTGGCTGGAAAATTAGGGACCATCCGTATGGGGGCCTGCTGGTCAAGACTTGTAACTATTCACATACTTCGGAAAGCTCTGGCTCCGAGAAATCCTTGATTGGGACCGACAACCGCGCACTGGGAGTGGAGAGATGGCGGAAGTAGCATGTACCCACGTGGTCGTCGTACCTGGAAAGGAGTGGTGTACTGTACTTCCGGGTGGCGTAGGACCGGGTCCAATCTTGGAGAAATCGTGGTAGACGAGTTGGTATATGCAAGCTTGGGTGCTACATATGCAGTGTGGATAGGGATCCTCAGCTGAGTATTATTTATCCGAATTAACGTTGCTCCTCGGTTATGGAGACTTGGTCACTGACTGTCAACGGAGAGTGGTTCTCAACTAGGAATGTTTTGAAATGTAAAATGAAACATGAACGATGAAGAATTGAGGAATACTGAATCTTTCAAAAATAAAATAAGGTTTACAAAAATGCTTTTCTGCAAAATACTTGATCTTGCTTAAGCCTTACCTTGACTACCCTAAGCCTCTCATTCCTGAGTCTTCTCCCTTTTTCTTTAGTCGGGTAAGTCTTGTTGAGTACCCCAGTACTCAGGGTTTGTTACCCATGCTGCAGGTATGACAGAGTCCCCGATGTGTCTTGCACCCTGCTGCGTGACCATCGTCCAGGAAGAGGCCGATGAGGCCGAAGAATAGTTGTACACCCTCGGGCTGGGAGATTATAAGTATCTTTGTTGTTCTCCACTACGTTGCATATGTCTATTTCTATTATCAGAACTTGGTTTGTAATAACTGCACCTTAATTTCTATTTGGAACCCTGTTTTGTAAAACTAATGTTATTTAAGTCTTCCGCTCATTATTCCGATGTTATTTGTAAAAGTATGCAATGTTGTAACCGAATTGTGAGATGATCCTGCGGACATTGGGCACTGATGTAGCCCGGTGGCGAACAGGTCTTAATCACATGAAACATGGGTTCGACTGTCAGAGGTTGACAGGGACACGTGGGCCATGGGATTAGGGTCGTTCCGTCACAGAGACACAAAGTGGGATGACTACTCAGTTGGAAGAAAGCAATTAAGAGCATATAGAAAGAGGAACAAGAACCTTGCTTCAATCATCATGGAGAGACCTAACTATGAGAGCATGGGACCTCATGAGATGCTTGCCAAGATAAAGCATCATGAAGTCTTGGATGATGAAGATATAGAAGAAAAAGAGGCAAGCCACAAAAAGGTGGTAGCACTCAAGGCTAATCAAGAAGAAGGAAGCAAGGCCCGAGATGACTCTTCAAGCGAAGGAAGTGAAGACTTCGATGATGAATTGGCCCTTATTGTGAAGAACTTTAGAAGATTCATGAGAAAGAAGATGCACAAGAAGGGCAAAGGTGGTTACTTCAAGAAGTCAAAGAAGAGAAATTGCTATGAGTGTGGAGCGGATGATCATTTCATTGCCGATTGTCCACAAAAGAAGAACAAGAACAAGTATAGCAAGAGTGATGACAAGAAGCATAGAAGAAGAAGAGGTGGTGAAGCTCATCTTGGTGAGGAGTGGTTCTCGGAAGATGACTCAAGTGATGAAGAGAAGAGCAAGAGCAAGGAGAAGGAGAAGGGAGCGGCCAACATCGCCATACACAAGACCTCTTCTCCAAGCCTCTTCTCCAACATGGCTACATTGACAACTTCGTCAAGCTTGTTCGAGAACCTCTCCGACGACGAGGATGACTTCACTCATTCTTGCTTCATGGCTAAGAATGAGAAGGTATCATCCAACTCTCCTACTTGTTCTAGTGATGAATGTAGTGATGATGATATGGATGAATTTGAGCTTAGTTTAATTAGAAAGTTTGGAAAGAAAGGTGGAGCTAAAATCATAAAATTGCTCACTAAATTAGAGAGTCGGAATGAGAGTCTTGCAATGCAAGGGGACTTGATCTCTCAAGAGAGAGAAAAGAACCGTGCATTGGAAGCCTCTCTTGCCGAGGAGAAGTTGAAGGTTGAGAAATTGACCGTGGAACTATCTTTAGCCAATGACTCCAACAAGAAGTTGGCTAAGGAGTGTTCCATGAGCAATGACTCAATTGCAAGCCTAAAGAATGAGGTTAGCATGGTTCAAGAGAGCCTCACAAGCTCTCAAAATAAATATCAAACTCTTGAACTAAGCTACAACACTCTTTGGAATAGCACCTCTTCAACCTCTTCTAAGGATTCCGATGGCTCTAATGCCTCAACTAGTAATGGTTGCAAAAGATGTTATAAACTTGATATAAATGCTTGTGCAACTAACCTTGTTGAGATAGAGAAGAAAGACAAGGAGATTAATAGGTTGAACATGATCTTGAGGAATGGTTGCAAGTGTAAGGTGCAACAACCAAAGGACATCCTCAAGACCGCAAGACATCCATCCATCAAGGATGGAATTGGCTACAATAGGTATGATGGTAAGGCCAATGGTAGGAAGATGGTCAATGGGGTACCCTTTGTTAACTTCAACAAAGGGGTTCCTCTCTTTGATCTCATGAACAAGGCCAACAAGATTGCCAATCCAAAGGCTCCACTTGCTAATGGTAAGATCAACAAGGAGAAGCAAGTGGAGGCCCCCAAGCAACAAAATCCCATATCAAGAAGCTATACATGTGATTATTTGTGTTGTTGGGGTGATGATGGCAAAATAGTTGCCAAGTATGTTGGTGCCCTCAAGAAGAGGGAAATTATGAGAAATGTTTGGGTACCAAAAGCTTATGTGACTAACCCCCAAGGACTCAATCTCGTTTGGGTACCTAAATCTAGAACATAAACTTGTTTTGTAGGAATATGCCTCCGGTGGATCAAGTTGGGTGTTGGATAGTGGATGCACCAATCATATGACCGGGGCAAAAGATATGTTCTCCTCCTTTCAACCAAGCAATGACTCATGCAACAACATTGTGTTTGGTGACAATGGTAAAGGAGAAGTGCTTGGTTTGGGTAAAATTGCTATCTCAACTGACAATTCCATATCTAATGTATTACTTGTGCATTCGTTGAGTTACAATTTGTTATCTGTTTCTCAACTTTGTGAAATGGGTTACGATTGTCTCTTTACGGATAAGGGTGTGACCGTCTCTAGAAGAAGGGATTCCTCTATTGCATTTAAAGGCGTATTGAAGGGAAAACTTTACTTAGTTGACTTCTCAACTAGTAAGGTAGAACCTACAACATGTCTAATGGCAAAATCTAGCATGGGTTGGCTTTGGCATCGCCGACTAGCTCATGTTGGGATGAGGAACTTGGCCCAACTTCAAAGAGAAGGGCACATCCTTGGACTAACCAATGTTTCTTTTGAGAAAGATAGGATTTGCAGTGCGTGCCAAGCCGGAAAGCAAGTAGGAGCAAAACATCCAATCAAGAACATTGTGTCGACCACAAGACCATTGGAGCTATTGCATATGGATCTCATCGGGCCCGTTGCTTATCAAAGCATCGGCGGTAACAAATACGGTTTCGTTATTGTTGATGACTATTCTCGTTTCACTTGGGTGTTCTTTTTAGCAGACAAAAGCGAAACGCAAGGTATCTTCAAGAAGTTTGCTAGAAGAGCACAAAATGAGTTCGACATCAAAATCAAGAAAGTGAGAAGCGACAACGGGACCGAGTTTAGGAACACCAACATAGAAGAGTATCTTGATGAAGAAGGGATCAAGCATGAGTTCTCCGTTCCATATACCCCACAACAAAATGGGGTTGTGGAAAGGAAGAATAGAACTCTTGTTGAAGCTGCAAGATCTATGTTGGATGAGTACAAGACTTCCCATGGATTTTGGGCGGAGGCAATGAACACGGCGTGTCATGCAATCAACCGCCTCTACCTTCACAAGCTAAAAGGGAAGACGCCATATGAGCTTCTAACCGGTAACAAACCAAAGGTGCATTACTTTCGAGTTTTTGGCTGCAAGTGTTTCATACTTAACAAAAGGGCCAAAAGTTCAAAGTTTGCACCTAAGGTACACGAAGGCTTTCTACTTGGTTATGGTACTAACGAACATGGCTACCGTGTATTCAATAATGCCACCAGCACTATTGAGTTAACGGTAGACGTGACTTTTGATGAATCCGACGGCTCTCAAAAGGAGCAAGTCAATGATGAGCTTGTAGGTAATGACGAGTCTCCATCCGAAGCTATCAAGAAGCTAGCAACCGGTGATGTGAGACCCGTTGAAATACAAGATGATGAAGATGAACCATCACACACTCCACAAGATTCTCATATCCATCATGTGCATCCAAATGCGCATGATGAAGCTTCCGCAACTCCGAATGGTGGTAGTGTGGATGATGTTCAAGTGATACACCAAGTTGATGATCAAACACGAGCTCAACATGAAGTCCGACAAGAAGATGGGGACATCAATGCATACGATGAAGATGATGAAGATGGACCCATCCAACGAAGATCACTTTTGCCACACCCAAGAGTTCATCATACAGTTCAACGGGATCATCCCGTTGATAACATATTGGGGAGCATACGGCGTGGGGTAACGACACGCTCTCGTTTAGCAAATTTTTGTGAACATTACTTGTTTGTCTCCTCTTTGGAACCTCTTAGGGTGGAAGAAGCACTTGACGATCCGGACTGGGTGATGGCTATGCAAGAAGAGCTGAACAACTTCACCAGGAATGAAGTCTGGTCCTTGGTGGAAAGGCCCAAGCAAAATGTGATAGGAACCAAATGGGTCTTCCGCAACAAGCAAGACGAGCATGGCGTGGTGACAAGGAACAAAGCACGGTTGGTGGCTCAAGGTTTCACTCAAATCGAAGGCTTGGATTTTGGGGAAACCTATGCACCTGTAGCTAGGCTCGAGTCAATTCGTATATTACTTGCCTTTGCTACTCACCATGATTTCAAGCTTATACCAAATGGATGTGAAAAGTGCATTCCTCAACGGCCCCCTCTCCGAATTGGTCTATGTGGAGCAACCACCGGGTTTTGAGGACCCAAAGTTTCCCAACCACGTCTACAAGCTCGACAAGGCGCTCTATGGGCTTAAACAAGCCCCTAGAGCTTGGTATGATTGTCTTAAGGACTTCCTACTCAAAAAGGGTTTTGAGATAGGAAGGGCCGATGCTACTTTATTTACTCGCAAAGTTGATAATGATATCTTTGTGTGCCAAATATATGTCGATGACATATATTTGGTAGTACTAATGTTGTCTTTTGTGAGGAATTTAGTAGGATCATGACCAAAAGGTTCGAGATGTCCATGATGGGTGAGTTGAAGTACTTTCTTGGATTCCAAATCAAGCAACTCAAGGATGGCACGTTCATCAGTCAAACCAAGTATACAAGAGACATGCTAAAGAAGTTTGAGATGGACAAGGCCAAACCCATCAAGACCCCTATGCCTACCAATGGACATCTTGATCTAAATGTGGATGGTAAGTCAGTGGACCAAAAGGTATATCGCTCTATGATCGGTTCATTACTTTACCTTTGTGCATCTAGGCCCGATATTATGCTTAGTGTGTGCATGTGTGCAAGGTTTCAAGCTAATCCGAAAGAATGTCATATTATGGCCGTTAAGAGAATTTTTCGATACTTAGTGCACACTCCGAATCTTGGCTTGTGGTATCCCAAGGGCTCCACTTTCGATCTACTTGGCTATTCCGATTCGGACTATGCCGGTTGCAAGGTAGACCGAAAGAGCACTACCGGGACTTGCCAATTTATTGGGAGGTCTTTGGTGTCATGGAGTTCTAAGAAACAAAATAGTGTTGCCCTATCCACCGCCGAAGCCGAGTATGTGGCGGCCGGCGCTTGCTGTGCTCAACTACTTTGGATGAAGCAAACACTAAAGGACTTCGGATGTGAGCAAACCAAAATTCCACTTTTGTGTGACAATGAGAGTGCTATCAAACTAGCAAACAATCCCGTAAACCACTCTCGCACAAAACACATAGACATCCGACACCATTTCTTGAGAGACCATGAAGCCAAAGGAGATATCGCAATACGCCATGTGAGCACCGAAAAACAACTAGCCGATATCTTCACAAAGCCTTTAGATGAGTCAAGATTTTGTGCTTTGAGGAGTGAACTAAATATCATTGATTCTCGTAACGTGGCTTGATGTCTTGCACATATTTGTTTTCACCTAGAAACCTAAACAAATGCTTTTGCACAAATATTGTATGTGATTTCAAAATCTATTTTGCATGCTTCACTTGTGTCCATAGCTATGTATTGATTCTATGAAATCTGGACATATTTGAAGTGTGTGTGGTATACCACACAAAGTCCTCCTGGAAACCCTCTCTGGACCCTCTGTTTTTCTGCCTGTCGGTGGTACCGCCATTGTGTCGGTACTACCGACGGCGGTAGTACCGGCCCCTATGGGCGGTTTCACCGACCGGTTACCTCCGAGTATAAAAAGGGGCGCGGTGAATCTTTTCAACCCTAGTCAATCTCTTTTGACCGCGCCGCCACCAGTCCTTGTCTTCTTGCGCCATCTTCCGAGCCCGTTCTAGCCACCGTAACTTCTTCCTCTTCGATCTCTTTCCTCCTCCATCCAAATCCAAATCCCTCCAGTGGAAAGTTGCTTTGGAGCGTGGAGATCGTCGTGGTGGTGTTCTTGAAGCCCTGAAGTTTCCTCCTTCATTGGATTTCGACCTCTTTTCGAGTAGCAAGGTACTAGGGTGTTCATGCCCGATCTCTCAATGTACTTTGTTCTAGGTCGATTCCTTTGGTAGGATTGTTCTATCTAGTATGAAGATGCTTCTAGGATGTATGGTTCGCAAGTTCATAGCGATTTGGTAGATTGGATTGAAGGAAACCGCACGCTGCTGTGCGGTCGGTAGTACCGCCCCCAGGGGTCGGTAGTACCGCCCGCGCGCAGCGAGCAGTTCTCCCTCCCGATTTCGATCATCTTATTTGCTACATCCGTTGAAGTAATCGTTCCATCATCTTTGTCTCATGTTGGTCTATGCTATCTTTGTCTAGATGAGCCGGAGGCCCTCTCGTGCTCGTTCCCCTAGTGATGATGATGAGGATTATGCCGCCTTGGAGCAAGGTGGTCATGCGCAAGGGGAGCCGCCGCGTCGCAATCCCGGGCGCCGTGGTCGGTCTGGGAGTATGGATGACTCCTCTCGTCAGGTCCGTGGACGCTCGTCCGCGGGCCTTACGGGTCGTCGCAGCGTGGATAGCGCAAGGGCGAGCGGGAGCGGTCATGCCCGTGGCAGTGGGCATGCTGCTCCTCCTCCTCCTCAGCCTTCTCCGCCCCCTGTCGCTGGTCCGGCGGGACGCCTGCACAGCGTCATTGTGGGAGGAGTGCCTTCAGCTGGTCTCGATCGTGAGGGTCGCTCCATCGATCCTCAAGTTGGACCGGCATCCCCTCGGACTTCAGGGTTGATGCTAATCAACCGGATTTTTGATATGCACGCTGAAGCCGAAGCTGTCTTATCCGCTGTCCCTCTCGCTCTTCTTGGAAATCCCATGGATTACTCCGATAGAAAGCGGGGTAACTTGATGAGGAGGCAGCGCGAGGAGAACCCCTATCTGTTTATCAGAGATGCTTCAGTTGATCGGAGGTTCTGGTCAAGATTCCAGCAGGACTACTATGTGCCCTTCCTCTGGAAGGGTTTCTGTGCTAAGGGCCATCCCCCTCTTTTTGAGCACAAGTGGTTAGTTATCCGCTCCTTGACAGACAAGGACTCAGATGAGATTCAGTCTTTGGTGCAGAGGCTTGAGGAGTGGAGGATCTTGGGGTTGATCTCTGGTGAGCGCAGCTACAACCAGGAGATTATTTGTCAATTTTGGGCAACCCTTTTTATTGATCAAGAGGCGTGGGTGTTGCACTGGATGACCCAAGGGGTCCACTACCGGTGCAACTTTGTCACTTTCGCCCGGTTGTTGGGTTTCGACCATGTAGACAGGGATGCCCCTCGCTTGTCAGAGATGTATGGTGGGGGCATGTACACCGAGCAGCTGCAGAACTCAGGTGTCTACATGGATGGTGTCGAGGCAACTTTCAAGGTCCAAGGCCTGAAGCCTGCCTACTATGTGCTCAACAACCTAATGCGCCTATCTCTGGATCCTAAAGTTGGTGACCAGGACAATTTGAGAGATGATGCTGCCAAGGTCCTTGTCCAGTTCGCTTCTCCAGATGGCCGGTTTAGCATCTCACATTTTCTCTGGCAGAAGATTTCAGATGTCTACAATGATCCTCACAAGGCCCTTCCCTATGCTCCATATCTCATGCATATCATTGAGCATGTGGTTGGCGCCACCTTTGAGTATGACCGGTCGGTCAAGGACTACAGTGTTCGGAAGTTTGTTTCGATCACCAAGGACAAGGGTGCTATAGGCGACGAAGTTCCCGCAGCAGCAGCGCCTGGCGAGGCTCAGCCGGGTGGTGGAGGTGTTCCCCATGCTACCGCTCCCCCTCCGCGTCGTGAGAGGCATAGGAGTGGCGGTCTTCGCTCCGCCCTTGACAAGATCTTTGAGTGGATGTGCTATCGGGCCGATCGCGACGAGCGACATCAGCAGGAGGTGCGTCAGCATCTCGGTCTTCCTCCGCGCTCTCCGGTCCGTCCCCATCCAGATCCGTTTGCTGAGTTCGATGCTCAGGCCCTGCGTGACGACGATGATGATGGTGGTGGTGGTGGTCTTCCCCAGCAGCAGCCCCAGCAGCAGCCCCAGTTTCCAGGTGGTGGTGAGGCGGGTTTTTACAGCTCCATGCTGTATCCGCCCCATCAGTTCTATCCTCCGCCACCACCTCAATACCAGCCTCATTCCTTCCTCCCTGACTATGGTATGGGCACGTCCTTTGCTGGCGGGTCCACATCGTATCAAGGAGGGGGTGGTGGCTCGTACATGGGCTTTGCTGGCCCCGACGCCGATCCAGCTGGGAGTGGTGATCCTCGCGACTCTACACCACCACCTGATTCTTCTGCTCCGTCATCCTTCCCTGGTGGTGACGTTGGAGAGAGTGCCTATTCCTCTCTCTTCGGGGGCTCTTATCATGATGGATCTTCTAGCAGCTATTATTGATTCTTTGCTTATCTTGGCCTACCTGCTTTGGTACTTGATGCCAAAGGGGGAGTGTTAGGCTTATCTTGTTGTAATAGCTGTAAGAAAGGGTAATCTTTGAGACTAAGTGTGGTATGCTACATTTTATTTGTGATATGCTGAGGATGTAAAACTTTTATGCTTATTGTTATATTCATGCTTGGTTCATCCTCGTTATTGATGCTCTTGTCATGGTGATTGTTGTTTTCGATATGACTATGTGATTTGAGTTCTTTTCTTTCTTCAATAGCCATTCGCTTTTCTTATTACATTGTTATGTGTATCACCATGTCATACCGTTTATGCATCACAAATTGATATATTTGATGTTGTCACACACTTAGGCACCCCACGGATTGCAAAATTTAGGGGGAGCTCTTGTTCTTGTGTATGCAACCTTGCTTTCTAATCAAGGTTTGAAATTCATATCCAAAGCATACACTAAGGGGGAGCTTCAACTAAATTTTGGAATTCAAAAGCTTCAATTCTTTCTATCCCTAATTGTAAGCCTAAGTTGGTTGTCATCAATTACCAAAAAGGGGGAGTTTGAAAGTGCATTCGCCCCCAATGTGGGTTTTGGCTAATTAATGACAATCAAATTAGGGACTAACCAGTTTATAAAAGCATGTATGCAGGTGTTAGTCCTTTGAAAGATTTGAAACGTTGAAATCTCGTGAACAAAGCACGTAGGATATTTTTGGACATAAAGATGCCTAGCTCAAGTGGTAGTTTAAAATTTCAATTTTAAACTTGAGTTATAGGTAAGCCGGACTATGAAGAGGGTCACAAAGTAAGTTGGCTAGATGTGGAGAAAAGTGCTCAAATCGACTAACCTTAGTTCGCTTGAGAGACACCGCACAATCACGAACACGTAGAGGGTAATTTCATATGGTCGGTGGTACCGACCATGGGTGGTCGGTGGTACCGACCACGGCTTCTCTGCGCAGCGCTCAAACACCCTCTCTGTGTTGGTCAAAAAATGACCTGGCGGTAGTACCGCCATAACCTCGGTACTACCGCCCGTGGTGGTACCGACGCAAGGTCGGTAGTAACCTGGTTTGCAACCCTCTCTGGATAGAGTTGTTTTTGACCTAGCGGTGGTACCGCCATTACCTCGGTAGTACCGCCCCCGGTGCTACCGACCCAAGCCGGTAGTTTCCAAGTTTGCAAGGCTCTCTGTCCGCGCTGATTTCGGCCTGGCGGTAGTACCGCCATTACCTCGGTAGTACCGCCCCCGGTGCTACCGACGCAAGGCCGGTAGTAACCAAGTTTACAGAGCTCCCTGTGTAGAATTGAAAAAGGCCTGGCGGTGGTACCGCCATAACCTCGGTACCACCAGGCTCGGAGGTACCGACGGAGGTCGGTGGTAACTTGGCTTTGCGAGGCTCTCTGTGTTGTGTTGAATATGACTTGGCGGTGGTACCGCAATAACCTCGGTACCACCGGCCTCGGAAGCACCGACCCAGGTTCGGTGGTTGAAAGTTTTTCAGGGCTCTCTGGACTGACTAGCCTTTGACTTGGCGGTGGTACCGCCATTACCTCGGTACCACCGACCTCGGAGGTACCGACCCTCGGGCGGTAGTTTCCGAGGGACCGAGTCCCTAACTGAGTTGCTCTCTGTTCGAGCTTGTTTTGGCCTGGCGGTGGTACCGCCATAACCTCGGTACCACCGGCCTCGGTGGTTCCGACCTTGGCCCGGTGCTTGTCAGTTTGACCAGATCTGGGTGTATGCGACCGTTGTGACATGGTCGGTGGTACCGACCATGGGTGGTCGGTGGTACCGACCAGCCTCGGGACTGGGGGAGTATAAATACATCCCCTCTTCACTTTTCACGGTCACGGACTCACACTATACACTTATTGCTGACCTAACTCTAGACAAACTCTCTCCAAGCATTGACTCACCCCTCTCTCTCCCCCTTTGCTCCTAGATTCATTCCCTTGCAAGATTTGAGCTAGGGAAGTGAGATTCGAGAGTGGGAAGCATCAATCTTCGACTTGAGCACTTGGTTTCCATCTTGCCGGCTTGTTTTGTGTCTTTTACTCTTGAGCTCTTTGAGCTCTAGCCGGTTAGGTGTTCTTCGTGGTAGCCCGTATTGATTTACTTGTGAGGGCTCCCCGAAGCGTTTGTATTACCCTAAGATTTCTAGTAGAGATACTCTCGTAGCCTTTGTGGTTGCTTGAGTGAGGCGAGGAGGTGAAATAGACTCCGACCTTTGTGGTCACCTCAACAACGAGGAAGTAGGCACTCCTTAGTGGATTGGCCGAACCTCGGGATAAATCTTGTGTCCCGTGTGCTTGTTGTTGTTGTCCCTATTTTCTCTACTTCTCTTGTTATTGTGTTCTTCGTGTTCTTCCTATCCCTATCTCGTTCTTAGGTTGGGAAGGCTCGATCTACATCAAGGGGAGCAACCAAGGTTTCGTGAGAGTAGTTTTACCATAAATTATTCTTCGGAAAGTTGGCTAGAAACTTGTTTTATCTTCATAGCTTACATTCATCGGATTTGTAGTTTCTTTTAGGATCCCGGTTGTGCCGTTTGTTTGTGTTGGTAGTACTGGTGTTTCACACCCGGTAGTACCTACCCAAACAAACCGGCCTCTCCGGTTGCTATCTAACTACATCTTATAGTTTGTGAAGTTTCAGATAGTCAAAAATCACCTATTCACCCCCCTCTAGGCTGATTCGGTCCTTTCAACTCCCTCCCTCCCTCCCTCTCTCTCTCTCTCTCTCTCTCTCTCTCTCTCTCTCTCTCTCCTATCCTAATGCGGCAACGCACTAGCTGGCGGTGGTCGGCCGACCGGCGACCGCTATCTCCTCCCCATCCCTGCACGCCTCTTTGTCCCCCTCTCTCGACGTATTTGATTTTCATTCTTTACCTATGATGATGAAAATTTGATGCTTGTTGCTCCAACGTATAATCCGATGTTTATTCACATGTGAGGTATTGGGCATGACCTGTAACTTTTGTTATGCAACTCCTAAGAATAAATGATTTATTAGCATGCCTTCAAGCTCCAGGTTGATGAACAAATGATCACTACCATCTTTCTGAGGCCTCTAAAAATCCTTTTTCCATTGAAAAAATTCTTACCTTTTCCATTGCTACGACAGAAATTTTACATGCTTTCAAAACAACATGTTGATTTGGAAACAGAAATGTCACTCAAACTTATTATTTATCTCCCAATTTACTATGATTTATATAGTCACCCAGTTGTATATTCTACGTATTGGCTTGGAAACAGAAAAGTCATTGACAATTGCTACTATTTATCTCAGAGTTTATTCTGATTTATATAGGCGCTCCAATTATATACCCTATTTATATAGCACTCTCCACTCTATTTTTTCCATCTCCCTGTACCTTGCTCAATTGTTGATTCCTGTTTTTTTGGCATCTTTTTGTACTCTATTCAGTCAGAGACTATGTACCTGGAACTACCTCTTACTAATGAAATCTGAACTTATGGTTTCATTGCTTGTGATAATTGCCTCCTTTGTATAATCTAACATCTGACTTCCATATTCCTTCCCAAAAATCCCTCATTGGTCCATGTTAGCGCTGAAACTTCTAGACTTCTGAACTTCTGGTTCCCTTTGTATATAGCCTCATGATGATTTGGTAGTTTAATCATATATTTCAGATCCGGGCTCCTTAGTACTGTTGCTCTTCCACATTGCCTTTTTTCTTGCAGATTAAGTTTTGCAATGGTTTAAGCTGGTGTTTTCCTTAAAAACATATTTATGGGGTGTTTCATAAATCGATTTTCTTTAGTGCTGTTAAATTTATTTTCAACTACACCTGCAGATTGCCCATCAGCCATTTGTCTTCCTTTTTTCAGCCTGTGATGAAAATTACATATCCATTGCTGAAGGATATAGTCTGATGTTAATCCGCTTGTGAGATACTAGGCATGAGCTGTTACCTATGCAATTTCTAGGAATAACCTAGCTGGTTGATATTTTCCCTCTCTTCAATTT
The DNA here is from genome assembly GCA_009763385.1 of Coix lacryma-jobi var. lacryma-jobi. NCBI lineage: Eukaryota > Viridiplantae > Streptophyta > Magnoliopsida > Poales > Poaceae > Coix > Coix lacryma-jobi. The sequence continues at coordinate 21,859,213 of CM019826.1, forward strand.
TACTCCTACAAACCGGAAGCCCCCCTGCAGCGAATGGGGACACCCACCCCAAAATCTCTGATTGGTCCACCTAGGCGACAACTCATCTCTATGCCTCCTCATTGCTCCACGTCTGCAGATGGTCATCTTCAGTTGGACTAACAAGAAAATATACATAGCTTCTGCTTGTCTTCCTTCAAATAAAAAAATCCTGCCTTATCTCTTCCGTGTCCTTCCTCCCAGGTCCAGCAGCAGAGAGTAACCCATTTTTTAACATGCCTTGAAGCTGCAAGTTGATTAACAAATGACGATTGTCATATTTCTGAGGCCTGTAAAATTCCTGTGCTCTTTAGTTTTTTTATGTGGCCCTTTTCGTTCTGCGACACAAATTTTACGCTCCACGTAAATGATTTTACTAATTTTCCTAATTCCTTTTGCACACTGTTTTAAGATTGTGTAACATTAAGTATAGGAGGATGACTGACAGAGATTGTTGTTTTTTGAATTATCATGTTATTTTAGATACACAAACAGTGTTCACTTGGTCTTTGTTGATGGTAGAAAAAACAACTTCTTTATACAGCTACCCTGCTAATGCGCTGCAGAGTTTGAATTTCCATTTTGTTGATCCAGTCTAGGTTCAAACTAGAATGCTTACAAGATAGTTACATTTTCCCCAAAGCAGATGGTGGCTACCTTCATGAACTAGAAAATGTATGTTTTGGAAAAAATAAAAAAGGTATGTCCATCGTGCTGCCTATTGTTGTATGAATATTTTATTTATCAGCTATCAAAATAATTGATGAACTGTGCATCCTTTTCTTCGTCATCTCTTTTTTTTAAAAAAAAAAATAAATTTCATATACCACTTTGAGTTAGCGAGTTGTGGTCCTTAGTGTTTGATATAGTAAATTGTCTTCATTTGCTATTTTGTATTAAATCTGCACATGGAGTTGATTCTGTGGTACAACATAATGGGAACTTAGAGATAGTTTTTCAACTCATATGAATCCATTACAAATATTACTTCCTCTATTTGCTGGAAGGACACTAATCGTTTCTCTTGCTAAAATTTCTTTCTCCTTAACATGACTAATTTTTCTAGCACTTGGTTTATACTTGCTTGTCTTTCAATATTTAAGATAATTAATTTTGTCATGCTTTTGGCTCGGTTAAACCTTTGGTTTAGATATGGCTCACCTAAATATTTGCACTAGATCAAGAATATTACTGTCACAAAGGCAGGTAAAAAAATGTCCCAGCGCTTCCAGCATTTTTTAAATCGAACTGAGAAGATATTTTGACCATGCCATGATTCTCTATCTTTAAATGGCAACAACAGTAAAAAAAATGATGCTATCTTCCTCTGTTGTGCTACACTCTTATGCCAATTTTATTTCATATGTGCCCACTTACCTAAACAACATTAAAATACCATATAATGGAGAAAACAATAGGTCACCTTAATGACTTATTCCTTTGCTACATTCATTTCTCTTTTCATATTAATGGGACATTATATATTTGTATGTTTACTCAACATACTATCTTCACAAATTACATGCTAAAAGGTTTGCCTCAACATTCAGCTAAATTGCCTATGAACAGAAATGTAATATGATCCTTGCCTATTTGACAAGTCTACCTGCTCATACTTCCAACCTTGTGTGAATTAGATCTGTCTTGCTTACTATAGCACTCTAATATTTTAGCTAAACCAGAGAATGGTGTTCTGTTTTAAGTGATTTAGATTAGAAAGCCTTAGAACACAAGGCCTACTAAATATTATTTGCTTAGCCTAATGAACACACCTTCTTAGAACATAAACTTTTTTCATTACTTTGAGGGTTAGACTCATTTTCTAGTCTATAATATAATACCTCTACTGTTAGTTTTAGTCCCATATACCAGTAATGCTTCGGTAAAATTGTGCCTATATCCTTTATCAAATTGACAGTTTATGATTCTGTAAAAAAGGGGCAATAAACCACATTGACATACATCAATCTCTTGTCTACCAATCAGGTGCCACCATATTTCAGTTACATGCACATATATATACTTTGAGACAAATTTGCAGATTTATTCATGATTACGACACAATGTTTTTTTGTTCAATTTATGCTAATTTTGCAATTGTGTTGCGTACGATTCTAACGAACAGGCAGTCTGCAGCGAGGTCAAAGCAGAGGAAGGTCAGGTGCATTGGTCAACTATAGAGGAAAGTCCACACTGTGCAGACGAGGCCACTACGTTGTCGGCAGAACTCACCCTGCTTTAGGTATGGAGTTATATTTGGTTTCAAAATCAGCTAGCTTCAACAATAATTAGGGTGAGAAGAAATATATCAAATGGTATTCATCTTTCTCAGAGCCTTTTGACCGTATACTTGCATAGGAATATGCTTAAATCTGTTTGGAGACTTCATTTGTATTTGGTTCGACCTATATCTGTTTATTGCTATTTTCAATCAAGTAGTTGATCTGTTTTCTAATTAAATTCAGAAAGTATTGCATTCTCTACCTATGACATTATGTCTACAATATTCCCAATACACATTGATTGCTTCTATGTACTTCCTTACATCCATATTCATATAGTGATCTTAGAGTCACACTTACTAAGTATGCTTATCATTATGCAGCCATATACTTAAAGTTACACCAAAACGCACATCAGACGATGATGAATGAGATTGGGAAACTGACCATAGTTACTAAAAGATGGATTAGTTATTCCTGCCTCTAGGCTCAGGCCAAAGAAAAATCGAATTTGTTTCATCGTAGCCCTGTATAACAACTTTGGCAGACACTTTACCGTCATTTGTGTACCTATTAATCTCCACCGTCTTACTGCAATAAAAACTCCTATCATCACTTATAATGTACCAAAATTTTATTTTAATACTTGTTGTTCAGCTTCAGCCAATTTATACGTTCTGGTTTGCTTTTTTAATAAAAACTGTACAACTTTCAATTTGGCGCGAAGGGCGCGCCGTTTCTACTGGTAATAAAAAAAAACGAGCCATGCTTAAAAGATGCATGCAATCGTACTGCGCGTACGCGCAAAGAGACCCAATGCGACGAAGCATACGTGGGTCTTTTGCCGTACGTACGTGCGCCTTTATATGCTACTACTGTATGTATTTTAGAAGACAATTTTAGTACGTACCGTCGTGCGATTTCTACGAACGAAGCTAGCGCCCAATAATGCAAGAGGGATGAAAAAAGAAGGAAACGGAGACAAGCTAGCTTCCGGTTGGCGTATGGACCATGGATGCCTGCTTGCTGCTAGTTGAAGCTGAGCCAACAGCCAAGCATGCCACGAGCACGACACGAGGTATATCCTGCTCTCGTCTGCGTTCCACGCGCCGAGCCATGGAAATCTTTACGCGCTGCTGACCCGTCGCGAGTGGCAGTATCCGGCATATTCAGGCCCCGTTCGGTTACCATTTGTTCGAGGCCGTTCCGGGGCATTTTGGCCTGAAATCATTCCAATCCTATGTAAAACATTGAAGGGACGTACATCTGGAATTATTCCCCGAGCTAACCGAACAAGTCCTCACTGGTTTGCGCCACTGGTATTTCCGCCGCCGCCATCGTTTGTTCTGTCTGATCCATCGAACTCGTACCGCTCCAGCTCATCGACCGGTGCTGGATGCCCGACAGGGGTCGCAGAATTAATTTTCAAACAAAGCATGCTAGTTTTTTTATTTTTTATATAAATAAATAAATAAATAAATAAACAATATAATTCATGACACAATATTATTGGCATATTCGTTTAAACTTATTTCAGCTGATTTCGGTTGTTGAGACTTTGAGAGCAAGGGCAGATCCATCGGTAGGGCGGTGGGGCTCTAGCCCCCCTACGACCGCTGGACCAATGGATCCTCTTTAGTCTCTCCTATTTTTTTTTTGTCATGGATACACACCCGAGGATAGGCTAAAATTGTCTAAAGGTTGAATAAAGTCCCCTATAATATTTCGTAGTATGACTGATAAGTTCAAATGAACAGAGCCAACTTTGAGCAAGATGCAAAGGTGATTCATGCATTAGATAATATAGGTTGGCAACAATGGAGTAGACTAAGAACTGACACAACACCAAAAAGGAGAAAAAAAAACTAAATAACTGTAATTATAAATATTATCTTAAATATTCCTAATCCTACATGCTCTCCTTTTAATAGTCTTTTTACATCTTTTCTAGGAGGAATTGGTCCATATATATATGCAGGAAAAAAATCAACTAGCTGGCTGTGAACTCTATGGAGTTGGGCTGCTCCAATTTTTTTTTTGGAGTTGGGATGTTTGGCTGGCTCTAGCCAGCTCTAGCCTGGAATTTGGTCCTAGAGCCATGCCAAAGAGCCTCTATGTGTCTAATCTATTTGGCCATATAAAATCTCACGAGTGCGCTCATATATCCACGAAAAATATAATTTGTCAAAAGCGGGTTATTTAGTAGAATTAATCTCTATAACTAGAGTTCACAGATGACAATGACATGGTTTCCGTGACGCAGGCCGCATAGGTCGCGGCTCGCAGCCCGCAACGTGATAGTACCAGTGTAAGGTTTCAATAATAGCACCAACTCGATCTTGAAAGTCGATTGAGCGGGAAGTCAGACACGTAGTAACTGATCATGCACGTGTTTTCTAGCTAAATTTTGCAGGACGGACACAAAAACGAGCAGCCAAATATGTACACATTCTTTATTTTAGTTACCGCAAAAATTAGGCTATGTTGGTTTGAATTTGTTCACGGTTGATTTTCGGCTATTTCAATAATGTTCTGTAAGAGAGAATAAGTCGAAATATGATTGATAAATCGGTTGATAAGTTCAACCGAACAGAACCTTAGTCATGCAAGACTCCAACCACTTGAAACAAACCTTAACCTTTTATGATTCCTTTAGAATGCATGATATCTAAAACATAGCAATGGAATGTAATGCCACCTACACAATCCTACATAAATTGAAAATACATGAAAGTTTATAACAGAGCGTTTGGATACGACAGAGAAAAAACATATGAATCAGAACAGAGAGAGACAATCACAAAAAAAGTTTCCAAGAGGTTCAATGCTCCAAAATCCTTGTGGATTGAACCATTTCATAAAAAAACTTTGTAGGATTTTAAGATATGATCAATCCTTTGTTCCAAAGGACCAAAAAAATCCTATATATCTGCAATCCTACAAATTTTCACCAGGAATCCAACATTTCAAAGAGGTCTTAGTGTTCCGGTCATAGCTGTTTGTATACTAGTAAGAGCAACTCTAGCCACAACCCTAAAATAAAGCCCCTACATCTCTATTTAGGAGGTGACATGTAAAATTTGAGGACCAAAATTAGAGACAAGCTCCAACCACAACCCCCAAATCAGGTCTATCCGATTTCGGGGAGACAACAGCAAAGCCCGGGTCTGAGTCCGGCGGCATGCCGCCCGAGCGCCATAGCCCGCACTAGGACCCGCAAAAGGCCCGCCGCCGGCGGCGCGTCCTCCTCTGCGTCGCCTTCGCCGTCCTCGTCCTGCTCCTCCTCGCCGCGGCGGCCGCCATCGCGATGCTCGCCGTCCTCCGCCCGCGGGACCCCGTCACGGAGCTGCTCTCGGTCAACGCCACGGGCGTCCTCCCGAGCGTCGTCCAGCTGACGACCGTCTCCGTCCAGCTCAAAGTCACCTTCCGCCTCGCGGTCCGCGTCTGGAACCCGAACCCGGCCGCGTTCCGCCACGGCCCCGCCACCACGTCCCTCTACTACCGCGGCGCCGCCGTGGACTACGGCGAGATGCCGGCCGGGACCGTGCCGATCCGGGGCGCGGCCACCGTCTGGATGAACCGGGTCGTGGCAGCCGCTAGGATCAGGGGCCTCATCGCGGACGTGCTCGCCGGCGAGATGGAGTTCGAGGCGAGGACAGAGGTGCCGGGCACCGTCGTGCTCCTCGGGTTCGTGAAGCGCAGCGTCGAGGCTAGATCGGTGTGCCGCGTCGTCATCGGCGGAGGCAGCAGCATCAACACCGCCGGCGCCGCAGCAGGCGTGCGGGTGCGGCGGGGGAGCGGATTGGAGGCTCCTATTCCTGGGGGCCTCAAACTAAATTATAGAAGCTCTCCAAAAATAAGAGTCCAAATAGGAACTGCATTGGAGTGAATTTTTTTTAGATCAAGTCCCTAAATTTAAAATAGGGGCCTGTTTAGAAGGTGTGCTGGAGTTGCTCTAAGCAATAATAAGCATTGCCAACGGGCATATATAGTCGCATGGAATCTTTATTCAAGCCTAATGGTGGGATACCTACCCACAAATGGAGAAACCGGTGAGGTGGCAGTTTCTGGGTGTGGTCAATGCTAGAGTACCGTGGGGGTCGCTCTCTGTCGGGCCACAGGTCGGTTTCCGGCCACACGGGTCGCGTGCGGCAGCTAAAGCAGGGCACGACGCAAACTGCATCTCTGGTTCTCCCCTTTTTCTGCAGTCCGTTTCTGTTTATGCCCTGATAACACCCACCACCTTCTCGTGAAAAAGAAAGCAAAGAAGCAAAAAAAAAAAAAACACGCTCGCCAGTAAAGACACTGCATAGTGTGCTATGCGCCTATGCACCACGGCTTTCTCTGGGCGTCTAGCCTCTCAAACAAGATTATCCACTAATCACGTTGCTCCTAAACAAAATGGACCGTAGCAGAGATGTGCCGTACACTAATTTGACAAAATTGACTTTGAGCTTCGTCACGCCCTTAATTACTTACAGAGTTACAGGTTCAAACGTAAACTGTACAGTATGTGTATTCGTTTTTGTTATGAGGCCCAACTATATATAGGTCATCGGTGGATGTTACGGCTCTTACTGTGAAGCAAAAAGAAAATGAAACATAATGTTGTTATAATTCTAACGCGTGACATTTCTATACGGCTCTCGCAGCCATGTATTATCATAAGAGATGAAGAGTAGAAAAGCTTGTCGATGTGTTCGCGTCAACCGTGTCTGAATGATCACGTCAGCTGAGTGCGACGAGGAATGATCACGTACGCAGAAGATTAGAGCCAGCATTAAGCGCATCTGATGTTGACATCTGCTATTGTGCTCACGTTACTCTGAGCTCAGACAGCTTCTAGGCTGCCATCATGTAGGAGTAGTAGTACCGTCGCTGAAGCGCGCATCAGTGGAGCGTCCACACGGCGGCTGGCGCCGGCCTGAAAAATAGTTCAGCGAGCTTAATTGCCAGCGAGAAAGTCACCACCACTGACGACGAGTCGTTCGTAGTGCACCATCCAAACTCTTCGTCGTCGACGCGGGCTTTTCCTGGCCCCAGTTGGATCATGTGCGCGCGCGTCCGGTCCATACTGCACGTACGTAGTACTCCTCCATACGCGTCGTCAGTTCTCGCGCGTAGAATGGCGAGGCGCCCGGGGGCCGCCCAATGCAATCTTGTGATCCGCGCCCCTGGCAACTGGCATCCATGATTGGATCATTCTCATTCCACTACGCAGCATGCATGCACCAGCCACAGCGAGGGGACGCACGCCATGCCGGCGGATGCCTTTCCAGTTTCCGCGCCCAGTCTCAGACTCTCAACTGGAGATGCCGAGGCGAGGCATGGACTGTCTGAACCGAAAGGTTGCGCACATGTTTTCCGTCGTTAGAGACCGCCCCGGCCCGCTTGGTGTTGTACGCACGGCGCGAGCACGGCCGCGACATGCATGCCACGGCGCACGACGGAACTGCGCCGGCCAGCAGCGCGAACTGGCACTGCAGACATGATTTGAGCGGAGCACGGAGCGTCTAGGCGTCTAGCTCGGTTTTGGCCGGATACTGAGTTGTACTGACAGAACCAATGCAAACGAGCTCTCAGCGCTCGGTTCGTTCTCGTCTCTGACTTATCACTGGATGTTGCTATCAGAGCACAGCGACGTTCATTCGGGAATGATGGATCACGGCTACAGATTCACGGGCTGAAGAATAGCCAGTTTAAATTCCTGATCGGTACCAATGGAAATGGAGTGGAGGTGTCATGTAGACATGACGCACATCCGTGCTGGTTTCTACCTTGCACCTACCGGCAACATCTTTCACATGCTGTACTACGGTATGTGGTGCCATATGGGCTAATGTCTTGTAGATATGACATGCATGCCTGTCATCGGTGCTGGTTTGAACTTGGTACCTACCGGCCGGCATCTTCGAACGTCGTCTTTACGCAGCTGATACGATTAATCAAAGTGGAGTACTGTTCTCATGAACAGTACAGGTAGGTTACAGGCGGCTTAGTGAATCTCAGCTCTGACCCATATGAGGTTACCGCCATGCCGTCATGTGTGCTTGTTTCCTTAATTCCTTTGAATCACAAGCTCTACCAAACAGCTCAGGCAGGGGCGAAGCTGAGTTAAGATTAGGGGGTGCAAATGCATCCTCCAAATTTTTAAAAAACAGTACATTTACTTGGAATTTCACCGTATATGCACCTCTAGAACACATGTATATGCACCCACAAGCCAATTGCACCCCCCTCTAGTTTGCTCTAGCTTCGCCACTGAGCTCAGGTAAAGTGTCAGCTTCAGAATTATTCTAGTACGTAGTTCGTTGGCTGCTCATACAGTTTCCTTCGCTGCCGGAGCCCCGCCGGGTGCTCGCGGTGACGATGCCGCGCATACCATAAAAGCTCTTACGGAAAATTTCGGATCGCTGTTTTTTTCCCACTCCCTGAACCCAACTGAACCGTGCACGTTTCATATAGGAGTAGCGGAGAATAATCGTCATCCTAATGGGCACACGTGCGTTGCTTCCGCTAGTAGCGCACGGACGCGTGGTACAAGACGAAAAGTGCACAGAATGTGGACACACGAGCGGAAGAGAACGCATGAGACACGTGGTACAAGCAGAAAGAAGATAGAGCGCAGAGTGTGAACGCACGAGTAGAAGATGCATGTAGTCTGTGTCAGATATATTTTTTGAAAAGCACAAAAACTTTAAAATATGATAACTTTCTTGTTAAATATTTATTTTTAATTCCGTTTACACCATTAGGTTTATTATAACGAGATCTATAAAAGTAGATCCATCTTGAATATGTTTTGAAATATTTTTTGTGACGATAAAGTTTTGCTCTTAAGGATATAAAGTTTTATATATTATAATACAAAGTTTCATATGTTATAATATAATACAAAGTTTATAATATAATAGATCAAAGTTTTTGCATCTAGAAGTACAAAGATTGTAATGTGATAATAGTTTAAAGTTTAAAAATTCCGAGTGTAAAGGTGATGATAGTTCATATTCCGAGTGTAAAAGTGATGATAGTTCAAAGTTTATAAATTCTGATTGTAAAGTTTTTCAAACTTGCAGTAAAAAGTTTATAATATGATAGTTTAAAGATAACTCAAATTTTTGAACATAACAATATAAATTTTGTAATGTGATAGTTCAAAGTTTATTAATTCTGAGTGTTAAATTTTGAACCTAAAAATACGAAATTTATAATGTGATAGTTTAAAGTTTTGAACCTAGCATTAGAAAGTTTATAATGTGATAGTTTAATGTTTTACAAATTCTTTGTGTAAAGTTTTGAATCTAGCAGTACAAAGTTTATAATGTGATAATTTAAAGTTTTGAATCTTGCAGTAAAAACTTTATAACATGATAGTTTAAAGTTTATAAATTCTGAGCGTAAAATTTTGAAACTAGCGGGAAAAAGTTTATAATATGATAGTTTAAAGTTTTAAACCTAACATTCAAAGTTTATAAATTATAAGTGTAAAATTTTGAACCTAGCAGTATGAAGCTTATATTGTGATAGATTAAAATATTGAATATAATAGTCAAAGTTTGTAATACGATAGTTTAATTTTTTTATGGATTCTGAGTATAAAGTTTTCAACGTGACAGTACAAGATTGATAATACAGATAGGTTAATTTTTTAATCTAGCAGTAAAAATTTTATAATGTTATATTTAAAAGTTTATAAATTCTAAGGATAAGGTTTTGAATATAATAATACAAAATTTACAGTATGATAGTTCAAAATTTATAAACTCTGAGTGTAAAGTTTTGAATCTAACCATACAAGGTTTATAATGTGATAGTTCACAGTTTGAATATAACAATATAAAGTTTATAATGTGTTAGATCAATGTATTAAATCTAAAAGTACATAGTTTGTGATAGTTCAAAGTTTATAAATATAAAGTTTAACATAATTTCATATTTTTTTATCTGCTTACCTTGTCTTGTTTTTTTCATAGTATTAATGACAATTGTTTAGTACCAGAAAATAGAAGCCACATGTGCTTTGTATTAGCTATTTGCAAAGTCATATATATCTCGATAAATACGATTTACTTCTTTTTTTTAGTTTTTTATAACCTTGTATGTCTTTTATGAATCATTTTTATTTTTCTATATCGCTTGAATTATTAATCTCATATAAAGTATTATGGAATATAAGATATTATGAATTTTGAAAAATATTACTTTTACATCTATATGGATGTCAAACAATTCCCCGCTCTTTTTATCTCCCACAAATCCGCTATCCCGAAAGAGAAAGAAAAACAAATCTAGATAGGAGAAATCCTAGTGGACCGATAAAAAAAATAGACATGAGAAGAGAGAAAATGTATCGTACTAGTGCTAACGCGTACTTTGCGTGTCAATAATACGTACGCGTGCTGCTCGGGTCTCCTGATCCTGACGCGCGTTGCTACCTCTACTGACGTATGCGCGCTGCTATCCTTGCTAGCGCACGCGCGCTGAGTAAGAGTCCCGTGATTCCAAACCGGGGACGAATATCGCGCCCGTCATGGACTGGGCTTTTTCGTTGTTCGTTGGGTTCAGCCCATTTGCGTTATTGTGGACCACGAACCATTTTGTCTCAATCTCAACGCATCACACATCAATAACTCCCCCCCCCCCCTCCCGATAATCAAAACCTTGCTCTAGCTGTATCGGCGCCGCAGATGGATTTGTTTCCTTTTTCTAAATTTATATGCATTTTACGTTTTCAATTTACGCTACACAATTTCATATTCCGACTTCCACAATTCTAAAAATGGTTTGGTTGGTCCTTGTTTTATTCTCTGTAATTTAGAACTTGTCAGGTCCTACTGCTATATTGCTATGTACTACTCCGTATGGTTTTGGCTCGTAAGTCGCAATCTCGCGACTCGCGAGCTCGAGAACCATCCGTCGCGCAGCGTCGCCGTCAAGTCACGAGTTTATTTGGGCCTTGGGCGACAGCGGCGGCGGATCCCCATCAGGATAACCTAATCCATCCACCACCTCTCCTCGCTTTCGCAATCAAACGTGGCATCACGGCGCGTCGGCGTCGCCACCAGCAGCACCAGGCCTGCCCTCTCGGCCGGGTCCCCACTCTGTCAGTCGAACAGCGAAACCGCCCTCCGCGTCCCCGTCCCGAAACCGCGCGTGTCGCCCGCCCATAGAGAGAGCGTCATCGGCCTGGTGCTTTGGTTCGCCACGGGATCACCAACCCACACCCACCCCCTCTGCCTCTTGGACCGAGCCAAAGCCAGAGCCAAAGCCGAGAGCCGAGAGGAGGGAAACGAAGAAGCCGCCATGGCGACGACGCGGCCGGCACGCAGCGACCCGCACCTGCCACCCGAGGAGGCGGCGCGCGTGGAGGCCGAAGCTCGGGAGTACTTCGACAGCGTCGCGCCGAGGCGCCCGGCCAAGCCGTCCCGCAGCGACCCGTCGGAGGACGCCCGCGCGGAGCACGCCGCCGTCGATGCTGGGGACCACGACTTGCCGGAGCTCCGCAAGCTGCGCGACCTCGAGGCGAAGCCCCAGGTCAGACTGTCAGAGCTCTGCCTTTTTTTTTTCCACCTTCCTAGCACAGTAGTACTCGACTTTTTGCTTCGTGTTTAACTGTTGAAATCGTTCGGTCGGTGTGACGTGTGAGCGTGATGCCTTGTCATGTGTAGAAGCTGGTGTTGGACGGAGGAGGAGGGGATGTGGACGGCGAGGAGGAGTACGTGGAGACGCGGTACTACGATGGGCTCATAGGCATCGACAAGCAGCATCACACGGTGAGTCTTGAATGTACCTGTGCGTGCACTCTTCAGGGACATTTGTCTACCAAATCTGCAAATAGTTGATGTGCCTTGCTGCTGTGATAGGATTTGTGGTTAATCCTTTGTCACTTTTGTTTCTCCCACTGTTATTCATACTCCATCCATTCCAAATTATAAATCATTCAGGAATCTTGGAGAGTGAGAGACCAAAATTATAGAGAGAAACACAAAGATTTATGACATCAAATAGGTATATTACGAAAATATAACTAATAAAGAATCTAATGATATTAGTTGGTTCCATAAATGTTATTATCTTATTATATAAATTTGGTCAAACTTTAAAAAAACTTTGACTATCCAAGATTTTTAGAATGATTTATAATTTGGGACGGAGGGAGTAATATTCATGTTGTAATTACGAATTTACGGCATATGCATCGGGGTATGCAAAATGCCAGAACTTTTTTTCCATCATCTTAAGAAAAAGATACACCATGCTGCTGTTATCAGGAAGCAGCCAGTAAGTTGGCCATTGTAGTCGCTGTTTAAGGATTTGTGCAAGTTATAGTTGTCCTTTCTTTGATGTTGTCATGTTAATTACATGTGCTGTCTAGTGTGAGCTAGCTTTTGAACTCTTGATTGCATTCCTCCAATCATAACTGCTTCCAAGAAATAAATGTTTGTTCACACAAGAGCCTTGATCAACATCGGTCATTGAATTGTCACTGAAAAAAGTTTTATTATTTTTGAATTTGCTTGCAGAAATGAGCGCGGTAGCCAAGAACCATTGTTGACTATCATTTTTCTAGTTTTCCAGTCCTCTTTTAGCATGCTGGCTAATAGAGTCAGTAGTAGTTTCCTTGGAAGGTGCTATGGATAAAGTAGCTAAATGCCTAAATGAATCTTTAAATCAGGTTTATCTTTAACATATTAATTACTCCTTTCATTTTGAATTATAGTTCACTTTGGCTTTGTCCAATGTCCCAAGTCAAACTTCTCTGACTTTGACCAAGTTTTAAGAAAAATATGTTAACATCTACAAATTCAAATAAATGCACTATCAAAACATCCTCAAGGAGAATTTGATGTTATAGATGTTGGTGCATTTTTGTATGAACTTGATCAAAGTTAGAGAAGTTTGACTTAGGACAAAAGCCAAAGTGAACTAGAATTTGGAATGCATGGAGTGTGTGTTAATTGTAAAATTTGATGGGTTCTGAAGATTGTTTATTTTAATTAGTATCATGAGAATGGCTACTATTTCGTTGACAGAAGAGTTTCAGAATCGGAGTGCAAAGAACAACTTCATAATGTTAAATACAGTATGTGAAACCAAGAAGCTGTATAGTAAGCCAAGGGTCAAACCTGGAGTCTCCAGATCGGTTATTTTTTATATGCATGGTTAGCATGGCTCTACTAATGAGAAAGATAATTAAAATTTTGGAACCTTTGAACTGAAGGGTACTAGTTATCAATGTGTGTGTTCAATTGTTCCTCAACACCTACCTTTCCAATAGTGATAAGGACAACAGTTGCAATCTGCTATCCTTAGGACACACATCAGCGTTTGATCATCAATTCCTTTCTGTCTACTAGTATGGTTTTAGGAGAGCTGAGATAATGAGCTTGCATACTGGGGAATTAAATTACAGATGCTTTGCATAGAGGAAACTTTGATAACAAAATGAGCATTAGATACTATGAACTTAGATATTTCAATATCTTGGCCTTTTTTGGTGTTTGGTATTACCAGACCAAGAGCAATATGCATGTTTTTTTGTTGTGTCTTGGTGGATCTAGACAGTTGTAATGGTGGACAATTTAGTTTACATTCTAGGTAATATAATTTAGTCACAGTTTGCCCTCTGTAGCATTGTTTTGTGGATATGTTCAACTCAGTTACATTTGTTTGCAGACTGGTACAGGCTTTATCAAAGTGGAGAGACCTAATGGCAGCGCCTTCAGCGTGACGACTAACGGCTACTCATCTGCCAGCTTTGTCCGCTGCACGAGCAATCCTGCGACAAATGATTGGATACCATCTTCTGAGACGGTATGGTTACCAACCAAAACATCAACGGGCAGGTTAGCATCAAGCTACATCTTGTGATTTCCTAACTGACATTTTAATTTTTCAGGTCATCCTTGCTTCAAACAAGCCCAGCAGGAGCGACTCCTGACCGGACTTGACTTGCCTTCAAGTGCTGTGAATTTCATACCTATATCGTTTCTAAGACAATAAAATGCACTGCTTCTGTGTGATACTAGTGGAAGACGAGCAGAGGTCGAGACTCTGACTGGAGAGGTACTAGTATTAGAAGGAAATCATATTGTGGGGCTCACAGGTTTGAGACGGGATGTGACTACTTAACGAAGAGTGTGTACGGGTGCCTTGCTGCACCTGCGCACTACTGTTTTGAGTGTTGATAAATGATAATGAACTACAGACCCTGAATGAATGTGACTGAGTAGTTTACATTGGTGATCAGGTTTGCGGTGTGCCCCGTCCTGATATGAATCTTTGTGCAAGATGATGCGTTTGTGTAATAGGATCAGTTGGATCCTGGGTAGAGTGCCGTGGGCCGTAGTGCGGGGCGGCCAGTTCCAACAGAATCGTCGTCGATTGAGAGCCTTCCACCATCAGGCCCATCCACACTCTTAATATTTAAGGTGCATATATATTTTCATGAGAACCCTGTAAGCGGTAAGGATGGCAATGTAAGGATGGCAATGGGTCAGATTCAGATCGAGTGAAGTCTCTGTGCACTCAAACCTAAACTCAAAACTTGAACGCGCCCCGAAAATCGATTCAGGTGAAAATCCATCACCATAACCAAACCCACGGATACTCGAAACCTGATTGGATAACCCGTTTTATGTTGCACTATAATAAAAGCAATAGGTACTTTCTGTAAACATATATGTGATATATATACACATATTCACATGTATTATTAAGAGATAATAAATAATAAATAATGAATAATTTCATAAGTCAAATTAGAATAAATTTAACAATCTAAGTAAACAATTTATTATTAGTATATTATAAAGGATAAAACATGAGTTTTCAATCTAAACGCATATGCGTTGGTGAAAAAACCAAACCAAATAGGTTTTAGAGCTCTGAACCTAAAAACCGTGGGTGAAAACCAAACCCGAATCCGCTAGACCTAACTGATCCGAAACCGACCCATTGTCATCCTTAAGCGGTCTCACTGGGTTTAGAGTAGCTCCATCGGACCGAGAAAAACAATCTTATTTTCCTAAAAGCCGTCATATGATCAGGGTGAAAAAAACTGCTCAATTTCTTGATCCTCCTTTATTTTTTTTTTCTCGATCTCGAATGTGCCACCATTTTTTCTCAATCCCCTATCTTCCTCCTCCCGTCACTGACACCGTGGCCCCACATGTGCAGCTGCTGCTGCCATCGCGCCGGGCAAGCATACGGATACGGGCTGCTGCGCCGCCGCGAGCGCGCGGGCGAGCGCTTGCTGGTTCACTGCGCCTCGGCCCGTCGGCCGCCTCCCGAGATGTGGCCGCAGGGCCGGTGCTGAGCCGGCTGCTAGCCGTCGCGCTCTCCTCCGCAACCAAAAACACGGCGGCAGGTTCGCACATGATCATCCACTGCCGTGTGCAGCGCTGCGTTCGAACGGTAATTTCTTCGAACAGCTGACATGCACCTCCTTTCCAAGTGCGCTTGTCTGTAATCTACCCACATGCAGCATGCAACGATGTTTGCACACGATTTTTACACTTCAAACAATCAACCTCTATCTTATTCCATCCTTGGGGAGATACAAATAAATGTTGGTACGCTTTGGGATTCCGCGTCTGCACAAAAAGAATCTTAGCATTTGGCAAGTTTGTCTCAGTCAAAAATCAGGTCGCCGGTTGCGTAGACGTTGTAGAAGATGGTGGCGCTGAAGTAGAGCGCCGCCGTGAGCGTGAGGAAGGCCTGGAAGGACCCTAGCCACTGGACGAAGTAGCCGGCCCCCATGGTGCTAACTATGGCGGCCACCGTCCCTATGCCGTTCGTCATCCCTGTTCACGCAGCAGAAGATAGGTCAGATACAAAGCCTGACGACCGCCCTGATGAGGACGAGGAGTGGAAATTTATATACCGTGCAAGGATCCAGCGTATTTGGGAGCAATGTCCTGCTCGAATAAACAAGGAAAACACATGCAGTCAAATCAGAGAACAGATGGGCGGAACGGGAAGTAACGCTTCAGAAAGTGGAACATTGTTCAGGAGTAGGAGCCGTTGAGGTGGTATGATCACTGATCAGCGCATGAAGGAAAGGAAACGTTACCTGTATATTGCAAAAGTATCCGGCTTGGCTAAAAGAACTCAAGCTCAGGGCAATGGTCATGAGAACTGCAGCAACTGATGGAGTTTGGGCAAATCTTAAGCATAGCAATGACACGCAAGGCCCCATAAAACCAATGGACTGCAGCAAAATAAGATCTGTGATGAGTGCTTTGTTTCAGGTTGTGCAAGTGAGCACTGAGCAGTGCAAGGCCAAGGCAAATCTCAGGCAATGATTTTACCTGCATAATTTTCCGAACTAGTCCAATAGAGTAACCAGATTTGATCAGGAAATCTGCAGAGGCTCCTGCGACATAACCGGACAGAGCCATGACCGCCCAAGGTATGGCGCTGAACCAGGCTGCTTGTTTCAGATTGACGTTATAAACCTGTATGTTGTAGGATTATGGTTAGAAAAAGTTAGTTGTGAGTGGTAAAAATTTAAATGCCTTTGATAACGTACCGTTTTGAAGTACACAGGCATCCACGACAGTAGGACAAAATAGCCCTGCATGGTATTTTGAATTTGCAACTGTTAAAATTCATACAAAATATGGCCAAATTGTCATTTTGCTAATAGATCATCCTTACCCAGTTGTTGACCACATTGGCTAAAGTGACAGCCAAAAATTCAGTCTTTGAGAACAATTCCCTTAGGGATGGGAATTTACTGCCTTGGACTTTAGATCCAGTTCTTCCAGCTAGAATTAATTGCAACTCAGACTTGCTTATAGTATGGCTATCAAGAGGATCACTTTCTACATTTAACATCCATACAAAGAGCCACAAGTAACCAAGCGATGCGAAGAAGGCAAATGTTCCCGAGAGGCCTATGTGTGACATGATGATCGGTGATGCTAGAAAGCTTATGACATTTCCAAGATGGAATCCACCCATGGAAATGCCAACAGCAGTGGCGCGCTCATGTGTTGGGAACCACCTGTTTCATGTTCAATGTTTAGAAATCTTGTTCAATTACATTGGCATAAAATAGAGTGCAGTTGTTTCGTTTCTTATACTTTGTAGCAGATAGAACTGATATAAGTGAAAGGGAATGTAGGCAGAGAGTCCAGAAAGTATGGTAAAGAGATGATGAAGGCTTGTAGCACTTGAAAGAATGGATCTAGACGACAATAAACAGTAAACATGTTTAATTTAAACTCCAACTAGTCATTCTTAATTTCTTTTCTTCCTAGTTCTTTGAAGCTTGAGAGGTTAATGTTTCTTAAACTAGGCTATCGAAAAAACATCAATTATGAGCAAATTCAATGGGTGTGAAAATTATTACTCACTTTGGTAAGAAAGTGCTCATTGTCGGAAATGCAACACCTTCTGCAAGGCCAAAAAGTGCACGTACAGCAAGCAACATGATGGTGGAGCGGAAGGCGGCCCAAGGAGTGAGAATTGTAGCCAAGGACCAAAGTGCAGCAGCACCTGCCATCACCTTCTTCCCACCATATTTGTCTGCCAGAGCTCCTCCAACCATGGATGAGAAAATATATCCCCATAAAAATGATGACTGCAGAAATGGTGAGAATATTTAACCTCAGTCAATCAGCTTAATATCATGATAGCTGTGCTTGTTCAGAGCTATAGTCATGCATTGAGCATTTGGGCTTAATGATTTGAATCTTCAGCAAATTAAAACGTATATTGAGCTACATCACATACACCACATGCAGCTTTTAGTTGACTGTTTCTATTATTGATCCTTTTTTTTCAGTACAACCTTCCTGGTTCCTCGTCGCCAGGTAAACTTGACCCCCAATAGCATGGACATTTCCACTAGCCCAACATCTAATCTGAATCCTGTCTGTATCAGGGAACTTTGATGCCAATCAAGTTGCAGAACCTTCACTGCATAATTTATGATTGCTCCAAAAAAATGGCCTTGACTTTACCTATGCATTTGTATTCTGAAGTCTAAATACTACAAGCGAAGGCAAACATCAGTTTCCATTCTCAAATTTATCGTGTTCTGGTGACGTGTTGGTAACTTGGAACTGCTCTGGATGGCACGCGGCAAGACTGTAGTGTGATGTGAAGCTGGCAGACCGGCCGCTTCTCCTATCATTGCAGTTCCGCGTGCCTCCAAAATGTATTTTTTCTTTCAGTCGTTATCTCATGGTGTCTGGCGTTGACGTGACAATGCAGGGTTGACTTTGTTGAGCCATGAACAAGATCGTTCGAGACAACACATTATGTTGTTGAGCGACGGGGCAGCAAATGTGTTGCTTATAGTTTCTTGAGGAAAAAAAAAGGGCCTTAGCTTTACTTCTACTTTCCGCCAATGCACAGAGATGAGAAGTAGTACAAGGCAGCAGGAAGGTGATCCACCCGGTGCTTACCTGGACGATGCCGATGAAGGAGCTGGACCATCCGTACTGCGCGGCGAGCGGCACGACGGCGACGGACATGACGACCCGGTCGGCGTTGCAGAGCAGCATGATGGCGGCCACCTGCGCCACCACCTTGGCGCGCTCGGGGAACGCCGGGACGGGCTGGACGGCGCTGGCCACGGCGGCGGCGCCGGCGGCGCCGGCGGGGCGGACCCCGTCGAAGCTCGCGCTGCACATGGCGAGGACCTCCCGCCCGCCCCGCCTGACGATCCACGGCGCATCGCCGCCGAGCAGGCCGAGCCCGCCACCGCCGACGACGGCGCCCCTCCCGCTGCTGCTGGCGCAGCCAGCGTCGCCGCCGAGCGCCAGGGACGGGGAACATACGCGCAGCGTTCCCGGAGCCCCCAGGCCGGCCGCCCCGGCCCTCGTGGATCTGTACCTGACCGGGCTCACGGCGGACTTCACGGACACGCACGACCTGACCGACGCCATGGTTGGTTGGTTGGTCAAGCTTGATCCAACGACCCGGACCCGCGCGTGGGAGAAGCCGAGCCCGACACACGGCAAGCAAGCACCAACTCACCAAGCAGGGGCGGGACTAGCTCTGCCTCTCAGAGGAGGATCGGCGAGAGCGTCGCGCGGCGGCGAGCCAGGCCCATGGCAGTGCGGGGGGCGGGGGAGCGAGCGGCGTGCGCGGTTGATCGGCGGTTGGGTTGGTGGGTTAAATTAGGACCACCTCCCGGGGGGACGGACGACTGACGAGGCCACGAGGGGGTCGAGCTGAGGGCGGTAGGTGGCACTGTGGCAGCAGGCAGATCGGAGCGAGGGAGGAGAAGGAGACAAGCACGGCTGCACGGGGACTCGGGGAGAGATGAGAGAGTGGCCGGCTTGGCAGTCACGTGGCTTAAATCGGCGAGGAGCCGTTTGGTTGGTTCCTTGCGGCAAAAACGGCGGTGTTGTTAGCGGTGTCGGGCTGGTGCTGTGGTTGCTGGGGCGGACTCGGGAAGGGACGCCGGGTCAAGGATTGCGGGGGCGCCGTGCGTGCCGTGCCGTGCCGTGCCGGCGTCCGGCGAGAACCGCACCTACCACACGGCTCGCCCGATTCGCCACCTACCCAGCCACGGCGGAAGGCCAGACGATGCCTTGACGCGCTCGGATCCCGGTAGAGACTAGAGAATGAGCCTGCGCCGGGACCCCCCCGGAAAGCAGCAGCGACTCGTTGACGTTTCTGGGCCGCGACATGTGCGCGCGTGGCTGCCATTTCGCCTTGCCCTGTGATCACAGCGGCATTGGAGTCCCGGGGGTTGGTTGGCGGCCGGCCATGGACGGCGACGGCCACGACCATCCTGAATTCCTGATCCCACGGTCATTAGTTTGGTGGAGCCAACACGCCGTGGCACAAGCGCAGCTATGCTCGCGCCCGAAACCTTCCTGCCTTCCTGGACCGTTGGGGTCTCCTACACACCAACCCCGTCTTTCTTCGTCGTCGCCACTCGCCCATCCTTGTCTCCTCCAGTACATTGGCAGTGAGATTGGGAAATATAAAATACATTTATGTTTATATATGTCATTTTTTTTGGCTTTACTTGATCTTTTTTTTTTTTTGCAAATTGATCAACTGTTCATATGAATTGTAGAGCGAAGGCAGTGCATATGCATTATTGATCTCTCTTTTTTTTTTGCAAATTGATCAACTGTTCATATAAATGGGCTAAAATATGTGGGTATTAGACCACGTTTGGTTGCCAGGTAAGATTATTTTACTCTACCAACACAGTTGCAAGAAACTTGTTTGGCCGGGAAAGCCATTTTGGCTCACCATCACCGTTAGTAAAACGCTGGAGATTCTTGCTTGCAAAAGAATCAACACAAGCTCATAAAATATCCAAGCAAGGATAGGCAAAGGTTTGGTTGAGGAACCAAACTCGCCCTTAGTTGTTTTTCTTTTGGCAATGTTAATCATGAAAGTAGTACGTCCTAAAGGTGGATCATGTCTATCTAGAAAAAAAAATATATGTTCCAATTAGTTTTTCCCTCTTCTTGTTGCCATTTTGTTCACTTGACAAGCGCTCGCACCTCCGCACCGCTCGCCTGTCTCTCTACGCTACTGCTCATCGCTCCTTACCAATCCACTGACCATTGCTCATCACTGCTCCATCGCCGCGCCATCTATTCTTGCCCCCTGCTTGAGGTCACTGCTCTTCATGGACATAGTCACCCAAACTCTCGAAGCATATCACGAAATTCGATGAGGTATGCGCCAGTGGTGGAACCTGATGCGAATGCTTTTCACAACAGGTCTTGTGGTATCAACGACATTAAGGTTCAGCGATGGAAGCATCAAGCTTCATGGCAACGACTTCCTTGAACTTTGACAAGCCCTTGTGTTCACAACCAAAATTGTGATCGATCTTTGCGTCGACATAGTGATCTAGTTTTGTCATTTTCATCAACGGCAACGACATCTCCACTATTTTGTGAAAAGTGCCTGGATTGTTTTCTGAACTTTTCATGCATATGAGTGGTTAAAAGTTGGAGTTGAACTCTACCACCGGTGCCATAGCGAAGCTAGAAGCTTTTAGGAGTTCACTAGAAGCTTTTAGGAGGACGGACAATTCTCTTTATACAAAACATTTAGCTAGCAAATTACAGTATTCCCCTTTGATTCAAAGAAAAAAAAATCTATTTTGCCCACGAGCCTAGTCGACCACTCGGGTGGCCGGTCGGTGGCTTCGGCAATGTTTTTGAGAACTATGTGAGAAAGAGTATGGAAATGAGTGATAAGAGTTGATGGAAGGAATTAAGATGGAAATTTGATATATATAGTTCCAACCCCTTACTTGGATAGTTGAAGAAAATGAGAGGGAATTCATATCCTCCATATGGGGTGTGTATGTGTGTGTAGAGTTTAAAGTATTATATAACAAGTTATGAACTATGTAAGGATAAATTTATCTTAAACTAAGAGCATAATTCTCACTCAGTTATTGCCTCTTCCCCTGAGAAGTGATTGTGAGAGTTAGCTCTCTAAACTTCCATTTGCCATCCTATTAATACTCCCACTCTTAGAAAACAAACTCAAGATTTCTAAACTCATGTCTCTAAACTATCATTCCCTCCTTCAATTAACATCAACCAAATAAATGTACAGTTCTTTGAATAAGCGTGACCTGATTTCTCTATTTGAGAATAAAGCCGGGTCATTTTCTATTATTATTTAGAAACTATTGATTTGATTGGCTGATGTTGCGTAACTTGGCGCTTTGATGTCCAAAGTTTGTAGGGGACATTGAACAATGGATGTGATTTGGACTTTAACTTAACTATCGAAGATGACGGCCAACGGTCAACTTAAGTGCGCAATGGAACTTCATCGGAGAACAAGAATTACTGAAGACTTTTGATGGATCGGCGGCCCCGGTACCTATGGTAGATTCATAACACATGTATAACAACCTGAATCGTGGGGCATGATCTTGTTTCACGTTTCACGGTTTCAGGAACTTTATTCTTAAATAAGGAATAGCTAGGAACATGGTATAAAACATAGTTCCAAACATCTACAATGGAACAAGTTCATACTAGTTGCATTAGGTTCCGTTTGGCTGAGCTCCTTCAGTCTCCAGCTAACGTAGAGGAGCCAGAGTTGGAAGAGCCACAAATCATTCTACAAGGAAAGAGAAAAAATATTTATACGAACATTGTTGCTGCAGTTTTTTTTTTATCAGGTACAATTTGGACGCACACAACCCACACACACCACACTCACACCACCACACGCACACACACACGTGTGCGTAAAATCCAGATAAAAGGTGCGACACCAGGGTTTGAACCCTGGTGGGTAGCGTCCCACCGGACCGCTCTACCACCGGACCACAGGCCCTTTCGCAACATTGTTGCTGCAGTTGGTGGTGTAGGAGCCGAAGACGCTAAAAGCAGTGCCTAACAGGCCTTAAGATGCATTACTAAAATAAATTGTGTTCCTTGTTGAATACTTATACTACGTATGTGTTTCATCTCCTGAAGAAACAATGCAAATATGCATTCCTAAGCACCATGGTTTTTAAAAGTGACGTCCTCGTTCTAGATCTTTGTTCCTTGATCCCACATTTCGAGAACTTAGCAGCTACTCCCTCAGTAAAAAACATGCAATTCTCGTTTATCGAGAAGTCAAACGTTTCGAACTTTGACTGAAGTTATATAAAAGAGTACTAATATTCTTGATACAAAAAATATACCATTAAATTAGTAATACAATATATTTTTTATAATAATTTATTTCATGACATAAATACTAATACTTTTTATTATAGTTTTGGTCAAACTTGAATCAATTTGACCGGCACGGATCCTATAATTACATGTTTTTATGGATGAAGGGAGTAACTCTATACGCAAGGATCCAACACATGAGTCTGCTACATAAATTTAGCGTTCATTTAGTAAAGCCCTGCTTTATTAGCATAGCAATTTCTTTTTTGCTTCAGCTTGTGGGCAGCTCTAGAATTGGAGTTGTTGTTTTAGTAAAAACATTTGATAAAACAACTCCTCATAGTACACGGGGAGGATGAAATATCTATAATACCCTTGTTTTATTTTTTTTTCTATTTTCTTCTTTATTTTCCTCTCTTATCCTGTCGCTCCCCTCTTCCTCCTGTGGCTCCCGCCACACTCTTTTTCTTCGTCATCTCACCCCACTCGCTCGACCTCCAACAACTGCCCCACCCCTCCCATATCGTGCTGCCGAGCAACAACACGCCTCCTTTGCTACCTCGCCCCTCTCGTTACACTTCCCACATTAGCCCTTCTCTCATCGCTTGGACTTTTTCTCCACCATCGGTTGTGTGCATGAGGAGGGAGGACTCGTTCGGACTTCTTCTTTGCCGCCAGCTACATGTGTGAGGAGTAGGGAGGAGTTGCTTGGGCTTCTTCTCAGCCATCGCCTATGAACATGAGGAGAGAGAAGGAGTCGTAATATATGGACCCAAAGACATCAACACTTGCGTGAGAAGGGAGGAGGAGGCGGTGAAAGTTACCTTTTTCAGCTCCTTCATGTCTCACGACTCTGTCTCTCTCTAGGCACTTTGGAAAGATTTGCCCAAGGAGTTGTTGGTTGTCGTGAGCCCGTTTAGTAGCCTCGCGGTCGAAATAACTTCTGAAATTGTTCAAGGATCGCTACTAAACGTGGCTTTAGTTGGAGCAGTTGGAAAGAAAAAAATACATGAATTCAGGAGAACTATCATTCTTAGATGTTGGATGCTTGAGGATGAATACAACACCGTAAATTCTTACTATAGGGGTCGTGTATCTGCATCAGTTGCCTACATTTCTTCAACTTGTGTGCTATGTCAGCCTGGGTATTCGGTTAACCAGAACCGATCGGTTCGGTTCTTCGGTTGTATTAGAAAATTCGGTTACCTAAAAATTAGAACTGATCGGTTCCTCTAAAATGTTGGAACCGAGATAATTCGGTCTCAGTTAATTCAATTCGGTTTCGGTTAGAACCGAACTAACCGAGCCATCCAAAAGTACGTACATACACACAAAATTTGAACAGAGGAAAAAAATAAATAAAAATCACATGAGAACATCACAACATCGCTCCTGGACTGCTCCGCTGCAACATCGTCGCCCTTGCACATGTCCTCGCAACCGCTGGTCAACAGGGGGGCGCCACCTCACCGGGGCTAGGGAAGGAGCAGGGCGCCACCTCGCCAGTGCCGAGGATGGAGTAGGGCGCCGCCTCATCACGGCCGGGGAAGGAGCAGGGCGCCGCCGCTCCATGCCGGGGTAGGAGCAGCTGAGCAAGGGCGTCCCTTTGCGGTCGCGGGAGGAGCAAAGATGGGGCCGTGAGGGGGAAGGAGAAGATCATGCGTGGATGCACACGACTGCGCGGGGCGCAGAGGTGTGGGCGTGATGCGTTTGCGGACTCCTAGTGTGCGGCGGCTGGGAGGGAGGAGTTGAGTGGAGTAGGGTTTGGAGAGGTTGTTTATATACTAAGGCTTGTTGGGTCATGCCTTTTTTCTGATTACTGGGCCTCATGTGTTATTTCAATTATTTCGGTTAACCGAGCTCAAGAACTGAATTGACCAGACTTATTTCGGTTACTTCAAATCGGTTAGTTCAGTTTCGGTTCCGGTTAGTTCGGTTCGGTTCTCGGTTCTTAGTTTTTTGTGCCTAGGGTGAGTGCTATGTTTGGATCCACGTCCATAGATCCGTGCGTTGCACACTTGCACTTGCACAAGTCAAATTTAAAATGCTTTGTAGAGTAGCACATAATTTAAAAGGATAGAATAATCTGAATCTTGTTTTTGGGTAGTGACAAAAGAATCAGATTGTTCTGTTCGGTCAGCTTATTAGTTGTATTGACTTATTCTGTTTGTCACATAACACTATTAAAACAGATGAAATCAGCTGTAAAAAACATCGGCCGAATAACACCTAAGGGCTAATACTAGCTAGTTAAAAATAGTCTAAATTAACTCTAGTGCATGCAAGCGAAAGGGCTGATAGATAACTTATTTTTTTAACAAATTTGATCTAGTTGTTAACCCCATCTAAAAACTAGTCCTGTCTATCAAACATCCTCCGGAGTGGCTAATAAGTCGAATCAAAATCTCAAATGAGCCGGCGGCGACCGCCGATGCGGCGTGCTTACAAATTGACATGTTGAACTATATTGAGAACACTTGCCCGTGGTGGGCTGGAGGCCATTTCCCCAGAAAAGCCCAGATAATTCGGAGGACTCTGAGCTGAAAGCCCATATGGTCATCTCGTGCTGGACTGCTTGGTGCCCTCAGCAGGCTCGAACCTAGAGCTGTCTGGCTGGGCTGCTTTGCCTGGATCGGCATAGAATTTCGCATTTTTTTCCAGAACTAAGACTGACTGTACTCTTTGTACTCTAAGGGTCTGTTTGGTACAGCTCACAACAGCTTCATGAGCTGTTGTGAGCTGTTTTTTTTGCCAAACACCATTTTACAAAACAGCTTCACCCATGAAGCTGTTTTATCCCCCTCTCACAAAAACAGCTTCACTCATGAAGTTGAAAAAAATAGCTTTTCACAGCTTACACCTCCATTTCTCTCTCTCAACAATGCATGAAGTTGGTGGTGAAGCTGTTTTGCCAAATACTTTTTTCAAAACAGCTCAACTTCACCTAGCAAGTTGCTCATGAAGCTATTTTCTAAAAAAACAGCTTCACTAGTGAAGCTGAGTTGTACCAAACAGTAAGCCTGGGCGTTCGGGTTACCCGTTTTTTTCGGGTCGGGTAATTCGGGTAATTCAAAGTTCGGGTAATGAAAATTGTTACCCGAATTTAGTCCTGAAAAAACACTACCCGCAACTTCGGGTACCCGATAATTCGGGTTCGGGTTCGGTATTACCCGATTTACCCGAATTCATAAAAAGAGCAAATTATACAAAATTTTAGTAGAAATTCATACATAATTTCACAGCAACATCTTGTATAGAATTCTAACATTAATTTACAAACAATAACATATATTACAATCACTTGTTCAAACGGAGAGAATAGTATACTAATTAAATGATAAATTTATTGATTTAACTAACAAAACATGATAAATACAAAGACAAAAATATAACTTCGGGTAATTCGGGTAGTTCGGGTACCGGGGGATATTACCCGAATTACCCAAACTAATTTCGGGTAATCAAAATCAGTATCCGAAGTTGGGATCGGGTACCTCGAGTTCGGGTAATTCGGGTCCGGGTTCGGGTAATTCGGGTACGGGTAATGGGTAGCGGGTATTTTGCCCAGGCTTACCAAACAGTGCCTAAATTCATCATCTATACATCCAAATCATCGAGATTCTTTCCTCTATTTCACTTTCTCCCGCACCCATCCACCCTCTATATCATCATCTATATATCAATGAGAGATCTAGTTTTGAAGAATTAATTGCAATGAATTCAATGGTGCAATTAGAATTTAATTTAGTTTTTTGGTTCGTAAGTTATAATATTTTCTAAGTAGTTGAAAAAGTGGGGCCCGCTATTACCTCTCTCCTCTCTCCCACGGTCCTTTCTCCTCCCGTGCTTGTGAAATTTAGCCAACACGTTCTATATCGCCAGATTTAGTGGATGGATAAGTATCCAGTAGGGTAGCGTATGTTTTACAGTAGACCGATATAGCTCTTTTCTACTGTATATGTTACCGTAGAATGATTTAGCCGGTGCCAGTGCGGACAGCCTAACACAGATGAGTCGCCCACTTGCCCTGGTCACCTGGTGTCAGTGGTGTGTTAACTGAAACACGCGTTGCAGGCTTTACCGGCAGAGTAAGTAGTAACAAACTTCTCACCAGAGATAATAAATTAGCTAATAAGACCGGCAGATGACATGTCTTGTTTGCTTTGCAGTGAAAATGAATTTATTTACTCACGTTTTTTTTTTCGAAAATGAATCTATTAACCATCTGTTTTATGACTCTTGTTGTATTGTTTGTTTCAATATATGGAATATGGCAGCTCAAAATCTTGCAATACAATATCGGTTCTGATTACAAATCAGTTGCTCAATTCTGGTTACGTGGTAAAAGCACTGTTACAAAGAATTCGTGCACTTCGGCTATCCTTTGGAGTTTGTGGAAACTACATATCCTCTAAGAACTAACCATTTTGTGTTTCAAATAAAAAAAGAAAAAGAAAATCATTGGTGACTGATATGTCGTTTTTTTTCCGATAAGAGACTGATATGTCGTTGATGAACTCAACCTTGCGTGGCTTCAAAGCGAATCCTGCCAATTGTCGTAGTGCGTCCCCCCTGCTGCAGCAGTAGGAGAGGAGATCGAAAAGCTGGTCAAACATTTTTGTTTGGATTGGAATTTCGTTTCGACGAGGAAATTAGGAAAAAAAAGGTGGCCTAACAACATGAAGCTGAATTTTGAACCTGTCATTTCGATTTTACGTACATGCATCGCGCACGCATGCGCATCCAGGCACGGAAGAGACAATCTTGCAACCAAGGCAAGGAAACGGCTGGCGGGAGGAATTTGTGCTCCCCCTCGATCGTGCAGGCGTCAACTTGAACCAGGGCAACGTTGGCACCGAAATAGTCCTTCAGCTGTAGATCATTTGGTTTTCTCTATCGTGGCAAGCCAATCGGTCATGAATCGTGGAGCGTGTGCGTGTGCGTGTGGCTATGAATATGATAAAGATAATGTCTTATGACTCTTATGCTACTCTCTCTGTCTCTAAATAAATAAATTTCTAAGATTATCATAAGTCAATTTTTTAAGCTTGATCAAATTTCTATAAAAAATATTAAAATTAACGATATTAAATTCATATCATTAGATATAACATAAAATATATTTTCATAACATACTTATTTGACCGGCATAGATTGTAGGAATTGATTCTTTCGGAGAGGAAGTAGTGTCTTACTTTTTGGGTGGAGCAAGTATATATTATCCTTAGGACTCACTCATGTACGTTCAAATAGATAGATGAACCTGCAGGTGATATATTTGAGTTGTTTGAGAGTTGTGTTTTTCCTGATTCTTTAGAAGTGATTCTGTGGCTGAAATTAATTATCTTTGATTCTTTAACATAAACTCATAAAATTAGGATAGAGAATCATTTTATAGAATCAGATGAAACTATTTTTTTAGCTCTCAATCTGTTAGTTCATTTTATAGAATCACTTTACAGAATCAGCGAAAAACTCAATTATCGCTGAAAAATACGTTTGACAATGAGAAAGTGATTCTTCCTAACAATCTGCTACGCGAAACGCTCACAAACCGCCCCTTTGCCGGCCGAAGCCGAACATCCTGGTCCACATGGGCGAAGAATTATTAATGGCGAGCTTAGTGGGACTGTACTGGGGGCTAATTACTCTTTGGCACGTACAGTACGCGCTACTAAACACGACACAAGTCTTTTCAGGCTTCAATTGTTTCAGACGAACGACACTGCAGGAGCTGCGCTGAAGCAGCAGTACTATCATCGGGCTATCATTGCTAGCTGCCCATGCATGCGTTCCATGCACATGCACTCATACGTATGTCTCCTCCATGCATGGACGGAGCGAAAAAACGGGAGCGACTTCTGCAGCGCTGCGCCCTCCGTGCATTTCTTTCACGGATTTCCTCAGCTTCTTTTTTTTATATAAGCGGCCACACGCCACAGGACCATACATACAGCCAGGGTTGGGATTGGGAGCGTGCACCGTCCATGTCCATGTAAAAGCTACTTGATCCAGCACTGAGACCGACCGGGCAATATAATGCGTGATGGCCAGATGCGTGGTGTCTACGACTCCGGGCACTGCATGTCTGCATCTGCACCTGCATGCACGTATTGTCACCATGCCGATGAGTGGCCAACTCATGCCCAACGTCCAGTTGGGTAACCGTAAACTCCATGACACATCATCTCGCTCCCTCGTACTCGACGCATTTCGAGCCTAGTCAGCGTCTGGCCTTCACTCCTCACATTTGCGTAGGACACGCGGCTGTGGCTCCATGCATGACAAGAGAAGACGAGAAGTTCCATCGCAGACGAGAAGCTCCAGAGAGAGTCGTCGTCGGACTGGAGATGAGAGATGACAAGCAGACAAGCTCGCCATTGCTAGCTGTTGATGGGAGACCGATGTACCGGTGGTGGTGGCGCCGTCGTTACTAGTCGTAGTACCCGTAAGCTGAGCTCTGCACCATCATCATATTCGCGCGCTCGGGGCAGTGTCAGGCAGGCGCCATGAATGCGAGGGACTTAACAGCGAGCGTCAGAGCACAGGCACTGGGCCCTTCCGGGCTTGGCAAAGCTGGAGCTAGGCCCTGCTGCCACTTCGCCCCATGGCCGCCATTCATCGTATACTCACTTCGTCCCAAAATAAATGCACTGTTCAAAAATTGTTCCAAAATAAATGCGCATTTATATAAAAGACAAACTAGTCATATTTATCTTTTTCTACTTTCTTATTTTTCGAGGTATAATAATTACATCTTTCTAGAAGTATAAATATAATTTTGTATTAACCTTAGCATCTTCATTCAAACTCTAGAAGTGCACTTATTTTGGGACGGAGGGAGCATGTACTAGTATCTCTTTATCTATGGTGAACTATAATAATTGTTGTCTACAGTAATTCTCTTTTCAAACTCTAAACTGGATATCTTAGGGCCTGTAACTCATTGCGCCGGTTTTGGAATGCAGTAATTGTACAAGAATCTCGTAGAAATTTCACAGAAACCAATTCATTTTCACGGAAAAAAATACAGGAATATGAAAAATTCTCGCGTTCCAGATATGGCCTTAGAGGTTGTTTTCAAGGCAGTTTTATTTTGTAGTTTAAGAAATTCAAAGGGAATGCAATTCATAGTTTGGTACAGTGGTTAATTCACGGACGAATTTATTAAGCCTAATTCAACCATAATTATCATATAGTTAACGTAGCACCACATTATCAAAACACGGAACTACAGATGGAAAGGTAAAGGCAGAGGTCAAGGATAGACAAACCGTACCTATCATTGCTTTTAACCGAGACCGCTGCTTGATAAAGAGAAAAAAACATAAGTTGAACTTACTTGTATGTATGAGATCCCTAGCCCCATGGGACAGTGGCGGACTTAAGATTTTATCACAGGGTATGCCGGTAAAAAGAAAATTATAATTTGGTAAAACCATATTCCAATTCGGTAAAAAATGACATGTATTAAATAACATGACAAGCCTTAAATTCAAAGATTAAGCTAAAAACTATGACAAATAACAATATAAAAAGTTCAAATGAAATATAAACAGTTTAAAATATAACCATAACAAAAACTGCAACAACAAAGAATAGAACTAGCTATCTCTTGGTTAGAAAGAAAGGGCTTATCATTGCGCAATAAGATGAATAGGTGAGAATGGTTACAACTTTATAATCCAGTGTTAATATAAGGCTATCCACAGAGTATGCCGTGGACCACCTGGCTTACTCTGTGGGTCCGCCGCTGCCATGGGGCAAGATCACATTTTGTAGTAGTAGCTTTTCTCACTGGTAAGTAAGGGATATGATTAGTCCCTATGTGTCGAAAAGATATCTTTCTAATCGCAACCTCGGTTGTGCAGAAAAAACTGAGAGCTATTGGCAAAGGCAGCGCCTATTGCTAGGTAACCAACTATGCTTTTACAAAGCGAGATCTAGGATAGCGAGCTAGAAAACAGAAGTGTTGACGACAAAATTTGGCCCAAGTCAATTTTAGAATTGGTCCATAATAGTTTGGCCCAATCTACAAACTCTAAAAAACGACATAAGAATAGTACCACATTGGTTTTTCAATGAGATAAGATCACCCCAACTTCTTATAGGGGTACATGGCCGATTGGGAGACCAAACATCCATCAATCAAATATCTTTTATACCTATTTTCTTAATCTCTTGTTGTTCGTTGCATCTATCCATTAGATTGGGTCCTCCCTGAGTTCTTGCGGTGAAGGATAGGCTCTAAATCGACACTAATCGACGTATTCTAGAGTTTTTTTGCTGCATGTGATAAGCCTAGTGTGACCTTGGACATTCTATCCTTTCCTGGTGTGTGAACTGGTTGAGAAAAAAAAAAATTATAGAAGCTCTAGTTGCCTTATTTGAACAAGGGCCAATCGACAAGCTTTTCTTTGAAGCAGAATCATATTTCCAACCAATAAAAAAAAACGATATCAATTCTTTCTGGGATGTCCAAGGGCAATGGGGACAAATTACAAATTTGCCGACCCCAAAATATGGGGCTATGTGAAAATATGAATTCAATACTTTTTATTGAAGAAAAAAAATGCGTTATTCCATAGAAACAAAGGAATAGAATTGGGGAAATTTGTTCCTACTAATTACCACGACGGCAAGTTTGCCGTTGATAACCCGCTAGAGACGCTGGGAGGATGGCAGGGCGGGGGAGCTCAGCTTGGAGCCTGCCGGTGGAGGTGATACCGCGAGATGTGTTGGGCCTTCAATGGCCAGGGGGGGTTGATTGAAGAAGTCATCCCTACGATCGTTTTTTTTTATTTGGGGTAGTATCGGACCGGTGATGAATCGCTACCATCGGATTTTCGTCCTAGCTGGGATAAAAAAAAAATCAGGTGCTAGACACCATGAGCAATGCTTGGGTGCCAGCTAGACAACTTCTCATGTAATCTTCCGAGTTATGGCTCCAAGAAAAATATTACGAGCATGTGGGCGTTTTTTATATAATCGTGCACTGTGCACATCAGCACATGCCCGTTGATGCACTGCATTAGCATGAGAAAATCCCCACGTCGGCCTAGATCCGGCGCCGCGCCGATTACTTTAATCGGCCACGTCTTCCATCTGTTCACCGGTCCCGAATCAGAATCCCCGGGGCCCTTCGTGGATCCCGCTGCTCCCGATCGGAGTCCGCCGGCGTCCAGCAATAGACCCGTGCAAGGGCCGCGTTTCGCTCTTGGTCGCACGAGCACGAGGCCAAGCGAACCAGCCGACCGACCACCGGGGCCTGTTTGGTTGCCCGCATATGCTCTAGCCAGGCTGGTGAGATACAAGTTTCTGTTGTTTGGTTGCCTGTATTGTCTTCTAGGCCTGGCTCCCGGGATGCAAAAGAGGCCTCTCAGCCTGGCTCTGCAGATACACAGATTTTGGGCGTTTCTGGAGAGCCAGGCTCGCGGGATGCAAGTGATTACTCGACTGATGATGTTATTAGTGTATAATTAGTAAATATTAAGTGATATTAGTATGTTATAAAGAAGTTTAAGATATAATAAGATAAACTATGAACTTTAACAGTGTATTTGTACAAAACAAAAATCAATAATTATAACCTTGTATTAGTTTTATCTCATGCAACGTAATTTTATACAGACAACCAAACAACATCTCTTCTCTCAGCCAGGCTGAGTAGATGCAGTCAACCAAACATGACAGTGTTGCATACACTCAGCCTGTCTCATGGGAGCCAGGCTCTCAGATACGAGCCAGGCTCTACGCATACACGAACCAAACACACCCAAAGTGGAGGAAAACGAGCAGCGAGCCCGCTACGCGGCGCCGCGCGCTGGGCGGGGGGCAGCCCGCAGCACGGTGGTGCACCAGAGCGAACGCGCGCGGCAAGTCGGCAACGGCGGGCACGGGAGCCAGACAGCCAGGGGGACGAAGAATTGGCAGCTTGGGCATGGGCGCACGGCCAGTGGCCGCCGCGAGTGGCGCCTAGGGACCAATGGAATATGGGAGCCGCCTTTACCGGTGTCTGAGGCGGCGCTAGCCGCTACTGTCCCTGAAAGTGAAAAGACCGGGACCGTCAGGTGCGCGCGCAGCACCGGCTTGGCGTCCGGCCCCCGCGGGGACGAGGGAGTCCAACGTCGCGGCGGCCGAGCTTGCCGCCGGCCCGCCGCCACGCACGGACCGCGTGTCCGTGTGACTACCCCATATTCTCCCCCTGTGACCTCGGTGTCTTTTTGTCCAATTGTCCGGGGAATTCGACACGATCCAAGGAAGCAAGAGACACGCATTGACGCAAAGGAAATATGAATGCTTGGATCGAGCCGGCGATGGCCGCATGACAGGATGACAAACTGCAGATACGAAGCAAGAACGGAGCCACAGAACAACAGCACAGAGTTAAGTCGCGATTGCGAGATTAAACTTCATTTTATCCAGCCCCTGAATGAACAAAAGGATCACTGCTACTACACTACACAAGCATGTAAACGATTTTTGGTTATACCACCGCCCAAACTCCTGAACATGTAAAGCCATCATCAGCTACTGCCCTACAGAAATGAAGCAGCTTATCCGACCGGCACAGCTCGCCGCCGTCGTCCGTCGTCAGTAGTATTCAGTACAGCCCCAGCATCGTCCGGGCCAACGACTGCGACCTCAGCTGCCGCCCGCCTTTTACCGGGAGGACGGCGGCGGTCCGGCGGCCGCTGGCGCTCCGGATCGGCGTGAGGTAGAAGCGCAGCATGCCGTTGTCCGCGGCGTTGCCCGGCGAGTGCCGCGCGCTGCGGTTCCGCTCCAGCGCCGCGCACTCCTCCGCCTCCGCTTGTCCACGTAGCTGCGCCTCGAGCTGCCCAGCCCGCCGCTGTTGCTGCTGAACGAGCTCCGCGCGCTCGCGTTGCTGTTGCACCGCCCGCTGCATCCGGCCGTTGTACCCGCGGACGCGCAGCTCCGGCCACGGCTCCGAGAACGCGCGGTCCGCGCCGTCGGACGCGCCGTTCCTCCGCCCCGCGGCGCGGCGGTGGATCAGGCCCCAGAGGCTCCACGCCTTGCGCCACCGACGCGGCTTCTTCGCGGGGCCGTGGAATGCGGCGGCGTCCAGGCTGGCGGAGAAGTCGTCGACGAGTGAGTTGGTGCTGAAGCGGTGGTCGAACAGGTCTTCGGCGTGGTGGAAGTGGTAGAACTCGGAGCTGCCCATTAGAGGGGATTCCTTGCCGTTGACAATGGCGGCCGGTGCGGTCACTGGAACAGGCGCCGGCACCGGCGCAGGCACTGGCACTGGCACTGGCTTTGGGTCGGTGACTTCGAAGGACCTGCGCACAGAGCTGGACCTGTCGAGGCTCCGGCGCCTCCGGCTTGACGTGTCCATGTAGTAGTCTCGCGTCTGGGCCGTGCCCCCAGGGGTGTTGGCGTCGAGGTCGGGCTCCGGCTGGGAGTCGTCCTCCACGGGGATTTGACCGTCGGAGCGCTCCACGATGCCGGCCGGGGAGTCCTCCAGAGCCGAGAGGATGGGAGGTAGGCGGGAGAGCGGCGGCGGCGCGCGGCCGAGGCCAATGCCGGTGCCGGCGCCGAACAGATAGCCGTCCCACGACGCACGGGGCTCGTCCCAGGAGAAGCCCATGTCGTCGACGGACATGCGGCCGGCGTCGACCGAGAATCTCGGATCGGTGTCGCACGAGCGCCGGCCGCCGGTGAACTCGGAGCCGGGTTCACCACGGCGGAAGCGGCTACGCCGGAGGAACGATGGCTTGGAGGGCTTCTCCGTGGGGGGCATTGCCGCGGCCGCCGCCTTGCTGCCCGCGGCCTCCTGCTTCTTGAGCTTCTGCTTGCGCCTCCACTTCTGCCACTTCTTGCTGAACACCGAGGCGGCGAGCCAGAAGCTCCCGGCGATCTCCTTGAGGTCCTTGGGCGGCACCTTCTTGGGCTGCTGCGACTGCGACTGCGAGGACTCGAGATCTATGTGATCCTTCATGGCCCTAACATCCCGCGCCGCATTCACCTCCGTCGTCTCCATCTCCCCAGAGGTGTCCACCACCAGGACGGGCTCCATCACCGGAACAATCTCGTCGGAGTCCTCGGCCACAGCAATCTCCTCCTCCAACAACATGTCCGGGACGCACGGCGGCGGCGGCTGCGGGGGCGGAAGGACCTCGGCGGCGGCGAGCGCGCCGCGGCGGCGGAGGACGAGGCCGGGAAGGCGCCGAACGCGGTGCCGTCGCGAACCCGCTCGCGGTCGTCCTGGTGGAAGAGCGCCCAGAGGGTGCTCCGCCCGCGCACGTCGCACGACCGCCGCTGCGGCTCGTACGCCCCGGCGCCGCCGGCGGCGCCCGCGACGGCGGCGGCCAGCACGTCGCCGCCGCCGCCCCCCGCCCGCAGGAGAAGGACTTGCAGCGGCGGAGGTCCGGCAGCGCGGCGCCGGCGCCGGAGCCGGAGCCCGAGGGCCCCGCGCCGGCGGCGGCAGCGGCGAACGGCCGCGAGAAGAGCGAGCGGATGGCGGAGGTGGACTTGCGGCCCGGCGCGGCGGCCGCGGGCGGCGTTGGCCTCGAGCCCCGCCAGGCGCTCGCGGAGGCAGGCGGCGCAGAAGCCCGTGAAGGTCTCCCCCGGGTGGAGGTCGCAGGTCGTCGACACCGACCGCCGCGGCGGCGGCACCGGCGGCTCCATCTGCAGCGTCATTGCGGTCGTCTCGCCTCGCGCGCGCGTGTTGTTGTTACCCTGAACGCCTGGTTTAGCCGCGGCGCGCCATCACATTTGCTTGGACACGCGCGGCGGCGGTGGCACACACTCGGGCCGTGGCAGCTGTGCGGGGCGGGCGTGAGCGCGACGGATTCGAGGGATGGTTTTGAGGATGCAGTGTGGGGGTGGGGCGCAGAGAGGAGAAGAAAGCGAAAGTTGAAGGGGGTCACGGGGCCCGTCGCCTCTCCTCACTTGTGTCCACACCACACCGTGATGTCTCTCTCTGTTTCTTTTTGCTTTGGCTCCCTCCTCTGGCCTTCTCGGGGTTCGGGGCTGCTGGCTTGCTTTTACTCCTTTCCCAAGGGGAGGAGGGAGGAGGGAGGAGAGGATCGAAGCTCAAACCTCACTCCGTACCACTGCAGCTCCAGCTCTGTGCCTGTGCTGTGCGTGTCGATCGGATTACCGCCGCTGTGATCTCGCCAAGATTGGCCTTTCGGAGTTGCTTGATCCGAAGGTGATCACCCAAAGCATATTCTGCGTGCGTGCGTGCGTGCGAGCATCAATGTGCCCGTGTCACGGATCGAGCAGGGGAAAAAAACAGCAGCTGCAAACGTGCCAAAATCATGTGTTTACAGCCGCCATACAGCTGCCGCCACACTGTCTAATCTATCGTGAACCCAGTGTCACTATGAGCAAGCAGTAGTGTGGTTGGGCAGTTGGGCTCATGACTTCATTTGCGGTGGCAACTTCGATCACGAGTTCCCGACCAGAACAAGAAAAGATCCCGGTTCCGGACAATGCTAAACAGAAACAGTCTGGAATCGTAAATGGACCTGGAATTGGTCTTTGGCATTCTCAATTACAAGCCCTGGCACATCTCAACTACTCCGTATGAGATTTATTTCCGTCTGCTTTCGACAGTGACCAACAAAAGCTTGCCGCTGCCGCCGTGCCGGGGCGTCTCAACAATTGGCACATCTGAAGATGGACGGACGCCAACAGGACAGGTTACATGTGTGTGTTGCTAGCACTGCTGCTACTGTACAGTAGCTAAGGCCCAAGAGATGATGTATCCATCCAGTATACTCCCTCCGTCCATAAAAACATGCAATTATGAGATCCGTGTCAGTCAAAGTGATTCAAGTTTGACCAAGGTTATAATAAAAGATATTAGTATTTATGCCGTTAAATAAAATTATTATGAAAATATATTCTATTACTAATCTAATGGTATATTTTTTTGTATCAAAAATGTTAGTACTTTTTTATATAATTGCGGTCAAAGTTCGAATTGATTGACTTCTCGATAAGCGAGAATTGCATGTTTTATTGGACGGAGGGAGTAGTATACAGTACCACAGTATTTTAGCTGCAGTGTTGGGATATGGCCTAAGGTACTTGTAGCTGCCGGACCGTAGCGTAGACATTATTATGATGGAGTTGGCACGCTCGTCAGCAGCAGCTAGCAACCAAGAAACGTGCTTTAAAAAAAAAAGGTCGGTACGCCGATCCCCTCCTGTTGGCACCACCTGCACGCGTGGCAAGACTCCATCCGCCGGGACCGGCTTGACAGACCGAGTGTGGAGAACCGCCGGGCATGAGCACGAACTCCCGTCCATCCTTCACAGAACAGACGTTTTTACACGGCCGGGCATGAGCACTGCGCAGGCGATGACGAGCAAGCGTCGAGGCGGCGAAATTGTCAGCCACCGGCAGAACGGCGACAGTATAGAACAGCGCAGGTAAAACTCAAGCCAAAAAAGAAAAACAGAAGGCGGGCGAGGGCGACGTAGGCGAAACTGCACAAAAGTGCCGGATGCTCAGCTCAGCTCTGACAGCCGGGGGTGGCCGGCCGGCCGGGCCGGCAGCTTCTGTGGCCCGGACGGGGCCGGACGGGCCACGTGAGGTATCTGAAGCTAATCAATTCCTTCATCAGCGAAGGCCGAGCCGCCGAAGAGGGAGAGAGCAGGACGTGTGGTGCACGGTTAAAGCAGGAGGAATATTATTACGTTTTATCTGCACATAGATCTGGTTACAAAAAACCTTCAGCCGGTGTCATCCGATTAATTAGTACTATCAGGCATGGATTTTTTTAATGAAAAGGATTAAGAATCACTCAGAGATGGGACAACTTGAGGGAATCTCGCCGGTGGAATCCGCCACCAATGCCATTTGAATGTCCCTAACACAGGAGTAACAGTACTCCCTGGAGAAGAGCAGGCATTTCTACTACTACTACTGTAGTTACTACCTGGTTTTGGAGCAGTAACTGTGAATTCAGCTCTTACCTGCTGTCAATCAGAACGAGGGGGAAAAAGGCATGACCTCCCCACAAAACACAAGCTTTTCCGTGATTGCAACAGGCGTGAACGAGAGCGCTTTCACTTTCCAGCTTTCCGTTTCGCACTTGTTGATGGCATGGGCCGCCCGCGTGGCCCAAACGTGCAGCAGGGCTAGTTGAGTCAT
The DNA here is from genome assembly GCA_009763385.1 of Coix lacryma-jobi var. lacryma-jobi. Lineage (NCBI taxonomy): Eukaryota > Viridiplantae > Streptophyta > Magnoliopsida > Poales > Poaceae > Coix > Coix lacryma-jobi. The sequence continues at coordinate 21,897,200 of CM019826.1, forward strand.
TTCCTTTCCTTCCCCGTGCCTAACAAGGTGCAGCAACAAGAGAACAAAAGAGCGAGCATGCATGCAGATGCAGTAGGCCGGGCGTCGCTGTCCGTCTCCTCCAGATTTGTCCTACTTAGGCAGAGGCACATAACCCGATCCCAATTTGGGACAAAAGAGAGGCATCTGATCACCAAACAGCTCAGCTCAGCTGAGAGCTTAGCTTGGAGAGGAGAGGAGCTTATTATTAGCCATCAGCCGTGTTGTGTCACTGCTAGGAATACTTAAAAGAAAGAGGGGAGAGGGGAGCTGCACTGCAGAGCACATGAGGGCAAGCCAAAGCTGTCGCCTTCTCGAGCTCAGGAATGATAAACAATTATGGCGCTAGCCTTTGCGTCCTTTTCTTTGATCGGAAACAGTGGTACTCCCACCCCCGGCCCTCACCTCACCTCACATGTGCGATCGACGCTGGCGGATCCAAGTGTACGTTTCCATGCTTCTTTTGAGACGAGAGGCCTTCTTGGTAGGCGACGGACACGGACGAGAAGCCCAAGTATGAAATGGACACTGTCGCAACCTTCTAGGAGGAGATGGACCGACGATTCCAACAGTTCACCGATCGATCTGAAGATGTTTTGTGTGTTTTTTTTTTAAAAAAGTATATATATCTCTGCCCCGGGATCTTTGCTGAGACGGTGGAGATTTTATTCGGAGTGGATCACGTTCCCCCGATCCAACGGCCTCGGGCGGCATTGACATTGCTGGTTAACGTGCAATGCGATAATAACAAAAGTGTCGTCACATTTGCTAGTTAGCCATGCATGCTCGCAGTCTTTACACACAGCTACTACTAGCGGCGCTTAAACCAGCGCATGATGCCTGATGTCTTTTCGCACGACAGAGGCAATGAGGCATGGACGGATGGATGGACAGAGGTCTCAGATCTATCGGTATATGGTAGGGTTATGATTAGCCTAATCGCGTCACTTCCGACGACGCTACGCTCTCAGGCCAGGCCACGCCTCTTTTGAGCAGGCAGCACAAAAGCGAAGGCCCCGGCCGCCCCCGTGGCCCTCGACGGCCCTCCTGCGCGTAACCCACCCCTTTTGATCGGAATCGGACGGAAACGCGCATCGGGATCGAGCGCATCGGGCGAACAAGCAGGCAGGCGGCTGGCTGTGCCGAGGTCGGGCTCGGCCGCCGTGGCATTACCATTACAGCCAGGCCGGGCGCTGCCTTTTCTCGCGCTCGTCGATCCGCCTGTGCCGGCGAAAAGGGCAGGGCAGATGAGATGAGATGAGCTCGCTCGCCCTGGGCATCGACGACCATCGAACGACGACGCGCGCACAAAAGAAGTGGGGAAACGTATGGGAATGAGGGAAAGAAACGAGCGGCCCATGATTGCTCTTGCTCCCCCCCGCCACATGGGGACGGATTCCACATCATCGGCTTTCCGAGGGAGGCCTCGCTCGTTCCCTTCGCTCGCCCTCGCGGCGCCCGCTGTGAATTCGCCGTTGCTTGCGTCGTCGGCTACATGCAACAGCCAACAAGCGAGCCGGGACGGCGGCCCGCGACAATTGTGAAATTCTCCGGTCTCCAACAAGAAGGTCGGGGAAAGGAGGAAAATCTATCCACCACGCGGTTCCGGCTCGTGCTACTAGCTTCGTTTTCCTGTTTCCATGCAACGCGGATCGCCAGGATGACTCCGGTCTTTTCTCTTTTCCTGTTTCCATGCAACGCGGATCGCCAGGATGACTCCGGTCTTTTCTCTGTTTTCGTTGTGGTTAGATCTGGCCAGGGAAAATAAGTTTCAGATCAGCCTTCTTCACTCTTCGGTGGCAGAAAGAAGAAGAAGAAAGACACGAGAAAGAAGAAGTTTCTCAACTCCACCTGCAGGAATGTTGGCCGTCCGTTGGGCATTTATTGTCTGGCCTAAAACAATTGTTGCTGAGTATTTGCCTGTGCGGTCATCCATATAAAGCGTCAAATAGGTTTGGATTTGAGAGTTTGAGCTATTCACAGTGTGGGTGCAATATAGATGAAAATTAGTTTCTGGATATATGTTTTTTCCAGAATACTTGTAATGCGATGATGTACCCAGCTATATTTTAATACAATTCTTCTTTCGTCTCAAAAAAAACGCGGATCGCCAGGACAGAAATGTAGGTGCCGAAACTTGCACCGGTTTGGCGTTGTTGCGGGAACAGATGGTTCAAGCCATAGTTTTTTGAACCGGACCGGAGATCGAACCGACGAGGCGATCAGTTCAACGGTTCATTGGTTCAACCGTTAAGAACCGATTGAACCACCGGTCCATTTTAATTGAACCGATTAATCGAACCGGCAACAAATACTTTAAACTGGTGCATATATATGACATTTAATTTATATATATATAATTGACAGATGAAACATGATAATTCAGCCTTTGATGCATGATAACATAATGTAACACCCTGATTTAATTTTTCCCCAATTTAATAAAAGGAATTAGAAATTAATAGGTTGGCTAGTTTATTAGAGGAGGAAAATAAAATTTATTTATTATTTTCTGTTGCATTCATGCCATTGCATATTTTTATTGAATGGAAAATAAATTTATTAAACCCGTATAGGGCGAATCGGATTTATACTATTTAGAAAACAAATAAAAGGTTTATGAAAAACTTTATAAAACCAAACCCCAAGTTTTATTTTCGAACCCTAGGGAAATTGTGTTTGAACTTTGTGAACTGTTTTGATTTCAAACTGTTTTGAAATTGAGTTTCAAATGGATTTACAAAAAGATTTGAAAAGAAATAGAAATAGAAAAAAAAGAGGAATGGCAAAGGGCCTCAAACTCCCTCACCTCGGTTTTGGCCCAGCCTCCTCTCCCACCCGGCCTGCTCGCCCTCACCCGCTCGGCCCACTCTCCTCTCCCGCGCAGGCCGCCCTCCACTCCGCTCTCCCGCGCGCACTCCCTCTGGCCCATCCGCCTCCAAAGCCCAGCTCTTCGTCTTCCGCTCCGGCCCAACACCCCCCGCGCGGGCGCAAGCCGCGCCGCCAGCCGCAGCGCATCCCACAGCACCCCGCCTCCCAGTCACCGGCAAGTGGGGCCCCACCTGTCAGGCCCGTCCCCACCACCACCAGCTCCGCCCTTCGCGCAACACCGCGCGACCTCTCCCTCCGCCCTCGGGATCGATCCGCAGTGAACGCAGCCGCCACCTCCTAGCCTTTCTTTTCCCCTCTACAAATAACCCTACCCTACCGCACGCGACAGCCGCCTCCGCTACCCTCGCCTCGCCCGTCTCGAACAAACGCCGCCACCGCCATCGCTGCGCACGGCCGAGCTCGGGTAGAGCTCCCTATCTTCAGTGTCGACGCGCCACCGGCCTCCCTTCCGTCACCGAGCGACACCCGCGTCCAAGGGATCCTTCCTCAACGACAATCCGAGCCGGTGCGTGATCCCGCGACCACGCCGGAGCGACCGAGCGCCCTCGCCGCCATCACCGCTGGTACTTCCTTCCTCTCCAGGCCCCGAACCGCATCGCCGACCCCTCAACCGGACCCGTGGTGAGCTCCCCTACCTCCTAGACCCTTTTGTTTAGTCCCTACTGCACCCTAGGTCACCCCAGAGCGAACTCCGGTGACCTCGCCCATGGCGCCGCCGCGGAAGGCAGCGCGCCGCCGTGCCCCACACCACCGTCGGCCGCGCGCCACTCACTGGCCCCCCCTCAACCGCCCGATCTGTTTTGGACGGCTCAGATTAGATCGTAGATTGAACCGGTATAGACCGAGTCCACCGAGCCGTGGACGCAGTCCACACGCGCCGCGTCAGTGGTCCACCAGCCGCGTGGCACACCGCACCACTCGCACGCCGCCACGCGGCAACCACGCCAGCGCCGCATCAGCCGACCGCCCCTGATCTAATCTCAGTCGGCCATCGCCAGATCAACGGCCGAGAATTAAACGTACCCCTTCGCCGATGCACTTTTGTTAAAGAGCCCCTACCTTTTCCGGAAATCAACCCGCACTCCGCACCTAACTATTCACTGAGTCACGGAAACCTTGCGATCTAACCCCGGAGCTTTCGGATAAATGAGGCCCGGTCCTGCGCCCTTTTGATTTTCTGTTTTATTTATTTTAAATCACAAAATGAGTTCAACTTATTTACAGAATTGCCACTAAACTTCAAAAGCCCATAACTTGCTCGTTTTAACTCCGTTTTGACCCATTCAACTTGCGTTAGTTTCATAATTTCGTTCTCTACGCCGTAGATCTATTAGTTTACTGTTTTCATACTGTTTGTTGTACTGTTATTTATTGCTATGTATTGTGTCATGTATGTTGCTTGGGCCAGAGAGTGCGGAGTACGAGGACGCTCCAGACCATCCTTGCGACCCAGTTGATTCGACCCAGTCCGAAGGCAAGTGTCCTTGAACATCTTGCACCTACTTTATTTTACTTTTGGTACTAGAGTAGTAGAATCTTGTAGATGCATGCTTGTCATAAATTTGAATCTCATGTTTATGGTTTACTAGAATTTGTATATATTATCCTTGTCGCCTGTTTTGGGATGTTCGGGTAGGTGTTTTGCTTAGCCCTGCAGTCATGTTTGGGATGGGAGTTATATGTTTATAAACTTGATTAATGAACTATGAAACGAATGTGGACATGGTAATTTTGTAGTAACATGGTTATTAGGTAAATCCGGCAGGATGGACCCGTATTGGTGGTTTTGTGCCGTGGGACTCGGCAGCTGCTTTTGGTTTTTGGTTCGGGGCTCGTGCTAGACATATCCTGCCTGGATCCCTAGGACCCGGTTCTCAGAGCATGTAACCCGGCTTGACAGCGCAACCATGAGATCTGGATGGGCTGGACCTGGCTAACTAATTAGTTTCCTCCGAGTTATGCTACACGGGGTTTGTTTAGTGGCTCAAGAGGGGGTCCCTGGGGTCGCTGACTTATGTACGGGGATGAAACCTTAGAGTACGTGTAACACAGGCTTGGAGGGGCTTTGTAAAGGCCTTGCAGTGCAACCTGCTATGCACCTTGGCAGTGTTTAGCGTGATGGGATCTGCACGACTCATGGGTAACGATGTGCAACCTCTGCAGAGTGTAAAACTGATATATCAGCCGTGCTCACGGTCACGAGCGGCTTGGACTTCTTTGAGATTAGTTGGTTACTGGTTGGTTTTGGGTTCGGGTCATCTGATGGACTTCAGGTGTGGTTGCCTGATGGACTTCAGGTGTTGTTGCTGGGTGTGACTCCGAGTGTGGTTACTTTTCTACAGAGTCTGTCTATAACTTAGTAAATAGGTGCATAGGATTAAGAGGATTAATATGATGTGTCGCTTTAGGCGCTCGAGTCAAACAAAGTCAGCCTACCTTCGTTATAAGCCTCATAAGCATATATTTCCTACACTTGCGGAGTACATTTCGATGTACTCACCCTTCCTCTTTGTCCCCCCTGCTACCCCACCCAGACGCTGGAGACTACACGTACGAGGAGCAGGAGTATCCAGAAGACGGAGGCTACGACCCTGACGACCTGTACTAGGATGGCGCTACCCCCGGTCGACCTCCCGTGGAGATGGAGTCCAGCTTTCCGCATCTTCATCAGAGTTTACTTTAGAGTCAGTTTTATGAGAGTCTGTACTTTTCTTTCAGACCCGAGGGTCATTTATGTAATAAAGTTCGTTATTATTAATAAAGCATTGTTTTGATATTTACTATGATGTGGATATATGTATGAAAATTGATCCTGGCACACATATATTGTGCTCCAATTTTGTTCTTAAAATTGGGGTGTCACAGAGTGGTATCAAAGCCGTGTTGACCGTAGGACGCTACCCTAGTCAGTCGTCGAGTTTACAAACTATTTTTAAAAGCTTCACCCTATTTCCCACTTCTGTAGTCTTTCTCTGCTAAAAATTCAAACTCAGTTTAAAAGTAGGTCCTCCAATAGTAGGTTGTCCACCATATTGTTTGATCACGTTTTAGCACGTTGTTTTGACATGTACTTGTGCATATGTAATGTTTTGGTCTTTGTAATGATTGTTGGTGTGTTGCGACCGTCAGGTTGCAGCGACATCATTGTTTAAAATATTTTACTAATCAAATTAACTAACCAATCAGGGTTGTCATATATATCTATGACATCTCACTCTTACTCCTGGAAAATGTAACAGATGGTTGACACCAGGAGCAGCGGCGGGGTACGCCGGTAACGGGGGTACGCGGGAGGGGCGGGGCAGGTGGCAACCAGCCGCCTCATCCCCATCCACCTCCACCTCCGCTCCGTACGACCGCTCCAGATGGCCAGGTGCAGAACCAGATGATGCAGAACATGGCCCAGATGATGCAGCACATGCAGCAGATGGCAGGAGGCATGAGGGGGAGCAGGAGAGTCAGGGAGGAGCTGCCATGACAGCCACACCCCGACCGGATGACACTCTAGGAGCTTCATGACGACGCGCCCTCCAGTGTTCCACCACGCCATAGAGCCAATGGATGCAGATGATTGGCTCGAGACGATTCAGGCAAGTTGTAGCTTGCCCATGTCGGGGACCTTGATAAGGCCCTCTACGCCGCGCACCAGCTTCAGGGCCCGGCGAAGAAGAACTGGTGGACTGCCTAACACCGCAGCTCATGCGAACGCCGACTCGATCACTTGGGAGGAGTTCCGTAGGGCATTCCGCGACCAGTACGCCCCTTCGGCGAGATCAGGTGAAGCGCCGAGAGTTTCAGGATCTCAGGCAGGGGCGATGACAGTGCGTGAGTATCTCACAAGTCAGCCAGCTGTCCGTTACGCCCCAGATGACGTGGACACAGATGACAAGAAAAACGGAATGCTTCAGGCAAGATCTCTGTCATCCTTTCATATTAAATATATTCTTCATATACCCTTGTACATTCCTTTTGCTACCTGATAAATAATGAAATTGTTATCTGCTTCAGGCATGGGCTAACCCAGGGACTCGCTATGCCCTAGCTTCAATGAGTATTCCTCATTTCAGAAGCTGGTTGACCGTGCCTTCGCGGTGGAGAGGAACGGAAAGACCTCGATGCAGATCGCAAAGGAAGATGAACGTTCAGGGACAGTCCTCCGGCAGCTCGCTCGTCACCGCTACGCTCCACCTGCTCCAGCTTCCAGGCAGATTCCAGCAGCAGCAGAAAGGAGGGGGTGAGCACAGCAGCCCGCTCCTCAGGCAGGCTCTCAGTCAATAAGAACAGCTCCACCAGGGGCCACCTAGCAGCAGAGCAGCAGCGCCTCGCCAGGCTCAGGCACCTCGCCGGGTCTCCAGCCCACAGCAGCCCCGTCCAGCACAGGGGGCAGGGCAGGTTGGCCCAGCTTGCTTCAAGTGCAACCAGATGGGACACTTCGCCAACAAGTGTCGTTGAGGCAGCCGGCTCCACCACAGTCCGCCGCAGGCAGCCCCAGGGCTACAATCGTGGCCGGGTGAACCACGTTGCAGCAGGACAGCTCAGACAGCACCAGATGTGGTGTTTGGTACGTTCCTTGTTGATTCACACCCAGTAGTTAGTTACAGTCTATTTGATTTCTGGGAGCATCTCATTCTTTAAATATCAGCATCCTGTGTATCTAGATATAACATAATAGAGTCTTGATGCAAAAGAGTATGAGGGTGAACTCTCCTGGAGGAGAATGATATCGCGGCATGATGCCCAAATGTGAGCTTCACATAAGGGGGGTAGTCTTTCCCTTTTCTTATTTGTTCTGGATTCCCAAGGCATTGATGTTCTCTATTGGGAATGGAGGGTGTAACACCCTAGGTGTTAAGCAACCTAAATGCATAACTTAACATCTCATGAGCATAAAGCATCATCCTTCAGGCATTCTTTCTTTTTAAGTGTCATTTCATGTATGCTCATATGATGCTCTGCTTGTTGGAATGCTTGTTGGTCTTGTTAGTGGAGTGCTTAAGTCTTCTAAGTAGTTGAACCTTTGTGGGGAGTCAATATGAAGCTAGGTTTATGTTGGTCATGTTGGCTAACCAAGTCTCTAACCCTAGTTGCCTTGATAGAGCCTAGGAGTCCTTTTGTTTGACTAACTAAGACCTTCTTGATAGAAGCTTTGCATGGCTGTGGGCCCTTAACCAAAAGTGTGTAGAATTTAGAGTAGAACAAAAGTTGTTTAAGGCCCAACCATGAAAATGGGTTTTAACAAGGTGTTTAGGACCCACAAGGCAGATTTGAGGGAGTTTAGGCTTAGAAATTTTTCTAAGTCCTAACTGACGAGCAGTTTCATCTAACCAACTTTGGAGCCTTTTGGGAGCAATCTAGGCCGAATAAGATCAATCTTGTAACCAAAGTTGTAGCTGCATGTAGCTCTACTCAATGAAACAAGTGGTTTAGCGTTTCACCGAGTGGATTAGGAGTAATCGCGTGCAAAAGATCGGTTGTCAGTCGGCCTGATGGCCACTGAACTGGGCCGAGCCGTGCCGTGCCAGCGCCGCGCGCGGCGTCGTGGCGACTGCGCCAGGACTCGGCCGCCGCGTGGCGCTCGACGGCCGGCCAAGCCAGCATCCGCGCGCGGCGTGGCAAGCGGCAAAGCCAGCCCCGCCTCGCCTGTCCGAACTCCTCCCTCCATTCTGTCGCCGCGCTCTCTTCCCTCTCCCGCTCTCGCTCTCGTCTCTCGCCGGAGCCCCGAGTGGGAAAAGGGGAAAGCCGCCGCGTTCGCCGCCGTCCTGCCGCCGCGCCGACCATCCATCCAACCACCAAGCTTCGCCGTGAGCCCCCGCACCCCGTGCTGTCCTTAGCGTTCCCTAGGAAGCCCTAGGTAAGCTCGGGATGAGCCGCGCCATGGCCGCCATGACCGCCGAGCTCGGTCCGCCGTGGCCGGCCTCCGTCCCGTGGTTCCGCGTCACCCTAGCGCTCGTTTAGGGGTTAGTGAGGTCCGAGGAGGAGGTAGAGGGTGATGGTTAGCGATTAGGGTTAGGGCCCGCGGACGGAACGCGCCGTCCGCCATGACCGCCATGGCCGGCGCGCCGGTCCGTGGCCAACCCTCAACCTTCCGAGCTCAAACCATCCGCCCTAGCTAGCGTTCTTGAATGCCTCGGTATGCTGTGGAGCTAGTGTTGGTGACGGTTAGGCCGATTAGGGTCCGGAAGCGAGGAGTACGCCGTCGTCCGCCGCTTGCCAGGTCGCCGGACTGGCACCGCGTGTGGACATGGGTTCGGAGCTTGCGCCCTGGCTTCCGAGCCCTGGGCTAGGGTTATGAAGGTCGCCGGAGTAGATCTCGAGGGTCGGATGAGCCCGTCGTGGCCGGAGCCGGCCGGCGTAGCTCGCCGCGCCGCCGTGTCCGCCATCGCCGTCGGCGAGCTCGATCCGCGTGTGCGCTGGGCCAGCCGAGGGTACCGTCGGGTGCGGAAGGTTGAGGGGAGTTCGCCGGTGGGGTTGGTTTTGCCGGGGAGTTCGCCGTCGGTGAGCTCCGCCGTGGTCAACTCCTCCCCTGTCTCGGTGGGGATGACAGGTGGGGTCAGTTTGACCCGGGGACCGCGGTGTCAGCGAGTCTGGTGTTGTCTGTGTGCACTAGTTCGGGTACCCGTAGCAGTTTAGGTTTGAATGTTTTTCAGGGTTTGTTTATTAGTTCCAGAAATTGTGGGAAATGCTTGTTTAATCATATCTTGCTAAATATAAATGCTAAAAAGGTGTGAAACAAGTTTTGTTAGGTTTGTTATGTTGAGGTCTATGCATGAAAAATATATATGTCCAGTTTGTGGTGATTTTCTGTGTAGTTATATTTAATTTATGTTTTAGGCTGAAATCTTGTTAAATGCATAGTAATTTGTATTTATCTCAGAAAAATGTGATTCTTGTTGTTAGGTTTGTGTTGAGGAATAGTTTCTGGGAAAATGTAAAATGAGGATGCTCTGTGAAATAATTTGGCAGTAGTAATTAAAATGATTAAATGCTGTTTTCTTGTTTATTTTGTAGTAATTAAAATATGAAGAGCATGGCTTGGTAATTTTTACTGACTGCTCTTGTGCTAAGAAGTTCAGAAGAAAATATGAAATCTGTTGTTTGATACTTTGTGCTAGGGGGTGTAGTTCAAAGCACCTTTTCATGATAGAATTTGTCTTTTTCATAGGGGATAGAGTCTAGGTCCAAATGGGGTGAAATTTGGACAGAGGATTAGATAAGTGTTGTAATCTCCAGTAATTTTTATAGATTTTTGTGAAGCTGTCTAGGATGGGTTGCTGTTATAGGTTGGTTTGTTTAGAGTTAGTCTAGCTCTGGCTAGAGGTTAACAAACCCGTTAAGCAACTTTGATGTGGTGACAACAAGACTTAGTAAGTAGTATGTTAAATTAAGTAAGTGAGTAGCAGTAGATGACATGTGCTTATCTCCTAAATGGTTACTCCATGTTGCATCACCATGCATCCCATGTGCATTCATGTATTCATTCATGTACCGCATCATGCAGGATCGGTAGTGGAAGCCCAGGAGACGCCGGAGGAGCAGCGTCAGGAGGAGACACCCGAGGAGAGGATTCCGGAAGAAGACGCGGAGGATCTGCCGGAGTGCCGTGATCCGCCCTGCCGACTTCGAGCGAGGCAAGCCCGGAGCATTCTCTCCTACGGTTTGCAAATTACCGTTTGCAAGTTAACCTGATATGCTTGTTGCATTAGGTATAGGAGTTGTGATCCGTTGCTTGCATTGATATCCTTGTCCACCTGCAAATACTATCTTGATATCCCTGTTAGGTCTAGGCTCGTTTATGCTTAGCCCTGCTTAGACCGGTAAAAGTCGGGTGATTTCCTGTCTCCGCATATAGGTGGATACTGATCATGCAGCCTGGTGCTATCATGGAGATAACCATGTGATAATTAATCTGAGACCGGGCGGGATGTAGGGCAGCAGGACACGGGTTCTGTGTGCTAGTAGTCTCCCGTCTGTGTCGATTAGGACCCGACGAAGGCACACACCTCAGTCATTTTGAACGCGTCAATCACTTAACGGAGTAGGTCGGAGTACCTCCCGTGAAGCCGAGTAAGGTTTTTCGAGCCTGTGGATGGAGACGTTGACGCCTAACACCCAGGGCCTTACATGTACCGTGGGCAACTATCTGATCGACCTGGCATGGTCCGAGGGCAGGCAGGGCCTGATCGACTGGCATGACCGTGGGCAGTTAATAGCTGAGCGACCTGGCATTGAGATAACCCTCGGTGTAGAAGGGTCCATGGCCGTCCCGCGATTTGGGTTCTCGAACCTCCTGAAGTGGTCGCCAACGGCACATGGCAGGGTGTGTCGGGCGAGTGTGCGACATTGGTCCCCAGCTGGTAGGAATCGATTATAATCGCCATCGCTCCTGGTTAGTGAGTAACTTGACTGAGCATGTGTTACCGTAGTAAACTTATGGAAATAAATATGGTTATGATACTGAATCGGAAAGGCTATTGGAAATAGTCACTCTTGCTTGAATAAGTAGTCAAGTGTTTGCTCTAGATCAGGTGCAAATCTAGATAATCAGGCTGATTACATAAAAATGACTGCTATTACTCTAATGAGGATGATTTAATAATAAATGCTTTTATGCAAAAAGGTAAGTGTGGCCAACCCCAGATACAGCTTGCATAATCCTTGGTGTTGATTATTTGGTTTATGACGGGTAAGTCTAGCTGAGTACCTTCTCGTACTCAGGGTTTTGTCCCTTGTTGTTGCAGATGGGCAATGCTTCTTCGGCTATTGCGAGAACTGTCTGTATCCGTCGAGGGCAGTGACTAGACCATGGGCATAGTCAATCATTATCTTCCCTGATGCTTTTGTGGACTAATCAGGCATATGGCACCGTATTGTGAACTACGGACTTGTATTTCCAAAACTATGTTGCTTCCGCTTTGAATTTAAAACTATGGTTTGTAATAACTGTTGAACTCCGATGTATTTGAACTATATGCGAACTGAATGTGGATCGTGGGCATGTACGCTAATCTATTACGATCTTGGTTAAAGTTGAATGACTTGAAATCCTTCGAGATTTCGGGACTACCGGTTTATACGAGCTTAAGTACTAGTCTCTGCGCAAGCAGCGATTCGGTGCTTAATCTGGTATAAATGGTCGGTCTGTCACAGCTGGCATCGGAGCGTGGTTAGCGTTACTGTTCATGATTCTATTTGAAAAACTGTATTTCAAATAAAAATTTCTTCATTGTCAAAACTTGTAGCTATAGTAGGTTCTGAAAAAAAAACCCTTCTTATAAAAATTTAGGTGTGCCATTGATCAAGTCCTTATGCCCAATAGGAACTTAGGTGGCTATTTAAGTACTAACTTTGGGGGTCGTGCATCATACTTATTTTCTGTTTATTCTGTCGTCCATACGGAAGGGTTGAAATGTGTATGATGCTATTCTCGGAATAGTAATGTATGGATCAATTGCCTCTACGTTAAAGGTTAATGAGATGTGAGAGCATGATGGACGCCAATCTAGGGAAGTGCTTATATGATACCGACGCGTATACCTGTTCCACACAGTATATGTGAAAGTATTGATTGTGGGAGTAATAATTTCTGATGGGTGCATATACTGTTTACGTGTATACCCGGGTGGTACACCTAAGTGAGTATTAGATTTAAATTTCAGCAGTGCATGATGTTCATACTGTGGGAAGGGCTGAAGTGAGTTTCTGCAGGTATGCTAACTTGCGAACGTGTAGTACGTTTAGTTAACGTTATGAGTGAACGTGTATGCCACCGCCTAGCCGTTAGATTGTTAGGCAGTGAGGACGTATGAAACGTGCATGCATCATGATCATTAATCTTGCATTAATCTTACTTCCTTCCTTATGGTTTCCGTCCCGTTTTTCTAATAAAAGTTGTTCTCAGACTAATAAAAATCTATGTGTGGGTACACTTCTTACAGATGGCACGCACCCAGCGCACTGCTCGCAAGTCCACGGGAGGCAAAAGGCCTAACTACATGCTGGGGCCATGGACCGATGAGGGATCAGAGGACTTTTTGGGAGAATTTGGGATGCCCACTATCCTCTGGAGAGTTCTGCACCTGGTCGGATATCAGGAGGGCAGGAGGCAGGACCGCAGTACGACTGGCACCGTGTGCAGTTGTCAGAGGATCGTCACGTGTACACGGTGGAGGTGGACGTACCCAGCCGCGATGAGCAGGATCACGTCTGGTGCCGTCGAGTGTTGCTTGCAGGAGAGGACCCCCTGGGATGCAGCCAACAGGGTCGCATACACAGTTCTCCGGGACATCATGGAGGACCATCCAGAGGTGGTTGCCCAAGCTACCGCCAGTATCTTCCCGACGACAGACCCTTACCAGGCAGTGTGGGTCAGCCAGGCGCGCTACCGTACTTGAGGCTAGCTCTCTTGAGAGGGAGCATTGTGCTGGACCAGCAGGGAGTGCTATGGCTGCTCTGATGGCTACTTATGGGTGCCTGTCGCGCAGCTATGATCATCTGGATCATATCTTAGCGAGGAGATGGCTGCACACATCGCCGGCAGGAGGAGGAGCACACTACAGAGATAGACCTCCTCACTACACAGCTAGCTCAGTTGACAGTAGAGAGAGACGAGAGAGCAGGCACTTCAGGGAGCAGGAGACTGCTCATCAGCTTGCCATTCAGCAGGGGTCGACTACTTTCTTGGCCTCAGTCATGAGGGAGATGAGGAGGCGCTTCGAGGAGTTTGTGTTGAGGGCATTCGTGTCTCAGAGGAGAACAGGCTGCTGAGGTTGCGAGTGGGAGACCTAGAGCTGCAACGCATCACCTGCAGGACTACAACGATCGTCTGCACGAGGAGATCCATCGCAGGGAAAATGAGAGGAACCCCATCTTTCCCCAGGAGGATCCGGAGCCGAGTAGTTCTTCCAGTAGTTCTTCAGATATGTCTAGCGAGGACGGTGACGTTGGTGAGATCGCTAGAGAGTAGTCTAGATCGTATGCTTAGCGTCTAGATGGTCTTTTGCGTAAGTTGGCACGCCCGATCTTTTGTTGGTGTGTTGGGCTGGATGTAAGCATGGGTAGCAGACTTATGTGATGTGTGTGAGACCTTGAAAGTACCCATATGTATGGGCAAAAACTTGGATGTTATGTTATCTTTGCATGATGTGTTAAGTGATCTGGTTATGTGTTGATGCGATGTGGATTGAAATTCATTGTACCTCTGTCATTGTTGGTGAATGTTTTCCGAATAATTTCAGTGGGTATGGTTTATTGTCTCTACAAGTTGCAACTTCGCCTAATGGTCGCTACTATCCTATCAGATGGATGACGACAACCGTAGTGGAGCAGGCGGTAGTGGTGGAAATGAGGACCCCAGAGAGAAAACCGCAATCCAACCTCCTCCACCACCACGGCTGAGCAGCTTTTTGCTCAATTTTGGAAGCCAGCGCAACATCGAAGCTTTGCTGAGGAGAGAACTTGGCCCAGGGACATCAACGCCCTGAGCCGAACCAATATAGTTCTTTCAAGGATTTCTTGGATACTAAACGCCTATCTTCAAGGAAGCTACGGAACCGTTGGAGGCAGAAGAATGGCTGCATACTCTGGAGCAGAAGTTTCGTTTGCTCAGGCTCACAGAAGAACTAAAAGCAGAATATGCCGCACACAGTTGCAGGGACAGCAGAGGGATTGTGGTGGGGACATCACCGCACCACCTACCCTGCCAATGTTCCATCACTTGGAGGGTGTTTAATGCTGCTGTCCGAGGTCATTACATTCCGCCGGGGTTTGACCCAGTGAAGGTGGCCGAGTTCATGAACCTGACAAGGGGACTCGATCTGTTACGGAGTATCATCACATATTCAATTCATGGCTCGATATGTCCCAGACTTCGTTGACACAGACGCTAAGAAGATTGCTAGTTTCAAGAGAGGCTTGAATACTAAAATGGGAAAGTCAGTGGGTACATCGTCCCGTACCAATTTCAGTGACTTCATAAGTGACTGTCTGATTCAAGAGAATCATAACAACAAGCATGCTGCTAGCAAGGCGGCCCGGAAGAGGACCTTTGAATCAGGATCATACAACCCAGAGGACCACCAGCTCAGCGAAATCTGTATCGACCACCAGCGCCGGGGGCACGTTTAGGCCGCCGCAGAAGAAGAATCAGCCCAAGCTCAGCGCAATCAGAAGCCATACAAGATAGCTGCTGCTCAGGCTCGTGGAGGTCAAGGCAGTCTTCAGGGAACAAACCATTGGTTCGGGGACCATGCTACAACTGCAACCAAGAGGGGCACTTCGCAAGATACTGCCCCTACCCAAAGAAGCAACAGGCCAACTACCCAGCACGCCTGCATAACATGCCGCTGAAGAAGGCTCGTGCTTGGAGAGAACCGTGACTGCTGGTATGTGTCTTGTTAACCATCATCCTGCAGTTGTTTTGTTTGATACTGGATCATCGCATTCGTTCATGAGTAAAGCATTTGCACAAAAGCATGATCAAGGGTGTCTGAAATGGATTATGGTTTCGCGTAAGCTCTGTGGGGAGTAGTGTGTTGTCTAGGCAGATGGTCCGTGATGCAACCATCGACATCGGAGGGCATAAGTTTGGGGCTAACTTAGTAGTTTTGCCAGGGCTCAGTATGATGTAGTCCTAGGAATGAGTTGGATGAGTATGTGGAAAGCGGTGTTAGACACTGCAGGAAGAACTCTTACCTTGTCTGATCCAAGGAGGGACAACAAGTTACGTATCTCTCTTCCTCGAGGGGCTGATTTTGTTGATCTATCTTGTACTTACTATCTATAGAGGACCTGTCAAAATTCCAGTTGTTCGGGATTTCCCAGACGTCTTTCCAGATGAGTTGCGGGTTTACCGCCCAAGCGGGCTGTAGTAGAGTTTACCATGAGCTATTACCAGGGACTGCACCAATCTCGAGAAGACCTTATCGTATGCCGCCCAATGAATTAGCTGAATCAAGACGCAGATTAAGGAACTTTTGGACAAGGGTTTCATTACCTAGTGTGTCAGAGTGGGGATGTCCAGCTTTGTTTGTCAAGAGAAGGACAAGTCTCTGCGGATGTGTGTGGATTATCGACCGCTTAATGCCGTGACCGTTAAGAAAAAATATCCGTTGCCACGGATAGATATTTTGTTTGACCAGTTATCCAGAGCCAAAGTATTCTCCAAGATCGATCTGAGATCAGGCTATCATCAAATTAGAATCCGACCACAAGATATCCAAAGACTGCTTTTTTCAACCAGATATGGCCTATACGAGTATTTAGTCATGTCTTTTGGATTGACAAATGCTCCAGCTTACTTATGAGTTTGATGAACTCGGTATTCATGCCAGAACTAGATAAGTTTGTAGTGGTGTTCATTGATGATATTTGGTTTATTCTGAGAACCGGACGACCATGCAGAACATTTGAGGATCGTCTTGACAAGACTCCGGGAACATAAACTTACGCTAAGTTAGTAAATGCGAGTTTTGGTTGAAGCAAGTACAATTCCTTGGAACATCCTGTCAGAAGAAGGAATCTCTGTGGACCCTAAAAGTCCAAGAAGTATGAATGGGAAGCTCCAACTTCAGTTGGGGAGATTCGGAGTTTCTCGGTTAGCAGGGTATTATCGTCGTTTCATTCCCGATTTCTCCAAGATTGCCAAGCCCATGACAAGTTTGCTTCAGAAGGATCAG
Source organism: Coix lacryma-jobi var. lacryma-jobi (assembly GCA_009763385.1). NCBI lineage: Eukaryota > Viridiplantae > Streptophyta > Magnoliopsida > Poales > Poaceae > Coix > Coix lacryma-jobi. The sequence goes on from CM019826.1 coordinate 21,913,783, forward strand.
AAGTTTGAGTGGACAGAGAAGTGTGATGAAACAGCTTTCCGTACCTTGCGGAAACTATTAACCACTGCCCCTGTCTTAGCTCAACCAGATATCGAGAAGCCGTTTGATGTCTTCTGCGACGCATCAAAAAAAGTTGGTTTAGGTTGTGTTCTTAGCAAGAAGGCAGAGTGATTGCTTATGCTTCACGTCAGTTGAGAAAACATGAAGTTAATTATCCTACGCATGACTTGGAATTAGCTGCTGTGGTACACGCTCTAAAAATATGGAGACATTATCTGCTGGTAAGTCTGTAACATGTATACGGACCACAAAAGTCTCAAGTATATTTACTCAACCTGAACTGAATATGAGGCAGAGAAGATGGCTTGAGTTGATTAAGGATTATAATTTGCAGATACATTATCACCCTGGTAAGGCAAATGTGGTTGCTGATGCACTAAGTCGGAAGTCGCATTGTAATAACTTGAGGTTACAACCAAAGGATGAGTTTAGTCTCGTACACCCGTGATCCTGTGTCACATCGAGCTGCAGAGCACCTTAGTTGATCAGATTCTAGAAGGCAGAAGAGAAAACAGAAAGGAATCTATTATATCAAGGAAAAAGCTAGAGCTGCCACTGAACCCGTAAAACATTTCCGAGTTGATAATAAGGGAGTGTTATGGTTTGATAATCGCTTAGTGGTACCCAGAATAGGGAACTCAAAAATCAGATTTTGGATGAGGCTCATCTTTCTAAATTGTTATCCTCCGGGGAGCACTAAGATGTATCAAGATTTGCGTCCAATATTTTGGTGGACCAAGATGAAGAAGGAAATTGCCGCATATGTAGCCAGATGCGACACGTGTTGTCGAGTGAAGGCCACATCACCTGAAGCCAGCGGAACACTTCAACCTTTATCAATACCTGAATGGAAGTGGGAAGAAGTGAGTATGGATTTTATCACCGGTTTGCCTACCACTCAGAAGGGAAACGATTCAATATGGGTAATAGTAGACCGTCTCACCAAGACGCTCATTTCATACCAGTTAAAAACTTGTTATCGAGCACCAGACTATGCAGAGATTTATATCAATCAGATTGTCCGATTGCATGGTATACCCAGTCATAGTTTCGGATCGCGGAACGCAGTTTACTGCACCATTCCGGGAGAAACTGCAAAAAGAATTAGGCACTAAGTTAATCCATAGTTCAGCTTACCATCCCCAGACTTCAGGGCAAACTGAAAGGGTAAATAAACCAGTTTTAGAAGATATGTTGAGAGCATGTTGATATCCGCAAAGGGATCTTGGGAGAAATGGTTGCATTAGCATGAATTTGCTTACAACAACAGTTATCAAGAAAGCATTCATATGGCACCTTTCGAAGCTCTGTATGGCAGGAGATGCAGAACACCAGTGAGTGGGTTGAACCAGGAGAACGTCGCTACTATGGAATTGACTTCGTTAGGGAAGCAGAAGAACAAGTTAGAATATTCAACATATCGCAGCGGCACAGTCCCGACAGAAAAGCTATGCCGATAAGCGAAGAAGGCCGCTTGAATTCAAAGTGGGTGACTATGTGTATTTGAAAGTATCACCCATGAAAGGAGTTAGACGTTTTGGCGTGAAAAGAAAGTTAGCGCCAAGGTTTGTGGGACCTACAGGATAATGGAAAGGGGGAGAAGTGGCTTATCAACTACAGTTACCTGAACATTTAAAGGCTATATTCCCTGTATTCCATGTGTCACAATTAAAGAAATGTCTTCGAGTTCCAGAAGAGGAAGTACAAACCGGCCAACATCAAGTTACAATCCGACCTCACTTACTCAGTAGAGCCGCAACGAGTGTTGATGAAAAAGAAAGGATAACTCGCGGGAAGAATAGTGAAGCAGTATAAGGTATCTGGAGTGAGCAAGATGATCGAGATGCCACTGGGAACAGAAGATTATCTAAGAGAAGTATATCCCCGCTTCTTTAAAAAAATGGTTAGTAACTTAATCTCGGGACAAGATTCCTTTAAGGAGGGAGGGCTGTAAACACTAGTGTTAAGCAACCCTAAATGCATAACTTAACATCATGAGATAAAGCATCATCCTCTCATGTTGCATTCTTTCTTTAAGTGTCATTTCATGTATGCTATATGATGCTCTGCTTGTTGGAATGCTTGTTGGTCTTGTTAGTGGAGTGCTTAAGTCTTCTAAGTAGTTGAACCTTGTTGGGGGAGTCAATTGAAGCTAGTTTATGTTGGTCATGTTGGCTACCAAGTCTCTAACCCTAGTTGCCTTGATAGAGCCCTAGGAGTCCTTTTGTTTGACTAACTAAGACCTTCTTGAGAAGAAGCTTTGCATGGCTGTGGGCCCTAACCAAAAGTGTGGAGAATTTAGAGTAGACAAAAGTTGTTACGGCCAAACCCATGAAAATGGGTTTTAACAAGGTGTTTTAGGACCCACAAGTGACAGATTTGAGGGAGTTTGGACTTAGAAAATTTCTAAGTCCCTAACTGACCGAGCAGTTTCATCTAACCAACTTTGGAGCCTTCTTGGGAGCAATCTAGGCCGAACCTAAGATCAATCTTGTAACCAAAGTTGTAGCTGGCATGTAGCTCTACTCAATGAAACAAGTGGTTTAGCGTTTCACCGAGTGGATTAGGAGATTAATCGCGTGCGAAGATCTGGCTGTCAGTCGGCCTGATGGCCACTGAACCAGGCCGGGCCGTGCCGTGCCGCGCGCGCGCGGCGTCGTGGCCGACCGCGCCAGGACTCGGCCGCCGCGTGGCGCTCGACGGCCGGCCAAGCCAGCATCCGCGCGCGGCGTGGCAAGCGGCAAAGCCAGCCCCGCCTCGCCTGTCCGAACTCCTCCCTCCATTCTGTCGCCGCGCTCCTCTTCCCTCTCCCGCTCTCGCTCTCGTCCTCTCGCCGGAGCCCGAGTGGAAAAGGGGAAAGCCGCCGCCGTTCGCCGCCGTCCTGCCGCCGCGCCGACCATCCATCCAACCACCAAGCTTCGCCGTGAGCCCCCGCACCCCGTGCTGTCCTTAGCGTTCCCTAGGAAGCCCTAGGTAAGCCTCGGGATGAGCCGCCGCCATGGCCGCCATGACCGCCGAGCTCGGTCCGCCGTGGCCGGCCTCCGTCCCGTGGTTCCGCGTCACCCTAGCGCTCGTTTAGGGTTAGTGAGGTCCGAGGAGGAGGTAGAGGGTGATGGTTTAGCCGATTAGGGTTAGGAGCCCGCGGAACGCCGCCGTCCGCCATGACCGCCATGGCCGGCGCGCTCGGTCCGCCGTGGCCAACCCTCTTCCCGAGCTCAACCATCCGCCCTAGCTAGCGTTCTTGAATCGCCTCGGTATGCTGGAGCTAGTGTTGGTGACGGTTAGGCCGATTAGGGTCCGGAAGCGCGAGTACGCCGTCGTCCGCCGCTTGCCAAGGTCGCCGGACTGGCACCGCCGTGGACATGGGTGCTCGGAGCTTGCGCCCTGGCTTCCGAGCCCTGGGATAGGGTTATGAAGGTCGCCGGAGTAGATCTCGAGGGTCGGATGAGCCCGTCGTGGCCGGAGCCAGCCGGCGTAGCTCGCCCGCGCCGCCGTGTCCGCCATCGCCGTCGGCGAGCTCGATCCGCGTGTGCGCTGGGCCAGCCGAGGGTACCGTCGGGTGCGGAAGGTTGAGGGGAGTTCGCCGGTGGGGTTGGTTTTGCCGGGGAGGTCGCCGTCGGTGAGCTCCGCCGTGGTCAACTCCTCCCCTGTCTCGGTGGGGATGACAGGTGGGGTCAGTTTGACCCGGGGACCCGCGTGTCAGCGAGTCTGGTGTTGTCTGTGTGCACTAGTTCGGGTACCCGTAGCAGTTTAGGTTTGAATGTTTTTCAGGGTTTGTTTAATTAGTTTCCAGAAATTGTGGAAATGCTTGTTTAATTCATATCTTGCTAAATATAAATGCTAAAAAGGTGAAACAAGTTTTGTTAGGTTTGTTATGTTGAGGTCTATGCATGAAAAATATAATATGTCCAGTTTGTGGTGATTTTCTGTGTAGTTATATTTAATTTATGTTTAGGCTGAAATCTTGTTAAATGCATAGTAATTTGTATTTATCTCAGAAAAATGTGATTCTTGTTTTGTTAGGTTTGTGTTGAGGAATAGTTTCTGGGAAAAATGTAAAATGAGGATGCTCTGTGAAATAATTTGGCAGTAGTAATTAAAATGATTAAATGCTGTTTTCTTGTTTATTTTGTAGTAATTAAAATATGAAGAGCATGAGCTTGGTAATTTTTACTGACTGCTCTTGTGCTAAGAAGTTCAGAAGAAAATTATGAAATCTGTTGTTTGATACTTTGTGCTAGGGGGTGTAGTTCAAAGCACCTTTTCATGATAGAATTTGTCTTTTTCATAGGGGATAGAGTCTAGGTCCAAATGGGGTGAAATTTGGACAGAGGATTATATTAAGTGTTGTAAATCTCCAGTAATTTTTATAGATTTTTGTGAAGCTGTCTAGAATGGGTTGCTGTTATAGGTTGGTTTGTTTAGAGTTAGTCTAGCTCTGGCTAGAGGTTAACAAACCCGTTAAGCAACTTTGATGTGGTGACAACAAGACTTAGTAAGTAGTATGTTAAATTAAGTAAGTGAGTAGCAGTAGATGACATGTGCTTATCTCCTAAATGGTTACTCCATGTTGCATCACCATGCATCCCATGTGCATTCATGTTATTCATTCATGTACCGCATCATGCAGGATCGGTAGTGGAAGCCCAGGAGACGCCGGAGGAGCAGCGTCAGGAGGAGACACCCGAGGAGAGGATTCCGGAAGAAGACGCGGAGGATCTGCCGGAGTGCCGTGATCACCGCCCTGCCGACTTCGAGCGAGGCAAGCCCCGGAGCATTCTCTCCTACGGTTTGCAAATTACCGTTTGCAAGTTAACCTGATATGCTTGTTGCATTAGGTATAGGAGTTGTGTGATACCGTTGCTGCATTGATTAATTATCCTTGTCCACCTGCAAATACTATCTTGATATCCCTGTTAGGTCTAGGCTCGTTTATGCTTAGCCCTGCTTAGACCGGTAAAAGTCGGGTGATTTCCTGTCTCCCGCATATAGGTGGATACTGATCATGTTTAGCCTGGTGCTATCATGGAGATAACCATGTGATAATTAATCTGAGACCGGGCGGGATGTAGGAGCAGCAGGACACGGGTTCTGTGTGCTAGTAGTCTCCCGTCTGTGTCGATTAGGACCCGACGAAGGCACACCTCAGTCATTTTGAACGCGTCAATCACTTAACGGAGTAGGTCGGAGTACCTCCCGTGAAGCCGAGTAAGGTTTTTCGAGCCGGTGATGGAGACGTTGACGCCTAACACCCAGGGCCTTACATGTACCGTGGGCAACTATTCTGATCGACCTGGCATGGTCCGAGGGCAGGCAGGGCCTGATCGACCTGGCATGACCGTGGGCAGTTAATAGCTTGAGCGACCTGGCATTGAGATAACCCTCGGTGTAGAAGGGTCCATGGCCGTCCCGCGATTTGGGTTCTCGAACCTCCTGAAGTGGTCGCCAACGGCCACCTGGCAGGGTGTGTCGGGCGAGTGTGCGACATTTTGTCCCCAGCTGGTAGGAATCGATTATAATCGCCATCGCTCCTGGTTAGTGAGTAACTTGACTGAGCATGTGTTACCGTAGTAACTTATGGAACTAAATATGGTTATGATACTGAATCGGAAAGGCTATTGATGAAATAGTCACTCTTGCTTGAATAAGTAGTCAAGTGTTTGCTCTAGATCAGGTGCAAATCTAGATAATCAGGCTGATTACATAAAAATGACTGCTATTACTCTAATGAGGATGATTTAATAATAAATTGCTTTTATGCAAAAAGGTAAGTGTGGCCAACCCCAGATACAGCCTTGCATAATCCTTGGTGTTGATTATTTCTGGTTTATGACGGGTAAGTCTAGCTGAGTACCTTCTCGTACTCAGGGTTTTGTCCCTTGTTGTTGCAGATGGGCAATGCTTCTTCGGCTATTGCGAGAACTGTCTGTATCCCGTCGAGGGCAGTGACTAGACCATGGGCATGGTCAATCCTTATCTTCCCTGATGCTTTTGTGGACTAATCAGGCATATGGCACCGTATTGTGAACTACGGACTTGTGTTTCAAAACTATGTTGCTTCCGCTTTTGAATTTAAACTATGGTTTGTAATAACTGTTGAACTCCGATGTATTTGAACTATATGCGAACTGAATGTGGATCGTGGGCATGTACGCTAATCTATTACGATCTTGGTTAAAGTTGAATGACTTGAAATCCTTCGAGATTTCCGGACTACCGGGTTTATACGAGCTTAAGTACTTGTAGTCTCTGCGCAAGCAGCGATTCGGTGCTTAATCTGGTATAAATTGGTCGGTTCTGTCACAACTGGCTACACAAGTACCAGGGCGTTATTGATTGTGCTCAGAGGATCATCACAGTGAAGCATCCAGATGGCACGAAGATTGTGTATCAGGCACCGACGAAGATGATAGAAGAAGCCAGAGCATATGAGGCTGTCGTGGTACCTGATATTCGAGTTGTCAAGGAGTTCCCAGATGTCTTCCAGAAGGTGCCAGGTATGCCACCTGATCGCGAGATTGAGTTCTCTATTGATTTAGTTCCTGGCACTGCACCTATATACAGGCGACCATATAGAATGGATGCCGAAAAGCTAGCTGAGCTGAAGACGCAGATCCAAGAGCAGTTAGAGAAGGGGCATATTCGTCCTAGTACATCCCCGTGGGGAGCCCCTGTGATCTTTGTTCCGAAGAAGGATGGAGGCCTGCGGATGTGCGTTGATTACCGCGCATTGAATGAAGCTACCATCAGGAATAAGTACCCAATTCCTCGCATTGATGATCTGTTTGATCAGTTGAAGGGTGCTCATGTGTTCTCGAAGATTGACCTGCAAACAGGTTATAATCAGCTGAAGATTCGTAAAGCTGATATCCCGAAGACGGCATTTGTAACTCGATATGGGCTATATGAGTACACAGTGATGTCCTTCGGTTTGACTAATGCCCCAGCTTTCTTCATGTATTTGATGAACAAGGTCTTCATGGAGTTTTTAGATCGGTTCGTCGTGGTGTTCCTTGATGATATCCTGATATTCTCGAAGAATGAAGAAGAGCATGAGAAGCATCTGAGGTTAGTGTTGCAGAAGCTCAGAGAGCATCAGTTGTATGCAAAGCTGAGCAAATGCGAGTTCTGGCTGAAGAAGGTTGCATACCTGGGGCATATCATCTCAGAAGGTGGTGTATCAGTTGATCCAGGCAAGGTCCAAGATATATTGGATTGGAAGGTACCTGAGAGCGTCACTGAGATCCGGAGTTTCCTCGGTATGGCGGGATATTATCGCAGATTCATTGAAGGATTCTCCAAGATCGTGAAGCCGATGACGAGACTGACTGAGAAGGGTGCCAAGTTTGTATGGTCCCCTGAATGCCAGGCTGGTTTCGAGGAGCTGAAAGCGAGGTTGACCTCTGCTCCTATTCTTGTCATGCCAGATGTCCAGAAGAACTTCACGGTGTATTGTGATGCTTCGCGACAGGGTCTGGGATGTGTGCTTATGCAGGAAGGTCGTGTGATTGCTTATGCCTCGAGACAGCTCAGGAAGCATGAGCTGAATTACCCTACTCATGATCTAGAGTTGGCAGCTGTTGTTCATGCTCTGAAGATCTGGAGACACTATCTGATGGGCAAGAGAACAGAGATATACACTGATCATAAGAGCTTGAAGTATATTTTCACCCAGCCAGATCTGAATCTTCGCCAACGGAGATGGTTAGAGTTGATCAAAGACTATGATCTGAGTATCAACTATCATCCAGGCAAGGCGAATGTTGTTGCAGATGCCTTGAGCAGGAAGGTCTACTGCAATGTGCTTGAAATCAAGGAGCAGCAGCCCGAGTTGCATGAGGAGTTTGTGAAGCTCAACTTGGGTATTCTTGGCCACACTGATGCAGTAGCAATGGAGGTTGATTCGACACTTGAGCGTGATATCCGGGCAGGGCAGCTCACTGACGAGTATCTTCTGGAGATCAGACAGTCGATCAAGGAGGGCAAGGCCCCGGGTTTCACAGAGGATGATCAGGGTGTCTTATGGTTCAGAGGCAGGATCTGTGTTCCAGATGTGAAGGCTATCAAGGAGTTGATCTTGAGAGAAGCTCATGATTCAGCCTACTCTCTTCACCCAGGCAGTACCAAGATGTACCAGGATCTGAAGCAGTATTACTGGTGGTATGGGATGAAGAGGGAAGTAGCAGAGTATGTGGCTTTGTGTGACACATGTCAGAGGGTTAAGGCCCAACATCAGAGACCAGCTGGTTTGTTACAGCCCCTGCAGATTCCCGAGTGGAAATGGGAAGAGATCAGCATGGATTTCATCACTGGTTTGCCTAGGACGCAGTCTGGATATGACTCTATCTGGGTCATAGTTGATCGTTTGACCAAGGTGGCTCACTTCATTCCGGTCAAGGAGACATATCAGGGTCCGAAGCTGGCAGAGCTGTATATGTCCCGCATTGTATGCTTGCATGGGGTACCTAAGATCATAGTATCTGATAGGGGTACACAGTTCACATCCAGATTCTGGAAACGGTTGCATGAGTCTATGGACACTCGCCTCAGTTTCAGTTCGGCTTATCATCCTCAGACTGATGGCCAGACAGAGAGGGTGAATCAGATTCTGGAGGATATGTTGAGAGCCAGTGCGCTTCAGAACAGCCAGAGTTGGGATGTGAGTCTGCCATATGCAGAGTTCTCATATAACAACAGCTATCAGGCCAGTCTGAAGATGTCACCTTTCGAGGCACTGTATGGCAGGAAGTGCAGAACTCCCCTGTTCTGGAATCAGGTTGGAGAAAGGAAGGTCTTTGGCCCTGAATCTTTAGAAGAAGCTGAAGAACATGTCCGGCAAATCAGAAGCAACCTAAAGACAGCTCAGTCCAGACAGAAGAGTTACGCAGATGTCAGACGACGAGAGCTGGAGTTCCAGATTGGGGATTTTGTCTATCTGAAGGTGTCACCTTTCAGAGGCCTCCGGAGGTTTAATGTCAAAGGGAAGCTATCTCCGAGGTTCATTGGCCCTTTCAAGGTGATTGACAAGAAAGGTGCAGTTGCTTATCAGCTTGAGTTGCCTGCACGGCTGGCAGGTATTCATGATGTGTTCCATGTATCCCAGCTGAAGAGATGCCTAAGAGTTCCAGAGGAGCAGTTGCCACTTGAGGAGCTTGATCTCAGGGATGATTTGACTTTCTCTGAGCCGATCAAGATTCTGGACACGATGGAACGAGGTACTCGCAACAAGAGGATTAAAATCTGCAAGGTGCAATGGAAGCATTACTCCGAAGAAGAAGCCACATGGGAGAAAGAAGATGATCTTTGGGCAGATTTTCCACATCTCTTCGCCGACTCTTCCTAATCTCGAGGACGAGATTCTTCTAAGGGGGGTAGGTTTGTAACACCCTGATTTAATTTTTCCCCAATTTAATAAAAGGAATTAGAAATTAAATAGGTTGGCTAGTTTATTAGAGGAGGAAAATAAAATTTATTTATCATTTTTCTGTTGCATTCATGCCATTGCATATTTTTATTGAGTGGAAAATAAATTTATTAAACCCGTATAGGACGAATCGGATTTATACTATTTAGAAAACAAATAAAAGGTTTATGAAAAACTTTATAAAACCAAACCCCAAGTTTTATTTTCGAACCCTAGGGAAATTGTGTTTGAACTTTGTGAACTGTTTTGATTTCAAACTGTTTTGAAATTGAGTTTCAAATGGATTTACAAAAAGATTTGAAAAGAAATAGAAATAGAAAAAAAAGAAGGAATGGCAAAGGGCCTCAAACTCCCTCACCTCGGTTTTGGCCCAGCCTCCTCTCCCACCCGGCCTGCTCGCCCTCACCCGCTCGGCCCACTCTCCTCTCCCGCGCAGGCCGCCCTCCACTCCGCTCTCCCGCGCGCACTCCCTCCTGGCCCATCCGCCTCCAGAGCCCAGCTCTCCGTCTTCCGCTCCGACCCAACACCCCGCGCGGGCGCAAGCCGCGCCGCCAGCCGCAGCGCCTCCCACAGCACCCCGCCTCCCAGTCACCGGCAAGTGGGGCCCACCTGTCAGGCCCGTCCCCAACCACCAGCTCCGCCCTTCGCGCAACACCGCGCGACCTCTCCCTCCGCCCCGTCGGGATCGATCCGCAGTGAACGCAGCCGCCACCTCCTAGCCTTTCTTTTCCCCTCTACAAATAACCCTACCCTACCGCACGCGACAGCCGCCTCCGCTACCCTCGCCTCGCCCGTCTCGAACAAACGCCGCCACCGCCATCGCTGCGCACGGCCGAGCTCGGGTAGAGCTCCCTATCTTCAGTGTCGACCGCCACCGGCCTCCCTTCCGTCACCGAGCGACACCGCGTCCAAGGGATCCTTCCTCAACGACAATCCGAGCCGGTGCGTGATCCCGCGACCACGCCGGAGCGACCGAGCGCCCTCGCCGCCATCACCGCTGGTACTTCCTCTCCAGGCCCCGAACCGCATCGCCGACCCCTCAACCGGACCCGTGGTGAGCTCCCCTACCTCCTAGACCCTTTTGTTTAGTCCCTACTGCACCCTAGGTCACCCCAGAGCGAACTCCGGTGACCTCGCCCATGGCGCCGCCGCGGAAGGCAGCGCGCCGCCGTGCCCCACACCACCGTCGGCCGCGCGCCACTCACTGGCCGCCCCCTCAACCGCCCGATCTGTTTTGGACGGCTCAGATTAGATCGTAGATTGAACCGGTATAGACCGAGTCCACCGAGCCGTGGACGCAGTCCACACGCGCCGCGTCAGTGGTCCACCAGCCGCGTGGCACACCGCACCACTCGCACGCCGCCACGCGGCAACCACGCCAGCGCCGCATCAGCCGACCGCCCCTGATCTAATCTCAGTCGGCCATCGCCAGATCAACGGCCGAGAATTAAACGTACCCCTTCGCCGATGCACTTTTGTTAAAGAGCCCCTACCTTTTCCGGAAATCAACCCGCACTCCGCACCTAACTATTCACTGAGTCACGGAAACCTTGCGATCTAACCCCGGAGCTTTCGGATAAATGAGGCCCGGTCCTGCGCCCTTTTGATTTTCTGTTTTATTTATTTTAAATCACAAAATGAGTTCAACTTATTTACAGAATTGCCACTAAACTTCAAAAGCCCATAACTTGCTCGTTTTAACTCCGTTTTGACCCATTCAACTTGCGTTAGTTTCATAATTTTGTTCTCTACGCCGTAGATCTATTAGTTTACTGTTTTCATACTGTTTGTTGTACTGTTATTTATTGCTATGTATTGTGTCATGTATGTTGCTTGGGCCAGAGAGTGCGGAGTACGAGGACGCTCCAGACCATCCTTGCGACCCAGTTGATTCGACCCAGTCCGAAGGCAAGTGTCCTTGAACATCTTGCACCTACTTTATTTTACTTTTGGTACTAGAGTAGTAGAATCTTGTAGATGCATGCTTGTCATAAATTTGAATCCCATGTTATGGTTTACTAGAATTTGTATATATTATCCTTGTCGCCTGTTTTGGGATGTTCGGGTAGGTGTTTTGCTTAGCCCTGCAGTCATGTTTGTGATGGGAGTTATAATGTTTATAACTTGATTAATGAACTATGAAACGAATGTGGACAGGGTAATTTTGTAGTAACATGGTTATTAGGTAAATCCGGCAGGATGGACCCGTATTGGTGGTTTTGTGCCGTGGGACTCGGCAGCTGCTTTTGGTTTTTGGTTCGGGGCTCGTGCTAGACATATCCTGCCTGGATCCCTAGGACCCGGTTCTCAGAGCATGTAACCCGGCTTGACAGCGCAACCATGAGATCTGGATGGGCTGGACCTGGCTAACTAATTAGTTTCCTCCGAGTTATGCTACACGGGGTTTGTTTAGTGGCTCAAGAGGGGGTCCCTGGGGTCGCTGACTTATGTACGGGGATGAAACCTTAGAGTACGTGTAACACAGGCTTGGAGGGGCTTTGTAAAGGCCTTGCAGTGCAACCTGCTATGCACCTTGGCAGTGTTTAGCGTGACGGGATCTGCACGACTCATGGGTAACGATGTGCAACCTCTGCAGAGTGTAAAACTGATATATCAGCCGTGCTCACGGTCACGAGCGGCTTGGACTTCTTTGAGATTAGTTGGTTACTGGTTGGTTTTGGGTTTGGGTCATCTGATGGACTTCAGGTGTGGTTGCCTGATGGACTTCAGGTGTTGTTGCTGGGTGTGACTCCGAGTGTGGTTACTTTTCTACAGAGTCTGTCTATAACTTAGTAAATAGGTGCATAGGATTAAGAGGATTAATAGGATGTGTCGCTTTAGGCGCTCGAGTCAAACAAAGTCAGCCTACCTTCGTTATAAGCCTCATAAGCATATATTTCCTACACTTGCGGAGTACATTTCGATGTACTCACCCTTCCTCTTTGTCCCCCCTGCTACCCCACCCAGACGCTGGAGACTACACGTACGAGGAGCAGGAGTATCCAGAAGACGGAGGCTACGACCCTGACGACCTGTACTAGGATGGCGCTACCCCCGGTCGACCTTCCCGTGGAGATGGAGTCCAGCTTTCCGCATCTTCATCAGAGTTTACTTTAGAGTCAGTTTCATGAGAGTCTGTACTTTTCTTTCAGACCCGAGGGTCATTTATGTAATAAAGTTCGTTATTATTAATAAAGCATTGTTTTGATATTTACTATGATGTGGATATATGTATGAAAATTGATCCTGGCATACATATATTGTGCTCCAATTTTGTTCTTAAAATTGGGGTGTCACACATAATAAGGTTCATCTTCACAGTTCACACACAACATAAGGTTCATAGCAAGTAGCAACTAGCAACATACTGAACATAGTCTCACCCTCACACAGTCACACATTACATAGACGTAGTCTTAGACTCAGTGTCTCACAATCATAATCACACATCATAGGCCACTGGCCATAACCCACAGGTTCACAAATTCAAATAACAAGTGCCGAAGTACACAGATCACCTCCTCCCGTGCACATAAAGGGCATTTTTTGGTCAAGATAAAAAAACCGCCCCGGTTCATAACGAACCGCCTGATTCACTGGTTCACTAAAAAACCGGCTGGTTCGAACTGTTTTTAACGGTTCAATTGCACAGACGGTCTTTTAAGTGAGCCAAACCACTGTAGTCTCTGATTCTGTCTTTTAACGGTCCGACCGCCGGTTCGGTTCGGTCTGATTTACTATGGTTCAAGCTAGCGAGCGAGACAACTGACAAGCTGGGCAGCAGCTCCCCGCGGCTGCGCGGCCGCAGCAGGTGAGTAGAAAGAGGCGTCCAGTCTCCTTGCCGAGGCACGGAGCAGTCGAGAGTTGTCTACACGCTCGGTAAAAAATTTGGTGCGTTTTCTTCTGTTGTATAGTCCCATAAAAACATGCAACTATGAGTTCCATGCTTAAAAAATATCACATTTGACCCACATGTCTAGTGAATAGTATTAATATTTTTAATCTAAATAAATTTACTATAAAAATACATTTTATAATTAATCTAATAATATTTATTTGATATCACAAATATTAATATTACTATGGTAGAATTGTATATTTTTTTATGGAAGGAGTACTGTACAGTGCTTGGGCCGGTGGGCCTGCAAAAGGAAACCGCTGGAGCCTGCATGCCTGCTGCTGCTGCAACAGTGCACGTTTTCGTGTCAGCCCTCGGGATTTCAAGTTTTTAGTAGTTAAGTGGTAATACAAATTGGAATCCAGAACTCCTGGTCCATGAGCTGAGCCACGTGATTTGCTGCGTGAGGTTCTGGAGCTGAGGACGAACAAACATGATGAGGACTTCGGCTGAGCGAGCAGATCAGGCTCTGAATGCCTGAATTTGGAATCATAGGACGGGGGGGAGTATTGTAATTCCACGACAATTGACGCTGTGATTACACGAGTTGTGCCGGAGGACTATTTTAACAGTCTCTCTCACACACACACACACCCAAAGGATCTCTTCACCAAATGCTAGAACTTGAAAAAGAAAATAGCCTTATTGGGACGCAGATTCAGGGAGCCTTGCCATGCGACTTCGCAGCTTGCTGGTCTGGTGCTGAAAATACTAGCTCGGAGCAGCACGCGTTGGTTGGAGGCTTGGTCCTTGGCTTGGCTCCTTGCAGGGGAGCTGGCCGGCGTCGCATACCAGGTCACCAAGCCGTGGGGGCCGGGAAAAGAGCAAGACCATCGCCACAAAGGCGGATTTTTGGTTGTTTGGTATTGCACCACTCCATTCGCATGGGAATCATCACCTGTTGCTGCATGCCGCTCCGGCATCCGGCTGGGCCACTACTGCTTGGGTTCAAGTTCAATTCAAAGGCGAGCGAGGCACAATTCAATCAGAGTGGGGTACTGGAAAGCAAACAAACACCTCATCTCCTCTTTTTTCCAGCCATGCCACCGCGCCGGCGCGCGCGCACAAGCCGTTCGTGCAGTGCACAGATTACAGACTGGTACAGGTACGGGGGCCAGTGGTAGCCGGTACTAGCCCTGTACAATAGCCGCAGTCACGCAGAGCAGCAGTGTACAGGTACTGGGGTACGTGTACAGTGTCAGTAGGAGTAGCAGTAGCCTGCAAGCTAGCAGAGCAACAAACAATTGGCGAAGATACAGCCAGACCAGGATCCTGTTCGTCTCATCTCTCCGTCTGGTGGTGGAGGTGTAGCTGTAGCACCAGCGCCGCCGCCGCCACCACCACCGCCACCGGCGAGCAGCATGATGGAGGGCATCTCGAGGGCGCGCATCTCGATGCGCCCCCAATATTACCTTTCATGATGGCGGTTTACCACGATCGTGATGGCTTTCACGCACGCAAAGAGCCCTCTCTTTCTTTGCCCCTCAGTTTTCTTTGCCTAATCATTGCCGGGCGCTGGGATTTCGGGGGCACTGTCGCCGGTCCAGCACGTCGTCGTAGGAGTATATTTGACACCGGCCCATGAGGCCGTGACCCATGTGTGTGTGGGTGGGTGGGTCTTCCTCCTCTACGGAGTTTTCAGAGCAAACCTACGGTGTCAGTGATCATGGCGGGTGATAAATTGGTGGCACCGGTGGTGAACGCGAGGCAGGGGCAGGGGCAGGGAGGAGCATCTGATGCCTAGTTTGGTAGCCGGAGCACGCTGGTCCGTTCCGTTGGTGCGGGCGTGCAGAGCGCGGCATCGAGAGCGCCGGAACGTGCCAGTTTTCAGGCCACACCGGGCGGGTCCTGCCGAGTTTGGCATGCATGTTCAGACTTCAGTTCAGAACAGGAGGGGAGCGGAACGTGCCAGTTCAGTAATCAGTAGTCTTGCATCGTGACCATCCATCCATAATACTTGTTGGCCTTTTTTCCTTTGAGAGGAGCTAGCTATCATGAACCCGCAAAAGGATAAGCTCAACGCTTCTTTGTGTCGTTCTGTACTGCTGCTGAGCCTGACCACATCGTGAAGCAAAGTGGAAAAGAACAGTTCACGGTGGCCTCCCCAGTAGCAGCAGCAAGTACTGTACAGTAGCAACACACAAACAGTGGTTTTTCCAAAACAGCGTCGCACGCGCCAATCTACGCGCGTCGCAGCAAATTGGAAGATGATTCAACTCTCAAGTTACTGCAGCTGGTTAATTTACCTCGAGGCAAACAGCGCCGATGCCGACGCATGCATGCATATGCATGGTCCGTTACGATTCGAGTTGGACGAAGGAAAAGGCGCGCCTGAAATGGACTGCACGTACGTAGTAGTAGGTGAAAGTGAAACTGTGAATTTGGCCCCCTCTGGCCGGGGCCGGGCCTCGTCGGATCGATCGGGCGATCAGATACGTGTATCTTCAGGAATCAGGAACCAAACCCATGATGATCACATTCACATGGAGCAGTCAGAAATCCCTTGCTGCATGCCAATGAGTGTCTCAACAGTCGACAACATGTTTGCCTGCAAGCGGGAGCCACGACGCCAGGAGAGAATGTCAGAGCCCATGGCAGCGGAGCCGGAGCAACCTGCAGTGCGCATTCGTGTACCTCCTGCTCCTCTGTCCGTCCGTTCGTCCTCGCGTTCTGGGAGCTGGAGCGAAAGGGACAGCTGATTGGCAAAAAAAAAAAGGCTGTTATCATTCGCGTACATACATGTTTCTCTGAGAAACTCAATCCCTGCCAAACACTCCCTATTCATGCAACTGGGATTTATTGCTTGAAACTAAATACTTATGATACTGCTAAGAAATGTCAGAAAATCACTGCTATGTCCCAGAACACTTGCCTTTGTATCGCCACATGAGCAATTATTGTTTTATGGCGATTCAGGATTTAAGACCGATAATGCTTACAATGGTCTCTTCCTAGAAAAACATTGTATTAGTACGACTGATATGCACATTTTAGTGTTGCCTTTTCTCCACTGTTATCTTTGATGTACTCGTTCTTATTCTGGCTAATGCAGAAACTGTTCTTTTTTATGCTTTAGGAATTCCGTGAAGCTGCTGGATCCAGGTACTGTATTCAAACACATAAACTGCACATGGAAAATTTTCATGTATTGTTGTATTCTTTTGTGTTCTACCTAAAATAATATGGTTTTGTTCTGTCTGTACCCTTAGAATTTATAAGTAAGGTTCACACCCTAAAGTAGTTCATTCCTTGTAGCCATAATGAAGTTATGAAAAGAAAGATGGAATTACTCCCTTGAGAAATACTATTTAGATTTCTTTGTAGAGTTTGATACATGGACTATTGTCCTCTTCTATTTCACTTGATTCCAGAATTCTTCTTCAAACAAATCCAGATGCACATGAGGTGCATTGCTCAAGGGAAAGGAGCTGTGCAGCTTGGGAAGCTATTGATGAGGTAGCACATGCAACCTAACAGTTCTATCTGCGTTGCTGCATCCGAAACATCGTTACATGTTGACCCTCATTTCTTATGCAGTATTTGATGCCCTTCGTAGAAAAAGAGAAATATGAGCTCCCAAGCAAATGTAGACTTCGTCCTTATAATGACATGTTTCGGGAGCAAGAGCAACATTCATTTTGATATTAATGAGTGGCATTGTGGCTTTTGCAAGAAAGCTTTCCGAGCAGAGAAGTTCCTTGATCAACATTTTGAAAATCGGCACAAGAATCTTGTAGATAATATATGTTTACATAACGGTGATTATATTTCTTTAGTATATGTTTACTTATCAGGAATCTGATATTGCCTGTGCTGTTTTCACAAGCTACAACACAACATAGGCAAAACAAAATATAAAAGCTTACAATTATACACAAATGTATGACAATCTAATCCTGATATAAACAATTACGATCCTCTGTAACAACTAAGTAGGACTGCTTGCTTCCAAGTATCCATGGTAGATACTTCTCTGAAATAATTTCATTTCTTATCAGCATAATCAACTGTAAATTGTGTGATGAAAGCTCCAAAACTGTCTCTTATTTTGACTTTCTATTGTGTCACTCTGAAGGGTATAAACTTTGACACCGATATCATGTTGTGTGTTGTGAAAGCAAGGCTGACTTTAGCAAATATATCTTGCGAAGTGAATAGTGAAAGAACAAATTAAAACTACTTTGAACTTGGTGACAAATTTGACAATTAGTACTTGCATTGTGTGTAGCCTCAAATTTAAAAGTTTTGACTCTCCAAGATTTTTGGAATGCCTTATAATTTGGGATGGAGGAAGTAAAACGAGAAGGTTCTTGCGTGGAACGAGCGGGATCAGAGTCGCTCAAGTCGTGCATGAGGTAGTGCCTGTGCATGTGTGTCATTGTGTGTCGCCGTTGGCAGCCTTCTCAGTTCTCACACTGTCCTTCAATTCCTACGAGCAGCCGAGCGGGAGACAGTGGTGGCGCTGTCTCCGACGCGGGGGAGCTAGATCTCCAGGAACTTGGGAGTGGCGGCCTCACATTCGTGTGGTCGTGCTCGCGCCTCCGCGGGGTGCCGGGGAGGAGAGCGCCAACCCCGGGGCCCCTGGAACCGTGGTGAAGTATGTGTACCTAGATCGTGCGCATGGTGTACATATAGTGTAACAAGAGAGGGGATCAGGTGGAGGAATTTGGGGATCGGATGATTTAGAAGAATAAGAACAGGGGAAAAGCGTAGCACGACAGAGGAAGAATTGTATTTAGAGTTTAATAGTTTGATTCTTCTTGTCCCCTCTCGCTACCTCTCTACACTTAAGTACTACGCATATTACATGGTGGCTTCAATTCCAATCGGGCCCGGTATTACCAGCCACTAGGACGCGATAGGCGTGCAGACCGGTGTGGCTTCTCCTTAATCGCTTCAGCGGCTTCTGGACTCAAGCTGCTAACATCCCCCCTGAAGAGAACCTGCTTGTCCCCAAGCAGGGGCGTGAGGGAAGCGCTGTTGTAGAGGTTCCAGGTCTTCCCATGTCACCAACGTTGGTGGAAGCCCAGACCATTGAATCAACCCCTGCGGAACGACGGAAACACCTTGAGTCACAACATGACGTTGAAGAACTTTCGCTGGCACCTAGAAACCATCCCAAGAACAAGGTAAAGGAGATAGCGGTTGAGTTGCTGGCACAACCCTCTTGAGCTGAGAAACGTGAAAAACAGGATGGATAGCAGAAGCAGCAGGCAATTGCAACTTGTAGGCCACAGCACCAATGCGACTGAGGATCTGATATGGCCCAAAGAATTTGAATGCCAACTTCTGATTGGAGCGCGGTGCTAGCGACATATGAACATATGATTGCACCTTCAGGTAAACCCAATCTCCAACTTGAAATTGCCGCTCTGACATGAGCTTGTCAGCCTGTGATTTCATCCGCGTTTGAGCACGAGCCAAGTGCTGCTGAACCAGAACAGTCATGGTGTGCTTATCGTGCAACCAATCTTCCAGAGAAGCAGACTGACAGGTTGTATTGGCATCAATACCAAAATGTCATGGATGATGACCATAAAGCACGAAGAATGGAGAGTGACCGAGGGACGAATGCCAACTCGTATTATACCATATCTCGGCCAAATGAAGCCAATCCTGCCACTTGGAGGGACAAGCGTTGACAAAACAACGAAGAAAGGTCTCCATACATTGATTGACACTTTCGGTTTGTCTGTCGATTTGTGGATGGTAAGCTGAAGACATCTTAAGGGTCACTCCAGCTAGTCGGAACAACTCCTGCCAAAGATGGTCGGTGAAAATTTTGTCACGATCAGATATGATGGCTTGAGGGAGACCATGAAGCCGATAAATATGTTGCATATATGTTTGAGCCACCGAAAGCACAGTAAAGGGATGACACAGGGGAACAAATTGACTGTACTTGCTGAATTTATCGACGACCACTAGAATGCAGTCTTTGCCTCCAGACATTGGCAATCCCTCTATGAAATCCATAGACACCATATGCCATGCAGAAGTAGGCACAGGAAGAGGCTGTAAAAGACCCGGATATCGTGCATGATGAGGCTTGGCTTGCTAGCAGATGACACAAGCAGCCACAAACTGTCGAACGGTCATTTTGAGTCCTTTCCAAGCAAACAATTGCTTGATGCGTGTATACGTGATAGGGAACCAGGAGTGTCCACCAATAGCCGAAGAATGAAATGCTTCAATGCAATCACCAAGAGTAATAAGAACTCCCCAATCACAAAGATTTCCTAGTGCCACCAAATGCACACACTAGGCTCCCAATCCCTCACTCAAATTAGCACCAAGCTTGAGAGGGAGAAGAAGGGGAGAAGGTGGATCTTCAACCTCTCAACATCACCCACATAGGGCACTCAATCTCTCTTAGAAATTTTAGCTCAAATCACGGGGGAAAGAGAGGAGAGGAAGAACCCTAACTTCAAATGCCAATAATGGGGAATTAGACTGAGGAGGAAGAAGGCCACAACCCCTCAAATACCCCCTTCTCACGCTCCTGACCGTTGGAACGAGCAAATCTGAGCTCAGCCGGAATATCTGGGTAGGGACGATAAAATATCCAAGAAATTGTTCAGTGTCTACGCGAACGAACTGAGTTGAAATAATTACCGAAATATCCGGCTAGGGCCAAAAGTATATCCGAGTGACCCCTTGTTGTCCATATGCAGTTGCTCCTCCTTTTTGCAACTTTTAAACCCTTTTCAAAGTGCTAACTCTCCCACAAATTACAAAATAATTTGACACTAAAAGTTAGCATTTTCATAAAGATTTTTCAGGGTTAATCTCATCCATCTCACCACGTCACTAAGCGTAATGCATATGCACATGAAACTCATATTTAGTGGCACTAGATAACCATTGCAACCAAAAGATTTCCCCTCTTTATAGTACGATTGTCTATCCTAAACCCAGTCATAAACTTCTCTACACCACCTTTGACTGGTGAAATGAAATGCCCTACAAGTTATACCTTTGCCTTGCGCATTCCATTTCACTTCCTTCGATGCTGATGCAACACATGCACCTCCTTGATCATCAAATGATATGAGCCACTTCATATCATCACATGACCTCCATAGTCCATCGATCTTGACTTCACTTGCTCTTTGCCATTGCTTTGGTCCATCGGTGTCAAGTCTTTGTTCAAGCCTCCCGACACTCAGTACCAACGGCTTCAAAGCCTCTAACTTGTCCTTCACCTTCGCAATCAGTCCATCGAGCCAAGTCTTATCTTGATCTTTTCCATCTTAGCCATATGATCCCATGTCATGTCACATATGCAATAAGCTCCTTCATTACATGTGTACACGTGGACTAATTTCTTGTGTATCTCACATAAGCACATATTAATCCACCTAGGTTGTCACTCAATTACCAAAACCAATCAAGGACCTTTCACATGCCTAGAGCTTATGAAGTAGTGGTGTTTTGTGACTATTTTGTCATTGGTCTGGACTTCCCTATTGAGAAATTTGTGGCTGAGGTTTTGTGAGCTTTCAAAATTCAGATTCATTAGCTTATGCCCAATGCCATCGTGAGGATCAGCGTATTCGCAATGACCATGAAGATGCTTGGTTGTCGCCCTCGTGCGGATGTTTTCGTTCGCTTTTACGACATTCATCATCGAAGGTCGGAGGTTATGGATCCCGTTTTAAAAAAAGAAGCTGCTGAGCAAAATTGGTTGTATTAATTTTGGTTCTGAGGAAGACAAGGGGCAGTTTATCCATATCGCAACAAGTGGTCTCAATGGACACGACACTGGTTTTATTACCGTGTTTGCTCAGATGAATCTATTCGCGTAACTCGTGATAGTGGGAAAATCAAATGTTCTCCTTTGGTTTTTGTCCTAGAAGTGTAGGAGTGTTGGCATTTCTTAGCGTCGCTACGAAGAATAGAGTTAAACCCTATCCCCAGCAACGACGCCAGAAAGCCAGTTGGTATGTGTAACGCATACAGAGGAATACGCAAGCGCACGGATACCGCTGTAGCTTTCACCCAGGAGTAATCTGGGGTATCATATTTATATCCTCAGGGAAGTAATGTGTAAAGAGTTTAATAACCGACGATCATGTATCTACTAACTTAGTGTACCGACTAGATTAAAGTGGAGGTAAGTGATAGCATATATGATTGATGGGTAATTGACACATAGGAGAACTCCATAAAAAGATAAAGAGTAGACAAGCAAGGTTGGGAGGTCATCGGAAGAGTTCAAGGTTCATATATCCTTCTCTATTACTGTGGTTCTAAACTGGATCTAACCCAATGGATTAACTAAAGCAAAGGTCAAGCATAATGATCACACCAAGTCACTTTGGAGCAACAGTTCCTTTCCGGTTCTTGAAGAGACTGGGAAGGGGTAACCGGGAGAAGGATGTCAAATGCTCTACGAAACACCAACCCGAACATGGTGGAATACAAAGGCCTGGTCGGAGCTGTCACCTCCGGAGCTACCACAACTATCCGTGGGGTGTTGGGCGCAACCTCAGGTAACCGATAGTCTAGACACCACGTCTATACTACCACTTACTACTCTAGCCACATATAATAACTAGACCACTCGGTCGAGCGGAGATCCCATGCCAAGGTGCACAACATTAATCTAACCATGCTTTAGCTAAAACATAAGGTAAGAACTAGATAACCATGTAAGCGATTCAAGTAATTAGAGAAGATAAATATATTGAATACTAGAGTCTTACAAAGAAGCGATACAAGATTATACCGATCCTCCGAGGACTCCTCCAGAACTTGAGCATCTCTCCCTCACTCTCAACTAGAGCTATTCTACTATTACATCTTGGCAATATGGTGAAGAGCACTCCTTGTGGTGTGTATGATCTCTATGAAGATGATGATATGATGATGGAGAGGGCCTCTTTATATAGTGGAGTTGCCTTGGGGAGTGGAGAGCCTCCTTTCTCCACATGGAAGGTGCAAACCGACCTCTCCAGAGTACATTGAACTTGGACACCCACATAACCGACATGGGAGAGGCAGTGGCAGGCGACCGTTCAAATGTGAACGAGTTTTGCGCCGGTGGTGGTGCGGCCGCACCAGGGGTGCAGGCGCACCTCTACTGGCCCGCCTCGCCATCGCCTTTCTCCTGTGGGCCGTAGACTTGATGCTCTTCGATGTTATGGTGGGTTCAAGCCCAGATTTAGAGTTTGATGGGCTTCTTCCTTTATTCCTTGATTTTACGCCTTGCCGGAAGGCGTATTCTTCTTGCCTTTTCCATGGTATTCTTTGATTACTCTGCAAGACAAGTGAATCACCAAAACTTATGGAACTTTGTTAGATATAGAAGCTCTAATTCTAGTTTGGTGATTATTTCATGTGAGAGTTGGCGGTTATAAATAGGCAATAAGGACCGCCAACAAGGAGGGTAAACATCTGTCTCTGATTGCTTTGACGAATGACGAGAGCGTGAGATGTGGTGATGCTTTCGCCCTCACCTCCTGATTTCAGATAAGTCAAGACCTTGTTGAGGAGTGGGTTTCTATAGGCCTAAATCCATTGTGCAGCGAGACCTCTTTTGAAGGAGTTGCTGATCGGAATGGCTACCACGGTCCTTTGTTGTTGATTGAACGTCCACGAAACTTTGAAGATGACACATATTATGTGGATTACGTTGAGAAGGAGGCAAACAGAATTTGTGGTTCCTACCTTCAGAAAGAGAGCGAATTCAAACTCAGCGCTCTTGGAGGTCGAAAATGACTGGACCACGCTTTCGACGCTATGGGAGTTCGCTATGCAAAACGTTTGTTGCTTGATGAGGACAATGCTGCTGGAACCTCACGCGCAAAAGGAAAAGCTGTTGTGCAAGGACGTGGTCGTAAAACGGTTATTTTGAAGCTAAAAACTTCAGAACCTGACAATGTTCGAATTGGACGTCTTTTAGCGAGACCATTGAAGAGAAGTTGTGGGGCTGAAAGGTCCTAAATGGCTAGAGGGGGGGGTTAAAGGACCATGACGCCTAAGAGGGGGGGGGGGTGAATTAGGCAACTTAAAACTTCTACTCTAAACTATGGCCTCTATTTTCCACCTAGTCAAAACCTATGCAAGAAAGAAAGCTATCTTATGTGAAACTATGGTTTTGCTAGGTGTGTTTCTATCTCTACCGCAAAAAGAGTTATGCAACCTATGTTTCGAACCTGTCAACTAGCCTATCAACTAAGCTAGGAAAGGTAAAGCACACAACAAAGGTAGCAATGTAAATGCGGAAGCTAAAGGATGTGATAGAGATGCAAACTCTCGTCGATGACGCCGGTATTTTTACCGAGCTATCGAGAAGCGCGCTAGCTTCCCCATAGTCCTCGTTGGAGCCCCTCGCAAGGGCCAAGCTCCTGGTCGGGTAACTCCGTGGATAGCCCCGGGCTTTCCCCACGCGCAAGTGGGTCTCCAGCTAACCCTCGCAAGGCACGGCCTCTCCCGGATGCTCCCCACCGTCTTCACTATCAAGCTTCCGGCTGAACCGCCGCGGGCCTTGTTCCCTTCGGTACACGGTGTCGACCACACCACAAATGCAGTTGGTGTGGTCTCACAAGACTACAAGCCCCGCCGATGTACAACAACGGTGTGCGCAAGCACCAGTAGGTAAGAGGTGTTTAAACCTCACTAATTACTAGGCCTAACACCTAGAGCAAGCGCAAAGCGGTGGTCTAACTAGCCTAAGCACTTCGCAAAGCACCTACACTAATCACCTAGTATATCACTTAAGCACTTTGGTGGCTAGAGCAACTAAATATGTGTCTATACACTTGGTACACTTCCTTGAGCTCCAACCTTATTGTTTTGGCTGGCCATGGGGGTATATATAGAGCCCCAACCAAATAGAGTCGTTGGACACCGAAGATGGACTTTTCTGCGTAGCATCGGACGCTCTAGTCGGGAGCATCGGACGTGCGTCCGATGTCAATTTAACGGCTAGTTGCGAGCCTAGCACTATGCACAATGGTCACTCAGCGTCCGATGCCTGGTCATCTGACGCGTTCGATGTTCACAGAACCTCTCTGCATAGGCATTGGACGTAAGGTCCTGTAGCATCCGATGTACGCTGTGCAGGCTTGCACAGTGTTACCGTCGCGCCCGATGTGCTTGGTCTTCAGCGTCTGATGCTTCTGCTGGCGCTGACATGAGCTAGGGTTTGCCATCGGTGCCTCCGACGCTTGCGTAGCCAGCTTCCGATGCAGCGTCTGATGTCCCTTTCTTATCGTTTCTTCGTGATTTCTTGTGCCGTCTTGGTTCCATTCTTGTGCCTTGGACTTTGCTTGATCTTGAGAGTCTTCTACTGAGTTTCAAATGTCTTGCTTCAGGTGTTGATCATCGGATCACCAAATCGCCTTAGTCCAAGTCACCTTTTGCACCATATTGGACTATAAAACAAATACTAGCAAACGCATTAGTCCAAAATGGTTGTGTTGCTCATCAAACACCAAAATCCAAAGTTAAATGGGCCGAGGTCCATTTTCCTTACAGGGGGTGAATAGCCTAATAAAATTTCTACAAAAACACTTAGAGCTACTAATTAGTCAATTAGAAAGCGAAGCTTTTTGCTCTAGCTCTACCAAGTGTTGCAAGCCACCTATCCAAGCAATTCTAGTATATTGTAATCACTATGGCACACAAGAGCTATGTCACTTTTCTCTAAACTAGTGAGCTAGCAAGAATTAATTACTTCTAACTAGAGAGCTACTTCTAGCAACAATTGTCACTACACAAGAAATAAAGAATGTAATGCAAAAGGTAGAGAGATATATCGACATCGGCAAGACATGATCAATCACAATATGAATACCAAGAAACTCTGGGAGATATCCAAATAGGTAAGAGACACAATGATTTTCTCCCAAGGTTCACGTGCTTGCCGGCACGCTAGTCTTCGTTGTGTCAACCAACCACTTGGTGGTTCGGTGGCTAAGAGGTGTTTCACAAACCTAGCTCAACACTTAAGCGCTACAAGAACCGACCCACAAATGGAGTTAACTCAATGACACACACAATTTACTAGAGCTACCTTTTGGCTCTTCGCCGGGAAGGCACAATACCCCTCGACACATGGAAGGCACAAAACAAATACTAGCAAACGCATTAGTCCAAAATGGTTGTGTTGTTCATCAAACACCAAAATCCAAAGTTAAATGGGTCGAGGTCCATTTTCCTTACAATCTCCCCCTTTTTGGTGATTGATGACAACACGACCAAAGCAAGCAAATAATAGATACTGCTAGGATGCAGTGCAAAGGCAAGATCATATGATGCTAAAAATATACCGAATTAAAGAACAATATTAAAGCTTAACTTGCCCTTGCCATAAAGTCCCTTTGTGGCATTATGGATTTAAGCCTCCCCTAACTCCATAATCCACTTCCTCCCTTTTTCCGGACCATCCCAAAGTTATAACCAAGAAAATTTTGAATTTTTGGTTTTGGCTGTTTATTTATTTTGGGCTTGATTTGGTCCCTCAATTTCTCCCCCTTTGGAATCAAACATCGAAAAGGAAGGCATTAGTGGCACAAGGGAGTGTCAAATTTTGTGATCCTTTTTATGTGGAGTGGAATTGATCACAAACCTTGAGTCTCACATTATATAAACTAAACTCCCCCTAAGTGTATGCATGCATATGGTGTATGGTAAAGCGTATGCATAACCGGCAAATTAATGCACAAAGGAGCTTAATCTATATAATGCATGGAGAAAGCATAATAGTATCAAATTTAAATCAACATAATGATATCGGTAGGAATACCACATGTAGATACCAAATGAATTATCATCATACAAGATGCTTGTCTCCCGGGACTCCATTTTCCTTGCAATGAGACTACTACACACATAATAGTTTTGAAAGTGGTGTTAGTCTCAAAGCTTCCAAATTGTAGAGTAAACTCCCCCTAAAAGTGTGCATACAAGTTTGAAATACTTGTAGGAGACATGCACATTGACTTGTAAGGTCAAACTACCATTTTGCAAGTTGACATCACTAGAAATGTGACACCAATTGAAAATGGTAATCGGGGTAGTTTATCTACAATTTGGACTTTGGCACATATAAGATAAATATAATTAAAAGAAGCTATGTGTCGTGCTCCTAACAAATTAAACCATGTAGATTTGCTCCAAAGATAAGAATGATACCGAGCAAAACTACCATATGATAAGCCTAGTGTATGCATGACAAATGATTTAAATGTGCAAATGCAAACATAGGCAATGAAAGGAACTAGATGCAAGAAGTGTTTGCAAGAATTTAAATCTAGTTACCTAGCATGGGAAGGGGAACTTGGGTCCATAGTATGCACTAACCTACTTGGCAATAACATGATCCTATGTGATGCACCCCATGATATGCACCCAAACTTTGCCAAGTCTCCAAATTCCCCATGGTCCACTTGACTACTCACTTCCCTTTCAGGACCCAAACCTTTTTGGTGCTCTTCATGGTTGAGATAATGTCCTTGGGCACCCAAATACGTTTGGCTCCATTGTTGGCTTGCTTGTTCACCTTGGTGGCCACCACCTTGTCATTCTTCTTCTTCTTCAAGAGATTAGATGTGGAGGCCTTCTTGTTCACCTTGTTGGTGTAGGTGTTGGAGAGCTTGCTTGTTTGCTTTTTGTTTTTCTCTTTCTTCTTTTTCTCTCCCCATGCTTCACCTTGCACTCATAGGACTTGTGGCCTTCCTTGTGGCAAACGTAACAAACCATGGTTTGCTCCTCATCAAGCTTCTTCACTCCCTTGACGGTGTTATCTTAATGAGTTCAGGTTTGCTTCGCCTTGCCCTTTGCTTGTGTCAAGTCCTTGGTGAGGTGAGCCACTTCTTGCCTTAATAGCTCATTCTCCATTGCAACTTCTTGTGTACATGTTGACGGTCCTTACAGTCAACATTATACCATCAACAAGTGCATAAAACAATAATAAACATGTAACGATGCATAGTTGTAGGGTTTGATTTTAACAAGTTCCACGAGTTGTGTAGTTCTCACTTGTTTTACAAGAACATCAACATTTCACTACATAAAAGTATCTCAAGTGATGAATTGGATCATACCATTGCGATGAGCTCGTCGAGACGATCAAAAAGGACATATGGTTTGCTACATTTGGAGTCCCGACGAGAGAGTCCCTATTGGCTACGACATGGAAGCTTCTAGAACAACCTGGAGTGATCACCAAGCAACATAATACAGGGACTAAACTAACAAATTTGACAACATTGGTGAATTACTATTTTCCAGGGAGTTTTACAGAAGATGGAAAGAGATTGAATCCTTCTCCAACAAGACAAATCGTGCAAACGGATGGAAAGGTGCATTAGGGCAATAAGAAAGGTCCCAAAAGACGTCACGACGAAGCAAACACCTGGAGGATGACAGGTGGGGCCGACCAGCCTAGGCCAGGTCCCTCCTCGGCCCATCTTCGTGGAGCGTGACCTAATCGACCTCCTCGATGCATCTAAGCCCTTGTTCAAGGTCGGTTTGATCGGAGGGTCACGGTTCATCCCACCGGGCTATATAAGCAGCCCCAGACCCCCTCCCTGAGAGAACCATCATATTGATCAGATCTATCTTCATCAGGCAATTAGAGAGACAAAGTTAGGGATTCAAAGATTAGAGCTCTACTTCGAGATTAGAATTAGATAGAAACAAGTAGAGTTGAGCGCGGCTCAGGATTCCGGATCGTCATCAGGAGTTCTGGTAATTCTTGTATTTGACTTTGTGCTATTTCAATTATCATTATGTTTCTCTTTATTTCGTTCTTAGTTTATTCTAGTTGTATGCTTGATGTAGTTCTAATTGATAGTAAGTTCATACATATGTTCGTAAAGCGCTTAGTTCGATTCCAGATTGGATTAAGTGGTCGATATAATGTAGGCGTGGTGCTTAGATTATGTTTTCTCCGGGCCAGCAAGTGGTAGATCGCGAGGGTGACTCTTATAGCCTCGTTGAGTCCTTTGTAGTCCACTCCCCGAGTCTAGGACAAGTAGAACCTGGTTACACTGAAGGAATTACTCTGGATATGAACTTCTTTCGTAATGTTCCTTATGTATGGGTGGATAATTAATTATGCTATAGATGATATCATATGCTAGGACTAACTTAGACTTTATAGAAGTAATATAACTTAGGAGTCTAATCTCTTAACGTATCGATTAGTTCTTAATTCTGCTTGATCATATGAGTCTCTCTCTCTAATTATGAATTCCCTGCTAGTCTCTGTTATTTACCTTAATTATTATTATCATTATCCTTTTGCCTTACCCCTGTATTAGACGAGAGGTGAGTAATTAGATTCATGTCTAATTATATATGTTTGCAATTCTAAAGCCATATCATTCTTATTCTTAACCCTGTTAAGCTCCCGATGGTAGAACTATAAATAACGATACCTGAAACATTCCTGGGTAAAATGCTACAATGGGTGTATTTTATCTGTGCGCTTGCAGATAACCTTTATTTCATATCTTATCAAAGTGTCGTGCTATAAATACTCTCACATCTCTAGTGTTGTTGCTAGTGGTGACAGTCTAGCGATAGAGTGATGCTATGAGATGTCCACCCACATTTCTGGCATTAGTACCAGGGGTAGATTCTAACCTACTCTTGGTAGCAATGCTAAGAAATGCCAACAGTACATGAATCTACAATCACATCCTCAACACAAGCTTGTTTGCACATGGGTGAGTCTAAATCAAATAAATCATTGCAAGAAGTAGAGGCATTCTTTTTAGGCATGTCAAAAATTGATCCAGTTTTAGATGCCTTGTGGGTGTTTGCTCTGATGGTTTCAAGATTAGCAACTTTGTTAGTTAGCTCATCACAATGTTTGCACATGATTTCCATTTTAGCAAGCAAACTTTTGTAAGCATCTTGTGTGCTAGCTAACTTTGCTTTTAGTTTTTCATTTTTCTTAACAAGTTGCTCATCATTACTTGTGCTATCACTTATGCTTGCACTAGCTTCTAGTTTCTCAATTTTATTAGATAGCTCAACATTAAGATTTGAAAAAGTTTCATATTGTTCAAGCATAGCATCATAAGCTTGTTGAGATCTATCTATTTTTTTCTTTTAAGGCATTTATTTTCCTTTGTTGGCTAGTGCAAGCTTTAGCATAGTTAAGATTATCTTGCATAAGTTGATTATAAGAAGGTAGCTCATCATCACTATCACTAGAGATAGAGTTTGTGTTACCTCATGCCATAAGGCACATACGCGAGGAGTTCAATGATGAGTGCTTGTGGTCGCGCCTCTTTTGTTGGGCTTCATCATCACTTGATCAATCATCACATGTCTTGATGGTGGTGAGGGCTTTGACCTTGCATCCCTTCTTTTTCTTGCCCTTGGGTGTGGGCTTTTGTTTTGGGCAATCTTCCACAAAGTGCCCTCTTTTGCCACATCTATAACATCCATTTTTTCTTTGCTCTATTTTTTGATTGGTGAAGAGGCAATCTTCAATTGTGATGGGCACACCCTTGACATTGAGCTTGTGGATCATCCTCTTCACTCCTTTCATTAGCTTGATTGTTTCTTCTTCATCTAAGGGGGAGTTGGAAGAGGTGGAGGATTGATCATCATCACTTGATTCATCATCATCATCCTCTTCTTCTTCATCTTCACTTGAGGAGCTTGAGCTTGTCTCAACTTGCTTTTTGCCCTTCATCTTCTTGTGCTCATCACATGTGAGAGCAATGCCTTTGCTTGATGAAGTGGCTTCTTCTTGACCCATCTTGCGTGACATCTCAAATGCCACCAATTTGCCATTAACAATGGTTGGGGTCATAGTGCTCAAGTCCTCCATGTTGTGGAGGATGGTGATGATGGTTGCATACTTGTTCTTCGGAAGCACGGAGATGATCTTCCTCACAATGTCCGCATCACCTAGCTTTGTGATTGCTATAGAGTTGAGTTCATTGATAATTAGATTCAAACAAGAATACATATCACGAACAAGATCATTATCATTCATTTTAAAGGAATCATAACTTGTTCTAGTTAAGTGATGTTTTTGCTCACGTACATTACTTGTACCATCATGGAGCTCATGTAGCTTTAACCAAATTTCATGAGATGTTTGTAAAGTAAAAACATGGTTAAAGACATCCATGCTAAGAGAGTCAAACAAGCAATTTTTGGCTCTAGCATTAAGATGAATTTCTTTTTCATCAACCGCGGTTAACTTGATGGAATTTTTAGGGGGTTTCATCCTATCGCGGGTGACTCTCCAAACACCTAGATCAACTGCTTCTAGGTAACAAGCCATTCTAGCACTATAGTAAGGGAAGTTAGTGCCGTCAAAGTGCGGAGGCCTAGAGGTATCCATCCCAACCACTCTTAGGGGCGTCGGCTCGAAGGCAGTGAAGCCAGGAGTCCACAAATGAGCCAACCGGATCTAATACCAATTGAAAGGACCATGACGCCTAGGGGGGTGGTGAATTAGACAACTTAAAACTTCTACTCTAAACTATGGCCTCTATTTTCCACATAGTCAAAATCTATGCTAGAAAGAAAGCTATCTTATGTGCAACTAAGGTTTTGCTAGGTGTGTTGCTATCTCTACCGCAAAAAGAGTTATGCAACCTATATTCCAAACCTATCAACTAAGCTAGGAAAGGTAAAGCACACAACAAAGGTAGCAATGTAAATGCGGAAGCTAAAGGATGTGATAGAGATGCAAACTCCCGTCGACGACGCCGATATTTTTACCGAGGTATCGAGAAGCGCGCAAGCTTCCCCCTAGTCCTCGTTGGAGCCCCTCGCAAGGAATCCCTCGCAAGGGCCAAGCTCCCGGTCGGGTAACTCCGTGGATAGCCCCGGGCTTTCCCCACACGCAAGTGGGTCTCCGGCTAAGCCTCGCAAGGCACGACCTCTCCCGGATGCTCCCCGCCATCTTCACTATCAAGCTTTCGGCCGAACTGCCGCGGGCCTTGTTCCCTTTGGTACACGGTGGCGGCCACACCACAAACACAGTTGGTATGGTCTCGCAAGACTACAAGCCCTGCCGATGTACAACAACGGTGCGCGTAAGCACCGGTAGGTAAGAGGTGTTTAAACGTCACTAATCACTAGGCCTAACACCTAGAGCAAGCGCAAATTGGTGGTCTAACTAGCCTAAGCACTTCGCAAAGCACCTACACTAATCACCTAGTATATCACTTAAGCACTTTGGTGGCTAGAGCAACTAAATATGTGTCTATACACTTGGTACACTTCCTTGAGCTCCAACCTTGTTGTTTTGGCTGGCCATGGGGGTATATATAGAGCCCCAACCAAATAGAGCCGTTGGACACCGAAGATGGACTTTTCTGCGTAGCATCGGACGCTCTAGTCGGGAGCATCGGACGCACGTCCAATGTCACTTTAACGGCTAGTTGCCAGCCTGACACCATGCACAACGGTCACTCAGCGTCCGATGCCTGGTCATCTGACACGTCCGATGTTCACAGAACCTCTCTGGAACCTCTCTGCATAGGCATCGGATGCAAGGTCCTGTAGCGTCCGATGTTACAACGGTGCATCCGATGTACGCTGTGCAGGCTTGCACAGTGTTATTGTCGCGTCCGATGTGCTCGGTCTTCAGCGTCCGATGCTTCTGCTGACGCTGACACGAGCTAGGGTTTGCCATCGGTGCGTCCGACGCTTGCATAGCCAGCGTCCGATGTCCCTTTCTTGTCATTTCTTCGTGATTTCTTGCGCCGTCTTGGTTCCATTCTTGTGCCTTGGACTTTGCTTGATCTTGAGAGTCTTCTACTGAGCTTCAAATGTCTTGCTTGAGGTGTTGATCACCGGATCACCATGTTGCCTTAGTCCAAGTCACCTTTGCACCCTATTGGACTAGAAAACAAATACTAGCAAACGCATTAGTCCAAAATGGTTCTATTGTTCATCAAACACCAAAATCCAAAGTTAAATGGGTCGAGGTCCATTTTCCTTACAGGGGGGTGAATAGCCTAATAAAATTTCTACAAAAACACTTAGAGCTACTAATTAGTCAATTAGAAAGCGAAGCTTTTTGCTCTAGCTCTACCAAGTGTTGCAAGCCACCTATCCAAGCAATTCTAGTATATTGTAATCACTATGGCACACAAGATCTATGTCACTTTTCTCTAAACTAGTGAGCTAGCAAGAATTAAGAACTTCTAACTAGAGAGCTACTTCTAGCAACAATTGTCACTACACAAGAAATAAAGGATGTAATGCAAAAGGTAGAGAGATATATCGACATCGGCAAGACATGATCAATCACAATATGAATACCAAGAAACTCTGGGAGATATCCAAATAGGTAAGAGACACAATGATTTTCTCTCAAGGTTCACGTGCTTGTTGGCACGCTAGTCTCCGTTGTGTCGACCAACCACTTGGTGGTTTGGTGGCTAAGAGGTGTTTCACAAACCTAGCTCAACACTTAAGCGCCACAAGAACCGACCCACAAATGGAGGTAACTCAATGACACACAATTTACAAGAGCTACCTTTTGGCTCTTCGCCGGGAAGGCACAATACCCCTCACAAATCACCAGGAGATGGCCACGAACAATCACCAACTTGTGCCAAAACTCCTCCACTGCTCTAAGCCGTCTAGGTGGCAGCAACCACCGAGAGTAACGAGAAAAATCGCAACAACAATGATCCCCAAGTGCCACTAGATGCAAACTCACAAGCACATGCACTTGGAATCACTCAATCTCACTTTGTTTCAAGAATTCAAGTCTAGAGATGAGTTTGGATGCTTAGCAAAGCTCACAAGGATGCTAGAGAGTCAAAATATGCAAGAGAGAATCCTTGCAAGCCGGCCATGCCACTTAAATAGCCCACACACAAAGGGCTAGTCGTTGGGCAGAAAACAGCATTGACCGGACGCGCCTGATTATTCAAACTTTCAAGTGCATGCACCTTGTTTAAAATTTGTAGCCTTGCACGAGCATGATCCGTATTTTGGTGTTTGATTTCGTTTCATATGAAGTTCATGATCGTCATCTAGCAGGACTAATGTTGTTCCAGGACCGAAACCCCAGAACACCAGGTTGTTACTCGAACAATCACAAACACGAAGGAAAGCGAATGATAGAGTTATGAATGTGTGGGAACAATGGAACAAGGAGAATCAACATTAATCCTTCCGACCCCTCCTCTTACAGGGAGGGTCAGCCTATTTATATTAATTTTGTAGTTTTTACAAGTACGAAAATACCCCTCCATCTACTCTTAGTTTATAAATACCACAATGCCCTTCCAACTACTCTTCTGGATAAGGCGCCATAGTCATCATGAGGGTAGTTCCGTACACTGACGTTGAGGTGGCCCCGTCTGCTCCCTGTGGTACCGAGCAGCCTCCTTCCGACAAGTGGGCCTCCTTTGTCGCCCTAGACTCTAGACCTGCATGAAGACATTCGAAACTCGTTGCTCCGGTGGAAAGTGCTTTCGGGGACATTTCAGAACGGGTACTGCACAAAATATTTGGGGACATTTCGCGAACTGAACGTGGCCTTAGTAGACCCATTGGGCGAAGAATTCCCGTTTCCTTGAATTTATGTCTATGACTATAATTATGTCGTACGTGTAATGCGTGCGATTTTATCTGAATTGCTGCTTGCTCGTTCAGTGAAAATTCTATAATTCAGCTGGCATCCATGACATTTTGCTGTCCTGTACAATTTGAGAGGTCCTGATTTCTGGTCTGAGATATTGTAGAACTTTTTTTTGTGCGTGCGCGTGTGGCTGGGTATCTTTTCATTCGTTTATTCTAGGCTCTGTTTGGCATGACTTTTTAAAGCTCGGTTTGTATGCTTGATTTGTTGCGAGAAGAAAATATTGTTTCACAGCTGATTTGTACAAATTAAAACTGGTTTACAACTTAGTGACTTCTAACTATATGTGTGGATTTGGTATTGAATTAAGGCTAGATATTGGACATAGCGGCATGCAGCCATTCATGCCAGCCTCGAGGAATTCTCATTAGTCGTCACACTCAACAAGTCACTGCCTTGCTGATGAGGACAAAAAAAGAAGAAGCAAAACTGGGGATGATTTATTATAGGCCCTTTAGCCTCCAGTTAGTGGGCATCTACCGCCTGCCTGATGTTGATGGACTTCCCTCTTTAGTAGTCACCTTTGTTGGAGAGAATGAATTGGATTATTGGGCTAACCCCTAGAGGGGTAGCAATAGTAGCAGCTGTTACATGGGCCTAGACTCATTAACTCTAACACCCCCCGCAGTCTGAACTACCGGCGCAGTGGAGTTTCAAGACTGGGCATGAAAAGAGGCACATCGCACGAGCCTCTCCCGACTCAACTAGCCACTAGTAATGTTGAGACTGGAGCAAAACTCAGAGAACGTCGAAGACAGGAGGCCCTTGGTGAAGATGTCAGCAAACTGGGAGGTAGTCGGGACGTGGAGAACCCGAACATCACCGATGGCCACCCGATCGCGGACAAAGTGGAGGTCGATCTCCACATGCTTGGTCCGCTGGTGCTGAACGGGGTTAGTGGAGAGGTACACCGCACTGACGTTGTCACAGTAGACCAACGTGCTCCGGGTCAGGGGACTGTGGAGCTCACCGAGGAGCTGCCGGAGCCAGGAGGCCTCAGCCATGCTGTTAGCAACAGCGCGGTACTCCGCCTCGGCACTGGAGCGAGAGACCACCGGCTGGCGCTTGGACGACCAGGACACCAGGTTGCCGCCGAGGAAGACAGCATAGCCGGAGGTGGACCGGCGAGTGTCCGGACACCCGACCCAGTCAGCGACGGTGTAGATGACGAGCTCGGTGGAGGCAGACCGGTGGAAAAGCAGACCGTAGTCGACGGTGCCGCGGAGGTAGCAGAGGAGGCGCTTGAGGGCCGTGAGGTGAGGTTCGCGCGGATCATGTATATGAAGGCAAATCTCCTGAACTGCATATGTGATGTCCGGGTGGGTGAAGGTGAGGTACTGAAGCGCCCCCGCAAGACTCCTGTACGCGGTAGGGTCAGTGACTGTGGTGCCCTCGGTCTCTGACAGCTTGGCCTGAGTGTCAACAGGGGTGGAGCAGGGCTTGCAGTCAGTCATCCCAACTCGCTCCAGGATATCAAGAGTATACTGCCGCTGGTGAAGAAAGAGACCCCCGGGACGAGGCTCAACGGTGACCCCGAGGAAGTGATGGAGCACACCGAGGTCCTTCATCGCAAACTCCTGCTGAAGAGAGGTGATGATCCGCCGCAGTAGTGCCGGGCTAGAAGCGGTGAGCACAATGTCATCAACATAGAGCAGCAAATAGGCAGTCTCCCCACCGTGGTGGTAGATGAACAGCGAAGTGTCTGACTTGGCCTCCACAAACCCCAGAGTTAGCAGGAATGCAGCAAAACGAGAGTACCACACCCGAGGGGTGTCACACCCCAATTTTAAGAACAAAATTGGAGCACAATATATGTATGCCAGGATCAATATTCATACATATATCGACATCATAGTAAATACCAAAACAATGTTTTATTAATAATATCGAACATTATTACATAAATGACCCTCGGGTCTGAAATAAAAGTACAGACTCTCATGACAACTGACTCTAATGAAGACTCTGATGAAGACGCAGAAATCTGGACTCCAACTCCACAGGAAGGTCGACCGGGGGTAGCGCCATCCTAGTACAGGTCGTTAGGGTCGTAGCCACCGTCCTCTGGATACTCCTGCTCCTCGTGCGCGTAGTCTCCAGCGTCTGGGTGGGGTAGCAGGGGGACAAAGAGGAAGGGTGAGTACATCGAAATGTACTCCGCAAGTGTAGGAAATATATGCTTATGAGGCTTATATCAAAGGTAGGCTGACACAGTTTGACTCATGCGCCTAAAGCGACACAACCCTATTAATCCTATTATTCCTATGCACCTATTTACTAGGTTATAGACACAAACACTGTAGAAAAGTAATAACACTTGGAGTCGCACCGAGCAAGACCACACTCGGAGTCACACCGAGCAACCAACACTTGGAGTCACACCAAGCAACCGCACTTGGAGTTGCACCAAGTACCCACACCTGAAGTCCATTAGGCAACCGCACCTGAAGTCCATCAGATGACCCGAACCAGTAACCAGTAACTAACTAATCTCGAAGAAGTCCAAGCCCGCTCGTGACCGTGAGCACGACTGATATATCAGTTTTACACTCTGCAGAGGTTGCACATCGTTACCCATGAGTCGTGCATTACCCGTCACGCTAAACACTGCCAAGGTGCATAGCGGGTTGCACTGCAAGGCCTTTACAAAACCCCTCCAAGTCTGTGTTACACGTACTCTAAGGTTTCTCCCCTGTCCATAAGTCAACGACCCCAAGGGACCCCTCTTGAGCCACTATACAACCCCCGTGTAGCATAACTTGGAGAAAACTAATTAATTAGCCAGGTCCAGCCCATCCAGATCTCATGGTTGCGCTGTTTTGCCGGGTTACTTGTCTAAGAACCGGGTCCTAGGGATCCAGGCAGGATATGTCTAGCACGAGCCCAGAACCAGAAACCAAAACCAGCTGCCGCATCCCACGGCACAAAACCACCAATACGGGTCCATCCTGCCGGATTTTCCTAATAACCATGTTACTACAAAATTACCATGTCCACATTGTTTCATAGATCATTAATCAAGATTATTAACATTTAACTCCCATCCCATCCATGACTGCAGGGCTAAGCAACGACACCTACCCAAACATCCCAAAACCAGGCGACAAGGATAATAGAGCAAAATCTAGTAAACCATAGCATAGGATTCAATTTAATGACAAGCATGCAACTACAAGATCTAAACTACTCTAATACCAAAAGCAAAATAAATACAGGGTGCAAGATGTTCAAGAACACTTGCCTGCGGGCTGGGTCGAATCTGCAGGATCACAGGGATAGTCAGGAGCGTCCTCGTACTCCGCACTCTCTGGATCACACATCAATACATGGTCCAAATAAAGCATATAAGAAACAGTACATCATACAGTAGTAAAATAGAACGTAAACTGATCTACTGCGTAGAGCTCGACGAGACGAATCTAACGCGACTTGAACGGGTCAAATCGAAGTTAAAACGAACAAGTTATGGGCTTTTGAATCTGGATGGCAAAACTGTAAATCGGTTGAACTCATTTTCGCAATTTAAATAAATAAAACTGAAAAAGGAAATGGCAGATGGACCGGGCGTCATTTTCTGGGAACTGTGAGGGCTAGATTGCAAAGGAACCAAGGCACATGAACAGTGATGTTAGACGGTGGGTTGATTCTTAGAGAACTCAGGGGGCCGTATGCAAAAATGCCAGCAAGTGGTCGACAGCGTCCGCTTGGACGCCACGTGGCGGCTCGCCACTGGCCATGGCACGCCATGTAGGAGAGGAGACGGTGTGTTGGCGGGAGGACCTCGCCTCGATTTGACACAAACGGAGGGGTCTGTCTGTAAGTTCTCCGTGACTCAGTGCACAGTCGACCCCAGAGCGCGGGTTAGTTCTCTGAAGGCCGAGGGTCTCTTTTGTAAAACGTGGCGGGCGCTGTGAAACAGGTGAGGTGGCGCTGACGGGGCTCTACGTGGCAATCCCTGATTGGTTTGGCTTGCCATGTGGCCTGTGGACGCGCTGGCGTGGACTCGGTGGACTGCGTCCACGACACCGTACGCCTGGTGTATACCGGTTCAGCGCAGGATCTAATCCTGACCGTCGGGGCTAGATCGGCTGGCCGAGAGGAGGGTGGCGCATCTACAGCGGCCGACACGGTGCTCGCCACGGCGGAGCGCCATAGGAGGGCGACTGGGTTCGCTGGAGCGTCGACGCGGTGCTCGGTGAGGCCAAGAGAAGGTACAGGGAGGTAGCGGGGTTGAAGGTGGACTCACCAGGGGCCTTAGGCCGGTCGGAGAAGCTCGGGTTGCGGAGAACGACGACGAAAGCGGTCGTCCGTGGCTCGGATCTCCGGCGGCTCCTCGGTCGGAGACATAGAGAGTTACGCTCCCTGATTGGATGCGCCGGTTAAGTGGCGTGAGCCTCGGCGCCACTTCGAGGTCAGAGAGGCGGATGAGGAGGCGAACAACGCGGTGGGGCTCGGTGGTTCGCTCGGTAATGGCGGTGGCCGTGCCTCTGCGGTGTTGAGAGGGGAGATGGGTTTTGGGAAAGAATGAGACGGGCGCGGTGTTCACCCGCGGTGTTGTTGTTGTCGTTGATAAATGCCGAGAGGGGGGAGGGTGAGCTGTGGCGAGCGGTGGGCGATCTGGGTGCTTCGGCGGTGGCGGCTGGTTTTGAGACGCGAGCCACGCGGGGTCGCGGAGCGGCATGGGACGGCGGCTATGGGTGGAACGCGAAGGGCGGAGCTGTCTGGTAGCGCCTCTAGGTCGGTTGTTGGGTGAGGTGAGCGAGGGCGCGGGGAGGGAGCGGCTTGGGTTGGGGTGGAGTGGCGGTTGTCCATGCCAGGCGCGCGGTGGAGCGAGATTCTCGGAGGGGATGAGTCTGACTTGTGGGACCCACTGGTCAACGAGGGCGCGAGGATGACAGGCGGGCCACGGTGCGCAGAGAGGGAGGGAGGCGGCGGGCGCGCCGCGCTGCAGCCTGCCGAGCGGAAGCTGGGCCGAAGGAGGGAGTGGGCTCCGGCCAGCAGGAGGACGACCCGAGAGGGAGAGAAGGGGAGGAGGGGATCGGTGCGGGCCGAGAGGGGTGAAGGCCGGTTGGGCCAAAGGAGGGAGAGAGGGAGAGGGAAAAAATGGGGTTGGGCCCTTTGCCTATTTTCTTTTCCTTTTTCTTTTCTTTTCTAAACTCTTTTGCAAATTCATTTCAAATCTAAATTCTTTTGAAATCAAAATCACTTTGAAATATTTTAGAAATATTTTCCCTAGGTTTGAAAATAAAATTTGAGTTTGATTTTGTAAAACTTTTTTTATAAATCTTTTATTTATTTTTTAAATAGAATAAAATCGATTTGCCCTATACGGGTTTATTAAAAATTATTTTCCATCCAATCAAAATTATGCAACGGCATGAATGCAACAAACATCTGGTTAGAATTTTTCCTCCCTCTAGGGTTTTGGCCTTTTCCCTAATTAAATTCTAATTAATTTTATTTATTTAAAAATTGGGGTGTTACAAGGGGCCTGCTTGAGGCCGTAGAGTGACTTGTTGAGGCGGCAGACCAGATCAGGGCGAGAAGAGTCTGCAAAACCCGCAGGCTAACTGCAGTAGACTGTCTCAGCAAGTGTCCCATAGAGAAAAGCATTCTTGACGTCCAGCTGATGCACGGGCCAGGAGCGAGAGAGAGCCAGTGAGAGAACCGTGCGGACTGTAGCTGGCTTCACCACGGGACTGAACGTCTCGTCATAGTCAACTCCAGGCCGCTGAGTGAAACCCCGGAGTACCCAGCGAGCCTTGTACCGCTCAAGAGTGCCATCAGCCCGGCGTTTGTGTGTTCATATCCACTTGCCGGTGACGACATTGGAGCCAAGTGGACGGGGCACCAGATCCCAGGTCTGGTCGGCGAGAAGAGCCGCGTACTCCTCCTCCATCGCACGACGCCAGTGAGGGTCATCCAGGGCGTCGCGCACGGAAGAGGGTACCGGAGAGATTCGCGGCTCGCCGGGCGTCGCAGCGAGAGCCCGGGGCCGCAGTACCCCCCCCGCCTGCCGCGTCACCATGGGGTGAATATGACGCGGGTGGCGGTGAAGAAGAGGCGGGTGGTACATGGGCGGCTCGACCCGGGCAACCGACGGTGGTGGAGGCGGCGGCGTAGGCGTCCACGGCAGAGAGGCGGCCACGGGAGGATACCGAGGTGGCGACGACAGTGACGGATCCAGCACCGGGGGCGGTGAGGCCGCCCGCGCACGGCGCTGGTAGACACGCACCGGCTGGGCGAAGCGCGCGGGAGGTGCCGCAGGCGCCGGACCCGCGTCGGGCGCAGGGTCGGACGCAGCCCCGGGGAACGTGGTCGCCGGACCGTCGCAAGGCGCAGGGTCAGGCGCAACCCCGGGGGACGTGGCCGCCGGACCGGCGCAGGGCGCAGGGTCCGGCGTAGCTCCAGAGGGCGGGGAGCCAGGGCACGGTGGAGGGGGACCTGCAGGGTAAACCAGTAAAGGTGGCTGGGCCACCGCGTCAGTGGAAAACAGGGAAGAGAGGTCAAGGTCGGAGGTGGGAGTTTGGGTGGTGGTGGGAGGTGGGGTGGTGGCGGAAAAGGGGAAGTCGGATTCGTCAAAGACAACATGACGGGAAATGAGGACGCGACGAGAGGAGAGGTCAAAGCAACGGTACCCCTTGTGATCCGGGGAGTACCCGAGGAAGACACACCGAGTCGACCGGGGAGCCAGCTTGTGAGCAGCAGTGGCAGTGGTGTTAGGGTAACACGCACACCCGAAGACACGGAGGTGGTCGTAACGAGGAGGGGTACCGAAGAGGGTGTGGTGAGGAGTTGGAGCGGGACAGGCAGCAGAAGGTAATCGGTTGAGGAGGTAGGTGGAGGTGTTTAGGCTCTCAGCCCAAAAGCGAGCAGGAAGGGAGGCCTGCAAAAAGAGGGTGCGAACAGTGTCGTTCGTGGTGCGAATCATGCGCTCGGCCTTGCCATTCTAGGAGGAGGTGTAGGGGCACGACATGCGCAACTGCATGCCATGAGAGAGGAAGAAGGCACGAGACGTGGAGTTATCGAACTCACGCCCGTTGTCACACTGAACGGCCTTGATGGTGAGGCCGAACTGAATGGACACCCAGGCAAAGAAGTGGAGGAGCATGGAGAAAGTGTCAGACTTGGCACAAAGAGGAAAAGTCCAGGAATAGTGAGAGAAATCATCCACCAACACAAGGTAGTATTTATAGCCAGAAATGCTAGGGACAGGAGATGTCCACAGATCGCAATGGACAAGGTCAAAGATATGGGCCACATGAGAAGAAGAAGTAGGAAAAGGAAGATGAATATGTCGGCCTAGTTGGCACGCATGACACAGATGCTCATCGCGAGCTCGAGTACATGGTATGGCAGAGCTACGACTAAGGTGTGTCAAGGCATCGCGACCAGGGTGACCAAGGCGACGGTGCCAAGTAGTAGAGGAGGTGGTGGTGGCGAAAGCAGCTGACGAAGTGGGGGCGAAGACCACGGAGCGGAAGCAGGAAACCGAAGAGTGTAAAGGGGCCCCGTGCTATCGCAGCGGAGAAGAGGACGCCGGGAAGCCAAGTCCTTTACAGTGAGACCAGAAGGATCAAATTCAACAGAACATGAGTTGTCAGCTGTGAAACGACGAATAGAAAGAAAGTTGTGAACCATATTGGGAGCAACAAGGACATCGGGAAGAAGGAATGAGCCATGAGTGTTAGCGGCACCCACAGATGTGACCGGAAGGCAAGAGCCATTCGCGACCATGATGGACGAAGGGTGAGTCGAAGAGGGAGGGTGAACGGAAGAGAGGAGACCAGGGTTGGGAGTGGTATGGTAGGTGGCTCCCGAGTCAGCGATCCAGTCGGAACTGACTGGTGGTGTTAGGCCCAGGGTGCTGAAAGAGCGGACCAAGGCCGTCGGATCCCAGCCGATAGGCCCCGGCAGGGTACCGGGAGGTGGAGTCCCATGCAACGGTAACGGGACAGCCCCAGCGAACATGGCCACCGGTGTACTCCCCTGACCCCCCCCCACACCCACTCGGCCCGGGTGTAGGAGGGCCAAGAAGAGACGACGGAGACAGAGGCGACGGTCGGTGAAGCGACGAAGCGGGAAGGATGGCACCGGCCGCGGGGAAGGCGAGGAGCCGTTCTGCCGCAGCGATGCGACGAGCCAGCGCGTCAGCCGCATCGTGCTCCCGCTCCCACGCGAGGGCAGCCGCGTGCACACACGCTTGGCCCTCTGCGGCAGCAGCCCGGGCAGCGAAAAGGGCGGCAGTGCGGGTGAAGTCGCCGGCGGCAGTGCCCGCTACGGCGCCAAGAGAGGGGCCAAGGAGGAGGCCGCCCGCACCGGCAGAGATCGCACCGAGGGGCAGCCCGGCCGCAGCGCGCGCAGCAGCTGCTGTGCCCGAGGGGAAGACTGCGCTCGTGCCGGCGGTGGCAGCGCCCGCAGCAGTAGCAGCGCGAGGAGGAGCGGCGCCCGCAGCAGCAGCGGCGCGAGGAGGAGCAGCGCCCGCAGCAGCGCGTGCAGCGCCCGCAGCAGCACGTGGAGGAGCAGCGCCCGCGTCCTGCCGGGCCAGCAGGCAGCGCCCGTGCCTGCAGCGCCGAGGAGGCCCGCGCCCTCCCCTGGACGAGCGCCAGGAGCATAGAGCGGAGGCGGAGGCGCGCGCGGCAGCAGAGGAATCTGGGCGGAGAGGGAGGCAGAGGCACGGTCGCAGCAGCAGGGCCCCGCGCCTGCAATCGCCCCGGCCATGGCCGTGGCCGCCTCGGAGAGGGGAGGTGGAGGCAGAGGGTGGCGCAGCCGCAGGGCCCCGCCGCGCCGGCCGGGGACTGCCCGCGCCCGCAAGGACGCCCGCTCTCGCGGCAGTGACTGCGCCGGCTTTTGCACCCGCTGTGGCCACGGCGGCAGCGCCCGCGGCCGCGCCCGCGCCGGCGGCCAGGGCTGCAGGTGCTCTGCCCGGCAGCTGCGCGCGCGGCAGGGGTCCAGGGCGTGGGGAGGGGGAAGAAGGAGGAGGGGGAGGGAGGAGGGCCGGCCATGGCCGTGGCCGGCCGGCGGCGCGCCGGCAGCAGGGGAAGGAGGCCGGCGACTGTCAGCTGGGAGAGGTGGGGAGGAGAAAACCCTAGCTTGATACCATGTTGGAGAGAATGAATTGGATTATTGGGCTAACCCCTAGAGGGGTAGCAATAGTAGCAGCTGTTACTTGGCCTCATGGACCTAGACTCATTAACTCTAACAACCTTGTACACTGATTAACATGCATGTATTTTTTACCTAGTTGCGAGTGACATGCAACCTGACAAACCTGACCGTGCAAATTGTCAAGCGATATTGGCAGCTGAACGCCTAAATAATGTCTTCTTGTGCTTGACACACACAACTTGTTTGCCACCAAGTTCTGTAGTGGTACAGATACCAAAGGTGGAACTGAAATTATGAATGCATACTCTGTTCTTGCATAGTTGTTTATTTTTTTCCTTTTTCTTTCCTGAATTGATTCATTACAACATGACGATGTCAAGCTAAATGAAGTGCTTGTTTGTGAAAGCAGTGTGCTGCATCTATGTGGTTTCTGTAATCTGTCTATCATAAGTTTCAATGAAGC
Source organism: Coix lacryma-jobi var. lacryma-jobi (assembly GCA_009763385.1). Classification (NCBI taxonomy): domain Eukaryota; kingdom Viridiplantae; phylum Streptophyta; class Magnoliopsida; order Poales; family Poaceae; genus Coix; species Coix lacryma-jobi. Next base: position 21,957,326 of record CM019826.1, read on the forward strand.
GTGGGCTACATCTAGACTTGTGGTAACTAAAGAAGCGAACAAGCTTGGGACTTTATCAAATGCAAGTAAGTATAAAACTATATATATATTTCAGTGCCTGCTCAGTTGCTATATCATCTCCCATTATTACTGTTTGCAGTTACAAATACCACCTTCTAAATACATGCTTGGTTAGTGTGATCCCTCCCCTATCATGTTGCTAGGCTATGATAACAGGCTGCAGCTCTAGATCATGTGGTTAATGTACTTTAATTTTGTATCCATGAGATTATGCTGGTTGCACCACCTACATCTTGACAAGAGAGTCTAATTTATTTTTAGGAAGTGTTAAATTTTGTTCACCATCTACATTTCTATATGACAGTACATTCATCTCCAATTTAGACTTCATGCTACCTGGATAAAAAGTGATTATTTTTAGGTAGTTTGTAAGAATGTTTCTCATTCAGTCTATATATTGCACCTATTGCAGGTTAGTAGCAGCAAACAACAAATCATGCCAAGATCTTGCAAGGCTGAAGTATCTATTTAGAAGTACAAAGTGATACAATAGCTGAAGTAATCATGGATATTTAGAGTACTTATTTTGGATTATATGCTTCAGAGCTTTGAATTATATCACTCTCTCAAATATTTGGAACTATCTATTAATTAGAATCATGCAGAGATACTTTGGGTTCCACTTTTTTAGACGGACGGGGGCGGTCCTCCTCCTGCTCACGGTCTCCACTCACCGCTCGAGCCCGTGACTCGTCTCTTCCTCGAAAAAAAAAGCGCGAGCACTCGTCTCTTCCTCAGAAAAAAGGCGCGAGCAGGCGACGGACGCAAGGCCACAGCTCGGCGGCGGCGCGGCACGGGCTCCCGCGGGGCGGGGCGGCGCGGGCTCCCGCGGCGGCGGCGCGGTACTGTTCTCCGCGGCGACGGCGTGGCCTGTGGTCGGCGTGGCGGCGAGGCACAGATCCGACAGCTTCGTTCTCGTCCGGTTTGTCTCCATCAACAACAACCTCTCCCCTTTTTGCCAACACCAGCAGCAGCTAGGTCTTACACTATTTTCCCCAAAAATAAACAGCAAGCTGGAAACGTGAAGCACGCCATCCTCAGTCACTCTTCCTCCTCATCCTCAGTCACTCTTCCTCCTCCATCAGCAGATCTGTGGTTTGCCCAAGGTAAAGAAACCCTAATGCAATTGATATATTTTTTTTGTTAAATGTGCATCAAGTAGCTGAATAAGTATCATGTGATTTTGTGCTTGAGACATGGTTGCTTCTGCGTATGCTAAAAAAATAGCAAAGTCCAATAGAATTTTTTTTCCCTACACTGTAACACTGCTAGTAAATCGCCTCATGTTTCTGATGTCATTCGAGCATGACATGGCCATATTATTTTTCTTTCTTTGATTGTTGCAATGTAGATGGATCAAAGAACCAAGGTTCTGATTTGTTCAGCTGCTGCATATATGTTTCTGTTCATGGTGGCCACAATTATTCAGTCTAGAAAAAGAAAAAGACGTGCCCGTAGAGTTGGTATTACTTATGCACCAATTGAGGAAAGGGATAGAATGAGACAAGAATACCTAGACACAAAGGTTTGGAAGGATGACACAACTTGTATAAACATGCTTAGACTTAATAAAGCATGTTTCTATCGATTTTGTAACCTTTTTAGAGAGCAAGGGTTGATTGAAGATACCACTCATATGTGTGTTGAGCAACAAGTGGCTATGTTTCTAAATACAGTAGGACACAACCTCAGAAATAGGTTAGTTGCCACTAATTATCAAAGGTCAGGAGAAACAATAAGCCGCTATTTCAACAATGTTCTTCATGCCATTGGAGAGCCACGATCAGAATTTATTTGGCCCCCCTCATTGCAAACTCTGTCCAAAATTGCAAGCCGCTATAAATATATATTTGCTGATTTCATATTGTAATACAAGTACGTCATGCTAAGTGGTAATTTAATTTTTAATTAGGTGAGATAAAGTAGTTACGGCATGTAATGGCAAAGCCATTCTATTTATTAATAATATGTTTCTAATACAAAAGGTGGTAAGAATACCCATATTGCAAGGAAGGTGATCATATGAACATATTCAGTCTCTATCCTTTCATCCAAACATGAGACAGGATCGCTCCGTCTCACTTTATCCTCCCAACCAAACAGAAAACAGGAATCATCCCATTCCACCAACCAAACAGAAACAGGAACCATCCCATTCCAGAAAACAGAGTCATGACCATCCCATTCCATCTTGTCTCTCAACCAAACGCACCCTAAAACACACGCACTCCCGAGCCCCGACGCCCGCACTCCCGCACCTAACGCCGCCTCCAGGAAAGAGCCCCGACGCCCGCACTCCCGCACCTAACGCCGCCTCCAGGAAACACACGCGGTGCTGCCTCGTCCTGCTCGCCGGCTGCCGGCCGCTGGCGGCGAGCCATCGCCCCCACTCAACGGCCACCGGCGAAGAGCCTCCGCCCCCGCTTGCTGGCCGCCGGTGACGAGCCACAGCCCCTGCTCGTCGGCCGCGGCGACAATCTCCGCCCCTGCGACGTGGATCCAGGCATCCAGCGACATCCCGTCTTGCTCGCCGGCCGCCAGGGACTCTGCTCGTCGGCCGCCGACAACAAGTCTCCACCCGCGAGACGTGGATCCCGTGAGTTCGTCCCCTTCCTCGTTCTCGATCTACTATATTTTTGCAGTTCGTGACTTATTGTTGCTTGATTTCTTCTCCCCACTTCCTCCACTTGTTCCTCTGTCCATTATCGATCTACTCTGTTCTGCAGTTCTTAATTTCTTGTTGGTTGATTTTTATTATCATGCAGTGGATGGCGTCTCCAAATATGAGTAGGTGGCATCTCCAAATATGTTGTGGATGAGAGTGAAACAAATGAGAAAACAGGGAGTTGATGCACCTGAATGCCATTTATTAATAGTAAGACGTAATAATAGAACTTAGTTAAGTAGAGTGCAATGTTTTATTTGTTATATCAGTTTTAATATGCATTATTATCTTTTTATTTTAAAATAGTAAAATGTATCCGCGTATCGGATTTTTTAGAAAATCGCCGTATCCGCGTATCCGTATCCTTCCGATACCGATACACGTATCCGTATCCGTGCTGCATAGGTTAGAATCATGCAGAGATACTTTTTTTAGCTCAAAACTCAAGAGCATTGAATTATACTGCACTCAGCGGTAGCTCAATGTTTTTTCTTCTTTAACTTATTATTCAGAACTTGTAATTTTATTGACTGAAAAAAACAGTGTGTTGCATGAACCGGAATATGATAGGACAAATTTTAATGAAGACAGGTGACTGCACTGCTTGCGGCCACAACAGACATTGTTGCAGCCTGTTACTGATACCGTGCTTCCAAACAATGATTTACAAGCGGATAATTATTCATTAGTTTTCTTGTGCACATGAAAATACAAATGTAAACACTTTACAGATGTAAACATTTCTGATACATCCAAACAGGGCCTAAGGGATCTGGAAACTTCGAGGATGCTTTGCTGTGCTGCCAACCTGGCGTACCTTCTCCTCTTAGCGCTTTTCTCTGTCTCCTCCCTTCTGCTCGTTGACGGATCCCATCAGGACCAGGTACTAGTATACTCCAAGCTTCTCTTGCTGAATTCTAAATTTGTGCGTGCAATTCATGCTTCTCCGGTTGTTATAGTGCACATGCTAATGTTGTTCTCCGGGGGTGATTAAGCTTCACATCAGTTATATTCATTCAATAAGGCAAGGATATACAAAGTTGAGCTTGAGCTGATTTGTGGGCTGTAGTTGAACGAATTCTCAGCCTGACCGGCTGCACTTATTTGGCAGCTGCAGCTAATGTTTGAGCACATTTGCCGGCTCTGAGTTTAGAGCACTAAGGTTTTATCTCCTGGTGCATATCCGCATACCAAACTATCTTTACAAATTCAGAGGTTAGAGGCGCTATGTTAGCAGTTTTGACTTGTGCAAGCTTATCTGATTAGTTTTCATGCCTAGTTTACCCTCTCAAGTGTTCATTTTCTTACAAGGATCGAGTGCCTGTTGTCAATTAGAGAACTGGTTGACCTTATCTGAATTTTACTAACAGGAAAAGTATGAGATTGGTTATCTTGCAATCACTGGTCCAGATATTTCAGCAAATTATACTTAGGGTGCGTTTGGTAGGGATTCTCAAAACAGTTTCTCTCCAGAAATAGCAGACTCCCTACCAAACGGAAGCTGTTTTTCCTGAGAAACAGAACCAGTTTCTCTTCATACATGTTTCTCTGAGAAACTGAATCCCTGCCAAACACTCCCTATTCATGCAACTGGGATTTATTGCTTGAAACTAAATAATTATGATACTGCTAAGAAATGTCAGAAAATCACTGCTATGTCCCAGATCACTTGCCTTTGTATCGCCACATGAGCAATTATTGTTTTATGGTGATTCAGGAATTAAGACCGATAATGCTTACAATGGTCTCTTCCTAGAAAAACATTGTATTAGTACAACTGATATGCACATTTTAGTGTTGCCTTTTCTCCACTGTTATCTTTGATGTACTCGTTCTTATTCTGGCTAATGCAGAAACTGTTCTTTTTTATGCTTTAGGAATTCCGTGAAGCTTCTGGATCCAGGTACTGTATTCAAACACATAAACTGCACATGGAAAATTTTCATGTATTGTTGTATTCTTTTGTGTTCCACCTAAAATAATATGGTTTTGTTCTGTCTGTACCCTTAGAATTTATAAGTAAGGTTCACACCCTAAAGTAGTTCATTCCTTGTAGCCATAATGAAATTATGAAAAGAAAGATGGAATTACTCCCTTGAGAAATACTATTTAGATTTCTTTGTAGAGTTTGATACATGGACTATTGTCCTCTTCTATTTCACTTGATTCCAGAATTCTTCTTCAAACAAATCCAGATGCACATGAGGTGCATTGCTCAAGGGAAAGGAGCCGTGCAGCTTGGGAAGCTATTGATGAGGTAGCACATGCAACCTAACAGTTCTATCTGCGTTGCTGCATCCGAAACATCGTTACATGTTGACCCTCATTTCTTATGCAGTATTTGATGCCCTTCGTGGAAAAAGAGAAATATGAGCTCCCAAGCAAATGTAGACTTCGTCCTGATAATGACATGTTTCGGGAGCAAGAGCAACATAAGATTCATTTTGATATTAATGAGTGGCATTGTGGCTTTTGCAAGAAAGCTTTCCGAGCAGAGAAGTTCCTTGATCAACATTTTGAAAATCGGCACAAGAATCTTGTAGATAATGTATGTTTACATAACAGTGATTATATTTCTTTAGTATATGTTTACTTATCAGGAATCTGATATTGCCTGTGCTGTTTTCACAAGCTACAACACAACATAGGCAAAACAAAATATAAAAGCTTACAATTACACACAAATGTATGACAATCTAATCCTGATATAAACAATTACGATCCTCTGTAACAACTAAGTAGGACTGCTTGCTTCCAAGTATCCATGGTAGATACTTCTCTGAAATAATTTCATTTCTTATCAGCATAATCAACTGTAAATTGTGTGATGAAAGCTCCAAAACTGTCTCTTATTTTGACTTTCTATTGTGTCACTCTGAAGGGTATAAACTTTGACACCGATATCATGTTGTGTGTTGTGAAAGCAAGGCTGACTTTAGCAAATATATCTTGCGAAGTGAATAGTGAAAGAACAAATTAAAACTACTTTGAACTTGGTGACAAATTTGACAATTAGTACTTGCATTGTGTGTAGCCTCAAATTTAAAAGAAGGTTTTGTTTTCAGCTTGGCACTCAAAAAAGAACCCATGTGAGGATTACTAGACAGCTCTTTTTTTGCTCTAATTTGGACTACAGTTTTCAACATATCCTTGATGGTGCGTGTGTGTTCCGTCATGTGTTTTTTTATTCCAAAGGTGCATGTGTATTTTATGTAAAGTAGTGAGTGTTGGGTTTACAGGTTTTAGACCCCTTTATTCTTAATATAATGATACACATCTCTTCTGCGTGTTCGAGAAAAAAACATTGCTTGATGGTCTGGCAATTGTTTTTTGGACACCATTCGACAAATGCAAATCATAACTTTCACATAACGTAAAAGCTATCTAGCTGAGTTTTAGTAATTCCAGATTTCAGATAAAGCCAACTAATGAGATGTTATCTTTGATCCAAAACTTTCACTGATTTAAAGTAATCTGCTTTCTAGCCGGAAAAGAGAAAAGGGGAAGAACCTTTTTATATTTATAAGCCTTCTTGGCTATGCACTTAAAGGTACCGAGTTAACTTGTTTTATTAATCCTGGTTAATTCAACTTTATGTTTTTTTCCCATGAGGTGGGTTGGTGGCTGTATATTCTCTTAATTAAAAAAGTCATTTACCATCCCAAAAATAATGGATTTTGATCTATTTTTTTTAGAACGAAGGAAGATGCATGGCAGATCTATGCGGAGCACTTCACTGCGATCTGATGATGCAGTTCAAGAAACCAAAAAGTAAATGCAATGCAGCTGCAGCTGCAGCTACAAGGAATCGTCATCTTTGTGAGGTTCTTATCATTTTTTTTTGTATCTGATATAAATTTGGTTGGTTGGTTGGTTTTCTGCTATTCTGGTAACATGCAAGCAATGTTTTCCAGTCGTCCAGTCAAACCTAGTTGTCATGGGACCGACTAGGGCGATTAATCGGACAATTTGGACAAGTTGACACTACCACTAGTTGGTCACCAGGGACCGACTAGGACGATTAATCGCGATTAATCGTGATTAATCGGACGACCAGAAAACATTGCGTGCAAGATACCTATCTTATTATGATAACTTGATTGTGCATTTTTAGCTTGTGTTGTTTGTGTAATTTTTTGGTTTTCCCTATATGGTATTCTACATATTCAGGGCTTCATTCGACATAGCTCCACATGTTCTACCCTTGTTTAAAACAACTGTTTTTACATTGTGATACTGAGAAGCAACATCAGTTCATACATGCAGGCACACTGCCACTGGTGTGGTTAGTTCATTTAATTAGATGAAATCATGTGAAGATTACATGTCTGTCTTCTAGCTCTGAATCAACTGGCATGCTCTGGCCAGCCTCTTCGATATTAGCATAACTGCGTTTGTCTTGAATCAATATTGAAGGATTTTGCTTTGCTAGTAGTCTTATACTTTGTTTCGTATGGCAAACAATTGATTCTACATGTGTTTGTATGATAGCAACGTTCAACTCCCCTCCTTTTACTGACAGAGCCTTGCAGACACTTGCTTTCCTGTTAATCAAGGTCTTGCTGCCAGCCGTCTTCATGGTAAGTGGAACGTGAGTGAATGTAATGATCACTCACTTACATTTGCCTTGTTGATGTACGCTTCCAATGCAGCTAGCATTGCATATATTTTCGGACGCAGCTGGTTTTGTAGAATTTTTCTGATGTAGATCGTTTTGCAGAATTCTTCTTGCGCCAATTTTGTGATGCTCACACTTGCTATAAGGGAACTAAACCTTTCCCCAAAGGTGGCAGGGTGAGCAAAATTCTACCAGGAAATCTTACGCTTTATGTTTGAAAATGCTTACCTTAGCTCAGGTTATTCAGCTTTGCATTAACAAATGAAGCTACACCTGATAGATGCCACCTTTAAAAGCAGTAGATAGCATATATAGTGAGATGGTATCATTTGGTTCCTTTCCTGGCTAATGCACTGCCTTTCATTTTAGCATGTTTCTAAAAGCCTTGTTAAAGAATTCAATACGCCTTGTTAATTTTGCAATCCTAGATTTTCACATATAAAAATGCCTGCTTTAAGTTAAAGCCAGTGCAGTACAAATAGGTGTACATAGATATGGATGCTCAATAAAACAATCATTATCAATTGAACTAAGCTTCATAAATCTCCTTATATATCTAGATTTATTTAATGGTTCAGGAAAAATATCCTGGGAATACTGATATGTTGATAGAGTTCAGAAGGGACCTCTTCATCTTATTGCTATTGTCTGCCCCTTTCTGCAGAAACAAACAAACAGGTTTTACTTGGCTCTCTGCATCATGACCCTGATACTTTTGCCCCTGTTCTATCTCATTGTGTTCCTGCACCAGAGGTTTGCTCTATCTACTTTGTGGTAATAACATTTCTTTTGTGTTGAGCATTTCCAGGACACTCATATTTTGCTATGCAGGGAAATGAAGAAAGGTACCCAAGATCTAAAACGGTTTTCAAAAATTGGGCAGAAGAAAAAGCCATCCTAGTTGTAAGTTTTCTGTGTGTGCCCAAAAATCCTACAAGTAACTATCCTGTGAAAATAGAACATCTGATGTTTTGTTCGAGGAGCTCTTCGGTTTGTCTGTTTGAACCCTGGAGGCTGGAGCTTGACCACCAAACCATTTACAATGCGTCAATGAGCTGTCTACAATGCTGTCTAAACAATTTAATCGACACCCTAGGTTTAAAACTGCCCTAGTATTTTATTACATGCATTTTTGCCAGTATAATTTAATTGTTTGTAGTTGCTAACTAAACCCATGGCATATTGTCATGCTTATCATGACACCAATACACATAAAGCGAAGGTACATGTCAAAAAGCTGCTCTTCAATTTGACATGGATAAAGCCAGGGTGCGTTCAGACCTAGACACAGATGGTTTCGATTTTCAACAATTAGAGTGTACAATAGACTGTTTCTTGACGGTTAGAGCTCTTTCAACAAGTGTTGTTTTCTCTTCAGATCCTGGTTGTCTAATTCCAGCACAGACGACTGAATTGTGAATTCCTTATTTTTCCCTATATTTGGTGCTCATGTCGTGTATGTTCTCCCTGCAGGCCAATAGACTGTTTCTCGTCAAGAGCCAAGATCGCCAGCCACTTGCCGCCTCCTGCTGCTCCGATGTTGTTCTCTCCGGGCGTTACGGTGTCATGGATACAGATTGTGGCCCGACTGGTTATCGGGAACCAGTGGAAGTACGCGCCCGCGCAGCCGGCAAGATCATCCTCGCGGACGAGCATGCCGTTGTTCGTTTAGTTTGTGTACGTCATGCAGGTCATGTTCGTTTGTTTGCTAGAGTATGTGAGTCACATACTTCTGAATCTGCATGTAGCTGGCCAGATGTGATCCGTGTTTCTCGTGGACTTCTTTATATCTAGTTGTTTGCATGTACTCTCTCCATCCCAAATCCATCCCAAATTATAAGGCATTCTAAGAATCATGGAGAGTCAAAGTTTTTCAGCTTTGACCAATATTATATAATAAGATAATAATATTTATGATACTAAATCCAATTAGATTCTTCATTAGTTATATTTTTATAATATATATTTGATGTTATAAAACTTTATGTTTCTCTCTATAATTTTGGTCAAAGTTGAAAAACTTTGACTCTCCAAAATTTTTAGAATGTCTTATAATTTGGGATAGAGGAAGTAAAACGAGAAGGTTCTTGCGTGGAACGAGCGGGATCGGAGTCGCTCAAGTCATGCATGAGGTAGTGCCTGTGCATGTGTGTCGTTGTGTGTCGCCGCTGGCAGCCTTCTCAGTTCTTGCACCGAGTGGGAGACAGTGGTGGCGCTGTCTCCGGCGCGGGGGAGCTAGATCTCCAGGAACTTGGGAGTGGCGGCCTCACATGTTGTGTGGTCGTGCTCGCGCCTCCGCGGGGTGCTCGGGAGGAGAGCGCCAACCCCGGGAACCGTGGTGAAGTACGTGTACCTAGATCGTGTGGCATGGTGTACATAGTTGTCGGTGTTTCGACCCCGGGGGTATGACACCAACTAGTAATATGATCGCGTGCTCTTTTCTTGGATGGTGATGCAAGATGACACAAGGATTTATCCTGGTTCGGGCAAAGAAGGCTCTACGTCCAGCGGAGGGAGGAGGTTCTTGTATTACATGCACCTAAGTGCTTGTACAGGGGCAATACAAGCTCAACGAGCATGGACCCGGGTCCGGACTCATGCGTGTGTGTGGCGTTATATGGACTTGCGAAGCGTGTCTCTACGTGTGCGTGAAGGGCCCTGGTGTCCCCTTTTATAGAACAAGAGGAGGCCAGGGTTACACAGGGTTACACAGGAGTCGGGATGTACAACGCCCAATACGGCGGAGGGTAGGAATGCTGTCTTGTCGAGGTCACTGGAGTTGACGTGGGGGTTGCTGTTGAGGTGTCCTTGAAGCGTGGTTTCCATCCCAGGCGTGGACGTGGAGGCGTGGCGACGTGGAGGCCGTACAACGCCAATTCCGGTACGTACGAGTCGTGGCAGGGTCCCTCCGGGTCTTGGGGGTACCTGTCCTCCAATGGCATGAAAGCTGTTAGGTCTCGAGGGGCGCCGGGCCGGCCTCGAGATGGCGCCTACGGGGGGCTCGAGTCCCCGCAGGTATGGGCAAGTCCCGGAAAGCCCGGTCGTACAGCGGGAATCCGGGCCTCGAGATGTGGCTCGGATGTGCAACAACGCAGAGCATGACCCAACAGTGCTGTATTTGTGCCTTTTGCCCATGCTTGTGGTGAAGACGAGATTTGACTCTGCCCTGGTTCATTGTGGCACACGTCGGGTTCCAGAGGACATGACCGGAGTAGGTGAACGCATTAAATGCGTAGTGTGGGATTGGCATCCGATGTCTGTGCCGCTCGAGGGAGGCATGATGTGTCTCGAGGGATGGTTTACCGTGGCAGAGAGGCTCGAGGTTCCCACGTTGGGTCCCGAGGAGCGGTGCACGGCTATAGTGGGCTCGAGGCCTACGTGCCGGGGTTCGAGGGGTAGGCTACCATGAGGCGGACAGTAAGGCTTTGGCGGGCCCGGGCTCCCCGGTGATGGGCCGGCGTTGGTAGGCCTCGAGGGGTTGGCTTTTTAGAAGGTTAGACTTGCTAGGTTTGTTATTAATTGGTGTTCTAGGTTTAACCTATTTGTTTTGCGTTGATTGGGGGTACCCCTTTTGTGGACCCCCGACAGTAGCCCCCGAGCCCTTGTTCGAGTGCTGGCACTCGAGCAGGGGCTCCTAACCGGGATCCTAAGGGTTAGCTGACTGGTTCTCGAGGGTTTGGTTACCTTGATTCCGTGGGTGTCGCGCGAGCGACACCCGCGGGTGTAGCCCCCGAGGCCGCGGGGGAGTGGTTAGAACTCCCTCGTGGGCTTTTTGCGAGTGTGAATGTTAGTTGCGTTTTTTAGGTTCGGGGGTGTCGAGCCCCCGAGTCTTTCAACCCTCTTTCGTCGAGGGGTGCCAGGCTGAACTGGTCGGCCGGCTCTTCGAGCTGTCCGGCACGCCAGTTGCCCTGGCTTGTGATCCCGCGAGTCCTTTCGATCGGATGCGAGGGGGGATGCCTCGTACTACCACGAGCGGGCGAGTATCGAGGTTCCCGGTGAGCTGGTAACGGGGGAATCCAAGTGAGACCTCGTGCCCCGTTCGATAGGGTCGACTGAAGCCCGGAGGCGATCTCATAAAGCGTGGGCGCACAGTTTGCAGGAATGCCAGGTCCATTCGATAGGACCTGGTGGCTCGATGCCTCCCTCCGAGGGGATTTCACTGCACGTCGTGCGCCCTGCCTTGGATACACGTGAGGGGCCTCGAGGGCTTGGCCCTCGAGCGATGCTGCGAGTGGCGCCCCTTGGTGTCCCTGACTCGGGTGCTCGAAGCCGGCTGTCGAACCCTCTTCGAGGGCCAGCCTTCGCTGCTTCGAGGCTTGGAAGGGCCGGGGCCCGTTTTTACCTTCGTGAAGAAGCCTCCGTCGTCTGGGAATTCTTCTGCCCGTTGGGTGCGCCTTTTTAGGCAGAAACTGTCAGGGAGGGCGACAGACGCGAAGTTGGAGCGACGGTCGTGGTGGGCCCAGGTAGCGGAGCAAATGGGGAGTTGCCGCGTGTACCTGTCAACCGGCTCGAGATTCGGTTAGGTGGGCGCATTAAATGCGTGCGGTTACCTTTTTTCCGTCGTGGGAGACCCCGCCCGTCGGGGTTTTCTCTTATAAATACCGAGTGAGGGGAGAGGAACCCTTTACTTTGCCTTTGCCTTCACCACCGCCATAGCTTCCACACGCCTTCTTCCCGAGCCAGCAATTGGGAATCTTCCCGGCCGCCCGTCCACCGCTCAGATCCGCGCCGTCGCCGCCATGGCCGCTTCGTCCCAGGTGCTGCCGGCCGAAGACTGGAGCCCGACGAAGACGACGCAACAAGAGCTGGAGACGCTGGTGGAGCGGGGGCTTCTCCGCCCCAACCCGCAGGAGGGTCCCGCGTGGTGGATTCTCCCATCGGCGGACCACCGGGAGCCGCACCCGCTGGAGGGGTACGTGGTGAGCTTCACGCGCTACCACCGCATGGGGCTCGGCATCCCGCCGAGCCGCTTCATGCGGGGGCTGGCCCACCACTTCGAGGTGGAGCTGCAGCACTTCTCCCCCAACTCCATCTCGCATGCCGCCATCTACGCCGCGGTGTGCGAGGGGTATCTGAAGATCGAGCCGCACTGGGAGATGTTCGTCCACCTCTTCCGGGGCGAGCTCTTCCACAAGGCCGCGAAGCCGAGCGGGAGGAGGCTCGCGCGCGTGGGCTCCCTCACCATCACCGTGAGGACCGGTCCCTCGTCGGCCAACGTCCCCCGCGACTACCTCCTCTACAAGCTTTCCACCAACCAGGCGGGGTGGGACGACCACTGGTTCTACCTGCGGAACGAGGGCGGGCTCCTTCCGCAGTACACCGGCAGGGTCATCACCCAGCACCCGGAGAAGTGGAACTGGGGCGTCGCGGCGGACAGGCAGCGCCACCTGTTGCCGCTGATGAACACGATGCGGACGCTGGTGGAGGAGAAGAAACTGACCGTCCAGGCGGTCATTTGGGCGTTCCATCAGCGGAGGGTCCTTCCTCTGGCGGACCGCCCCCTTCTCATGTTCGAGATGGGTCCGAACGCCCCGCTTGAGGCGCTGAACCAGTCGACGATGGGCGAGGAGGGGCTGTCTCGGAACGAGGGTACCTCCCGGGTGACGGTCACGGTTCACGGGTCGTTCCGCCCTGAGGAGGCCGACCTGATCGCCATGGCACCCGACGCGGGGTGTCTCGACCTAGTAAGCCATCCTCGAGTCAGGCTGTCCCGAGCCTCCCCTCCTTTCTCTTTCTTCGAACCTTGCTTACTCTCCTTGTGGTTTTCCTTATCAAGTTTTCTTTTTTGGCAGGGGGCGTTCACATGTCGCGCGTCGAGGCCCCCGGTGAGGGAGGACGCCGCGGAAATACAGGTGAGGCGCCTCTCTGCTCAGAAGGATAAGGAGAGTAAAGATGCCAAGAAGAAGAAAGAGAAAGAGAGGAACTTGCGACGGGTGGCTCGGGAGCAGAGGCTAGCGAAGGCTCGTCGTAACCGGCAGCCTGGAGAGGAGTCCCCCGAGCTCAGCTCCACGAGCTCGGAGGAGGAAGATGATGATGAGGAGGAGAGTGATGATGAAGGGATGGATGCGCGTCTGAGGCGCGCGGGGGTCGTCGACATCGGGGCTGAACGTTCCTCTGTGCAGGAGAATGTCTTGGAGGTCCCCCCGGCGAAGGGATCGCGCGGGACGCAGCCGCGGAAGGCCGCGTCAGGCCCAACCTCGTCGGAGGCTCAGGGCACGTCGAGCTCCGTACCGGACGTGCCCGCTGTCGCGAGGAAGCCTCGAACTAGGAGCGCCATCGCCGCGGCGCAGAAGGAGGCCACGACCGCGTCGACCCAGGCGGGGGGTCTCGAGAGGGGCCGGTCCTCGAGAAGCGGCCAGCACGTCGGGAAGGACTCCGGGCCCGACCGCCGCGAGTCGTCGAGGGCGACATCGAGCCCGCGGAGGAGCGGGCAGCATGAGAGGGCGTCGAGCCCCCGCCTCCATGACCGTCGAGGGGGGAGCCCCCGGTCGTCTCGTGACGGGAGTCGTGAGCGACCCCGGAGCCCGTCGCCGCATCGCCGCCGGGAGAAGGAGGCAGACACGGGGGGCGTGACCGTCAGCACGAGCGCCGGAGTAGGTCCCGGAGCCCGCGCCGGGAAAGGCGCCAAGATGACCGCTCGAAGGAGACGCGGTCGCCCCCCCGGGACAAGAGACAAAAGGAGAGCTCTCCGCCGGGGTCGAGCCACGGGAAGCATCGGGAGCCTTCCCCCCATCCGGCCCATACGGAGACGGCTCAGGGGCGTGGCTCGAGCCAAGGGGCGGGCTCGAAGCCCCCGAGCGGGTCCGGCGATTCGGGGAAGAAGACCCGCCGTCGCTTTGGGTAAGTAGTGCTCCTTAATTTCGTTGGTAGGGAAACTTTACCTTTTTACTTTTGGTGATATGTGCTGTTTCTGGTTTTTCAGGGAAAAGCGCTCCCGGCAGGAGGCGGACCCCGCGGTGTCCAAGCGGGCCAAGACCTCGAGCTCTGCCGAGGTCCAAGCACCTCGAGGTATGGCTCCTTCTTCCGCTGGAGAGGCCGCTTGGCTGGTGAAGGCTCGAGCAGCCGTGGCTCGAGGAAGCCAGATGGCCGCTGCGGATCTTGGTGAGGCCGTCGCCGTCGACCACGGGGGTCGAGGCTCTTTCCTGATTCTGACGACTTTGTTCTCCTTTTCAGCAGGGACCGCGACTCCTGGCGCCGAGCCTGCCGTTACTGCGTCCGTCGCAGCTCCACCTCCACCACCTCCTCCACCTCCCCCTTCAGTGGCGCCTACCGAGCAGGCCACTCTTCCCCCCGTCACGACGACCATCTCGGGGGGAATACCCGAGACAAGCGCGGCCCCGTCGGCATCTGGGACTGAGGGGGCAATGGCCCTCGAGACCCCAGTCGACGCGAGCCGGCCCGCGGAGAAGGGGAAGGAGGGAGAGGCGTTGGTGGAGAAGGTGCCGACGGTGGAGGAGCTCCTGGACGAGCTGGAGCGGGTGCCGTCCCCGGTTGAGGGCTCAATGCTGGCGCTCGAGGCACCGGCCAGGGACGACAAGACGCCGGAAGACCCGGCGAGGGAGGAGAGCTTGGGGACGAGCCACCCCTCGAGCGATCCGCTACCGCTCGAGTCCCCGCCTCCACGCGAGGCCGCGTCGTCGCCTCGGGAGGGGACAGAGCAGCAGGAGGAGATGGCGGAGGGGCGGAGGGAGCCGCAGCCTATGCCGCCGGTTGGTGGGCCGCAGCTGGCGCCGCTCGAGCCGGAGGAGGAGGGCCTGCCCATCGTCGAGATCGATCGACCGGTGTGGCCGTATCCTGACGCGCCGAGCCCGACCGGCGCCATTATCCTCGCCGAGCGCTCGACTCGGCAGGGGCCCCCGCGGGAGGCGCGGTTGATCTTCAGGGAGGTGGCCGAGCTCGTGGCGGAGGCGGAGAGGTCCTTCTTGGAGGAGGCGGACAAGTCCGCGCGGGTGGCGGCCGCCCTTGCGAAGGCGGAGGGGGAGCTCCAGGAGCTCCGCGCCGAGCTGGGTCGGAACGCGCAGATGGCGAGCCGGCTCAACGCGGCGCAGGCGGAGACCCAGGCGGCTCGTGACGAGGCCGCCCAAGCTAAGAGGGAGGCCACCACCGCTCTGGCCACGGTGGAGGCGTCGAGAAAGGAGGCCGCCGACGCCCGTAGCGAAGCCGCCACCGCCCGGTCTGCAGCGGAGGCGGCGAAGAAGGAGGCCGTCGACGCCCGAAGCGAAGCCGCCACCGCCCGGTCTGCAGCGGAGGCGGCGAGGAAAGAGGCCGAGGAGGCCAAGAGCGAGGCCGCCACCGCCCTGGCTGCAGCGGAGGCAGCGCGGCAGGTGGTGAGCCAGAAGGATCTGGCCCTCGCGCAGACGGGCAAGCTGGTCGAGGACCTTAGGGGCGAAAAACTCGACGCGCTGTCCCAGAAGCGTACACTCGAGCAGCGCGTCGAGGTCCTTACCAGCGACTTCGCCGCTCTGGGCGTGCACTGCCAAGGTAATTTTTCATGCTTCGTCTTGCTTTGACTTCGAAATTCTTGCGACGCCGCGGACTTACCCCCTTCTGTTTGTTGCACAGATCTTGAGAAGACCTCCGGGGAGCTCCGCGAGACGAATAAGGCTCTCGTGGAGCAACTCCAAGGTGAAACCATGGCGGCGGAGCGAGCGCGCGTCACCCTCGACAGGCTCGGCTCCGTGTGGGGTGCTGACCCGGTGGCCCCGGCGGAGGGCGCGGTGGCTCGGGGCGACGCCCTGGTCGACGCCCTGTGCTTCTTCGACGTGGCCGCGCGGGACCGCGTCAAGAGCGCTCTCCACCACGGCGTGAAGTAGGCGCTTGCGGCCGTCCGCTCCGGCTTCCGCTACCCGGTCAACGTCGTTGCCAAGGGCTTCGTCGAGATCGAGGGGAAGGACGAGGAGTGGAACGACCGCCGCGTCGACAAGATCCTGGAGAAGGTGGAGAGGCCGGGGGCGGCGCTCGCGAAGCTCTTCGAGGAGGACGTGCTGCCTCCCGATGCGGACAGTGGTGCAGGTGGCCCCCCTCCTCCTGGCCCGGACGTCGAGGCTGAGCCCGCGACAGAAGACCTTGGGGAGGAGTACCAGACCGATGAAGAGTGAGGCCTGCGTGCCAAATTTGGGCGTCGAGGCCCTTGTAAAAATTTATGTCATGACTTGTGGCCGTCGAGGCCAACGCATGTGTATATGACTCGTTTGTTTAAAGAAGCTATTTTCTTTTCAAATTTATTCGATCATTTCTCTTTGTCGCTAGCTCGGGCTTCAACCGGCTTGGTCTGTGTTCCTTCGATACGCGTCACGAGTTCCTCGAGGGGAGGCGTAGGTAGGGTACCGTAGCCCGGGGGCGTAGGTGGCCGTCTACGTCGACGCCCCCCGACTCTTGGAGGCTCGCGGTATTTACGGATTTAGACGCTGCTAGTATGCTCGAGGTGTGAATCGAGACGAGGGTCGAATTTTTTGAAAAGAAAACGCGCTTTTTCCGGAGTCTGGGGAGGGGGTTCCCCCCTGTCAGCCCCCGAGGGAGGCTCGACCCTGAGCAAGGCAGGGTCGAGGCTACCTTAAGTTGCTAAGTAATATGAAGGATGGTGCACGAGTTGGCTCATTCATATTCAACGTGTTTGTACAAAGCAACAAAATGAACAAGGCCTCGAGGCCCTTAAGGGTAGAAGCGACGTAGCTGAGATATGTTCCATGCGTTCGCTAGGATCTTGCCTTGACCGTCGTAGAGCTTGTACGTTCCTGGCTTGAGCACTTCAGCTACGGTGTATGGGCCCTCCCATAGAGGGGTGAGCTTGTGGCACCCTCGATTATCCTGCAGCCGTCGAAGCACGAGGTCCCCCACCGCTAGGTCCCTCTTGCGCACGTGCTTGTCGTGGTAGCGTCGAAGTGTTTGCTGGTAGCGCGCGGAGTTGATGAGCGCCACGTCTCGAGCTTCCTCGAGCTGGTCCTTGGCATTGGCAAGCCTCTCGTCGTTGGTTTGCTCGTTGTAGGCTCGAAGTCGAGGGGAGCCGTACTCGAGGTCCGTAGGCAAGACAGCCTCGACGCCGTAGGTTAGGAAGAACGGAGTGAACCCGGTGGCTCGACTCGGCGTAGTCCTGAGGCCCCACAGCACCGAGGGGAGCTCTGCAGCCCACCCTTTTCCAAAATTCTTGAGGGTCTTGAACAGCCTTGGCTTCAGCCCGTGGAGTATCATGCCGTTGGCGCGCTCGACCTGCCCGTTGCATTGAGGGTATGCAACCGAGGCCCAGCTCACGCGGATGTTGTTGTCGTCGCAGAAGCTGGTGAACTTTTTGCCCGTGAATTGCGTGCCATTGTCAGTGATGATGACGTTAGGCACCCCAAACCGATACGTGATGTCGGCGATGAACTCGACAGCCTTCTCGGAGGTGGGGTCGCCTATAGGCTTAGCCTCGATCCACTTGGTGAACTTGTCGATGGCCACGAGCACATGCGTGCACTTTCCAGTTGTCATCCTGAGGGGACCCACGAGGTCGAGCTCCCAGATGGCAAACGAC
The DNA here is from genome assembly GCA_009763385.1 of Coix lacryma-jobi var. lacryma-jobi. Classification (NCBI taxonomy): domain Eukaryota; kingdom Viridiplantae; phylum Streptophyta; class Magnoliopsida; order Poales; family Poaceae; genus Coix; species Coix lacryma-jobi. The sequence goes on from CM019826.1 coordinate 21,975,179, forward strand.
CAAGTGATGGGGATCATCTGCAGGACGTGCGCGGGCTGGTGCGTTTGCTTGGCGTAGAACTGACACCCTTGGCAAGCTCGAACCAGACGCTTGGCATCTCCGATGGCGGTTGGCCAGTAGAAGCCTTGGCGGAAGGCGTTCCCCACCAGGGTCCTTGGCGCTGCGTGATGGCCGCAAGCCCCCGAGTGCATGTCGTCGAGGAGCTTGCGTCCTTCCTCGAGGGAGATGCAGCGCTGAAGGATTCCTGATGGGCTTCGACGATAGAGCTCTCGTTCGTCGCCGTAGACGACGTAGGTCTTGGCCCTTCGAGCGATGCGTCGCGCCTCCATCTTATCTTCTGGTAGCACGCCTTGCATCAGGTAGTCGAGGAAGGGCGTCCGCCATTCGAGGGGTCGTGATGAAGAAGTGGCGGGTGCGTCGATCTGCATTGCCTCAGCGGATGTCGAGGGGTCGTTCTCGAGGGGTGGCGTTGAGGGTCGAGCCCCTGCGTCCGGCTCGAGGGGTAGCGTCGAGGGGCCAGCCCCCGGGCCGATCTTGACGGATGGCTCGAAAACGTCCCTCGAGAAGACGTCTGGTGGGATGGTGCCGCGCGTGGATGCTAACTTAGCCAGCTCGTCTGCGGCCTCGTTGTACTTTCGAGCGATGTGGTTGAGCTCGAGGCCGTAGAACTTGTCTTCTAGCTTGCGCACTTCTCCGCAGTATGCTTCCATCTTGGGATCGATGCAGCTTGAGGCCTTCATGACCTGGTTGATGACGAGCTGCGAGTCCCCTCGAACGTCGAGGCGTCGGACCCCAAGCTCGAGGGCGATACGCAGCCCGTTGACGAGGGCCTCGTACTCAGCGACGTTGTTGGAGGCGGGGAAGTGCAGACGCAGCAGGTAGCGCATGTGGACTCCGAGGGGCGAGACGAAGAGCAGGCCCGCGCCTGCCCCTGTCTTCATGAGGGACCCGTCGAAGTACATAGTCCAGAGCTCGGCTTGGATTTGCGCCGACGGGAGCTGGGTGTCGGTCCATTCAGCAACGAAGTCCGCCAACGCTTGCGACTTGATGGCTTTTCGCGGAGCGTACGTGATGGCCTCCCCCATCAGCTCGGCAGACCACTTGGCGATGCGCCCTGTGGCCTCCTGGTTGTTGATGATCTCTCCGAGGGGGAAGGACGATACTACCGTTACGGGATGAGCGAGGAAATAATGTTGGAGCTTGCGCCTTGTGACGACGACGCCGTAGAGCAGCTTCTGGATGTGTGGGTACCGGACCTTGGCCTCAGAGAGCACCTCACTGATGAAGTACACCGGCCGTTGGACTGGTAATACGTGACCCTCCTCGTGTCTCTCGACGACTACGACCGCGCTGACCACCTGGGTGGTTGCGGCCATGTAGAGGAGGAGAGGCTCGGGGGGATCGTCACCCTGGGCTGGTCGCGGTGGCACAAGAATTGGCGCGGAAGTCAGCAACCCCTTCAACTTGGTTAGGGCTTCCTCGGCTTCGACGGTCCACGCAAAGCGTTCCGTTTTCTTCAGCAGGCGGTAGAGGTGTAGCGCCTTTTCCCCTAGCCTCGAGATGAACCTGCTGAGAGCGGCTAGACAGCCTGTCACTTTCTATACGCCCTTGAGGTCTCGAATTGGGACCATCTTCGTGACTGCTGAGATTTTTTCGGGGTTGGCCTCGATCCCCCGCTGTGAGACAATGTAGCCAAGTAGCATGCCACGAGGCACACCAAAGACACATTTCTCGGGGTTGAGTTTCACATTCTTGGCCCGAAGGCACTCGAACGTGGTCTCGAGATCGCTGATGAGGTCCCCGACTTTCTTGGTCTTAACCACGATGTCATCGACGTAGGCCTCGACGGTTTTGCCTATGTGTTTGCCAAAGACATGCTGCATACAACGCTGATACGTTGCCCCGGCGTTTCGAAGGCCGAAGGGCATTGTAACATAGCAATACATACCAAATGGCGTAATAAAGGAGGTAGCGAGCTCGTCGGATTCTTTCATTTTAATCTGGTGGTAGCCGGAATACGCATCGAGGAATGAAAGTACTTCGCACCCCGCAGTGGAATCGACAATCTGATCAATTCTAGGTAAAGGAAATGGAACTTTTGGACATGCTTTATTCAGACCAGTGTAATCTACACACATCCGCATTTTTCCATTCTTTTTCTTGACTAGTACAGGGTTAGCTAGCCACTCCGGGTGAAATACCTCCTTGATGAATCCAGCCGCCAAAAGCTTGTGCACCTCCTCACCGATGATCCTGCGCATCTCCTCGTCGAAGCGGCGCAGGCGTTGCCTCACCTGTCTGGACCCGGCCTGGATCTCCAAGGCATGCTCGGCGACTCCCCTCGGTATGCCTGGCATGTCCGAGGGGCTCCACGCAAACATGTCGATGTTCGCGCGGAGAAAGTCGACGAGCACTGCTTCCTATTTAGGCTTGAGACTGGCGCTGATGGCCAGCGTCTTGCCATTGGTCGAGGTCGGGTCGACGGGTATCTGCTTGGTGTGCTCCGCCGGCTCGAAGGTGCCAGCGTGGCGCTTTGCTTTAGGGGCCTCCTCGGTGGCCAGGGCAGCCAGGGCCTCGAGCGAGTCGAGTTGGATGTTTGCCTCCCCACGCTCGACGCACTCCACGTCGCAGTGGTACGCGTGCTCGTAGGAGGTGTCGACGGTGATGACCCCTTTCGGCCCCGGCATCTTGAGCTTCAAGTACGTGTAGTTGGGGACCGCCATGAACTTGGCGTAGCCGGGCCTGCCGATGATGGCGTGGTAGGTCCCTTGGAACCCGACCACCTCGAAGGTGAGCGTCTCCCGGCGGAAGTTGGCCGGCGTGCCAAAGCAGACAGGCAGGTCGATGCGCCCGAGGGGGTGTGCCTTCTTCCCTGGTACGACTCCGTGGAACCCCCCAACGCTGGGTCGGAGCTGGTCCCTCGAAATGCCCAGGAGGTCGAGGGTCTCGAGGTATATGATGTTGAGGCTCGAGCCCCCATCCATCAACACCTTGGAGAACCGTACATCGACGATGACGGGGTCGACGACAAGAGGGTATGCTCCCGGATTTACGACATGATCCGGATGGTCGTCACGGTCGAACGTGATCGGCGCATCAGACCAGTCGAGGTACCGGGGGGCATCGTGGCGGAGTGCAAAGACCTCCCGGCGCTCCTTCTTTCTCTCTCGAGCCGAGAGCCCGACGGTCGGGCCCCCGTAGATCATGAAGCAGTCGTGCACCGGGGGGAAGTCCGCGTCCCCGTCGTCGCGTCGATTGTTGTCCTTGCCCTTAGGCGCGTCTTCCTTCTTGTCGCCGAGCTTGGAGTAGAAACCCTTCATCAGTCGGCAGTCCTTCAACTTGTGATTCACGACACCCTTGTGATAAGGGCAGGGGCCCTCGAGCAATTTGTCGAAGACCGCCCCGTCAGGGGGGCCTTGAGGCTTCTTATGCTCGAGGGCGCCCACGAGCGTTTCTTCATCGTCGTCGTCATCGGCGTCGCGCTTCGCCTTCTGACCTTTGCCTTTGTTCTTTTTCTTTTTGTTGTTGTTGTTGCGGTTCTTGACGTTGTTGCCCTTGCTCGAGCCCTCCGGTGCGGCCACCGCCTTGCCTTTGTCCGTGGAGCGGCCAAAGAAGGCCCCCACTGCCTCGTCGCCTGAGGCAAAGCTGGTGACACGGTTCATCAGATCCTCGACCGTCTTGGGACGGTAGCGCCCTAGCTCGTGGACTAGCTCTTGGCACGTCGTGCCTGCGAGGAACGCCGAGATGACATCCTCATCAGGCACGTGGGGGAGCTCGAGGCGCTGCTTCAAGAATCGTCGAGCGAAGTCACGGAGGGGCTCGTCCGCTGTCTGCCTGCAACGTCGTAGATCCCAGGGGTTGCCTGGGCGCACGCAAGTCCCTTTGAAGTTCCAGTCGAAGACCCTGACTAGGTCGGCCCAGTCGTGGATCTGATGTGGCGGGAGCCCCTCGAGCCACCGACGGGCGGTGTCCGAGAGGTAGAGTGGGAGCTGGCGTATAATCGCGCGGTCGTCGTTCTTCGCCCCGCCCAGTTGGCAGCCCAGGCGGAAGTCGGAGAGCCATAGCTTGGGCTCGACCTCCCCGTCATACTTCGCGATGTTGGTCGGTGGTCGGAAGCGATCGGGGAGGGCCGAGGTGCGGATGGCCCGGCTGAAGACCCTGGGGCTCGAGGGTTTGCCGGTCTTCGTCACTATCGTAGCGCCCCCCTCGATGGGCACTATAGCCACGCTCCTCGACCCCTTTGTCCTTGCGCCGGCGGCTGGCGTCGCGCCGACATTGTAGCACTCCTTCCTCGGCCTTGGTGATCGCCTCTCGCAGCCGCGCGAGCTGCGCCGCCTGGTCGTCGTTGCGCTGAGGTGATGCACCCGGTGCCGGGGGCTCATCGCGCGCGTCATCGGGGTCTCGAGGTGGCCGGTTGTCGACGATCCGCTCCCGGACTGGCCTGGCTCGAGGGGCGTCCGGCTGGTGGACGGACATCTCACGCTCGTTACGGGGCGCGTCTGCTGGCTTCCCCGAGGCCGCCCCGCGGCGGCGCGAGGCTGAGCTCTCAGCCTGCTGCACAGCGGCTGTCTCGAGGAGGTTCTTCATTTCCCCGAGCATGCGCCTGGCGTCAGGGTTGGAGACGGCGGGTAGATCACGGAGCAGCATTGCGGCCGCCACCACGTTCTGCCCGGCTCGCGGGAAACGCACCTCGGGGCGTGCTGGTGCCCCGTCCTCGAGGATCTGCCGGTGGACCTCTCGAGCGCGGCCACGAACACCGGTGCCTCGAGGCTGGGCTTGTTCCTGCACTAGGGTTTTCTCGAGCTGCAGCAGGCGTTGTCGGTCCTCCTCAGCCTTGGCGATGGCCTCCCGCAGCTGCGCGAGCTGCGCCGCCCGGTCGTCGTTGCGCTGAGGTGATGCACCCGGTGCCGGGGGCTCATCGCGCGCGTCATCGGGGTCTCGAGGTGGCCGGTTGTCGACGATCCGCTCCCGGACTGACCTGGCTCGAGGGGCGTCCGGCTGGTGGACGGACATCTCACGCTCGTTACGGGGCGCGTCTGCTGGCTTCCCCGAGGCCGCCCCGCGGCGGCGCGAGGCTGAGCTCTCGGCCTGCTGCACAGCGGCTGTCTCGAGGAGGTTCTTCATTTCCCCGAGCATGCGCCTGGCGTCAGGGTTGGAGACGGCGGGTAGATCACGGAGCAGCATTGCGGCCGCCACCACGTTCTGCCCGGCTCGCGGGAAACGCACCTCGGGGCGTGCTAGTGCCCCGTCCTCGAGGATCTGCCGGTGGACCTCTCGAGTGCGGCCACGAACACCGGCGCCTCGAGGCTGGGCTTGTTCCTGCACTAGGGTTTTCTCGAGCTGCAGCAGGCGTTGTCGGTCCTCCTCAGCCTTGGCGATGGCCTCCCGCAGCTGCGCGAGCTGCGCCGCCCGGTCGTCGCTGTGCTGAGATGGTGCAGCCGGTGCCGGGGGTTCGTTCCTCCCCTGAATGCGTGATCCGCCCGTCGCAGCCACGTCGTTGGGCTCTTCGAGGTTGAGTACCGGCCTGCCGTCGTCGCCGTCGTCCTCGGTATCGCTCACGACCCCCTCGAGCTGGAAGCACTCCCTGGTGGGATCCCAGAGGTCGGGGTCGTGGTAGTCGTACTCGTCGGAGTCAGAGCTGTTGATGTCGCGCCGCCCTGTCTCGTGCTGGGACTGCAGCTCGCGGTACCACTCTCCGATGGTGGCTCGCCGGGGCGGCTCGACGGCTCGTGAGAAGCCGCGGTCGACGTGCGCGGGGTAGACGATCTCCAGGTCGGTGATGGCTCGTAGGATCGCGCCCGGACGTTCCTCCCGTTCTGCCGCCGCCCGGTCCCGAAGGCGCTTGTCGAGGTCGTGGGCGTAGACGGCTGCGGAGTTGTTGAGGCCGAACGGGAGCCGCTGGCGTCGAGCGCGGTACACCCCGTGCGGGAGGAAGCCAGGTGGTGTCAACGGTGCACGGCTCGGGGGCCTCTGGCCAGGATCCTTGTCCGTGCGCATGACGAACGCGAACTCGCCGGGGGAGTGCGCGCGCGCCCTAGAAGTCGCCGGCCGCGCGCCGGGCAGATTTCCCCTCGGGGGCCCTGCGCCGGCCGCGGGGAAGTGAGTGTACGCCGCGGGCACCGCCTGTGCCTGGCGACGATGGTGACGACGGCGTCGCTCACGAGGTGGCGACGCGTGGTGGTGCGGGCGACGCGCCACGCCTCCCGCGCGGGGTGGCGTGACACGCCCTCCGCTCGGGCCCTCCGTGGAGAGCAGGGTCAGCTCGTTGCCGCTGCCGGTGGCCAGGAACTCGAGGCTCCCGAACCAGATGACGGCACCAGTAGAGAACGAAGGAGTGGAAGAAGCCATCCAGGAAACAACGAGAAATCGACTCGGACACGCGAAGCCCCCTACCTGGCGCGCCAACTGTCGGTGTTTCGACCCCGGGGGTATGACACCAACTAGTAATATGATCGCGTGCTCTCTTCCTGGATGGTGATGCAAGATGACACAAGGATTTATCCTGGTTCGGGCAAAGAAGGCCCTACGTCCAGCGGGGGGAGGAGGTTCTTGTATTACATGCACCTAAGTGCTTGTACAGGGGCAATACAAGCTCAACGAGCGTGGACCCGGGTCCGGACTCGTGCGTGTGTGTGGCGTTATATGGACTTGCGAAGCGTGTCTCTACGTGTGCGTGAAGGGCCCTGGTGTCCCCTTTTATAGAACAAGAGGAGGCCAGGGTTACACGGGGTTACACAGGGTTACACAGGAGTCGGGATGTACAACGCCCAATACGTCGGAGGGTAGGAATGTTGTCTTGTCGAGGTCACTAGAGTTGACGTGGGGGTTGCTGTTGAGGCGTCCTTGAAGCGTGGCTTCCATCCCAGGCGTGGACGTGGAGGCGTGGCGATGTGGAGGCCGTACAACGCCCATTCCGGTACGTACGAGTCGTGGCAGGGTCCCTCCGGGTTTTGGGGTACCTGTCCTCCAATGGCATGAAAGCTGTTAGGGCTCGAGGGGCGCCGGGCCGGCCTCGAGATGGCGCCTACGGGGGGCTCGAGTCCCCGCAGGTATGGGCAAGTCCCAGAAAGCCCGGTCGTACAGCGGGAATCCGGGCCTCGAGATGTGGCTCGGATGTGCAACAGCGCAGAGCATGGCCCAACAGTGCTGTACTTGTGCCTTTTGCCCATGCTTGTGGTGAAGACGAGATTTGACTCTGCCCTGGTTCACTGTGGCACACGTCGGGTTCCAGAGGACATGACCGGAGTAGGTGAACGCATTAAATGCGTAGTGTGGGATTGACATCCGATGTCTGTGCCGCTCGAGGGAGGCATGATGTGTCTCGAGGGATGGTTTACCGTGGCAGAGAGGCTCGAGGTTCCCACGTGGGGTCCCGAGGAGCGGTGCACGGCTATAGTGGGCTCGAGGCCTACGTGCCGGGGTTCGAGGGGTAGGCTACCATGAGGCGGACAGTAAGGCTTTGGCGGGCCCGGGCTCCCCGGTGATGGGCCGGCGTTGGTAGGCCTCGAGGGGTTGGCTTTTTAGAAGGTTAGACTTGCTAGGTTTGTTATTAATTGGTGTTCTAGGTTTAACCTATTTGTTTTGCGTTGATTGGGGGTACCCCTTTTGTGGACCCCCGACAATAGTGTAACAGGAGAGGGGATCAGGTGGAGGAATTTGGGGATCGGATGATTTAGAAGAATAAGATCAGGGGGAAAAGTGTAGCACGACAGAGGAAGAATTGTATTTAGAGTTTAATAGTTTGACTAGCACAAATGCCCGTGCATTGTAACGGGAGCGAGAGAAATAGTTTATTGCATGGTTAGTTATATGCACATATGTTGCTACTCCTTCCGTCCAAAAATGATGTTCGTATTAGACTAGTCAAAAAGTCAAACTTTATAAATTTTGATCAGCAATTAATCAAATTGTATAAAAGTTTGGAGTATAAAACTTACACCAATAGATTCGTGTTAAAAGTGCCTCTAAGATGCTATTGAGTTTTTAGCCACCAACTTTATATTATAAGAGAAATTAATGGTCAAAATATATTTTGTACGACTTTTTGACTAATCTAATACGAACATTATTTTTGGACGGAGGGAGTATAAAAGAAAATAGAAACCTAAAAGATCATGTCGTAACATAATTTGTGACATATACAATTGTTATGAAAAAGTGACAGTTCAATACCAAATGTAGATCGGCCAAGGAGAGGCTCGGGAGTTAAGAATCCTTTATTTTTTTTATAAGCAGGTTGGATTATCATCAACATATATTCCAATTTAGTATCTGATACTCCCTCTATCCTAAATTATAAAGTTATTCTAAGAATTTTGGAGGGTCAAAGTTCTTTCTTCTAAGGCCAAACACTTTTAACCCAAAACCGAGAACCAAATGCTCAGTTTTTTCGATTTTCGCTTCAGTTCCTAAATTTGTAAACTTCGGTGCATTGTTTGGCTTTGCTTTCACTTTCCAGACTCTAGAAACCGACCAAAGTTTTACAGACCACATTGTCTTAGCAAAATTACCCGTGCGTTGCAACAAGATTTAAAATCTATAATTGAATGACTTGTAGTTCAAAAGTCATGTCATACAGTTCTAGCATGTTAAAACCGGACTTATACCGTGCCTTGACACACATTGTTTAATACATGAGATACGAAAGGGTTCATGCAATCATGCGTTCTAGCAGATCCACCTTAATTCAAGTATATATATATATATATATATATATATATATATATATATATATATATATATATATATATATATAGAGGATTGCTATTGAGCATGCAGCGCTCTAAATATTATTTGGAGCATCCACCAATATGTAAATCCCGCAACCATAAATTAAATCCTGCAGTAGTAGAATTTTAGCGTAACAAAACTTCTGAACCCGCAACCATAAAATTCTGGTCCGCAACTGTAAAACTCACCCAAAAGTAATTTTAGCGCCAGCTATTACGTCAAACTGCAAAAGACCGATAAGTTTTACTACTATTCATTAACGCATAGGAATAGCACACTACTGCCTTCGGTCACTAACTTTTACTCCTATTCATTAACGTAAATATGGTTAATTATTAGCTTCCTTAGTTATACGCATTTATGGTTAATTAGGACAAATCAAATCATGAACTTCCTTAATTATAGACATTTACGATTAATTAAGGAAAAAACCTGCTTGCGTATAAAAGTCTGAATATGCAAGGGAAGCATATAAAAACTTGAATATGCATGTGCTCAAAAAAGCTAACTTGCATTACTTTTTGGCAATACATAGATGGAGAAAAATCATAAAAAATCAGTCACATGATGCTAACGATACATAGTATTTTGTGTATTTTACACATATTTTTTACGCTACATATGAATCAGTAGAAAAATCTATGAAGTAAATAAAAAAAATGAACACACACGTACACACAACCACCCTAGTTACTACTTTGCATGTGACCTAGACAAGGACGATACGGCCGTACCGTTGATTCATATGGCAGCAAAGGGAATCCCACAACCGACAAAAACTATCTTTGACTGCATGTGAGAAAGTTTTACTGTTGTGAGCTTTCTTTTATGGTTGTGGAGGAATCGCTCCTGCCAGTGCTCATCAACTCGCCCCTTTCTTTTACGGTTGCGGAGGAATTGCTCGTGTTGGCGCGTCCACCACATACTTTAATGGTTGCGGGCCAGAAATTTTACGGTTGTGGAGTCGCTGGTGCCGTACGCTCTAAATATTATATAGAGCGCAGCGCTCCAAATAGCGGGGTCATATATATATATATATATATATATATATATATATATATATGTATGCTATTGTACACCTTAGGTCTTGTTTGGCTGCATCTAAATACACCTCAATCCACATGGGTAGGAGTGGATTGGAGGAAAACTTGAACTAAATTACACCTCAATCTCTTCCAAACCACGTGGATTGAGGTGTATTTGTGTGCAGCCAAACAAAGCCTTAGATGTAGCTTATTATTCTACACCCAGACCAACCCAGCTAGCAATCAAACCCCTGCCCGCACCCCTCGCGCCCAGCCCATCGGTGCCCGCACTCGGCCCTCCTAATTTTTTTGTCCGCCTACGGCCCGCCCGCCAAACCCCTCCCCACGCGCTCCGCGCTCGCTCTCGCTAGGCCCTGTGCGCACGCACCTGCACCGACAACGTAAAGGTCATTATGCATACACAGGAAGTGAACAGATTAAATATTTTTTCGTGCTACTAGTTGCATAGTAGAACGGTACTCTATTTGATTTTTATTTGCATGCATGCGTATTAAAAATAAATCAATTCATATGATACTACTTTAATTTTTTTTTTGCATTCTTGTCTATTAAGAAGAAACTAATTCATGTGTTAATTTGTAAACCATGCGCATGCTAGTAGTTTGGTACAGCCACCAAGCTTAGAACAAATTTATCAAGTATTTTGCTAGTATCTTTAAGTATTTTATCAGTACTTTGGGACAATCGGTACTGTAACTTGAGTAGTTGTGAGTATCTTTAAGTAGTTGTCAGTATCTTTAAGTATTTTGTCAGTATTTTTTTGGTAGCTTGGTAGAGTTGGTACTATAATTTCAGTAGTTGCTAGTACCTTTATAGCTGGTACTATAACTTCAGTAGTTACTAGTATCTTTAAATATTTTTCAATATCTTTAAGTATTTTGTTAGTAGTTTTAACAGTACCTTAGTATTGCCGGTAATATAACTTCAGTAGCTACTAGTACTTTAAGTAGTTGACAGTATATTTAAATATTTTGTTAGTACCTTTAAGTATTTTTTTAGTAGCTTCATACAGCTGGTACTATAACTTTAATAACTGTAAGTATTTTATTGGTAGTTTTAAGTATTTTGTCAGTAGTTGTAATATCTATTAATATTTCATCGATATTTTTATCAGTATTCTTACTAGATTTCGATATTTTTTATTTAAGTATATACGATGGTTGTCAGTATTTTTTTCAGATGCTGTTGTCAGTACTAGATTCTAGTATTGTTCTGGGTGTTTTTTAGTAGAATTTTTGTCACGCCTTCTATCTCATGCACTAAAATATCTATTTTTACTGTTCTCTTTGCACATGGATATATTAATGAATCTATCATCATCTAGCTGATTGCCGCAACACCCAACTACTTTTCCAGACATCTCTCATCACTAGTCAATATTGTAAAGCATATGGCTGACACCGAGACTGCTCATGCGCAATCGACTGCGGGTAGGCCTGTTAGAGCAGGTACAATAATTGACTTATAGCCAAGCAAATGCTGATGTGGAGGAGAGAAAAGAGGAGAGAGAGGAGAGCTTGGCTCCCATGCAAGCACCAAGTTGAGCACGGAAGCATAGGTAATAGTGGGTCCTAATAGAGATGTATGTGAGGAGGAATAGGAAAGAGAAATAGTTTGTAGCCAAATAAAAGACTAATTATTGTATAGCTTGGCTCTTAGAGTTTGGCTTATAGCCAAGCACTTGGCTCTATTACTAACCATGCCCTTAGAGCAAGTATAATAACCGGCTGTAAGCCAGCTAAATGCTTAGGTGAAGGAGAGAGAAGAAGAAAAAGAAGGGAAGCGGGCTGTAAGCTTACAGCCGGCTTCGACACAAGAACCGAGAAACTATGTGAGAGTGATGAGTGGGTCATGTATTAATTGTGAAACACTAACCACTGTACAAGCGGGCTGAGAGAAGGTTGTAAAGATTCTTACAGTCAACTTGTTGGCTGTATTATTAGCCTTGCTCTTAGCTGCTGCAGCAGGTTGCTGTGCATCCCATACGACCTACGGTCCCTGTACGGGAGGCAAGTTGAGCGCGTAGGCTGGGCCAGGGGGAGCGGAGGCGGGGAGTCGTGCCGTTGGGCTGTTGTGTGGACTCAGAAGGTGGAGCGCGCAGGCGGGTCGGTGGTTTGTTTTACCTGGGCCGGTTGGGTTGGGCTGGTGTGCAGTGGTTGGTGTAGAATAATATTCTACACCTAGAGTGTAGAATAGCGCTGCCGTGTGTATATATATATATATATATATGCAAGTGAGCGCTAGATCGGTTGGTCTAGCTGTTCTCCTTGCACCCTGCCGGCCAGAGTTCGAATCCCCATAGGGGCGGATTTGTTGGCCGGAGGAGGCGCAGTTTATCTGCGCGTTGAAAAAAAATCCCCTTATCTGCCCCATGCCAAAGCACAGGTCTAAGGACAGCCCAGCCTCACGGGAGCTGCGGTGCCGCTGTGTATGGGTGGGGGTGGGGCAGGGGTTCGGGGGTTTTTCTCGACCTGCGTGAGAAGGTCTTCTTCTTAAGCATAATGCCCGGGGCTGTCTTACTCCCACGGGTCGAGTTTTTTTTTATATATATGCTACAGAAATAGAAAATAAATTCAGCATTGTGTGAAGAAATTGGCTCAGAACGCTACTGCTTCCCTTCTCACCCAAAGGCCCGTTGGCCCAATAAGGCCCAAGTCGGCACTTTTCTCCCCTACGAAGCTTCTTCCCAGCTCTGCATCGCTTCTCTCTTGCTCCTGCAGTCCTGCGCTCAATTTGTTCGTACTTTCTCTGTCCCCATCCGGTTGCTCTAAAAAATTACTGATCCCAATCCTAGTCAGTGGCTTCGGCTACGGCTTGGGCGCTCGGCGAGAGGCGGCTCCAGGCAACCTCCCTCGTTGGAGGCGGCGGCGACATGCGTTGAGTGATTGGCGCGTTTGGGCGAGATGTGCAACACACACGCTCACTTGGCCTGCCGGTGAGCTATGGACCAGGCAGCCCCTGCGGAGGCAGCAACGCAGGTGTATCTAGCCAGCCTGCGCGGAAGAACTGGCAGGCGGCGCCGGCTCACCTAGCCGTACGAGTGGGCGCCTCGGGTGACCTTTGGAGTGATCCCGTCCTCTTTGATTCTTCTTTCTCCGATTTCCTCGATTAATTTTTCTCTGACTTCCTCTTCTTTCAATTTGTGTATTGAGTGAGAAGGAATCAATTTTTCTTGAATTTTGGTGTTTGCTCTGTAGATTGAGTAAATTTATTGATTTTGATTTATTAAATTGTAGTCTGATTTGGGTTTAGATTTGGATCGATGCGGTGATTTTGATTCAGTCTTGGTTTAGTGAGTGTAGTCTGATTTGGGTTTAGATTTGGATCGAGTGATTTGTATTTGGACTTAGCCTCGACTTGCGGTTGCAGGCTTGCAACAACATGGGGTGGAAGGATTTTTTGTGTCGAAAAAAACCACGAAATTTTCTGATGCGAGTTGTTTTTGTTTTTGTTGTTTTCGATTCCCATTCGCAATGACACAGAGTGTAGCACAAGCGGCACTCGTAGCGGCGCACGGCGTGGTCTGAGGACAACATTTGTATGCAGACGGAACAGAATGAGGAAAGTCTGGACTGAATGCGACTCCTAAGGGCTCTTTTGGATGCAGGGCCCAAAAAACCACGTGGGTTTAAGCCCCTAGAGGAAATTTTACACTGCACTTGCCACCCCTGTCCCCCCAGGAGACCGAATTCTCTTGGGATAAAAACTATCTGCTACCGTTTGATAAACACAGGGATACAAATCTCGGACGATAAAAAATATTCAGAATAATCAGAAAAATACAGGGACTTCAGAAATGATGTTTCCTCGGGCTGAAACTTAGTACCACAAATTAAATTAGTACTGATGCATAATTATAATCAAAATTCATATAGGCTTTATATTACATGTAGTTACAATGCTACGTCTAGTTCAAGCAAGAAATAAATATAAAAACAACATCAACAACATCTTGTTATCACACTAGATGACGGTACTTCATCTTGATGGTCTCTTCACATGAGGTGCACATTTAAACCTGCATTAACAAACAATTTATTATCACAAAAGGTTGAAATAGTGATAAAAAAATATCTTCATACAATTGATGTCTAAGAAGATTGACATCTAGTAATTTTACACATAAGCATAAATACTGTAGAGGTTCATATAACCTTGATGCAGGCTACGGTCAGCAGCGTTGATGCACAGACAATTGATTTACAAGAACTGATTCAATGTACAGATATGGAATAAACAATGATTTCTCAAAAGCACCTTCAACCTGCAACACAAACTAAACTGGAGAGGGGTCAAGTTAGACTCCAGCTGCAACATAAAAGAACTAAACTTAACTAGCACCACACAACATGAAAAAAATAGAGCCATGCAACATGTTGGAGCTTTGCTTACTAGGCTAAATAAATGTAATAACTCAACTAATGCAGGATCCTGCACCAGCATAGACCAATGGTTTGCTCCAGCTAGCTGCATTTGCTAACCTGAATATGGTAGCAACATACTAATACATACTCTGTTTCTCAACAAAGATGCAAACAAACAAGTGCTCTGTTTTCAAAGGCAAACAGAGCATCAAACACACGGAACAACAACCGGATAAGCAACTCCTACAGACCGTGTGATTGACAAAACATGAAACAATCAGACAGATACAGGCAAGCAACATCTCCTTGTCAAAATGAAGCAGTATGAAACTTCATTTGGCAATTTGTATCTCCCTGTGCCTTTCATTTCTCTGAATAAATCTTGAGCAGCCGTTGGCTGTATGTATGTAATGTACTTTGTGTTTTGCAATCTTGTACCAACACTAGTGCTGTTTACTTACTGATCTTCTTTCTCTCTCTCTCTTTTTAAAAAAAGGATCCGGTATCGGCTTTCATTTGTAAGATGATAGGAACTGTACATGCTGTGCCATAAGCGCTAAGAATTTCCGAAGCTTCCAGTTTTGCAACTAGACTGCTCGGTACCCCTAAAAACTACTTGCTCTAATTTACATATCTAAGATTCTCTATGATGGGGGGCGCCAACTGTATGATCAATTCTAGGATTTTGTATCCTGCAGTACACCAGTAAAGTTACATGCTTCTTCCTTGATCTTGCAAATAATGGGGGATGCCAGATAGTAGCGTTCCTATCACCCAAAGCCAAAAGTACTAATAAATTATATGAATAAAGAAGCATGTATTAAATTGGAATGATCATAGTATGTAAGAAGTCTAAACTACCATCTTTCTGTTTTACACATTAGCTAAAGACTTCTTACATAGTATGAATAAAGACGAAAAGCTAAATTGGAATGATCATCAGCTAAAGTACTAATAAATTTTATTCAGAGCTCTAAATGAAAGCTGTATTGGAGAGGCTGGTTAGCTAACTACATAGCACAACCTGTCATACCTGGTACTGTAGGATATATGGGCTGAGATAACATAGCCTTTGGGCCTTGTGGTGGGCTGGCAGTTTACCTATCGGTACTGAGTAGCAGCCATAAAGTGTAGAAGAGAAGACAGTAAAGGACAGGAAATATTTCAGATACACGAACCGAGGTCTGGAAGGCAACCTTCCTCCTGGTTACCGAGATCTTCTTCTATCCCCCTCCTGTGATAGCTCACGTCGTCCGACTTGATCTCACCGGTGGCCACGGGTTGTGACAGTTGGTATCAAAGGCAGTCCTTCCTCGGCTACTGTCCCACCCTTCCCAACCCACTTCGGCGGCGGTGGCGGCGGTGTACCGGAATCATACAGGGGAAATGCGGATACATGGGTGTATGCCGAGTCTCGAGTGATGAGTGATTGTCAACGGGTTTGATGCGCATGTTCTTTGGCTTGTGTTGTGCAGGTGTCGAGCACGGAGACAGTGATCGAGGGCAAGGTGAAGGTCAAGTAGAGACGTGCCGTGCCGACGGACCGGGAGCGATGAAGGGCGGACGTGAGGCTTGGACTGAGGGACCGGTGGCCTGAGGATCAGCTGTGGTGGCTGACAGCCTGGGACAGCGACGAGCGGAGACTTGCGGGGCACGGTGTTGCTCGGGTCGAGGACCTGGGGACATGTGTCGGTGGACGGGGTGCACGGGCGGTGCATCCCCTCTACATCGCAGGTTTGGTGGTTGAGCCACAGAAAAACCACCGGGTGGACGGTTTCCAGGTTTGGGCCACAAAACCTGGGTGCTGCGGGTTTGCCGAGTTTGGGCCACAAAACTCGAGCTGAGGACGGTTTCCAGGTTTGGGCCTCAAAACCTGGGAGCTGGCGGGTTTCTGAGTTTGGGCCACAAAACTCAGGCGACGGACGTCGGGTTTCCCGGTTTCGGCCACAAAACCGGGGGATGGACTTGAAGTCCTGGTTTCCCGGTTTCGGCCACAAAATCGGGGGGCGGAGTCCGGGAAAAGGACAAGCAGAGTGGTGGCGGCACGTGGCGGCAATCGGTGAGGTTGCGTCGAGGCAACGCTACCAGTTGTGCGGGCGTGGCCGTCGGATCAGCATCATCTTCGGGTTGGTCCAGGATAGCCTTAGGGTTTGGCTGGGTCGCTCTGTAAATACTTAGGGGTAGAGTGGGAATTAGAATTAGGATAAGTAGGGGGAGACACCCACCTCCCAAACAATCTCAGTCATTTTGCTCTTAAACTCCTAGGGTTTTCCTGCTCTCCCATTCCCTGCTGTAGCGAACTGAGATCCACAGAGAAGACAATCATACCTCTGTGTCCGTGAGATTTTGAGAAAGTGAGACCGTAATCTCACTATTGTAGCGTGTGGTAGCCACACGGTTGCAAATTCGTGATTGTGATTCGCGTTTTGTTCTTGTTCTTCGTGGGTTGCTTTTCTCCATGTTTTTCCCGTTGATCGATCTCTCTACTTGGTGCGTCTTTTGCAAATCCGTTTGAACCAAGTTGTTCTAGATTGTGAGGCACTTCTTTCCCCTGAAGGAAATCAACTCTAACCTCACGAGCTAGTAGATCGGTCGATTTTTGTTTCGGATCAAGTTTTTGTTCCCTTGTCTCGAATTCTTCCAATTCACCGATTTCGAGTTAGGTTTGAGCCATGATTCCTTTAGGATAGCTCACTAACCTCCTTGGAACTCCTCATACCAAGTCTAAGCCTTAGTGCTTTTGATTCGGAGGAGATCGAGTGATTTTCGCGGAAGAACAGTTCTGAAATGGGACCATCAGACGCTCTGTTCTTGAGCATCAGAAGCTGGGTTCTTTCCATCGGACGCGTCCGGTGCCACGTGTCACATGACAGTGATTTTAAAGGAGCATCAGACGCTGACCATCAGAGCGTCCGTTGCCATCAGACGCACCGGGGGTCAAGCATCGGACGCTAGGGTTTCACTGTAGCAGCGTCCGATGCCAGTCCAATAAGGTTCCAGAGAGGTTCTTTTTGCATCGGACGCGTCCGGTGCTGAGCCATCGCACGCAGGCCAGCGTCTGATGCAACTATTTTTGCGCAGTTTCATCCGCGGTTCGTTCGTCAGTTGTCGGTTTTGATTTCCGGCTTTTGCGTTGGGTTTCTAGAGTTGTGTAGTGTCTCGCTGTGCTTCTTGGAAGCATCCACCCTACATCTAGGGTCGTGGACACTCACAAGCTCAAGGTTTGCTCTTGGGGTTGATTCACGGGACAGTGGCAACAAGTTTCTGGTAGGAAATTTTGAAGCTCCCATTCACCCCCCCTCTGGTCGCTTTCTGGTAACACTCTCGGTCCTTCAATTGGTATCAGAGCAGGTTAAGGATCTTTCACCTTAGCCGGTTCTAGATCCACAGAAGGCGATATGGATCGCGGCATGGGCAAACCGCCGTTCTTTGATGGGACGAACTATGCGTATTGGAAAATACGTATGTCGGCCTATCTTCAGAGCATGGGTGCTTCTGTTTGGGAGATTTGCAATAAGGAGGATTACGTTGTCTTGGCTGCTCGTGCTACTCAGCTGCAGATCGAGGAGCACGATGCCAATAGCCGAGCTCGTAACGCTCTTTTCTCCTGCTTGAGTATGTTCGAGTTTGATCGCGTTTCTCACCTTCCCACGGCTCGTGAGATTTGGGCGACCCTCATGCGCTTCCATGAGGGAAGCACTCAAGTCAAATTCCGTCTCTACGAGTCGCACAAGCGGGAGTATGAGAACTTTAGACATATGCCTGGCGAGAGCATAGAGAGTTTATTCGCTCGCTTTCAGGTTATTGTCAACAAGATGAGAGCGAACAAGGAGTTGTTGCCTTTCGACGATCATGAGAGAGCTTTGAAGCTTTTGCATACTCTCGATCGGTCGGTGTGGGACTCAAAGGTCCAGGCAATCATCGAATCATCTAACTATGAGACCCTCACATGCGACGAGCTCTTTAGTAAGCTCAAGTCTAGTGAGATTGACGCCATGTCGAGGGCTTCTTATGAAAATCCTTCTGGCCCGACTATGGCTTTGGTTTCTGGCTCTTCTGCTAACCCCTCTGGAGGATTTGCACTTTCTTCACTTCTTTCTATCACAGAGGAGCAGTTGGAGTCTTTGAGGGATGATGAGTTGGCTTTGCTTGCCAACCGGTTCTCGCGGTTTCACAACAACCGCATGAACCATCGTCGCGGAGGAGGACGCTTAGGATGCTTTGAGTGCGGCGGCCCCGACCACTTCATCGCCAACTGTCCCAAGAAGAACAAGCAATCTGGGAAGGGAGATCATGGGCACAAGTACGACTCCGGCAAGCGCAAGGAGAAGTACGTCCCCGCGAAGCACAAGCGGAAGGGCGGCTTCGACAAGGAGTACATCAAGAAGAAGTACTTGGAGAAGGCCCAGGCTGAACAGCGTGCTTTCTTCGCCACGCTCAGCGATGTCGATGGCTCGGATGATGACTCCGCTGGCTCAAGCGATGACGAGTCCGAGAAGAGGAAGAGGATCGAGGATAAGCTAAACGGCCTCTGCTTCTTCGCCGATGACGAGGGCTTCTGCACCATGGCCTTTGGTGATGAGGTCGACGGCAAGCTGGAGGAGATCCCTCAGAACGACGACGACGACGACTCCTCGCAGGTATCCCAGACTCCTGAGGAACTCTCCGCTGGAGTTGAAAAGCTTACTGCCGCTTTGCTTAGTTAGGATAAGTTGCTTAGGCGTGCAGCTAGAGAGCGGAAGGAGTTTAGGCAGAAGTGGGAGGACATGGTGAAGGAGCTTGAGTTTGCTAAGTCCATCGTAGTCGTGTCTGAGGAGGCAGAGTGCGAGATGTGCACCAAGCACATGACTGATCTTCTCACTTTGAGAGGTAAGTATGCTGCTTTGGTTGGAGAGGTGGATGAGCTCCGGGCTAGACCCGTGTTGTTGGGTGCATGCAAGTCTTGCTCAGGCTTGCAATCCGAGTTGGCAGAGAAGAATGCCAAGATTGAGTCTCTTGAGAAGGCCAGCTCGGGTAGCACTTGTGTGTCTAGGTGCGCTTTGTGCGAGGGTTTGGAGATGGAGATTGCAAATGTGAAGCATGGCAAGATGCAAACCGAGGAAGAAAACACATACCTTCGGACCATCTTGTCATGGGTGTCGTGTAATGAGCCACAGCTCGGGATGATGATCGCTCAGTTCAAGCGAGCTGCTGGAGGTCCAGGTGTAGGTTTTGCTCCGGGTGTCGATGTTTCCTCTTTTGGCAAGATTGGAGAGTCTAGTGGTCTTAACCCGAGTGAGAAGCCCAACTCCACCACTACTCCCAAGCTTCCACCCAAAGAGCCTCTCAAGCCTAACACCAAGGATGGAGTGTTTGATGAACCTCCAAGAGCTCCACCCAAGAAACAGCAATGGGCTCCCAAACCAAACCACCTCAAGAACAAGCTAGACACAATGCCACCTATCCAAGAGGAGCTTATGCCACAGAAGGTCAAGGTGATCCACACCCACTACCGTGAGTACCAACAACCCCCTATGAGAGCGGTGAGGTACCATTGTGAGCACTGTGGGAGAGATGGACACTTGAGTGAGTTTTGCTTTAGGCGCAAGAGAGAGGAGCGCCGTGCTAGGGAGATGAACAATGCAGACATGTACCATCCTTTTCATGATATACATGTGCCGAATGTTCAGAGGAGAGCTGCTAGGCCTAGAGGTGGAGTGCCTCAAGGTCCTAGGCGTCAGGGAGGTGTTGCCCAGCGGGGTCCTGACTTTGCAGGATACGGACCCCGTGGCGGTGGCTTTGTTGAGCGGTTCCCTCCACCGCGTTTTGAGTATCGCGATGGACGCTCTTTCCTTAGCGGACCACGTTTTCCTGTGCGTGGTGATCGCTTTCCCCGTAGGCGTGCTAGGAATGGTTTTTATACTGACCGTTCTTTTGAGCAGCCGGCCCAACACTGGTACTCTTCCTACTTCACTAACCCCAGTGTTGGACCGTATGCTCACCCTATGTCTTTTTGTTGATGTAGGTGAAACGATTGGAGGACATTTGGTTGGTGGATTTCGGTTGCTCGAGACACATGACCAGAAACGCCAAGTGGTTCTCCAGTCTTAGTCCTGTTGCTAGAAAGGAGTTTATCACCTTCGGCGACAATAGCAAAGGTAAAGTGTTGTCTCGTGGGTCGGTGCGAGTTAATGAGCACTTTGTGTTGCGTGATGTTGCTCTTGTTTCTAACTTGCATTTTAACCTTCTTTCTGTTTCACAACTTTTTGATGATGACTATGAGATTCGTTTTAAACCGAATCTCAGTCGTATTTTAGATACTCAGGGCAATCTTGTATGTTTGATTTCGCCCTTTGGGAAAGTCTTTCGTGCGAATTTCTCGGAGTCGTTTGGATTTTCTCGCTGTCTTGTGGCTGGTCCTTCCTCCTCTGATCTTTGGAAGTGGCATAGGAGACTCGGTCACCTGAGCTTCGACTTGCTTGCAAGGCTTAGCTCACTTGGCCTAATCCGAGGATTGCCCAAGTTGTCCATGGAGAAGGACCTTGTTTGCCATTCTTGTAGACATGGGAAAATGGTTGCCGCTCCCCACCATCCAGTAACTCAGGTCATGACTTCGCACCCTGGAGAGCTTTTACACATGGACCTTGTTGGTCCGGCTCGGGTGAGCTCGGTTGGGGGTAAGTGGTACGTGCTTGTTGTTGTCGACGATTTTTCGAGATATTCGTGGGTCTTATTTTTGACTGAGAAGACTGAGACTTTCTCTTTTGCTCGTAATCTGATTTTGCGTCTTCAGAATGAGTTCCCTATGAACTCGATGCGAGCTATTCGTAGTGATAATGGTTCCGAATTCAAGAATTCAGATTTTGAGAAGTTTTGTGACTCTTTGGGTTTGGAGCATCAGTTTTCTTCCCCCTACACACCGCCACAGAATGGTGTTGTAGAGAGGAAGAATCGGACCCTTGTAGAGATGGCCAGGATGATGCTCGATGAGCATAGGACTCCTAGGCGATATTGGGCCGGGGCTATGAACACTGCATGCTATATTTCCAATCGCATTTTTCTCCGAGCTTTCTTGAAAAAGACTTCTTATGAATTGCATTTTGGAAGACAGCCCAAAGTGAGTTACTTTAGAGTTTTTGGTTGCCACTGTTTTATACTTAAGAAAGGCAACTTGGACAAATTTGAGTCTCGTTCTTCTGACGGTGTATTTTTGGGTTATGGCACTCACACTCGAGCTTATCGTGTACTTAACCTTGATACTAACCGAGTCATGGAGACATCCGATGTCACCTTCGATGAGACCATGGTCTGTCCTTCTTCTCGTTTTGAGCGTGCAGGTGATCATGAGGTTGGCGAGCCTCTTTTTGATGATGAGGACGAGGATGCTGAAGGCATTGGTGACCAAACATCACCTCCACCTGTTGTGCCGCAAGGAGTGGCTTCTACTACGACTCACGGCCCCGATGCTTCTTCCTCTACCACTTGGGGGCCGTGGGATCCGCCACCCCGAGTGGTACCTTTTGTACCCGGGGAGGCACCAGCTGCTGTTGAGGGGGAGATCACTTCTGCTCGGGAGGCGCCACGACACATCCAGCGCCAACACCCGCCTCAACAGATGATCGGCAACATCGACGAACGTGTCACTCGGTCCAGGTCACACCAAATCTCTCACTTTGCTCATTCTGCATTTGTTGCTGATTTTGAACCCCGAGATGTTGGACACGCTTTGACGGATCCGGATTGGGTAAATGCCATGCATGAGGAGTTAGAGAATTTTGAGCGAAATCGGGTTTGGGTTTTGGTTCCACCTCCTCCAGACTGTAATCCTATTGGGACAACATGGATTTTCAAAAACAAACAAGGAGAGGATGGCCACATTGTGAGGAACAAGGCCAGACTTGTAGCCAAGGGATATAGTCAGAAGGAGGGGATAGACTATGAGGAGACTTTTGCTCCTGTAGCTCGTTTGGAGGCTATTAGGATACTCTTGGCTTTTGCTGCATCCAAAGGGTTTAAACTTTTTCAAATGGATGTCAAGAGTGCCTTCTTAAACGACTACATAGAAGAAGAGGTGTATGTGCAGCAACCCCCCGGTTTTGAAAATCCCAAGTTTCTAAACCATGTTTTTAAACTCCACAAAGCTTTATATGGTTTGAAACAAGCCCCTAGAGCCTGGTATGATAGGTTGAAAACCTTTTTGCTTGCTAAGGGTTTTAAAATGGGATATGTGGATAAAACACTTTTTCTCCTTAAGCAAGGCAAAGACACTCTCTTGATCCAGATTTACGTGGATGATATCATTTTCGGTGGTTCTTCTCATGCTTTGGTTGCCAAGTTTGCAGATCTCATGAGCAGGGAGTTCGAGATGAGTATGATGGGCGAGCTGACTTTCTTTCTCGGATTGCAAATTAAGCAATCCCGAGAGAGGACGTTTGTGCACCAGGGCAAGTACAGCAAAGACTTGCTGAAGAGGTTCGATATGGGTGAGGCCAAGCCTCTACCAACACCCATGTCGACCACGACGGCCCTGGATGCGGACGTGGATGGAGAAGCTATGGACTAGAAGGAGTACCAGAGTATGATCGGGTCGCTGCTCTACCTGACGGCGACACGCCCGGACATTCAGTTCGCGGTGTGTCTGTGTGCGCGCTTTCAAGCGTCGCCGCACACTTCTCACCGTTAGGCGGTCAAGCGCATTATGAGGTACCTTCGTTTCACACCTGAGTTCGGGATTTGGTATTCAGCTTCCTCCACCCTCTCCCTTTGTGGTTTTTTCGATGCCGATTTTGCTGGTTGCCGAGTTGAGCGCAAGTCCACTTCTGGGACTTGCCAGTTTATTGGTTCTTCTCTTGTATCTTGGTCTTCTCGCAAGCAGTCTAGTGTCGCTCAGTCTACCACAGAGGCTGAATATGTTGCTGCGGCTAGCTGCTGTTCTCAGTTGCTTTGGATGATGGCCACTTTGCGTGATTTTGGTCTGAGCTTTTCTCGTGTTCCTTTGCTTTGTGATAGCACGAGTGCTATTAGCGTTGCTAAGAACCCCGTGCTGCATTCGAAGACCAAACACATTGATGTGCGCTTTCATTTTCTGTGAGACCATGTTGAGAAGGGTGATATCGACCTTCGCCATGTCGATACTCATCATCAGTTGCCTGATATTTTCACCAAGCCTTTGGACCAATCAACCTTTAATCGGTTGAGAGGTGAGCTTGGTGTGTATTTCCCCTTTTAGATGGGGGAAACATTTTGGTTGTTGTATCATAGACTGACTCTTTTTCGTTTGTCTTTGTTTTTGTTTCTGATAGTTTAGACTTTGCATTTCATCATGCATCTTCACTTTCTGAGCTTCATGTATATAATCTTTAGAATGTGGTTATGCTCTGTCTAAGTATTGCTCTGATGCTTCATGATGATGTGTGTAGCTTATGCTCTTTCTGATCACTGATACATGTTGTGAGCTGAGCTATTTTTAAAATGGTGAACCTGCTTAATGAACATAAAACTTGAAATTGTTCACCATTGAGATATGCAACTAGCATGTGTAGGATGTGTCGAATTCACTCGTGCTTTTCATATATGCTAGGTTGCTATGTCTCTAGTTCTGAGTCATTCACTTGCTTCGTTTGTTCATATTCTGTTTAAAATTGAACCAAGTCCTAAGTAAATTGAAAAGATCGAGATGAGATTGCTTGTCAACACATCACGGTATTGAGACTGTTTCTCATTGCACATTGAGTTAAACTTGAGCCATGTAGTGTATGACCGAAACCGACGCTTTAAGCTTCTAATTGCATATGCATAGGCTTAGCTCGGTTGAAAAGTTAGGCAATGACAAGCTTTCAACCTCTCGCAGTCACATGCTGAATTATAAAATTGTGTAATTTCACCGCTGCAACTCCGATTAAAATTTGAAATCACAAGTGTATGTTTCATTCTGCAGCATGATGATTGAACTTTGCTAGGGGTAGTTCACCTTGTATACATGTTTAGCACTTGCTTGTTTTCCTGTCTATACATGTGAAGTGCTATTTTGTGGTGAACAACCTTTTCTAAATGGCTAAGACTGCTCACTTTGCTCATATGTTCATATTTCGTATTTGGTGATCAGTTTGAGCCTCTGCTAGCATTTTTTGGATGTTGTTGAGTCATCGGATCAGAACTATGTAGAGCATCTTTGCATTCTCTTGACTATATTCCTGAAGCTGCTAACTTGCATTTTGACTCATATGCATTTTGGAAGAGGGAGATATTCTGTCAAGGGGGAGAAACTTGCTTAGTGGGGCACTTTTGCTTGATGGTGCATTTTCATCTAAGGGGGAGAAAATTGCAAATCATATGCTTTCCGAGTTCAACTTAGGGGGAGAAAATATTTTCAAATCATGTGCTTTCCGAGTTGAACTAAAGGGGAGATTTCCTGGTTGTGTGCACCATTTGAGGGGGAGTTTGCTCTTTCCTGAGTTTTTTGAGCTTGATTTTCAGTTGGTACGGAGCGTCTTTGCTAGTTGTGTTGAGCCTTGCCTCTTTCTTGAGGGACTAGCATAGGCCTTTCAGCTTTTCAATTGGTGTCGAGCTCTTTTGGCCTTGAGTTGGACTTTCAGTTGGTATCGAGCTTTCTTGCTAGTGGTGTTGAGCCTGTTCTGCCTCTTCTTGAGGGCTAGCCTTATTTTGCTTGATTTTCAGTCAGATTGTCAATTGGTATCGAGCTTTCCTGCTAGCGGTGTTGAGCCTGTTCTACCTCTTCTTGAGGGCTAGCTTTGCTTTGCTTGGTTGCGTCGAGCCGTTGCCCATGTCTTTGGGGACCAAGTTGTCTTGCTCTTTCCACTTGACCTTCTTCGGCTTTGCGATGCTTTTGGGTCATTTGGTCGAGCTCTCTCTTCTCCTTCTTCCTTCTTCTATTTTCATTATGATTTGTGTGTGTAGTTGACAATGCACTCATCAAGGGGGAGATTGCGGATACATGGGTGTATGCCGAGTCTCGAGTGATGAGTGATTGTCAACGGGTTTGATGCGCATGTTCTTTGGCTTGTGTTGTGCAGGTGTCGAGCACGGAGACAGTGATCGAGGGCAAGGTGAAGGTCAAGTAGAGACGTGTCGTGCCGACGGACCGGGAGCGGTGAAGGGCGGACGTGAGGCTTGGACTGAGGGACCAGTGGCCTGAGGATCAGCTGTGGTGGCTGACAGCCTGGGACAGCGACGAGCGGAGACTTGCAGGGCACGGTGTTGCTCGGGTCGAGGACCTGGGGACATGTGTCGGTGGACGGGGTGCACGGGCGGTGCATCCCCTCTACAGCGCAAGTTTGGTGGTTGAGCCACAGAAAAACCACCGAGTGGACGGTTTCCAGGTTTGGGCCACAAAACCTGGGTGTTGCGGGTTTGCCGAGTTTGGGCCACAAAACTCGGGCTGAGGACGGTTTCTAGGTTTGGGCCTCAAAACCTAGGCGCTGGCGGGTTTCTGAGTTTGGGCCACAAAACTCAGGCGACGGACGTCGGGTTTCCCGGTTTCGGCCACAAAACCGGGGGATGGACTTGAAGGCCTGGTTTCCCGGTTTCGGCCACAAAACCGGGGGGCGGTGTCCGGGAAAAGGACAAGCAGAGCGGTGGCGGCACGTGGCGGCAATCGGTGAGGTTGCGTCGAGGCAACGCTACCAGTTGTGCGGGCGTGGCCATCGGATCAGCATCATCTTCGGGTTGGTCCAGGATAGCCTTAGGGTTTGGCTGGGTCGCTCTGTAAATACTTAGGGGTAGAGTGGGAATTAGAATTAGGTTAAGTAGAGGGAGACACCCACCTCCCAAACAATCTCAGTCATTTTGCTCTTTCACTCCTAGGGTTTTCCTGCTCTCCCATTCCCTGCTGTAGCGAACTGAGATCCACAGAGAAGACAATCATACCTCTGTGTCCGTGAGATTTTGAGGAAGTGAGACCATAATCTCACTATTGTAGCGTGTGGTAGCCACACGGTTGCAAATTCATGGTTGTGATTCGCGTTTTGTTCTTGTTCTTCGCGGGTTGCTTTTCTCCTAGTTTTTCCCGTTGATCGATCTCTCTACTTGGTGCATCTTTTGCAAATCCCTTTGAACCAAGTTGTTCTAGATCGTGAGGCACTTCTTTCCACCGAAGGAAATCAACTCTAACCTCACGAGCTAGTAGATCGGTCGATTTTTGTTTCGGATCAAGTTTTTGTTCCCTTGTCCCGAATTCTTCCAATTCACCGATTTCGAGTTAGGTTTGAGCCATGATTCCTTTAGGATAGCTCACTACCCTCCTTGGAACTCCTCATACCAAGTCTAAGCCTTAGTGCTTTTGATTCGGAGGAGATCGGGTGATTTTCGCGGAAGAACAGTTCTGAATCGGGACCATCGGACGCTCTGTTCTTGAGCATCGGACGCTGGGTTCTTTCCATCGGACGCGTCCGGTGCCACGTGTCACCTGATAGTGATTTTAAAGGAGCATCAGACGCTGACCATCGGAGCATCCGTTGCCATCGGACGCACCGAGGGTCAAGCATCGGACGCTAGGGTTTCACTGTAGCAGCGTCCGATGCCAGTCCAGTAAGGTTCCAGAGAGGTTCTGTTTGCATCGGATGCGTCCGGTGCTGAGCCATCGGACGCAGGCCAGCGTCCGATGCAACTGTTTTTGTGCAGTTTCGTCCGCGGTTTGTTCGTCAGTTGTTGGTTTTGATTTCTGGCTTTTGTGTTGGGTTTCTAGAGTTGTGTAGTGTCTCGCTGTGCTTCTTGGAAGCATCCACCCTACATCTAGGGTCGTGGACACTCGCAAGCTCAAGGTTTGCTCTTGGGGTTGATTCACGGGACAGTGGCAACAAGTTTCTGGTAGGAAATTTTGAAGCTCCCATTCACCCCCCTTTGGTCGCTTTCTGGTAGCACTCTCGGTCCTTCAGGAAAGCAGATTGACGCACGGCGGCGGCGTGACGGGATCTGGAGGCGCAGCGACATCCGCGGTGACTCCGGCTTCGGCATCGACACTCGACTGGGCGACGGGCGACCGCGGCTCCTCTTCACGCTAGTTATCGGGCGACGACGATTTGTGGCGCGTCAGCGGTGGATCCAGTGGTCCAGTGCGGCGACTTCATCGATTCGGCGTGCCCATCCTCTTCAGCTCTGGTCGGTGCTCCAGCAGCAATCGGCTCAGACTCCATTTTGTTCACGCCGACTCCTTCACCGAGCGTGTGTTGCGGCAACTCCTTCAAGCGGTGGCGGGCAACGTGCGGCAGCGGTGTCCATCGGTGGCGTGTTGCAGCATAGCAGGAAGCTTGGTGGTGGTAGTGTTGGACGTCTGGGTGGTGTTGGCGGCGACGGTTGCAGCCGATTTGACAGTTCCAGGCCGGCGGGAGGTCTCGATTCGAGTACCGACGGCTGGTGGCGGCGACTCCATCAAGTTACTTGGGAGCTCCATCGACTTTCTTCCTCAGATATCTGGTGAGCTTGGTGTTAATTTGTTGTTGCTAAGGCACGCCAGTAACCTTGCACACAACATGTTCGATGATATGTCTGTTGATGAGGTGGTCTGGGATGAGGAACTGCAACATATGTTTGACCAACATGGTTTACTGAAGGAGCTAGCTCAAGATGGAGAGCGCAATGTGGGTGAGAACAAGTTCATGGTCAAGGGACCCATGGATCATGGATGAGTTGACTACTGGTGCTCCTATGCTCTTGGAGCTTGGCATAGCTTCGGTCGATGAGGTGTATGATGAAATGCCTCAGCTGGATGTGGTTTGGGATGTTGCATTGTTGCATAACCTTGACTCACAGGATGCATTCATTCAACATGAAGATCAGTTTGATGAGTGCTTGGTTGTGGATAGTGAGATAACGACTGATCTGGGTATCAATTATTTACTTACTCATGACAGTGTCACCTTTCTCACAGAGTTTAACATGGGTAGTGCAAATAAGTTATCCAATAAGTTGCCTCTTGGAGTTGTTTGGGATGAGGAGGTGACATCTATGGGCATGCCTACTGACTTGTTGTCGCAGCTTGCATTTGGCAGCAAGGGCACAAACTACGTAGCAACACATGCTAACCAAGTTACACTCAAGGCTCCGATAGCCTCCATTGCTGCTCCACACACGGTGTTTAATGGGATGTGTCCCCAGGTTACATGGGATGTAGAGATGCAGCTTGGTATTGGCACACAAGAAGGTCTTTTAGAGCAACTAGCCTTGGGAAAAAGCTACATGGGTGAAGAGAAGACAACTCACATGGTCGAGCTCAATGCCAGTGAGGTGCTTACTGTTGACGGAAGTTATAACATGTTTTACCTTATCAAAATACCGTCAACAGGCCTCGGTTTCAAGGAAGAATAGCATATCATGAGCATATTTATCACTAATAAGTTCCACTTGTACTCTTAGCTTGTGAACTTGTAGGAGATGGCAAAATGAACAAAATGAGGCCAGGTGGGTCCACCAAGGGGGTCGGGCGACCCAACCTTGGGGCCACCTCGGCCATGGTGACATGGCATGATCCAAGAGAAGCATGTTCAAGTCAATATCAACCATTGGATCAAACATGTGCTTTTTCTCAATGGTGCAAGATGAGAAGCACATGGATTCATGGGTCCACACCGAAAACCAAATGCAACCAACTTCACAAGACTTGCTCCATGACATGTGGGGTCACCAAGGGAGAGAAGGTGGTGGGCCAGCCCTGTCATAGGGGGGTCGGCCGACCCCCCTTGGTGGGGCCCATCTGCACTATTCATCAGGATGACATCATCACCTTCTAGAAGATGTACCCCGGGCCCACATGTCATAGAGGGGGGGTCGGCCGACCCCATGGTGAACTTCATCCAAGTCGGTGGCGAAGCACATGTTTCACACGTGAACAATATCCAAGCCATTCATCAAGGTCGGTTGCTATGGCGGTGGATCCAAGGGTGAAGAGAGGATGAGCACACGGATTGCTGACGTGGTGCCGGAGTAGCCCCTACTCCACCTCCACTATAAATAGAGGCCTTCACCCTCTCATTCTACACATCTCACATAGTTTTACACATCTCCACTCTCAAGTGAGATCAAGCAAGAGTAGTAGTAGTTAGTCTAGAGTGGGAGTTAGAGTTGAGTCGGGCGAAGCTCGGGTCTCCGGAGTCGTCTTCTGGGAGTCTGGTATAGCCCTTGTATCTTTCTTCTTTTGTAAGACTTTATTTATTTAATATATTATTCTTTCTTTACTTTACTTTGCATTTACTTAAGTATTTACTTTCCAAGTATTTATTTAAGTATTTACTTAGTGCAAGTCTATATTTATATAGTCTTGTTGTGTGCTTATCTTAGTTTTATAGTTGTCTTAGTTAGATTGATTTCCTTTAAATAGCTTCTTGTGTGTGTGTCATCGTCCTATCTTAGGATAGGGGCTTTAGCTATTTTGATCGATAGCTAAAGGTGTAGATAAGTGTGAGCGTGGTGCTCATACTTCATCTTATCTTTGACTACCGCTGGCTTGCACGGACAGTAGGGGCGCATGGGCAAAAGGTGACAGATTTTGCCTGGCTACCTAGATCCCCTCACGTGAACTCAGGCTAGTTTTTAAAAGGTAAGGCGTCCATAAGCCAAATATCCGCTTGAGTACTGGGTTAGGTGAACAACCTTCTATCGCTTTACTCTCTCGTTTATCCCTCTCACACAAGTAGCAAGGCGTCAATCTAGTTAAGTCATCTATTTAATTAGGATTAGTTCACAGGAGTAAAGGTAGAAACATAGGAGTACTTTATACTCACTCGTTATCCTCCCACCTAGCTAACTCTACTAAAGTTATCTTTCATATCATATACTCTTTGCTCAACTTATTTATCTTATCTATCTGTCCTCCCTTATATCCACTTACCCCCTTTTGCTTCTCTAATTGATAATAGAGTATAGTAAGACTATAGGATCTATCTTTCCTCTCTCTACATCTTTCCTAGCTTGCTTTCCTTTGGGATAAAATAAATAATGATATCTTGGAATACTCCCGGGTGAAGTGCTACATCGGTATATTCTGTGCGCTTGCGGAACTATCCAATAGTCAATAGTTTTACCACCAAGACACCTCTGGCGCCGTTGCTTCTTAGTAGCGACGCTAAGAAATACCAACAAGCATTTCTGGCGCCATTGCCGGGGAAAGCAACAGCCTAGGAGTTTAGAGAGAGTGAATCCAGAGTCTGCTATATATTAGTTATCAATTAGTATAGGGGCTAACCCCTCACTTGTCTAGTTTCTTTTCGTTATCGTGAAACTAGTAGGTGCATGAGCGGTTTCCAACTGCCGTCAAACTTCGTTGAAAATCCTGAGCAGTTGTTGAGGAGGACTAGACTTCGTCAAGTTCCACCTCAGAGGTTCATCTCGAACCAGAATCCGTTCGAGGAGGAAGTTTCCGCACCAGTTAGTAGAGAAGCCATGGCCCAAAAGGCCATCTCCGAGTACTCTGCGCTGTCGGCTGACAATGTCGCCACGGGTCCGCAGCTTAACTTGGGGGATGCGACTTTTGAGCTTAAGCCGGCTCTCATCAACATGGTGCAAGCCAATCCATTCTGTGGGAAGCCGCATGATGATGCCAACACCCACCTCCAACACTTCTTGGAGGTATGTGGTACCTTCACTATGAAGAATGTGTCTGCAGACGCCATCCGTCTTCGTCTTTTCCCATTCTCGTTATTGGGAAAAGCAAAGCAATGGTTCTACGCCAACAAGAGTGAAGCCACCACTTGGGAGAAGTGCGCCAACGCGTTTCTCAAGAAGTTCTTCCCAATGGGCAAGACCAGCGCCCTTCGTGGAAAGATTTCCAGCTTCCAGCAACAAGCTGATGAGACGATTCCCGAAGCATGGGAACGTCTACAAGAGTACATTCGCGCCTGTCCTCATCATGGGATAGAGGAGTGGCTCATCATCCAAGGTTTCTACCATGGCCTGACCGGTATGGCCCGTAGTCACCTAGATGCAGCCGCTGGAGGGGCATTCTTACAACACAATGTGAGAGATGCCAAGGACCTCATAGAGAAGATGGTTACCAACCAAGGTTGGAATGAGGAACATCTTCAGCCGAAGAAGAGAGGTGTTCATGCTCTCAATGAGGTGGACATGCTCTGCGCGAAGATGGACCTCCTGATGAAGAAAGTAGAAGAAAGTTCCAAGAGGGAACAAGAGGTCGTTCAACCTTATGCAACCGCACGAGCCGTCGAAGCCGACCAATGGTGCGAGGTATGCGGAGGCAATGACCATTCAGGAAATAATTGTCCCGAGACGAAGGAGGAAGTGAGCTTCATCAACAACACCAACAACAACGGGTACCGACCCCAACAACAACAACAAGGATGGAACTCGCGCCCCTTCTACCAAAATCAAGGTAACGGTTATAGCAATAATTTCAATAATTCTTATAATAACCAACCTTATTTAAGAAATCTTGTCTTAGGCCAATCTAAAATAAATGATAGTATTAATAAAAAGATGATGGCTAATGATAAGATTCTTGAAAATATAAATGAGAAAATGGATAGCTTTAATTCTGCTATGAAAAATCAATTGAGCTTTAATAAAATGCTAGAAACACAATTGGCTCAACTAGCAGCAGCTGTCCCATCCTACGAGCAAGGTAAGATCCCGGGAAAACCCGAGGATCCAATAGAGGGTGTTAAATTAGTTACTACGAGGTACGGTAAGCCTCCGCTCCGGTCAAATTGGGGCTATCTTCTTGATCCACCCTTCCTCACCAAGAAGGAAGATCCAGGCCTGCCGACCATCACCTGCCAGATTGGACCACAAGTCTTCCACGACGCCTTCTGCGACCTTGGATCGGGTGTCAACATCATGTCCAAGGTAACGTATGATAACTTACTAGGGGGACCTTTGCTCCCTACATTTGTTCGCTTGCAGCTGGCCGATCATACGCTACGGTTCCCCGAGGGACTAGCAACGGACATCCTCATCAAAGTCCAAAACAGCTACGTCCCCGTCGATTTCCTTATATTGGACATGGGATCCAATGTAGACGTCGCGATCATCCTGGGAAGGCCGTTCCTTAATACGGTTAACGCCGTCATTTACGTGGGATCCGGCCAACTTCACCTCCAATTCCCGGAATATAAGGTAAAGTGTCCATTCAACAGTTATAAAGCTAACATGCAGGTGAAGGACAAAGAACCTCGAGACAACAAACATCGTCGTCGTCACCCACACCGTAGGAACAAGAAAAAGAGCGAGTCGGCCAACAAGGCCGAAGTAAAAGAAGAACTCACTGACGAGGTGCAACCACGGTCTCCAACTTGTATGGATTCAGAATTTTATGCTATTTTCAATACCATTGGTTGGGGAGGATTCTTTGAAATTCTTGAATTTGGCATAGAAAACCTAACCATTGAGTTTTTATGCACGTTAAAAGTGAATAATGATGGGGTAACATTTCGAATGTTTGGGATGGAATATGACTTGACTTGGAGCACATTAAACACTGCTTTAGGATTTGATCACTCTTGCCATCTTGATGTAGACCATGCTTTCCATTATGACAAGAATGTTTTCTGGTATGCCATTACTGGCTCTAGTGATTGTTCCAACCCCTCACCGCTCAAAATTCATAACCCAACCTTACGTTTCATGCACTACTGGCTGATTACCACTCTTTTCCCTGGCATGAGAGGAGCTTTGGTAAGTGATGATGAACTGAAATTACTCTATGCCATGGTTAACAAGGTTAAAGTTTCACCTGTTAAAATGCTAGTGAACTATTGGCTTAGCTACATAGAGCCAAGGAAACCCATATACTTCACATCATTCATCACACGCATAGCCGAAGCTTTGGGTGCACTAGAATCACAAACTTTTGAGTACATTAAAACCGTGAGAGATGTTTTGGAAGAAAATGTATTTATTCATTGCGATGTACTAAAAAGGGGTCTCAAGGGTGAACTAATAATGATTTATCCACGCCATACAGTCGAAATCACTCTCCCTTGTGAGGGACTTCAATTGTATGTGCTTCGTACGCTAACCTTTGATTTGGACCCGGAGGAAAGAGCCCCAAAAGTTGCAGGTACTAGTGTTGGTAGTTCTTAGCTTCACTAAAGATAGAGCTAGGCAACTATCCCCGGTAACGGCCCAGAAATGCTTGTTGGCACTTGCTAACGTTGTTACTAGGAGTAGACTATGAAATCTATTCCTGGCAACGACGTCAGAAGTGCTTGTAGCAAGTCCGGTCACTATACCTAAAGGAGTGAAGCTAAAGCAGCTATCTACTAATGTCAAATGGGGTTGTCAATCCTGACACTAGTAGGAGCTAGCTAGAGAGGTTGCAATCTACCAAGAGGAGATTCTGCAAGCGCACAGAACTATCGTAGTAGCACTTCGCCTGGGAGTACCAGGTGTCGATTTATTTGATCCCAAGGGAAGGCTAGGGTGGTGTATGAGTCGAGTCAAGGAGGGGATGAGAGTCGAAGAAAAGAGAAAAGGGAAAAGGAGAGAAGGGAAGAGAGGGGATGAAAGGCTAGAAAGAATATATGGGTGGATAGGTAAGGATGAAATGGATGGTAAGGTAAGGTGGATGGATAGATAGATAGGGGATAAGATAACTAATGATAACTAACTAGCAACTACTAACTACTCCTAGATAACTACGAAGCAAGATAACTATGAAGCAAGATAACTACGAAGCAAGACAGGCAAAAGTCAATAAAGCAACTAAGTTAAGTATAGTTTTATTCCTATCTTGTCAAGTACCGAGGCGTACTAGCCTTTACCACTTACTTAGGTTGAACGCTAGCACAACGAGCCTTACTGTTAAACTGGGCCAACTACGTGGTGGAATTCAAGGCGCACAGGGCTGTCACCACCTGCTTGCTACCACAGCTATCCGGGGGTCCAGCCGTATCTGAAGGTAAGCCTATAACTAAGCACCACGCTTAATTATATTCTAACTATCTCTACACTAGCTTTGAATAGAGACACCCTTGCGGACGTCAGAGCAAATACTTGACTTAATAAGATAAACACTAAACTAACTAAGCAACCTATTGGCAAAGATCAATCACTAAGCACACTAGAGATTAACTACTATGGCTAAGTGAATTGAACTGTAGGATAGCTAGGTCACACTCAAGGTACTTGATAAAGTAATACTGAAAGTAATACTGAAAGTAATGCTTAAAGTAATACTGGGATAAAGATAAATGTACCTGAGACACAAGAGAGCAAACCAGACCAGAGACGCCGGGAAATCAACCGACCTCCGATGCCAGTCGCTCGCACCCGCTTCTCTCTTAGCAAGCTCTACGCTACTTTTACCAAGGACTTAGACTGAGCTGTGCTAAACTAATGAGAACACAAGGTTGATATGTGCCCTTGTGGTTCCCTTCCTGAGTGATGAGTGATCGATCAACGGGCAACATGTCTCTTGGCTGTGTTGATGTGCAGGTGCGGGGCTCGGGCAGTGGTCGAAGGTGAGGTGAAGGTCAAGTAGGGACGTGCCGTGCCGACGGACCGGGAACGGTGAAGGGCGGACGTGGAGCTTGGACCGACGGACCAGGAGACCTGAGGACCAGCTGTGGTAGCTGGCACATGGCATTGACAAGCGAGAGCACATGGGGATGTGCGGTGCATCGGCCGAGTCGGGAGGAAGGTGATGGCGTCGTGACACATGGCGGGAGGCCGAGAAGGATGGCGAATGCACTGTGCCCGGCGTGGAGGCTGGACATGCTCCGGCATCGGTGCTGGGACTCGGGGTGTGCGAACCACATCTCGTCCGCGGCACGGGTTCGGTAGCTGAGCCTCGAAAAGCTACCCTCGACGGTTTCCGAGTTTGGGCCTCAAAACTCGGGGTGGCCGGTTTCCCAGTTTGGACCTCAAAACTCGTCATGGACGGTTTCCAGGTTTGGGCCTCAAAACCTGGGCGCGCGGGTTTCTGAGTTTGGGCCACAAAACTCAGCCTGAGGACAGGTTTCCCGGTTTCGGCCTCAAAACTGGGGGGAGGCCCAGGTTTCCCGGTTTCAGCCTCAAAACCGGGGGGAGGTCCGCAAAAAGGACGGTCGATGTGTGGCGGCGTGAAGAGGCTGGCGCGGCGGCGCAGCTATTCGCGAAGTAGGCGCGGCGGTCGACAAGACGGCATGTGGCGGCATCCTGAGGCTTGCGTCGAGGCGAAGCTAAGGATGAGATGGGCGCGTGGCCGTCGGATCGGCTATCAGCAGAGTTGGACCGGGATACCCCTAGGGTTGGCCGCTTCGCTCTTGTATCTAGGGGTAGAAAGGGGATTATTGTTTTAGACTATAAATAAGAGAGGCACCCCTCCTCTCCCTCTATCCTTGCAGTCATTTGTTCCTGAGCACTCTCTCTCTCTAGCCCTTCGCTTAGGTTCTAATCATACCTCGCTGCAAGCGATCCGCAGAGACGGAAATCATAGCTCTGTGTATTTGGATCTTTTGAGGAAACGAGACCGTATTCTCGTTGTCTCCTCGTGTGGAGGAATTTCAGCTGAAATTGAATCATTTTCTGTGTTCTTCACGTTTTGGTTTTTCATCTCCCGGAGATTTGCCTCGTTCTCCCTCTCCGCGAGATGATTTTTGATTCCACTTGAATCAATTTGTTCTTGGTCGTGAGCTCCTTCTTTCTACCGAAGGATTTCTCTCCTAACCTCACGAATCCACAGATCGGGTTGATTTCGCGTTCGTATTTCGTTCTTCCCCCTTTCTCAGTGATTCACGAATCTCTCTTGATTAACTTTGTTTGGTGCGATGATTTCTTAGGATTAGCACCCCAATACATAGAGGATCACCTGGGAGGAGTTTGATCGAAGTTCCTCTCGATTTGGTTGAGATCGATTTGGATTTGTGTTTGAACCCGAGCAAGTTTGTGCTTTCTGGGTGGTGGCGGACAGTCCGCGCCCCTGACGGCGGACAGTCCGCGGATCGGGATTCTTCAGGGTCGGTCAGGCGCAGACCCCTGACTGTTCACTGTCGAGTGAACGGCGGACAGTCAGCGGTACAAACCCACGGACAGTCCGGGACCTGTCGAGCAGACTTGCAGCACTGTTTGGTTTCTGCGTTTTTGCCGACGGCCAGTCCGGCTCCCAGTCACGGACAGTTCGGGACTCAACGGCGGACAGTCCGAGACTCTGACCCCGGACAGTCCGCGAATCTGCTGTTTGTGCAGTTTTGCTCCGTGGCTTTGGCAATTGGTTTTGGAGCTTCTCCGGATGTTCCGCTGTACCACTAGGACATCTCCTAGGGTATCCACCTACTCGTAGGTCATGAACTCTCCGGTCGTTTCAAGTCTTCGCTTTTGGGGTGACTTTCTGGGACAAGGGCCATACTACTCACGAGTTGAATTTGAGGCTCCCATTCACCCCCCCCCTCTGATCGCTAATCCGGTCCTTCCATTGGTATCGGAGCCGGTTAAGGGATCTTCTCTACCTTAATCGGTTTCGGATCCTAAGGGCGACATGGAACGAGGGAACAGCAAGGCTTCGTGGTTCGATGGAACGAACTATCCCTATTGGAAGATTCGGATGCGTGCTTATCTCAATAGCATTGGATCTTCTGTCTGGGAGATATGTGAGAACGTTGAGTACGTAGTCCTTGCGGCTCGTGTGGGTCAGATCCAGATTGACCAGCACGAGGCCAACTCCAAGGCTCGTAACGCTCTTTTGACCAGCATCTCCCTTCCTGAGTTCGAGCATGTCTCTGAGCTTGAGACGGCACGAGAGATCTGGGTGAAGCTTCAGAGCTATCACAAGGGGACCGCTCAGGTCAAGACCAGACTCTTCGAGACGTACAAGCGCGAGTACGAGAACTTTGTTCAGTTGGAGGGAGAGACGATTGACGCCATGTTCGCTCGTTTCCAAACGATTGTGAACAAGATGCGTGCCAATCGGGCTAACCTACCCTATGACGATCATGAGAGGGCTCTCAAGTTGCTATACGCCCTGGATCGGAGGGTATGGGAGGTGAAGGTGTCGACCATCATAGAGTCTACATCTTATGACACCCTCACCGTGGACGAGCTGTTCAGCAAGCTCAAGTCCACCGAGATCGATCACCTGACTCAGGCCAAGCTGAAGAACCCATCTTCACATACCATGGCTTTGGTCTCTGGCACAGGTGGATCGACTTTCTCTGCTGACCCCTCACCTCCTCTGTTTTCGTTGTCATCTTTGCTTACAGTCACGGAGGAGCAGTTGGAGGCGGTTGGAGACGGCGAGCTCGCCCTCATCATCACCCGGTTCTCGCGGTTTCACAACAACCGCCTGAATCGCCGGCGTGGTGGCGCACGCGAGGGCTGCTACAAGTGTGGTGATCTAGACCACTTCATGGCGAACTGCCCCAAGAACGACAAGAACTTCCCCGGCAAGAACCGCAACTTCAGGCGCAAGGGAAAGCCGGAGAACAAGGCCGGGAAGAAGAAGAAGGGCAGCTATCGCCGAGAGGACATGGAGAAGGCTTTCGACGCCAGTCGGCGTGCCTTCCTCGCCACCATCAGTGACGGCGAGAAGACCTCCGACGGCGACTCCAGCGACGATGGGTCCGAGCACAAGACTGAAGAATGCTTCAACGGACTCTGCTTCTTCGACAACTCCTCCAAGGGTCTCTACACCATGGCCTTGGACGAAGAGGACGCCAAATGCTAGGCAAAGGACGCCGACACCGACGACGACGACGACGATGACGATGCTTCTGAGGTATCAACCTCTTCTCTTGTTGATCGTCTTACCGGTGAGCGCGACTCTCTTGTCGACATAGTTCTCGCTCAGGACAAGCAACTCAAGCGAGCGATCCGAGAGCGCAATGAGTTTAAGGCTAAGATGAATGAGGCGCTTAAGGAGCTTGAGTTAGCTAAGTCTGAGGTGAAGGTGACCGATGTGGAGGAGTGTGAGGAGTGCACGATGCATATGACAAACTTTGCCACCCTGCAAACCAAGTATGCCTCTTTGATTGAGGTGTATGATGAGCTGAAGAGTAGGCTAGACTTGGTGGGTGATTGCAGAGAATGTCCCTCCCTGAAGAAGGAGCTGGAGGAAGTGAAGGCAAGGTCCTTCCTACTCGGTGCGTGCAAGCTTTGTCCTAGCTTGCGAACTGAGTTGGCAGAAGTTAATGCCAAGTTTGCTAAAGCCTTGAAGGCCAGCTCAGTTAGCACTTTGTCCGCTCAATGTGAGCGATGCGTGGGGATGGAGCTTGAGATTGCCAACTGTCGGCATGACAGGATGCAAACCGAGGAGGAAAACACATACCTTCGGTCCATCCTGAGTTGGGTGTCATGCAGTGAGCCGCAGTTGGGCATGATGATCAGTCAGTTCAAGAGGGGAACTGATTGCTTGGGAGTAGGCTTTGCTTCAGGTGGGAAGGGCGCTAGTATCTTTGGCAAGATCGGTGAGTTTAGCGGAGTGAACCCGAGTGAGAAGCCATCCGCTATCCCTAAGCTTACCAAGATCACCCCACCTGAGCCTCCCAAGCCTATCACCAAGGATGGTATCCTTGATGAACCTCCCAAGGCTCCACCTCGCAAGCAAGTGTGGATTCTCAAACCTAACCATCTTAGGAACAGACTTGACACCCTTCTTGACGTCTCTAGTGATCCCCTTCCGAGAGGCAAGCAGCCAGCCAGAGTGAACAACCCTCGCAACACTAGGAACCAACAACCCAAGAGAGTGGTGAGGTTTGAGTGCGAGTACTGTCACCGTGAGGGTCACCTAGCTGAGTTTTGCTTTCGGAGGAAGAGAGACGCTAGGAAGGAGTTGGAGCTGAACAACCAGGCCAGACAACACCCTCTCCATGGTGTGCAGGGTCGGGGAGTTCAGAGGCAGGGCGCTAGGCCTGGAGGTGCACCCCCTCAGGTAGCTAGACCCCTGGCAGCTAGACCACGGGGTGGTGGTCGTGCCCATCGCGGTTCTGGTCATCTTCAATACGACCGTGAGCCGGGTGTAAGAGGCTTTGCTGCTCAGTCCCATAGCGGACCACCTTTTCAGTATGGTGGTGATCGCTTCGCTCAGATGGGACATAGTGGTGAGTTTGGAGGTTTTCCGTTCCATAGCGGACCACCCTTTCAGTTTGGTGGTGATCGCTATCCACCCATGGGACGAGGACAGTTTGGTGGTGCTGCTAACACTTTTTCTGGGCCTATGACACAACACTGGTATCCTTCTCAGTATACTAACCCCAGTGTTGTGCCATATGCTCACTTCCTGCCTTTCTATTGATGCAGGAACTTCGGTTGGAGAACATGTGGCTCATGGATTCCGGGTGTTCGCGCCACATGACCGGAAAGAAGGAATGGTTCTCCAGCCTTAGCCCCGTGATGCACAAGGAGTACATCACTTTCGGGGATAATAGTAGAGGTAAGGTTGTTTCTCAAGGAGCCATTCGGCTCAATGAGAACTTTGTCCTTAAGGATGTTGCTTTGGTTTCGAACTTGCATTACAATTTGCTTTCCGTCTCGCAACTTCTTGAGGATAATTGTGAAGTGCGCTTTAAGAAGGGTTTGAGTCATGTTTTAGACCCTCGGGGAGATCTTGTTTGTTGGATCGTCCCTTTTGGCCGTGTTTTCAGAGCCGACTTTTCTCGTTCTTTTGGCTCTGCTAGATGTTTGATGGCTGGTTCTTCTTCTGATTTGTGGAAGTGGCATAGGAGGCTCGGTCACTTGAGTTTTGACTTGCTTGCAAGACTTAGCTCACTTGGCCTAATCCAAGGATTGCCCAAGCTTAAGTTTCAGAAGGATCTTGTTTGCCATCCTTGTCGTCACGGGAAGATGGTTGCTGCTTCTCACCCACCTGTTAATCAGGTGATGACAAAGCGACCCGGCGAGCTTTTTCACATGGACATAGTTGGTCCAGCTCGGGTTTGCTCAGCGGGTGGGAAGTGGTACGTTCTAGTGATCATTGATGATTTTTCGAGGTACTCTTGGGTGTTCTTTATGGAGGGTAAGGATGAAGCTTTTCCTTTTGCTCGTGATTTAATTCTGAGGTTGAAAACTGAGTTTCCCCCTGATACCATTAGAGCTATTCGTAGCGACAATGGTACTGAGTTTGATAACTCTCAGTTTGCCTCTTTCTGTTCTTCTAATGGAATCGAGCATCAGTTTTCTTCCCCTTATGTTCCACAGCAGAACGGTGTTGTTGAGCGCAAAAACCGGACCCTTGTTGAGATGGCCAGGACGATGCTCGATGAGCATAGGACTCCTAGGCGTTTTTGGGCCGAGGCGATCAACACCGCTTGCCATGATTCAAATCACATCTTTCTTCGTGCTTTGATGAAAAAGACTTCTTATGAGTTGCGTTTTGGACGGGTACCCAAGGTGTCTCATTTTCGGGTGTTTGGGTGCAAGTGCTTTATCCTGAAGCAAGGCAATTTGGACAAATTTGAATCTCGCTCTGCTGATGGCGTGTTTCTTGGTTATGCTTCGCATTCGCGCGCTTATCGAGTTCTTAACCTTGAAACTAACCGGATAGTGGAGACCTGCGAGGTCACATTCGATGAGACTATGCCTTGTGTTTCTTCTGCTTTTGATGTTGCAGGAGAACAGGAGTTGGGAGAGACCATCTTTGTGGAGGAGGAGCAGGAGAATGCCGATTGGGGTGTTCCCGAGCCAACTCCACTGGCTGCCCCCGTCGACCCTGTGAAGTCTACTTCAGCTCGAGGACCCGATCCCATGACATCTTCTTCTTGGGGTCCTCTAGAACCACCTCTCCTGCGAGCACCCGCTGCACCTGAGGGAGCGACAGCATCTGGCGAGGGGGAGGCGACTTCGGCGAGGCAAGCGCCCCGAAGCGTTCAGCAAGTTCACCCCCCGCAGCAGATGATCGACGGCATCGACCAGCGAGTCACGCGGTCGCGAGCGTATGGAATCTCTCACTTTGCTCATTCTGCATTTGTTGCTTCTTTTGAGCCCAAAGATGTTGGACACGCACTTTCTGATCCTAACTGGGTTAATGTCATGCATGAGGAGCTAGAAAACTTTGAGCGAAACCAAGTTTGGACCCTAGTTCCACCTCCACCAGAATGCCATCCTATAGGTACCAAATGGGTTTTCAAAAACAAAGAGGGTGAGGATGGGATGGTAGTGAGGAACAAGGCTAGGCTAGTAGCCCAGGGTTTTTGCCAAAAAGAGGGGATAGACTATGAGGAAACCTTTGCCCCTGTAGCCCATTTAGAAGCCATTAGAATCCTTCTAGCCTTTGCTGCTTCGAAGGGTTTTAAGCTTTACCAGATGGATGTCAAGAGTGCTTTCTTGAATGGGTACATAGAGGAAGAGGTTTATGTTAGGCAACCCCCTGGTTTCGAGGATCCCAAGTTTCCAAACCATGTTTATAAACTTTCAAAAGCGTTGTATGGTTTGAAACAAGCCCCGAGAGCGTGGTATGATCGTTTGAAAACCTTTTTACTCTCCAAGGGTTTTAAAATGGGACGGGTCGATAGAACTTTGTTTCTCCTCAAGCAAGGCAATGATACCCTGTTAGTCAGATTTACGTGTATGACATCATCTTTGGTGGCTCGTCTCATGTGCTTGTTGCAAAGTTTTCAGATACTATGAGCAGGGAGTTCGAGATGAGTATGATGGGTGAGTTGACTTTCTTCCTCGGGTTGCAAATTAAGCAAACCCGAGACGGGACGTTTGTGCATCAAGGAAAATACACGAAGGACATCCTGAAGAAATTCGACATGGGCGAGGCCAAGCCTCTTACGACGCCCATGCCGACGACTGCGGCGATGGATGCGGACCAGGACGGAGAGCCGGTTGATCAGAAGGAGTACAGGAGCATGATCGGCTCGCTCCTGTACCTGACGGCGACGAGGCCAGATATACAGTTTTCTGTGTGTCTGTGCGCTCGTTTTCAGGCGTCCCCTCGGACTTCCCACAAGCAAGCAGTCAAGTGCATCATGAGGTACCTCCGATACACTCCTGAGTTTGGACTTTGGTACTCTTCCTCTTCGACTCTTTCGCTTTGTGGTTATTCCGATGCGGATTTTGCCGGCTGTCGGCTTGAGCGTAAGTCTACTTCTGGGACTTGTCAGTTTCTTGGCTCTTCAGTGGTTTCGTGGTCTTCTCGCAAACAGTCGAACGTAGCCCAGTCTACTACTGAAGCCGAGTATGTTGCCGCTGCTTCTTGTGCTTCGCAACTTTTATGGATGGTTGCTACTTTGCGTGATTTTGGTCTAGATTTCAGTTGGGTCCCTTTGCTTTGCGACAGCACTTCTACCATTAGTGTAGCAAAGAACCCTGTTCTTCACTCCAAGACCAAACACATCGATGTTCGCTTTCACTTTCTTCGTGATCATTATGAGAAAGGCGACATTGATCTTAGGCATGTAGACACCCACAACCAGGTTGCGGATATTTTCACCAAGCCTTTGGATCTCTCAACTTTTGCTAGGTTGAGAGGTGAGCTTGGTGTGTGTTTCCCCTTTTAGATGGGGGGAACATGTTGCTTGTTGTACCATAGACTGAATTTCTGATCCTTTTTGTTTTTGGGTCTTGAGTCTTTTTGGTTTTGTTTTGGCTCCGATTCTGACTTCATCTAGCATACATTCTGCATTTTCGAGCTTCATGCCTATATTCCTTAGAATGAACTTATGCTCTGACTAGTGTATGCTACGATGATATATGATGATGCTTGTAGCTTAGGCTCTCTTTGATCACTGATACATGCTGTGAGCTAAGCTATATTCTTTTTCAGAATGATGAACATGTCTAATGAACTTAAAATTTGATACATGTTCACCATTGAGATTGGCAACTAACATGTATAGGATGTGTTGAGGTCACATGAGCTATTTCATATATACTAGGTTGCTATGTTTCTAGCTCTGAGTCTTTCACTTGCTTGGGCTGTTCATATTCTGCCTAAAATGAACCAAGTGTTAGTGAATTGAAAAGATCGAGATGGGATTGCTTTGTCAGCACATCACGGTATCGAGACTGTTTCTCATAGCACTTTGAGTTAAACTTGAGCCATGTAGTGTAAGACCGAAACTGATGCTTTAAGCTTCTGATTGCATTTGCATAGGCTTAGCACGGTTGGAAAGTTAGGCAATGACAAGCTTTCAACCTCTCGCAATCACATGCTGAATTTGAACTTGTGTTAATAACCGCTGCAATTTCTCCGATAAAATCTGAAAACACAAGTTTATGTTTCACTCTATAGCATGATGATTGAACTTTGCTAGGGGTAGTTCACCTTGTATACATGTTTAGCACTTGTCTGATTTCCTGTCTATACATGTTCCGTGCTGTTTTGATGGTGAAACCCCTTTATGAATGGCTTAAAATTGCTCACTAAGCTTCTGCATTCATACTCTGTATTCGGTGATCAGTTTGAGCCTTTACTAGCACATTCACATGTTGCTTAATAGTCGGATCAGCACTCCTTAGAGCATTCTTTCACTCTTTCGAGTATATACCTGAAGCTGCTAACTTGCACTTTTAACTCATGTGCATTTACTTGACTCCGATAGGCATGACCTAGCTCCGTCTTCCTTACTCGAGCTTTTACCCCTTTCTTTTGATTGCAATTTGCCCCCAAGGGGGAGAATGCTTCTGGTGGTGTCAATTTGCAATTTATGCTTCTCTTGTTGAGGGGGAGTTCTTTGAGTAAGGGGGAGTCTTCTTGCCTATGTTGCTCTGAGTCGGCCTTTATTTG
The DNA here is from genome assembly GCA_009763385.1 of Coix lacryma-jobi var. lacryma-jobi. Classification (NCBI taxonomy): domain Eukaryota; kingdom Viridiplantae; phylum Streptophyta; class Magnoliopsida; order Poales; family Poaceae; genus Coix; species Coix lacryma-jobi. Next base: position 22,018,906 of record CM019826.1, read on the forward strand.
ATATCGATCTTTTCAGCTAGTTGTGTCGAGCCTCTGTGCCTCTGTCTTGAGGGACTAGTTGTTTTTCATCATATTTTGATGGTTCTTGATTGGTATCGAGCTTACTGCTGGTTGTGTTGAGCCTCTGTGCCTCTATCTTGAGGGACTAGCGGTACCTGGTTGTTATGCAGTCTTCGTGTGGCTTCGAGCTCTCAGCTAGTGGTGTTGAGCCCTTTCTGCCTCTTCTTGAGGACTAGCTTGTTTCTGACTTGGTTGCGTCGAGCCGTTGCCCATGTCTTTGGGAACCAAGTCTTGTGATCTGTTTTTGATCGAGTTTTGCTCCTTGATGAGTTGTTGCTCCGATCTCTTGCTTGGTTGTGTCGAACCTTTGCCCATGTCTTTGGGGACCAAGCTTCGCTTATCTCGATTTGTCCTTCTTCTGCCTTTTCTCTGGCTTTTGGGCATTTCGAGTGAGTTTTTCTCCTTCTACCCAATTCTGCTTTCTTTCTCTTTTGGTTACGGTTACTATGAGTTGACGATGCACTCATCAAGGAGGAGATTGAGAACACAAGGTTGATATGTGCCCTTGTGGTTCCCTTCCTGAGTGATGAGTGATCGATCAACGGGCAACATGTCTCTTGGCTGTGTTGATGTGCAGGTGCGGGGCTCGGGCAGTGGTCGAAGGTGAGGTGAAGGTCAAGTAGGGACGTGCCGTGCCGACGGACCGGGAACAGTGAAGGGCGGACGTGGAGCTTGGACCGACGGACCAGGAGACCTGAGGACCAGCTGTGGTAGCTGGCACGTGGCATTGACAAGCGAGAGCATATGGGGATGTGCGGTGCATCGGCCGAGTCGGGAGGAAGGTGATGGCGTCGTGACACTTGGCGGGAGGCCGAGAAGGATGGCGAATGCACTGTGCCCGGCGTGGAGGCTGGACATGCTCCGGCATCGGTGCTGGGACTCGGGGTGTGCGAACCACATCCCGTCTGCGGCACGGGTTTGGTAGCCGAGCCTCGAAAAGCTACCCTCGACGGTTTCCGAGTTTGGGCCTCAAAACTCGGGGTGGCCGGTTTTCAAGTTTGGGCCTCAAAACTCGGCATGGACGGTTTCCAGGTTTGGGCCTCAAAACCTGGGCGCGCGGGTTTCTGAGTTTGGGCCACAAAACTCAGCCTGAGGACAGGTTTTCCAGTTTCGGCCTCAAAACCGGGGGGAGGCCCAGGTTTCCCGGTTTCAGCCTCAAAACCGGGGGGAGGTCCGCAAAAAGGACGGTCGATGCGTGGCGGCGTGAAGAGGCTGGCGCGGCGGCGCAACTATTCGCGAAGTAGGCACGACGGTCGACAGGACGGCATGTGGCGGCATCCTGAGGCTTGCGTCGAGGCGAAGCTAAGGATGAGATGGGCGCGTGGCCGTCGGATCGGCTATCAGCAGAGTTGGACCGGGATACCCCTAGGGTTGGCCGCTTCGCTCTTGTATCTAGGGGTAGAAAGGGGATTATTGTTTTAGGCTATAAATAAGAGAGGCACCCCTCCTCTCCCTCTATCCTTGCAGTCATTTGTTCCTGAGCACTCTCTCTCTCTAGCCCTCCGCTTAGGTTCTAATCATACCTCGCTGCAAGCGATCCGCAGAGACGGAAATCATACCTCTGTGTATTTGGATCTTTTGAGGAAACGAGACCGTATTCTCGTTGTCTCCTCGTGTGGAGGAATTTCGGCTGAAATTGAATCGTGTTCTGTGTTCTTCACGTTTTGGTTTTTCATCTCCCGGAGATTTGCCTCGTTCTCCCTCTCCGCGAGATGATTTTTGATTCCACTTGAATCAATTTGTTCTTGGTCGTGAGCTCCTTCTTTCTACTGAAAGATTTCTCTCCTAACCTCACGAATCCACAGATCGGGTTGATTTCACGTTCGTATTTCGTTCTTCCCCCTTTCTCGGTGATTCACGAATCTCTCTTGATTAACTTGGTTTGGTGCGATGATTTCTTAGGATTAGCACCCCAATACATAGAGGATCACCTGGGAGGAGTTTGATCGAAGTTCCTCTCGATTTGGTTGAGATCGATTTGGATTTGTGTTTGAACCCGAGCAAGTTTGTGCTTTCTGGGTGGTGGCGGACAGTCCGCGCCCCTGACGGCGGACAGTCCGCGGATCGGGATTCTTCAGGGTCGGTCAGGCGCAGACCCCTGACTGTTCACTGTCGAGTGAACGGCGGACAGTCTGCGGTACAAACCCGCGGACAGTCCGGGACTTGTCCAGCAGACTTGCAGCACTGTTTGGTTTCTGCGTTTTTGCCGGCGGACAGTCCGGCTCCCAGTCGCGGACAGTCCGGGACTCAACGGCGGACAGTCCGGGACTCTGACCCCGGACAGTCCGCGAATCTGCTGTTTGTGCAGTTTTGCTCCGTGGCTTTGGCAGTTGGTTTTGGAGCTTCTCCGGATGTTCCGCTGTACCACTAGGACATCTCCTAGGGTATCCACCTACTCGTAGGTCGTGAACTCTCCGGTCGTTTGAAGTCTTCGCTTTTGGGGTGACTTTCTGGGACAAGGGCCATACTATTCACGAGTTGAATTTGAGGCTCCCATTCACCCCCCCTCTGGTCGCTAATCCGGTCCTTCAACTAAGAGTCGCGCTGTAGCGAGGGCACTAGAGCTATACTCTCTCTACTAGCTAACCTACTTGCCTAAGCTCTCTGAGCTTCTAACTTGCTCTCTGCTTCTCTTGCTTGCTTGTGTTGTGGGATGGTACTGGTGTGTGATGGTACAAATGGAATGGTGCCTCCAGGGGGGTATTTATAGTCTTGAGGAGTGAGGGGGGTACTTATAGGGGGCAGCCAACTGACCTAGGGCTAACCCTAGTGGCGGCCGCCACCCTCATCACTGTTGGATGCACCGCCTTTGCTTCAACGGCATCCAGGAGCTCCAGGGAGGCGGTGGTTAGGTCGGTTGCATGTCTGAGTAACCGCCATTTGGTCTTGATCCATGCCATTCCATCCTGAGCCGTCCGATGTCACTGACCTAGTGACCAAGGGCCAAGATTTGGCCTTGGCATGGTCACACGGATCAGTGACGTGGCAAAGGGGGAGAGTTGGGGCTCTCCATGTGGCGGACGCCACTTTGGGGTGGCGGGCGCCACCTCTGGTTGGCGGGCGCCACCCCACTCGGGCCCAAATGGGTCCTGGTGAGTGGGCTCGTCTCCTAGTGGCTCCATTCTCCAAATTTGGTCCAAATCCTGCATTCAAATAACATTCTATGGACATGTGGAATTTGGTTAGTTTGAAACCTATTTGACTACATTTCATGCCTTTTTGGTGAATTTTAGGGTAAAATGTTGATGGTAAAACAGGTGTTTAAGGACCATCAACAACTAGCAGGAGGACAAGGAGAGCGTCCCGTGCTACTCGAATGGAGCAAGGCAGATCTTCACATCCGGCTGAAGAAGTTGAGGAGGGAGATGAGGCAGCTTCTATGGACATTTCAGGGTCCTTGGGGAGGCCTCCTCGCTCACAGGACACCCCTCGCTCTCAAGACACTCCTCGCCCACGGGGTAGAGGAAGGCAACATCAAAGGACGCCGATGGATGAGCTCATCGACAACATGAGTGCGATGAACATCGAACAAGAGGCAACATTGCTTCTTGCACAACAAAACGCCCAACTCCTGCAGGCCATTCAAGAAGAAGAAGGACGACGTTGGGCCGGGTGGTACCAGCATTATCCACCACCACAGTAGGCAAGAACCAAGCTTGGGGGAGATCCTCTCCCCCACCAAGGTAAGTCCTGCATCTTAAGTTATTTACGTTTCAATTAGTCTTCTCATTACATTTAAAAAAAAGGAAAATACCAAAAATATTTGCTTAGTATTCCCCTTAGCACATATGTCTCATATATGTCTATCTTCCCCATGGAAATGATGACCAGTTGCCTTGCTAATGTTTCTCTAGTGCCTAGTTTACAACTTAGTATTTCTCTAAGTATGGATCACTTAGCTCATTTAAACCATCATGAACCTGAAAACTTTGTGGGTTGCAAGTGCTAAAACTAAGTCTAAGTTGTTGAGAGACATGATATAGTGAGACAAGAGCTGCTATAATATTGTTTTAAGCATGATAGATTACCGGAGAATTTATTCTTAAAATGATCAAAATCTTAATTGTTCCTCAATGGTGATAAATTCCTACCACAGCCATATATGCTTTACATGTTTACAAACCTTCTACATAGGCTATTTGCTTTGTATTGAGTGTTGTCAAGTCTTGTTGACCCTTGTTAAGAGACTTTTCATGCTCCTAAGATCAAGATCACGTACACACCTCATATACATGCTGCTTCTACACTGGAAGTACGCAAAAACATGCCTTTCATTTCCACCAAATAGTTTGTTTCATACTCCAAGTGTTAGGAAATCTCTCTCAATTATTTAGTAGATGAGACCCAAAAGGCTAGGCAAAATAAAGATGAAAAAAAAGAGATGGACAAGTGAAAAGTCCATGAAAAAAAAGAAAAAAGAAAAGAAAAAAAATGCTAGCCATGTCTCATTAGAAAAGAGAGAAAAAGAAAAAAAAAATAGAGAGAAAGATCTTATCAAATAAAGAAGCAATCTAGTCCACCATACACCACACACTTGCACATCTTGATCTGGGAGAATGACACTTCTCTTCAAGGATCCGAGCTTTGACTTCGCAACAAAATGCAAGTAAGTATGCCACCTTCTTTCATCTCTACCTTGAGGTACACATAAGCCTGTTTAGAAGTAGGATGAAATAAAGAAGGCAACACTTATCATATGCCTTGGTGAGGAATCATACACCATTTGAGCGACATGAGAGAACCATATGAGGAACATTTAGTCTTTCTTTTGAAAAATATTGCAAAACCTCCGGTATGAAACTTGCTAAAAACAAGAAAGTTAGTGCTCAAGTCAAACTGTTCTATCTTTCAACCACCTAAGACAAAGGAAAAGCCATAAGCCCCATAAAGTACTAAGGTAATATGGGTGATTTACATAGCTAATTTTTCCATTCAAAAAGAAGAACTTTGTTGTGCACATGGTACTCTTGAAATGTGATGCATAGTAACAATACTGATCCACCGAGGCCAAGTTTGATCGTTTGCTCGGGACGAGCAAAGGTTAAGCTTGGGGGATCTTGTTGACGGAAGTTATAGCATGTTTTACCTTATCAAAATACCGTCAACAGGCCTCGGTTTCAAGGAAGAATAGCATATTATGAGCATATTTATCACTAATAAGTTCCACTTGTACTCTTAGCTTGTGAACTTGTAGGAGATGGCAAAATGAACAAAATGAGGCCAGGTGGGTCCACCAAGGGGGTCGGGCGACCCAACCTTGGGGCCACCTCGGCCATGGTGACATGGCATGATCCAAGAGAAGCATGTTCAAGTCAATATCAACCATTGGATCAAACATGTGCTTTTTCTCAATGGTGCAAGATGAGAAGCACATGGATTCATGGGTCCACACTGAAAACCAAATGCAACCAACTTCACAAGACTTGCTCCATGACATGTGGGGTCACCAAGAGAGAGAAGGTGGTGGGCCAGCCCTGTCATAGGGGGGTCGGCCGACCCCCTTGGTGGGGCCCATCTGCACTATTCATCAGGATGACATCATCACCTTCTAGAAGATGTACCCCAGGCCCACATGTCATAGAGGGGGGGTCGGCCGACCCCATGGTGAACTTCATCCAAGTCGGTGGCGAAGCACATGTTTCACACGTGAACAATATCCAAGACATTCATCAAGGTCGGTTGCTATGGCGGTGGATCCAAGGGTGAAGAGAGGATGAGCACACGGATTGCTGACGTGGCGCCGGAGTAGCCCCTACTCCACCTCCACTATAAATAGAGGCCTTCACCCTCTCATTCTACACATCTCACATAGTTTTACACATCTCCACTCTCAAGTGAGATCAAGCAAGAGTAGTAGTAGTTAGTCTAGAGTGGGAGTTAGAGTTGAGTCGGGCGAAGCTCGGATCTCCGGAGTCGTCTTCTGGGAGTCTAGTATAGCCCTTGTATCTTTCTTCTTTTGTAAGTCTTTATTTATTTAATATATTATTCTTTCTTTACTTTACTTTGCATTTACTTAAGTATTTACTTTCCAAGTATTTATTTAAGTATTTACTTAGTGCAAGTCTATATTTATATAGTCTTGTTGTGTGCTTATCTTAGTTCTATAGTTGTCTTAGTTAGATTGATTTCCTTTAAATAGCTTCTTGTGTGTGCGTCATCGTCCTATCTTAGGATAGGGGCTTTAGCTATTTTGATCGATAGCTAAAGGTGTAGATAAGTGTGAGCGTGGTGCTCATACTTCATCTTATCTTTGACTACCGCTGGCTTGCACGGATAGTAGGGGCGCATGGGCAAAAGGTGACAGATTTTGCCTGGCTACCTAGATCCCCTCACGTGAACTCAGGCTAGTTTTTAAAAGGTAAGGCGTCCATAAGCCAAATATCCGCTTGAGTACTGGGTTAGGTGAACAACCTTCTATCGCTTTACTCTCTCGTTTATCCCTCTCACACAAGTAGCAAGACGTCAATCTAGTTAAGTCATCTATTTAATTAGGATTAGTTCACAGGAGTAAAGGTAGAAACATAGGAGTACTTTATACTCACTCGTTGTCCTCCCACCTAGCTAACTCTACTAAAGTTATCTTTCATATCATATACTCTTTGCTCAACTTATTTATCTTATCTATCTGTCCGCCCTTATATCCACTTACCCCTTTTGCTTCTCTAATTGATAATAGAGTATAGTAAGACTATAGGATCTATCTTTCCTCTCTCTACATCTTTCCTAGCTTGCTTTCCTTTGGGATAAAATAAATAACGATATCTTGGAATACTCCCGGTTGAAGTGCTACATCGGTATATTCTGTGCGCTTGCGGAACTATCCAATAGTCAATAGTTTTACCACCAAGACACCTCTGACGCCATTGCTTCTTAGTAGCGACGCTAAGAAATACCAACACTTACCCATGTTGCGGATGAGATTCACGCCAATCTTGGCATGAATGAGAACTTGTCATCTGTACCTGAGACACATAGCCTGTTATTGCAGCAAGTGGCATGGGACAGGAAGGACATTGATTATGAAATGCGAAAGCCTATTGCCGAGGTTTTCCTTGAAGATGTTCTCGTCAATATCGGCAGCTCAGCTCTTACCATTAATTCTACCATGCAGATCAATGATTTATTGAAGGAAGCCTCCCAATTTGAAGTGTACTTTAAAAAATAACAATGGCAACCCACTTGACGAGTCAGTGATACGCAACATGTTAATACAGAACAACACCACTTCTTTTCCTATGGAGGCTACAATAGCTGACGCAGATGAGTGGCAGCAAGAGGCTGTGTCATATGACAATTTATCAAAGCTAGTATCTCATGAAGAGTGTTTAGTTGGCATGGACAACAAAACAGTTGCAGGGTTAGTCACTGTCAAGCTTCTGATGGCAACGAAGGACAGTCCAGGGAAGCTGTTCAATGGAACACATTGCATGGATGTCATTTGGGATGAGGAGCCACATCGTGCCTTTGATTCACATGTCATATTGCAGCAGTTTGCTCAAGGGATAGAGGACCAGATGCACGACAAGCATATTGATTTCAAGGCATTTGTGCTATTTGATTGTGATGCTCTCAACATGTTCAGCAAAAATCCTTGGGCATACATCCTCAGGCAGATTGTCGAGTTTGATGTTAATGAGAAACTTGCCATGGGCTGGGAGTGTTTGAATGGTGAGAAGATGATCTTTGATGCTAACATTGATGCATTGCACCCCACAAACTTGGTACGTGTGTCATCCCAGTTTCAAAATCATATTAGTTGTAGCCATAATGAGAATATGCTGCTATCAGAAAATTATGTATTGTATCCTTTAGTATGCACAAGAAAGTATTATGGAGTCCAAAATTCAGTGTTTCAGTCTTTTGTTTCTTCTGGCTGTACATACTCATCCAGTCTTAGGAGCCAGTGTTGTGGTCAACATGGCGATACGGCCATTGCACTACTAAGGAGAGGAGTATCTGTCTACATCCTGGAGAAGTGTGGATGTGATGTTGTTCGCTTACTGCTTGGCAACTCAACATCGTTGACTGGCTTCTTGGCAACTCAACATGGTCAGTACAGTAATGATTTCAGGCCCTGGAGTTTAGCATGGTTTTCAATTGTTGGCCTCCAAAGATTTCAACATGGCGACCATTCCAATCACCAAGCTACTGCTGTGAGCAAGTATGACCTTAAGAAGATGCTCTGTTCAGGATGTTTGAATGTACCATGGGATCCAGGTGGCAATCATGACTGCTTCAGCTATCAAGCAATGTTTTATGGGGGCGGTAATGTCATACCTGGTACTGTAGGATATATGGGCTGAGATAACATAGCCTTTGGGCCTTGTGGTGGGCTGGCAGTTTACCTATCGGTACTGAGTAGCAGCCATAAAGTGTAGAAGAGAAGACAGTAAAGGACAGGAAATATTTCAGATACACGAACCAAGGTCTGGAAGGCAACCTTCCTCCTGGTTACCGAGATCTTCTTCTATCCCCCTCCTGTGATAGCTCACGTCGTCCGGCTTGATCTCACCGGCGGCCACGGGTTGTGACACAACCTGAGCAAGAAAAGCTGAAAATAGAATGGTCATCAAATACTATAATTAGTCTCCTCATCTAATATCCTAAGTGGGTGGCAGTGTCGCAGTGGCAAGCAAGAGATGGACAAGCAAAAGAAGAGGGGCAAGCAGGCAAGCATGCCTCACTTCATCTCAGATCCTTGAATTTTAACGAATCCTGCACTATCCAAGAATGCAGTGCCCGCATCTATATCTAATATGATATTCTAATCACACATGATGCAAAATAATGACAAAAGCTTTAACAAGATCCAAACTCACAAACACGCAAGGGCTAAAAATAGCATATCAAAAAAAAGATCACTAACCAAGCTCTTTAATTTGAATGAGAAAATAGATCAACAACTCAAAATTAAGAAGATGCAGATTGTGCTTTTACCTTGGATAGGGGTTGTGGATGGTGAGGATAGAAGGGTGGCAGCTCTTTTGTCACACCCCTTGGCCGCCGGTGATCGTCGGGACGTGAGGAGATTGAACGCGGTAGCTAGGGCAGCACGAGACGAGGAAAGGTTCCTCTGTTCTCGGTTCATGTTTTTCTTTTTCTTAATCGATGGTTCACCCGAAGACAGGGTTCAGCTTATTACAGACTCCACTGGACACTTGGTCCCACTTGACATAGACTCTGGCCACACGACCCACATGACATACACAAGAGCAAACTAGTAACATGAGATTACGCTATCCTCAATCGAACACGTATTGGTTGCTGACTCTTCACGGTGTCGATGCTGTAGGCTTGACAGCTCCCCCCGCCGAAGTTCCTGCTTGACCCCAAGCAGCAGCATCTGGATAGCGTGTACGAAGCACACGGTAGTCCTCCTAGGTAGCAGAAGCTTTAGGTAAATTTGACCACTTGACGAGCACCTGTGGTGTGGCAGTGTTCCCTTTCTTCACCAGTCGCCGATCAGGAGTGTCAGCTTGGAGGGCTGGTACAGCACCCACATTTGGTTCTACTCCATACAGAGCCATGGATGGTGAACAACCTAGTGATGTATGATAGGAAGAATTGTACCACAACTCTGCTAGAGACAACCATGATTTCTAGGTGTTTGGAGCATCCTGAACCGCACACCTTAAATACATTTCCGGGCATTGATTGACCCTTTCGGTCTGACCATCTATTTGAGGTTGGTAAGCAGTGCTCAAGTTGAGTTGCACTTTGTATAGTTTGAACAATGTTCTCCAGAAGGTATTGACGGAAATTGTGTCTCTGTCAGATACAATAGATTGGGGTAGCCCATGCAACTTGACAATGTTGTCCATGAAGACCTGTGTGATATCAGCAGCGATGCAAGGATGTTTGACAACCATGAAGTGAGCATATTTAGTCAGCCTGTCAACCACCACTAGAATGACATTATAGCTCTGGGACTTTAGAAGGCCCTCAATAAAATCCATAGACAGGTCTCTCCAAACACCTTGTGGGATTGGCAAAGGTTGTAACAACCCTGCTGGACTTGTATTGGTATGCTTTGCATGCAGACAAATGGCACATTGTTTGATGAAATCTTCCACTGCTGCTTTCATGCCTTTCCATGCAAAGTGGGACTTTAGTCTGTGATAGGTGGCTTTACTCCCTGAGTGACCCCAATGGCACTAGAGTGGAAGGTGGCTATGAGTTTGGTCTGCAGGGCTGTATTCTGACCCACCCATATTTGAGATTGGTATCTGATAATGCCATCGTGCAGACTATAGCCAGCCTCATTTGGAGAGCTGATTGCCAGTTCAGTTAACAGTTGTTGTGCCCTGGCATCAGAGGTATATGAGTTAATTATCTCCTGTGCCCAGTCAGGTTTCACCATGGACACAGCTTGCAAAGCCTGAAGGTGTACTACCCTGGAAAGTGCATCAGCTGCAATATTTTCTTTGCCTTGCTTGTATATTATCTTAAACTGCAATCCCATTAACCTTGTCATCACCTTCCTTTGCATGTCGGAGTGTAAATTCTGGTCTTGTAGGTAAGATAGAGCTTTGTGGTCTGTGAGGATGAAAAACTCTTGTCTTTGTAAGTAAGGTCTCCACTTCTCCACTGCCATTATCAAAGCCAGAAACTCCTTTTCATAAATTGATAGTGACTTGTGCTTATCACCTAGTGCCTTGCTTAGAAAAGCAATGGGGTGTCCTTGTTGCATCAATACTGCACCAATACCCTCGCCAAAGGCATCTGTTTCCACTTGGAAGGGTAGCTGGAAATTTGGTAAAGAGAGGACTGGAGATTGTGTCATGGCCACCTTAAGATTATCAAAAGTTGCCTATGACTCTGCTGTCCACTGAAAGGTTTTATGCCTTAACAAATTGGTCAATGGTTTTGCAATGATTCCATACCTTTGGATGAATTTTCTGTAATAACCGGTCATCCCTAAAAAAGCTCTGACTTCAGTGAGATTAGTTGGTGTAGGCCAATGTAACATAGCCGAGATCTTGTTGGGATCGGTAGCCACTCCCTGGGAGGAAATAATGTGGCCTAAATACTCCAACTGACTCTAGGCAAAAGAACATTTAGAGGGCTTGAGGTATAGCGGATTGTCTTGCAAAGTCTGCAGTACCATTTTTAGATGGTGTGCATGTGCCTCCAGTGTTGTACTATAGATAAGGATGTCATCCAGAAATACTAGTACAAACTTTCTTAAGTATGGTTGGAGAATCTGATTCATAATGCACTGGAAGGTAGCAGGAGCATTGGTGAGACCAAAAGGCATCACTTTGAACTGGTAGTGGCCTTGATGTGTTTTGAAAGCAGTTTTATACTCATCTTCTGGTAACATTCTGACCTGATGGTACCCTGATTTCATATCCAGTTTTGTGAAATACTTTGCACCGGCCAGCTCATCTAGTATTTCCTCTGTTAGGGGCATAGGAAATCTGTTCTTGATGGTCAGGTCATTCAACTTCCTATAGTCAACACAAAATCTCCATGTACCATATTTTTTTACTAAGAGCACTGGAGAAGCAAAGGGGTTGTGCTGTGCGTAATGATCCCAGATTCCAAAAGCTGTTGCACTTGATTTTCTATTTCTGTCTTATGCTGGGGTGAGTAATGATACAGTCGAGCATTAACTGGTACTGCCCCAGGGATCAGAGGAATGGCATGATCATAACATCTATGTGGTGGTAGAGTTTGAGGATCCTGGAAAATTTCCCTGTGTTCCTCCAGAATGTTTTGAATGTAAGGTGGAGTAGGGGTGACCTGAGTTAGCTGTGGCGAAGATATAGAGTCAACTATGACAAAAGCCTAGGTATCATTGCCTTTAGTGCCTTTATACAGCTGAGTAGCAGCGATGGGAGACACCTGTAAAGGAGAATCCACCATTCCTTGCAGTTTTACTGATTTACCTTGCAGATTGAACTCCAAAGTTTTCTTGTTCCAATCACAGTTCATTGGACTATGTGCTTGTAGCCAGTCATAGCCCAGAACTGCATCATATGGTCCCATCTCTAGCACTATCATGTCACTGGAGAGAGTTTCGCCCTGGATATACCATTAGGGGTTTTTCACCATAGCTGCAGTGGTTAACCATTCTCCATTTGCTAGTTCGACCTTTTTCTGTGGTATTGGTGTGGTAGGTAGCTAGGCAATCTCTGTGAATTGCTTGCTGACAAAACTGTGAGAACTCCCAGAGTCCAGCAATATAAGCATGACCTTGTTCTTCACCAATGTTCTTAACTTGATGGAGTTGGGGGAGTCCATTGTTGATAGGGCATGTAGTGACAACTGGCAGAAGTCTGCTGTAAGTTTGTCTTCGGCCTCCAGATGGTTGAGGACTTCTTCAGAAATCTCCTCTGTATCTAGATCATTGAGGGCTAAAGCATTGACCTGAGGTTGCTGTCTCTTGAGACAAACTGCTTGGTGGTCAGGTTCAAATTTCTCCCCACAGCTGAAACAAAGGTTGTTTGCTTTCCTATAATCTCTGAGTTGTCTCATCTTCTGAAGATAGGCTGCATTTTGAGGAGGTTGGTGCTCAGGTTTCTGCTGGGGATTTTGATAGACTGAATAGTTTCTGTTAGACTTGATTTTTTTTCCTTTCAATTGTTCTTTGTTGTATTTTTGCAATGACAGTTGCTCTTTCCACTGTTGTGGGAACATGGGGTTCAACTACTGCCTTGATTTCTTCATTTAGGCCAACCACATACTTAGAAGCAAAGAATATGTCATCATAGTGAGTATTATGCATTGTGATATCATATTTAAGTGCCTGAAAAGCTGTTGTGTACTCCTCCACAGTACCAGTTTGCTTGAGTGGCAATAGATCATTGATGGCATTTCTGAAATCATCAGCCCCAACTTTCTCTGCACTACTTCATAGAAATTAGATCAATTGGGTATGCTATGGTTTTGTTTGTATGCCTGCCACCATTTCGATGCATTGCCTTCCAAATGCATTGTTGCAGCTGTCACTCTCAAGTTTTCAGGGACAGAGTATATGGTGAAATAGTTGACACAATTGTCAAACCATATCTTTGGGTTTGTTCCATCAAACTTTGGGAAGTGGATCTTGGGCAGACTGTGATGGGGTAATGACTCTTTCCTGGGTGGGTCTCTAGGTTGCTTGGGCTGTTTTGATGGTTCACCCTTGAAGCGCTGCTTCCCCTTGGCAAATACATTCTGGAAGTCAAGCTCATCTTCCTCAAACTTAATCGAACTGCTATCAGACTGAGCTGAAATTGCCTCATGATCCATTTGTCGCAGAGTGAGGTTAGCTACAGCTTGCCCATTGGCTTGAACTTGTTGAGCTATTGTCCTCTGTTCTACCATAGTTTCAGTCAGCTCCTTTTTCAGTTCTTGTTGGATCACCCCAATATTGTTCATATGTGAGAATAATAAATCGAAGTTCTCCATGACTTGGTCCCAACGGTTCTTCCCTTCACCCGAAGCCTTCGACATGGCGTCGAGTATGAACTGTGTCTGCTTCGACGGTTTTGGAGGAGCCGTGATGACCCAATTTAATGTTTCTGCTCGAAAGCGGGTGAAGCAACTGGTTTGGTATACACCTCCCCGTAAACTTGCTGCACCCCGTCGCCGACTACACTCGGAAGTGAGCCACTACCAAGGGATTTTACACAGGGACGATACCCCGCAACCCGAGTAAGTGTACACTTCCCCGCCGTCACCTCCCACCCCGCAATCAGTTCAGGCAGCACCGGAATTTTACACGGAAACAAAGCTCAAAAACCCTTGCTAACCCTGATTGCGTGTGTAATGGATAAGATGGAGCACAAATTGATGTCATGCTCACCGTGGTTCACGCCGCCGAACCCAGATTTGTTGATGTAGTCCCCCAATCGAGAGCTTGAGCCGCAGCCGATGCAGATCGAAGGCGAGGAAGAAGACAATGAGGCGAATCTGGCCGATGCGCCCCTCGTGGAGTAGTGTTGCTCCCGAACCAGCGTGTGTTGAACCAGATCCCCACAGACACGGACCTACGGGATCTCGCTGCTCTTCGCACTAGGCAAAGGCGTGAGATCAACCAGCCGCCGCGATTTATGACCCAAGGCTCAAAACACACACCAGTTTGACGGAACCTGGAAGGGACTCCGCAGCTCCGCGCCGCCAATACACAAAAGGAGAGCGTCAAACCACTGGATCCGCCGCCATGTGGATGGAGATGAATCTGGGAGGGATTGGTAGAGACGAAGATGAAGGCGATGTCGCCCGTCACCCACGCTGAGGATATGATGCCTTTGATACCAGTTGTCATGCCCCTTGGCCGCCGGTGATCGCCGGGACGTGAGGAGATCGAACGCGGTAGCTAGGGCAGCACGAGACAAGGAAAGGTTCCTCTATTCTCGGTTCATGTTTTTCTTTTTCTTAATCAATGGTTCACCCGAAGGCAGGGTTCAGCTTATTACAGACTCCACTGGACACTTGGTCCTACTTGACATAGACTCTGGCCACACGGCCCACATGACATACACAAGAGCAAACTAGTAACATGAGATTACGCTATCCTCAATCGAACACGTATTGGTTGTTGACTCTTCACGGTATCGATGTCGTAGGCTTGACATCTTTCGAGCAGGTGGAGTAGGCACTGCTGCTTCCCGGCGGATGAAGGTGGGTGGCGCTGCTAGTATGAAGGGAGATGACGGAGAAGGGAGATGGGGACGAGTGACGCACGAGACTCACGGAGCTCAAACCCTGGCCCCCATGCCTCCTTGTGTGGCGAGACGCGATTCGACGAGCGAGCGAGGTGGCAGCGGAGGGAGACGGGGATGGGTGGCGTACGAGACTCGCAGAGCTCAAACCCTAGCTGCCATGTCTCCTTGCTTTGTGCGGTGAGGGCACAAGGCGAACGAGCGAGGAGGCGATGGGGAAGAGAGACACGAGTCGAATGGCGTTTTTTCGTTCCCCCGAGGATTGACGGGAAAAGGCCAGAGAACCCGGGTCTTTTTTAGCATAGGGTGAATCCAAAGAGTCCCGTGGATCAGTGTGTGAACCGTTCCCTTAGGGCTCGCTTCCCCAGCGGATTAGGTGGGTATTCCGGCAGGTATTCACGTATTTAAAGGAGCCCTAATAGAATTATGCCTAACACGGGTACGACTGTACGAGCAAGTATAATCCGAAACCAAGTAGACGATCAGGTTGGATGAAAAATTTAGAGGTGGCAGAAATTTTGCCTCTTTAGTATTAGGTAGGTATAGATTCTTCTTCTCCCCTCTCGCTACCTCTCAACACTTAAGTACTATGCATATTACATGGGTGGCTTCACTGCCAATCGGGCCCGGTATTACAAGCCACTAGGATGCGACATGCGAGCAGACCGCCGTGGCTTCTCCTTGATCGCTTCAGCGGCTTCTGGACTCAAGCTGCTAACATCCCCCATGAAGAGAACCTGCTTGTCCCCAAGCAGGGGTGCGAGGGAAGCGCTGTTGTAGAGGTTCCAGGTCTCCCCATGTCACCAGCGTTGGTGGAAGCCCAGACCATTGAACCAACCCCTGCGGAATGATGGAAACACCTTGAGTCACAACACGACGTTGAAGAACTTTCGCTGGCACCTAGAAACCACCCCAAGAACGAGGTAAAGGAGATAGCGGTTGAGTTGCTGGCACAACCCTCTTGAGCTGAGAAACATGAAAAATAGGATGGATAGCAGAAGCAGCAGGCAATTGCAACTTGTAGGCCACAACTCCAATGCGACTGAGGATCTGATATGGCCCAAAGAATTTGAATTCCAACTTCTGATTGGAGCGCGGTGCTAGCGACATCTGAACATATGGTTGCACCTTCAGGTAAACCCAATCTCCAACTTGAAATTGCCGCTCTGACATGAGCTTGGCAGCCTGTGATTTCATCCGCGTTTGAGCACGAGCCAAGTGCTACTGAATCAGAACAGTCATGGTGTGCTTATCGTGCAACCAATCTTCCAGAGAAGCAGACTGACAGGCTGTATTGGCATCAATACCAAAATGTCGTGGATGATGACCATAAAGCACGAAGAATGGAGAGTGACCAAGGGACGAATGCCAACTCGTATTATACCATAACTCGGCCAAATGAAGCCAATCCAGCCACTTGGAGGGACAAGCTTTGACAAAACAACGAAGAAAGGTCTCCATACATTGATTGACACGTTCGATTTGTCTGTCGGTTTGTGGATGGTAAGCTGAAGACATCTTAAGGGTCACTGCAGCTAGTCAGAACAACTCCTGCCAAAGATGGTCGGTGAAAATTTTGTCACGATCAGATATGATGGCTTGAGGGAGACCATGAAGTCGATAAATATGTTGCATATATGTTTGAGCCACCGAAAGCGCAGTAAAGGGATGACGCAGGGGAACAAAGTGACTGTACTTGCTGAATTTATCGACGACCACTAGAATGCAGTCTTTGCCTCCAGACATTGGCAATCCCTCCACGAAATCCATAGACACCACATGCCATGCAGAAGTAGGCACAGGAAGAGGCTGTAAATGACCCGGATATCGTGCATGATCAGGCTTGGCTTGCTAGCAGATGACACAAGCAGCCACAAACTGTCGAACGGTCATTTTGAGTCCTTTCCAAGCGAACAGTTGCTTGATGCGTGTATACGTGATAGGGAACCGAGAGTGTCCACCAATAGCCGAAGAATGAAATGCTTCAATGATATGAAGCTGTAACTGAACATCAGCACCCACCCGCACTTTGCCTTTGTAAAGAAGAAGGCCATTTCGAAGTGTATAATGAGGGTCTGTGTTGCTTGTGAAAGCCAACTTGTGGAAATAGTTAGTTGTAAACCCTAATTCTATGATTGGTGTTGGTTTTATGCGAGTCTTGACACTTATAAAGTATGAGTTAAGGACCGCCGACAAACTCCCCCACACTTACCCCTTTGCTTCTCCTCGAGTAAAGTTTTAGAGATAAAAGTAAACACGAGCATAACATTCCTAGGATATACAACTATTATAAAGATCATTCCAGAACATTCCTTACACATGTGGGATATGTGGTGTTGTCTATCATGGTTCCTTGGGATGTTGAAAGGTGGAACAGTTCTCAAAGCAAAATCATCTTCCCTGATTCACATCTTAGCAACTTGGAGATTTTTTAAAGTTTTATTAAGAAAAGCATAGTTCACTTTTTATACTCCTCAAATGATGCTCTCAAATCTCTCATTGGTGTAAGGTTCCTCACCAAGGCATAGCAAAGCTTTTGCCTTCTTTTGTTGTTCCTACTTCTAAAAGGCTTCTAAAAGGCTTTATGTAGAACTCAGGTAGGGATAAACATGATTGCATACTTGTACTGCATATATTGTAAAGTCAAATCGAGGATGCAAGGAGAGAAGTGTCATACTCTTGGATTAAGATGTGCATGTGTGTGGACTATGATATGAAAAATACTACTTTTGTGAATATGGTCTCTCTCTATAACTTATTACCTTGAGACATGACTATCTTTCTCTTTTTTTTCTAAGCATGAGCCTTCATGTGCTCATCATTTTTTTGTGGGTATTGAATATACCCCTAATTCTACTGCGGGCACTTGCCCATTTTTTGCTTCTTTTTTTTTCTCTGGGACCTTCATGTGTCCCTCTTTTTTTATATACTTTTGTATAGCTCATGTCTCTTCTTTGAAAACATATATGCAGAGAGAAATCAATATTCTAAATCATGGAGTATAGAAAGATATTTTTTTGTCTACCCCCAGTGTAGGAGCAGAGCTTTTTGGTGGAACTAAATGGAGATATGTTTTTGCACACTCCAGTGTAGGAGCGGCAAGTATATGTGGAGTGTACGTGATCTTGATCTTGGGAGCATGATAAATCTCTCAAAGGGTCAACAAGACTTGACCAAACTCAACATAATAACAAGCAGCGTATGTAGAAAGCTCAAAACTTTTTGCAAGATAATAAATTTGGCTTTGGTAGGAATTTCTCACCAAATGAGGAGTATGTGATACTATGGTTTTATATTATTTTCAAAATAAATTCTCCAAGTACTTCAAATAGAAACGGTAGGATTCATAAGCCAAAACTATATCACACTTCACAACATCTTAGTCATCATGATTGTTCTATCAAGATATTTTCCCATAAGTATAAGTATATGTATATGGAACAAACTTTATGGATGCTTCTATCTCAAAAGATGCTATAATCATGAAACTTTTCAAATTTTAATATGAAGTATGGTTCCTTTGTTTATTGCTCGTGGCTTCTATCTCAAAAGATGCTATAATCATGTCACTCGTGGCTTCTCACCTCCAAAGTCCAATGCATGTGCATGTGCATGCAGAATTGCAACGGTCTGCACTAGCCATCATGCATGCATGCATCCTCATTTAAAATGCCACCAACCATTACACATCCATCATGATTTGAATCGTCTACGACACCAGTCCAATCTTCCCTAAAAATTGAGAGCTCGGTTGCCCAGCACCCCAGCCACTCACTCGCTCAACTACTCAGTCCCGCTGGCTTCGTATGTTCGCAGGGCATCCGCTCCCACTACCCACTGGCCTCCCGCTCGACCATGCGCAAGCCTGCAGAGGAGATAGATGAAGCTGCAACATCCAATATCTATAAGAGTTAGGCCTCCATTCCCAACGATGGCGCCGCCTAAAATTAGTGTTGCTGCTGTCCGCAGAGGAGATTGATGAAGCTGTAGAGTCCGATGTCAAGTTGGTCCTCCTTCCTTGGCGCCGACATGCATATAGAATTGTGATGGTTTCATGTACACCATGGTGAGGATCGAGGAAGGGTGGTAGAAGGTGTTGTCATTAGTTAATGATGATCATGATCACTGGATATTCATTAGTGATGCCCTACCCCGCCACGCGGCCCCATGGCAAGCACTGAGAGGCGCCATCTCCTTGGCCAAAGACGAACATTTAATGCTCCTACCGCATAAAATCTTTGCCCGCCATATGAAGTATTCTATCCTGTTTTCTCCTCAACCTTCCAATTACATGTTTTTAATGGATATGGTCAACAACGTGCGCAACCTTCTCACTGCATTGTACTACCTAAAATTAGAAATATAGTTTGTAATTACAAATCTCATTAGTACTCCTATCATGTTGATCTAAATGATATATCTTTATGGATATATAACCTATTCCTTTTTTGATGGTATATAAATATTGAGATTTCATTCTACTTAAATCTAAAAGAACTATCTTTAAATCCCTCTACAAAATTCGCGCAGCAACGCGCGGGGAATCATCTAGTTCTCTTTATTTGGATGGGCTGGAAGTGCTGGGCTTTGATGTGTTGAATTTGGTATGCACTTTTGGCCCATCTTATGTGTAGTTTTTCCCTTGATTCCTGCAAAACAATTGATACATCCAAAACTCATGGAAATTGTGAGTTTATATCCTAATCCTAAGTTTTGGTTCTGAAAGTGCAGGTTTTAAAAGAATGTTGGCGGTATAAAATGAGAGTTAAGAACCACCAACAAAACCTCCCACACTTAGCCCTTTGCTCGTTGTCACACCCCAAATTTTTTGTTTTGGGATGTGACTAGAAAACACTAAAAACAAGCCAAAAGATTTTTACTATTTTCTAAAAACTCCAACTTTAGTGAAGTTGTTGACATTTTAGATAGTGAAAGATGTGTTTCTAAAGTTTTTGCAATTTAATTTAATGGGTTGTTGCATGTCATGCCTTTGCATAGTGTTTATATATGAAAAATGAATTTAAAGTTTTTCAAATGCGCATAGAGTTTGAATCAAAGCAAATCTCTCTTCATCTTTGACCAAGTTTCCATGACATCAAAACCATGATCAAATACTTGGAAACCATACACTTTGATTCTTGTTCCAAAAAACCTTGATGGATCTTGAAACATCATCTTGCCAAACACCCAAACTTCTGCTCTTCGAAATTCTAACTAGTCATATCCTAACCTGTTCTTTTATCTTTTCTTTTCTGCCTTATATTTGTGAACCTAATCCTTTTTCATTGAGTCTTCTCTAAATCCCAAAATCTATGCTAGATGACCAATTATTGTACCACATCTCTCACATAATCTAGCCATCGCCTTGTTCGGGTCAAATCAATGCATGTTGTGCACCCAAGTTAATCTCAACTTCAACTTTCTCTTCTTTTCTCACCTTCGGCAATATCTACATGGTCTCTTTTCCATCAACTTTTTCTCCTCTTGATCAAAGCCAAAATTGTCTTTAATCCATCCTTGAAATCTATATTGCTTTGGTTCCAGCTTTTTGAAACCCTAAGTTTCCGGAAAACCCTAGTCATGTCTCCGACAATTTAGCGGGCTGAGCCCTACTCTTCCCTTCCATATTCTCTTTTGTTGGGTCAAATCCATAAGCCTTAGAACATTAGTAAACCATCCCCTCATATGTCTCTTTTGCTAATGGGTCAACCTAACTCTTTCCATCCTCCGACATTTCTCTGGGCCGAATCCGGTCCAAACCTTGCCTTAGCTCCCGCCATCAGTCAAAGCCCAATCATCCTATTCTCTTATGTGGTCCAAAATCAAGCCCAACCAGCCCTATATCTCTCCCTCTACCCTCTCCCACGTCAACCCCATGAAATGTCTCTCCTTATTGCACATAAATCTCAATTAAGACAATAAAAGACCACTTATGACCATTTGGCATCCCACCCCTTGGTCTACCCTTCATTCCCCTCCATATATACCTCCCCCTCAGTCCCCTCAAGCCTCCCCCTTCATTTCCCATGCCAAGAACAGAGGAGAGACGCCCCTGCAGTTCCTCCCCCTCCCCCATGGCTGCCCCCATCATCCGCAACGCGAGAAGGATGCCCCGGTGCACTACATCGTCGTCATCGGCCATCGGTTCGTCTCCTCGCTCCACCTCACCCTCCCCCATGGTGAGAACACTCCATCATCTTCCCCATACTGTTCTCATGTTCCCTTATGCAAATCAAGTACCTTAGATGATGTATGGTTGATCCCCGGCGAAGTTTATCCATCATATGTGTTGCTGTCATAGTGGCCAGCATTGCTGTTGGTCGACAGAATCGGCGTTCCCCGCTGTTTTATTACCCCTATGATCAATCTATTTGGTGAAATTGTAGATAACATCCATGAACACGCCTCTGTAAAATGGCTTTGCCATAGGAGTTGAGAAACTAGGGATATGGTCATCTCCATGCCGTTGTTCCTGCTGTCTGGTCAGATTTGCAGCTCTGAGTGTTTTTAGCGTTCCCTGCTATTCCACTATCAAAATCACCAATCCCTTGAACCCACATGTTCATGACATCCCTGCACATGATCCCACAAGTTGGTTCGGCTATGCGATTCACGATGACCGAGATATAGAGACCGAAGCGCCTACAACCCCTGCTGTCCAAACAGCAGTGACCCTGTTTTTGGCAATGGCATTCCCGTTGATCCAGTGAACCCCATGGTGCATCCTTTGGCTACATTACCATTTATATAGTTGCACATGCCTATGCAAAGTTTCATGGCGATAGGATTAAAGAATAAAGAGTTTCCATATCTTTTTATGTTAGCTGTCCCTGCTGAATTGCAGTCATGCTTATGCCGGTTGGCATGCGTGTTCCCGTTGATCCGCCACTCCGGTGGTCAAGCCCTTCGATCACAGTGTGTATATAGACCTAAACACATGCCTGCAAGTTGGCTTGGCCATATGAACCATGACACTTGAGTTATAAGAATCGTCGTGTCGTTGCTCCTGCAATGCCAACAGCCATACAATGCCCTTTTGTAATCTCGTTCCCTGTCCAACCATTGGTCAAAACGTCATGTCCTTTTGTCACAATATATTCCATGCAGTACCTAGCAACCTCACAAAATAGATCACCTTTTGTATTTGTTATAACCCTGCAAACAATCATCATATCCGCCGCTATCCACCGCCATGTTTGCTCACCGATGCACAAATCGCTATAATCGTGTTTCCCTTGATCTAGCATCCACCTCAATGTGTTTGTTGGACATAACATGTTCCCAAGAAACCTATGCACATATACAAAAGCATACCCTCATATCTCTTATTAATAATTAGAACACAAGATATATATGCAACCTCTCTATTCATCTTAAATCTATGGTTGTTGTGCAAGCTCTAGTTATTCCAAACCACCACCATTATCTTCGTCATGCCATGTTCTATAACCAGAGATAAATACTCTTCCCAATACCATAACATGTTATCCATTGACCACTCTTGTCCTCCAATGATACATGCTGGCATACAACCAAATAGCAAATCCATTCCATCCCAAGTGCATCTCTGGTCGACATGCCTTCTCAGAGTAACATGCCCATGTGTTGCACACATGTTCCCTACATCTTTTGGTCATCAAAGACATAGGTCTAACTAGAATCATGAGCTACATGTTAGCTAACCATGTCATGTTATTTCATTCCATCATGAGCTAGTGACAACCAAATACACCCGTCATATTCAAGTTGTGCCCTATCATCTTTCCATAATATATCATACTCTCCCAAGCCAAATCCTATGCTAATAACCTAACATACATCCCTCCCTTTGTTCTAAAGAATAAGTATCTACTAGTCCAAACTCCACCTTGATCACCTAAATCCAATCCTTTCCATCTATACCTTCAACCTCTCGTATTATTTAAACCATAGCTTTGTTTTAGTAGCTTTTTACGCTCATACGTTCGTACTTACAAGTCCTACGTGTTCAAAACCTTTATGTCTTGTTTTTATAATGTTTGATGTACTGTTTTTAGGTTTCTTAATGATGCTTGTACAAGTTGATTGCTATCATTAAAAGTGAAGCTATGCATAGGGTGATCCAAAAGGAAAAGTTAGAGAATATGGAAATCTCTTGGAAGGCAAGTGTAACAAAGGCCCCTTGTACCTATGAATATTTACATAACACATTCATATGCATGTGTCTAAATTGAATCACCATAGGATTTTACCTAGTTACTTTGTACCACATATCCTTGTACCTATGGTTTTTGGGAATGCATGTTGGATAGATGCTGCCGCGCCTAACCAAACTAAATAATTAATTTGATTAATGATATTATGCAATGGATTAAAATGGATCTTTTTAGCAACATGGTTAAACTAGACTCAATCTTGAACGGGCCACCCAGGAGGGCACGTACAACCCCGAGTGTTACATGGCTCTGACTTTAATCGTATAACTTGTACGTCTCTAGCTTGTTAGTGGTTACTGAAAGGCGCAAGAGGGGAGTGCCTCGTGGTGTATGGTTGTTCCCCTACCTTGGTGTGTACTATGCAGCGTTCATGTGTGCCTCTCGAAGGGGGACACCTATAACACACTTGCCACTAAAACCTTAGCGGCTACTAACTTGTTAGGGTGTCCTGTGAAAGGTTAAATAGTGAAACCCTGCCACGTCTCCTTGGTAGAGGCGGTGTGGGTTTGGCCAACTCCGGCAAAAGGGAATCACAGCTCGGTGGGTAAAGTTGTACAATTTCTGCAGAAATCTTTAACCTGATATATCAGCCATGCTCACGGACACGAGCGGCCTGGATCCTTCATGAGTTTGTCCTGGTCTAGATATGTTGTGGGAATGATATAATCTTGACTAATTACTACTTAGACTTGGGTTGGTTTATCACTAAAGTAGTGTTACAAGTATAATAAAACTTGACCAACTAAAATTTGCTAACTGTAGTCAAACCGAGTCAAGCCTTTTGAGCCTCATAGACCCCTTTGTTATACTCGTTAAGCATGGTGCGCTTACATTTGCTTTATATTCAACAAAAATCCCGGATGGGTACCAGATGGTGGATTCAAGTGATGAGGTACATCAAATGTGTCCAAGAGTACTAGGTGATTTCTTCCCCCAGTCAACTGTCCCTGTGGAGTATGGAGACTTGAAGAGTAGATATAGAATAGTTTCCACTATGCTTTGTAATAGATATAAGTCTTGTTGTAACTATGTTTCGATATGTAATAAAGCATTGTCTTTGATAATCTCCATATTTATCACTATATGTGTCGTGTGGACATTCTGGGCACACATATAGTTAGCGCTTGGTCTTCTTTGGAAAACCGGGTGCGACAGTAGTGGAAGCGGAGCCAGCCTCCTCTCCATGCCTCCTGTTTCTCATCCTAGGGCCGGCTCCTCCTCTCCACTTGACGTAACATCAGCGAACGGAGAGGGGGAGCGGCGCGCGGAGGCGAAACGAGGCGTGACGTAACATCAACGAACGAAGGTGTTCGCTAATGGTGGCCCTTCGCGGACCTTTCGCAGGATCCGCAAAGAGCCATGGTCCGAGTCAGGGACCTGCGGAGCCCCCGAGTGCTCCACCATGCATGGCAAGCTGTGCCCGGCCACATCTGGGATGTACCGCGCCTCCGGGGCTTCGCAAAGGTGTAGCCGTCAAGCAGGAAGAAACTTGTTCCCCTACCCGGCGCGCTAACTGTCGGTGTTCGTGACCCGAGGGTCTACACCAACGTAAATTTATGTGTGCGTGCTCCCTAATCCGGATGGTGATGCAAGAAGAATACGGGCGATTTATCCTGGTTCGAGCAAGGGAAGGCCCTACGTCTAGCGGGGGGAGAAAGTTTGTATTATCTTGCACCAAAGTGCTTGTACAGGGGTGGATACAAGCGTGCAAATGAGAATGGGGTGTGTAGAGGAAGGAGCTAGAACCAGAGGACTGGCTCTGGAGTTCTAGGCTAAGGTGAAGAGTCTAAGAGCTCAAAACGTGTGTAATACAACCTCACGTAATGTAGCCTTCTTTACGTAAAGTCTGTTGCCCTTTCCTATGCCTTGGCGTCCCCTTTTATAGGCGAATAGGATGCACAGGAGTACATGAGCTTTAGGGCTATCGTAGGCGATGACATTGGCGATGACGTTGGCGATGACGTTGCTGGTCACGTCATCGTTGTTGTAGCGACATGCGCTGTCCTGTGACGACGTGCTCGGCGATGTTGGTGAAGGACGAAGCCCATGCGCGGGCGTGCGCGGAGGCATCGCGTCGGGAGTTGTTGGAGTGTTTGACCGGTCTTGACGATCCTATGCTCGAGGGGGCGGTTGAGGCTTGCTTCCTTAGGCAGAGTCGAGCCCTAGGAGGATAGGGTCGAGCTCCGGGCCATGCGAAGGATGCGCTGTTGATCGCGCCTCGAGGGATGGCCTGGAGCGGTACAGTGCGCGGCATGGAGCGACTACTCTGCACGACGTGCTTGTTTCCCGGGTATAGGTGGTTAAAAGTTGATTCAACTTGGGTACGATCCACTACAGCGCTCGCTGTAGCCATACGAATTTGACTGGAGCAGGTGGAGTGCATTTAATGCTTCTGAAGTCGTACATGTGGTAGGTATGGGGTAGTCGAGGCTTGCTTCCTTCGCTAGGAAGCCTTGGTGGTCGAGGTTCACCCCGGGAGAACTCGAAGAGCGATGGGGATATATGGTGGGGGCGGTCGAGGCCTTCCCCGTTCGTTTGGGGAAGTTTCCACCGCCGTACCCCAAGCGGGTGTTGTTGTGGTCTCGAGGGGGCAATTTCTCGAGGGTATGCTGTGTTACGGGAGTATGGTCGTGGGCCGGCCTAGTACGTATTGGTACTTGGGCTGGTCTGCGGGCTGAGATTTGAGGGGCGATTGTGGGCTTTGCCGTGATTTGGGTTTTTGAGGTGCAGGTTTTGGGGTACCCCTTTTTCATACCATTGACACACCTTTACTTGACCTTCACCTCGCCATTGACCACTATCTCTGAGCTCCACACCTGCACATCAACACAGCCAAGAGACACATATTGCCACTCACCCCTTCTGGTGAGCCTGTTGACCGATCGCTCATCACTCAGGGTGGAACCACAAGGGCACATATCAACCTTGTGTTCGCATTTCTATGGACTTTTTATCTTTTATTTCAAGGTCAAATTCTTGCAGCAGCAGGATCCATCTTATAAGACTAGGTTTGGCATCTTTCTTAGTGAGCAAGTATTTTAGAGCAACATGATCGGTAAAAACAATAATCTTTGCTCCTACTAAGTAAGATTGAAACTTGTCTATAGCAAAGACAACAGCGAGGAGCTCTTTCTCAGTGGTAGCATAGTTAAGCTGAGCTCCCGTTAGTGTCTTGCTGGTGTAAGTGATTGTGTGATGCTTCTTATCTTTGGTTTAGCTTAGGACCGCCCCAACAGCATAGTCACTAGCATCACACATGATCTCACATATCAACCTTGTGTTCGCAATCTCCCCCTTGATGAGTGCATCGTCAACACAGAGTAACCAATAATCACAAATGAAAAGAAATAGAAGTAGATAGAAGAAGAAACTTACTCAAAATGTCCCAAAAGCCAAGATAAAAGCCGAAGAGAGACAAATCAAGATAAGCAAAGCTTGGTCCCCAAAGACATGGGCAACGGCTCGATGCAACCAAGCAAAAGATCGGAGCAACAACTCAGAGTATATCAAAACTCGATCTCGGGAGCAAAAAAACTTGGTTCCCAAAGACATGGGCAACGGCTAGACACAACCAAGTCAAGAACAAGCTAGTCCTCAAGAAGGGGCAAGAAAGGGGCTCAACACCACTAGCTGAAAGTTCCATACCAACTGAAGATGCATAAAACTCGAAAACTGCTAGTCCCTCAAGATAGAGGCACAGAGGCTCAACACAACTAGCAGAAAAGCTCCATACCAATAAGAACTTGCCAACCAAGTCAAAATCAGCAAGAAGCGATCGAAACACAAGAGGCAAGAGACTCCTCCTAGACACAACCTAGAAACTCCCCCGTACTAAAAGAACTCCCCCTCGACAAGTGAAGCACAAAGAATTGCAAATTGTCACCATACAGCAAAAATTATCCCCCTTGGGGACAATTGCAACTGAACAAGACTCGGAGCAGAGCTCAAACAAGTGAATCGGAGCTAGGTCATGCCTATCATAGCAAAACACATGCATATGAGCCTAAAATGCAAGTCAGACGCTTCAGGTATATAGTCATTAGAGTGAACAGATGCTCTAAAGAGTGCTGATCCGACAAACCAGCAACAAGAGTAAGTGCTAGCAAAGGCTCAAACTGATCACAGAATGCAAAATATGAACAATTAAGCTAAGTGAGAAGTTTTAAGCCATTCTAAAAAGGGATTCACCATCAAAATAGCACTGAACATGTATAGACAGGAAGTCAAACAAGTGCTAAACATGTATAAAAGGTGAACTACCCCTAGCAAAGTTCAATCATCATGCTATAGAATGAAACATAGACTTGTGTTGATCAAATTTTATCGGAGATATGCAGCACTAATTAACACAATTTCAGATTTAGCATGTGATTGCGAGAGGTTGAAAGCTTTGTCATTGCCTAACTTTTCAACTGAGCTAAGCCTATGCATAAAGCAATCAGAAGCTTATAGACATGGGCTCGAAAATGCAAGATGTACATGATGAAATGCATTGAAAAGCTAGTCTACAAGACTCGAAACAAAACAAAACAAAACCCAAACCCAAAACAAAAGGGTATCGGAGAAGTCAAACTATGATACAACAAGCAAAATGCTTCCCCCATCTAAAAGGGGAAACACACACCAAGTTCACCTATCAACCTAGCAAAATTTGAGAGATCCAAAGGCTTGGTAAAGATATCCGCAAGCTGGTTGTGGGTGTCTACATGCCTAAGGTCAATGTCGCCTTTCTCGTAGTGATCACGAAGAAAGTGAAAGCGATCATCGACGTGTTTGGTCTTGGAGTGAAGAACAGAGTTCTTTGCAACACTAATAGCACTCATGCTGTCACAAAGCAAAGGGACCTGACTGAAATCAAGACCAAAATCACACAAAGTAGCAACCATCCACAAAAGTTGTGAAGCACAAGAAGCGACAACGACATATTCGGCCTCGGTGGTAGACTGGTCTACGCTAGACTGCTTGCGAGAAGAACACGAAACCAGAGAAGATCCAAGAAACTGACAGGTCCCAGAAGTGGACTTGCGCTCAAGCCGATAGCCGGCAAAATCCGCATCGGAGTAACCACAAAGCGAAAGGGTCAAAGAAGAAGAGTACCAAAGTCCAAACTCAGGAGTGTATTGGAGGTATCTCATAATGCGCTTGACCGCCTGCTTGTGGGAAGTTCGAGGGGACGCCTGAAAGCGAGCGCACACACACATTGCGAAGTGTATGTCTGGCCTCGTCACTGTCAAGTACAGGAGGGAGCCGATCATGCTCATGTACTCCTTCTGGTCCACGGGCTCTCCGTCCTCATCCGCGTCCATCGCAATAGTCGTCGCCATGGGCATCATAAGAGGCTTGGCCGCGCCCATGTCAAACTTCTTCAGGATGTCCTTCGTGTATTTGCCTTGATGCACGAACGTCCCGTCTCGGGTTTGCTTGATTTGCAACCCGAGGAAGAAGGTCAACTCACCCATCATGCTTATCTCAAACTCCCTGCACATAGTATCTGCAAACTTGGCAACAAGTGCATGAGAGGAGCCACCAAAGATGATATCATCCACATAAATCTAAACTAAAAGGGTGTCATTGCCTTGTTTGAGGAGAAACAAAGTCTTATCTACCTATCCCGTTTTAAAACCCTTGGAAAGCAAAAAGGTTTTCAAACGCTCATACCAAGCTCTCGGGGCTTGTTTCAAACCATATAGGGCTTTGGAAAGTTTGAATACATGGTTTGAAAACTTGGGACTCTCGAAACTTGGGGGTTGTCTCACATAGACCTCTTCCTCTATATACCCATTTAAGAAAGCACTCTTGACGTCCATTTGGTAGAGTTTAAAACCCTTCCAAGGAGCAAAAGCTAGAAGGTTCCTAATGGCTTCTAAACGAGCTACAGGGGCAAAGGTCTCCTCATAGTCTATCCCCTCTTTCTGGCAAAAACCCTAGGCTACTAACCTAGCCTTGTTCCTCACTACCATCCCGTCCTCACCCTGTTTGTTATTGAAAACCCATTTGGTACCTATAGGGTGGCATTCTAGTGGAGGTGGAACTAGGGTCCAGACTTGGTTTCGTTCAAAGTTCTCTAACTCCTCATGCATGGCATTAACCCAGTTAGGATCAGAAAGAGTGTGTCCAATATCTTTGGGCTAAAAAGAAGCAACAAATGCAGAATGAGCAAAGTGAGAGATCTCATACGCTCGCGGGGGGTGGATCTGCTGAACGCTCCGGGGCGCCTGCCTCGCCGAAGTCGCCTCCCCTTCGCTAGATGTTGTCGCTCCCTCAGGTGCAGCTGGTGCTCGCTGGAGAAGTGGCTCGAAGGGACCCCAAGTAGTGGAAGTAGTAGGATCGGGTCCTCGAGTCGAAGTCGTCATCGCAGGGTTGGCAGGGGCAGCCTGTGGAGTTGGCTCGAGATCACCCCAATCGGCATCTTCCTACTCCTCCTCCACAAAGATCGTCTCTCCGAGCTCCTGATCTCCTGCAACATCAAAGGCTCCTGATCTCCTGCAACATCAAAAACATCTAGAAGAGCCGAAAGAGCGAGAAAAATCGGCTCGGAAGACACGGCCAA
The DNA here is from genome assembly GCA_009763385.1 of Coix lacryma-jobi var. lacryma-jobi. Classification (NCBI taxonomy): domain Eukaryota; kingdom Viridiplantae; phylum Streptophyta; class Magnoliopsida; order Poales; family Poaceae; genus Coix; species Coix lacryma-jobi. The sequence continues at coordinate 22,048,362 of CM019826.1, forward strand.
AGGGGACGATCCAACAAACAAGATCGCCCCGAGAATCCAAAACTCTGCTCAAGCCGGTCTTAAAGCGCACTTCGTAACCATCCTCAAGAAGTTGTGAAATAGAAAGCAAATTGAAGTGCAAATTTGAAACCAAAACAACATCTTTGAGAACAAAATTCTCGTTGAGTCGAATTGACCCACGTGAAACTACCTTACCTCTACCACTATCCCCGAATGTGATGTATTCCTTGTGGGGCACAGGGTTTAGGCTGGAGAACCATTCTTTGCTTCCGGTCATGTGGCGCGAACACCCAGAATCCATGAGCCACATGTTCTCCAACTGAAGTTCCTGCATCAATAGAAAGGCAGGAAATGAGCGTATGGCACAACACTGGGGTTAGTATACTGAGAAGGATACTAGTGTTGTGTCATAGGCCCAGAAAAAGTGTTAGAGGCAACACCAAACTAACCTCGTCCCATGGGGGGATAGCGATCACCACCAAATTGAAAGGGTGGTCCGCTATGGAACGGAAAACCTCCAAACTCACCTCCACGTCCCATCTGAGAATAGCGATCACCACCAAGCTGAAAAGGTGGTCCGCTATGGGATGGTGCAGCAAAGCCTCTTACACCCAGCTCATGGTCGTATTGAGGACGACCAGAACCGCGACAGGCATGACCACCACCCTGTATTGGGGCCTAGCTACCTGAGGGAGTGCACCTCCATGCCTAGCCCTCTGCCTCTGAACACCCTGACCTTGCACACCATGGAAAGGGTGGTGCCTGGCCTGGTTGTTCAGCTCCAACTCCTTCCTTTCGTCTCTCTTCCTCCAAAAACAAAACTCGGCTAGGTGACCTTCACGGTAGCAATACTCGCACTCAAACCTCACCACTCTCTTGGGTTGTTGGTTCGTTTGGTTGCGGGGGTTGCGCACTCTAGCCGGCTGCTTGCCTCTCGGAAGGGGATCACTAGAGACGTCAGGAAGGGTGTCAAGTGTGTTCCTAAGATGGTTAGGTTTGGGAACCCACACTTGCTTGCGAGGTGGAGCCTTGGGAGGTTCATCAAGGATGCCATCCTTGGTGATAGGCTTGAGAGGCTCAGGTGGGGTGATCTTGGTAAGCTTAGGGATAGTGGATGGTTTCTCACTCGGGCTCACTCCGCTAAACTCACCAATCTTGCCAAAAGCACTAGTGCCCATCCCGCCTGAAGCAAAGCCTACTCCTGGACCGCCAGTTCCCCTCTTGAACTGACTGATCATCATGCCCGGCTCACTGCATGGCACCCAACTCAGGATGGACCGAATGTATGTGTTTTCCTCCTCGGTTTGCATTTTGTCATGCCGACAGTTGGCAATCTCAAGCTCCATCCCCACGCATCGCTCACACTGAGCGGAAACGGTGCTAACTGAGCTGGCCTTCAAGGCTTCAACAAACTTGGCACTAACTTCTGCCAACTCAGTTCGCAAGCCTGGACAAGACTTGCACACACCCAATAGAGAAGGCCTCGTCTTCACCTCCTCCAGCTCCTTCTTCAAAGAGGGACACTCTTTACAATCACCCACCAAGTCAAGCCTACTCTTCAGCTCATCATACACTTCTATCAAAGAGGCATACTTGGTTTGCAGGATGGTAAAGTTTGTCATGTGCATCGTGCACTCCTCACACTCCTCATCGGATACCTTCACCTCGGACCTAGCGAACTCAAGCTCCTTAAGCGTCTCACCAAGCTTGGCCTTAAACTCATTGTGCTCTCTAGCGGCACGCTTAAGTTGCTTGTCCTGAGTGAGAACTATCGCGGCCATGGAGTCTAACTCGCTGGAAAGACGATCGATAGTGGAAGAAGTCGATACCTCAGAGGATGAGTCATCGGCGGCGGCGGCGGCATGCTTGTCCTGGCACTTGCGGTCCTCCTCATCCAGAGCCATGGTGCAGAAGCCGTCGGTGGAGTTGCCGAAGAAGCAAAGTCCGTTGAAGCGTTCCTCCGTCTTGTGCTCGGACTCATCGTCGCTGGAGTTGCCGTCGGAGCTTCTCTCGGCGTCGCTGAGGGAGGCAATGAAGGCACGCTTGCCCGCTTCATACTCCTTCTAGAGATCCTTCTTGCGGTAGCCTCCCTTGGTCTTCTTCTTCCCGGCATTGTACTCACGCTTGTCCTTGCGCCTAGGGTTGTTGTTCTTGCTGGGGAAGCTCTTGTCGCACTTGGGGTAGCTCACAATGAAGTGATCGGGGTCACCACATGTTTGCGGTCCTTAAATCATACTTTATTACCGGCAAAGACTCGCATAAAACCAACATCAAACATAGAATAGGGCTTACAACTAACTATTTCCACAAGTTTTGGTGTTTCGTCAATTACAGGAGGGCATTCACGTAAACGACTACATTCGGGCTCCATCACGTACAAAAATCACATGTATATGGACCTGATAAGAGCCCAAAGGGAATAGGCCCAATACCCAACACTTTCGGCCCATCCAAATGGGAGAAATAGAGCTCAAGGCCCATCACAACAACAAACTGGACCTGGCAACCCACATTGAAGACATCCAGGCGAAGCCAGCAGCCCACAGGAGAAAGGCAGTGGCGAGGTGGGCCAGCAGGGGTGCGCCCGCACCCCTGGTAAGCCCGCACCACCCCTGGCGCCAAACGTGTTCAAATTTGAACACAAGCCTGCCACCACCTCTCTCATGTCGGTTATCAAGGTGTCCAAGTCCAATGCATCCCGGAAGGTCAGTTTGGAGGTCGGTTTGCACTTTCCATGTGGAGAGAAGAGGCTCTCCACCCCTCTGAGGCACCTCACCTATAAAAGGAGGCCTCCACCCTCCTCACAAAGGATCCAAGTGCTCATGAACACATATCTCAAGAGGGATCCATGGAAGAAGGAGTAGTGCCTCATATATCTTAGCTCTAGTAGCTAACCAGAATAGGGAGCGAGTGAGTGTGTGTCGGAGAAGTACCGGAGTTGTCGCCTACCTCCGCGCAAGGAACACCGGGATCGCCGGTATGACTCCGCTTGTACCTCTACGATCTTGTATACTTCTTGAAGTATAAAGGTTCGTGTTGATCTTTGTATTCAAGTTCTTATCGTATTCTAGTTTTTCACTAACTTAGTTTGTTGGACCAATCGTTCACCCTCGGGTGGGTGCTCTAGTAAGAGGGTGCAAGTCCTAATCGCCGCTAGAGTAGTGGCCCTTAGCGTAAACGCGGTGTTTAGGCTAAGTGGTGACAGGTTGGTTGCTTGGATCTCCACGTTTGAGGAGGTAGGCTGCAGGTGGTGACAACCCTGTCCGTCCTTCGTAATCCAACCACGTTCGGGATTCCAGGTAGAGCTGTATCGGCATAGACTGGGAAACTAGTTTCACCTGTTGACCGAAGCAAGCTACGTTAGTTGAGTTTGAGCACCTAAGGACTCGTTACCTAGAGAAACCTTGCTACCCTTGTTACCCTTCTCCTTGTCTTATCTGGGAGGACTAAACCAAGAGACTATAACACACCATTCCATGTGGAAAATACGATACCCTGAATACTTCCGGGTGAAGTGCTACAACGGTATTCCATGCGCTTGCAGACCTTTTCTGCTTATGCTAAGAAATACCAACACCACACCCATAGCAGCCCTCACGTGCGCCACCATGTCGGCGATTCAAGTGGTTGTTGTGAAACTGCGAGAACCGGCTGATGATGAGGGCGAGCTCATCATCTTCAAACACCTCCACCTGCTCCTCCGTCACTGTAAGCAGAGAAGACAAAGCAAACGAAGAGGGTGAAGTGTCAGCGTAAAGAGTCGATCCACCCCTGCCTGAGACCAAAGCCATGGTATGTGAAGATGGATTTTTTAGCTTGGCCTAAGTCAGGTGATCGATCTGGGTGGACTTGAGCTTGCTGAATAGGTCGTCAACGGTGAGGGTGTCATAGCTTGGTGACTCAATGATAGTCGACACCTTCACCTCCCATACCTTTCGATCTAGGGCATATAGCAACTTGAGAGCCCTCTCATGATCATCATAAGGTAGGTTGGCCCGATTGACACGTATCTTGTTCACAATCATTTGGAAACGAGCGAACATAGCGTCAATCGTCTCTCCCTCCAACTGAGTAAAATTCTCGTAGTCACGCTTGTACGTCTCGAAGAGTCTGGTCTTGATCTGAACGGTCCCCTCGTGATAGCTCCAATGCTTCACCCAGATCTCTCGTGTCGTCTCAAGCTTAGAGACACGCTCGAACTCAGGAAGGGAGATGTTGGCCAAAAGCGCGTTACGAGCCTTTGCGTTCGCGTTGTGCTGGTCAATCTAGATCTGACCCACGCGAGCCGCAAGCACCTCGTACTCGGCGTTCTCACATATCTCCCAGACAGAAGAGTCGATGCTGCTGGGATAGGCACGCATCCAAATCTTCCAATAGGGATAGTTCGTCCCATCGAAGTAGGGAGCCTTGTCATTCCCTCGATCCATGTCACCCTGTGGATCCGAAATCGATTAAAGTATTGACGATCCTTAACCGGCTCCGATACAACTTGAAAGACCGAATTGGCGACCACAGAGAGGATTGAATGGGAGCCTCAAATTTCTTCTCGAGAAATAGATGGCCCTTGTCCCAGAAAATCACCCAAAAGACAAAGACTCAAACAACCGGCTAGTTCACGACCTACGAGTAGGTGGATACCTTAGGAGATGTCCTAAAGGTATAGCGGAACTACCGGATAACCTCGAAAACCAAGTGCCAAAGAAACGGGAGAAAACTGCACTTTCAGCAGGATCACGGACTGTCCGCGGTCAGAGTCCCGGACTGTCCGCCGTAGAGTCCCGGTCTGTCCGCGCTTGGGTGCCGGACTGTCCGCCGACAAAACTCCCGAAAACCAACTACGCAGACGGTCGTAAGTCTGGACGAAAAACTCGAAACTCGCTAGCTCGCTCGACTCGCTCGTTAATGGCTCGGCTCGAGCTCGACTCGTTTTATAATGAGCCAGCTTGTTTTATAACGAGCCATCTCGATTTATAACGAGCTAGCTCAAGCTGGCTCGCGAGCTGCTCGTTAGCTTGTACGAGTCAATTAATCACAAGCCAACAAACTCAAATTAGCTATTATATAATGTCCAGGCGTCAACAATGTGGTGAAAATTATATTTGTTCTTACGTGTTCAGGTAAAAAAAATATAATCATATAAGGGAAATTATGTTTTTATATGTAGATATTTTTCTTTGTTAAATTTACATGTACTTTGAGAAATTGTATTTTTATGATTTGGCTCGCGAGCCAAACGAGCCAGCTCGAGCTCTATAACGAGCCGAGCCGAGCTGCTCTTCTAGCTCGTTAGTATAACGAGCCGAGTCGAGTCAGCCTGCTAACGAGCCGAGCTATAACGAGCCGAGCCGTAACGAGCTGGCTCGATATCCAGGTCTAGACGGTCGGCGTGGAGTTGTCAAGGCCGGGCCGCCGCGCCGCCGCTCGTGGTCCGTGGGAGTGGGGCGGCGAGAAGGGAGATCCGCCGAGATGGCCTCGGTGACGCGATTTCACAGGATCGGGATCGAAACGATTTCACGGGGCTTCAGTGAAGTGAGCGGGCGGACGGCCCAGCGGTGGCGGACTGGCGGGCTAGTTTGGATGGTGCGGCCTGGGAAACACGTCTGGGCCACTGCACAGGCTTTTAGTGTCCCTTAGGCAGACACCTCGCTGTGGGCTTTAGCTTCATAAGTGGGCTAAAGGGCCTGTTTTCCTATCTAAGCAGGCCAGTTTCGTTGTAGCAGGAAGGAACAGTGATGCCGTTGCAATAATCAGTCCGTCAAAAGATTCTACTGCCATTCTTCCTCGAGTAAAACCTACGGCCAAGCTCAAAAGAGACACCGGCTCAGCTCAGCTACTGCCACAAATTCAGTGGGCGAACCAATGAACTATTGAACCCCTATCGCATCATCCACACATACACAACCCGTTTTTCTTTTTTGCCATAACCGGCGGCATCAGATGCCTTGCTTGCGCCGTGCCCTCCTCTCTTTTTTTCCCCCAAGGAGGAGCTCACACGACGTCGACACGCTACGCCATGCTGTGCCACAGCCACAGTGAACCAGGGCGCGCGCTCCAACCGCATCAACTGTCGCCGATGCCGATGAGCCAACCACCGCGCCGCGTACGATATTCTCCGAGGCCTTGGTTTCTTCTCGCGGAAAAGGAGCTACAAAACCAGTCGCTTTTGTTGTCAAAACAGAGTGCGAGAGAAAAAAAAAACACTGGGGGAAAAAAGTTGGCTCTTTTTTCATCAAAACGGAACAGTATCCATGTTTGGGAATCTTTCTTCCCTCCCTGCCCCTGGCTTGGCTTGCTCTTGTCAGCAGCGTTCGGTGCGCTTTGTTATTCCTGGCATGCAAATGCAACGGATCGAGCTTCACGTATAAACATGCGTCCAAGATGTCAATTTGGTGGCTTTTGTGAGGTCATGTGATGGCCGGAGGCCACAGGAAAAAAGGCCGGGATTAGTTTATTTCGTGGCATCCCTTCGTTACCCCAAAGAGCAACCGGCGCTGCTCTCGGATCTATACCCAAAGGAGGCCACGAAAAGGTTTATGAATGGCACGCACTGGATGCCGGAGGAGGTCACACAACTCACAGGACACAGGAGAACCTATTGCTGGGTCCGTGATTGGTCAATAAAAACCATAGATTATAAAGATATTTTCAGCTTTGCACACCAATATTCGTAGCTGAACTGCCCATGCCGTACTTATAAAGAACCCTGAAAAATCAGAAGTGAGTTGTTTATGAATGTGTGGCGACGAAGTGGCATCGGTAGGCTCTACTGTAGTTGGAGGTACTACTCTTTTTTTTTTATGATGAGGAAAGTTGGAGGTACCTACTATAGTACAAAAACCCTATGAAGTAGCTCTATTTTCTCCAGGGGGCCTGGGCTGTGTGTGGTCAAGTGTGCGTGCCCATTGGGCCTCGTTCAATCTCAAACGAAAACACGTTCTACTGTAATTGTGAAACACGGAAGGAGAGAGATCGGGAAGGAGAAATAGTACTAGCACAGAGGCACGCGGCCACATGGGCGGGCGTGCGCTTGATTAGCGAGCCAGCCAGAGCCAGAGCCGGAGCGGCAAAATTTTAGGAGAGGTAGCCTAGGAGGCTGTCATTGGACGATTGGGGATTACTATTTGTCTTCGCATCGCACGCGCGGCGGATTCGGTGCGGATGGAACACATTGCCGCTCTGTGATTCGGCGCTGGCTGGAGACTGGAAGGGGCCCACGTGACTTGCTAACCATTTGATTTGTCGTTAACCGATTGGTGTCACGACTCTTGAGATGCATGAGGTCGTTTTAGCTGCGCGCAGGGCGTTGTCATTGGCTGGCAACGCAAGTACATCGAGAGCCGTACCCAGCTTTTGATTAGTCCGAATTGAAAGGGACTATCATTGCAAGCAGGGATCTTCTACGGCACTAACCACAGAGCTGGAGTAGTTTGTTGTCAAAAAAAAAAAAAAAACCCACAGAGCTAGCAGTGCCCTAAAAAAAGGAAAAAAAAACATAGAGCAGCCTGCTTGGCATGGAGCCGGTGGGGGTTGCTTGTTGTGTGATTCTGTTTTGGTTTCTTCAGAGCTTATATAAGTTCTGTCGTCTAAACAAAAATTAGGTCTACTAATCTCACACGCCTTTCTGACACATGCATAGGAGTTGTGAGAAAATTTGCAATGAACTTGATAGGTAAGATTATTTACGGCTCGAATTCGTTTTCCATGTTTAACACTATAGAGCCTGCATATCTATCTTCATTTCAGCTGTTAGACTATCCGCACTCACGTTCCTCTATTTTCATCCTCTATACTGTCTAGTCATCAAGATTCTCTCCTCTATACTTATTTCTACCGCATCCATCCATCCTCTATATCATCTTCTATCCACTGTGTGCCCACTTGTCACATTATCTAAATATATCCATGAGAGATCTAGTTTTGAAGAATTAATTACAACGAATTTAATGGTGCAATCAGAATTTAATTTGGATTTTCGGTTTGTGAGATATAACATTTTTCAAAAAACAAAATTGAGTGGGGCCTGTGCCGTACTTTCCCCTCTCTCTCACGCCAGCATGACTGGCTCCCTGCACGCTCATCCGCTACGGCTGATACACCACGCCAAATATAGCGCTCGCTCCATGATTTTTGCTCGGATAGAGGATGCCGCTGCTGGTTTTTGTTTACGTTATATGCTCAGGTGGATTTTACCGTTGCCATATACCGTTACCGGTGCAGATCGTCTTAGGTTCTTACCCGTGCTGTTTCATCCTGTTAGGAACACTAATCGCCGTTTTCCAAGGCTATATACAAGAAGTTTAGAGAAATGGAGTATCATCCGTTCCGTCTTAAAACACTAGACAATAGATTTGCACTCCTAAGGTGGAGAAAAATAAAAAAAGAAAGAAGATAGAGATGTAATAAGTACTGCAAAATAAAAAGAAGAAGATGGATATGTAGCCTCGTTGGAGTTAGTCGTTTTAGGAATGGGCAAGACTACCAAGGAAACAATCAAATAACCTACATGCCTCTATAGTACGAACAATCACCACATCTTTCATTAACTGCTTGCGTACCAAAGGCCATAACACATATCACCACATAGTATAATAATACTCGTCACGTAGCAGGAGCAAAGCAAAGCAACCGATCGATCTGTTGTTGTTCAAAGTCTCCGAGTTCAATTATTCCAGCGGAGATGGCTGCGCATTAGGCGTCAATGGCCACTCGACACCGCACACCACTCCGGACGAAAGAGGCCAGCAGGATTCCTGCGCATCCACGCGCGCCCGTACACACACAAACAGGTTTCCCCGACCCCCACAAGGCCACAGGGGCCCCGTCCAATCGATCTATTCCTCGTCGACGGTGAAATTCTCACGGCAACAGCAGTTCACATCATCTTGCAGTTGCAGTAGTGGGAATCAGTGCCCGTTGGCCGTTGAGTTTTACCGTAAGCCTTTTGCTCTCCAACAGAGCATTTCGAAGGGCGCCACTAATTGGCGAACGTTCACTCGATTTGAATCGAGCGAACGCTCCGACAGCCCACCAATTTTCTTTTTACGTAAGTTGTCAATCCCGTTTTTTGCCATTTTTGGAAACTGGTACCGCTACTCGAGCCGCAGCTCAGCGCGCGTTTCCGTACAATTTTTTTTCTTTTCGCGCGTTTTGGACCGAATCATTCCCTTTACGAGCGGAGAACTTAGATATATAACATAGACGACTAAGTTATCAAGCATAAGTTAGAAAAAAGTAATTTTTATTCATTTATTAACATGGGACAATTTTTTCTCTTTGAGAAGCCAGAACTTTTTTCTTTCGGATTCATTTTTAAATTTTTCTTTTCAGAAACTAATCATCGGGAAAACATGGGAATAGGGGTTAAAAAGGGGGGGGGAGGAAAATAAAAGTAACTTTTTAAAACACTATAATACACAACAAAATTTGATCTTATCATGCAAACTACCAAAAAAGTGTATAAATAATAACGTAAACATGTTCAAAATTAGCAACATAGCCTATAACATAAGTTGTACAGACTGACTTAAGAAACATAAGTTATGAAGTATAATTTCGACAAAGAAACTTTTGGTCTTGAAAATCTCTTTCAGATTCAGTTGGAACCTTTTCCTTTCCAGAAAGTAATCATCGGGAACATGGGAATAGGGATTAAAAAAGGGTGGGGGGGGGGAGGAAAAAATAAAAGTAACTTTTACACAACAAAATTTATCCTTATCAGGCAAACTCCACTTATTCAGTTGATTTGGTTTTTGAAGCATCAGAAGAAGTATGCCCATCATCATCATCTTTCTGAGGTTTAGTAAGAGAACTGATCACATTGGTCAACTTAGACATGGAAATTGAGGGTGAATCTCTGGTCAACAAAATGAAAAATTAGCACAAAAACTAAAAGCCTACAAAGTTAAACATAACAACTTGACAGATCAAAATTATTAGAGAAGTTATAGTTCACAGTTACACATGATAACTTGTCTAAACAAATGGTAATACATACAATGTCTGAACACTTTGTATAAAAGACTTAATCATTAGAAAAAGAGCAGAAACTATCATACAAGATATATGATAAAATAAAAAGTATAAGTCAATTAGAAAAATTAAAAGCAGAAACTGAACCCACAAGTTAAACATAACTTTCGAATCAAAAATATTACAAAGTTACAGTTAAAGATAAAAATGATAACTTCTCTGAAGACATGTTGAACATACAAAGTTACAGAAAAGACTATATATAACAAGGTAATAAAATAAAAGGGAGCATAGCAGAATTTTAAATAATGAATCTAAAAAACGTACCAGTTATACCTTGTTACATCAGAATTCGAAAGGTTTATACCCTGATAAGATCAACAATTTGCAATATAAGGATTTAACAAAAATAAAAAAACTACAAGGTAACAGGAAATTTGCAAAATATGACTATCTTACATGTTGTTCAACTATGCTGCGTACACCAAGTAACAGAAATTTGTTCTGCTCATGAGTGCACAAATAATATGTCAATGACTCCCGAATAGGCTTTGCATGTTCCTACATAACAAATAAAATTATAAATACTTTGTAAAGAGTAGTATAGAAGATGTAGCTGCAGGCACTGTTATAATTAAAAAGAAGACAATTCTGAATAGAACCTAAGAAGTATAGAATAAGTGCAAAGCATAAGATATAATTTGAAAAAAAATGAAGCACAATGTAATAATACCTCTTTGAAATGAAAGTGAGTCAAGCCATCATAAGATTTAAGCAATTGAAGGACGAAAACACCACTATCATTCCTACAAGATAAATTATTGAAATGACAAATAAAATGATTTTTAAATATAACAAAAATGATACCAAATTTGAAAAAAACAAAGAATGAAATGAAAAAAAGAAACATACTGGCTTGTTGAGTTCGAGGACACTGGCAAAAGCAATGGGCATATTATAAACATCAACTCGTCTTGATACTGGATATGAAAATTTGAAAACTTTACGAAAATTCATCACAATTTGAAGAGCATCCTGTTTCACAATACTACAGTCCTTAAATGGGCAAATGACTTCAAATTTTTTTGCCATCATGTTTGCAATAATGAGATACCAATATCTATTCTTCAAAGCAGGGATAAATACCTTCACACATAAATTTTAAACAGAATAAATGATTGAAATAACTAGTTAATGTAAAAACTATTTAACTTTAAGAATAACTTATACGAATAATTTATTCGAATAAGTTATGACATTGACAAACCAAAATGGTTTTGCTCGAACAAATTTGTAAATCAAGTTACAGAAAAGATACAACTTTCAGAAGTTACAGATTATTATTATGTAACTGAGAGTAAACATCTATTCCAATTGTTGTGCACTTGTTTCTTGACTGTAAAATATGAAATGGAAAATATAACTTAAGATTATGTTATCAGATTAGTAATGACAAGTTATGACAAAGTTATAAGGATATGTTTTGGCAATAAGTGTTATGACAAAGATATGAGTATAACTTATTCATATAAATTACAACAATAACTTACAGCAAGAAGTATGACATTGACAAACCGAACCAAAATAGTTTGCTTTCAACAAATTTGTAAATCTAGTTACACAACACAATAAACTTTATTCACAACTTTCAGGTTATTATTATGTAATTGAAATTAAAAGTGAACAGAAAAAGTTATAAACAAACTGAAAATAACCACATTTAATCTAATTGTTGCACAGTTCTTTCTTGCGTCCCCAAAAATATTTAATGGCAATACACAGAAAACTGATTGCAAAATATAAATGAGAAATATACCTTAAGAATAAGTTATGAGATTAGTTATGACAACAATGTTATGACAAAGCTAAAAGTATAACTTTGTAATAAGAACAAGTTATATTCTTAAGTTATTAGTTCTTTCTTGGGTCCAACAAAAATATATAATGGCACTATAGTCAAAACTGACTGTAACATATCAAATGAGAAATATAATGGCACTACAGTCAAAACTTACAAGATCTGCATTATCCAAACTGTATCCAATGCATCTTTCTGAGAAGTGAAAAGAAATATCACTTGCCAGAACTTGGACATTTTGCAAAGCAACCTGAACATAATAACAAAAAGATATTTTAAAATTAATTTAGTAACTAAAGTTCTGTACATAAATGGAAAAAAATTAAGCAACAACTTGAATAATAAACAATGAATATTGAAAACAAACATATATTCAAACAGAAAACCTACAGAAACAGAATTCGCAAATATATATTGCACAACTCCGTTGAAGGTAATAAACCACAAAAATCCTTATGAAACTGCTCTTCCATTACTGCAACTCCCATAATATTTATAACATGAGGAGAAACTGAGCCATAGACTTGCATGGACAGTCCAAATGTTCGATGATCCACCCAATTAACTTTCAGGATTTTTATTATTCTTGGACTGGAAAAGAAAAGAGATATTAAAAAGTTAGAAAAATTGAAATTTAAAACTGAAAACAACATGTATATGTTTATATTATATTATACTTAAGGATTAGTGTAAAATATGTAAATATTGCAAACATATATGGAACTTAAAACATTAAACTTATACAAACAAGTCATTCATTATAAGTTAGAATGTCTAAATTAGACAGTAAACTTAAACGTTCAACTTGTACTTAAAACATACAAGGCGTTCATTATAAAATACCCAGTGTAATTTAAACATTGTAACTTCTAATTATACGGACAAGTTATTAACAGTGTAATTTAAACATTGTAACTTGTAATTATATGGACTAGTTATGCATTATAATTTATACAGTGTAATTTAAACTTTAAACTTGTAATTATACGGTTAAGTAATTCATTATAAGTTATACAGTGCAATTTACACATTGAACTTGTAATTATATCAACAAGTTACTCATTATAAGTTATACAGTGTACCTGAAACATCCAAACTAATATAAATGAACTAAAACAAAAGACATGCAACTTGAAAATTGTACAAAATGCTAAAAACATGGAAACTTATATAAATACACTATAATAGAAAACTTATACAGGATAAGTTAACTTCAAAATTACACAGATATAGTTAAACATGGAAACTTATATAAATACACTATAATAGAAAACTTATACAGGATAAGTTAACTTCAAAATTACACAGATATAAGTTAACTTAAATAAGTTACCTTCTAGCAGGATATGCAGCAGGAATGTTTGAAACAATATACTCAAAAACAGCTTTCTCTACTGTATTTGAAGTAAACACATGCTTGAAGAAAAGTGGTTTTGAAGGAATAGAATTTTCTTCAGAAGGACCAGTTTGCACTGTCTGAGATTGCACAAGACCCATGTTTTGAATAAGAGAAATTGAGTCATCCAATTGCCTGAGAGTATCTTCATCCCAATAGTCATCTAAGTTATCAAACTGAGAACCAGCAACTTCATTCAGATTGTCGCTTAGACTGCAAGGGACATCTGCTGGTTGTGCAGAAGACTTGGAAGGGGAAGCAACTGATTGGCATTGCTGATGAACCAAAGATACATCATTATGATTGGTGCCATATTCAACACTATGAAACTTTAGTTTCTTATGAGCTCCTTCTGATAAAATGTTGATTGACTTGTCAACGTTATCCAATTCAATCTCTGATGATGTATTTCTTTGAAAATAATCTTGTTGAACACAGATGGGTCTTTTTTCAATGGAATGCTATGATAAGCCTCTAATGGAGTTGCTGGTTTCACATATTTGTTCATAGGACTGTCAACTAAAACACAAATCTTGGGTTCTTTCACATCAGAAACAGAAGCTGAGCAAGCTGGCTCCAAACTAAGAATAGACATAGTAAATTTTGAAATATCTTCTGGAGCAGAAAAACTTTCAGTTTGTTGTCATTTATTTCCAACAATTGACTGAATGAAATCATGTAAAATGGGCTCTGCAATTTGTTGAATATCATTGATTTCATGAACATTATGTGGGGACAAAACCATCAACAATGCTGTCCAAAATATTCTTCATAGGAAGCAAACTTATCAGAAATGTCAGCAGAAGGCAGTTCAAAAAAATTTGAGAATTGAATGCTCTTCTCTGATTGCTGAATGACACTTGGTCGATCTTCATTAGTCATAACAGCAATACTGTGCTCTTTAATTGTTGATAAGTGATGGACAAATTTATCAACTGGTCTTGGAAAATTGCACTGAGAACTGAGATTGTTTGAAAAACATGCATGCACTGTTGATGTGGTTGATCTTTATAATCTCAGCTGTTTTGATTATCTGTTCAATAAGTGCAGGTCTTGTTACCTTTACAAAGTTTGCTCATAAATGATGATATGTATCTTGAAGCTGACCACGAACTGATATATATCAACAAGAAAAAAAAAAACATTTAAAAAACATGATCAACATATGCACATATCATCAACGTTATAGGAAATCTTTTAAAAAACGTTCAATATGATGCTAAGAAAAAGAGGCATAAGTTATTTTCATCAATTTCATATTTATCAGTTGTACAGGGAAAAAATAAAGAGAAATAACAAAAAAACTAATTTGAAAAAAAAGTGAAATTACATTACAGAACTCTTTGCCAGGAAGTATTGAAGCAAGAATTTGATCAATATCAACTCTAGTGTCAATGAGGAAAGCCTCGTGGAGCATCAACTTTAATGAATGGTTGTTAATGAAAGATCCTCCTTCATCTAGATATCAATAAAAAACATATTAATTGTCAACCATAAATACAAAAGAAAATACTAATTGAAAATAAAATATCACAATAGGAAAATAAAACCTAGAAAAAACTTACAGGTTTGGTAATACACATATCGTGCTCTCCATTATAGGAACAAGTTCTGTGAACTTCCTAACAATTTCAGTAGTCCACAAACTTACACGTGGAACTGAATTTGGAAGATTAAAATCAGATACATCCAGGAACTCGAAATAGATGATCTGACATTTAAAAATAAAAAAATGTCAAAAACAATGAATAACAGAAAACATAAATAAAAAAAATGTAAAATAATTACCATTAGCACAAAAACACAGCCAGATAATACAGATATACCACATGCATTTTCAGACAGCTGGAATCTCTGAATTCCATCAACTAATTTGTCCAAAACAATACCAGACCAATCATAAGCTGGAATATGATCCACTTCCAAGACAAGAGAACAGAACTCTGGGCTACAACATTCACTAGTGGTTGGACATAGGAAAGAAGTGACAACAAATAGGGTAAAAAGCATCTTGAACTTGTCACCTTCCAAATTATTAGCAATAATTGCCATCAACTCATTGATTATTGGGAACTTCCCAGAACATTTGATATCATCAGGAAGGAAACTTGCATATTATGATCAGATACACGTGAAAGAGACAACCCACCAATTGGAATACCAAGAACTTGATGTACTTGATGTGATGTTATAGCAACAGTGAACCCAGTAGGTAAGATAAGACTTCTTGTATTGACATTCAAAATGTCAGACAAGCCATAGAACAACTGATTTTTTTGATATGATTACAAGACAAATCTAACAAATGATGAAAACCAAGTGTGCGAACAAGAATCCTTTGACTTGGAGTCAACTTCTTACAAAGTGATATCAACTTTGGGAGCGATAATTTTGTCGTGAAGTACTACAATATAACAAATAGAATGTATATCAATAAAATAGCAAAATAGGAATAATTGGATAAAATTGAAGTGGAACAAGAAATTAATACAAAGAAATTTAATAACATTGTTAGAATCATCGGACAGTATATACCTTATCTGTCTTTGCATATTCATGAGATGAATCTAAATTCATGTTTGATCTGCAAATACAACATACACAATGAATACTCAAAAAACAGTGAAAAAATCATGAACAAAAGCAATTAAAAAAACAAATAACAATGCTGGTATTGTTGGTCCTAATCGCTTGAGCCGGTTACCAACACTCAGCCGGGAGCGCTAGGTTTCATCGAAACATCGACGAAACGAAGCGCCCGCAGCAAACACCTTCTACCACTCCCCTTGCTGGCATGACGCGTGCACCCATCCCTAGCACGGTCGCCTCGGTAGCACCAGGCAACCTAAGCAGCCCGGCCGCCATCGACAAAGACGGGACGACCTACTCCGCCAGCAGGTACCCTCTATGGCGGCCGTACTTAATTAAGATGTATGGCACGCGATCACTCCAAAAATGGATGAACGGCCGGTCGGAGTACAGAAAAAAGACAGAAATGATAGCAGATCCATGAAATTGAAGAAGGAGAGCAACCTAATAACATACCAGTTGCACAGAAGGCTTCCTCAGATCCAGTTTGAAAGCGAATACAAGACTTCCTCAGATCCAGTTTCAAAACGAATGAAGCATCGCAAAAAGAGCGAGCGACGAAAAGAAATATCTAGAGAGAGAGAATGGACAGACAGAAATGAAATGGAAGAAGGTTGTAGAAAGTAATGGAAGAAGCAAAGTTCCACCAGTTAAACTCTTAGGGTGTTGTGGAACACAGACGTGCCATATGAGCCGCTTGAAAATAGAGAAAAAAAATTAAGAAGCCCAATTGATAGTCAGAAAGAATAACAAACAATATTAACGATATTTGAGAAAAAATAAAACAAGTATTGGGTGTTATATTTCGTGAACAAAGAATAAATTTTTTCATGAAAAGGTACTACATTATTACGAAATGTATATAATTCAACAAGGAACAAAAATAATTCAATGAGGATATATGAAAACAAATTAAAAATGAATGAAATTTGTTTTTCCACTAAAAGATTGAATTCTTATAATTGAGTTATTTTTTAAAAAAAATATAGCAAATTTATATCTATGAAATATAAAGGATCGTCAAAACTTACATATGAAATATTTAGAGCTAATTTTGAAATAACATGAAGTCTTGTAACACCCTAAAATTTTCTCCAAAACAAAATAGGTGGGAAATGATTTAATTAGGTTTTTGTGAGCATTTAACCTAGGGGTTAAATAATTTTGTTGAATTAAAAATAATGGTGGCAACATGTTTATGCATTCATGCTGATGCACTGGATTTATTGGAGTGACTGGTTTTTGCCAAAATTTAGTTTGAATTCAAACTCCTTTTGGAAATGTTTTGAAAAGCCTTGAAATAAATTGAAAAGCTCTTTCTTTTTCTCCCTCCTTCCCTCCCTCGTTTCGGCCCAGGCGGCCTGGCGGCCCAACCGCCGGCGCGCCCCTCCTTGCCCCTTCCTCCGCGCGCTGGGCCTCCCTCCCTTCTTCTCTTCGCTGCGCGGCCCGTGGGCCGGCCTGCTCGCGCCGCGCCGCGCGAACCGCTGCGTCTCCCTCCCTTCTCTCGCTGACATCCAGGGCCCGCGTGTCAGTCTCCTTCTTCCCCTCCTCGCGCGCCGTCCCGAGCGCAACCGCCGCGCTCCGCGTCGTCCGCGCGTCGTGCGGCGCCGCTCCCACGACCTCGCGCTCGCCCTCGGGTATTTAGCGGATGCGCCGCACCCCGCTCCTTCTTTTCCCTCTCCCACTCCCGCAGCGCCGCACAGAGCCACGCCGCCGAAGCCCCCGCGCCATTGCCGCCCCCGCCGCCGTCGTCCCGGCGTCTCGGTGCTTCTCCGGCCGATTGCATCCTCTTCGAGCTCCACCGCATCACGGTGAAGCCGCCGAACTTTCTTCCTTTCGTTGTGCTCGGTTTTGGCCCTAACCGCCGTCGTGTGCTCGCAGCTCCGACGCCGGCGTTCGGATCCCCGCCGCCCCTCGCCGTGAGCCATCACCCGAGCCTCCTCGCCGCCTCTTTAGCCGCGGTAAGAACCCCCTCGAGCTCCGCTCTCTCTCCTTTCTCTTGGTTTGTCTCGGGGCGCCTCCTTCGGCCGGGTCCGCAAGCGCCCGCGTGTCGCCCATGGCGGGTGCGCGCACGCCGTCGCGACACCCCGCGGCGTCGCGGCCAGAGCCCCGCGCGCGGCGCGCCGCCGGCTCGCCCACGCGTGCACTTCCCCTGGATCTAATCCGAGCCGCCCATCTCCGATCCGGCGGCCGAGGATCGGCGATACCCTTTCGCTGGCCATCTTGCTAAAGAGCCCCTGGAGAAGCGGGAACCAACCCGCACTCCACCAGGCACTATTCCCTGTGCCTGGAAAATCTTGCAACCAGGCCCCTGTGTTTCGGAGAAATTGAGGCGCAGTCCAGTTGACTGCGGTATTGGTTTAAAATTCAATTTAAATTTCGGTTTAAATCCAAATGCAATTCAAACTATTTACAGAAATGCCACTACATTGTTTTGCTTATAAAATCCACGTTTTAGCTCCGATTTGACCCGTTCAAATTGCGTTAGCTTCGTAATTTAGTGCTCTATCTGTTTATACCCCTGTTAACCTGTTTTGTACAGTTTAGCTTTAGGGTCCAAGTTAATCTTGTTTAGGGCGTTGTATATACCGTTTCGGCCGTATCTTTCACACCGTAACTCCGTTTTCGATGAACCTAAGCTTGTTGTGATCGTAGAGATGCGTACTTCAGTTTTATCAAAGTTTTATTTCAGTTTATTACTGTTTGGTGTATTGTTCTAATAATAGCCTTGTTTGCATCGTGTATGGTTGCACCTGGAATGCGTGGTGATGTTGTGATCGAGTAGACGGTGAGTCAGTGTGGTACGACCAGGACCCCTCGTTCAGTGATCAGCAGGAGGATCAACCTTTCGACAACCAAGGCAAGTTAGCATGGGATCTCCTTGTTTACCTATACACTTTACGTTAATCACTCATTTATGCATGTGTCCAACTGAGCAACCTTAGAAAACCCACTTAGCTTTTTGATCTGTGATGCTCTTGTTCCCGTGGGATATATGCATGTGGGTAGCTTTGCTAGTGCTAACTGACTTATAAACGATCCAGTCCAATGATGAATATGTTCTTATGATGATACGTGTTAAACGGTTAATAAAACTTGCTGTTAGCAAAAGCTGGGATTGACAGTGCTACCATGAGTGCTATATGGCTCTGGTTTTAGCTCAGTAAACTGGACCTTTTCTAACTCGGCAGCGGCGACCCGAAAGGGCGCAAAAGGGGCTTGCCACTTTGGGTGTAGGGCTGCCCCTGTTCCTATGTGTATAGCTGCGATGGCCTTGTGCCATAGGAAAGGGGGGTTGCTACATCTGCCTGCCAAGGAAACCTAGCGGCCCTGACCAGTTAGACGAACCAGCGAAAGGCTTCATAGTGTGCCCTGCCGATCTACCTCGGAAGTGGGTCAAGAGGTTGGCCGCCTCGGGCACAAGGGTAACACGGCTTGTGGGTAAAGATGCACAACCTCTGCAGAGTGTAAAACTGTTATAACAGCCGTGCTCACGGTCACGAGCGGCCCGGAAAACTAGCAGAACTATGATACTTATTTAAATGATACTTTATGTTGATGGTGCTCTTATGGTGAATCATTTATCTTGGTTGGACATATGGATCATGGGTTAAGGGTTAAGCACAATACTCGTTTACCTTAAAAGCTAAAACTTTGCCAACTTAAAAGTTAACTGCAGTCAGACAGTGTCAGCCTTTTTGAGCCTCATGAACCCTATGTTAGCTTGCTAAGTACGTGGAGTACTTACGCTTGTTGTTATCTTCTTTTTGGGCAAAATCACGGATGGGTAACAGATGAAGGTGCAGTTGGCGACTTTCCTGAAGACTTCTAGGCTAGCTGCTCCCCCAGTCGACGTTTCCCTGTGGCGTAGTTTGTGTACAAGTTCAGTGATCTGTGTTTCAGTGTGTTGTCAGACTTTGTTTTAATACTATCGTGATGTAATAAACACTGTGATGATGCCACTCTTGTAATTTGTCTACTTATGTGTGTGATTGTTTCCTGGGCACACATGAGTTTTCCGCCTCAGTTTTATCCTTAAAATTGGGGTGTGACAAATTGGTATCAGAGCTTTGTTGACTGTAGGACGCAAGCCTAGATAGGAAATGGCCGTCTAACACCTTTTTGTTACCTGTTCACGCTTATTTTATTAACTCGTTACTTTATTAAAAGTTATACCTGCTTCTTATTCTTATCCTTTGCATAAAACTAATTGTTTCCGCTTATCTTACCTTGTTTTTAACATCAGGATGCCTCGCATGAACGCCCGCGCCTACCGTGCTCTTTTCACCAGCCAGCCTGCTCCCCCTGTGGTTCACATCCCCGACAGTGATGGTTCCTCCAGCTCCTCCAACGACGTCTTCGCGGAGGATGAAGAGTTGACCGTTACTCCAGCAGTTTCTGAGGAGCTAGCAGCGCCATCCCCGCCCCCTGCAGCAGTTCCCGAGTCTCCGGCTCCGGAGGTGCCTGCTCCGGAGGTGCCAGTCCCAGTGGAGCCTGAGCCTGAGGCGCCAGCGCCTGAGGTCCCTGCTCCAGAGGCACCCGTTCCTGCAGCACCTGACGCTCCACCAGCTCCTGCGGCGCCAGCCTTCGTGCCAGTGTACCCGGTGGTACACTCTCCCGCCGCTTCGTCAGCTTCGGCACCAGCACCCCCTGCCTCCCCAGCAGCGCAGGTGGTGGAAGACCTTGGTTGGGATCGTCGCTTCATGTTTAAGAAGCCCGACGAGACAGCGTACTACCATAGTATGCTGGTTCGTCTGCTGGAGGAGTACTACCCGGACTTGGAGGCTAAACTCCAATACCACTGCGGAGAGTACACCCACCCGTTGGAGGCTACATACTGGAAGTCCGACCTGATGGTTACAGGTTGGAAAGCTGCTGATCAAGCCCATGTCATAGAGTCAGCTCACAGGACTACCACCAAGCGTAGTGATGCCCTCGCAAGTATGGAGGACGCGGCGCAGGATGCTTACCTGCACTACCATGGCCTTCGCTTCCAGATGATGAGGCATGATCGCTACCGCTACCTGCCCCAAAGTGACATGGAGGGCTCGTGGCGAACCCTGCTCCCTCCAGTGGAGTACCCGGTTCTGGTCTCTACTGCCCAGCATGCATACGAGGTGCATAGGAAGGCCGACAAGGTGCAAGATGACCTGCGTGCGGCTCAGAAGGTGATAAGGCGTTTGGAGCGCGAAGTGGATTACCTTCGCGGTGAGCTAGACTATGCAACTGTCTACAAGAAGAAGTACAGAGCCAACGATGCCCCGGTGGAGCCCAGTAGCTTGCCTACCACGATCAGTTACCTCGTTTAGACACGTTGTTTTAAGTTTCAGTTTGTGTTATGTGAACCTGTGGTGTTTGTGTTACTTATGTTGGTGAACTATGTTTGTTTGGATCTTTGTCTGTGTGAGGTGAAGTATGGGTTATGTCCGTGCTTCTCCAAGTTAAACATCTTCTTATGTTATAAAGTTGCTTATCTCCTATGTCTGTGTTGCTGTTTTCTGGAGCAGCCTGTGTTTAAATCTGTGTATCTCTTAATCCGTGACCCCAAAAATTGTCAATTTTTTGTGGGAGTATCTAGACTGATGTACCTTTCAAACAAATCTGGAACCAAGTCCTTATCTGTTCGGATCTGGGAGATATGCCGGTTTAAAGTCGATGTTTCTACGCAGTCTGTCGTCCAGAACAGGTTCTGTTCAATGCTGTTTTCGGCCCAGAATCTGGCCGAATCTGAAAAAGTGTTCTATACGAAAGTTGTAGCCGGTTTCTTAATCTTTCCAACGATGTCTGGTTCATCCCTGTTGGATTTCTGTAGCTCGAGTTATGCCCGTTTTAGTGTGCTGCTGTCGACAAAGATGTGCACAGAAATTTTCAGCAATGTTCATTTATGTCATATATACTTCCTATGTTGGATATAAAGGTCTAACTCTTGCGCATTTGTTGGTGAGCAGATGGCAGCAAGGGGTGGACGCGGGAGAGGCCGTGGCCGTGGGCGTGGTGCTCCTATGGACCCGCCACCGCCACCGCCGCCAGTGACCATCGAGCAGTTGATGGCCACGCAGAATCAACTGATGCACGCCATGATGAACCGCCTGGATCAGGCGCCCGCTGCCGCACCTCAGCCTCTTCAAGTCAGGGACCGTCGAGGAGAGTTCCTGAAGGGCCATCCACCTGTGTTCACTCACGCCTCTGAACCACTGGAGGCGGATGACTGGCTCCGTGCAGTGGAAAAACAGCTGAACATTGCCCAGTGCACCGACTATGAGAAGGTGCTCTATGCCTCGGGGCAATTGCAGGGAGCTGCACAGGACTGGTGGGATGCGTTCATGTTCGGCCGTCCCCAAGAGGCCCCAGTTGTTACATGGCAGGAGTTCAAGGAGAACTTCCGATCCTATCACATCCCAGATGGTCTTGTGGAACTGAAGCAAGAGGAGTTCCGCTCTCTGAAGCAAGGGTCCATGTCAGTGGCGCAGTACCGCGACAAGTTTGCTCAGCTATCGCGTTATGCCCCCCAGGATGTGGCCAATGACAAGGACAAACAGCGCCGTTTCCTAAATGGTCTGTATGATGGGTTGCAACTCCAGTTGATGTCCAACACCTACCCGAACTATCAGGCCCTGGTCAATAGGGCGATAGTTATTGACAACAAGAGGAAGGAAATGGAGGCAAAGAAAAGAAGCTTCCAAGGCCAGTCATCGGGGAGCAACACTCGTCCCCGAACCAACCCTCAGCAAGGCTACCCCCAGAGGAGTCAAGGCAACCAGTGGAACAGGGGACAGTACCCCCAGGGCAACCAGAACCAGCAGCGCCTTCCACATCAGCAGCAGTCAGGTGGTCAGCGCTACCAGCAGCAGCCAGGAGGACAAAGGTTCCAGCCTCAGCAGAGCAGCCAAGCATCACGCCAGGGAGCACCCAACTCCGCTCCCATGAAGAATGCAGCTCAGCAGAACCCCAACGCTTGCTACCGTTGCGGGGAGTCAGGACACTACGCTCACCAGTGCCCCAAGAAGCAGAACCCCCAGGCCCCACAGAACCAGGCAGGAGCTCAGAAGCAGAATGCTCGCCCACCTCACACTGGACGGGTGAATCATGTAGCCTGCCGAGAGTGCCCTGGATGCACCGGATGTTATGATGGGTACGTTCAGCATCAACTCAATCCCAGCAACCATACTTTTTGATTCTGGTGCTTCGCATTCTTTCATTTCACAGTCGTTTGTTAGAATGCATGGTGTGCCTTTGTGTGCAATGAAAGAAACAATCATAGTAAACTCACCAGGGGGTAGTATGCCTGCAAATTTTTGGAGCCCCACCTCTAGTGTCAACCTAAGGGGGTAGACTTTAAAGTAAAGCCTATAGTGCTAAGAACAGCAGGTATAGATCTCATCTTGGGTATGGACTGGATGAAGCAACATGGGGCTGTCATTCAGTGTCAAGAGAGGTCAGTTGTTGTAACTACACCTAAGGGAGACAGAATCTGTGTGCAAGTGGTGTTAAAAGAGCAGCCAACTGCCACGGTCAACCAGATGGATGCTAGTGGTGCAGAGCAAGATCGGGTGGTGGACGAGTTCCCTGATGTCTTTCCTGATGATCTGCCAGGTATGCCACCTGATCGCGATGTTGAGTTCATTATTGAATTACTGCCTGGAACTGCACCAATATCTAAAAGACCATATAGAATGGGGGTAAATGAATTAGAAGAACTTAAGAAACAGCTTAAGGAGTTGTTAGAGAAAGGGTATATACGTCCTAGTGCTTCTCCTTGGGGAGCACCAGTGATCTTTGTGGATAAGAAAGATGGTAGCCAGAGGATGTGTGTGGACTATAGGTCTTTAAATGAGGTTACCATTAAAAACAAATACCCTCTACCCCGGATAGACGATCTATTTGACCAGCTTAGAGGCGCATGTGTGTTCTCTAAAATAGATCTCAGATCTGGGTATCACCAGTTGAAAATCCGGAACTCAGACATTCCTAAGACCGCCTTCACCACGCGGTATGGACTGTATGAGTATACAGTGATGTCTTTTGGTCTGACCAATGCCCCAGCCTACTTCATGTATCTGATGAATAAAGTGTTCATGGAGTACCTAGATAAGTTTGTGGTGGTGTTCATAGATGACATTTTAGTGTTCTCTAAAACAGAAGATGATCATGCTGAACATCTAAGGATGGTTCTGCAGAAGCTAAGAGAGCATCAACTCTATGCCAAGAGGAGCAAATGTGAATTTTGGCTGAAAGAAGTCTCTTTCCTAGGGCATGTTATCTCTAACGGAGGTATATCCGTTGACCCTAGCAAGGTGCAAGATGTGTTGGATTGGAACCCGCCAACTAATGCCAGTGAAATCCGAAGTTTCCTGGGTTTGGCCGGGTATTATAGGAGGTTCATTGAAGGATTCTCCAAGCTCGCAAAGCCTATGACTGCCTTGTTAGAGAAGAACGCTAAGTTTGTGTGGTCTGATAAATGCCAAGCAAACTTTGAAGAGTTAAAGAAGAGATTAACCTCAGCACCAGTCCTAGTTCTGCCAGACTTGAACAAAAGTTTCTCCATCTATTGTGATGCATCTCGTCTGGGACTTGGATGTGTTCTGATGCAAGAAGGAAGAGTAGTTGCCTACGCGTCTAGACAGCTGAGGAAGCATGAGGTGAACTATCCAACTCATGATTTGGAGTTAGCAGCTGTGGTCCATGCTCTGAAAATATGGAGACATTATCTGGTTGGGCATAAGTGTGACGTGTATACGGATCATAAAAGTCTGAAGTATATTTACCCAGTCAGATCTGAACTTGAGGCAACGCCGTTGGCTAGAATTGATCAAAGACTATGATCTAGAGGTACACTATCACCCAGGAAAGGCCAATGTCGTGGCCGATGCCTTGAGCAGAAAAAACTTACGCAAACGGTCTGCAAGTGGAACGCATGTCAGCAGAGTTGAGGGCTGAAATGGCATATCTTAATCTATGTTTTGCCAACAATGTGGTGGAAATGTCAGTTGAACCTACCTTGGAGAAAGAAATCCGTGAGGGTCAGTTGAAAGATGAGAAGTTGAAAGAGATAGCAGAAAACATAGTGCTTGGAAAGGCACCAGGTTTCCGGATGGATGATAATGGGACTCTTTGGTTTGGAAAGAGGATTTGTGTGCCCGATGTGAAAGCTATCCGTGATGCCATTTTGCGGGATGCACATGAATCTGCCTATTCCATTCACCCCGGTAGCACCAAAATGTACTTGGATCTGAAAGAAAAATACTGGTGGTATGGTATGAAACGAGATGTAGCAGAATATGTGGCTCTATGTGACACCTGTCAGAAGGTCAAAGCTGAACATCAAAGACCAGCAGGACTGTTACAGCCTATGCAGATACCCGAGTGGAAATGGGAAGAAGTGGGAATGGACTTTATTACTGGTTTACCTCGCACACAAAGAGGCTATGATTCTATATGGGTAATAGTCGACCGTCTCACTAAGGTCGCTCACTTCTTACCAGTAAAGACCACCTATTCTGGAGCAAGGTTAGCAGAACTGTACATGGAGAGGATTGTGTCTCTGCATGGTGTTCCAAAGAAAATAGTGTCTGACAGAGGGACACAGTTCACTTCTCACTTTTGGCATCAAGTACATCAATCCTTGGGAACTGAGCTGACTTTCAGTTCTGCATATCACCCACAAACAGATGGGCAGACTGAAAGGATAAATCAGATCTTGGAGGACATGTTGAGAGCATGTGCCCTTCAGCATGGGACTAGCTGGGATAAAAGCCTTCCATATGCTGAATTCTCATACAACAACAGTCACCAGAAGAGTCTGAAAATGGCTCCTTTCGAAGCTTTGTATGGGCGAAAGTGTAGAACTCCCCTGTTCTGGAATCAGACAGGAGAAACTCAAGTGTTCGGACCGGATGTTCTTAGAAATGCTGAAGAACAAGTAAGGATGATCCGAGATAACTTGAGGATAGCTCAGTCCCGACAAAAGAGTTATGCAGATACTCGCAGGAGGGACTTAGTTTTCAAAGTGGGAGACTATGTGTATTTGAAAGTGTCACCCATGAGAAGCGTAAAGAGGTTTAACATGAAAGGAAAGTTGGCACCCAGATACATAGGTCCTTTCCGGATCTTGGCCAGACGTGGGGAAGTGGCCTATCAGCTCGAGTTACCTGAAAAGCTGTCAGGTGTGCATGATGTGTTCCATGTTTCTCAGCTAAAGAAATGCCTGAGAGTGCCTGAAGAGCAAGTTCCCCTGGAAGAGATCAAGATAGGCGAGGATCTCACTTATGAAGAGTACCCTGTCAAGATCTTGGAAACAGCAGAAAGAGTTACCAGGAGCCGAGTTATCAAGATGTGCAAAGTTCAGTGGAACCGGTATACAGAAGAAGAGGCTACCTGGGAAAGAGAAGAAGATCTTCGGAAATCTTATCCCCAGTTGGTTTGAGTAAGCTCCAGTCGAATCTCGAGGACGAGATTCATCTTAAGGGGGGTAGAGTTGTAACACCCTAAAATTTTCTCCAAAACAAAATAGGTGGGAAATGATTTAATTAGGTTTTTGTGAGCATTTAACCTAGGGGTTAAATAATTTTTGTTGAATTAAAAATAATGGTGGCAACATGTTTATGCATTCATGCTGATGCACTGGATTTATTGGAGTGACTGGTTTTTGCCAAAATTTAGTTTGAATTCAAACTCCTTTTGGAAATGTTTTGAAAAGCCTTGAAATAAATTGAAAAGCTCTTTTTTTTCTCCCTCCTTCCCTCCCTCGTTTCGGCCCAGGCGGCCTGGCGGCCCAACCGCCGGCGCGCCCCTCCTTGCCCCTTCCTCCCGCGCGCTGGGCCTCCCTCCCTTCTTCTCTTCGCTGCGCGGCCCGTGGGCCGGCCTGCTCGCGCCGCGCCGCGCGAACCGCTGCGTCTCCCTCCCTTCTCTCGCTGACATCCAGGGCCCGCGTGTCAGTCTCCTTCTTCCCCTCCTCGCGCGCCGTCCCGAGCGCAACCGCCGCGCTCCGCGTCGTCCGCGCGTCGTGCGGCGCCGCTCCCACGACCTCGCGCTCGCCCTCGGGTATTTAGCGGATGCGCCGCACCCCGCTCCTTCTTTTCCCTCTCCCACTCCCGCAGCGCCGCACAGAGCCACGCCGCCGAAGCCCCCGCGCCATTGCCGCCGCCCGCCGCCGTCGTCCCGGCGTCTCGGTGCTTCTCCGGCCGATTGCATCCTCTTCCGAGCTCCACCGCATCACGGTGAAGCCGCCGAACTTTCTTCCTCTTTCGTTGTGCTCGGTTTTGGCCCTAACCGCCGTCGTGTGCTCGCAGCTCCGACGCCGGCGTTCGGATCCCCGCCGCCCCTCGCCGTGAGCCATCACCCGAGCCTCCTCGCCGCCTCTTTAGCCGCGGTAAGAACCCCCTCGAGCTCCGCTCTCTCTCCTTTCTCTTGGTTTGTCTCGGGGCGCCTCCTTCGGCCGGGTCCGCAAGCGCCCGCGTGTCGCCCATGGCGGGTGCGCGCACGCCGTCGCGACACCCGCGGCGTCGCGGCCAGAGCCCGCGCGCGGCGCGCCGCCGGCTCGCCCACGCGTGCACTTCCCCTGGATCTAATCCGAGCCGCCCATCTCCGATCCGGCGGCCGAGGATCGGCGATACCCTTTCGCTGGCCATCTTGCTAAAGAGCCCCTGGAGAAGCCGGGAACCAACCCGCACTCCACCAGGCACTATTCCCTGTGCCTGGAAAATCTTGCAACCAGGCCCCTGTGTTTCGGAGAAATTGAGGCGCAGTCCAGTTGACTGCGGTATTGGTTTAAAATTCAATTTAAATTTCGGTTTAAATCCAAATGCAATTCAAACTATTTACAGAAATGCCACTACATTGTTTTGCTTATAAAATCCACGTTTTAGCTCCGATTTGACCCGTTCAAATTGCGTTAGCTTCGTAATTTAGTGCTCTATCTGTTTATACCCCTGTTAACCTGTTTGTACAGTTTAGCTTTAGGGTCCAAGTTAATCTTGTTTAGGGCGTTGTATATACCGTTTCGGCCGTATCTTTCACACCGTAACTCCGTTTTCGATGAACCTAAGCTTGTTGTGATCGTAGAGATGCGTACTTCAGTTTTATCAAAGTTTTATTTCAGTTTATTACTGTTTGGTGTATTGTTCTAATAATAGCCTTGTTTGCATCGTGTATGGTTGCACCTGGAATGCGTGGTGATGTTGTGATCGAGTAGACGGTGAGTCAGTGTGGTACGACCAGGACCCCTCGTTCAGTGATCAGCAGGAGGATCAACCTTTCGACAACCAAGGCAAGTTAGCATGGGATCTCCTTGTTTACCTATACACTTTACGTTAATCACTCATTTATGCATGTGTCCAACTGAGCAACCTTAGAAAACCCACTTAGCTTTTTGATCTGTGATGCTCTTGTTCCCGTGGGATATATGCATGTGGGTAGCTTTGCTAGTGCTAACTGACTTATAAACGATCCAGTCCAATGATGAATATGTTCTTATGATGATACGTGTTAAACGGTTAATAAAACTTGCTGTTAGCAAAAGCTGGGATTGACAGTGCTACCATGAGTGCTATATGGCTCTGGTTTTAGCTCAGTAAACTGGACCTTTTCTAACTCGGCAGCGGCGACCCGAAAGGGCGCAAAAGGGGCTTGCCACTTTGGGTGTAGGGCTGCCCCTGTTCCTATGTGTATAGCTGCGATGGCCTTGTGCCATAGGAAAGGGGGGTTGCTACATCTGCCTGCCAAGGAAACCTAGCGGCCCTGACCAGTTAGACGAACCAGCGAAAGGCTTCATAGTGTGCCCTGCCGATCTACCTCGGAAGTGGGTCAAGAGGTTGGCCGCCTCGGGCACAAGGGTAACACGGCTTGTGGGTAAAGATGCACAACCTCTGCAGAGTGTAAAACTGTTATAACAGCCGTGCTCACGGTCACGAGCGGCCCGGAAAACTAGCAGAACTATGATACTTATTTAAATGATACTTTATGTTGATGGTGCTCTTATGGTGAATCATTTATCTTGGTTGGACATATGGATCATGGGTTAAGGGTTAAGCACAATACTCGTTTACCTTAAAAGCTAAAACTTTGCCAACTTAAAAGTTAACTGCAGTCAGACAGTGTCAGCCTTTTTGAGCCTCATGAACCCTATGTTAGCTTGCTAAGTACGTGGAGTACTTACGCTTGTTGTTTATCTTCTTTTTGGGCAAAATCACGGATGGGTAACAGATGAAGGTGCAGTTGGCGACTTTCCTGAAGACTTCTAGGCTAGCTGCTCCCCCAGTCGACGTTTCCCTGTGGCGTAGTTTGTGTACAAGTTCAGTGATCTGTGTTTCAGTGTGTTGTCAGACTTTGTTTTAATACTATCGTGATGTAATAAACACTGTGATGATGCCACTCTTGTAATTTGTCTACTTATGTGTGTGATTGTTTCCTGGGCACACATGAGTTTTCCGCCTCAGTTTTATCCTTAAAATTGGGTGTGGGGTGACATTAATATATTGAAAATATTTTATAAAAAACCTATAGGGAGATATTTTTTAAATGAGGTATTGAGAAGCTACTTTTATTGCAAAACAGATTAATCATAAAAACGTATATGGGATGGCTGTTATGCTAACTACTGCAACTAATTTATTGTAATAATTACTCATGTGTAAGTTCATATATAAGTTAAACATGAAATATGTATGGCACATGAGTTAGGCATAGTTAAGTTATCAACATGATTCAAGCATATATGCTAGATTGAAAATAAAGTATTTTCCTTGAATCCTTGAAATGAAAAGAAATGAAACAAATAGTAAAAAAAGTAGACAATAAAACAAAAACATAACACATAACACACAGTCAACTTAGTACAGTACTTCAAAAGTACGGTATAGTAGAATATCACAGCATACAACTTCAATACATTAAAACATATAGGTACAAATACTTTTGTCCATACAGTACTATGATGAAGCTCTAAGAAGCAAAAAATAATAATATTGGAAACTATGAAATTCATCAGCTTCAGAATGATTAATCTTGAGAACATCACGAACACAGCTGCACCAGAAGGTTGATTTGAAACCAAAAAAACATAGAAACAGCTATATCAAACTGTTCCTTTGAATTTTGCAAACAGCTCAGCCTGAAAAAGATTCATCAAGTAGCAAATATTAGACAATATACAAAAAACAAAATGAAAAAAATACACAAATAACACAGGAAAATTTGAAATTGCTCACATTGGATTGATAAAATGCCTGAACAAAATCTGTGTTGGCTGTATTGTGAATACTAAAAGCAAGTTGAAAAGAAATTTTGCACGCAAAGGATATACATCAAGCTGAACAAAAAAAAGTTTGGTGTAAATGAAATATCAAAAAATAATATTTTACAGAAAAATAAATTAACAAAATCATATCTTACATAAGTGAATGGTTGCACAGATGACGATCCATTAAACGTTTGCATGAATTGAATCACAAAAAACACCAGAGTCATGACTACATTTGAAAAGAACAATTAATTAGTTACAAATATAAAAAAAACCAAAGTAAATTTGTTAAGAATTTAAAAAGAAACCTCAATCTATACTTTGGAACATCAGCATATGACACAGCAAAGTCTGGAACATTGTGAATAGAGTTATGGAAAGCCATAGTAAAAATGTTTTGAAATTCTGAATAACAAGATCCATTGCTAATCTCCCAATAGTATCAATATGTGGAGAGGGGTCAAAAATAATGAAGCACTTGTCAAGGAAGTTGACGACAATTAGTCTCCACTCATTGTGAATGAAACAAGGAATGTGAAGCTGAAAATGAAGAACAAATAGAAATGGTAAGACACCAATTGAAGATAATGTAATACAAATAAAAAGGGAAAATAGATTAAAAACTTACTATGCAAGTTTTAGTGATTTTGAAACCAACATCTTCAAGAAAAGTATGCTTGAAAGATGCAAAGTCAATGTTTTCCTGCATTAGAAGTTCCTAAACAAAAAGAATAATAGTTTATTCATAGTACCATAGTTAGAGATACTATCAACAACTTTAATAAAAGAAGCTATAAAAACTTGAAACATACTGATATTTTATGGTTCAAGTACTGCTGAAATATATGTCCCTGGAAATGGCAAACCAGATCTTGATTGAACTCTAACATTTGACAAAACAGTCCATTACGTGGAAATGAATCCAACCTCCTCTCATCATAGACAATGACAGTTTATATTGATCAACCCACGATTCACCAATTTTTACAAAGATGATGCTGAAAATAATTAAACAAATGCAAAGTTTTTTAAAAACACACAAAAAAGTAACAATAACAGCAAGTGAAAAAATTGAAAGTGAAATCAAAATGATATAACATCATAAAACAGTAAATATTGAATGATCCAGATATTAAGTGAAAACACATGATAGAACAACATGCAAGACTCTATCACAATTTTTGGAAAAAGTGATACAAAATACCTTTTAGTATTCCTACTAATATTATCAGTTATGAGATGAAAAAACTTATACTCAATATCTGATGATTCTATGACTTGAAGAGATCGATAATTTGCACTTGAATGGAAATCCTGTGGAAGATTGTGGAAGATTTAGTGAGATGTACATGAAATTTATCATGATCCATGATTGCAGCTTCTTCGTCAATCATTTGTGCACAAGACTTGAAACGAATTTGCATGCTTTCAATAGAGAATCAGGAGGAGGAAAAAAGTTCATAGAATCCGGAGTTGGGATGATCTCGAATATGAAATTGTCCAAATTTCAACAAAATGTAACTGAATGGGTGATTTGCAGGATCTTGTTCGTCATGAGTAGAACTAGAAGATGCTCTATGAGATAAATTGCTACAAATGGTAATAAAAAAGGAAATCAAAATGTTTCTCTGGCTGTAGAATCACCTCGTTGATAAATTATTCTCAGCTGAAAAAAATATACAGTATAATTACAAATTTTAAAAATGAACAAGATTGAAACATGGTCATATATGTGAAAAAAATACTGAAGAGTAAAAGGAATGTGTAATAAAAACTGTACCTTCAATAAGGGAAAAGAGATCCACTGTTACATCCTCATTAGATACAAGATATTTATGAAAATCATTCACCCAATGAAAATTTTGGTTAATAATCTGTGCATATGTGATTTCTGGGACTGGAAAAGATAGATCATATGCTCTATTTTTTGTAAAAACTCAAAACTCAATTGTTCTAGTATGCTTGGCACCATAACTTCAGCACTAATTTTTGGTACTGGTAAACAAGGAAAATACTTGATAAACAAATCCAATTCTTTCTGCATCACTTTTTGTATGATTCCAATTCTTACAGCGAGCTTGAATAGCAGTACAATGTTCTTCATCAGAATCAGTATCTTCAAGAACATGTCTGGTAGACTGATGTAAATTACGAATTGAACATAAGGAAGAAATTAGTTTCTGCACACAACTCCAAACAACAGGCAATGAACCTAGGAACAACTGAATCTTTAGATTACAGAACAAATCATTCAATGAAATCATAATCTGCAAGCCAAAAATTGAAACATTAATGATAAAAAAAATATATAACGATAGCAAAAAACACCAGGGCAACACTTACATCCTGTTGATAAGGGGTGGATGAATTACATAGAAGAAACTCTAAACATCATCATCCGTAAACTTGCAATAGGTGTTTCCAATAAGAAACAATCACTAAATGGTGTGCAGCATATATGTTTCAACTACATTCAGAAAATTGAAAATTCAGTTTGAAAACAAGAATTGTATTGTATAGAAAAAAGGAATATATAAAAAAAAGGACTTAAACATACTTGCAGCTTGCCAAAACTAGTCAATGAATCAGACTTAGCATCCATCAAAGCTAAAGCATTAACAACTGTTGTAGACCAAACATGGAGTCTCGGGCATCGCATATCAAGATCAAATGCACATGAATTCAGAAATTCAAGATACGTAATCTGTCGGGGGTCCGCAAAAGGGGTACCCCCGATCAACGCAAACAAATAGGTTAAACCTAGAACACCAATTAATACAGACCTAACTAGTCTAACCCCCCCTAAAACCCGACCCTTCGAGCCTACGACGCTGGCCCACCGAGCCGAGCCCTCCAAGCCAGCCCTCGAGCGGCGCACATCGTTTTCCGTCTCGCCCGAGCCCTCCACGTCAGGTCTCGGGCAAGCGCTCCACCACCCTTCGAGCCCCCCACACTCGAGACCCCACGCGGGGACCTCGAGCCTCTCTGGCACAGCGGCCTATCCTCGAGACGCGTTATGCCTCCCTCGAGCGGCGCAGACATCGGATGCCAGCCCCATACCGCGCACTTATTCGTCCACCTACTCCAGTCACGTCCTCTGTAACACAACGTGTGCCACAGTGGACTGGGGCAGAGTCAAGTCTCGTTTTCACCATAAGTATGGGAGAAAAGCACCGTGAAGCACTGTTAACCCACGCCCTACACTGTGGCACGTCCAAGCCACGCCTCGAGGCCGGATGCCTGCCGCTCAATCAATTTTCACGGGACTTGCCACACCTGCGGGGACTCGAGCCCCCCGTAGGCGCCGCCTCGAGGCCGGCTCCGCGCCCCTCGAGCCCTAACTACTTTCATGCTATTGGAGGACAGGTACCCCAAGACCCGGAGGGACCACGCCGCGTCCTGTACGTTCCGGGATGGGTGCTGTACGGCTTCCACCTCGCCACGCCTCCACGTCCGCGCCCAGGATGGAGGCCACGCTTCAAGGACGCTTCAACAGCAACGCCCACGTCGGCTACAATGTCTTCGACAAGACAGTTTCCTACCCTTCTTCGTAAGGAATACAATACACTCCGACACATGCAATACCCTTGTGTAACCCTGGCCTCCCCTTACTCTATAAAAGGGGACACCAGGGCCCTCATTCGCGGAGAAAAACGTTAGAACACGCATACATCCACACGCTCAAGTCCGGACTCCGGTCCACGCTCACAGAGCTTGTATTTCGCCCCTGTACGAGCCACTTAGGTGCAAGTAATACAAGAACCTCCTCCCCTGCTGGACGTAGGGCCTTCTTTGCCCGAACCAGGATAAATCCTTGTGTCATCTTGCATCACCATCCAGGAAGAGAGCACGCGATCATATTACTCGTTGGTGTATCCACCCCGGGTACGAAACACCGACAGTTGGTTGGCGCGCCAGGTAGGGGCCTTCGCGTGTCGAGTCGGTTTCTCGCCGTTTCCTGGATGGCTGCTTCGACTCCTTCGTTTTCTGCCGGTGCCGTCATCTGGTTCGGGAGCCTCGAGTTCCTGGCCACTGACAACCGCAACGAGCTGACTTGCTCTCCATGGAGGGCCCGAGTGGATGGCGTGTCGCGCCGCCCCGTGCGAGGAGCATGGCACGTCGTCCACACCATCACGCGTCGCCACCCCCGTGAGCGTCGCCGTCGCCATCATCATCGCCAGGCACAGGCGGTGCCGGCGGCATACGCCCACCTCCCCCGCGCCCGCGCGGAGTTCCCAAGGAGGAGCTTGCCCGGCGCACGGCAGGAGAACT
The DNA here is from genome assembly GCA_009763385.1 of Coix lacryma-jobi var. lacryma-jobi. Classification (NCBI taxonomy): domain Eukaryota; kingdom Viridiplantae; phylum Streptophyta; class Magnoliopsida; order Poales; family Poaceae; genus Coix; species Coix lacryma-jobi. The sequence continues at coordinate 22,082,682 of CM019826.1, forward strand.
TCCCGGGCGCGCCCGCGCGCCTCCCAGCGACTTCGCGTCATCATGCGCACGGACAGGAGCCAGGCCAGAGGCCTCCTCGCCGCGCACAGTCGACGCCGCCCAGCCTCCTCCCCAACGGATTTTTTGTACCGCGCCGACGCCGCCAAATGCCCGTTCGGCCTCGACGGCTCCGCGGCAGCCTGCGCCCGCCAGCTCAAAGGAGCAGTCGGGGCCGACAGCCGGCGGAGCAGGAGGAACGCCCGGGAGTGCTGCTGCTGCAGGCCATGCCAGCCTGGAGATTGTCCCACCCCGCACGCGTCGACCGCGGCCTCTCACGAGCCGTCGGGCCACCTCGTCCAGCCACCTTCGGGGTGTGGTACCGCGAGCTGCAGCCCCGCCACGAGCCAAGGCGGCGCGGCATCACCAGCTCCGACTCCGACGATACGACTACCACGACCCCGACCTCTGGATCCCACCCGGGAAGTGCTTCCAACTCGAGGGGGTCATATGCGACACCGGGACGGGGCGACGACGGCAGGCCGGCGCTCAACCTCGAAGGGCCCGGAGACGTGGCTGCGGCAGGGCGGGTCGCGTGTTCACGGGAGAAACGAACCCCCGCACCGGCTGCACCATCCCAGCACAGCGACGACGAGAGTGCGCAGCACGCGCAGCTGCGGGAGCCATCGCCAAGGCCGGGAGGACAGACAACGCCTGCTGCAGCTCGAGAAAACCCTAGCACAAGAACCAGCCCAGCCTCAAGGTGCTGGCGCTCGTGGCCGAGCTCGAGAGGTCCACCGGCAGATCCTCGAGACGGGGCGCCAGCACGCCCCGAGGTGCGTTTCCCGCGAGCGGACAGAACGTGGTGGCGGCGGCAATGCTGCTCCGCGATCTGCCCGCCGTCTCCAACCCTGACGCCAGGCGCATGCTTGGGGAAATGAAGAACCTCCTCGAGACAGCCGCTGTGCAGCAAGCCGAGAGCTCGGCGTCACGCCGGCGCGGAGCAGCCTCGGGAAGCCGGCGGGACACGCCCCGCAACGAGCGCGAGGGCATCCGTCCACCAGCCGGACGCCTCTCGAGCTAAGCCAGTCCGCGAACGGATCATCGACAACCGGCCACCTCGGACCCCAACCCAACGACCCGCAACGACATCAACCGCCGGCGCAAGGACAAGGGGCCCAGGAGCGTGGCTATAGCGCCATCGAGGGGGGCGCTACGACAGCGACGAGGACCGGCAAGCCCTCGAGCCCCGGGCCCCAGAGTCTTCAGCCGGGCCATCCGAAGCTCAACCCTCCCCGACCGCTTCCGACCACCGACCAACATCGTGAAGTACGACGGGGAGGTCGAGCCCAAGCTCTGGCTCTCGACTTCCGCCTAGGCTGCCAACTGGGCGGAGCGAAGAACGACGACCGTGTGATCATACGTCAACTCCCACTTTACCTCTCGGACACCGCCCGCGCGGTGGCTCGAGGGGCTCCCGCCGGATCGGATCGACGACTGGGCCGACCTAGTCAGGGTCTTCGACGGGAATTTCAAGGGACTTGCGTGCGCCCAGGCAACCCCTGGGACCTACGGCGTTGCAGGCCGGCGGCGGAGGAGCCCCTCCGCGACTTTGCTCGGCGGTTCTCGAAGCAGCGCCTCGAGCTCCCCCACGTGCCTGATGAGGACGTCATCTCAGCGTTCCTCGCGGGCACGACGTGCCAAGAGCTGGTTCATGAGCTAGGGCGCTACCGTCCCCGGACGGTCGAGGACCTGATGGATCGTGTCACCAGCTTTTGCCTCAGGCGACGAAGCAGTGGGGCTTTCTTTGGCCGCTCCGCGGACAAAGGTAAGGCGGTGACCGCGCCAGAGGGCTCGAACAAGGGCAACGACGCCAAGAACAACAACAACAACAATAACAAAAGAAGAGAACAAAAGCAAAAGTCAAAAGGCGAAGCGCGGCGCCGATAACGACGACGATGAAGAAGTGCTCGTGGCGCCCTCGACCCTAAGCCCCGAGGCCCCCCTGACGGGGCTGTTTTCGACCAGATGCTTCGAGGACCCCTGCACTTTATCACACAGGGGTCCCTCGTAAATCACAAGTTAAAGGACTGCCGACCGTTGAAGGTTACTACTCCAAGCTCGGCGATAAGAAAGAAGACGCGCCTAAGGGCAAGGATAACAATCGCGCGGCGGTGGGGACGCGGACGGCGACTTCCCTCCGGTGCGCGTTGCTACATGATCTACGGGGGCCGACCGTCGGGCTCTCAGCTCGAGTAAGAAAGAAGGAGCGCCGGGAGATCTTTGCACTCTGCCACGACGCCCCCCGGTATCTTGACTGGTCTGATGCTCCGATCACGTTCGACCGTGACGACCATCCGGACCGTGTCATAAACCCGGGAGCGTACCCCCTCGTCGTAGGACCCCGTCATAGTCGACGTGCGGTTCCCAAGGTGTTGATGGATGGGCTCGAGCCTCAACGTCATATACCTCGAGACCCTCGACCTCCTGGGGATTTCAGAGGGTCAGCTCCGACCCAGCGTCGGGGGGTTCCACGGAGTAGTACCAGGAAGAAAGCCCACCCCCTCGGGCGCATCGACCTGCCAGTTTTGCTTTGGGCACGCCGGCTAACTTCCGCCGGAAACGCTCACCTTCGAGTGGTCGGCTTCCAGGGACCTACCACCGCCATCATCGGCCGGCCAGGCTACGCCAAGTTCATGCGGTTCCCAACTACCGTTACTTGAAAGCTCAAGATGCCGGGCAAAAGGGGTCATCACCGTCGACACCTCCTACGCACGCGTACCACTGTGACGTGGAGTGCGTCGAGCGTGGGGAGGCCAACGTCCACCTCGACTCACTCGATGGCCTTGGCGGCCTTGGCCACCGAGGAGGCCCCAGAAGCAAAGCGCCACGCCGGCACCCCTTCGAGCCGGCTGGCACACCAAGCAGTTGCTCGTCGACCCGACCTCGACCAATGGCAAGACGTTGACCATCAGTGCCAACCTCGAGCCCAAATAGAAGCAGTGCTCGTCGACTTTCTCCGCGCTACATCGACTTGTTTGCATGGAGCCCCTCGGACATGCCGGGCATACCGAGGGAAGTGGTCGCCGAGCACGCCTTGGAGATCCAGGCCGGGTCCAGACCGGTGAAGCAACGCCTGCGCCGCTTCGACGAGGAAAAGCGCAGGATCATCGGCGAGGAGGTGCATAAGCTTTTGGCGGCCGGATTCATCAAGGAGGTATTTCACCCAGAGTGGCTAGCTAACCCTGTGCTAGTTAGGAAAAAGAATGGAAAAATGCGGATGTGTGTAGATTACACTGGTCTGAATAAAGCATGTCCAAAAGTTCCATTTCCTTTGCCTAGAATTGATCAGATTGTCGATTCCACTGCGGGGTGTGAAGTACTTTCATTTCTCGATGCGTATTCCGGCTACCACCAGATTAGGATGAAAGAATCCGACGAGCTCGCCACTTCTTTCGTTACGCCTTTTGGTATGTATTGCTACGTTACAATGCCTTTCGGCCTTCGAAACGCCGGGGCAACGTACCAACGCTGCATGCAGCATCTTTGGCGAACACATAGGCAAAACCGTCGAGGCCTACGTCGATGACATCGTGGTTAAAACCAGGAAAGTCGGGAGCCTCATCAGCGATCTCGAGACCACGTTCGGGTGCCTCCGGGCCAAGAATGTAAAGCTCAACCCCGAGAAATGTGTCTTTGGTGTGCCTCGGGGCATGCTACTTGGCTACATTGTCTCACAACGGGGGATCGAGGCTAACCCCGAAAAAATCTCAGCAGTCACGAGGATGGGCCCAATTCGAGACCTCAAGGGTGTACAGAAAGTGACAGGCTGCCTAGCCGCTCTCAGCAGATTCATCTCGAGGCTAGGGGAAAAGGCACTACCACTCTACCGCCTGCTGAAGAAGACGGAACGCTTTGCGTGGACTGTCGAAGCCGAGGAAGCCTTAACCAAGTTGAAGGGGTTGCTGACTTCCGCGCCAATTCTCGTGCCACCACGACCAGCCCAGGGTGGCGATTCCCCCGAGCCTCTCCTCCTCTATGTGGCCGCAACCACTCAGGTGGTCAGCGCGGTCATAGCCGTCGAGAGGCACGAGGAGGATCATGCGTTGCCAGTCCAACGGCCGGTGTACTTCACCAGTGAGGTGCTCTCCGAGGCCAAGGTCCGGTACCCGCACATCCAGAAGCTGCTCTACGGCATCATCATCACGAGGCGCAAGCTCCAGCACTACTTCCTCGCTCATCCCGTAACGGTGGTGTCATCCTCCCCCTCGGCGAGATCATCAACAATCGGGAGGCCACGGGGCGCATCGCCAAGTGGTCCGCCGAGCTAATGGGGGAGGCCATCACCTACGCACCGCGAAAAGCCATCAAGTCGCAAGCGTTGGCGGACTTCGTTGCGGAATGGACCGACACTCAGCTCCCGCCGGCACAAATTCAAGCCGAGCTCTGGACCATGTACTTCGACGGATCCCTCATGAAGACGGGGGCAGGCGCAGGCCTGCTCTTCATCTCACCCTCGGAGTCCACATGCGCTACCTGCTACGATTGCACTTCCCCGCCTCCAACAACGTCGCTGAGTACGAGGCCTGGTTAATGGGCTGCGCATCGCCCTCGAGCTCGGGGTCCGACGCCTCGACGTCGAGGGGACTCGCAACTCGTCGTCAACCAGGTTATGAAGGCTTCAAGCTGCATCGATCCCAAGATGGAGGCATACTGCGGGGAGGTGCGCAAGCTAGAAGGTAATTTCTACGGCCTCGAGCTCAACCACATAGCTCGAAAGTACAACGAGGCCGCGGACGAGCTGGCAAAGTTGGCGTCCACACGCGGCACGGTTCCACCAGATGTTTTCTCGAGGGACGTCTTCGAGCCATCCGTCAAAATCGGCCCGGGGGCTGGCCCCTCGACGCCACCCCTCGAGCCAAACACGGGGGCTGGCCCCTCGACGCCACCCCTCGAGCCAGACACGGGGGCTCGACCTTCAACGCCCACCTCGGGAATGACCCTCGACATCCGTTGAGGCGATGCAAATCGACGCGCCCACCACTTCGTCATCACGACGCCTCGACTGGCGGACGCCGTTCCTCGACTACTTGACGCAAGGCGTGCTGCCGGAGGATAAGACAGAGGCCCGACGCATCGCTCGAAGGGCCAAGACCTACGTCATCTACGGCGACGAACGAGAGCTGTACCGACGAAGCCCATCAGGAATCCTTCAGCGCTGCATCCCCCTCGAGGAAGGACGCAAGCTCCTCGACGACATGCACTCGGGGGCTTGCGGCCACCACGCAGCACCAAGGACCCTGGTGGGGAACGCCTTCCGTCAAGGCTTCTATTGGCCGACCGCCATTGGGGACGCCAAGCGCTTGGTCCGAGCATGCCATGGGTGTCAATTCTACGCCAAGCAAACGCACCAGCCCGCGCACGCCCTGCAGATGATCCCCATTACTTGGCCGTTTGCCGTCTGGGGGCTCGACCTCGTGGGTCCCCTCAAGATGACAACCGGAAAGTACACGCACGTGCTCGTGGCCATCGACAAATTCACCAAATGGATCGAGGCCAAGCCCATAGGTGACCCCACCTCCGAGAAAGCCGTCGAGTTCATCGCAGACATCATGTACCGGTTCGGGGTGCCTAACGTCATCATCACCGACAATGGCACCCAATTCACGGGCAAAAAGTTTACCAACTTCTGCGACGACAGCGGCATTCGCGTGACCTGGGCCTCGGTTGCGTACCCTCAATGCAACGGGCAGGTCGAGCGCGCCAACGGCATGATACTCCATGGGCTGAAGCCGAGGCTGTTCAAGACCCTCAAAAATTTCGGAAAGGGGTGGGCCGCAGAGCTCCCCTCGGTGCTGTGGGGCCTCAGGACTACGCCGAGTCGAGCCACCGGGTTCACTCCGTTTTTCCTAACCTACGGCGCCGAGGCAGTCTTGCCTACGGATCTCGAGTACGGCTCCCTCGACTTCGAGCCTACAACGAGCAAAACAACGACGAGAGGCTTGCCAACGCCAAGGACCAGCTCGAGGAGGCCCGAGACGTGGCGCTCATCAACTCCGCACGCTACCAGCAAACACTTCGACGCTACCACGACAAGCACGTGCGCAAAAGGGACCTAGCGGTGGGGGACCTCGTGCTTCGACGGCTGCAAGATAATCGAGGGCGCCATAAGCTCACCCCTCCGTGGGAAGGCCCATACACCGTAGCTGAAGTGCTCAAGCCAGGAACATACAAGCTCTACGACGGCCAAGGCAGGATCCTGGCGAACGCGTGGAACATATCTCAGCTACGTCGCTTCTACCCTTAAAGGCCTCGAGGCCTTGTTCATTTTGTTGCTTTGTACAAACATGTCAAACATGAATGAACAAACTCGCGCACTGTCATTCATTTTTTACTTAGCAACTTAAGGTAGCCTCGACCCTGCCTTGCTCAGGGTCGAGCCTCCCTCGGGGGCTGACAGGGGGAACCCCCCCAGACTCCGGAAAAAGCGCGTTTTCTTTTCAAAAATTCGACCCTCGTCTCGACTCGTGCCTCGAGTGAACTAGCGACGTCTAAATCCTAAAATACCTCGAGCCTCCAAGGGTCGGGAGGCGTCGACGTAGACGGCCACCTACGCCCCCGGGCTACGGTACCCTACCTACGCCTCCCCTCGAGGAGCTCGCGACGTATCGAAGGAACACAGAAGCTAGCAGAAACTCGAGCTTGCAACAAAGAGAAGTGGTCAAACGCATTTGAAAGAAAACAACTCTTTAATAACAAGTCATATATATACATTCGGGTCTCGACGTACCCTCATTCATGTCATAAAATTCTTACAAGGGCCTCGACGCCCAAATTTGGCACGCAGGCCTCAGTCCTCGTCGGTCCGATACTCCTCCCCGAGGTCTTCCACGGCGGGCTCAGCCTCGACACCCGAGCTAGAGGGAGGAGGGTCCTCGACACCGCTGCTGGCGTCAGGAGGCAGCACGTCCCCTCGAAGATCTTCGCGAGCGACGTCCCCGGCCTCTCCATCTTCTCCAAGATTTTGTCGACACGGCGGTTGTTCCACTCCTCGTCCTTCCCCTCGATCTCGATGAAGCCATTGGCGACAACGTGGACCGGGAAGCGGAAGCCGGAGCGGACAACCGCGAGCGTCTGCTTGACGCCATGATGGAGAGCTTGCCGGACACGGTCCCGCGCCGCTGCGTCGAAGAAGCACAAGGCGTCGACCAAGGCGTCGCCTCGGGCCACCGCACCTCTGCCGCAGCCACTGGAAGAGCACCCCACGTGGGGCCGAGCCGGTCAAGGGAGGTGCGAGCCCGCTCCGCCACCATCGTCTCGTCTTGGAGTTGGTCCAAGAGAGCCTGGTTCGTCCCGCGGAGCTCCTCGACCGTCTCCTCGACCCCTGCGCAACGAACGAGGAGGAATGAGACTATGGCGTAACAAAAAGCTTCGAGAAAGAACAAGGAAGGTGTAAGCCTCACCATCGCAATGTTGCCCCAGGGCGGCGAGGTCGCTGGTAAGGCCCTCAGCGCGCTGCTCGAGCCTGCGCTTCTCGGCCAGCATGAGGAGCTTCTCGGCCCTGAGCTCCTCGATCAGCCTGCCCGCCTCCACGAGGGCCAGATCCTTTCGGATCACTCCTGCCGCGCCGCCCCTTCGGCAGCTCGGGCGGTGGCGACATCACTCTCGGCGTCTTCGGCCTCTTCTTCGCCACCTCCGCTGCGGACCGAGCGGCGGCGGCATCGCATTGAGCGTCCTCGGCCTCTTTTCTCGCCGCCTCCGCTGCGGTTCGGGCGGTGGCGGCCTCGCCACGGGCGTCAGCGGCCTCCTGCTTCGCCGCCTCAACTTCAGCCGGGCGGAGGTGGCCTCGCTTCGGGCGTCCGCGGCCTCTTGCCTCGACGCCTCGAGAGCGGCGGCGGCCTCCTCCTTGAATCGAGCGGCCTCGCCTCGAGCCGACCGGACCTCCGCCTCCGCCTCGTTGAGCCGGCTCGCCATTTGGGCGTTCCGGCCCAGCTCAGCGCGGAGATCCTGAAGCTCCGCCTCAGCCCTCGCGAGGGCGGCCGACACCTGTGCGGACCGGCCCGCCTCCTCGGAGCAGGACCGCTCCGCCTCCGCCATAAGCCCGGCCACCTCCCGGAGGATGGACCGCACCTCGCGCGGGGGCCCCCGCTGGACCGGTTGCTCGACGGAGACCATGGCGAGGGACGGGCTCGGCGCATCGGGAAACGGCCATACTGGCCGGTCAAGCTCGATGTCGGGCAGATCCTTCTCCGCCCCGAGCTGCCCCGACTGCGGCCCGCCGCCCGACGGCACGAGCCCCGGCTCTTCCCTGGCCGGGCCCTCCGGAGCCTTGTCGGCGCTAGCCGGCGCCTCGGGCGCCTCCACCATCATCGAGCCCACGGCGAGGAGCGGCCCCTGCTCCAGCTCGTTCAGGAGGTCCTCCACCGTCGGCTCCTCCACCGTCGGCTCCTCCTCCGCCAACTCCTCTCCCCCCTTTCCCTCCGCCGCAGCCCGGCTCGTGTCGGTCGGGGCCTCGAGGGGCGCAGTCTCCTCAGCCCCAGACACCGGCGGGGCCGTGCTCGCCCAGGCGCTTCCCCCGGAACAGCCGTCGTGGTGGGGGGAAGGGTGGCGCTCCCAGCTGGCACCATCGCGGGAGGAGGAGGAGGGGGAGGAGGCAGCGCTTCAGCAGAGATGGTAGTGGCGGGCTCGATGCCATGAGCTGAGGCCCCTGCAATACGAGATGACGGTGATATCAGAACCAGGAAGAGTGCCTCGACCCCTGCGGTCGATGGCGACGGCCTCACCAAAATTTGCGACGATCATCTGGCCTCCTCGAGCCACGGCAGCTCGAGCCTTCTCCAGCCAAGCGGCTTCTCTAGCGGAGGAAGGTGCCATACCTCGAGGTTTGTGCCTCGACGGGGCTCGAGGTCTTGGCCCGCTTGGACGAAGCGAGGTCCACCTCCTGGTAGGAGCGCTTCCCCCTGAGAAACCAGAGACGGCATGCGTCATCAAAAGTAAAGAGGTAAAGCCTCGCTGCCGACGAAGTCCAAGAAAATTACTCACCCAAAGCGGCGGCTGGGCTTCTTCCCGGAATCGCCGGACCCACTCAGGGGCTTCGAGCCCACCCTCGCGGCTCGAGCCCTTCGCCTGGGCCGTCTCCACGGGGCTGGGATGGGGGGAGGGCTCCCGACGCCTCCCGTGGCTCGACCTCGAGGGGATCCCTCCTTCCGCCCCGCATCGCGGGAGGGCGACCGCACCTCCCTCGTGCTGTCATCGCGGCGCCCGCCCCGGCGCGGGCTCCGGGACTTGCTCCGGCGCTCGCGCTGGCGGTCGCGCCCTCCCGCGTCCGTTTCTGTGTCCCGGCGGCGGTGCGGCGATGGACTCCGGGGGCGCTCCCGCCCTGGGCACGAGGCGCCCGGGGGCTCCCTCCCCGACGCTCGTGGTGGCGCGGGCTCGACACCTCCTCCTGGCGCCCGCTCCTCCGCGGGCTCGACCCCGACCTCGATAGCTCGCGGCGGTCGGACCCGGAGCCCCTCCCGATGGGGTCACTGCCCCTCGAGGCTCGACCCCTCTCGAGACCTCCCGCCTGGGCAGACACGGGGGCGGCCTCCGTTGGTGCTGTGGCAGAGGCGCTCCGGGTTCGGGGCTTCCTCGCGACCGGGGGCACGGCCGGCGCAGAGCTCGACGGACCTTGGGCCCCCGACGAGGCGGGGATCGGCGCCGCCTTCCGCGGCTGCGTCCTGCGCGGTCCCTTCGCCGCGGGGACCTCCAGTATACCCTCCTGCACAGAGGAGCGGTCAGCCCTGTCATCGACGACCCCCGCGCGTCAGGCGCGCATCCATCCCCTCGTCGTCGCTCTCCTCCTCATCATCGCTCTCCTCCTCCGAGCTCGAGGAGCTCAGCTCGGGGGACCCGTCTCCAGGCTGACGGTTGCGACGAGCCTTCGCCAGCCTCTGCTCCCGAGCCAAGCGACGCAGGTTTTGTTTTTCTCTTTCTTCTTCCTGGCATCCTTGCTCTCCTTGTCTTTCTGAGCAGAAAGGCGCCTCACCTGAGTATCCGCGGCGTCCTCCCTCACCGGGGGCCTCGACGCGCGACAAGTAAACGCCCCCTGAAAAAAGAAGAAGCGTGACGAGACAAACCACAAGAAGAATGCAAAAGGTTCGAAGGAGGAGAAAGGGGGAGGGGGCTCGGAACAGCTCAGCTCGAGGGAGGCTCACCAGGTCGAGACACCCCTCGTCGGGTGCCATGGCGACCAGGTGGGTGTACTCGGGGATGAACGGCCCCTGAATCGTGATTGACACCCGGGAGACGCCCTCGTTCCGGGACAGCCTCTCCTCGGCCATCCTCGATCGATTAAGCGCCTCGAGCTCGGCCTCCGGCCCCATCTCGTGCATAAGAAGAGGGCGGTCCGCCAGCGGGAGAACTCTTCGCTGGTGGAACGCCCAAATGACCGCTTGCACGGTCAACTTCTTCTCATCCACCAGCGTCTTCATCATCTTCATCAGCGGGGCCAGGTGGCGTTGCCTGTCCGCCGCGACGCCCAGGTCCACTTCTCCGGGCGTTGAGCGAGGACCCTGCCGGTGTACTGCGGAAAGAGACCATCTTCATTCCGCAGATAGAACCAATGGTCGTCCCACCCGGCCTGGTTGGTGGAAAGCTTGTATCGCAGGTATTCACGAGGGACGTTGGCCGACGAGGTCCCAGCCCTCGCAGTGATGGCCAGGGAGCCCATGCGCACGAGCCGCCTCCCGCTGGGCTTTAGGGCCTTGATGAAGAGCTCGCCCCGGAAGAGATGGACGAACATCTCCCAGTGCGGCTCCATCTTCAGGTACCCCTCGCACACCGCGGCGAATATGGCGGCGTGCGAGATGGAGTTGGGGGAGAAGTGCTGCAGCTCCACCTCGAAGTGGTGGGCCAGCCCCCGCATGAAGCGGCTCGGCGGGACGCCGAGCCCCATACGGTGGTAGCGCGTGAAGCTCACCACGTACCCCTCCGGCGGGTGCGGCTCCCGGTGCTCCGCCGACGGGATAACCCACCACGCGGGTCCCTCCTCCGGGTTGGGGCGCAGAAGCCCCTGGGCCACCAACGAGTCCATCTCGCTCTGCGTCACCTTCGACGGGCTCCAGTCTTCGGCCGGCAGCAGCGCTTGTGTCTGGGCGGCCATGCGGTGGCGCGGCGCGGGTCCAAGCGGCGGACGGGCAGCCGGAAAATCCCCAATCGACTAGCTCGAAGGAGAGGGCGCGTGAAGGCTACGGCGGCGGTGAAGGCAAAGGCAAGGCAAAGAGTTCCTTTCCCCTCTCTCAATATTTATAAGGGGAACCCCGACGGACGGGGTCTCCCACGACGTAAAAAGGTAACCGCATAGCATTTAATGCGCCCACCTAACTACGTCTCGAGCCGGATGCAGGGAACACGCGGCGACTCTGTACCGCCGCTCTACCGGGGCCCTCCGAGGCCGCCGCTCCAACTTCGCGCCCGTCGCCCCGGCGCCACGATCTCCACTCGCTGACGGTTTCCGCCTAAAAAGGCACGCCCAACGGGCGGAAGGATTCCAAGCGACGAAGGCTTCTTCCGGAAGTAAAAAACGGGCCCCGGCCCTAAGTCTCGAAGCAGCGAAGGCTGGCCCTCGAAAAGGGTTCGACAGCCGGCTTCGGGCACCCAAAAACGGGCCCCGGCCCTAAGTCTCGAAGCAGCGAAGGCTGGCCCTCGACGAAAGAGGGTTCGACAGCCGGCTTCGAGCACCCGAGTCAGGGACACCAAGGGGCGCCACTCGCGGCATCACTCGAGGGCCAAGCCCTCGAGGCCCCTCACGTGTATCCAAGGCGGGGAGCTCGACGTGCAGTGAGATCCCCTCGGAGGGAGGCATCGAGCCACCGGGTCCTATCGAATGGACCCGGCACTCCTGCAGACTGAGCACCCATGCTTTATGAGATCGCCTCCGGGCTACAGTCGACCCCTATCGAACGGGGCACGAGGTCTCACTTGGATTCCCCGTTATCAGCTCACCGGGAACCTCGATACTCGCCCGCTCGTGGTAGTACGAGGCATCCCCCCTCGCATCCGATCGAAAGGACTCGCGGGATGACAAGCCAGGGCAACCGGCGTGCCGGACAGCTCGAAGAGCCGGCCGGTCGGTTCAGCCTGGCACCCCTCGACGAAAGAGGGTTTAAAAATCACAACTAACACTCACACTCGCAAAAAGCCCACGAGGGGAGTTCTAACCACTCCCCCGTGGCCTCGGGGGCTACACCCGCGGGTGTCGCTCGCACGACACCCACGGAATCAAAAACGACGAAACCCTCGAGACCAGTTAGCTAACCCTCGAAATCCCAGTCGGGAGCCCCTGCTCGAGTGCAAGCACTCGAACAAGGGCTCGGGGGCTACTGTCGGGGGTCCGCAAAAGGGGTACCCCCGATCAACGCAAACAAATAGGTTAAACCTAGAACACCAATTAATAACAGACCTAACTAGTCTAACCCCCTAAAAAACGACCCTTCGAGGCCTACGACGCTGGCCCACCGAGCGAGCCCTCCAAGCCAGCCCTCGAGCGGCGCACGATCGTTTTCCGTCTCGCCCGAGCCCTCCACGTCAGGTCTCGGGCAAGCGCTCCACCACCCTTCGAGCCCCCCACAGCCGAACACCACGCCTCGAGACCCCACGCGGGGACCTCGAGCCTCTCTGGCACAGCGGCCTATCCTCGAGACGCGTTATGCCTCCCTCGAGCGGCGCAGACATCGGATGCCAGCCCCATACCGCGCACTTAATCGTCCACCTACTCCCAGTCACGTCCTCTGTAACACAACGTGTGCCACAGTGGACTGGGGCAGAGTCAAGTCTCGTTTTCACCATAAGTATGGGCGAAAAGGCACCAGTGAAGCACTGTTAACCCACGCCCTACACTGTGGCACGTCCAAGCCACGCCTCGAGGCCCGATGCCTGCCGCTCAATCAATTTTCACGGGACTTGCCCACACCTGCGGGGACTCGAGCCCCCCGTAGGCGCCGCCTCGAGGCCGGCTCCGCGCCCCTCGAGCCCTAACTACTTTCATGCTATTGGAGGACAGGTACCCCAAGACCCGGAGGGACCACGCCGCGTCCTGTACGTTCCGGGATGGGTGCTGTACGGCTTCCACCTCGCCACGCCTCCACGTCCCGCGCCCAGGATGGAGGCCACGCTTCAAGGACGCTTCAACAGCAACGCCCACGTCGGCTACAATGTCTTCGACAAGACAGGGTTCCTACCCTTTTCGTAAGGAATACAATACACTCCGACACATGCAATACCCTTGTGTAACCCTGGCCTCCCTTACTCTATAAAAGGGGACACAGGGCCCTCATTCGCGAGAAACACGTTAGAACACGCATACATCCACACGCTCAGTCCGGACTCCGGTCCACGCTCACAGAGCTTGTATTCGCCCCTGTACGAGCACTTAGGTGCAAGTAATACAAGAAACCTCCTCCTGCTGGACGTAGGGCCTTTGCCCGAACCAGGATAAATCCTTGTGTCATCTTGCATCACCATCCAGGAAGAGAGCACGCGATCATATTACTCGTTGGTGTCATACCCCCGGGTACGAAACACCGACATAATCTGAAAAGGAAAAAACCAATAAATTGGAAATGTAATAATGACATTTCAAAATATGGAATTTAAGACAAAGATATGAATGATTACCACAAGAATATGGACGCAACCACCAATAATATTTGAAGCAGAGGTCAGCTGTTTTTTCTTGTACTTGTCCAAGTATGAAACAAGCCAATCCAAGACAAACGAGCACCAGTCATATTTTGCAATGCTTTGAATAGTAAGCAGAGCATGGTAAATATCTAGTGCTGCATACACCTCTTCTATTTGGACATAAAAAGGAAGATAGAGCTAGAAGCATAAACAATCTAGCAAATTCCAAATCTGAAACGTAAGGTGTTATCTGAGTGCAGAGCTCTAACACAGTTGGAGTAACTCCTTTGGAATAAACATGTTCTTTCATGATCCTATACGATTCAAGAGTACCAAAGTTGTGAATATGTAATCCACCATTTGGAATGCCCAAAATCTTGTGAACACATATTGAATTAAGTTGAAACTGGAATCCATTAGGAAGCACCAAAGTTCTAGTAGCAATATTAAAATGATCAACCAACCAAACCAACAAATGAGATGGGAGACGAGGACAACATAATTCCAATAAGCCTGAGAACCCAAGGTCTGCAACAACGCCCTTCTGGCTTTCTGTTAAATTGCACAGTACATCAAGGAACATTTCAATAGAATTGGGCACATACTGAACCTGCAATAGCATTATTATAACAAAAATGAACAATACGATAAAAAAAAGCTAAAAAGAAGTAAGTATGAAAAATAAAGATGAAACCAACATAATAGAACACATACTTTACATTTCTTCGCATCTGTTGACAGAACTGGATCACAACTGAAATCAACACGTTTCTTTAACTTTGAGAAATCCTTAATAGCAGGGCAATTCCTGAGTTAACAATAAAGAAGAAAATATTTAGTATAATTGAAAGAGAATTAGTAACTAAATAAGGTAACAAACAACACATGAATGATTTATATAGTAACTCACTGATGCAAAACACAAATAGAGGTCCTACGAATCAAAGTAAAAAACCGGAACAATCTCAATTGCGTCCCGGAAAAACAAACCCCAGACGCATCAATATAAGAATAATTGAACAAAATTGAAAAGAAAAGGGATAAGGGTTAGAAAACTTACTGGCCAGATCCACCGCCGCCAGATGCGGCGTCGCCGCCAGATGCACCGAGGCCGGTTGCAGCGCCGCCGGTTGCAGCGGCACCAGATGCAGCGGCATCACCACCAGAGAAACCCTCCCCGTCCATCGTGAGGGCCGCCAGATACGTGTGAGCCACCCCTAGAGTGGACTCATCGAGCGCGACATGAAGTGATAGAGACTGGGGATAGAGGCTGGCGGTGCGCGGAGATAATAAATTTTTTAATGAATTCTCCTTTGTCGTATAAGTTATGTTGAATAACTTAAATTCACAAATTGACTCATCGAAAATAACACAACATACATATTGCACAATTCATAAATATGTGTAACAATTTAAAATTATAATACAACCAGGATACAATTAAGATGTGTGAACAATGATCCGCACACACATAGATACAACACAGACTTCTGATTTACCCAAAATAATAACGAAGATACAAATTTCACATTGTTCGACAAATATACAACTATATAATACTTAACCAAAGTAACACATAATAGATAACTGAAAGAAACATTTGTTGATAAATCCTCAATTGAGAGGAACTGCACGAACTCCACCAATCTCTGGATCATTTGGTCGAAGCGTCAAAAAGCGAATGCGACGTGGAAATGCAGATGCACCACGGAACTCATAGCGGTATGAGAGCAAAGTCTGCACATCTGCATTAGAACGAACAACAACGAAGACAGAAGGTCCTATATGATCTTCAATGAGACGGTAGTTCCTGTGACCAAGAACCTGATGGACAATTGCAGATGCAATGTAAAGTCTACTGTAAAGAATAGAGTGCACTCGAAGAACAACAACTCTCCTTTAAAGGCCTTGGCGAACGCGCAATTCACGAAACACATATCGAAACACAGACACATCCCAAGCATGATCGTAGTTATCCATGATCTAAACAAGTAGAGTAGAGAAAAAACAAAGGGGAGTTGAAATGATTAAAAACACCCGACGAACGAACAAATGAATGAAACAAGAAAAAAGATTTAGATAAAATGAAGAGAATCACAGAATACGTACCGAGACGCACGGGAAAAGGCCGAATAAGACTTGAACAGTACAAAAAGAAGAAGAACGGCAAACTTTATACTGTGATTTGAGAAAACGACAGTTGCCAAAAAACGTAATTCGGCTCGGGGGAAAAAAAACCGCGACCAGTTGCAGTTCGCGTGCGTACGTGGTCGCCAGAAGTGGGAAATGTCGTGCGCCAGTTCAGTTAATGCATGGGCTACAGTTCACGTCAAATGAAAAATAGAATAAACTGTAGACTAAACAAGGCCCAATAATAAGAAAAAGCCCCACGTTGATTTCACGAATCCAGATCATCGCAACCGTTGATCCGACTACCCTAAAGCTCGAATGCACGGTTCTGATTTCACTAGAAACAGGAGGTGCTGCGCCCGCAGCGTATGCAACCAACCGCTCCGCGGCGGCGCGAGAAAGAGACGGCCGCAACCAAGCACAGGCAACATCAATTGATGGAGACCATTGGTGCATCTGAGCTACAATTTCAACAGAATTATGCCGGACAACAAGAAGCAATGACCAGGCAACGAGGTAACAGAATTTTCATCAACACCAATTTAAACGTATTTCGACCGAATCTTCATACTTGAACAGTGAAATATAGAAAATCTTAAACTGTATGTACGCATATTAGGCTAATCACTAGTCCATCAAGTAGTTCATCTTGGGCAATTCGTCTTCTCTGCTAATTTGACTAAATAGAAGTTGTCTTCTTCATTGCTGAAATGAAAACAAATAATGGAGTATTAAAAAATTGCAGGCTCGAAGACTATTTTGCAACAGCTAATAGAAGCTTCTACTTCAATAGATGATCTATGCCCCAGGGAGAAATGTACAGCCATATCATACTGTTGAAAAATTCATGCAGGTAAGGAAAAGATTCATGAAATTCATGGATTCGTCTACAATTAGTTTCAACTGGTGAATAAAGCTAGTAAAAAAAAGTTTGATATGTAAACAACAAAATTTAGAAACCTAAGACAACCAAATATATAATAACATTATGCTATGCAGGTTGCAAAACTTGGTAGAAAAAAACTAATTGTGAAAAGTTCTCTGATTTCAATTCTCATAATAACTCAGCAGTGGAACTTAAGTTATGTGCATAAGTTAGCAATGAAATGTAAGTGCATAAATTGTTTAAGGCAGTGTAATTTTCATGAACTAATATAGTATAACTTAAGTAAGCATTGAAACATAAGTGCATAACTTGCTTAAGACAGTTGAAACAATTATCGAAAAATACTAATGTTTATTCTTTTGTAGGCATTCACTAACAAGAGATTGGACAGACAACAAAATGATACAGAGTCTAGCCTAGCAGAATTAGAAGCTTATCTATTGACAACAAACAGTAATGGCATAAATACTTGCACAGGAGAAATTCACGAAAACAATACTCACAGGAACATACCAATTGAAGCAAGAAACAAATCAGAATCTTGCAAAGTACCAAGATTATTTGATCTAAATGAGGTAAGTGATATTTAGAAAATAGTACTGCAGCTATTTTTTGTTCTAGTTCTTTAAAAAATAAAGATCATTTAGTCTTCTAATGCTTTTGTTTTGAAAATAAATGCAGGAGGCTGAAAGCGAACAAGTTGATATCGAAACAACACAGGGGCAAACAAATCAAAATTATATTCATGTAAGACAACCATGAATAATAATCTATGTATAATTGATTGTTGGACTTTGAATTTGCAGAACATATGGTGAGATAAATGATTTTTTTTTGAAAAAAACAGCACACCAAATAATTGGAAGACAATAGACATCAAGGTGAGAGCAATCAAAGCCAAGAAGAAGTACATGAAACAAGTGAAACAACAATTCCAAGAAAGACAACTGAAGAAGGAAGTACAGATCAGATAGTAGAACCACCTCCATGTAGCTCTGAAGAGCGTGAAATGGACAACATGTTTGAAGAGGAAAATTATCCATCAATAAATGAAATCGAAAATGCAAAAGAACCACAAGTTGGCATGTCATTTGCAACAAGAGAGAAGAAGCATTTTTATGTTTCAAGATCTATGCAAGGAAAATGGATTTGCAGTCAAGAAAGATGCATCATATACTTCAAAAATTACTGGAGTTGTAGAAAAGCAAATGTTTGTTTGCAACAGAAATGGAAAGCATGTCAGCAATGATGGGCCAGGAAGAAAAGAAAAAGAGCAATGTCATTGAGAACACAAATTGCAAAGTGCTTATGCGTGTAAAGCTAGAATCAGGGAAGTGGGAAGTCACTGCAGTACACCTTGAGCATAATCACCAATTGGCTCCATCAATTTGGTTAGTGAGATTCATGAAATGCCACAAATCAATGAATGAAAGTGAGAAGAAGTTCATTGGTATTCTACAGAATAGCAGAGTCCCGCCCCGCAAAGTGATGTCTATCTTCAGGCTATTGCGGGGACATTTGAGATGTATAGGATTTGATGCCAAAGATGTAAGCAATGTTCAAAGCAAGGAAAGGATGGAACATAAGCATAAAGATATAGCAGAGCTCCTGGACTTGTTCAGAGAAAGGCAAAAAAAATTCCAGGCTTCTACTACAATGTGATGGCAGAGGAAGATGGCACAGTTAGAAGCGTGTTTTGGACTGATGCAATTGGCATCGCAAACTACAAACTATATGGTGACTATGTTTCATTTGACACTACATTTAGCACAAATCTCTATGATATGCCATTTGCACCTATCATAGGGGTCAACAACCATGGGAAGACCATACTATTTGGTTGTGCACTTCTCAAAGATCAGACGATTCAGACATTTGAGTGGTTATTTGAAAGTTTCATCACTGCAAATGAAGGTAAGATCCCAAGCACAATAATAACAGACCAAGATCAGTCAATTGCAAATGCAATTCAGTCCAAGTTCCCAACAGCAGTTAAGAAGGTTTTGCTTTTGGCATATAGTAAAAGAACTGAAAAGGAAAAATATGGCTTTCTTTGCAGCAAGACCAAACCTCTACAAGAAACTGAAATATACTGTAAAGAACTCATTCACAATAGAAGAATTTGAACAGACATGGAAGAAGGTACTAGATGAGCATCAGGCCACAGAGAATAATAGGATCAACTATTTGTACAACATCAGAAGGTACTGGTGCCAGCATACTTTATGAGATCATTCTACCCCTTTTCTAGCACAACTGGTAGAAGTGAAAGTACAAATGCATTGTTCAAAGGATATGTAACCCACAGAGACACAGTTGTCAATTTCTTTGATGCATATGAACAGATCCAAGAGAAGAACCTATCAACATTAGACCGGTGCAGATATAATTCTGAGATCAAATGCCCAAGCAAATGGTCACTAAATGAGCTCGAGCAACACGCAGCAACAGTATACACAACTGCAATATTCGAAAGAGTTCAAAAGGAGTTCAAATGCGCAACAGCATATGCAGTCAAAGAGGTTGTTCCAGAGAGAGTATACCAGCTTAAAAGGAAAACACAGTACAACTCTGAATTTGAAAGGATGAATTCGAAGTGGACGTAACAGAAGATAAGAACAACTTTATATGTTCATGCAAAAAATTAGAACGAGATGGTATACCCTGCTGTCATGTCCTAAAAATTGCAGAGAGACTGGATTTACTAGAGATGCCTGACAGTTTTATAAGATTCAGATGGACAAAAGAAGTTGATAAGCAAATTGCATTGCAGGTCGGACAAGAATTAACACTAAGACAAGGTAATGCAGCTAACGCAGTGCAATACTGCCTAATGATGGGCGAAGTTTCAGAATACTGTTCAAAAATTTCAGGAGACAAGAGAGCTGTTGACCTTTTCACAGCTGAATTCCAAAAATTGAAAGACACAATCAATTCTAAACTAACAGAACCACAACATCCTAATGTGGAGCAATGTGCAAGTGTTAATGGTGAATCAACAAGTGCTACAGCATTGAAGAATCCTCCCATACCAAAAGAACGAAGCAAAAAGAAAAGGAGAATATCCATAGCTGAGAAGAAAGAAAAGGAAGCAATAGCAAAAGCTAAAAGAAAGGCAGCACCGAAAAAAAACCACGGTTAAGAGGTGCACACAATGCAAAAGCACAACGCACGACAAAAAAAGTTGCCCAGAAATAGGAAAGATACCACAGCTGGCACAGGTAAAAACATAATCCTTTTTTTAATATCTGTAATATTTTTTTGTTATTAAGAAATATTGACACAACATTGACATATTGAAAACAACACTGCAACAGGTACTACAGATTGAAGGAAAATGAAAAGGCAGAAAACAGAAGAAAAATGACAAAACATCTGCATAAGTTCAGCTTAAGAAAGTTGAGGATATGTTGAAGTTAAGATGAATATGTGAAATTAAAAATCTGTCTAGCAAATATGCAGTTGTTTAACCTTTCAAAATAACCAGACTTGTACGCTGCACTTACATTATCTTCTAGTTATATTTATACCACATTATTACTATATTTACAATGATATTGTCAGTGTAATTTCTTCAAAAAAGTGATGTAAATTAAGTATTTCTATGAATTGCAAACATATCTATCATAGACGGGCAATGGCACAGGGAGCAGCAGATTATTCAACACACACCAAATCGTAGGGTCCAAAATAGTGTTGATAGAAGTTCCTAAAACAACCATATGCTCTATATCAAATCTCAAAATTAATATTAAGAATTGAAGTTGTACTCAGATAATTTCTAAAAATCAGAAATGAAATTCATCAAACTACAGAGGCTATAGTTAGAGTACCTTCTTTGTCCTTGTTAATAAGTTTTTTTATTGCTGGCAACATACGCTTGTTTGCCTTGTGTGCAAGAATGAATGCGCCATACTTCACTCTGAGATTGTAAATATCATCCTGGAAAAAAGAAAACTCAAATGAAAAAAATTTGCAAGCAAAAAGTAATTTGAAAAAATGAAAGTTGAAAGAAAACGAATATACATGACGAATAGGAGGAAGTTGCCGACCATCCCATGAAAGCATGAAATTCATGACATAAATGCCACAGTCATTACTGAAAAAAACAAAGTAAGGGAAAAAAAGCTATCGGAAAACCCAAAAAAAAAACAAAGAAATAAGCTCACGTTGTCTGTTGCTGAGGTGCATTATGTACTGAAGAAGGAAAGTCTTGCAATTTGATAACAGAATCTGCACCTTGCATGGTTTGAAATACCTTTTCAAAATTTGCACGCTGCATTTTTAAAAAACAGAATACAAATATGAACACAAAAAATAGTATTGAAATGAATAAAATTTAGTTAACACACAAAAAAAGGAGATACTAACAACATTCTGAGTAATATCTCTCTCCACATCACGAAAAGGTAATGAAGTCAAAATATCAAAACGATTATCTCTCATGTTAGCAACAAGAAGCCACACAATGATTACCATCAACAATAGGCATGAAAACCTACAAATTAGGAGAAAAAATTATTGCAAAATACAAACTTAAATACAATTTACTAAAACAACATATGAATGTAAAAGAGTTAACGGTATTAGGTTATAGAATAAGTTATCAGATTAGTTATCCTAATAAGTTAAGACAAAGCTATGAGTATAACTTATTCTTGTAACTTATAACAATTACTGAACATAGTTAACTTTAAGAATAATTATACGAATAAGTTATGACATTGACAAACCCAAAATGGTTTGCTCTGAACAAATTGAAATAAAGTTACAGAACAGATACAACTTTCACAAGTTATAGATTATTATTATGAAACTGAAAGTAAACATGTGAAAAAAATAAGATATAATGAAAACTGAAAAAAATAAGTGTTATGACAAAGATATGAGTGTAACTATTCATATAAATTATAACAATAACTTATAGCAAGAAGTATGACATTGACAAACGGAACCAAATGGTTGCTTTGAACAAATTTGTAAATCTAGTTACACAACACAATAAACTTTATTCACAACTTACAGGTTATTATTATGTAATTGAAATTAAAAGTGAACAAAAAAAGTTATAAACAAACTGAAAAATAACCACATTTAATCTAATTGTTGCACAGTTCTTTCTTGCGTCCCCCAAAAATATATAATGGCAATACACTTGTCGGTGTTTCGAAACAGGGGGTATGACACCAACAAGTAATATGATCGCGTGCTTCTCTTCCTGGATGGTGATGCAAGTGGACACAAGGATTTCTCCTGGTTCGGGCAAAGAAGGCCCTACGTCCAGCGGGGGGAGGATGTTCTTGTATTACTTGCACCTAAGTGCTTGTACAGGGGCGAATACAGGCTCAGTGAGCGTGGACCGGAGTCCGGGCTCGTGTGGGTGTGGACTTGTGCGTTCTAACGTGTTTGTTGCCGATCGAGTGAATGAGGGCCCTGGTGTCCCCTTTTATAGAGTAAGGGGAGGCCAGGGTTACACAAGGGTATTGCATGTGTCGGAGTGTATTGTATCCCTTACGAAGAAGGGTAGGAACCCTGTCTTGTCGAAGACATTGTAGCCGACGTGGGCGTTGCTGTTGAAGCGTCCTTGAAGCGTGGCTCCATCCTGGGCGCGGACGTGGAGGCGGTGGCGAGGTGGAAGCCGTACAGCACCCATCCCGGAACGTACAGGACGCGGCGGGGTCCCTCCGGGTCTTGGGGTACCTGTCCTCCAATAGCATGAAAGTAGTTAGGGCTCGAGGGCGCGGAGCCGACCTCGAGGCGGCGCCTACGGGGGGCTCGAGTCCCCGCAGGTATGGGCAAGTCCCGTGAAAATCGATTGAGCGGCAGGCATCGGGCCTCGAGGCGTGGCTTGGACGTGCCACAGTGTAGGGCATGGGTTAACAGTGCTTCACTGGTGCCTTTTCGCCCATACTTGTGGTGAAAACGAGACTTGACTCTGCCCCAGACCACTGTGGCACACGTTGTGTTACAGAGGACGTGACTGGAGTAGGTGGATGAATAAGTGCGCGGTATGGGGCTGGCATCCGATGTCTGCGCCGCTCGAGGGAGGCATAACGCGTCTCGAGGGATAGGAACTGTGCCACAGAGGCTCGAGGTCCCGCGTGGGGTCTCTCGAGGTGTGGTGTTCGGCTGTGGGGGGCTCGAAGGGTAGTGGAGCGCTTGCTCGAGGCCTGACGCGGAGGCTCGGGCGAGACGAAAAACGAGCGTTCGCCCGAGGCCTAGCTTGGAGGGCTCGGGCGAGACGGGAAACGAGCGTTCGCCGAGGCCTAGCTTGGAGGCTCGGGCTGGTGGGCCAGCGTTGTAGGCCTCGAAGGGTGGGTTTTTTAGGGGGTTAGACTAGTTAGGTCTGTTATTAATTGGTGTTCTAGGTTTAACCTATTTGTTTGCGTCTATCGGGGGTACCCCTTTTGTGGACCCCCGACAACACTGAAAACTGACTGTAAAATATCAAATGAGAAATATACCTTAAGAATAAGTTTGACAATAAGTGTTATGACAAAGATAAAAGTATAACTTTGTAATAAGAACAAGTTATATTCTTAAAGTTATTAGTTCTTTGTTGGGTCAACAAAAATAAGTAATGGCACTACAGTCAAAACTGACTGTAACATAATCAAATGACAAAATATAATGGAACAATAAAAAAGATAATGGACAAGTACAAAAAAATAATAATAAATTATAGGGAAAAAGCATACCATATCCATTTTGATATATTGAAACCAATTGTAGTAGGCTGCAGCTTCTTAACCAACAAATCAGTAGAACTATCTGGAACCTTCAAGTAATCCTGTAGTGTACATTTTTTTTTGAAAAAAAATATAAAAATCAGTATAGAATAAAATGAAGTAAAAGAAGGAAAGTACTTCTTTGAAAAAAAAACTTACAACTTCTCCAGACGTGAAATAGCCCTTCTTCACTGAAATTTCATCAGAATTACGAAATCATAGTTGAGAGCTTCAACAAACACATTCATTACAAATGAGCCAAACCATTTCTTTCCTGGCATTGTAGCACCAAATTTTTGTGACATGACAGAATACGACTATGCAGCCACCACCATGAGGAAAACCTGATGTAGGCCTCTTGACTCCTATATGAAATATAGATTTTTCAAGCTGTGTTACGATGACACGTGGAGAAGACATCATAGCATTTGAAAAACTTGATTTAGGAAGCTTCAAAGCTCGCTTCTTGTGACCCAGTGCAGATAACTGTTTAGCTGTTGGAGCAGCATCAATTTCAGCATTTGATTCTTCAAGCACAGTATCATCTACATGTGCATCCGAAGTAGTAGCATCTCCTTTGTGAACTGAAGAAACAGGAATTTTTTGAACTTCCTGATCTGCAAAAGCAGTCATCAAAACAGAGGAAGTACTAGTTTTTGTTTCGTTTCCACGAGCACCATCTATTTTTGAATCAGCACTGAGAACTTTTTTATTTTGATCAGCATCACTGCCATCTAATTCTGGGTCAGCACCTGTTGCATCAATTTCAGGCTGAGCATTTGTTCCATCATTTTCTGGGTGAGTAGCTGTTGCATGAGTTTCTAGATGAGCACCATCTATTTTTGGATCAGCACTGAGAACATTTTTATTTTGATCAGCATCACTGCCATCTAATTCTTGAGTTTCTGCATCAGCACATTTTCTATCAATTTGTGGGTCAGCACCTTTTCCACCAATTTCTGGGTCAGCACCTTTTGCACCAATTTGTGGGTCACCACCTTTTCCACCAATTTGTGGGTCAGCACTACTTCCACCAATATCTAGCTGAGCACCATCATTGCCTTGATTGTGAAATGAACGACCAGAATTTTCATCGCCTGTCGATGGACTAGAATATGGAGCATCTTTTTGAATTGGTGATTTATGAAACACTGATGCTTGATGAACACCAGCAACAAAAGATCTAACCAATGCTAAAGAATGACTAACAAGGACAGATTCAGAAGAAGAAATGTATTCTTTAAATGAATCTTTGAAAAAAGACTTGCACAAGGTCCTCAAATGATCTAAGGCCTGAAAAACAAAAAGTACAAAATAACATAAACACACCTGAAATGGTTAAAAGAATAAGTTATCAGATTAGTTATCCTACTAAGTTAAGACAAAGTTATGAGTATAACTTATTTTTATTACTTAGTAGAATAAGTCAACTTAGTTAGCTTATAAGAAAAATTAAACGAATAAGTTATGACATTGGGAAACCAAAATGATTTGCTCTGAACAAATTTATAAATAAAGTTACAGAACACATAAATGTTCAACAAGTTATAGATTATTATTATGTAAATGAAAGTAAACATGTGAACAAAAAAAAGTTCTTTCTCGGCACCACCAAATATATATAATGGCATTACAGTGAAAACTGACTGTACAATATGAAATGAAAAATATAACTTAAGATTATGTTATCAGATTAGTTATGACAAGTTATGACAAAGTTATAAGGATATGCTTGGCAATAAGTGTTATGACAAAGATATGAGTATAACTTATTCATAAAACTTATAACAAAAAGTTATAGGGATAAGTTATGACATTGACAAACCGGATAACAGAAACCGTGAAAGCAAAAACACAACCTCACTGCTGCATTCATTGCCAGCCACAGAACGAATATACTTGTCCACTTGAGGGTGTACAGCCTCTCCAGAGAAAATTTTAAAATAAGAATCAGTACATTGTGGGAAAACTTTCTGCGCTGATTCTTTGTCAATTTCAACTTGCTCAAGCAGAAGTCTTTGCGAAGAAGACTTTGTCATAAAAAATTAAATACAACAGTCAGCAATGAATTATTACATATATAATGATACAAATTGAAGAATGATACTTAAAACATAGCAAAATCAACCTTTTTCAATTTCTTAGATGGCTTATGCATACAAGATGGTCCTGCAACATCTGGTACAGGAGAAGACTCTTTTTCTGCATCAACAGATAAACCCCTCTTCTTTTTTTGATTCAATTTCTTCTTTCCAAAAACAGTACATTCAAATTTTTTAATCTACAATATGAACAGTAATAAAAAATTAAAATAAATATATATATGAAACAAAGCAAATAAAAACAAAAATGATTTTCGAATAACCAGTACCTCCATCTGCTTAAATTTTGGGTAACTTTCCATATACTGTTGAACAAATGAATCAGTCCAAACAACAATCCGAGGTAATGTCTGTGGAACAATATCCTTGTCTATAACCAAATGATCAAAGTAGGCCGTCAACAAAAATAATAATAATAATATATGAACAAACAACTTAATTCCAAAAATAAACAACTAAAATCATGTGAAACTAAATTGCAACAAAGAAATACTTACAAATAAGACAAAGACGCAACCAGACAGAGTAGCTCTTTCACAAGTATTGCTCTTGGAAGCAAACTTTTGGAACTTAGAAAGCCCGAATTGTAAAGAACTTGCCACAACATCACACCAATCATAAGATTTGATGTTTTGAACTCTACGGATTCCCTCATAGTAATGACAGCTGGCTCTGGTTGAACTGGTCGGGCACAAAAATATAGAGAGCACTAACAGCAAGAACACTCTAACAAACCTATCACCCATAAGCTCAAGCGTAATCATGGAAATAAGATCTTGAATTTTTGGAGCTAAAGGCCCTGGAGTTGTATCATGAGCAACAACAGACTTGGCTTCCAAAGATGCTTTAGATTTTATCTTAAATCGACCATTAGGAATTCCTAGAATCAGCTGCACTGTCACAGCATCAATCTTGAATGACTGAAATCCTGGGATTTTGATAGTCTGTCTATTGTCATCATACTTTGTTGCCAACCAGATTATAAACTTTTTATAGGGCATGTTATTACATTTCAGCTCAAGTATGGAACCAAAGCCACAATCACGAATCAGCTCTTTCTGAGGATCAGTAAGAGAACTGATCACATTGGTCAACTTAGACATCGAAAATTGAGTGTTGAATGTCTAGTCAACAAAATAAAAAATTATCAGAACAAACTAAGCCTACAAAGTTAAACATAACAACTTGACAGATCAAAATTATTAAAGAAGTTATAGTTCACAGTTACACATGATAACTTATCTAAACAAATGTTAATACATACAATGTCTGAACACTTTATATAAAGGACTTAATCATTAGAAAAACAGCAGAAACTATCATACAAGATATATGATAAAATGAAAAGTATAAGTTAATTAGAAAACACCAAACACTCACTGACCAAGGAATCAGTTGTGTCCTCATCCGATTCCAGAAAATCATTGTCACTCCCATCATCATCTCTGTTGTCATCAGCAGAGCTATGACCACCACTTCGAGAAGAATGAGTTGCCTAATTTGACATCATAGTTAGCAAAAAAAAAGATAAAAAAAAGAAAACAAAGTTCTTACCACAAAACTACTATCAGAGTCAACCTCAACTTCTTCAGTTGATTTGGTTTTTGAAGCATCAGAATCAGTATGCCCATCATCATCATCATCCATCTGGAAATCAAAAATAATAGAAACCAAATGAAAAACTAATAATAAATCTACACAAATTCTGTAACAGTTAAAATAACAAACTCAGATAATCAATATAATACAAATCTATGACGCAATGTATCTGAAACTCTGCTGCAATCTGACAATGCAAAAGACAAATCAACAAAACTCTGCTCAATTTGTCTCTTAGCCAAACTTACATCTATCTAATATATAACCCTAAATGTCATCACCAAATCATTCACAGTGTAGAATAATAATCGTAATACTAATCACCCAAATCGTAAAGTAACCGAGATCATAAAGTACACAGTGACTAAAAATAGCACACCCCCCCCCCCCACCCACGAGAACAGGGGGCAAAACTCCAGTCCAAACCAAGCTCAGAGTCAAGGACCACCAGGAAGAGAAGACGCCGCAACAAAACGCGACGCCAGCACGGCCGACAAACGACATTGAACAACGAACATCACGCTGACTAGCGAAAACTGAAAACCTAGAAAACAAATTCCAATCGAATCCACCAACAATGCAAAATCATACGGAAAATAGAGAGAAAAGGAGATCTCAACAATACCTTGCAGTAATCTGGAAGAACGCGCACCAAATAGCAAACACAATCAAACGAATCAACGATTCCCCCAACCCAATCGCAACAAAATAGACGGCCGGAAAGCGAAAGGGACCAAACCTGCAGCGAGAGCAGGAGGAGCCAAACAAGTTCGTCGCCGAGAGTGCTCGCGGTGGCGGTGAGGAGCCGGTGAGCGGCGGTGGGCGAACGCGGTCGGCGGAAGGGAAGCGAAGAGGCGGAGGCGGGCGGCAGAGAGATGAGAAAGAAGGGGGAAACGGAAACAACACTGTTCAAAAAGCGACCCCGCGCGTGGAAAAAGAATCGGATGCGGTTGCGTGGGCCTCGGGACGTTGAGTCGTGCGCGGGACGGAAAAGGAAAAGACACCGAACAAAAAAGGAAAGACAAAGAGATGTCGGACCGTTCGCTGAAGTAGAAAGCAGTGAACGCTCGCTGTAATGGATTTGGGCATTTCGAAACCCGAACACGTACTCCAATTCTCGGGAGCAAGGGCATGTGTTAGACGCATGTATGACCAATTAAATATAGGTAAAAAATAAGAACTTTACGTTAAAAATTCCTATAAACTAAACATTCTCTTAGGTAAGTACACAGAAAATATGTCATTTTGATAAAATTTAGGTCAAATATTAGAAATATAAATCATCAATAAATTTTTAGTTGTTAAGTTTAAAAATTTGAAAATTATATGAATAGATTTGTCCTTAAAACTACTTTTATAAAGTATATATATATATATATATATCACTTTTTCTATAATTTTTTTATAAAAAATAAAAGATCAAAGTTGTGTTTTGGAGGTCATGTCGTTGTCCTAAACGATATCTTTTACGGGTATTGAGGGAGTACACATCTCGGTAGACTGATGGCACGGCACGAGCATATTCTTGGAATCAATCAGGCTGCACCCTACACGGCCTGTGTTCATGGAGCTGCAACTAATCCCGTTGTTAGGCGCGGAGAGTGATGGTGTTTGCATAACGGCGGGGAATCAATCAGACTGCTGTGGTCTGTGGGTGTTCTTGTTCTTTGAAAAATCTTCGTCCCTAATTGACTATTGTTATTGGTGTGCGTGTCATAAGTTTAATCTGATTTATAGCAAATGTGTGCAATATTTATATCTCCAAATAATTTTATTAAAAAACTATATCTAAAGATCTTTCTAATAATATTAATTATGTAGGATAAATATTAATATTTTAAATATATATTTAATCAAAGATGTTTCTCAGAAAACGAAAATGACAATTATTTAGGTACGGATGAAGTATTTTGGAAGGGACTCGGTGGTGGTTGATCACGTCGAGCAAGACGGGTCCACGGCATGGGGCGCGACAGCGAGGGATCCATGCATCTCCAGTGCTCCGATTCCCGTTCCATCGATCGCTAAGCCTGGTCCGGACCCGAATTACCCGTAGCTAACGTATCCGATTTTAAATTCGGATAGTGAATTGGATTCCTCGAAATTAGTTTGGGTAATTCGGATAATATGCCCCGGTACCCAAACTACCCGAACTATCCAAAGGTTTGTTTATGTATTTGTATTTATCGTGTGTTGTCAGTGGAACACTAGAACTTATCACTTTATTAGAATATAATTCTCTCTATTCGAAGAAGTGATTTTAATATATTATTCTCTTCAAATAGTTGTCAAAATTCTATACAAATTGTTGTTAAAATTATGTATAAATTGTTATTTAAATTTTGTATAGTGTGTTGTTTTCCATAAATTCGGGTAGATCGGGTATACCCGAACCCGAACCCAAATTATCGGGTATCCGAAATTACGGATAGTGTTTTTGTGACTAATATCGAGTAGCAGTTTTCATTAGCCGAACTTTGAATTACCGATCCGAAAATTTCGGGTAACCTACGATCGCCCACCCATCGGCCGGCACAGGGAAGGGATCATGATGAAACCGGACGACTTGTCGTGCATGTGGTGGCCGTGCCTCGCACAAGCCTCAGACCCTCGCTCATGTATGATGTTGTGGCGTTTTTAATCGGCTACAACTTAGACACACATAATCCAGACACTCTACCTGTGTGTTTGGATTACGGGTTATAGTAGGTCGGTGTTTGGACCCCGAGGGCCTACACCAACAAGTGAATTTGTGATTGCGTGCTTTCTAATCCGGATGGTGATGCAAGAAGAACACAACGATTTATCCTGGTTCGGGCAAGAGAAGACCCTACGTCCAGCAGAGGTGAGGAGTTTGTATTATCTTGCACCGAAGTGCTTGTACAGGGACGAATACAAGCGTGCGAGAGAGGGGGGTGTGAACGAGAAGGCTAGAACCTACAGAACCGGGCTCCTGAGTCCTAGGCTATGATGGGTGGCTATGAGCTTGAGAGTTTGAGAGTTGGTGTCTGCTTGCTGGAAGCTTTTATACCGTGCCCTTTCCTATGCTCTGGCGCCCCCTTTTATAGGCGAAGAGGAGGCACAAGGGTACATGAGGTATAGGGCTGGCGTAGGCAATGACATTGGAGGGGCGATGCCGATCATGTCGATGCCGCTGTAGCGACGTGCGTCGTTGAGGCGCTCCTGTGGCGACGTGCTCCGTAACGTCGCGTCCGTCCTTGCGATCATGCTGGGTGATGCTGATCAAGGACGGCGCCCATACGCGGGCGTGCGAGATGCCAGAGATGTTGCGTCAGGAGTCGTTGGGGTGCTGACTGTTCTTGGCGTAGCCATGCTCGAGGGGGTGGTCGAGACGGTCGCAACCCGTACGGGTAGGGTCGAGTCCCGGGAAATACGGGAAATGTGTTGACAATGGTACCTCGAGGGGGCGCCCGACGTGGTATAGTGCACGGTATGGTGTAACAGTGCTGTACGAGCCGCTCATTTCTGGGGTATAGGTGGTAAAGGTTAGATTCAACCCTGGTATAACTCACTGTGATGTACGCTGTAGCCATGCGACTTAGACGGGAGTAGGTGGGGTGCATTTAATGCTCCCAGAATCGTACAGGAGGTAGGTATCCTAGGAGGTACCCGTCGAGGCAGTCGAGGCCGTCAAGGCGCGCCTCGTCCGCTCCGAAGAGTTCCGTAATCGAGGGATACCTCGAGCAGGTCTGTACTCGAGGCCCGCGTCATTCGCTCAGGAAGTTTCCGTAACCGAGGTGTTCCCCGAGCGGATCGGCTTTGTCCCGTGAAGAGATTCCTCGAGGGTGTCGTACACTGAGTCGTCGAGACCCGTTCGTGGGCCGGCCCAGTGTGGTTTCGCATGAGGGGGCTGATTTGATAGTTTGGGCCAAGGAGTGATAGTGGATTTGTTGAGGTTTAGTTTCTCTTGGTCGAGGTTTAGGGGTACCCCTTTTCTAAGTACTCGGCAAGTGGTATATCCCGGGTCGGACCAAGGTGGCTTGCTGTTTGGTTTGGAGAATGGGTTGAAGTTGGTCTGCCCCAGATGGGAATATGCCTTCAGATTTGGGTTCATCTTATTCCACCAAATCCATGGGACCGTGTGGGTTTAGGTGGGTTGGACTAGTCGAGCTTCGAATCCGAGACGAAGAACGACCGTCGAGCTTCAATGCGGCCATGGCTGGGCCAAGCAACGACAAAGTTGGTGCCCGCGGCCGTGGCCAGGCCAAGCGGCGGCGGAGGCGGTGCTCGCGCCCGCGGCTGTGACCGGGCCAAGCGGCAGCGGCGACCACGACCACGGTCGAGCCGAGCGGCGGCAGAGGCGACTCCCACAACCGTGACCGGGCCAAGCAACCGTTGAGGCAGCGTCTAGGCCGGCGGGATGGGCGTAGTCGCCGGTGGGCGGCACGGCCATCGGTGGTGATGTGGTGGTGGTAGCCAGTTTTACCGATCAAGAGAGATGCAGGGGAGAGGAAGAAGATGACTGGGACAATGACACATGGGCCCCATGTGTCAGCGGCTCAACCCTTTCCAACCCAACACTCCAACCAAACAGAAAAACGGGTCCAACCCAACCCTAATCTAACCCCCAAACCAAACAAGAAATGGGTTCAATCCAACCCACAAAACTGGGTCAGATTTAACTCATCCCACATCATCCCCAAACCAAACACATGGTACATTGACACTAGGCGCGCACACACACACGTAAAGAAAGAGATTGGAAGACTCGTTATCTACATGCAGTACCACCGAACACGTGCATGTACCCTGTAAATTCTGAAAAAAAATCAAGAAAAAAGATGTGACACCACACATCTGGGTTCGAAATCTGGCGAGTAGTGTCCCACAAGACTATTCTACCAATGGACCACACACCCTCTCGATTGATAAATAAAGCTTACCACAAACTAGAGACATGTTTGGATCATGTCTGAAGGATAAAGTTGACGTGAATTCTCACACCAACAAAGATTTGATCATCCATACCGCACCCGATTGAGACACCTACAGAGAGGTCTAATAGCGAGGTCAATCAAATGGTCAGTGGAAAGTTCGCTGACATTTCCCGGAATGACCTGTTGAGAAGGAGCACAAACTAAAGACGGTTTCAAATTGCATAAATCGTAAGGCTATGATGCGACAAATTTATCATGTCACCAGTGGTAGAGCCAGGATTTTTAGAGAGACTGGGCGAGACACAATGTTACTAAGTATGCCCATTTTGATATGGACTCCTCAAACGGAGTACCTTTTTCAATGGAGCTAAAAATATTTTAAATTTTTTTGAGCAAAAACAACTAAGGTTACAATTTTTTAATAATTTATATTAGATTTATGAGGAGCCATAAAAGGAAGTCATATTTCTACGGTCGTAGCTCCTCTATGAAAAATGGCTCTAGCTTCTCTGGATTCCTCGTAAAGAGCCATTTGTCGCTAAACCTGCTGTTTTGCTTCTGTTGACATCCAAAATTAGTCAATTTGTGAAGTTGTAAAAATGTAAAATGGATTTCACCATTGCGTTCCTCTCATCGAGATGGTCGAAAAACATATATGGAACGCCCAATTTGGAGCTCGGATGGAAGAGTTATGACCTAATAGAGATGGCTCAATGTCGGGAGTTCTAACCCGAGTTGGAACTGCTGACGCGAGTCGGAACTGCTGACTCCCAGAAGTGCCGACACCCCGAGTCATAAGTGTTGAGCCCTAGAAGTGCTGACCCGAGTCGAAAGTTTTGACCCCGTTCGGATCTAGCCTTTTGGATTCCGATCCGAACTGTTCCAAACTCGTGGGAAACATGGAAAATAAGGTTTGGAAGAGTTTCCTACCGGGTTAAGACCACCCCCCCTCTCTATATATGAGAGGATCATGGCTGATTGAGATCTCATCTATCCAATCGTAAAAAACACATCTATTACTTTTATCTTCTATTCCAAGCTCTTCCAACCCTCTGTTGTTCAGCACATCTCTCGACGAGATTCGTTGGCGTTCTAGGTGTCCTTGCCGACCCTAGAACACCCCCACCGTGCGTCTCCCTGACGGGTCTTCCCAATAGGTGTTCGTGGGTTTATCAGGCAAAGAACGAGCATCTGATCGACTTCGTCGACCTGCTGGTCAGCTTCTCTGTTAGGATCTCCCTCCGCCGAGTGCTAGGTGAAAGCCCTAGTTGGATTTTGGTTAATTGATGAAACCCATTTTGGTCTAATCCTATTGCTAAGCATGTGTGTAGCTAATGAGAGGATTATGACCAAACCCTTGATGGAGCTAGCTAGATGGCGACCATGTTGGATGGTGACGGCCACAAGTTCTCAAGTGATCAAATGCTCCGTCTTCGGTGAAATGGAAAAGGGGAGATGCTGTTGCTCAAGTTGAGACTTTAGTTTTATCTTTTCTCTTGAGTAATAGGCAAGCCGAACTATCAAGATGGATACATTTGAGGCTAGAGAGATGTGGAGAAAAGTGCTCATGACGTCTAACTTCTAGCGCTTGAGAGACACCACGCACTCACGAACACATAGTGATTTTCTGGGTGTGGTCGATAGTACCGACCATGGGGGTCGGTAGTACCGCCCAAGGGTGCTGAGAGCAATGCTCCCTGAGTAGGGTCTCAGGTGGCCTAGCGGTAGTACCGCTATAGAAGTCGGTACTACCGGGCTCGGTGGTACCGACTCCTGGTCGGTAGTACCGAGGTCCCAAGTCATTTTTCTCCCTCTCAGTGTTGGAACTGTGTTGGCTTGGCGGTGGTACCGCCATAGGGTCGGTAGTACCGAGCCCCGGTAGCACCGACCCCCTAGTCGGTGGTACTGTGGTCACCAGTTGTCTTGTGAAGCTCTCTGTGTAGATCCTTTCTTGACCTGTCGGTAGTACCTCCATAGGGCCGGTACTACCGACCGTTGATGTCATCAAGGTTTGATGGAAGTCTGGAGCTCTCCGTGTGAACCCAGTTTGGCATGTCGGTAGTACCACCATAGGGCCGGTACTACCGACCACCGGTGGTACCGACCTAGGGTCAGGTGTTCCATCTGGTCAACGGTCGTTGTGACGGCTTTTTTGGTACCATCGGTACTACCGACCAAGGGGGTCGGTACTACCGACCGTGGCGCAGTGTGACATGTATTAGTAGCCGCTCGGCCGGCTTCTAATGGTTACTTCTCCCATTCGCCTGACCTAAGAAAAGAAAGAAAAGATCCCAAGTGTTGACCAAGCTCCTCTCTCCCCCCTTGATTCTAGAGTGAATCTCTTGCAAGCTTTGAGCTAGGGAAGTGAGATTAGAGAGTGAGACGCATCGATCTACGTCTAGAGCACTTGGATTCAACATCTCTCCGGCTTGATTTGTGTTCTTTACTCTTGGGTTCTTGGAACCCTAGCCGGTTAGGTGTTCTTCGGTTGTTGCCCGTGATTGACTCACTTGTGAGGGCACTCCGAAGTGTTTGTATTACCCTCTGATTCTTAGTGAATAAACTCAACTAGCCTTTATGGTTGATTGAGTGAGGCAAGGAGGTGAAAGAGACTCCGACCTTCGTGGTCACCTCAACAACGGGGACATAGGTGCTTCTTAGTGAAGTGGCCGAACCTCGGGTTAAATCTCGTGTCTCGTGTGCTTGTTGTTTTTACATCTTGGATTATTTCGTTTGCACGCTTGTTCTTCGTGTTCTTCCTCCCTCTACTCTCATTCTAAGTGTGGGAAGGCTCGATCTACTCTTTGGGGAGAAGCCACTACTTGGACAAGGTATAAACTTCATCTACATCTCTTAGGAAAGCCTTGGCATAAGCTAGATTCAATTTTGCATCTCGTTCATCTCAAATTCATAGTTGTTCCTAGGTTGTCGGTAGTACCGACCCTTGGAGCCGGTAGTACCGACCCCGGTAGTACCGGCCCCATAGTCGGTAGTACCGACTGTGTGCTGTGATATCCATTTTGAGCTGTGAGTTTCATGATTCTAGATTTATAAATAGGCTATTCACCCCCCCTCTAGCCATTCAGACCTTTCACTAGGCCGTATGCGGCTTCTGGGCGATCTAGCCCCTATCAGTGTGTGACCGGAATCGGCGTCAACACACTTTTTGGCGATTCCACTGGGGATGAAAGCAAATCAATCTACTACGATAATGCCTAACGACAAGACTGATCCGAAGAATCAAGGCAACATCATCAAGCCTTCGGTCGATCAACTTCCTGAGGAGATTCACAAGATGCTAGAGGACAGGGCGAAGGCCCGAGCTGCTGCTGATCTGAAGCATGCCCTAGCGTGCTTTGAGGTGGATCGACGGGGAACTATCAAGAAGATCCAAGACATCAACTTCGATCCTCTTCCTACTACATCTACATCTGAGGTAAAAACAGATCAACCTCCCCTAGAATCCTAGATCTGGCATAACACATGATGAATATGTTGCAATGATTGCCGATCAAGCTAAGGTTTTTGAAATTCATATGAGTGAAAATCTTAGCAAATTTATGAATAGTAATGATAAGGGGGAGGGAAAGAAATCTGAAATTTATGTTTTACCTCAAGATATATCTATTGGCGGATCGGCTCCGGTTGCTAGACAACCACAATATGGGATGTTGTTCGGTTTTTTCGAGGGACAAACGAATTTTGCATTGGCTAACCAGCTTCAATTGGCCTCTTCGGCGTCAGAAACTAATATGGCCAATTTAGGGGGGGTTGGTACTACTGTACCAATGACTACCTTTGCGCAGTCATCGGTTTCTACCACACGAGCCGATAGCAGTTCAACAGCGCCACGTGTCTCTTTTCCTCATAATACGGTTTTGTCAAATCCTCTTAAACCACCATTTAAGAGTCAACAGGCTAATGCTTATGCAAGTACTTCACAAATCGGCAATCCAACCCCATGGGACGAAGCTTTAAGCCGATTTAAACAAAAATTAGCATAAAGATTTAGAAAAAAGTATGGGTGTGCATTTTAAAGCAACCAGGAGTTATGCTAAGCCATATCCTTCATATTTTGACCATATGAAATCTCCCGATGGTTAGAAAGTGCCTGGCTTTTATAAATTCAGTGGTGAAGATAATAAGACCACAAAGGAGCATGGTATTGCTCAACTGGGTGATGCTGGTACCAAGGAACATATGAGGATCTAATTTTTTATTATCTCTGTTGGGGGAAGGAACCCTCAGCAGTGACGTCACGCAGGCTGACACAGGAAATGACCCTCGCGCATCCTGCATACCTTCGCAAGAGCTTTCGTCATTTGTTAAGTCCCTCGGGTCATTTTTTCTAACCTTCGGATGTTAGCTCGACCCTCGGGATATTTTCTGTTTCTTGCAGGCAAGAGGCGTGAAAAACACGGTGTGTGACCCTCGCGCGTCCTGCGCACCTTCGGGAGAAGCGTCAAGCTCAACGGACGGCAAGCAAACGCGGGCCTCGCGACTAAAGCGATGGTTCCACAAGCCGAAGGTTAACCCTCGCGTTCTCGCGAGGGGGTGCACGAGTCGGGTGGCGGCGGACGCACGAAAGGCGAGTTAGGGTTTCCCCACTGCCTGTGCTTGTACAGTTCTGCCCTTCCGTCGTACGGCGTTAGGGAATCTTTCCTGTACCCTTTTGTAATTTGATCAGCGTCCCTTGGTATTCCCTATAAATACCAGGGGATGAACAGTGTAAAGAGGAGGATTTCTGGAAAAAGAGTAATAGCACCATTGTTCTTTTTTCTGTACCCACGCCTTTGGTTTTGACAGTTGGTCATGCTCGCCACTCCCCTGCACGAGAGCGGAGGTAGAGGCAGGTGTGTTTCTAACAGTTTGGCGCCGACCGTGGGGATCATACGGTTTTTTACACCTTCGCATAATGGCTGGAACCAGGAGGACGGTCCTGGGCAGAGACCATCGCACCACGAATGAAGTCGCCGCGATGGTCCAGGCTGTGGAAGAGAACGAAGCGCCATTGGGAACGGATGAAGTTGTCCCGAAAACTGAGATCCTGGGCCCGCATACTCGACCGACATCACAGCAACACCCGCACACCTCTAGAGAAGGTGGGGGAGGAGATGAAGAGGAGTTGGGTCTTGAGGCCCTAGAGAGGCTCCACGCTGAGCTGCAAGAAAAGAAAAGGCGCCTAGTCCAACTTGAGAGGCATAACCGACTACGGGTCATCAGGCAGAAGGCGGACGTGGCGAGGGAACAGCTTCGTCGGATGGAGGAATCCCTCGTGGCAGCTGAAGCCGAGGCCGAGGGTTGGATAGACAGAGAAGTGCCACCACCCCAGGAGGGGAACAACGAGCAGCATCAGGGCAACGCGCGTCAGCCACCACCACCCCCGCCACCACCAAACTACCAAAACAACCCATACCTTGAGAGACCACCAAATTTTCGCCAACTTTACCCAGATGAGAGAGAGCCAAACCTTCGCAATCAGCGGAGGGCCCAACAACACCAGATGCCCAACGACCCAAGATCACCACTCTCCCAGATACTGCAAACCCAACCGTGGCCACCATGCTACAATCCACAAAATTTGCCCTGTTATGACGGACTCTCTGACCCTCGTCAGTTCATAATGAGTTACGAAGCAGCAGTTGTCGCAGCAGGGGGAGATGAATCAACAATGGCGAACTCCTTCGTAATAATCCTTCGCGACATCGCCCAGACATGGTACAGCAACCTGCGCCCCGAAATCTTGGATTCCTAGGCCAACCTCAGAGACAGACTCTGCACAAACTTCAAAGGTATCACAGCAGCCCCATCAAACCCTATCGAGTTGTTCAACTGTAAACAAGAAGAGTGCGAACCACTGCAAGATTACTGGCGAAGGTTCATCCAAATCAGAGCAAGAACTCCGGGGATATCTGACGAAGCCGTAATCCTCGCAGCAGTAAGCGGTCTACGCCCAGGCCCCTGCTCTTCGAAGTTCGCCAGAAAGCCGGTAAACACAATAGAGGAACTACATGAAACAATGGAAAGATACTGTAGAGCGGACATGGACTTCAGAGCAAAGTCCGACGCTCGAAGGTCACAGCAAAAACCGCAGAGAAGATAGGGTGTACGGCCCCCACGCCGCCACGCCTCCCCGTCCGCGCCCAGGATGGAGGCCACGCTCCAAGGACGCCACAACAGCAACGCCCACGTCGGCTCCAGCGGCCCCGACAAGACAGGGTTCCTACCCTACGCCATATCGAGCGATGTACATATCTATCCTGTGTAAACTCTGGCCTCCTCTTGTTCTATAAAAGGGGACGCCAGGGCCCTTTGCGCCAGGAGGACAAGGCGCAAGTCCACGGTTACACAACTCCGAGAGACAACACACGAGTCCACGCACACACACTTGAGTCCGGACTCCGGTCCACGCTCATTGAGCTTGTATTCGCCCCTGTACAAGCACTTAGGTGCAAGTAATACAAGAACCTCCCCCCCCCCGCGGGACGTAGGGCCTTCTTTGCCCGAACCAGGATAAATCCTTGTGTCATCTTGCATCACCATCCAGGAAGAGAGCACGCGATCATATTACTCGTTGGTGTCATACCCCCGGGGTCGAAACACCGACAGTTGGCGCGCCAGGTAGGGGCTTCGCGTGTCGAGTCGGTTTCTCGCTGTTTCCTGGATGGCTGCTTCGACTCCTTCGTTCTCTGTCGGTGCCGTCATCTGGTTCGGGAGCCTCGAGTTCCTGGCCACCGGCAACGGCAACGAGCTGACCTTGCTCTCCACGGAGGGCCCGAGTGGAGGGCATGTCACGCCACCCCGTGCGAGGAGCGTGACACGTCGCCCGCACCACCATGCGTCGCCACCTCGTGAGCGGCGCCGTCGTCACCATCGTCGCCGGGCACAGGCGGTGCCCGCGGCAAACACCCACGTCCCCGTAGCCGGCGCAGGGTCCCCGAGGGGAAACCAGCCCGGCGCGCGGCCGGAGACTTCCAGGGCGCGTGCGCACTCCCCCGGCGAGTTCGCGTTTGTCACGCGCGCGGACCGGGAGCCAGGCCAGAGGCCCCCGAGCCGTGCTCCGTCGACGCCACCCAGCCTCCTCCCGCACGGGGTGTACCGCGCCCGACGCCGGCGGTTCCCGTTCGGCCTCAACGAGCGCCGTCGGGACCGACCGCCGGCAGAGCAGGAGGAGCGCCCGGGCGTGCTACTGCAGGCCATGGCCAACCTGGAGATCGTCGACCCCGCGCACGTCGACCGCGGCCTCTCACGAGCCGTTGGGCCACCTCGTCAAGCCACCTTCGGGGAGTGGTACCGCGAGCTGCAGCCCCGGCACGAGCCAAGGCGGTGCGGCATCGCCCGCTCCGACTCCGATGAGTACGACTACCACGACCCTGACCTCTGGGACCCTACCAGGGAGTGTTTCCAGCTCGAGGGGGTCGTGGACGATGCCGAGGACGACGGCGGCGACAACACCAGGCCGGCGCTCAACCTCGAAGGGCCCGGAGACGTGGCTGCGGCAGGCGGGTCACGCGTTCAGGGGAGGAACGAACCCCCGGCACCGGCTGCACCATCCCAGCACAGCGACGACCGAGCGGCGCAGCTCGGGCAGCTGCGGGAGGCCATCGCCAAGGCTGAGGAGGACCGACAACGCCTGCTGCAGCTTGAGAAAACCCTAGCACAAGAACCACCCCAGCCTCGAGGCGTCGGTGTTCGTGGCCGAGCTCGAGAGGTCCACCGGCAGATCCTCGAGGACGGGGCGCCAGCACGCCCCGAGGCGCGTTTCCCGCGAGCCGGGCGGAACGTGGTGGCGGCGGCGATGCTGCTCCGTGATCTACCCGCCGTCTCCAACCCTGACGCCAGGCGCATGCTTGGGGAAATGAAGGGCCTCCTCGAGACAGCCGCTGTGCAGCAGGCCGAGAGCTCAGCCTCGCGGCGGCGCGGGGCGGCCTCGGGGAAACCAGCGGACACGCACCGCAACGAGCGCGAGACGTCCGTCCACCAGCCGGACGCCTCTCGAGCTAGGCCAGTCCGGGAACGGATCGTCGACGACCGGCCACCTCGAGACCCTAATGACGCCCGCAACGACATCAACCGCCGGCGCAAGGACAAAGGGGGACAAGAGCGTGGCTATAGCGCCCATCGAGGGGGGCGCTACGACAGTGATGAGGACCGGCAAGTCCTCGAGCCCCCGGGCCCCAGAGTCTTCAGCCGGGCCATCCGCAGCTCAACCCTCCCCGACCGCTTCCGACCACCGACCAACATCGTGAAGTATGACGGGGAGGTCGAGCCCAAGCTCTGGCTCTCAGACTTCCGCCTAGGCTGCCAACTGGGCGGAGCGAAGAACGATGACCGTGTGATCATACGCCAACTCCCACTTTACCTCTCGGACACCGCCCGCCGGTGGCTCGAGGGGCTCCTGCCGGATCGGATCGACGACTGGGCCGACCTAGTCAGGGTCTTCGACGGGAATTTCAAGGGGACTTGCGTGCGCCCAGGCAACCCCTGGGATCTACGGCGTTGCAGGCAGGCAGCGGACGAGCCCCTCCGCGACTTTGCTCGACGTTTCTCGAAGCAGCGCCTCGAGCTCCCCCACGTGCCTGATGAGGACGTCATCTCAGCGTTCCTCGCGGGCACGACATGCCAAAAGCTAGTTCATGAGCTAGGACGCTACCGTCCCAGGACGGTCGAGGACCTGATGGATCGTGTCACCAGCTTTGCCTCAGGCGACGAGGCAGTGGGGGCCTTCTTCGGCCGTTCCACGGACAAGGGTAAGGCGGTGACCACGCCGGAGGGCTCGAACAAGGGCAACGACGCCAAGAACGACAGCAGTAACAGCAACAAAAAGAAGAAGAACAAACGCAAAGGTCAGAAGGCGAGGCGCGACGCCAATGACGACGACGACGAAGAGGTGCTTGCGGGCGCCCTCGAGCCAAAGAAGCCCCGAGGCCCCCCTGGCGGGGCTGTTTTCGACCAGATGCTCGAGGACCCCTGCACTTATCACAGGGGCCCCGTAAATCACAAGTTAAAGGACTGCCGGCTGTTGAAAGGCTACTACTCTAAGCTCGGCGATAAGAAAGAAGACGCGCCTAAGGGCAAGGATAACAATCGGCGCGGCGGTGGGGACGCGGACGGCAACTTCCCCCCGGTGCGCGACTGCTACATGATCTACGGGGGGCCGACCGTCGGGCTCTCAGCTCGAGAAAGAAAGAAGGAGCGCCGGGAGATCTTTGCACTCGGCCACGACGCCCCCCGGTATCTTGACTGGTCTGATGCGCCGATCACGTTCGACCGTAATGACCATCCGGACCGTGTCATAAACCCGGGGGCGTACCCCCTCGTCGTCGACCCCGTCATCGTTGACGTACGGTTCTCCAAGGTGTTGATGGATGGGGGCTCGAGCCTCAACATCATATACCTCGAGACCCTCGACCTCCTGGGGATTTCAGAGGGTCAGCTCCGACCCAGCGTCGGGGGGTTCCACGGAGTCGTACCAGGAAAGAAGGCCCACCCCCTCGGGCGCATCGACCTGCCGGTTTGCTTTGGCACGCCGGCTAACTTCCGCCAGGAGACGCTCACCTTCGAGGTGGTTGGATTCCAAGGGACCTACCATGCCATCATCGGCCGGCCAGGCTACGCCAAGTTCATGGCGGTTCCCAACTACACGTACTTGAAACTCAAGATGTCGGGGCCGAAAGGGGTCATCACCGTCGACACCTCCTACGAGCACGCGTACCACTGCGACGTGGAGTGCGTCGAGCGTGGGGAGGCAAACGTCCAGCTCGACTCGCTCGAGGCCCTAGCCGCCCTGGCCACCGAGGAGGCCCCTGAAGCGAAGCGCCACGCTGGCACCTTCGAGCTGGCGGAGCACACCAAGCTAATACCCGTCGACCCGACCTCGACCGATGGCAAGACGCTGGCCGTCAGCGCCAGCCTCGAGCCTAAATAGGAAGCAGTGCTCGTCGACTTTCTCCGCGCGAACATCGACATGTTTGCGTGGGGCCCCTCGGACATGCCGGGCATACCGAGGGAAGTCGCCGAGCACACCTTGGAAATCCAGGCCGGGTCCAGACCGGTGAAGCAACGCCTGCGCCGCTTCGACGAGGAGCAGCGCAGGATCATCGGCGAGGAGGTGCACAAGCTTTTGGCGGCCGGGTTCATCAAGGAGGTATTTCACCCAGAGTGGCTAGCTAACCCTGTACTAGTTAGGAAAAAGAATGGAAAAATGCGGATGTGTGTAGACTACACTGGTCTGAATAAAGCATGTCCAAAAGTTCCATTTCCTTTACCTAGAATTGATCAGATTGTCGATTCCACTGCTGGGTGCGAAGTGCTTTCGTTCCTTGATGCGTATTCCGGCTACCACCAAATTAAGATGAAAAAATCCGACGAACTCGCAACCTCTTTTATCACGCCATTTGGTATGTATTGCTACGTTACGATGCCCTTCGGCCTACGAAACGCCGGGGCAACGTACCAACGATGTATGCAGCATATCTTTGGTGAGCACATAGGCAAAACCGTCGAGGCCTACGTCGATGACATCGTGGTGAAGACCAAGAGAGTCGGGGACCTAATCAGCGATCTCGAGACCACGTTCGAATGCCTCTGGGCCAAGAATGTGAAGCTCAACCCCGAGAAGTGTGTCTTTGGTGTGCCTCGGGGCATGCTACTTGGCTACATTGTCTCACGACGGGGGATCGAGGCCAACCCCGAAAAAATCTCAGCAGTCACGAGGATGGGCCCAATTCGAGACCTCAAGGGTGTGCAGAAAGTGACAGGCTGCCTAGCCGCTCTCAGCAGATTCATCTCGAGGCTAGGGGAAAAAGCGCTACCCCTCTACCGCCTGCTGAAGAAGACGGAACACTTTGCGTGGACTGTCGAAGCCGAGGAGGCCTTAACCGAGTTGAAGGGGGTTGCTGACTTCCGCACCAATTCTCGTGCCTCCGCAACCAGCCGAAGGTGGCGATCCCCCCGAGCCTCTCCTCCTCTATGTGGCGCAACCACTCAGGTGGTCAGCGCGGTCATAGTCGTCGAGAGGCACGAGGAGGGTCATGCATTGCCGGTCCAACGACCGGTGTACTTCACCAGTGAGGTGCTCTCCGAGGCCAAGGTCCGGTACCCGCACATCCAGAAGCTGCTCTACGGCATCATCATCACAAGGCGCAAGCTCCAGCACTACTTCCTCGCTCATCCCGTAACGGTGGTGTCGTCCTTCCCCCTCGGTGAGATCATCAACAATCGGGAGGCCACGGGGCGCATCGCCAAGTGGTCCGCCGAGCTAATGGGGGAGACCATCACCTATGCTCCGCGAAAAGCCATCAAGTCGCAAGCATTGGCGGACTTCGTTGTTGAGTGGACCGACACCCAGCTCCCGCCAGCACAAATCCAAGCCGAGCTCTGGACCATGTACTTCGACGGGTCCCTCATGAAGACGGGGGCAGGCGCGGGCCTGATCTATCCTACTCGGAATATCCAGTTCGCGTGTTGGATCACAAAGATCGAGTTACCCGAAGAACTACCACAAGGTGGTACAAAATCCAATGGAACCAGCACTCTGAAGAAGAAGCTACTTGGGAATCTGAAGACTTCTTGGCAAAGAACTATCCCGACTTTCTCGAATTCCTGTCTATGTAAAGTTTTGCCTTTTTCCCTTCTTTGTCCTTTCTTAAGACGCAGAATCTCGGGGCGAGATTTCTTTAAGGGGGGAAGGCTGTAACACCTCTGGTGTTTAAGCATGTAATTAACTTGACATATCATCATTAGCATCATTAATCATCTTGATCATGATTTCATGTGTATGCATTTGCTTAGTGTATCATTTTATGTGATGTACCTCTATTGCAAAAACCCTTGTTAGCCCACTTCTTCCTATAGGGGCAAAATGGTAATTTCACCTCTGTGCCTAGTCCTATGTAATTCTTGTTCAAATTTAGTGCCCTGATGTTTGTTGCTTTGATCAAAGTTCAAAAATCAGATTTGAATTGAGTTTCCTTTTGCAAAACCCTAAAATCCCAAATCCTGGATTTATTCCCTTTTTGATAACTTTTTCAAAATTCAAAATTTTGAGTTGGTTCAAAAAGCAAAGTTGTGAATCTGATCGAGAGGAACA
The DNA here is from genome assembly GCA_009763385.1 of Coix lacryma-jobi var. lacryma-jobi. NCBI lineage: Eukaryota > Viridiplantae > Streptophyta > Magnoliopsida > Poales > Poaceae > Coix > Coix lacryma-jobi. The sequence goes on from CM019826.1 coordinate 22,126,754, forward strand.
ACTTTGGTATTTACAAATTTTCAAGTTTCAGTTTGAAATCCAAAGTAATTTTGATTTGAATCAAATTTGAAAAATGCTCCCTTTTCTGTTTTTGAATGTAGTTCAAAAACTATTTGGAATTTGAAAATGTTCATATTGACAAAGTTGTAGATCTCTTTTTTCTGAACAACTTTGGTATTTTGAGTTTTTGTCGCACAGTTCAAATTTTGGGAGATTTTTTGCAAAATACAGAAACTGGCCAAAAGTCAAACCCTAGACCCTAGCACTGTTCTTCTTCCCGTAGAGCCAGAGGGAAGGGGGGGCCCGGCCATGGCGCCGGCGCTGCGCGTGCCGCGTGCCTGGCTGCTCCCCACGCGCCACCAACCTGCCGCCGCTGTTCCCCTGTTCCCTCCGCGCCCGCACGCGAGCGCTGACCCTCGCTCTCGGCCCCTACAGTGTCCAGCCCGCCGCCGCCGCGTGGCCATTGCCGGCCGAGCTTGCGCCCGAGCCCCGGCTGCGCGCCAGCCTATCCGCCAGAGCGCAATCGAGTGCGCACGCCCCCGCAAACCTTACCCGCGTAACCTCGAGCTCTCTACCGTCCCATAGCCGCGGCTATATAAGCCGCCGGAGCCCCGAGCTCCTCACTCACCTCCGCCACCGTAGCCAGAGCAAGCCCGAGCCTCCGCCTCTCCACCAGCTAGCCCGAAAGCTCCGCCTTGAGCTCGTGAAGCTTTCCCACCCCCCAATTCCACCTTCCCCGCCTCCGTTTGCCCGGCGTAACCCCATCTTCCCGATCTCCGACCGAACACCGGTGAACTCGGGTTCGTAAAATTCGCCGTCCTTGGTCCTGCGCTGTCTTTCCCAAGGATCATCTTGTGTCCCTCATGATCTTGCGCATCTAACCGTGCCTCGGTGGTCGCTGTTGTTGCTCAGGACCGCCGGACCGCCGGAGCGCCGCCGCGGTCATCTTCTCCCTCGAGCGTGTCGAGCCTCACCCTCGAGAACGAGTCGAGCCTCACCCTCGAGCCCTGCCTCCGACACGTGGTAAGCATCCGAGCCTTCGGCCTCTGATTCCTCTCCGCTTCGCCCGAGCCCGAGCCTCGGCGAGCGCATGCCCTCCGCTTCGCCCGAGCCCAAGCCTCGGCGACGCATGCTCTCCGCTTCGCCCGAGCCCGAGCCTCGGCGAGCGCATGCCCTCCGCTTCGCCCGAGCCCAAGCCTCGGCGACGCATGCTCTCCGCTTCGCCCGAGCCAGGCCTCGGACGAGGCTGTCGCTTCCGTCTCGACCGAGCCCCGTGCGATTCGCCCGAGCCCGCGATTCGCCGAGCCCGGCCTAGAAAGAGCACAGTGCTCTTCTCTTTTTCTGAGAGATGTGAATAGTGTTCTATTTTCTCTTTTTTGTATGATTTTCTGTGTGCATCCAAAAATTCTGAAATTTTTGTGGTAGACTCTTTATGCTCTGGAGTATTTTATAAAAATATGAAACTTGAGTTTTGTGCAAAAATTTGAAAATGTAAAATTCCCCTTTTAATTAATAAATGGATGGTTTTGGATTTTTAGAAAATTATTTATAACTCCAAAAATCATGAGACAAATTTTTGTGAGCTTCTTATGCCATGTTTAGCCTCTGGTAAAATTTTGAAGTCTTTTGGAACAAGTTGATTTTTGAGCTTTTATTTTAATTGTTAAATAGTGCCTTTTGTTAATTAAATGTCTGATTTTATTTGAGCACCTTAATGACCTCCAAAAATTATGAAATTTGTTTTGCCATCTATCTACACCATAATGAACTTATGTGATTAATTTGGTAATTTTTGGAGCAACTTCATAAATGACCTTTTTAATTAATTTAGGAAAATAGGAAAAAGTGATTAGAGCTGGTAATAGGTGTTTGATGATGTGATCTTTGGATTGATTGATGTTCATAGACCCCTACCCTTTGGTCTATGATGGTGGTGATGCTATGATTGGTTGATGCTTAGGATAATTATAATAAGGGCTAGTTTAATCAATATTGCTTAAGGAAGAAATGGTTACCTTTTATGCTCAACCTAGATTTCAATCATGCTTTGTTTAAAAGTAATCTAGAATCAGTGGAATTGTCTTGCACCATAAGTTCATATCATCATTCTCATGAGCATTCATCATTGCATCCGTATAGTTGACGAAGAAGGACCTGAGGTCGAGGTAGCCACCGAAGGATCTGTCCCCGAGGCAACCCCGAGCTCCGGCACCTACACCACCAACCCCGAGTCTGCTCTTTTTGCCATCCAAGGCAAGCCCCGGTGCATTTAACCCTTCCCTTGAATTTTATAAAATGATTTCCTTAAAAGCTTTTGAGTTAAATTACTGCATTAGGTTTATAGGAGTTGTGTGCTATCCTAATTGATGCACTATCCACCTTGACCACTGATACACCCGATACCTGCTTTTCAAAAGTAATTGAAAAATGCTTAGCAATGCTTATTGAATTAGACTTTGCAATAAAAATGCCAATTTCAAAAGTGTGATCACTGAAAGAAACTTTATGGGAATTTCTGGTTTACTCCCACTATTGGCTAAGTATCTGATCCGTACTTAGTCAACAGGAAGGAGAGGTTGTCGCGCGTACGGTGCCGTCATGTTGTAGTCCGGGACTCAACAGTTGACACCGACCGGGACAGGGTTGAAAAACCGACAGGACCTGTACTCTTGGGTTAGAGTCCCGAGGTGCTTGTCGCTGGCGGAAAAATGTAGGGACCATCCGTATGGGGGCCTGCTGGTCAAGACTTGTAACTATTCACATACTACGGAAAGCTCTGGCTCCGAGGAATCCTTTATTGGACCGACAACCGCGCACTGGGAGTGGAGAGATGGCGGAAGTAGCATGTACCCACATGGGTTAAAGTCCCGGATTGTTGTGGTGTACTGTACTTCCGGGTGGCGTAGGACCGGGCCCAATCTTGGAGGAATCGTGGTAGACGAGTTGGCATATGCAAGCTTGGGTGCTACATATGCAGTGTGGATAGGGATCCTCAGCTGAGTATTATTTATCCGGATTAACGTTGCTCCTCGGTTATGGAGACTTTGTCCACTGACTGTCAACGGAGAGTGGTTCTCAACTAGGAATGTTTTGAAATGTAAAATGAATCATGAATGATGAAGAATTGAGGAATATGGAATCTTTCAAAAATAAAATAAGGTTTACAAAAAAAATGCTTTTCTGCAAAATACTTGATCTTGCTGAAGCCTTACCTTGACTACCCTAAGCCTTCATTCCTGAGTCTTCTCCCTTTTCTTAGTCGGGTAAGTCTTGTTGAGTACCTTTGTACTCAGGGTTTTATTACCCATGTTGCAGGTATGGCAGATTCCTCAGTATGCCTTGGACCCTGCTGTGTGACTGTTGTTCAGGAAGAGGCCGATGAGGCCGATGAGTGATTACTCACCCTCGGGCTGGGTGAAGTATCTTTACCCCTTTAGTTGTTGTCATATGCTACTCTGCCAACTCTATCTATTTGAACTATGGTCTGTAATAACTTCACTTTAATTTTATGTTGAACCCTGGTTTGTAAAACTATTGTTATCTAAGTCTTCCGCTATTTACTCCGATGTTATTGTCAAAATGTTCAAAAAGATTGTAACTGAATTGTGAGATGATCCTGCGGACATCGGGCACTGATGTAGCCCAGTAGCGGAACCGGTCTTAATCTCTTGGCTGTACGGATCGACTGTCAGTGGTTGACGGTGATCAGTGGGCCATGGGATTAGGGCCGTTACGTTACACATATCTCAGCTACGTCGCTTCTACCCTTAAGGGCCTCGAGGCCTTGTTCATTTTGTTGCTTTGTACAAACACGATTGAATATGAATGGGCAAACTCGTGCACCATCTTTCATATTACTTAGCAACTTAAGGTAGCCTCGACCCTGCCTTGCTCAGGGTCGAGCCTCCCTCGGGGGCTGACAGGGAGGAACCCCCTCCCCAGACTCCGGAAAAAGCGCGTTTTCTTTTCAAAAATTCGACCCTCATCTCGACTCGTGCCTCGAGTGAACTAGCGACGTCTAAATCCTAAAATACCTCGAGCCTCCAAGGGTCGGGAGGCGTCGACGTAGACGGCCACCTACGCCCCCGGGCTACGGTACCCTACCTACGCCTCCCCTCGAGGGGCTCGCGACGTATCGAAGGAACACAGACTAAGCTAGCAGAAGCTCGAGCTTGCGACAAAGAGAATTGATCGAATAGATTTGAAAAGAAAACAACTCCTTTAAGCAAACAAGTCATATATACATACGGGTCTCGACGGACCCTCATTCATGTCATAAAATTCTTACAGGGGCCTCGACGCCCAAATTTGGCACGCAGGCCCTAATCTTCGTCGGTGTGATACTCCTCCCCGAGGTCTTCCACGGCGGGCTCAGCCTCGACACCCGAGCTAGAGGGAGGAGGGCCCTCGACACCGCTGCTGGCGTCAGGAGGCAGCACGTCCTCCTCGAAGATCTTCGCGAGCGACGTCCCCGGCCTCTCCATCTTCTCCAAGATTTTGTCGACACGGCGGTTGTTCCACTCCTCGTCCTTCCCCTCGATCTCGATGAAGCCATTGGCGACAACGTGGACCGGGAAGCGGAAGCCGGAGCGGACAACCGCGAGCGTCTGCTTGACGCCATGGTGGAGAGCTTGCCGGACACGGTCCCGCGCTGATACGTCGAGGAAGCACAAGGCGTCGACCAAGGCGTCGCCTCGGGCCACTGCACCTTCTGCCGCAGCCACCGGAGCAACACCCCACATGGAGCCGAGCCGGTCGAGGGAAGTGCGAGCCCGCTCCGCCACCATCGTCTCGTCTTGGAGTTGGTTCAAGAGAGCCTGGTTCGTCCCGCGGAGCTCCTCGACCGTCTTCTCGACCCCTGCGCAACGAACAAGGAAGAGTGAGACTATGGCGTAACAAAAAACTTCGAGGCCCAAACAAGGACAAGGCGTAAGCCTCACCATCGCAATGTTGCCCCAGTGCGGCAAGGTCGCTGGTAAGGCCATCAGCGCGCTGCTCAAGCCTGCGCTTCTCGGCCAGCATGAGGAGCTTCTCGGACCTGAGCTCCTCGATCAGCCTGCCCGCCTCCACGAGGGCCAGATCCTTTCGGATCACCTCCTGCCGCGCCGCCCCCTCGGCAGTTCGGGCGGTGGCGACACCGCTCTCGGCGTCTTCGGCCTCCTTCTTCGCCACCTCTGCTGCGGACCGAGAGGCGGCGGCATCGCATTGAGCATCCTCGGCCTCTTTTCTCGCCGCCACCGCTGCGGTCCGGGCGGTGGCGGCCTCGCCACGGGCGTCAGCGGCCTCCTGCTTCGCCGCCTCAGCTTCAGCCCGGGCGGAGGTGGCCTCGCTTCGGGCGTCCGCGGCCTCCTTCCTCGATGCCTCGAGAGCGGCGGCGGCCTCCTCCTTGGATCGAGCGACCTCACCTCGAGCCGCCTGGACCTCCGCCTCCGCCTCGTTGAGCCGGCTCGCCATTGGGGCGTTCCGGCTCAGCTCAGCGCGGAGATCTTGAAGCTCCGCCTCAGCCCTCGCGAGGGCGGCTGACACCTGTGCGGACCGGCCCGCCTCCTCGGAGCAGGACCGCTCCGCCTCCGCCATGAGCTCGGCCACCTCCCGGAAGATGGACCGCACCTCACGCGGGGCCCCCCGCTGGACCGGTTGCTCGACGGAGACCATGGCGAGGGACGGGCTCGACGCGTCGGGAAACGGCCATACTGGTCGGTCAAGCTCGATGTCGGGCAGATCCTCCTCCGCCCCGAGCTGCCCCAGCTGCGGCCCGCCGCCCGACGGCACGGGCCCCGGCTCTTCCCTGGCCGGGTCCTCCGGCGTCTTGTCAGCGCTAGCCGGCGCCTCGGGCGCCTCCACCATCGTCAAGCCCGCGGCGAGGAGCGGCCCCTGCTCCAGCTCGTTCAGGAGGTCCTCCACCGTCGGCTCCTTCTCCGCAAACGCCTCTCCCCCCTTTCCCTCCTCCGCAGCCCGGCTCGTGTCGGTCGGGGCCTCGAGGGGCGCAGTCTCCTCGGCCCCAGACACCGGCGGGGCCGTGCTCGCCCCAGGCGCTTCCCCCGGAACAGCTGTTGTGGTGGGGGGAAGGGTGGCGCTCCCGACTGACGCCATCGTGGGAGGAGGAGGGGGAGGAGGCAGCGCCTCAGTGGGCGTGGTAGTGGCGGGCTCGACGCCGCGAGCTGCGGCCCCTGCAATACGAGATGACAGTGATATCAGACTCGGGAAGGATGCCTCGACCTCTGTCGTCGATGGCGACGGCCTCACCAAAATTCGCGACGATCATCTGGCCTCCTCGAGCCATGGCAGCTCGATCCTTCTCCAGCCAAGCGGCTTCTCTAGCGGAGGAAGGTGCCATACCTCGAGGTGCTTGTGCCTCGACGGGGCTCGAGGTCTTGGCCCGCTTGGACGCAGCGAGGTCCACCTCCTGGTAGGAGCGCTTCCCCCTGAGAAACCAGAGATGACATGCATCATCAAAAGTAAAGAGGTAAAGCCTCACTACCGACGAGACCCAAGAAAACTACTCACCCAAAGCGGCGGCTGGGCTTCTTCCCGGAATCGCCGGACCCACTCTGGGGCTTCGAGCCCACCCCGCGGCTCGAGCCCTGCGCCTGGGCCGTCTCCGCAGGGCTGGGATGGGGGGAGGGCTCCCGACGCCTCCCGTGGCTCGACCTCGAGGGAGAGCCCTCCTTCCGCCCCACATCGCGGGAAGACGACCGTACCTCCCTCGTGCTGTCGTCGTGGCGCCCGCCCCGGCGCGGGCTCCGGGACCTGCTCCGGCGCTCGCGCTGGCGGTCGCGCCCTCCCGCGTCCGCTTCTGTGTCTCGGCGGCGGTGCGGCGATGGACTCCGGGGACGCTCACGCCCCTGGTCACGAGACGCCCGGGGGCTCCCTCCCCGACGCTCGTGATGGCGCGGGCTCGACGCCTCCTCCTGACGCCCGCTCCTCCGTGGGCTCGACGGCGCCCTTGACGGCTCGCGGTGGTCGGGCCCGAAATCCTTCTCGACCTGTCGACCGCTTCTCGGGGCCCGGCCCTTCTCGAGACCCCCCGCCTGGGTCGATGCGGCCGTGGTCTCCTTCTGCGCCGCGGCAATAGCGCTCCTGGTCCGTGGCTTCTTCGTGACAGCCGGCACGACCGGCGCGGAGCTCAAGATGCCCTGAGCCTCCGACGAGGCTGGGCCTGATGCGGCCTTTCGCGGCTGCGTCCCGCGCGTTCCCTTCGCCGGTGGGACCTCGTAGATGTCCTCCTGCACAGGGGAGCGATCAGCCCAGACGTCGCCAAACCCCGCGCGTCTCAGGCGCGCGTCCATCCCCTTGTCGTCGCTCTCATCATCATCATCATCATCATCCTCCTCCGAGCTCGAGGAGCTGAGCTCGGGGGACTCGTCCCCAGGCTGCCGATTGCGGCGAGCCTTCGCCAACCTTTGCTCCCGAGCCGACCGACGCAAGTTTTTGTTTTTCTCTTTCTTCTTTCTGGAATCCTTGTTCTCTTTTTCCTTTTGAGCAGAGAGGCGCCTCACCTGTGTCTCCGCGGCGTCCTCCCTCACCGGGGGCCTCGAGGCACGACACGTGAACGCCCCCTGCGAAAAAAGGAAACGCGATGAGGAAAAAGCACGAGAAGAAGGCGCAAGGTTCGAAGAAGAAAGATGGAGGGGAGGCTCGAGACGGGCTAGCTCGATGGGGACCTACCAGATCGAGGCACCCCTTGTCGGGCGCCATAGGGATCAGATTGGAACTCTCCGGGGCAAACGATCCATGGATCGTGATCGCCACCCGGGAGATGCCGTCGCTACAAGTCAGCCCCTCCTTGGCCATCCTCGACCCGTTCAGCGCCTCGGGCTCGGCCTTCGGCCCCATCTCGAACAAGAAAAGGGGGCAGTCCGCCAGCGGAAGAACCCGTCGCTGGTGGAACGCCCAGATTACCGCCTGGACGGTCAGCCACTTCTCGTCCACCAGCGTCTTCATCATCTCCATCAGGGGCAGCAAGTGGCGCTGCTTATCCGCCACGACGCCCCAGTTCCACTTTTCCGGGCGCCGGTCAAGGACCCTGCCGGTGTACTGCGGAAGGAGCCCCCCCTCGTTCCGCAGATAGAACCAGTGGTCGTCCCATCCTGCTTGGTTGGTCGAGAGCTTGTAGCGGAGGTACTCGCGGGGGACGCCGGCCGACGAGGTCCCAGTCCGCATGGTGATGGCGAGGGAGCCAGCGCGCACGAGCCGCTTCCCGCTGGACTTCGACGTCTTGGTGAAGAGCTTGCCCCGGAAAATGTGAACGAACATCTCCCAGTGCGGCTCGATCTTCAGGTACCCCTCGCACACCGCGGCGAAGATGGCGGCGTGCGAGATCGAGTTGGGGGAGAAATGCTGCAGCTCCACCTCGTAGTGGTGGATCAGCGCACGCATGAAGCGGCTCGGCGAGACACCGAGCCCCATGCGGTGGTAACGGGTGAAGCTCACCACGTACCCCTCCGGCGGCTGCGGCTCCCGGTGATCCGCCGATGGGACGATCCACCACGCGGGTCCCCCCTCCGGGTTGGGGCGGAGAAGTCCCTGCGCCACCAGCGAGTCCAACTCGCGATGCGTCGTCTTCGATCGGCCCCAGTCTTCGGCCGGTTGCGGCGGAGTCTTGTCGGCCATGGCAACGACGGCGTGGACTTGGGCGGTGGATGGACAGCAGAGAAGGATACGGAAGGCGGGCTCAGGAAGGAGATGCACGAGAGCTGTGGCGGCTATGAAGGCAAAGGCAAAGAGAAGAGCCCTCTCCCCCTCTCTCAGTATTTATACGAAAGAACCCCAACAGGCGAGGCGTCCCACGGCGACGAAAAAGGTAACCGCATAGCATTTAATGCGCCCACCTAACCACGTCTCGAGCCGGATGCAGGGTACACGCGGCAGCTCTCCATTCGCTCCACTACCCGGGCCCGCCACGACCGTCGCTCCGGCTTCGCGTCCGCCGCCCTCCCCGACAGATTTCGCCTAAAAAGGCGCGCCCAACGGGCAGAAGGATTCCCAGACGACGGAGGCTTCTTCACGAAGGTAAAAACGGGCCTCGGCCCTAAGCCTCGAAGCAGCGAAGGCTGGCCCTCGAAGAGGGTTCGACAGCCGGCTTCGAGCACCCGAGTCAGGGACACCAAGGGGCGCCACTCGCAGCATCGCTCGAGGGCCAAGCCCTCGAGGCCCCTCACGTGTATCCAAGGCGGGGCGCGCGACGTGCAGTGAGATCCCCTCGGAGGGAGGCATCGAGCCACCGGGTCCTATCGAATGGACCCGGCACTCCTGCAGACTGAGCGCCCATGCTTTATGAGATCGCCTCCGGGCTACAGTCGACCCCTATCGAACGGGGCACGAGGTCTCACTTGGATTCCCCGTTACCAGCTCACCGGGAACCTCGATACTCGCCCGCTCGTGGTAGTACGAGGCATCCCCCCTCGCATCCGATCGAAAGGGCTCGCGGGATGACAAGCCAGGGCAACCGGCGTGCCGGACAGCTCGAAGAGCCGGCCGGCCGGTTCAGCCTGGCACCCCTCGACGAAAGAGGGTCTAAAAAAAACTCGGGGGCTCGACACTCCCGAACCTAAAAAACGCAACTAAAACTCGCGAAAAGCTCACGAGGGAGTTCTAACCACTCCCCCGTGGCCTCGGGGGCTACACCCGCGGGTGTCGCTCGCACAACACCCGCGGAATCGACACGGCCGAACCCTCGAGATCCAGTTAGCCAAAACCCTCGAAATCCAAAGTCGAGAGCCCCTGCTCGAGTGCAAGCACTCAAACAAGGGCTCGGGGGCTACTGTCGGGGGAACGCCAAAGGGGTACCCCCAATCAACGCAAACACACGGGTTAAAACCTAGAACACCAATTAATAGCAAGCCCAGCTAGACTTAACCATCCGAATACAAACCTGTCAAAACCCACAACACCGGCCCACCATGGGAAGGCCTAGGCCCGCCAAAAGCCTCCCAAACCACCTCGTGGAAGCCTGCCTCTCGAGCCCTGGCTCAAGGGGATCGAGCCCGCCATCGCCATACACTACCCCTCGAGACCCGGCACAGGGCCCTCGAGCCTCGCTGGCCCGGCGGCCTACCCCTCGAGGGCACATCACGCCCCTCGAGCAGCACCAAGCACCGGATGCCAGCCCCATACCGCGCATTTAATACATCCACCTACTCCAGTCACGTCCTCTGCAGCCCGACGTGTACCACAGTAACCAGGGCAAAGTCAAGTCTCGTTTTCACCACAAGCATGGGCAAAAAGGCACCAGCACAGCACTGTTCGACCATACCTTGCACTGTGGCACGTCCCGGTCACATCTCGAGACCCGGATTTCCGCTGTACGACCAGGCTCCCCGGAACTCGCCCATACCTGCGGGGACTCGAGCCCCCCGCGGGCGCCATCTCGAGGCCGGCTCCGTGCCCCTCGAGCCCTAACTACTTTCACGCTATTGGAGGACAGGTACTACAAGACCCGGAGGGCCCCCGCCGCGTCCTGTACATGCCGGAATGGGCGCTGTACGGCCCCCACGCCGCCACGCCTCCGCGTTCGCGCCCAGGATGGAGGCCACGCTCCAAGGACGCCACAACAGCAGCGCCCACGTCGGCTCCAGCGGCCCCGACAAGACAGGGTTCCTACCCTACGCCATATCGAGCGTTGTACATATCTATCCTGTGTAAACCCTGGCCTCCTCTTGTTCTATAAAAGGGGACGCCAGGGCCCTTCGCGCGAGGAGGACAAGGCGCAAGTCCACGGTTACACAACTCCGAGAGACAACACACGAGTCCACGCACACACACTTGAGTCCGGACTCCGGTCCACGCTCATTGAGCTTGTATTCGCCCCTGTACAAGCACTTAGGTGCAAGTAATACAAGAACCTCCCCCCCCCCACGGGACGTAGGGCCTTCTTTGCCCGAACCAGGATAAATCCTTGTGTCATCTTGCATCACCATCCAGGAAGAGAGCACGCGATCATATTACTCGTTGGTGTCATACCCCCGGGGTCGAAACACCGACACCCGGGCAACACCCTCGCCCTATACATATATCGACGACCTACGTCACTGCTCTCTAAAGGCTCCTCCTTCGGAATTACAAGTGAACCGTCTGGACCCAGTTCAAGTTTGCTACGCCCAAACAAAAAATCAAGAGCCGTATCCTCATCGATGTCATCATCAACAGCAGGTTGTGAAGAAGAACCAAACAAAAAATGTGTAGCTTGTCGATCTGTGTAATCCGCGTCACGCCAAAAACGACTCGATCGACTGTTTTTCAAATCGTATCTCCGCACCTTTGACCACCAAAAACGTTCGAAAGACAGCGAAGGATGTCTCAGCTTAGCCCGAGCCCATGATTCACCAGTCATAAAAGTATCATGATAGTTTAACGTGAGAGGCGTCACTTCAAACACCTCAAGCACGGTTCCATCAGGAACCTGCATTGTCAAATAGCCAAACAAAATCTCAGTGTTTCACAGCAACATCTTCCCCTCGCAAAATATTTCAAAATGCCCATTTTTCAATCGTTCCCCATATCTCACACCTGCTCGGAATCCTCTTGGCGCTCCGCTTCCACCTTGCCAGTTGCAGCAGCCTCCGTCTTAGATTGGTCAGCAGTAGTTGCTTCGACCGCACCCGTTTCTTCGACAGCACTTTCAATAGTGACCAAAACTTGTTCGACCGAGGGAGCCGCTTCAACCGGTGGAGCCTCCAGAGAGCTTCGCACCGGTGCATGATGAGAACACCTCAGAACATCTTCGTTCACCGACGGCGAGGGTAGCGCCTCCTTTCGGGCCTACAAAAATCATACACCACCAAAAAGTTTTAACAATTTCAAACAAGACCATCATAAATGACCAACGAGCTTAAAACAATAAGTCTTGAACCTCTCCTACCTGACGGGTCGCTTCGGCGGCCTCCTCAAAAGCCAGGGCCCGACCCCCGCCAGCTATCCAAAACCTGCGCAAAAAGCGCATCGCACAATTGCGAACTTCAGCGTCGTCAACCTTTAGAGCTCGCACTTCCTCGACGGTCGGGAAAACATGGCTCGGCCGTTTAATCTTGCGAAGATGCTCACAATCAGCCTGACGAAGCGTACTTGCCATAGCCAAGGCCCCAGCATAACCACCGAAGTCAGCCGCGTTCTCGACCAGCGAGCTGAACACGTCAAGCTCAGCGCAGAGCCAGTCCCCACAAACCTCCGCGTTAGCAGCAGCAGGAATCGGCTCTTCGGCAGAACCACCGGCCTCGGTTAAACAACCATCAAGCTTAGACTTAATCTTCTCCATGCTCGCACGCCACGACCCAGTCAGATTACTAATTTGGTCCTCCGCCGACGCCAATGCTTTGTCCTTGTCTTTGTTTGCCGCAACCAAGTCCGCGTTACGCTTCGCTAACTCTACAGCTTCTTCTTGGGACTTCGAAGCTTTCTCCATCGCACTGTTAGCTTCAATCTCTTTGTTTTCCAAGTTGCGGCAAAGTTTTTCATTCTCTTTCTCAAGCTCGTCAATTCGACCATTAAGACAGTCCATGTTACAACTAGCCCTTCGTCGGGCCGAGCGGTTCAACAACATCAACTCCACCAATTTGACATCAACATCATCTAAAATATCAGCCATAGGTTGGTTTGCGAGGCGAAGTTCAGCCTCCGGCACACAAACGCGACCGAATATACGGCCAAGGAAACGCCTTTCCTCCGGGGCACGCTGCAAATGACTTGCCCGAAGGTCAGGACTTGTAAACAGCTCCGTCGCCGGGTCTGAAACCCCAATCTTCTTCGCAAAATATGGAAGACTCGACCGGGTCGCTTCACCATACAGCCTCTTGCCCGGAGCCCGCTCCGCCTCAAGATCCTCGGGCGCCTCGAAACCATCCACCCAAATATGCGAGCCAGCAAACTCGGGTATCGACCCGTATGCGGGGCTTTCAGCCTCAAAGCTCCGAAGCAAATCATCCTTATCAACGAAGACCATTAACTCCGCAGAAGACGAGGCGACCCCTTTTCCTCGTTTGTTTTCACCAGAGGACTCCCTCTCATTTTCCAAATCACTTCCAGAGGTCTCGGAATCTTTCGCTGAGGAGCTAGCCTCGGAGCTGGACTCTTTCTCAGCACTCTTCTCCTCGTCTTCCCCATCTTCGCCTGATGTAGCCTCGTCATCAGAGATCTGAATCAGAGCTCCGATTCCGCCAACGCGCGGCACACGCCCTCCCATTGCACAGCCGACCTTAGCAGCACCTCGGCCACTCGTAGCCGGTATCAAAGCCGAAGAAGATGAACCCCCGGCAACGCCAGACGACACAGCAACTTTCGTCGCCAAAGTTTTCACACGGCCGCCCCCAGCGCCACCGTGGCCTCGACACCGACCCCTCTTCGAAACTACAACAACATCTTTCTCCTTCTCGGACGCACGTTTCCTCTTCTTCGTCGCATCCTCGCTCGAAGGTGCCGGCCAATCAGGGTACGGAACCCCCAGCATGTCAAAGAGTCTATTAACCCGGCCACCGCTTCCAACAGCACTATGGATAGCCATTACTTCCAGGGTCGACAGCTTCCCGACAAGAATTTCAACAGTTTGCTGAACCCGTCTCAGAACAGCTTCGACGCCAGTCTTCCGACTGAGAAATTTCTTGAGAGTAATCTCCCAGATCTTGTTCTAATCCAGTTTTGGTTTCTTCAAACCCCTCGCCTCATAGGCATGGTCATCCTCAACCGCGAACCAGGCTTGCCTCCGACTGAGGGGCCAAATCTTAGCGCAGCAGTACTCCTCAACTAGGTCGCGAGCGCACTGTGAGCGAGCAATAACCCTCAAGCAGTCAACAGCCACGTGCGCTTCTCCAGACATCAAGGCTTCGGCGGTCACGTCACCGAGGGGTGGAAGTTCGCCGCAAAGCTGATTAGCTCCACTTAGCTTGTAGTAGAACCAATGCTCCTGCCACCCACTCGCCCACTTATTTTTCTGGGCTTGCACTGGAAGCTCCGAGCCAGCCCGATGGCAGAAGGTGTACACTGCAAACTGACCTAAACTAATGTTACCTTCGCTGTCAGTAATCTTCCTTGGCTGCATGTGGACACGGTGAGTCCGCACGAAACCTTCGACATGCGGAACCACACCCTGAGAGCGACAAGCCCACACGAAAATGGACAACTTCGTAAAGCACGACGGTGTCAGCTGATGAAACTTCACTTTAAAACGCTGAAGCACCGAAGTCACAAACGAAGACGCCGGAAAGCGCAGACCAGCTTCAAAGAACTCTTCAAAAACGACAACCTCGTCGGCCTCCGGCTTCGGAATAGTCTCTCCAGCGCTGGCCCTCGCCTTTCCATCTTCAATCCAGTTTCGCCTCACATAGGACGCCAGATCCGAGTTACAAACCCGGCTAAGCCCAAACTCAAAAGTTACTCCATCATCCGAGACAGACGGCGACGCAACACGAGCAGTCTGCTTGGACCTAGCCATCTCCCTAGCTCAAAACCTTCGCAGAACTGACCAGCAACTCAACCCTCGCGATAAGCAAAGCGCAGCAGTAGGATGGCTATAACAAGAGGATGGCTCAAATTCAAACTCTCCACCAACCCCACCTATTTATAGACCAAGGGACGAGCCACCCAACCCGACAAAATCGGCATGACCCCCGAAAAAACGACACGAAAAATGAAATGAACAATAACAAAACAAAATGACGGCCCGGTCCACAAGCAGCCGCGGGCATCGCTGCCGAGGGACACGTTTCGTTTCCAAACAAAAGGCGCTGCTTGGGCCTAAAGATCGTTTTTTAGATCCAAGCCGTCGAGGGGCTACTGTTGGGGGAAGGAACCCTCAGCAGTGACGTCACGCAGGCTGACACAGGAAACGACCCTCGCGCATCCTGCATACCTTCGCAAGAGCTTTCGTCATTTGTTAAGTCCCTCGGGTCATTTTTTCTAACCTTCGGATGTTAGCTCGACCCTCGGGATATTTTCTGTTTCTTGCAGGCAAGAGGCGTGAAAAACACGGTGTGTGACCCTCGCACGTCCTGCGCACCTTCGGGAGAAGCGTCAAGCTCAACGGACGGCAAGCAAACGCGGGCCTCGCGACTAAAGCGATGGTTCCACAAGCCGAAGGTTAACCCTCGCGTTCCGGCGAGGGGGTGCACGAGCCGGGTGGCGGCGGACGCACGGAAGGCGAGTTAGGGTTTCCCCACTGCCTGTGCTTGTACAGTTCTGCCCTTCCATCGTACGGCGTTAGAGAATCTTTCTTGTATCCTTTTGTAATTTGATCAGCGTCCCTTGGTATTCTCTATAAATATTAGGGGATGAACAGTGTAAAGAGGAGGATTTCTGGAAAAAGAGTAATAGCACCATTGTTCTTTTTTTTGTACCCTCGCCTTTGGTTTCTACAGTTGGTCACCCTCGCCACTCCCCTGCGCGAGAGCGGAGGTAGAGGCAGGTGTGTTTCCAACAATCTCTTACTGGTACCGCTTTTCATGGTATTCTTCACTACAGTCTTGCTCTATTGGTTCTTAGGTACAATTAGAAGAAAAGTTTCATGAGCATTTTTATGATGGAACTAGTGAGCTTAAATTGACTAATTTGCTATCGGTTAGATAAGGGCGTGATGAGTCAGTCCTTGATTTCGTTAAAAGATTCAGAGATGTTAAAAACCGATGTTTTAATTTGTCAATTTCTAAAAAATATCTTGTTGATTTGGCTTTTGTTGGCTTGCGCTCTAACATCAAAGAAAAGCTAGAGCACTTTGAGTTTCTCTCTATTAACCAACTATTACAGAAAGCTTTAGCGGTTGAGAGCCGAAATAATGTTGGAGAACCTCAAAAGTCACATCATCCTAATATGCATACTATTGAATGCCAATCAGATGACACGAACAATGAAACATCAAGTTGCTTTGTTGCTGAATTTGTTTGGCCAACACAAGCTAAAACAATTTCTTGTTCTTCCCTTAAGCCGATTCACAAGAATCGACAAGAGGAAATAAAATTTACTTTTGATGTATCCAAATGTGATCGTATTCTTGATGAGATGTTGAAGAATGGATGCATCAAATTGTCGCATCCGTTGCCGCCATTTGATGAATTGAAGTGTCGTGCATACTGTAAATGGCATAATTCAGCTTATCATGCTACTAATGAATGCAATGTCTTTAAGCGGCAAATTCAATCGGCTATTAATGAAGGCCAATTGAGTTTATTAGGGATGTAGGTAGATACAATGCCCTTCCCGGTTAATAATTTGGAATAGAAGAATCCAGCTATTTTGATTCGGCCTAGCTGAATCTTGTAGTGGGAAGAATGTCATAATTGGTGATCCTAGGGTTGGCGACAAGATTGAGAAAACTTCGGGTCATAAAATCATGCTTGAGAAGCTCGCGGATGGTCGAGAAAACATTAAAGTCGTCATCAAGTCTTCTAGGCTCGGGAGCAAGCAAAAACTCCTTTTGGTGAGAGAGAAGAATATCCTATTGCTATTGTTCCTAACAGTAACCAACAAAAAATAACATGATCGATTTCCCAAATCGGCCTAACAAAGGTAAATAAAAGGCACATATGCACTTACAGATCAACGCAACCGGAGAATGAAACTTGGATGACCAATAAAGTCAGGAGTTCCAGTGAAGAGGTACAATTACAGTCAACTTTCGACCATCTTTTAAACAAGCACACCAAGCAAGAGGCCGATTCAGTGAATCAACCTATAGAAAAGGAAGTCTGGTCACTTCCTAGGCAAATTTATGTGCCTAAGAAAAAGAAAATTATTGCAGCTCCGATGAGTGCCATCAAACAAACATCAATTCTAATAGACTCTATGGAAGTCCCGCTTGATGTAGTTGACGAGCCGATTATTGTTAAAAATCTGGCTCAATCCTCTATGCAAAAAAGAAGAGGGAGGAATTGCTATAAGTAAAGATAATATTGATAGTTGCAATTCTGAGTCCAAGTATTTCCAACCAAGGTGGTGTCCATCGGGTTTAACCAAGACACAACGACACAAGCTTCAGCGTGCCCGTTATAAGAAGCTCCAGCAGGCATAAAGGTGCATTAGGAAAATGACCGATACATGTATCGCTCTTAGAACAAAATGACTCATGTATACATCTTCCTTAGCTGCTGAATAGCCGATGAGATGGGTATCGTTGCTATTTGGTTTTGAATTGTGTTTTCAGGTTTATGCCACATTCACCTGAAAACAGGGGGCATATGTTGACAACCAAAATTGGTCAATTTGTGAAGTTATCAAAATGTGAAATGAGCTTCACCATTGCGTTCCTCTCATCAAGATGGTCAAAAAAACATATATGGAACGTCCAATTTGGAGACCAGATGGAAGAGTTATGACCTAATAAATATGACTCACTGTCGTGAGTTCCGACTTGAGTCGGAACTGTTGACCCAAGTTGGTAGTGCTGACCCCCGTGTTAGAAGTGCTGACCCTAGAAGTGCTGACCCGAGTCGGAAGTTCCGACACCCGTTGGGATCTGGCCTTTTGGATTCCGATCCGAACTGTTCCAAACTCGTGGGAAACATAGAAAATAAGGTTTGGAAGGGTTTTCTATTGGGATAAGACCACTTCTATATATATGAGAGGATCATGGTCGATTGAGATCTCATCTATCCAATCGTCAAAAACACATATATTACTTTTATCTTCTATCCCAAGCTCTTCCAACCCTCTGCTGTTCAGCGCATCTCTCGACGAGATTCGTTGGCGTTCTAGGTGGCCTTGCCGACCCCAGAACACCCCCACCGTGCGTCTCCCTGACGGGTCTTCCCAGGAGGCCTTCGTGGGTTTATCCGGTGAAGAACGAGCATCTGATCGGCTTCGTCAACCTGCTAGTCGGCTTCGCCGTTAGGATCTCCCTCCGCCGTGTGCTAGGCCGTGTGCGGCCTCTGAACGATCTAGCCCCTATGGATGTGTGACCCAAATCGACGTCAACAGTTTATCGAAATTTTGCCTCCCACACCTTGATTATTCGTTTCGTAGTTGTTCACACCTAATTTGACAAGCCCCGTAAATTGCATGCACCGGATAGCGTTGTTTTTCTCGACGGTTTTGTTTTTACAATGAACAGAGTGGCGCACCGCTACTGGTTTCATTAAATAATAGAAAAAAGTTGTTGTAAGTGAAAAAGATAACAGAGAGGAGGGAGCTCAGGATACAAACGGTGTTAGAAAAAAAATAAGCCTCGCCATACAGATTAAAAATAGCAGATGTTGCGGTACTAATTTAATCTATTAAAAATACGTTAATAAAAATAAATTACATATTCTATAAGAAAACCATGAGACGAATTTATTATAACTAATTAATTCATCATTAATACATATTTACTATAACATAATATTATCAAATCATAGACTAATTAGTTTTAAAAATTCATCTCACCGAATTATCATAATCTACATAATTAAATTTTTTAGTTTATGTTTAATAATCAATATATGTGTCTCAATATTCGATGACACCAGTGTAGTCCTCGACCGTCCTAGACTCCTACGTAGTCCCCTGATTTGGTTATTTCCACTTTTGATATAGCATTCGTACGTGCACCACTGTTCTTGCGCGCTGCACTCCACTGCACACTGCAGAGCACTGGCTGATGCATGCACCAGAAGATGCGATGAAAAAGGGCGCTTCCATGTCAGCAGGGCCCCAGGCGTCAGAGAGCACGTACATGGACAAAGAGTGAAAGAGGTACTCCCTCCGTCCTGTAATAAATATAATTTTAGAGTTCAAAAATTGTCCAAAAATAAATACAATTCTACATACTTATAAGACAAGAGAACTCTATTTATCCTTTTGCACTTTTTCGTTTTTCAAAACGTAATGATTATTTTAATTTTACTAGTGTATTGGTAACCGTGTCTAATCCTAAAATTATATTTATTTTGGGACTGAACAAATTGACAAAAGGTGAAAAGGGGAAAACATGGGTAAATTGGATCGGTTGGACGTGTCGAACACCGTCACCGTACCATGCGGTGATTATCCATCAATCAGTTACTGATATGTCCACGATTTGTTTGTCTTCGGTTCTTTGCTACAGTGCCAGAAAAGTCAAAGCCGAAGGAGTAATGGATCATGGCTTCTTCTATGTTCATGTTCATTTCACGAGAAGAAGAAAAACATCTTCTATAAATAGTGCTGCTTTGCTTACATGCAAAGGCTCAAAATACCACTATCGAACAGAGCCAATAGGGCGGGTTGATGGCAAAATTTGTTATTCATCTTAATTCTTAAAGAATAACCGGGTGTTAAACCCTTTGCTCATTGTCCTTAATGTAATTTGTTGAGTGTTGGCGATCATGACTTAGAACACTTCCAACCATGATATCGCTTTTTTTTAAAAAAAAAAGACCCCCCCCCCCCCCCCCCCCGGCGCAGCAGTCCCTGCCACAACAATGACACAAGCCTCATGTAGATCGAGAGAAACATCAACACATTGCACACTGATTCATCCATATCATAGAGAGCAGAGGAAGAATCAATACATCACAGTAAATCGATTCATCGTATCAGAGCGGGGGAGATTCAACATACTCCGTATCTCTCTGTCACCACTGCATGCGCCTTGTGCTAGGGCCACCATGCATTGAGGCCACACGTTGGGGGTTGTCGTCACAACAACATGCATCTGGGAGTACCAACTCCAGGCCTGCGCATTGGGTTGAGAGTATAGCGAGGGGAGGAGAGGACAACGCGTGTGATTTGCTGGAGAAAGAGAGAAGGGAGAGGACAAGTGAGAGAGAGATGCCTAAGAGAGTATGACAGACATGAAGCTTGACTTAAATGAATTAAAATAAAATTTGAGGTCTTAGTAACAGGAAGTATTATCGGCTAGTGTTAAAATTTTGCAATGATACTATCACTGTTGGTTGGCGACAGTGGCGGAGCGTACAACCCAATCAGAGGGGGGGGGGGGCATTTTGTGCTCAATAAGAAGACACCTCACGCCCTCACGACACTCCTAAGAGTTTTGTAGGTTGACAAGAGCTCTGTTGTGGCATGCCAACTGTAGATCCATCTGCGGTGGGGTGGAGAGATGTATTGCAAATTAATTGTCGTGAACAATGAAGACACTGTCACTTAGACAAAGAAAAGCATAAAGAAGTATGGATTGTGTTGTTTACTAGGCCTACAGATTGCTGGTTAGTTGTCATGACTCTGTACTATTATTAAGTAATGATCTTGTATTTGAATTTCTATACCCTCTAAATATTATATAGACTTTAGAAAATTTATGAAGTCAAGAGGGGCCATGGCCCACTAGGCCCTCCCACTAAGGATGGCAATGGTTCGGTTTTGGGTCGGATATCCGCGGGTTTTGGGTTTAACGGGTTCGGGTTTGGTTAGGATTTCTCATCCAAGGTTTTCGGGTTCGGAGCCCCGAAACCTATCGGGTTCGGTTTCGGATTTGGTTTTACACCCGTGGATATCCAATGGATATCCGTTTAGAACTAAAACTCATGTTTCATAATATTCTAATGATAACTTATTTACTTAAATTATTAAATTTATTCTAAGTTGACTCATGAAATTATTTAATAATTATTATATCTTATTTATGCATGTGAGTATGTATATATATCACGTATAAATTTATAGAAAGTACATATTTCTCTTATTATGGTGTCATATGAAGCGGGTTTGGTTTTGGTTACGGATTATCACCTGAATCGGTATTCGGGGTGGTTTCGGGTTTGGGTGCACAGAGACTCCATCCGATCAGAATCCGACCTGTTGCCATCCTTACCCCCCACCGTAGCTCCGCCTTTGGTTGGCGACAATATCGAGCACCCAAAGCCCACCTATCTCTGCCAAAAACTGACATTAATATACCCAAAGCAAGTAACAGTGATGATATTGTACTCCTTCTATATAGAAAATAGAGATATCGTTTAGGACAACAACACGTTCTTCAAAGCATTACTTTGACCACTTGTTTTTTTTTTGAAAATTTGTTGTAAAAGTGATATATGTATATTTTTATGAAAGTATTTTCTTGATAAATTTATTTATATGATTTTTATATCTTTAAACTCGATAATTTAAAAGTTATTCATAATTTATATTCCTAATGTTTGACCTAAACCGTGTTCAAAATTATATTTATTTCCTATATAGAGAGAGTACTCGGTACCCACACCAAGCCTGATCTGATATTGAACCCTTAGGGTAACTAAGTTTTATGCACATCGAACAAAAAGGTTGGTTGGGTTACCACTTCGATTTAACTTAGGGTGGCCGTTTTCATTTGAGAGCTAGGGGAGGACGGGGAGGAGAAATTAGAGGTACTCTCCTCCATCTAAAAAAATGCATTCTAAAAGTAGTAATATGTTAAAATATGTCAAGTTTAACCAAATTTATATAAAAAATTACTATTTTATCATACTTAATAGATAGTATTAGATTTATCATGAAACATACTTTCATAATATATTTATTTAGCATTTTAAATATTAATATTTTTATTTATATATTTAATCAAACTTTTTTGTTCTTCAATGAATAATGCACCTATAATTTTTTACACTTCTATATCTCAAATGCCTAAATTTTAAGATGATTTCTAGCAACACTTTTGTACTAACAATTAGGAGAAGTAAATTGTTATTTTTGTGATTTGTTATTTGTCATTATGTGCATATCAAATTTTTATCCTTATCTGACTATAAAAATAATTATAAATTATTAAATTATCTTTATACCAATACATATCAAATTTTATGAGGTTTGTGTTTTTTCTAACGGTTTTTTATTCTTGAAATAAAAAATACAGATTATGTCCACAGAAATTACAACAAATTAAAACCATAATTTTAGTATGAACATATAAAATAAGAGTCACATGAAAGAAAATTAAATTTCAGGCACATTAAATTTAGTAAATCCTAATTTTTATTTATTAGACAAAGGGAGTAACAAAATAGGAGACAAAGGTACAATCCCGTCAAAAAATGATTGGAGAACATAAATAAATCTATTGAACTTCAAGGCACCCGATTCGTCTCCCTCTCATGAAATCCGTGGTAGATGTGGTTCTGGTTTCCTCGTTGCCCTAAAGATGAGCAATCGGGCCGTCCGCCTCGGGTCCAGACTAGCATGGCCCGATCGACCCGTGCCAACCAAGGCACGATAGACTAGGCATGGCCCGATCGACCCGTGCCAACCAAGGCACGCAGGCCTCGAGTCACACCATCAGCCCAGGCACGGTTCGATCAGAATACGGACCGACCCGAAGGCCCATCGGGCCCACCAATTCTGCTAGTGAAATATATATGTGTATATATTTAGATTTATAAATATATTATATTTCATATATTTATATATATGTATTTATACTTATATATACATGTGTGTATATATATATATATATTGAGTCGGGCGTGCCAACCCGTCGTGCTGAGGGTGCGGCCCAGGCCCAGTCCGCTATGGGCTTCGGACCGGCCCGAGCCCGACAGCTACCAGGTCGGGCTAGGCTTGGGGTCAGGCCAAAAAATCGGGCTCTGAACCGTGCTATCGGGCCTCGGGGTTTCTGATAATGTATATTGCCCATGGGAGACCACCATGTGCCACTCCTTTTCTAAGTAGCTTGTTTGGATACATAGGCTAAAATTTAATTGCTAGCTATCTAAACGGTCTACGAAAAGTTTAGTTGGATTAGTTTAGCTGGATTTAGCTATTCCAATTTCACTAAAACTAGCTAAAATTTAGTTGAGTTTATTAACTGAAGCATCCAAACACTCTAGCCTAATCTTATCTGAGAAACTTTTGGCTGACTATTGTCATATTAAAATTTTAGCTAGCTAAATTTTAGCCGAGTAACCGAAGCCCGTAGTTTCCTGGCAAACGGTTTTGCATGCACCAACCTTCGCCGCTGCTATTTTGGACCATGCCGGCGAGAAGTTTTTTTTCGTCCAAAAAGAGGCAAACTACTGAAACTGGTAGCCAGGAAGAAACGAACAGCATGGGTACTATACGCCTACAGGAATGCACAAGGGCACCTCCAACAATTGGCTTTTAAGCTGGCTCTAAGCATTTTTCTTATATTTTAATAGAGGAGAGAAAAGCTAGCTCTTAGTTAAGAGCTAAGCTCTTACACGCATCTCAAGGTCATGTGAGATTGTTATGTGGAATCATTCATGTTAAAAGTCATGTACTAAGAGTTAATATTGTTGGAGAAGTTAGCTTAGAGCTAGCAGCTGGCTCTAACCATTGCGGGTGCCCTAAGTGTGCTGTGTGCGTCATAAATTAAAAGCGGCAGCAGCCGAGTCCGGCATTGGGAGAAGCGGCAAGCAAAGCAACGGCCAATAAAGAAAAGGGGCTCACGACGTCGCCCCTGCGACCACACGGACTCCTCCAGCCTGGACGGGGCAGCGAGCACGAACACGCTCCTTGCAGTCGCGCACGGGGGAGCTTCCCGCTGTCTGCTCCGTGCGCGGCCGCTGAGCGGGACAAACACAGCGAGGAGCTCCAGCAGAGTGGCGGCAGCATGCAGCAAGACTGAGGAGTGAGAACTGAGAGAAGAGGCCTGCCTCTTTTCTTTGGTTGGGAGGCCACAAACTCCACCACGGGCCAATCCGCACCGTCGAAGGCGCTCTCGTTCGCTCGCCGCTTTCTTTAAAGTTCAAGCGCTCCCGCGGTGGAGGCCGAATCACCTCTGGGCACTTTGGCATCTGCGTCCACATCCCGCTGCATCTGCATCAGCATAAATACCCCCCTCTCACCGCCCGTTCCCACCTCCCCCTCCCTCCTCGCCGCTCCGGGCTGACCAAGGGCTCGCCGCCTTCTTCTCCCGTGTCTGTCGTCCGACTCCGACAGGGAAGGGATCGAAAGGCGAGATCTTGGGTCGGTTCGTTAGCGGCGGAGTTGGAGGCACGCACGCTGCGTACGTTGATGACGGAGCTGTGGATGGAGGTGCTGCCGCCGCCCTACTTCGCGGCGGCGCAGGCGGGCGGCGGCGGCGGGTGGTTCCTGCCGGACCGGCCCCGGCCCGGGGCGTGGGCGGTGGAGGAGAACAAGATGTTCGAGCGCGCGCTGGCGCGGGTCGACTGGGGCGCGCCGGATCGGTGGGAGCGGGTGGCCGAGTTGCTGCCCGGGAGGACTGCGGCCGACGTCGCCGCCCACTACGACGACCTGGAGAGCGACGTCGGCTTCATCGAGGCGGGCTTCGTGCCCTTCCCCCGCTACGGCGGTGGCGGCGGCGGCGGCGCGTCGCAGTCCGCCGGGTTCACGTTCGACTGGGACGGCGGCGCCGGCGGCAGCGACGCCGGAGGGCTGGGCTTTAAGCGCTCCTGCTACGTGGTTGGCGGCAAGCGCGGCGAGCGCGGGCCGGACCAAGAGCGCAAGAAGGGCATCCCCTGGACGGAGGAGGAGCACAAGTAAGCAGCCCCCGCCTACAGGTGGAAGTGGAACTTGATTGGGTGAAATTTCCATGGCTAATGATCTCCTCTGGTTGGTTGGGCACCGCACCGCACAGGCTGTTCTTGATGGGTCTGAAGAAGTACGGGCGCGGGGACTGGAGGAACATCTCGCGCAACTTCGTGACGAGCCGGACGCCGACGCAGGTGGCCAGCCACGCGCAGAAGTACTTCATCCGCCTCAACTCCGGCGGCAAGGACAAGCGCCGCTCCAGCATCCACGACATCACCACCGTCAACCTCCCCGACGACGACGCCGCCGGCGGCGGCGGCAACCCCTCGGCCTCGCCGCCCTCTGTGCTCACCTCCGCCTCCACCACGCCCTCGTCCACCGGATGCGGCCCGGCCGTCTCCGAGCAGTTTGGCGTCCTCGTCGACAGCAAGCCCCCGCCGCCGCCGCACCACCACCACCACTTCATGCCGCACCCCTACGGCAACGTGAAACTCGAGCCCGGCGTCAGTAGTTCCCATCACGGTGGCTTCCTGGACGACCCTGTTCTCATGCAGATGCACCGCGGCCAGCTGCAGCCTCCTCTCGGATGACTGACTGGTTTTCGCGCAGCAACACAGCAACAATTATTGGCTCTGTTGCGCGTGTCTGTTGTTGGTTTCAAACAGGCAAATAATAACATTTGGTTGGGTACAGCACATGTTTCTTGTTACAGATGATCTGGTTCATACAGACAGCTCCGAGCTCAGCACAGTCCGCAGCTGACCAGCGCTAGGGTTCTCTCTGCTGCAACTGAGCTGAGCTGAGCTCCCTGCCTTGCCGTGTGTTCCACTTCCAGAGACGGGAGGAAGAGGGGGAAAGAAAAAAAAAATACATGGACAGTGGGTTCTCTGCATTTCGTCTATGTGTAGTGTACATACAGTAAGCCCACGCCCGCAGTGAAATAATTTCCTACTGTAATTTGTTTCCTGTGTTATGGGAGGCACACTACTAGATGTTGTGATTACGCTAGCCTTTTTTCTTTGTAATGATGTGTTGATCGGTTAACGTCATGTATTTGGATAGCCAGTAGCATCAGCAGCATGCTGTGTTAGTGTCGTGTAAGGGTTTTTATCTCTATATAAGCTGGGGATGTATTAGCATCGGTCACTCTCTCATTGACCTGCCCTTTTGTTTGTTATTATATTAATTAGTTAGGCTCTGTTCACTCGAGCTAGTTGTTCAGTGGTTTTAATTCGTACAAATCAGTCGTGATACATTATTTTTCTCTCATAGTAAATCAGTCGTACTACACAGCCACTTTAAGCTCGAGCGGATGGATTGTAAGTAGTTTTCATCAGCTGTTTCCTGTCGCTTTTGATGCGATAAAACGGAACCATGACGCGGATGGATGTGGTTTTGTTGGAGGGACTCTAGAGATTGGTCAAGTCATCCGTCCCTGTGTTGCTGCCCTGCAGTACTTACTAGAATCTCAGCTAGGCAAACCTGTACTTTGATGGCTGAAAACCTGGTCTAGTGGTCTCAAGAACTGTACTTTGCTGGCGAAATGACAGCTTAGTTTCTGTCTTAGAAAATGGTCATATCACATTCTACATAATGACTGCAAATGTCCGAGATCAGGGGCAGGTTTTGTACTACTCCGTAGCACTAATATACTACTACATACTACTATACTAGTACTAATCAGCATCAGCTTTCCTGTTGGCCAATGAGAACAGAGCACTAGAGGTCCGGGCCTGATTAGTTTAGCTGGAATGGAGGTTGTACGTACCTTGCAAGTACCTTCCTTGACGTTGGTGGAGGAGGCACGGCTGGCACACACACAGGCAACAACAGTAGCGGGGGAATGATTTGGAGGTCCACCAATGGCGGAGGCACAAAGGCATCACATGCCCTCCAGCCGCTGTCCTCTTCTTTCCTTTCCTCCCGTCTAATAAAGCAGCGCCTCCTCCTCCTCCTCCTCCCCTGGCAAGGGCCAAGGGCGCCGGGCGCCGGCACCGAGCCCACACCCACAAACCACCACCACACCACCGAAAGAAACACGCACACGGTCGAAGTCGTCTTCTGTTGCCGGATGCTTCTCGGCCCCAACTTGCATTCCCCGGCCTCGCTCGGAAAGCCGTGGGTTTTCCAGTGGCTCAGACGTGCGGAGACGGGGGGGAATCGGACAGTTTCGGTGGCCGTGTGCGTGCGTGCGTGCGTGGGTGAGAACCAAAATGCCTCCAGGGAGAGGGAAAGGGGGGCTCAGCCTGATTTGATGCGGCTTTTTGCTCGGTTCCGCGGGGCGAAAAAGGCTGATTTGTTCCAAGGGGAGACGCAATCTTGGGAGAGAATTCTTGGCCTCCGGTGGTGGCCGTGGTATCTCCCACGCCCTGGACAACCGTAAGAATCTTCAGGCCCTCGTCGTGAAAGATGGGTGGAGTGGAGTGAGGCTTTCGTGTCCTGTCCGGTGGTGCTCGCTGTGATTTACACGAGCATTGGTCGGGTCCGAGGTCCGAGCATATGAATTTGATGGCTTCAATTATATACGTACCGATTTCTAGACGAGAGTTTTTAGTTGCAACCAAAAGATAAAATCAAAGGAATAAATTGGGCATTACAAAGGAAAGAGGAACCTGCAGGAAAGAGTATCGGTGATGGCGATGTTAACACAGAACTCACTACTGCTACTGGGACACAACAAGACCTCGCTGGTCTCGCTGTTCTCTATTGTGGCACTTGACTCAGCTCCAGCAAAAATGTGGCCATGTTTGGTACTGGTAGAACTGTATGCCTGGTTGCTCCATGCACTTCAGTAATGATCAATATTTGTATACTTTTTTCAGAATAAATTAGGCGCAAGTGAATGAATCTATTATATATTTTTTTTCTTTTTTTGTTCTGATTCCTCGATGGACTCGTTGCAAGGAGCCGTAGTCATCCTAACTAGGTTAATACAAGGTCTATATCTTACTCATGTCATGTGGAGTGTTAGGTCTTGTTTGACAAGGTTTCAACCTGCTCTTGCTCCTCCAACTAGGGATAAAATGCTACCTTAATCATCCTCATTAGTAATCTAGCTAGCTCCATATACATTGGTTGGTTGTGTCCCCTTCGTCCTCTGATCGTATTTTAATCTGTTGCCCTGCACACCTATCTCCGACACCGTGGCATTTGGCATTATACTTGCTACAACAGTAGGAGCATCAGAATTATTGTTTGTATGCTCAAGGCCAAGGACCACAATTGCAAGTTGCAACTGTGGGGCTGCAATGCTGCATGTAACCCCTCAAGTGGTGAGGAGCGAAGAATGCAAGGCAAGCAATACAGCACGAGCAAAGTGAGTGCCACCACCTTTGGCCTCACCTTTTGCTTTCTTTGTTCGCCTCACTACTGTCCTTTGATCTTTTTTTGCCTCGCTTGGAAATGGCAACATAATACTTGCGATTATTATCTGTTAGAATTTGAGGAAACATAACTATAAAAATCATTTTTATATCTTAACTAATATATTTGTGTATTCTCTTTAATTGTTTATTATGTACTAAAACAATACCATACATATATACAATATAATATAATAACCTTGATCAATCTAGTTGTGTTGAATTTATTAATCACTCTATATGTTTTTTTTCATCTATCTATATCCATAGTTTTCCTACCTATGCATGAGACCTCCATGCATTTTTTATATGCATTTAATTGAAACATTTGCTTAAGTTATGTTGGCTCTTATTGCAGCCTATTTTCTCATAATTTTTTTTATATTTGTTAGTTACTATGTTTTTACCCTAAGGATAAGTTTAGGACCTGTTTGATAGGGATTCACCATAAAAAAAATAGATCTGAGATTCACCGTGAATTAGATCCATAGTGGATCTCAAATCCACCAGAAAATTGTTTGGTTAATATAGCAACTCTAGATCCACGTATAATCGAATTTTGCATGGATGGTCTATTTTGTCCATAGGATAGGATCACACAATGCAGTTTTAGAACTATAAATATAAATCTTTTCCCTTACAGGTTATTTGAAAATAGACCTGATGTCAATGTATGTCATCCATTCTTCCTTTACCGACAAAAAAAATTCACAGCAGGAGAGTAGACGCAAGGCAACGTTTGTGCAGCTGGCAGCGGGGCGGCCATGGCAGCGCGTGGGGCCAGCGAGGGGCAGAGTAGGGCCAGTCGGCGGGCGACGTGAGCGGCGTGTGGCCAGGCGGGCATGGGTGGGTGTGGGCGGTGGAGAGAGAGGCAAGGTAGGGAAGAAAAAAAAAAGAAGCGTCGGGGAAGAAAGAACGACATACAAAAAAAAATAGAACGAACCAGTACGTAAGATTAGGTGTGTAGTCAGTGGTGTAGAGGGTAATTTCTTTTAGATTTATCAAACTGAATTTATGGAGCACCATTAAGACCCCCTAGATTTCACATTTTGGTGCATCCGGATTTGGTGTATCTAGAGTATTTGATAAACTTTTAGTGATCTAAGCTCCTAAATCTGGATTTGGACTCTTGTTCTTATTGCACATTTTATTCAAATGCAGTCACAACGATGGTATAAACGTGACTTACTACACCATGAGGAGACAACGGTGCTAGCATCAAGAGGATATTATTGTTTAGGCCAACAATGGAGGTTTAAAACTTTCGCCCGGCCTTGTTTGCTCGAACTTATTGACAGCTAATTTCCGTTGTTTCAAAAGTGTTCTACGAGAGAATAATACAAACTAGGTCTGATAATTAAGTCAACTTATAAGTTTAAGCGAATTGGGCCACCGCAAATTGTCCGGGGCAACGGCGGTGCAGGGTGTCGGTTACTTGTGTAGTCGTGTTAGGGTCTATTTGGTGGAGTTGTGCTTTCTGATTCTTTTGTGTAGTGATTCTGTGGCTGAATGTGATTATGTGATTCTTTTTGGTTCTTTAGCATAAACTCTCAAAATTAGAATGAAGAATCACTTCACTGAATCAGGATAAGCTATTTTTTTAGCTCTCTAATTTTTAATTAATTTCAGAGAATCACTTCACAGAATCAGCAAAAACTCACTTCTCGAATTATGAAATGATTATTCGTGAGAATCCGCTGTGCGGGACCGTGAGGCGTTAGCCGAGTGCTCTCGGCGTTGCCGGGTGCTCATTGGGCGGCGGCTGGCGGGTGCTATGCGGTCGCATCGACGTCGCAGCGCTTTTGGGCACCATGCGTCGGCGTCCGTAAAATCATCGAGCGCAAGGAGGATTCAGATTCCCATGGTGCACTCTGCAAATGGGCGTATAATTGAACCCGGACTAGGCGTAGAGAGGGGCTCAGCGCAGAGATTCCAGATTCCGATTCCGCCTCCCTCCTCCTTTGACGCGTCGGACTCGAACCCACCGAGAGCAAGCATTGCGCCGAGCATAAAGACAACTGAGTACTGTATGTTGTCAAAAAAAAAAGGACAACTGAGTAAGCATTGCACTGAGCACCTACGGTGGCTACTGGATGCATGATCTATATACTCCCTCTATTCATAAAAACATATAACTGTGGGTTCCGTGTCCCAAAAAGTACTTCATGTTTAACTACGTTTCTAGTAAATAATATTAATATTTATTAATTCAAATAAATTTATTATGAAAGTATATTTCGTAATTAATCTAATGACGTTTATTTGATATTATAAATATTAATATATTTTATCTATAATTATTTAAACTTAAAATACTAAAACGTTACACTATACTATAATTGTATGTTTTTTTTCGACGGAGGGAGTATTTTACCGTAACTATTTGATGCAACCCGATCGCACACCCCTGTCCAAGCATGACAAAACGTGATGTTGTGTTTGTCAAGAACTTACCCGGCCCTGACCCGTCTTTAAGTTTGTCCTAAACCGAACTACTCTAAACCTAATCGTATTTGTATTTATATTTATATAGAGAAAAAATATTAATATTTAGAGCATCAAAGAGATAAACTATATATATAAAGCACATTTGATAATAAATCTAATGATGCTCATTTGACACCATAAATATTGCGCTTTTAAAAAACCAATCAAACTTAGTGTAGCTTGACTTTAGAAACGTTGATCAAACTTAGGATAGCTTGACTTGAGCAGCTTAAAATCCACTAAATTCAACAATGGAGGGAGTATACACTAATTAAGTTTGTATGCATTGTAAAGCATCAGGTCTGAAAAATGAAGTTAAAATACTCCCTCCGTATATGAAATAGATATCGTTTAAGACAGTGACACGGTGTCGAAAACATAACTTCGATCACTTATTTCTTCGAAAATATTTGTTGTAAAGTGATATATGTATATTTTTATGAAAGTATTTTTCAAGACAAATTTATTTATATGATTTTTATATCTCTAAACTCAATAATTTAAAAGTTATTTATGATTTATATTATCAATGTTTGACTTAAATTTTGTTCAAAACGACATCTATTTCCCATTACTTGGGAAGCATTGCAAATAAAATACTTGAAAACCGAGACATAAAGCCCGACTGCTTAGGGCGTCTCCAGTGATTAGCTCTTGGCTAGCTCATAGAATATTTTCTTATATTTTAATAGGAGAGAGAAGAGAGCTATCTCTTGTTCAAGAGATAGTCTCATACACACACTTCGAGATTATGTGAGAATGATAAGTGGGGTCATTTATATTAAGAGCTATGTGCTAAGAGATAGGTTATTGGAAGGGTTGTCTCTTAGAGTGCTTAGAGCTAGATACTAGCTCTTATTGTTGCGGATGCTCTTAGATAGACTAACCTAATGCCGATTGCCAATGGTAGCCCTCCTTTACCCCCTTTGAGAATTCATGCCCAGCACGCGCCCCCATCGAAAGGGGCCACTTCGTCTCCTTTTCCCAAAACGAGGGGAAAGCACAGGTATCTACGGCTAGATTTGGTGGAAAGAGCTAGCTTAGATCAGCCCGGCCAAGTAGGTACAGCTAACCCCGCACTGAGGGTCACGTTTTTGGCTCTGCAGGCAGTGGTGGTGACACTTGACATGCGCACTGGCACTGCCCCCGCCATGCGCGCGCGCGGTAAACAAATGCGCTTCATCACCGACCAGTCTCTAGTCTATTCGCAAGACGAATGAATTATTGGTGTACTGTATGTAGTAGGTAATAGGTGGTGTAGTTTCCCGGCAGGAGGCCGCGGGTAGTTTACTCCCACTACGATCACAATACTCCCATCTCCGTGCCTGCCTGTTGTGCGGGTGCCACTGGCAATGAACATTGCTCCCTTGATCTCTTGCTTGATCAGAAGACAACAGCAAATCAGCAACTACTACTTCAAAAGTGCGATCTACCTCTACAAGAACATGCTGGCATGGCAGGGCGTTCCGTGACACACACACAGACGTATGGAGTAGCTAGTATATTACCCCTGTGTGTGACGCAAGCTGTAACGGTTGCGCCCAATTATCGGCGCTGCTACCCTGTGACAGCAGTGCCCTGTGATGCAAAGCTGATATTACTGCACTACTACTCTGCGCGCAGCCGAGCCAAGTGGGAGGAGCAAACAGGTCAAGTGGGGGTGGGGGGGGGGGGGGGGGGGGGGGAGAAAGAGGTCCAGGTCGAGATCAGTCGCCTCAGCATCTCGTGGCAGTCAGATGGCAACGGAGCACCAACTGAACACTGACCGCCGCAGCGACGTCATCCGGTGCCGGGGCATCGTCGGTCGCTATCGCCAAACAGGCAGGACGGCAGGCAGGCAGCGGACCCGGACGAGAGCAGCCAGGCCTGCAATAAACGGGAGGGCATCTTCGTTGCTTCTTCCGTCTGCTTGCAGTTGCAGTAGACACTAGAGAGAGACTCCAGAGCTGCATCAAGGGCCGTTCGAACCAGCAATTCAGCAGCAGGTAGCCATCACCCGTAGCCAGGGGACCGGCCTCCACGGCTCCACCTCCCACAACTGCAACTGCAACCATTATATTACAAAACGCACCTGCTGTGGTGGGCTGTCTGGCCTTTGAATCTAGCAGGACGACGCCTATATGTATTCTCCTAACACACTCCTTTCCAAGCAACGGATAGAGCCGAGCGTGCCTGCAAATTGTAAACACTTGGATCGTGTCACATATGCTGATTGTTTCTGCAAAGCGGGAATGGGAGGAGGAGGGACCATGCATCCGATTATTTTGTTTTGTGCAAGTTGAAAGTTGAAACCGTGGGGATGCTGCACATGCATGCGTGACGCGAGGAGAGAACCGAGACCCAGATGGATGGACGGATGGCTCTCAATAATGGGCACATGCCACGAGAACGAGACTGAGAATGGGGAACACCACTGGGGGAGTAGAAACAATTGGTCGTGATGTGCATGCAGATTCAGGCGCAGCAACTCTTGACTCTGGCGTGCTGATGGTTCGCAGGTGCAGGGGCTTGCTACACGGTCAGCTGTCTCGTACATCGTCTCATGCAGTGCCACGTAGGATTTTTGTTGATGTGGAGGAAAGAGAGAAGCGAAAGAGGAAGAGGTCGTTGTTTCGCGAAACAACCACCTCATGAGCTAAAATTTAGGACTACAAGACAACTATTCTACCATTGTATGAGTTGTTGTTGTCATGCAACTCACAATTAATTTTTATTCTATCCATAAATTAAGGAATAATGAGTTGCTATGAGACAACTTAAAAAACAAATTATTGTACATATCGTCTACTAAGTCGTCTTAAAATTACGTGACACTATATGAGACCACCTACGAGACAAGACCAATGTACTTGCCCTAACAAAGCCTCTACCAGATTTTGTTTTTCTTTTTTGGAAAGTTTTGGTTCTTAACCCTGACAATTATTGACAGCATAAGAGTTGACACACTGTAATCCACTAATCCTGCTGCTTTCCTTCACGTGAAACCGATCTAGGGTCCAATAGTAAGATGCGCTAGGGAATTTAACATACACGAGTGACGCTGTCCTGAACATCGTTACCGGTGGCTAACAGTCTTACCTTTGTTCAAATTTGAATGAACCTTTGCGCAAAAAATTTTTTTTGAATGAACCGGTGATAAAGTGAAAGGTGTTTCCCATCCTTTTTTCTGTTTCCCATTCCCTAGTCCAGATTATATAGGCAAACAGCCCCTGGAGGAGTTGATAAAATGGTGATTGCACCGGACCACAAATTAGATCATGCATGATGCCTGTCACAGATCTGTGAACTTTCGCTGAGCGCAAAAGGAAGTCATCTCATGTTCATTCGCCTTGTATTACCAGATATTGTGCTTCCTATATAAGATCCTAGTATAAAGTAAGTGGAATTTCGTTTTCGTTCTCACCTTTGTTCCTTTCTATTCCTTTTGGCCATTGCTTCCCTTTTTATTTCGTCCTTATCCCTTGGCATGGATTGTAGCGCTCTATAGGCCTTGTGAACTTCTAAGTCTATAAATATAACATATACTTCCTATTCTATTAAAGTATTTAGGGAAATGAATGGCAAAATTTCCAGCAATCTAACTTAACACTAACGGCCCGTTTGGGTCCCTTTATTTTGGAGGATT
Source organism: Coix lacryma-jobi var. lacryma-jobi (assembly GCA_009763385.1). Taxonomy (NCBI): domain Eukaryota; kingdom Viridiplantae; phylum Streptophyta; class Magnoliopsida; order Poales; family Poaceae; genus Coix; species Coix lacryma-jobi. The sequence goes on from CM019826.1 coordinate 22,160,558, forward strand.
TAGAATTCACTCAATAAACTAGGCTATTTGTCATGAAATTTGATATTTCATCACTTTCCAAAGTTCACGTATAGGTCTATCTCAAATTTATAGGGTGGGAGAGGAAAATGATTTTATAGATCATTATGCTATATTTCTACTTTGTAACTTATAACACTCTCTCCAACTCACTCCCCAACGGTAGAAATACAACACATGAATATCTCTTTTATATAGGCAACAATAATATACAAATCTAATCCATATATAATCATATTAGCTTAATTAATAGTATGTGTCTAAATTATGATTCTTAAAATGAATTCAATTTCAAGCATCCAAACGGGTATTAAAAGGAATTCACTATCTATTTTGTTAGAATTAGGGCACGTTTCTGACTGTAGAAGTCACAAATTACGTTAGCCAAATATTAGCAATCCAGTGGAAAACCTGTCACTAGAAGCTGTGCCACAGAGGTTTATACTAACTGCCATTAGATTCACAACAAGAACAACACAAAAAGGAAAGAAGCTATACATATTTAAGGCCTGTTTGGATCCCACCTACTAAACTTTAGTCACTTTTAATGGCTAAAATGTCAAACACCCCCACTAAAAGGGACTAAAAAGCTTTTTTAGTTCCTTTTAGTCCCTTTTAATAAGGATGTTTCTATTAAAAGTGACTAAAGTTTAGTGGGTCCAGACAGCCCCTTAGACAAAGTTGTTTCTTGAAAAGCAAGAACAACAGTTATTTTGGGATGGAGGGAGTATGCAGAACTATTGAAGCATGGATGCTTCATACTCTCAATACAGGTAAAAGGTTGCTCTTTTTTAATATACTCAAATTTCAGGTTAGGTCGTTTAAGATCTGGAAAATAGAAGTCAATTCATTTAGACCAAATACATGCAACCTCTTGCATTATGAGCTTTGTCAACTGAACTTTTACCTTTGGATAACGCAGCTAAATTTCTTACTACATGCTTCTTGCAGTTCATAATTTTACTATACTAAAAGTACAAAAGAACTAATAAATCATCTGAAGAGCTTACAGAATTACCATGCAGCCATTTCATTAAGAAATGCATAAAGAGCAGCGCTGCTCAAAGGCTATAGTAAAGAATCTTCACTTGAAGATCCTGTCAAATTCAGCTTCGCAGTATGTTGTAATCCTAAACTATCCAAAATCAATGCTGCAGGAACAGGGTAACCTGTAAATTATGTGGAATTAAAAGGCTAAGTAGTATAATGGCACCTTATACGTAAGCAAATGATAAAAAAAAATTGCAAATTAAGAATAGCATCAGATGTCTCAATTTCCTCAAACCCCAGCTATGGTTGGAAATGTTCTTCAAAACCCAGCTATGGTTGGAAATGTTTTGGCAGTCTCACACCTGATGAAAAGCTTGGTGCAAGGAAAGATGTCCTTCGGAGTGGAACAAGCGAGAGAACACTTACAAAGAATAATGTCTTCCAGCAGGAAACAAATGCTTGATGCTGAGCCGAAGATGTATTGCCATTGATAAATCTGTTAAACTTCTCCCAAATCCAAGTACTTATCTCAGATTCACCGTAACTACCGTAGTAGATGAGCAACTTTGAACATCAAAAGAAAGTAGGAAACACAGGAGAGTGTGCTGCCAACAGATACTTTTGCACGAGAATCATTGTAACTGCCATAGTAGACGAATCAGCCAATGAGTCAAAGACAGTCTGCAGATATGATCCATGAAATGAAACACAGGTGTTGACAATGCTACCAAGACAGCAGAGATAATATGCCTGAGGTGTGATACCCTATTTTTCATGTACCATTTCACCCGGACTGTTTCGTTTCATATGGAACATATGCCAGCAAATCAGTTGAGATTTGTGATACTTGCAGTCTTGTACAGTGTGGAGTATGGGAAGAGCCTCAAGGTTAAAACATATTTCCAGAAAGCAGTCAGCACCAACCAATAACTACAAGGTGACAATGTATTGAAAAGTAGTAGTAGATCATTGCTGAAGAATTTTATTGCTCTGAAGCCTTCCGAGTAAACTGTGTTGCAGGAGTCCACTTAGCAGTGCTTGGATCTTTTACACCAAGAGGAAATGTGATACTCCGTACTAAGGAATGAGCCTAGTGCTCAAAGACGTCATTCAGAACAACTGATAGTTCCGTTCAATTCTACACCCAGTGTATCAGGCCTGAACTTTAGTATGATGATATACACCAATCCTTTCTCCTCCCATTTATTAGTTTGCTTCCAGAAAGATTTTGATGAAGAAGGCACCCCTCACTGGTAAGGGAAACAGTACTATGAAATTGAAGGAAGTGCACTAATCTTGAAACGTGACAGAAAGAGAAACTAAAATATAAGGGAAGAATATAATGTTTTCAACACAGTATAATGCATACTACCACAGTACATTATTTTGTTTTAAGTTCCAATAGCCAATGGATACAGCACAGAGATTCAAATGTACCAAATCAATAATAAAGTTGCGCTGAATCATCATCACTTCGAAACATTTTCAGCCCATATCCAACAGGGAATAGCGGGTCATAGTTAGCATCTCCAGCATTTATAGGCAATTGATCAACAGACCTATACCATGTCACAGGCAATGTGCCGACAAAATCATGATCTCCAAAGAGGCAATCGGTAATTCCCATGCCCTCAGTTCCAGGAAGCCAGGCAGCAACTAGAGCTTCTATCTTTTCCAAAACTTGTGATTCAATAATCAATGGCCTTCCAGATATAACAATCACTAGGGTAGGGATTTTACTAGCAACACAGGTGATAAGGTCAGAGCCATTAAACGGGATACTAAGGTCAGTTCTATCTCCTGTCCATTCAGCATATGGAACCTCTCCTACCACCACGACTGCATACGAAAAACCCCCAGTTTCAATCATAGCTTCTGTTGGGCATTTCTCATACACAACTTCAGTTTGCATTCCCACTGATTCTTGTATGGCCTCCAATATGCTTGTACCTGTTATTTAGATTCACGTTAATAGCTGTTTTTCAAAAATAGGATATTTTACTACTTTGATCAAATAAAGATGGAGATGTTCTTTTAGAACAAATAAATCTGTGAGGGAGGGAGGGCAGAGTGTATAAAGTAACGGGAAAAGCAAAGTAACGAGAAAGGCATAGATCTACTCAAGGGAAAACCACAACATTTATCTACTCAAGGGAAAATCACAGCATACTACTTCAGTGATCCAATATAAAACAACTTAAGCCTGCTTTTCAAAGCAGCAAGTTACCATTTATTTTCATCATGGCAATTAAAAGTGCTATATGGATTATCAAAACAAGTTTACAGCTGGAGTTCCCAAACAATAAACAATTCATTCAGGATTAGGGTTACTCACTCAATAATCATCACTTCTTTCAGAACGATTATAGCCATACTAGTTCAAACATCAAGAACAAGTGAAGTACCCAGTCACTCTATTGTTGAGGACAACTGTATCGTCTAGGTCAAACAATTGATTGATACAAGTACAGAAGAACTTATAACTGCAAAATATTTATTTTAGCGAAGCAGAGTTCCTTCTTACCGAGAGTTATTTTTCCACTGTCTCCATGCCATGCTATTGTCCACCCACCACATTGATATCCAATATCGTCAGCATGTGTTCCTGCAACCAGTATTCTTTTCGCATCTTTGGCCAGTGGAAGGAATGGCTCCTTCTGATCCTTGCCATTTTTCAGAAGTACCAAAGACTTGCGAACAGCCTCACGTCCTAGTAATCGATGTTCCTGAAAGATCAGCATATTGCCTATCGTTAGTGACATCAATTTTGAGATGGCCCAAACAGAAACATACGCAGAAGTTTGAAAGAAACCAGAAGCATGTTACCTTACAGCCAACTATGTCCAGTAGAGATTGGTCTGAAAATGGATGCTCAAACACTCCAGAAATAAACTTAACCCTCAGAATTCGCTCAACAGCGTCATGAATCCGAGACATTGGTATCTCCCCCGCCTCCACCAAGAAAACAATATCATCCAAAAATTTCTCAAACCTGTGAGGTATCATAATCTGTAGATTGCTCAATTTAGGCAAAACCAACAGATGACTGAGGAATGCATTTCATGTGAACGCAGAAATAACCATATACCATGTCCATTCCTGCATTTACTGATTGTGCAATGCAATAGCGATAATCAGACCCTCGAGGCTTTTGTGGCTCACAGATCCTGTCAATGCCCTCCCAATCTGAAATGAGAAAACCCTGAAACAGGAGGTTAGACACATTAAATTCAAACCTAAGCTTCAGTCGTTATACAAAATGATGGCAATAGGCTCAGGTACCTTAAAGCCTAACTTGCCCTTCAGAACATCCGTCAGCAAGTAGTGACTTGAATGCAAGGGCTCCCCATTCCATTTAGAGTAGGACGCCATTACTGTTGCCACCCCTTGAGATATACAATCAGGGTAAGGTGTCATATGGATCGCTTCCAAATCGTCATAGGAGCAAATGGCGTTCCCTTCATTCACCCCCTTGTCCGTGCCACCATCCCCTACGAAATGCTTAGCGCAAGCGAGTACATTCGCCCTACAAACCACACCGACACATTTCCACAAACACGTCGTGGGCATATGGGGAACACTCTAAACATCTCCACTGAAGTACCTTGGCGAGGCGAGGAAGGGATAACCGTGAGGATGGTCTGCTGGCGGCTGCCCCTGCAGACCGCTGACGATGGTGGTCAACGAGCGCACGATCTCTGGGTCCTCGCTGTAGCTTTCGTAGCATCTGCCCCACCTATGATCGCGACAGACCTAGCATACACGAGGCCGGAGGCACAGCATCAAGGAGATCCCGCACAAACGCCAATTCTTAATCAGGAGAGGTTTGAATTTTACTCACGGCGACGCAGGGCGCGAAGGCCCAGTGGATGCCCGTGGCGCGAACCTCGAGCGCCGTCGCCTCGCCGATCCTACGAGCGAGCTCTCCGTCCCTGTGAGGTCAACATTAATACGGTTGTGTAACGGACAAGGTAGTACAGTGACGCGGGCGCGCGGCCATCGCACATAACTTGATCCGCGTGGACCGAATTGACCAGTACCTGGAGGCGCCGAGACCGACGTTGTGGGGGAACACGGTGGCGCCGTAGACGTTGTTGTGGCCGTGGACGGCGTCGGTGCCGTAGAGGATGGGGACGCCGAGGCGGGAGGAGAGAGCGAGGCGCTGCATGCCGTCGACCATGGCGGCCCAGTCGGCGGGGGATGCTCGCTCGCGGGGCGTGCTTCCCCCGGCGTTGAGGACGCTGCCGGCCCCGAGCTCCGTGAGGGCGCGCGGCGTCGCGACGGTGCGCTCGATCTGGGCCATCTGCGCCGCCTTCTCACGCAGCGTCATGCGGCCCAGCAGGTCCTGGACCCGCGCCTCCACCGGCGCCGATGCGTCCCTGTACACCGGCGCCGCTTCGCCTCGCGCCTCCGGCGCCATCGTGCGGGTGAGCAGAAGAAAGCGGAGGCGGAGGAGATGGGTGTTGTGTTGGCCGATTGCGAGGCGATTGGATTTGGACACGCGAGGGAAACAAGGTGGAGGGCGTAGAGCGAATCGAGACTATGAGATGTTTGGTCGCGCCACTAGAGAGCTAGAGAGATTGCCGTTCGAAATCGTCAGCGGTTCTGGGACCCGCCCGTCGCCGTCGTTAAATGAATGAACTGATTTTGATTTGCCATTTAATTGATCCGTTTATATACTCCTTTCAGGTAGAAAATAGAAGTCATTTAGGACAGCGACAAAGTCTCCAAAATTAACTTTGATTATTTATTTTTTAGAAATATTTGTTATAAAGTGGTATTTATATATTTTTTAAAAAGTACCTTTTAAGATAAATTTATTTATATGATTTTTACATCTTTAAACTCAACGATTTAAAAGTTATTCATGATTTATATTTTTAATATTTGACTCAAACCTTGTCCAAAATAATTTCTATTTTCTATATAGAAGGAGTATATACACACACAAAATAGCGAAGTCAGTTCGATGACAGTGCTTGTGCATTAGACCAGTTTTAGGTCATTTTGAAGTTTCATTGAGTTTATGAGCATTAAATACACCGATGTAACACTATATTGGTGAAGAGATATGATGATAGTTTTATGTGAGTAGAGATAGTTTTATAAGATAAAACTTTTTTACACTGTTTCTAAAATATGGAGGTGTTGAAAACTGTAACATGAACTTAGCACTAAGGATGACATTAGTGGAAGTTTCATTGCTCAGTTTCTAACACACTCAGATGTTTATAAAACTAATTCTACTCCCATAAAACTTTTATTATCTCTCTTTTATTAATACAGTGTCATGTTACTATATCAGCGTATTTAATATGCATGAAACTACACAAACTTCTATTGAGGTTAGCCTCAGGGAAAAGTAAGTGTTAGGCAATGTTTGGTTTTCTATATGTATAGTATTTGACACCGATAATAATGCAGCTTTCCTATTTGATATTGAAACTAAAATAACCGCCGTGGGGAAATCTAGTACATATTGGAAATCTAGTCCCTTTTGGAGTTTCCATTCGTCAGGAAATATATTCCTTTTTGCTAATCTTGGTGATGCAAATGAGCATAGCGTCGTGTTGAACTGTTTAGTTGCACATAACCGCTGCTTGCTTTAATTCTCTTCAATTATTGCTAGTGTTACTTATGGTAGCTAGGGATGCCAAAAAAAAAGACATGTACGGAAAGCCTCCGCGACCTTGTAGACAGGTTTTAATGATCAAGCCTCGACGAAACATCACCTGTGTCTTTAGAAGCAAATCAACAGTAAAAGTAGTTTTTGGCTCTATTCGGCAGGACTTGTGAGCCGGAAATAAGCTGAAACGATTGATTTGCATTGAGAAGAAAATACTATTCTATAGCTAATTTATACAGATTAAAGTAGGCTTGTAGCGTAAGGGAATATAGCCTTTATTTGACTGCGCTATGTAATTAGGAAATTCTTTTTCCAGCCTATTGTACTGTGATTTAACATTATATATTAAATATTGTTTTCAAAAGCAAAATAATCAAGCCTGCTGGTTCTAGTATTAAAAAAAGGCACTGAGCCACTTTGGCAGAAGCCCTGAATTTAGTACTACCTTCGTATAGATCTCCAAATGGACGGCCCGGAACTATATCGGTTCGGGCACTATTCGGCCCGGTTCTAACGGGTCGTGCCTTGTCGAGCCACCGTATCAATCGTGTCGTGTCGAATAGGGTTGTCGTGCCTAACCTTTGATCGTGTTGTGTCATGTTGAATGGTCTGTCGCGCCTCCCAAGCTCGCCGTGCCGCGTCATCACCGCCGCACGCGGGAGACGTGCCCGGTCGCGCACCGCTGCCATGTCAAAGAGAGAGGAGCAGGAAGAGAATTGCGGCTAGTGAGTGAGGAAAGAGAGGGTTAGCTAGGATTTGAGGTATACTTTTCTTTATATATGTCATTTTATCTCGTCCAACGGTGCTAGTCCCTTATAAAGTCATCTGACGGTGGAAATAATCGTGTCGCTATCGTGTCGGCCTATTAGTTGTGTCGTGCCCGTGTCATGTCGTCGTGCTAAACCTACGGCCCAGGCACGGCACTACGCTCGTGGTCGTACCGGCACAAACACTATAACCTTCGTGTCGTGATGTGCAAGGGCCGTGTTTTTCGGACCGTGCCCGTGCCAGCCTATCGGGCCTGGCTCATTTGGACATCTATATACCTCGGTCCTAAAAAGAATACAACTATGAGTTACATATCGCGTAAGAGGGTTTGACCAAATTTCTATTAAATGATATTTATATTTATAGCTACAAATTATTTTATTATAAAAATATATTTTATAACTAATTTAATGATATTTATTTTGTTATTATAAATATTGATACTTTTTAATCTATAATTAGTCAAAGTCAAATAGTAAAATATGTTACTGTGTTATAATTGGTCAAAATAAGATACTCCTAGTTAAGATAGTGCAACAGTATGAGGGCAATCTCAGAGGAGTTTCATACACATTAAATAGGATGTCACATCAACTTTTGAATGAAACTAGGAGGAGAGAGAAGAGAAACGTTTTATCTCCATGAAATCTTTGAACGTTGTTTCCAAAACGGTAAAATCTTGGTGAACCCCCCTCCCCCTGAGAGTGTCATTGTGTTTGATCTCGTACAACGCGTGTGGCTCAAAAGAGGAAAAGAATAGAGAAAGAGGGATAATGAGACCACGAAGCATATGAAGTTGTGCATTAAAACTGTACATTGAATGAGGGATTTATTTTATCTGTGATTTCATTTGTGTTAGAAAACGAGAGATAAAACTGACCTGAGTACGATCCTCCACTAGGCCTTGTTTAATTTCCTAAAAAAATTTAGAACAGCTATTATAGCACTTTCGTTGTTATTTAATAAACTTTATCTAAATATGAACTAACTAGGCTTAAAAGGACGATATATACATACTAAAAGTGTAATTACTTATTTTTTTATTTATATTTAATGCTCCAGGCATATGTCTAAAGATTCAATGTAACGAAAAATTTAGAAAATTTTGGGTGTTTTGGGAAACGAACTAAACGGGATGTACGAACCGATAAATGCAGTCTCGCACAAGGCCTGTGGGTGCGGGATCATGTGCATTGCCTCGATGTCTGGATCTCACTGATCCTCGTGTGTCGGATCAGCGACGCAGATGCACATGGCCGCATGGGGGTCATGGGAAACAGAACTCTCTTTTGACGAGCGTTCTTTTTGAGCGAACGGTATGACAGCGCCTCACGTTTCTTTTTTTATTCATTTTTTCCTTCCTCTTCCGTCTTGCGCACGACTCTATAGATGTTCAACGGGCTGGCCCGGCACGGCACGCCGTGCCTCTCGGGCCGTGCCTAAGCAGGCCTCGTGTCTGGCCAACAGCCCAGGCACGGCCTGTTGGACCGATTTATGGACCGGGCTGGCCCGAAAAGCACGACCTGTAGAGTAGGACGGGCCAGCCCGAGACCCACAACGCTGTTGTGGCGACAGTGATAGCGCTCGACGTTGACGCCGGAGATGGTGGAGCAGTTGCCGGCCGGCTAGGCGGAGCCAGCTCGAGGTACCACCGACCGACGGCGCGGAGTAGCGAGCACGCCGGCGAAGCTCGAGGATGGCGTGCTCGCTCCCGAGCCATGGCCACGCGGACTCAGTGCCTCTCGAGTCCCATGGGCGAGCGGAGGAGACATCGGCGGACAGCGGCAAACAGAGAGAGAGAGAGGCATCCCGCCGCTATGTGTCCGCGCGAGGACGCGACGTCTGCTACCGCGGACCGTGGGGAGAGGCGCAAGTGCGGCGCGATTGCGGCGTGGGGAGAGGCGCAAGTGCGGCGCGATTGCGGCGGATCTGGAGTGAAGGGGAAAGAGCGGCGTGGGAAGGGGCGCGGATCTGCGAGTGGAGGAGAAAGGCGGCGTGGGAAGGGAAGGGTCGCGCGTGCGACGTTCGCTGCGGTTGCGGTGCGCTGTGGGGCTGAGAATATGGCCGAGTGCGTCAATGGCCCATTAGGGTTAGGGTTGGAATTGGGATGCAGGTTTTTAGCGGGCCTCTGTCGGGCCTGTGCTTTTTTACGGGCCGTGTCGTGCCAGCCCACGTGCCTGGGGTGCGGCCCAGGCACGGCCTGCCCTGCGTGTCGGGCCGGCCTGAGCCCACAGCCACCGGGCCCGTGCCGTGCTTGGGCCGGGCCAAAATCACGGGCTCCGTGCCGGGCCAACGGGCTCGGGCCACATGGACATTTATACACGACTCCATATACCAAGACCCATGCAACCGTATCTGATTCCTTTTCCACGCGTGGGGATGGTTTTTAAACAATGTTGTTGTTGTTTCTCCCTTCTTTCTCATCTCTCTCCTGCCCTACTCAGGGCCACCGCGGGCTCTTCGCTTCCCTTCCGGTGACCGCGGCCGGCGACCGCCACTCACCCCCACCACGAGCGTTCTAGGCGACGACCTCGTTTCGCTCCTCCTGCTCTCGCTCCAGCTTTCGTCCCCCGCTTTTCAGGGTCGTCTATTTGTTGCGATACGGTTGGAGGAATCGTTGATCTATTGCATTGTCTTTGCGATTTGGTGCGTGTTCTTCCAGATTAGTGCAAGGTATTGCTGAGATCTCCTTTTCTCTCTATTTCCGTATGATTTTGCATTGTTGGTGGATTCGATTGGAATTAGTTTTCTAGGTTTTCAGTTTTTCTTAGTCAATGTGATGTTCGTCGTTCAATATCATTGCTCGGCCGAGCCGGCGCCGCGTCTTGTTGCCTTCAATGTGTTGTGCGGGCGTCTACTGTTCCTGGTGGTCCTTGGCTCTGACCATGGTTTTGGACTGAACTGAAGTTGGCCCCGTGTTCTTGTGGTGGGTTGGTGGGCGGTTGGGTTGTGCTATTTGAGTCACTATGTACTTTATGATCTGAGTTACTTTACGGTCTGGGTGATTATTATTATGATTATTATTCTACATTGTGAATGATTTGGTGAGGACATTTAGGGTTATATATTAGATAGATGTTGGCTTGGCTGAGTTCATAGACAAACTGAGCAGAGTTTTAGTGATTTGGCTTTTGCATTATCAGATGGCAGCAGAGTTTTCAGAGACATTGTGTGATAGATTAGAATTATATTGTTTTTGGGATTTATTACCTGAGTTTGTTATTTTAACTGTTACATAATTTATGTAGACTAATTATTAGTTTTTCATTTGGTTTCGAGATGGATGATGATGGGCATACTGATTCTGATGCTTTAAAAACCAAATTATCTGAAGAAGTTGAGGTTGAGTCTGATAGTAGTTTTGAGGTAAGAACTCTGTTTTGCCAATTTCTTTTTTTGTTTTTTCTAACTATGATGTCAAATTAGGCAACTCATAACAGTATATGCAAAGTTACCCAAATTTTAAGCATATGGAGGTACTGGTTATTCGAAAATCATTTTTCCTTTTATTTGCTTTGTTTCATATATATGTTGATTTTAATTTTTTATTACGGTTCATATTATATATTAAAAAAATTGAGTGTACTATTTTTTGGAAAGAAGAAATTTAATGAAAAAAGAAGAAGGGTTTATCTGTTGATGCTGAAAAAGAGTCTTCTGCTGCACCAGATGTTGCAGGACCATATTCTATGCATAACCCATCTAAGAAATTGAAAAAGGTATAATTTACTATAACATTCAACTTGAAAATAAACTTATTTTGATTTGTTTTGGTAGTTGCTTGTTTTATGTAATAATGAAATTTTGTTTCTGCTATTTTGAAGAGGTCAAAGGGCCCTTCACATAGGGTTGTAGATGAAGAAGTGCATTTTGACAAGGAGTGAGTGCATAGAGCAGTAGTACCTAGTTGTTCTGATTCTGCAGTTCGTATTTTCTGTGTAGAAGAATCGCATCCTGAAGTTGAAAAATACATTGGTTCTATTATTGGGAGTGAATATAGTAGTGAGGTACTGTAATTTTGTATGTAGTTGTCCTTCTCTTTTTGTTTTATCCAATAATGTTTATGAGATTAATTATCTCTTGTCTTTTTATTTTGTGTTTCCAGTAATGTTATTGGTTTTTATTCTTGTTTGTATTAGTTGTAGGTCATAAGTTATGTTTATGTATGTGGTAATATATAAGTTGTATTGAAAAGTTATGCAATAAATGTTTGAGTATAAGTTGAATAACAGAACTTATGAGCAATAATTTTTAATGTATAAGTTGGACAACATAACTTATGCACAATAATTTTATGTTCTACTATCTGTGCACTCACGAGCATAATGTGATCTTGCTACCTGGAATACATGATATAGTTGATAAACATGTAATATGTTGTAATTTGTCCATATAGTTTTTGTCCTTTGATCAGACTCTTATCTTTATCTTTGTTTTTTTTTTGAAACTTGTCATCAGGTATAAAGCTTTCAAAATGAGCATGAAAAAAGGTATATTATGGTTCATATTAAACTTTTCCAAATTCATTGTAGTTATTTATTGTGTTTCGTGCTTACTATCTATTAATTTTATATTTATGCTGGAATTAATTTTGAATTAATTTAATGAATTTTGCAGATATCCCAAGTGAAATCTTGTTCTCTAGCAGATGTTTGTCAATTTCTAGTTTCTGATAGAGATTTGGATTCTATGTTTGAGTCTAAGTTTTGTAGCATAACTTATTATGCATGTGACTTGTTAGCACGACAGACTTTTACGACAAACTGTTATGGTCTAACTTTTCATAATAACTTGTATGCATAAAATTATTACTGTTGAAGTTTTGTGGTTTAAGCTATGTATAGAATGTTTTATGATAACAAGACTTCGCTTGAGATTTTTTGTTGTTGTATAAAATATCGTTTTATTTGACTCCCCCACCCTTTTTATTTCCCGTTTTCCTATAGTCTCGAATGCTTCAATAGTCCCGAATGCTTCAGGCTTCTAAAAGAGATTTTTTTGGCAAATATAAAGAAAATGGATAAAAAATAGTTTTTTGTAACTTCTGATTGATAAGTTATTCGTCTATGTTATATATGTAAGTTATCCACTCGTAAAGGGAAATGGTTCGGCGGGAAAACACGCGCAAAGAAAAAAATTGGACGGAAACGTACTTGAGCTGCTCTCCCGCGGGTGATACAAGTAGTACTCCGGCTCCTGCTCCTCCGAGTTTTAGGGACCCATCGAAGTACATCTTCCAATGATCGGGAATAGCGTTGTCTTGGATCTGTTATATTTCTGTCCATTCGGCGACGAAATCAGCTAGAGCTTGTGACTTGATTGTTTTCCTGGGAGTGAACTTGATGTTGAGTGCCCCCAGTTCGACTGCCCACTTGGAAATTCTTCCAGTAGCATCACGATTTTAGAGGATTTCTCCCAAAGAAAAATTCATAACAACTGTGATCTCGTGGGCTTCAAAGTAATGTCGTAGCTTTTTAAAGATATAAGTAGGGCGTAGAGTAATTTCTGTACTTGCGGGTATCTGGCCTTTGAGTCGGAGAGTACCTCACTGATGTAGTATACTGGTCGCTGGGTGTGGTAGATGTGCTTGTCATCCTTGCGCTCCACTACGATCGTTGTGCTTATAACGTGTGTGGTAGCTGCGATATAAAGCATCATCGGCTCCTTGGGTTCTGGTGGCGTCAGTATAGGTGAATTGGTAAGGTATCCTTTGAGTTGTTCGAAGGCCTTGTCCGCTTCTTTTGTCCATTGAAATTTATCGTCAGTCTTGAGTAATTTGAAGAAAGGGAGTCCCTTTTCTCCCAGCCGTGAGATAAATCGATTCAGCGCGGCCATGCACCCGGTGAGCTTCTAAACATCCCTGACTGAGGTAGGTGGCTTCATGTTGATGATAGCTGAGATCTGCTTTTGACTAGCCTCGATGCCCCGATGGCTAACGAGAAATTCGAGTAACTGGCCTGAGGGTACTCCGATAACGCATTTTGTGGGATTGAGTCTCCATTGATATGCGCGCAGTCGGTTGAAAGTTTCCTCCAGGTCTGATATGAGAGTAGTCGGATCCTTTGTCTTTATGACCACATCATCAATATAAGCTTCTGCATTGCGGCCGATTTGGTCACCCAAGCAATTTTGGATAGCTCGTTGATAAGTGGCCCCTGCATTCTTCAGCCCAAAGGACATGGTTTTATAACAGTAGGCGCCAAAGGGAGTTATAAACGATGTCTTGGGTTGATCTTCTTCTTTGAGAGCAATCTGGTGGTACCCGGAGTAGCAATCCAGAAAGGATAATAGAGAAGAGCCTGCGGTGGCATCAACTATTTGATCTATCCTTGGTAATCCGAAAGGATCCTTTGGACAGTGTTTGTTGAGGTCTGTGTAGTCGACATACATGCGCCACTCAGCAGAGTTCTTTTTCCTGACTAGCACTGGGTTAGCTAACCACTCGGGGTGGAGGATTTCTCTGATGAATCCGGCTGCGAGTAGTTTGGCTATTTCCTTCTTGATCGCCTCTTTCTTCTCTAGTGAGAACCGTCGTAGTCTTTGCTTGATAGGTCTAGAACCTTCTTTTAATTCCAATTTGTGCTCAGCCAAATTCCTTGGGACTCCTGGCATATCAGCCGGTTGCCAAGCAAATATATCTTTGTTTGCTCTAAGGAACTTGGTGAGCGCGAGTTCCTATTCTTAAGATAGGTGAGCACTGATAACCGCTGTCTTGGAGGAATCACTAGTTTCTAGGTCAATGGTTTTTGTAGAGATTACTGCTGATGGTTGGATAGTACCCGCCTTCTTGGTTGGGATTTCTGAATCTCCAGGCTTGGTACTATGCACCATCTGAGCGAGTTCTTGTACTTCCAGAGCGAGTTGAGCTTTTTCAACGATTTGAACAGCCTCTGTGTCACAATTGAATGATCGCTTCAAGTCACCCCTTAAGGTTAGGATTCCCTTAGGACCCGACATCTTCAGCAGAAGGTACGGGTAATGAGGCACTGCCATAAACTTGGCGATGGCTGGTCGTCCAAATATGGCGTGGTACGATGATTCGAAGTCGGCTACCTCAAAACTGATGTACTCAGTCTGATAATTGATCTGAGTTCCAAAAGTGACGGGTAGTATGATTCTTCCGAGTGGTACAGCCGCCTTTCCGGGTACTATGCCGTAGAAAGGGGCACTTGATGGTGTGAGCTGGGTTGCGAGATCCAGATTCATCTTGCGTAGAGTGCTTGCAAAGATGACGTTAAGTCCTGCCCCTCCATCGATGAGTACTCTTCCCAACGTAAACCCGGCGACCGTAGGATCCAGGACTAGCGGGTAATGCCCTGCATTGGAGACGTTGGTCCATTGGTCCGCTCGGGAGAAACTAATCGGGTGTTCAGACCAGTCAAGATATCTGGGAGTTGCTGGTTCTATAGACATAATTTCTCGTAGGGAAAGCTTTTGGAGCCTTTTATTGTCGCTGGTAGTTACTCCCCCAAATATGACGTTGATGGTCCCTTTGGGGTGCTGGAAACCGCCAGCGTCCTGCTGAGGGTCTTCGGCTGCTTTTTTCCCCTTGCCTTTCTTGTTTTTATTGAAGTTGGAGTTTAAGCCTCTTTCCTTGAGTTGTCGACAATGCCTAGCCTGTTGTCCTCCTTTAGGATGGAAAGGGCATGGTCCGTCGAGTAAGTCATCAAAGGTGGATGGCTTATTTCCCTTCTTCTGAGGCTCCATGGCGGCAACAGTATTGTCTCCTATTCTCTTGCGGGTGTTTTGCTGTGGTGCCTGGTTGCCTCTCTGATTGTTCCCTCGATCGCCCTGCGTGTTCCTCTCGGGGAAGCGTTCCTGAGTGCGTTCTTCTGTTGCTATCATGGAATTTACGGCCCGATGGAACTCGTCGGCGGTGGTCGGGTCCTGCTTGATGAAATCTTTGTAATTGTACCTTTCGCAAATTCCGTTGCCAAAAAGGTCAATTACTTCTCTGTCTGTGATGTCAGATACTGTGGAGCGGATCTCTGAGAAGCGCCTATAGTACTCCCGTATTGACTCGTTTTTCTATTGCTTGCAGGTCCTGAGCTTAGTCCGGGGATCTGATCTCTCGGGGACACCCGCAAAGTTCTCTATGAAGATACAATGGAGTTGTTCCCAGGAGTCAATGGACTCGGGCTTAAGCTTGTCGAACCAAGCGAGTGGCATTGTCTCTAAAGCCATTGGGAGGAAGAGTGCTTTGACGTCGTTGCTTCCTCCTGCTAACTCAACTGCTTGAGCGTACAGTCTGAGCCATCGCTTAGGTTCTGTCTTCCCATCGTACTTTGAGTAGTTCCCGGGTTAGAATTTTTGTGGGAACGGGACTGCTCGTAGCCTCTGGAAAAAGCAAGGGAAACGATCGACTGTGTCGGATGCCGCAATTGCGACTCCTCGGTATGAAGATTCGGCTCCTTCTTCAGCTTGATCGGGTACTCGGTGGCCTAGACGACTCCTTGCTGGAACTCGGCCAAGTCGCTCCTGAATAGGTCGCCTCTGGCTTGGATGGGATGAAGCTTGTTCATCAGCTAGAGACTCAAGGTTCCGTCCCCGGAGTTGTAGCGCAGTAGTCTGAAACATGACCAATCGTCGCTCTTCATCAGGGGTGCGGTTGTCCTTGGCTCCCATCTCTGTAGCTAGGGCAATGATGTTCTGGTAGGGTGCCTAGAATACCTTGTGACCAGCGACTCTCATAAACTCAGGCTCGAGGTTGCGGGAACAATCAGCTCGTCGGCGATTGTGATCGTTTTGTGATTGATGCTCCTGATCACGTTGGGCGCGAGCATGATTTTCCGCGTCCTCTTCTAGGCGCCTCCGAGTATTATATTCTTCGAGTCGTACATTGTAGCGGTCTACAGCTTCCTTGCGGTGATTTGCGCGCCTTCTGCGAGCTTCTTTAGCTTGATTCCTTCTGATTCTCTCAGCCTTTATTGACTCGGTTTCTCCGGGTCCTTCTTGGTCATTGTCAGATATCATACTCAGAGTTTCATCATCCTGGAAGACATCTGGAGGGGTTGGTGGTCGTAGAGATGACTGATGCCCCGCCATGAAAACTTCACGGGTGTAGCCCTGGTTTATTGATCCTGGCGTAACCAACTCTAAAGTAGAAGTGCTGGAGATTAGTTCTGTTGAGGTTTCATGTTCCTCAAAGGGGAGCTGATGTCCATGTTGATATGGAAGTTGTTGGTCGATTGTGCCAACCAGCCTAGCCGGAGCTGGCTGTATTGGCCAATGGACAATGTTACCCTCCTTGGTAGAGCTGAAAACGAGTCCTTCTTGAGCTCCGGTCAAAGGTATCTATTGATACTCTTTGAATTTTGCGTCAATCAGGTCTTGGAAGTCTTCAGCCGAGTTTCGCAGTCCAAAGGTGATACCATGTTTGATCTCCGAGTCCTTTTCGTTTTCAGAATTTGAGTTCGAGTAGGAGTCGGGTGCTTCAGGTTGGTCTCCAGAATCTTGCGGATCTTGGATAGCAAGGTTTGCTAGGTTCTGGGCGAGATCACTCATCTTTGGTGTGGCTTGTGCTTCCAGATCAGTGTGAAGTTATCGATGCAGCTTTCCTTGATCATCCGCGATGCAAGTCCATGAGCCAAAAACGAAAATTGATCCCACCGAGAACATGTTGTTGTGGTTCGCCGGGCTCTTGGTCGTCGAATCGCCGAAATCCCCTACCTGGCGCGCCAGCTGTTGGTGTTTGTTAACCGGCAACTCGTCTTGAGTAATCTCAGACGATTTGTTCAGTGGGGATCGGCGTTCGTAGGACTCGGCGAGTACACAGGGACATCGATTTATACTGGTTCAGGCCGCTAAATAGCGTAATACCTTACGTCCAGTGCGGTGTATGCCTTGTGTATGATTATGATTCAATTGATTGGAGCTCGCACCTGCTTCCCCTTATATATCCGGGTGAAGCATAGCGCAGACCGAGTCCTAGTCGGTTACAATGGAGGAGTCCTATTCTAATTACAAGACTTCCTTTAAGAACTCGACTAAGTTACAATGAGAGTCCTAATCCAAGTACAAGTCTTCGTGTCTCCCATTCCGTCCGGGATTAGTCGGAGTAATCATCTTCTGATGACATCTCTGACATCCTGGTCCGTCAAATGGTAAAAAGTGGGATTGAGGACTTACCTAAAATGAAATGTTCTGGGCTGTCGGAACGTTCGCTGGGGATGAATCCAGTGAACGTTCGCTGTTTAGCTGGCCCGCATAGGAAAGGGAGGACCGGAGGAAGCTTGATGCAATACATGGGCCGCAAAGGCCCAACTTGCGGAGTTGCGGGGGCAAGTAAAATGAGAAACGTGGCCCAGCCACCTTGACGAAGGTGCGTTATTTTCCCTTTTCTTCTTACAATCTTATTTAGAGGGTGTTTGCCTGTTTGGTTCACCTCACTAAACTTTAGTCCCTATCATATTGAATATTTAGACACTAATTTAAAACATTAAATATAAATTTATTATAAAACTAATTACATAAATGTAAACTAATTTACGAAATGAATCTATTAAGCCTAATTAATTCATGATTTAACAATGTGGTGTTACAGTAACCACGTGCTGAACTGCTAATGATGATTAATTAAGCTTAACAAATTTATCTCGCAGATTAGTCTTTATCCTGCAATTAATTTTGCAAGTAGTATATATATTTAATACTTCAAATTAGTATCATACATACGATATGACACAAACTAAAGTTTAGTTTAGTCAGGAGAAAGAAACAGCTCCTTATTATTACGTCATTATTTCTTTTTTTTGGCTTATCGTTTTCTTCGGGCATGTTCAGCTGCTTGCTTTTGCAGCAGCAACAGCAGCGAATGCTAAAACCGGTAGCCGAACAGGCCAAACTTAAAAAAAAATACCAGTAGCATCGTAGCATTTCGAGCGTACGAAGAGGCGAAGACAACCGACTGTGCACTGGATCGCACAGGATCAGCGGCCTCAGTCGCTTCCCCGTTGGCGTTTTCGTAGCGCTGGACACGGCCACACGGCCGTCGTTGTCGCGGTGAGGTCGGCTTCCCCACTCGTCACGCGAGATGCAGACACCATACATACTACGCAACTTTTGTACGCTAGCCTTTAAAGTTTAAACTAGTGGCCAAATCATCACGCCCTGTGGGCTGTGGCGCTATGCGATCGCTCCTGTTCTTTCGCACGCCTTTTGGTCTTGATAACAGGAGGTCGCCTTCCTGGAGCCACGTCTGCGATAGCATCCTTGATGCTGAGAGCTGGAAACAAACCAGAGGAGATGCCAAGTGCCAATCATAGCCACGGCACCTGCAATCAGATTGGTGTTCGTCCCCTCCCCTCTGTTCTCAGATACGGAGGATATAGCATCTCCCCTGCAAAATATCTTCTATCATAATAATAAAGAGAGTTTCATGGCCCTGGCATAGTGACTTCATATATACTCAGCACATATTATTATAACATACAAAATCAGTCTTGGTTTTGTCTCGTCGACAGCTCTGGAGCAACCACATACAAGCAGACACATCTCAATGCTCAAAGTAGGCGGCCAAAACTCAGGCATTCTTATACCTCCAATGGTACAAATCAGGGAGACCAATCAGACTCGCATCTTCCATCGTTACTTAGTAGTATACATCTTCCTAGGATTAGATAGCAGTACAGGCGAAAACAGCAAGGGCTTATTCCAGGACATCTCAGCTACTAGTAGCTTATTACAGTACGTAGCAGCTAGCCAACTAGATCCATACAATAACCACATATCAAGTTATCAACATCATTCTTGTTGACCAGGAGGCTAAGGAAGCAAGGAGCGGGGAAGAAAGACACCAGCTTAGTCTATTTACACTCACGCAGGATACAAAGGGACCACGGATTGTGGGCAGTCCAACCTCTTACCAGCAAGGGAGTTGTATGCAAGTATCTGAGCATGACTATCTACACAAGGTTCCCCATCTTCCATCAACACACCTGCGTTCTCGGAATTGGAAGGCATGAACTCTATGTTCCAGAAGGGCCTCGCCATGAGCATGAGGTCTCGGCCGGTTCGAGACGCTTTGTAGCCCTGAACCCATACGTACCTCAGCGAAGGCATACGTAGTATTGCGAGGGCCAGAGCTCGCTCGCTGAAGCAACAACTCCTGAGTTCAAGCTTTCGTAGGTTTGCACATCCCAATGCGAAATTGATCAATCCCTCATCAGTTTCCCCAACATTACCGAGAAGCATGTATTGGATGTTTCCACTGCACTGTCCAATGTAGCCGAGACCTGCATCTGACAGCCCTCCGGGTCTCAAGTACAGAGAAAACCTCCGAAGTTTGGTGCAGCCCCTCAACAAAGCTCGGACACCATTGTCCAGTGGCAATTCTGTTATCCTCTCTTCTCTATCAAGCAGAACAAGCCGGAAGTCATAGAGCTTTTTGCAGAATGTTCCGATAGATTCCAGGGCCCCATTGGTTATATCAGACACATAGGCAGCTATGTATTCCAGCTCACGGCAACCTACGGCTATAGCCGTCAAACCCACTTGAGAGACCCATCCCTGCTCTTCTTGGACACCTCCTTCATCGTCTCCTCGCTCAATTCTGAGCCTTTGGAGCTTCTTGCATGTATCTGCAACAACTCCTAATCCTCTATCTCCAATCACATTCCTCACCTATCGAAATAAAAAAAAATATAATATCAATTATGGAAAAAGATCACCAATTGAGTATCTTCATAATTTACATGAGCAGGAGATATTACCGCAAGAACTAGTAAGTTTGGACATTTTGCAATAAGATGGCAATGGTCTTCTGTGGTGAGGAAAGTGTACTGCAAATCCAGCTTCTTGAGAATCGCAGAAAAAGGAAATATAATAGGCATTTCATTTGTTCCCATGAAGGTAAGTCCCAAGGAGCATAGCCTTGATGGAAATTTAACATTCCAATACTTGGTGAGTTCCACTTGCTCATTAAATGTCCCTCCAGCAAATTCTTCCAGTGCTGTGGCAAAATGGAAGAACCCTATCAAATCTGAAAGATCACAGTCGCTAATCTTCAAGGAAATCAGTGACTTGCAGCTCTTTGCAAGAAGCTCTAGGTCAGCTGGCATCACTTCAAGCTCAGTCATGTGGAAATTCAATGTTGTCAGAACAGGACAGCTGCCTGCAAGATCGCGGATCCATTCACTGCCTTTATCATTAATTTGACATTCTTCCAGAAACAAAGTTCTCAGTGATCTGATGAAATTTAGCACCACAAGTTAGTGCGATGATTTCATCACAATATTAGCAGCTATATAAGAATACTCAAGGGGAAAATCAAATAACAAAAGGATGCAATACAGCCTACAGGCAAATAAATGTAACTCCCGCCTTTAGCAATCCCTGTCCTGACACCTAAAACTGTATGTCATGGGAGTGATCAGGAAACACAAAAGCTCCTAGCAGAATACAGAAAACATAGACCTATGCCACTGTTCACAATTTGCTTCTGCATTTTGTTAGAACTTCAGAACCAGGAGAATCACTCAAAGGTCAACTCAAGCCAGTAGAGATTATTCACGGTTAATTTTGGTTGTTTCGGTAGTGTTTTATGTGAGAGAATAATTCTACCGACCGATAAGTTCAAGCTAACACAGCCACATAGAAATGGAGTTGCATTAAATATTCCCAACAATCCATGCTACACGTAAATTTGGGGTCATTTAAAGACTCCTTTTCTGGTAGATCTATCTAAAGCCAAAACACAGCCCAACCTTCAATAGCTCCCTTATTATTTGACTCCCTGTTTCCAGTGGTTTGCTCGATGCAAATTTTCTTTATAGATCGAATAAAGAATCGCATAATTAAACTATTCACAATTAACACCATCAGTTAAACTTTATTTTTTGGAGAAATCTACAGCAGAAGCCACGAATTGTAATGATACAGGTTTGATGATGTGAAGATGCACTCTATGCTTAGGAGTTAGGATCTCTAATCATTTGAGGGCAGTCCACCCAGTTTTAGGCGCTAGATCTCAAGCCTGCTTTTTGGTAAAAATCCTCCCCAGGGGCCAAGGTAGCACAAGTTTCTACTTGCAGAAAGTGATGGGTGCTATGTATGACTATACCGTTTCCGGGAATCAACGACTAAACAGTAGCTACGCCCCCTCATTGTCACCATCTCAGTAACCCCAATTCGATCTCACTTCCTCCAACACCCAGATCGGAGCTAACAAGAGCAAGAGAATCGAGTAGAATGAGTACCTGCAGGAGCGGGCAACGAGGCGGAGTCCATCCGTGGAGAAGCCGGTGCACTTGTCGAGCTTGAGCTCCTGCAGCATGTGGCCCCTGGCACGGACGAGCTCGGCGAGGTCGTCGTCTGTGACGACCATGCGTCGGAGGTGGAGCGCCTTGAGGCACTCGAGCGGCGCGGCGAGCTCGGTGACCCAGGGGCGGGCGTAGGCGCCCCAGTCGTCGGGTATGAGGCCGTACATGGCCGCGCGGGGCTTCCCCTTCACCGCGAGCGACTCGAGCCGCGGGAACCGCGCGAGCAGGCGTGCCGGGGACACGGCGTAGCAGAAGGGCACCGTGACGTGCTTCCGCGAGAGGGCGTCGACGCGGTGCCACCGGCGACACACCAGCGACGCGGCCTCCCGGTCGCGCGGGTCCTCAACGAACCCCATCACCAGGTGCAGCATCTCCTCGGGAACCCAGCCGCCGTCCCCGCCGCCGATGCTCAGCGCGCGGGTCAGCCGCCGCGGCTCCGGCGCCTCCCCGCCCATCGATCCCGATCGGCCCGCGCGGGCGGATCAGGCGCTCGCAGGCTCAGCTCGCTTTTCTACCGCAGCAGCTCCACGCCGGCTCGCCGAGGATCTGCTCCAGCGAGGGGCGGAGACATGGGATTCCCTCCTCTGCTGTCTGCTCTCGCTCGCCCTGATTCGGTGGTGCCTGGAGGTGGAGCAAGCAGAGGGGGAGGAGAGAATTATTGGAGGGAGAAGAGAGTGGAGAGGAGGACGAGGTGGGGTGGGGTGGGGATTGGGGAAGCGGCGTTTACTTCTGCGCGATCCAGCTGGGGATGCCGAGCCACGTCAGCTGGGGGGAGGGCGGGGAATTTGCTCGGCGCACACGCACGCACGACACGGGCACGCATCCTGTCGCCGGCGGGGCTGGTGTCCCGTGTCCTTTGCTCCTCTGTCCTCGTGTGTGTGCGTGTGGTGGTGGTGGTGGAAGCCGTCAGGTGAACTGGTGATGAATAGGACGGTAGATTTGAACCGGAGGCCGGCATGCCAGATCACCTGTACTGTTACTGTACCACTACCATGTGAGCGTTAGTTGAAGGCGATCATTATCGTCGGCTTGTACTTTTGGGTCTGGAGGCTAGTAACTTTAGTCCTTCCTAATTATGCGTTAACATGATAAGTCATAGGTGATGTAAAGTGGACTCCCTGTGCTACAGGAATCTACGTAGTCAAGCGACTAGAATGAGAGTCAGAATTACCTTATTTGGACCCCATAAAGTTAATAGTTAACTGCTAGTAATTAACTCATTTATATTATACCTAAACAGGTATAACTAATAGTCTAGCTAATTATTAAATATATCCAACTAACAACTATTTTACTAGTTGTACCTATTAATACTCCCTCTGTATCCGTAAAGGAAGACGTTTTGAACAAGATTTGAGTCAAATATTGGAAATAGAAATCATCAATAAATTTTTATTTGTTGATTTTGAAAATATGACAACTATATGAATAAATTCGTCTTGAAAAATACTTTCATAAAAGTAATACTTATGTCACTTTTTCATAAATATTTTTATAGAAATAAGGAGTCAAAGTTGAGCTTTGGAGACCGTGTTGTTGTCCTAAAGGACTTTCTTTAGAGTATGGAGTAGTAATAGTTAGCTAGCTAATATTAACTATAAATTATTAACTACGCTCCGGTCTATTTTATCTGATGCAAGTTAAAATGATACGGTCTCTAAGATTACACTTTGACCATTTATTTGCTTTATATTATATTATATTATATTATTTATGCTTATATGCTTATAATCATTGGGCAGTATAATTCCTTACAAATCTCTTGATATAATTTTTTATTATAATAGTTAAAATTTATTAACCTAATTATTGGTCAAATTTTCTAAACTTTGAATTTTGATACGTGTGTGTGCAAGATAAAATGGACCCGAGGAAGTAGTTAATATTAGTCATGAGTTATTAGCTAGCTAATTGTTAGCAGTTAATGGATCTAGCATGCCTTAAGTTTATTGTGAAAAATGGTTTGTACATTTTTAATGTCGAAGTTCTATGCTAAAGGTTGTATATTTTTGTTATACATTAACAACAGTGTCAAAATATCTCCAATAACATGAAATCCATAGTAATAAACTATTACCTAATATTACATATTGTCATAAAAAAGTTGAACCTACAAAGTATAGTATAATAAGTATACCTCGTCTGTTGATGCGGGTATTGCAGATGATTCAAAATGAAATTAGACTATATATAATTACTTATACGAAGGAATAAACTATTATTATTTAATATTATATAGTACATTGATGAGGTGAACAACTTGCATGCTGAGAGATGCTAAAAAAACTAGCTTGTTAAAATATAACGCTAGTGACATTTAGGATTATAAGAGATATAGATTGGTACTTAATGTGCTACTTCTTATTGTTTCCATCTAATAGATGTTTGGACCACTATTTCCTGGTAAAATAAAAATAAATATTTAACCACTATTTCCTGGTAAAATAAAAATAAATATATGGAAATTTTTGTTTTTATGGAACTATTTCAAGACAATCTATACATGTGAACATAAAGTTTATAAACTAAGTAAGCTAAAAAGCTTCTACAATCAAAGTTCCAAAAATTTAACTCAAACCTTGTCTAAAATATGGGTTTTGCTATATTTCAGGCGCCTAAAATATAGCATTTTTCAGATGACGACTACAACATTCAGATCTTCATCCAATGGTCCAAATCTATTAACACAAATCACAATAAACAGATGATAATTTTTTTCTATGGAAAGATAAAGACAAAACTATTCAGACGCCTGAAATATAGGAAATATGCTAAAATACTTGTGATTTGCAATCTTGAGGGAGTAGTTTCTCTCCTTGCAAAGCAATATAGGAAATGTGCTAAAATATCTGTGATTTGCAATCTTGAGGGAGTAGTTTCTCTCCTTGCAAAGCCTGTATAAGCTACGAGTAGTGGTAGAAAATGTGTTTTGTACAATACGCTTGGGAGGAAAGGAATGGTGCCTCTTTTTCACACCATCACGTGTATTAGGCTATTAGATAAATGTAAATTTAGTGTATATTGTGTTTTCCTTTTTTATTGTTTTACTCACCAATGATGTAGCATTCATTCAATGCATGCTTCGAGATTAATATTACAACAAACATTGTTATAAGATTGCCTTCATGTGCAATGTTTTTAAGATATAAATACACATCAAATGGAAATAAAACTGTAAATTTTTGAAATAATATTTATTTTTTAGTTCAATTAAACTCGAAATTGTATTATGTAACAACATATACAATAGAGCAAGGCTAATAACACACCCTTAGGTAGTTGTATGGACTCTTGTAACTCACTTCTCAATCAACTCATATAGTAGTTGGCTCTCTTACAACCCACCTCACCATCTCACAAATTTCTTGGTTTTTATGTCATTAGCTGACTGTAAGCTTATAGCACACATCTCTTCTCTCTCTTCTATTTCCTCTTCCACATCAGCATATAACTTTCTTGCAACCTCTTATTATACTTGCTCTTATGCAACATGAACTAGTAACATGATTTTAGTGGATGCGTTAGAATTTTATTATAAGACACATTCTGGATCATTAAATACATAACTCTAAATTGTTCTTGTAGTTGCTGTTTTCCACCTAAGAAAATCTTATGGCACATCTAATAAGTGTCATGCTCAGAAGCAAAACCATTGAAAAAAAACACGGTAGCCTCAATTGTTCTAGACACGTCATGATTTTAGTTATATCCTATCATATGGATATGCACGGCCATTTGTTTTTCTAGTACAACCAAATCTTGGAACGAGATTTTACATCTTATTATGCTTAGAAATTGAAAAAAAAGTCATTGATTTTGGTACATTTAGTAGACGTGTCACAACATCAAGACATATACGTCACTTTATCACCTACGTACATACGCAACTATATATAGATTGGTTACCTATAAGATACTATTTTCTTGCATAATCATCTATTATAGTGCAATTGCCTCAATACTTGTTGACTTAACATTATTAGTACATTTAAGTACACGTTCGTGCGATAGGTACATATTCTTGACAAACAATCATTGGGTACGCTTTGAGCATGTAGCTAAGTAACTAGTTTTCATTCTTCTAATTATCTTCCATCACCAAAAGTTCAAAATGGCACATTTAATGGAATTTGATTTTTTTTTTAAAAAAAATCAAATTAAAGTGGCCTGTACATATTTTTTATCAATGCGTAGCATGTTAGGGTAGTGCTATGAAAATAAATAAGTCAAAGGTAGATGACTTCTATTGCTTAAATGAATTAGATAATTGCAAAAGAATGTTCTTGTAAAAGAAAAATGACCTGATTGATAAGTAGAAGATTTACATCAATACTCCAGAGGATCATGATATATTTTGTATGAGTTTGTTATTCTATCTAAAATGGTACTCCTATAATATTTGGTTCATAGTGGCGGATCCAGAAAAAATGTTAGGAGTGGCTTATTCAACATTTAGACAACTTCAATCCCTTCTCGGTGTGTATTTATGATAAAAAAATAGGAAAGGCTTGGGGGGCTCCATGAATCCAGCGTCCGTAGGGGGCTAGAGCCTCACCCGCCCCACCGCTGGATCCGCCCCTATTGGTTCATTCATATACACACCTCGTGGCCTACCACTTTATTTATAAGTGGCGTGTCTGGAGCTGGAGCAGCTCCAAGTTAGAACTTTGAAATTACCCGTACAAAAAAAACGCTCTACTTCACAAAACCAAACACAAGCTCCGGGTGCACGTAGCATGGCATGGCATTGGCAATTGCCATCACCGTTCACCAGCAATTGTGCTATTTTCATATGCGGCCGGGAAAGCAGGTCGGCGATTGGCCCAAACGAGCGGGACCGGGGCGGGATATGATGCAGCCAGCCCCGATCTCTGAGCCCTCAGCTGAGCTCGCTAGTGGGCATCTGGACAAAACGTACTACGTCAGTAGGAGTAGTGCATAAATAATGCCTCTCGTTCGCTGCCGCTACGCGAGTGCCTATCATATTCCTCCTCCTCCTCTTCCCTTGACCTCACTGACGCCGCGGCTGAGATTTTCCGCCCCGGCCCACCTCCCGCGGTACGGGCCTGGAGGGAAGCCTGGACTACTTGCCTGGCAAAAAGTGTTGCCTGGAAGTTGCCTGAAAATTCGATAGAATCTGCCTGGCCAGACAAGTTACAAGAGAATGTGTTTGGTTGGAAGCCTGTGCCTGGAAAGGATAATAAGAGATATAATACCATATTTAAAGCATACACAGTTATTGTTATAATGTACAAGCAGTAAATAAATAAAACCATCCACATATTTTATCAATTAAAAACATATTTAAAATTACAAATAAATTTAATAAAATTTGTACCCCCTCCGTCCCTAAATTATTATCGTTGGTGTGTGTGCCGCAAGTTTGACTCGATTTGTAACATTTATATCTTTAAATAAATTTGTTAAACAACTAGATCCAAAAAAACTTTCCAATAATATTAATTATATACAATAAATACTAATATTTTAATATATTTTAATCCAAAATATTTCTTGAAAAATGAAAACGACGGTTATTTAGAGACGAAGGGAGTACCTATTTTAAAAATATCACAAGGAAAGAACGTATAAAAATTAAAAATATATTTAAAATTACAAATAAATTTAAATTTCATAGCTATTTTAAAAATATCACAAGAAAAGAACGTACAAGAAAGAAAGATAATTATAATTACATTTTACACACGATGCTAATTTTAGCGTAGACATGATTAAGAGAAGGAAGATAGAATAGAAAATATAAAATATATTGAATAGTTTTTACACCGTATAGTACTCCTATCCGCGGAAAAAAAAAGAATAAAGGCAAAATAAATTTACTATGGCAAACATTGTTTTATGGACTTAATTGAGTAAACATTAGCAATAAAAAATAGTTTAATATGTAATTGGTACAGGCAAATCTAGCTGCCTGGGCCAGGCGACCATTTTTCAACGTCTGGCTGCTGGTGCTGCTGCCTGCGTTAGGGAGGTCTTCAGGGCTCCATCCAAACGGTGCACAGGCAACATCGAGGCAAGGACACGCCCAGGCAAATCATCCCCAGGTACGCGTCCAAACTAGCCCTACGTGCGTGTTTTCGGTGCTCCGCTGCTGCTGCGCTCACCGGGGTCACGGCAGCACGCAAGCCGCCAGATAAAAAACTCCCCGATTGCCAATATGGAATATCGACGTGGTACTGTAGATTGCATCTACCTCACCGCACCGATCGCCAAATAGCAGTAGTAGCTTTGCGTATACAGTACGTACCAATTTTACATGACGCTGTACTGTACCACAGTCTGTACTTTATTTGATCTACTAGTTCGCCGTGTAGTGGCGAGGGCAGCAGCTGCATTTTTCACGGCGACATGGTCATGGATGGGGAAGATAAGAAGAAGATGACCCGTCCGTCATCCGTGTTTGTTCCATTAAAAACGCCAGGACGACAGCACGCAGAACAGAAGGCCGGCGCGCGCAACCATCACTAGCATGAAAGGTGAGCGCACTGTTTGCCGAGCTAGCCAGCGCCCGAAACGGAAAGGGAAGTGTGACCACCATTACTACTGCTTCCTCCATCCCAAATTACAAGGCATTTCAAGAATCTTGGAGAGTCAAAGTTTTTCAACTTTGACCAAATTTATATAATAAGATAATAATATTTATGATACCAACTAAGTTCAATTAGATTTTTTATTAATTATATTTTTATAATATACATATTTGATATTATAAATGTTTGTATTTCTCTCTATAATTTTGGTCAAAGTTGAAAAAGTTTGACTCTCCAAGATTCTTGGAATGTCTTATAATTTGGAATGGAGGGAGTACCTAAAAAGATGGTACTTTCCGCCTATAAGTTTCAAGCCAGAACTGAAGCACAGAACCGAGCTGTGGTCATCTGTGGAATTATTATTAGTACCGAGAAATGGTATGTGCTTCGATGTTCGATCTGCCTAACAGAAGTCGTCTTAGCTTTGCTTCAAGCTGGAAGAAATAAAAGAAAAAGAAAACGACGATCTAGTTTTACTACTACCGAATCTAGCAACTGAGTCCGTCTTGGCACCTGATTGGTCAGGAGCGTAGACCAATGATGAGTCGAATTAAGCGCTGCCAGGCAGCGTTAGATCTCAACAACCCTACCCGTTTATGGTAACCTACGTCGGTAGCCTACTGGTGGTCTACGGAGGAGTTTTTTCAATAATCTGCAACAGTCAGCACACAATATATCCACTTGGTTGCTTGGAAATTGTTTTTGCTATAGCTGTTAGCTGCCTTGCCGCGCGGCGCCCGTGAAAGTCCACAGATCGATCACACGATCTTATCTGGTGCCCATACCACGCACGGCACGGACGCCGTCGTCGGGCAAGGCAAGTAGCGCAGCCACCACCCCAGCCAGTGAGATTTTTTTTTATTAATAACCCAATTAAATAAAAAATTGCATAAACAACACTGTCTATTTTTTTTTGCAAAACTAACTCTTTTGCCGCGCCGTCCCCAATGGCGCGGCAAAAGCGCTAGCCGCGCCGCCATGCATGGCGCGGCAAAAGCGCCACCGTGGCACCGCCCGGCCACGCAGGCCCGGGTGGGCCCCGCTCGTCAGTTTGCCGCGCCAGGCGGGCTGGCGCGGCTAGTGCGTTTGCCGTGCCAGGCGGCCTGGCGCGGTCAACGGCTTTGTCGCGCCAGGCGGGGTGGCGCAGCAAAGCCGATCTAGATCTGGCCGCCGCGCCGAGCTTTCCTCCTCCTCCTGTGTCTCCTCGCCCGCAGCGCCGCGCCGCCGCCGCTCCGCCGCGTCGCGCCGCGCCTGTACAGTGCGCGGCCGTCGGGCCCTGTCGCCGCCCCGGACGAGCCAGGGCCGACCGGCGCGCCCGCGGAGGAGGCCGGCTAGGCCAGGCGGTGGTCGGTCGCCCGCCACCGGACCGGCGCCACCCTTCACCACCCTCTCCACCACCCTCCACGACCGGAAGGTAAATTTTTATCCTTTTTCGTTTTCTTTTGTAGTTTAAGTTTATTAGTTAGTTAGTTAGGTTAGTATTTTAGTTAGTTACTTATTTATTTGCTTAGTTAGTTATATAGTTTTTTAGTTATTTATATAATTAGTTATCTAGTTAGTTACTTACTTAGTTAGTTAGTAAGTTAGTTAGGTTAGTTAGTTTAGTTTAGGTTAGGTTAGTAGTAGTTAGTTAGTTAGTTAGTTAGGTAGGTTAGTTTAGGTTAGGTTAGGTTAGTTAGTTAGTAAGTTAATTAGGTTAGGTTAGGTTAGGTTAGGTAATTTAGTTTGTTAGTTCGTTAGTTAGGATATTTAGTTAGTTACTTAGTTAGGTAAGGTTAGGTTAGGTTATTATGTTAGTTATGTTAGTGAAGGCAACTTAGTAAGTAGTTACGCCATTCTTTACTTTTGAGAAGATCATCACCTGACCTTAGTTCTACTATTCATTTTGTAGATGGACACTGTATTCAGATTGTTTTATGGAGGCACAGTTAGTACACGAGATGGGTTGTTTGATGATAACATGGAACAAGAACTCAAAGTATTTGATGAGCGTCCTCCTTTTACGGAGCTTATGTTGCGTCTGAAGGAGAAGTTTGATGGTGATTTCTCGTTGAAAGGGAGATTTGACAGTGGCAAGATTAGGGCGAACTATGTGTTGATGCCCTTGCGCAACCAGGCTGACTGGGCAAAATACCAGACGCTCGTTATGGCATCCAATTCGACCATGGCCGAGATCGTGGTAGAGTACGGTTGGAGGAAGCAGGCAGAGGCGTCCAATGATGGCAACGAAGGTGAAGCACATGAGGTAGGGGATGATGACGATGCAGCTCCGATGAGTATGGACGTTGATGGTCACCCCACGCAGGAGACGGTGTATCCATCTGAAAATGCCCACGCTGACGTCGGTCAAATAAACAATGATTTTGATGTGGCCGACCTAGAGCGGCTGGAGCAAGAGGAGTAGGAGGCACAAATGTTTGATGAAAACTATGATTCTGATGATGATTCAGATTATGACGAAGAAGAGGACAGTTATATTTCTGCTATGCCTGAGCCGGTTCGTGCTATTCCACAACCGGTTCGTGCTATGCCACAACCGGTTGCTCAGAATATGCATCCTCCAGGGAGACTAGTCACTGATATACAAGAGGATCATACACATTTTGATGCGTGGAGGCGTTTGAGCGAAGCGAGGTATTATGTTCCGCCTGATCCTTTGACTAAGACAGAGCTGTAGCAATTGAGGTCGGTTAACATGCACTTTAGAGGCGTTCCAAGTTATAGGGATGTCAGTATGGTGGACCAGGCAGTTTGTGATACTGGATTGAATCTGTGCAAGCAAACACTGCATAACCATACAGATTGGATTCTTCATAAGGGTATGATTTTCAACACTATGACTGAGCTGAAGCTTTTCCTTCAGAACTATGTTGTGCATCATCATCGACCGTACACGGTCAGCCATTCTGATATTAATTTGAGGTACCACGTCAAGTGTTTGAGTCTTGGTTGTCCGTGGAGGCTGAATGCTCGCAAGAAAACTGATGGCAAGTGGAGGATCAGTAAAGTAGTACAACTGCATACCTGTTTTACAAATAAGGGACAAGAAGAACATCCTCAATTGACGGCAAGATACCTTGCACGGCGCATTTTGGCATTTGTTGATGATGACGCCGACGTATCTGTTTCAAAATTGATTATCTCCATATTTGGATTCACAGACTATAAGGTGACTTATGGAAAGGCGTGGCGTGCGAAGCAAATCGCCCTTGCAATTCGTTGGGGTGGTTGGGATAAAGCGTACAACAGGATTCCACGGATTTTGTGTGCAATGGCATACTATAACCCTGGCCTAAAATGGTTTACACACACCAACGGGCACTTTATGGACCGCAACACCGGCAAGGTTACACATGTGCTTCAGCGTGTATTTTGGTCTTTTGCACAAACAGAGCATGCGTATCAGTACTGTCGTCCAGTCATACTTGTGGACGGTACTTTCTTGACCGGAGCGTACAAGGGTGTGTTGATGATGGCGGCGACTGTTGATCCCGAGGACCAGATAGTTCCAATTGCTTTCGCCTTGGCTGAGGGGGAGAACGTTGAGTCTTGGTCTTGGTTCATGGCCCTGCTACAGATACAAGTGTTAGGGCCTTCTCGGACAATATGTTTGATTTCGGATCGTCATGTTGGGTTGCTTCGTGCCGCAGAGGAGGAGATAGAGGGTTGTCCTCCTCTAGTGCACAGATGGTGCATGCGTCACTTTGCCGCCAATTTCTGGCGTCGGTAGAGAAAAAAAGAGGTTTGTGCCAAGGTGAAAGAGCTATGTTGTGTTAAAACTGAGCACAAATTCAAGGAAACAATGGAAGAGTTGGACAAAATGTTAAACAGTGCTGCCAGGGCCTGGATCGAGAGACAGATGGAACACAAGGAGAAGTGGGCGCTTGCTTACGATGAGGGCGGTTTCCGGTTCGGCATAATGACCACCAACTCATCAGAGTCTTTCAACAAGGTATTCACGGGTGTTAGAGCCTTGCCCGTTTTTGGAATCGTTGAGTACTCGTTTCACAAGACCAACGAGTACTTCGTGAAAAGGTGGTCCATTGCTCAAGACAACCTACAAACGGATGGTGAATTTGGAAAGGCGGGAAAGGAGCACATTCAGGACAATGAGATCTGGGCAACGCAGCAAACTTGTGAGGCTTATGGACCAACTAGACAAATCTATAATGTTCGAGCAAAGGGTGGAACTACCATGGGCGGGGAACGTTATGGTGGTCGCAACTATCGGATCGATCTTGAAAGAGTGGAATGCAGTTGTAACGTGCCGCAGATAATGCATGCCCCTTGCTCTCACATGATTGCGTCTTGTAGAGCGCGCGGATATAACTACAAGGTCGTACCATATATGTCCGAGTACTATCGCCGGAGCAACACCGTCGCAATATGGCAGAGCAGCTTCGAGCCTTACCTTGATCCCACTCAATGGCCTCCATACTTGGGTAGAGACTTTATGCCTGATCCTGAGCTGCTGAAGGTAGGTAAGGGTAGGAGGAGGAAGAAGAGACTAAAGGGGGACATGGACAGTATGGATAGGTATGGCGGGGGGGGGGGGACTTCGACCAGACACCGAGCACGAACCTATGCTCTGTTTGCCACATGCCAGGGCATAATGCAGCCTTCCATCGTAGACAAAGACAACAGGTGTACAACGACACCACTTGATTTGTATCTTTACTTATATTAATTATTTGAATGTTTTTGTTATTTTTGTACATATGTCTTTCATTTGTTTTAATGCTTTATTATTTTAGACGCTGTACTAACCTGATCGCATGTTTTGTTTAAACAGGATGGCGAACCCTCCGGCGTACCCTCTCCTTGAGCCGTACTATGACGCCGAGCACCGGGCGCACAGGCTGACGGACTACGCCCCTCCGGAGCGTTTGACGTTGCTGAGACCGCGCACCCACCTCTGGCACCGGTGGGACGAGCACTACGCACCCTTCGTACGGCGTGCGGGCTTGTTGGTGCTGGCCCGCGTTGCCACCGACGCGGTGTGCTAGCTCGACCCGGCGCTCCTGACCGCGCTGGTGGACAGGTGGCGTCCCGAGACGCACACCTTCCACCTTGCCTGCGGGGAGATGACGGTTTCCTTACAGGACGTGGCCAAAGATTTTTGGTCTACGCCTGGGCGGGCTCCCCATGACGGGGATTGTTGACTCGGACACGTGGATGGACACCGTCCACCAGTTCTGTGGTCGTAGGCCCCCGGACGACGCAGATGCCAAGAGGAACAAGTAAGCTACAATTTGTTTTTCTAATTTAGTTGCATACGATTGCTACTATCATGTCCTAACTTCAACTTTTTTAAAACAAACAGGAAGACTTCTGGGGTGCCTTCCTCGTGGATCATCGAGCACTTTGCGTTTTGCCCCCCCCCAACGCCGACCCACAGGTAGTGGAGAGGTATGCCAGAGTGTGGTTGTGGCACTTTATTGGGGCCTACCTGTTTCCCGACTCATCGGGGAACACGATCAGCTGGATGTTCGTCACCATCCTCGCACAGCCGTGGGAGAACATCGCTGGCTACAGCTGGGGGAGCGCTGTGCTAGCCTGGCTGTACAGACAGCTGTGCGAGGGGTGCCGGCGGAGGCAGGCCTCCTCTAGCTTGGGAGAGTGCCTGCCCCTGCTCCAGGTTTGGGCCTGGCAGCGGCTGCCTGTGGGTCGTCCCCGTTGTCGAGAGGATGTGGTAAGTACATACCTCTTGCGTGCGTGTGCTTTTACAAATTTACAGTCATTTAACTGATTCAAATTGGAATGCAGGTGTGGACGCACGAGGACACCCGCCCCACTGCTCTGTATGTCTGGTCCACGGCAGAGCCAGTTAGAGGCAACCCCCAGCGCCGCTACCACCAGTACACGGACTTGCTGGACGTCTTGACACAGCACCAGGTAAGTCCGGAATGAGTTCATTTTTTATAGTGAAACATGAACATGACTAACTATGTTTGTTCATTAAAAACAGGTCTGTTGGGAGCCCTGGGACCAGTACGACAACGTGTTCGACCCCGCCACGGATCTGGACCGTGTAGACTGGCTTTGCACCGTCCCTCTTATCTGCTTCTACGTGGTCGAGATGCACTTGCCCATCAGGGTGATGCGTCAGTTCGGCCTACGACAGGAGTTTCCTCCACCTCTTTTTAGCATGGATCAGAGGTTGCACAAGTAAGTATCGTCCACAATCATGTTCAATTACTCTAGTAAAATTCTACCTTATGCTCTAACAGATGGGTTTCCTTTGCATTACAAGGTGAAGCGCCAAACCAGACGAAAGAACCCTGTTGATTGGCGCGTGGAGCACGCCGATCATGTCCTCAGTTGGACAAACAGGTACCAGCAGGACGTTGAGCACGGCGAGCCGTACGACCAGGGCTTCTTCGACCTGTACCTGCAGTGGCTGCATCGGAGCACCAGGTTGCACATTAAGCCACCGTACTACGAGGTCACCGCTGAGTTGGACGACGACGAGGACCCGTACGATGGTATCACTAGGGCAGCGACTCAGCCTGACAGAGCCCCTCTACAGAGCTACGTGGTAATATATCATGTCCTTCAACTCTTGTTTGTGTTTCTGTACTTGGTGGACTTACCCCCTCGACTTGTCTCGGCAGGCGTCGCAGCTGTCTCGGTACTCCGACGAGGCAGCGCAGCTTATACACCACACCAGCTCTACTGGGGACCACGGCCCGGTACAGGCTTTTCTGCAGGTATCATAACACATTCGAACCACGCCGGTAAATCTTAAGAAGTCATAAACTGTACTAATATATATTATTTCATGATTTGCAGAAAATCAGGAAGGGCTGCAGGAAGCTTGCTCAGAAGCTAGGGTGCATGGACACAGCGTGGGCCCCACCGCACCTTCCTCAGCCTTCGAGCCCTTTGGTGTCCGACACTGTCCCAGCAGCAGCAGCGTCGTCCGACGCCCGGACGGGAGGCACTTCTGCGGATCCACGCGGAAAGGACACCACTATAGAGGAGCAGCCCGAGGAGGAGGGGGAGGACGAGGAGGAGCACGACGAGCACACCACACCACCCTACACAGCTAGTGTAGGCTACATGGCCCTCGGCCATAGCTCGCACTACGCTGGAGGGTCCTCCTCCAGAGGTGGCCCGCACCACTCCTCGGACGACACGGCGTGGCAGATACCTGGTGCATACTAGTACCCTAGTGGCTACTACACCGGTCCTGACTGGCAGCCTTGGCCAGAGCAGGCGCAGCACAGGAGCTAGGGTACTCACAGCTAGGTGGAGCTCCACTACCTACTCAGGAGGACGTGCAAGTACATAAGTTGGCCTCTGTACATTTAAGTTCGTCAGATACATTTAAGTTGTGTGCTAACATTTATTTGGAATGTTGCAGGGACCTAGTCAGACGCAAGGGTCACCACGCCGGCTGGCACGCGCACGAGACCGCACGGACGTCACGTTCACGCCCAACATGGACCTGTCGCAGCCGAAGCGTCGGAGGCGGCCTCGTCAGCCGTACACACCTAGCTAGGCTTAGTGTTAGACTATATGGATAGCTGATGTATTTGTTAGATAACTTGTTTGAGAACCCTATTATGTACTGCGTGGAGTGTTAGCCACTTTGTTACTTTATGACCGCTATTACGTTTTAGTTTATTCAAATTGTGTCAATGTTTGGTTCCTTGTTATTGCGTTTGCAGAAAAATACAGGAAAACGAAAAAAACACATTCCGGGGGCTTCGCTTTCTGGACCTCTTCTGAGGCTTTGCCGCGCCAACCCTGGGGGCGCGGCTGACGCTTTTGCCGCGCCAGGCGGGGTGGCGCGGCAAATGCATTAGCCGCGCCAGCCCGCCTGGCGCGGCAAAAGCGTCAGCCGCGCCCCCAGGGTTGGCGCGGCAAAACCTGGCATCTCATTGCATAGCCTTTTCAGTGTCGTGTCCTGTCCTCATAAGTGCTCTACAGTTTTGATTCCGATAGACTTTTCAGTGTATAGGCTTTTCAGTATATAGGCTTTTCAGTACATAGGCTTTTCAGTGATTAGATTTTTCAGCGAATAGCCTTTTCAGTTGCAATAACTACATACTCTCAATGCAGCTGAGATAATTCACAAGTTCAAAACCAGGGCTCCGCCTATATAAACTCATCAGTGCCTTCCATATTGAACAACTTCATCAGAGGTTGCGAGGTTCGTAGTAGAGATGTCTGGAAGTTCGTCCAAAGGCGGAAGAGGAAAGGGTGGGAGGAAGGGACCTCCTATTGTGTGGGAGGGCTCTCTCGGTCCTGATTCCTTCTTAGAGGCACTATATGAGTTTCCCGTTGAGAGCAAAAAAGATTTCAGCCGGGACCGTCCTCTTAGGGGATATGATAACCGCTTATAGGACTGGCCAAAATGCCGCCATGGTGAGGACTGTTTGGTACAGATGCTCCACGACGACTTGGAGGCAGGCCGACGTTTCTTCAAATGCCCGCGAGCATGGGTAACTTTATTTAATTGTTGTTGCTATGCCTCTCATGTTTGCTAATACTTAGTCATTTTGTGAATGTCAGTCTTCTATTTATGAAGAAAACTGCGGGTTCACCAGATGAGTGGATCCTCCTCCAATATGGTTGCATCAGCAATACATCTATTATCTGCAGGGTCGTATCGACGACCTTGAAAGAGAAGTTAAAAAGCATGCTCAACGACTATGATGATGACGGCAGCGATGCAGGCGGTTCAGAAGAAGCAATATGCCTTGATCCATATTGCAACTGCCCGCATCACAAGAACAAGGGGCCTCCACCGCCGCCGCCACCACCACCACCACCCGCAATGGGAGGCTATTACGGAGAAAGGTCTACTCAGTTTGCTATGTGAGAACTTCTTAGACCACTATGTGTGTGTTGTGTTGTGCCAATCAATTACCTAAGGCATGTTAGGATTAGTCTAGGACCTTTTAACCAAGTTACGGTAAAAGGTCCTCACATGCCATGTACTAGTTTGTTGTTCGTGTACTGGTTTGCTCTATTCTATTTCTCGTACTTTATCCCAGAAAAAATCGATGATACATGAACTACCGCAAATAATACAACAACATATAAAAAAGTCGAACAAAGTGCAGTTCAAGACTACATAATCGAAGATCCGAAATAAACGGTACACGAAAGTACAAACCAACAGTACAATACTCAATAATGACAACAATGTTCATTACTCAATAATGACTACTTAACCTACCACACTACTGAGTGCAACGAGACCACTTTCCCTTCCTCACAGCATCCGGATCCTGCTCTATGGCAGCCTTGGCACGACGCACACGCTCAAGCCTCTTCTCCCTCTCCCCCTACGCTTAGCTGCATCCCTCAGTTTTGTCTCTTCCTCATGCTGCTTATGTGCTGCCTCTTCTTTGCGTCTCTTCTCCAAACGCTCCTTGTCCTCTGCAGCCCACTTTTTCATCCTCTCTACGTGCTCCTTGTCCTCCGGCTTCATCTCAGTGTCGATCCACTGCTCGAAGTCACATAGTGGTGGAGGCTCCTGCAAAATACGATTAAGTCAATTAGGTAATAAAATATAAATGATTTGTCATTCATGTATAGAACAAGCCATCAGCTTGTCACCATCAGTCCAATACGGATCTGTTTAGGTGTAGGGTCAAAGGCATAATTCTCACACATCCAATACCTCTGACCGTATGTGTGCTCCTCATCAGATATTACGACCTTACAATCATCGCCGCAGTAGCACATGGGCACCGGAATACCGCTAGGCAATGGCAAACGGGCATAGGCATTGCCAGTGAGAGGCTGCCTACAATCATCAACGCAATAACAAATGAACATAACACAAAATTACTTCATTAAAATAGACAAATAAATAAACAATGTACCGATCTTACCTTGCCTTACTAGCTTTGCCACGCCGCGGCATCCTAACAATAAAAAATATGTCAACACTACACATACATTCATGATTAATTATAAATCTACATAATGGCCTAACAAATATTACACATAAAAATGTACACAAATTGAACAAAATATTAAGCAAAACAGATATAAAAAGTCTAATACATGAACAAATCCATCATTAATTAACAACTAACGTCACGACATTTTCAAAATAAATATTGTATACAAACCCTAACTTAAAAAAATATGGTTCAATCCAACATTGCAAATATGGATAAAGAACAGCAATATGGATCAAAATACCTCTTGTGCAGAGAGAACAAGTTTGATTGAGGGAGATGAAGAAAGGAGGAATGAAATGGAATGGATTGGATTGGATTGAATTGGATTGAGAGGAGAAGAGAGGAATGAAGAGGAGGCTGCTGCTCGGCGCGGCGGCCAGATCTAGATCGGCTTTGCCGCGCCACCCCGCCTGGCGCGGCAAACGCACTAGCCGCGTCAGCCCGCCTGGCGCGGCAAACTGACGAGCCGGGCCTGCGTGGCCGGGCGATGCCACGGTGGCGCTTTTGCCGCGCCGCCATGCATGGCGCGGCTAGCGCTTTTGCCGCGCCATTGGGGACGGCGCGGCAAAAGGGTTAGTTTTGCAAAAAAAATAGACAGTGTTGTTTATGTAATTTTTTATTTAATTAGGTTATTAATAAAAAAAAATTCGCCCAGTGAGTGCTACAGATACAACAGCCGCGGCGCTGTTGGGGACAGGAGACTGGTAGACGGACGCATCCGAGGCGGGCGCTGGCAAGGGCAAAGGCAGCATGCATGTCAGTCACGCAGGCAGCTGCTGCCTGCCGCGTGCGGCGTGCCGGAGCCGGATCTCTAGGGAGGGAATCTGCGCTCGTCATTACAGGTAGAGGTAGTACAGGTGGTGCACCTGGACGGCGCGGCGCCCACGCACCCCTGTCCCTCGCCGCACCGGCCGCGGCCGCGGCCGGCGCTCCACGCTCCCCCAACTCGGTGGTCACTCGTCCGCACTCCCCCAAGCATAATACTCTCGAGTATCCGATCCTTGCATGAGAGGATCAGGAAATTTGGTGATAGTGAGATACACATGGGGTGGTCTTTCGGCAGAACTTACATTGCGGCGGACTAGTGGTGTTCTTTAGTTGTACAACGCTAAGTAAGGTCTGAATTGAATTGCGGTAGCCGATTACAACCTTAAAAGATACTCCCTCCATCCCAAATTATAAGACATTCCAAGAATCTTGGAGAGTCAAAGTTTTTCAACTTTGACTAAATTTATATGATAAGATAATAATATTTATGATTCTAACTAAGCACAATTAGATTCTTCATTAGTTATATTTTCATAATATACATACTTGATGCTATAAATCTTTAT
This sequence comes from Coix lacryma-jobi var. lacryma-jobi, assembly GCA_009763385.1. NCBI lineage: Eukaryota > Viridiplantae > Streptophyta > Magnoliopsida > Poales > Poaceae > Coix > Coix lacryma-jobi. The sequence goes on from CM019826.1 coordinate 22,200,029, forward strand.
ATTTTTCTCTATAATTTTGGTCAAAGTTGAAAAACTTTGACTCTCCAAGATTCTTGGAATGTCTTATAATTTGGGATGGAGGGAGTATATCCTGAGCAAGTCGTTGCCTCGTTGGCGGGTGAGGCCCTGCTGTAACGGTGCCATCAGAAAGCTAGTTAACCAACCGATCGTTGGTAGGTTGCCGCATGAATTTATGATGTGTTTCTATTACTTCCTCCATCTTAAATTAACAACGTATATTATTTTGTAAGAAAAATCCATTTCAAAAATTGACTAATTTTTTTTTAAAAAAATATTATCAATATTTTTATGGATGATAGATATTGTTATATTTTTATACTATATACTATACTTGGTTAAACTTAAAAAAATTTGAAAGTGAGATTTGTATTTATTTTAGACCGAGGGACGGAGAGAGAGAGTACTAAAAGTAGCTTGTACAACAACATTATCTCCAAGAATCTGCATCATCTAGTCTAGATTACTAATTTAAACTAAAATGTCATGTATTATTTGGATACATGCTAATAATAACTAGTCAGATTGGACTAAAAAAATAAAATCAGTTCACCTTTTAGTCCGTCTAAAATTTTAGCCCGGCGATCAAATACGCTTTTAGCACAACATGGATACGGTCTAGGTTTTTTTTTTTTTTTTTTTTTTTTGACAAGATGGATACGGTCTAGTTGGCGAATGGCCGGCGCCGGCCACATAGACGGCGGCAGCTTGCAGGCATGGTGGCCAATAGCCAGTCCATCTACATTTAAGTTGTACTTCACGAGAATTAAAATATAAACCACCCTCATGTATATGCAAGTGGCCTGTACTACTATTCTATCAAAAAGTCTGAGAGAGACAACTAACCCAGAGTTCAATCAAGACAAGATAAGCTTCGATACTTTCTTCTTCTTCTCGCGATACTGAATTCTTCTAAAATCTGATTATCGTGGCTCGATCTTTGCCTCTCCCTTTTCTTGCCACCTGAGAGAGCTGCTGCAGTTTTCCTCCCAGGGTCCCAGAAGTCTCCATCTCCATCGATCGTCATCGCAATTCGTCTAGTCTGTTTTCAAAACATCCAAAAACTTTGCATGGTCAAACTACAAATGACCAGTCTCAATTTATTAGACGACGAATATCTTCAGCATATCAAGCGACATGTCCATTTTTATCCTTTAGGGCACCCGTAACTGCAATAGTTGATTTGACACTTATTTAAAGTCAACGTGTATCTCGAGAGCCTATTTATTAGCCTCTTTGGTTTCTCCTAGAATAACCTTGTGGTAAGATTCATAGCTGGAACGGCACTCGTACTCACAATGCAGACTCTATTTAGAGTTTAAGTCTATTTATTATTTCGAAATTATCATAGACTTAAAAATTAAATAAGACTTGGAGTGTTGTTTTTTTTCCCTCTCTTTTCAAAAACTACACCGTCATATGAGCAAAATACAATAAATAAGAGTGTAATAAATAGGTTTAGACTTTATGATAGAGTCTGCATTGTGATTATTTTAATAATACTTAACTAATTTATACTCTGTATAAGCTTCTAGAATGTTTACTAGGCTCCTTCCACTATAGCGAACGAGCCCTTTGCTAAAATTTTGAGCTAGCTAAGGCCTTGTTCGGTTCCATCGAAATAGAGCCATTTCGGTCGAATTAATCTCATCCAGTTTTAAATCCGGTCCACAGTAAAATAACCGTTCGATTGAGATTTGGTTCTGTATGGATTGATATGACCCGATTTGAATTTAGCTTATTTCTTATGCTTTAACATCTGGATTTGTTCCCCATCTCTTGAGGCCAGGAACGAAAACAACCAGATCAAATGAATCTTTTTGGTCACTTATTTCCGGTCTAAAATGGTCCCAAATCCTTTTATAATCGGACGGAAGCGAACAAGACCTAAAAGGTTTGTTTGCTCTGCTATGGTACTGTTTTTTATTCGGTACTGCTACTGTTAACTGAGATCTGTCTTCTTCACGTCAGCCGATCCTTTTACCACGCACGGCCCACGGGTTTTGAGCCTTGTATAGAGGTTGATTGGTATAACTTGTTATTAGTATATCTGGTACCATATACCACTACTATTTCCCCGTTGAACCGTCATCTCCAAAACGGGGAAAACTGCACAACCTGCACCCAGGGTTTTTCTTACCGGAACGGTAACCGACGAACCGGTCGGTAACCGGTCCAACTGGGCCGGTCCGGTTACCATGTAAGCCGGTTACCAAATTTGAATTTGAAATTTGAAAATTTGAAAAAAAAAGTGCCCAAAAAATTCCTAAAAATAGATTATAATTTATGGAGACCAACGGTATAAAAATTTTTCAAATTGGAGTTCGTTTAGTATTTATTTGGACGTTTGGAAGTTTGAAAAAAAAGGGACGGCCCGTTAAGGCCCATGAGGCCCATTAGGCGCTCACGGGCACAAAACGACTCCTGGTCGGGCGGGGGGGGCAGAAGGGTGCCTTCCCGAGCCTTATCCGCGCCCCGCCCCCTGCCCTCCGCCCCCAGCGCCGCCGTCCGCTCGCCGCCGCCGGCTAACCGCTCGGTTAGGCTCGGTTACCGAGCGGGAGCGAGCGGTAACCGCTCCGGCGACGCGCCCTCGGCTAGCCGCGCCGGCGGCTTGGTAACCGAGAGGTTGCGTTCGGTTACCGAGCGGTTAGCTCGGTTCTGCAGGTAAGTTTTTCCCTCCCTTTTTTTTGGTATTTTAGTTAAGTAGCTATATGTTTTGGGTGTAGTTTTGTGTTAGGATTGTTGTACTTAGGCAGGATCTGTGTTAGAAATTAGGATGGATGGATTTAGGTTAGGGTTAGGGTTAGAGTTAGGTTTAGGTTTAGGGTACGATTTAATTTACGATGTATTTAATTTGTTTAGGATTTAGGATTTGAGGTATGATTTGTGTTAGGATGTATTTTTTTTTGTATATATTGTATAGATAAAATTTACGTGGGTGTGATTTTGTGTTGTCTGTTTATGCAGGTAGACAATGTCGGGCAGGCACAAAGACGTTGTCTGGGAGCATGGTGAAAATCTCGCTCCCGGGTGGCGGTGCAATTATTGTCACCTGACAAAAGGGGGCGGTGGTGCAACAAGATTGAAGCAGCATTTGGCAGCGCGCGGGACGGAGGTTGTGCATTGTAGCCGTGTGCCACCAGAGGTGCGCGAGTATTTCCAGAGAGATCTTGACCGCGCCAAGAGGGCGACGGCTGACCGAGCTCGCCAAAGGCTCGCACAACAAAGAGCTGCACAGGAGGGGAACCATCCCCTTAATGATGATGAGTATGAGGCTCAGATGGAGGCTGCCCTGCAACAGTCGAGAGCTGAATATGAGTATCAACAGAGTGTGCAGGATAGAGGCGGTCATTACGAGCGTGGAGGGGGTACTTCTCGTGCAGGTGGTAGTGGTGGTGGAGATGGGGGTGGCAGTGGAGGTTCCCGTGGTGGGAATCCTATTTTGAGGATGCTCAGAAGATCAGGATCACAGAGGGAGACACCTGTGGTCGTGGAAGACTACAATGTGGCATCCGGTGGCAGGAGAGGATTGGTACAACCAAGGATTGATACAGGGCGCTGGACCCAGAAGGGAAAAAATGCAAAGGAAGCCATCGATAAAGCTTGGGCAAAATTTTACCATCATGCAGGAATACCGGGACGGAATGCGGACAGCCCGTACTTTGTTGGTGCCGTCCGAGAGACACAGAAGTGGGGTAAGTACCTATAACTAAAAACAATTGAACTTATGTATCGTTCCATGTTCTTATTAATTGCTTATGGTTGCAGGTGAAGGCATCTTGTCCCCCACTGGAAGGGAAATTGATGGGAAGTACCTAGATCTAAATGTAAAAGACTTGAAGGAGAGGTACGCAAAGTTTCAGAAAGAGTGACCCACGTTTGGCGTCTCGCTGATGTGTGATTCTTGGACTGGCCCCACAAAAATGAATGTTGTGAACTTTCTTATTTATTGCAACGGGGTCACATGGTTTCACAGCTCTGTTGATGCAACTGGGAAAAGTCAAGATGCGAACTATTTGTTGAGGGTAAGTCATTATAGTTGTCATGTTATTATTTTTACTTACATTCTTGCATATATATAATATACGTTATGACTGTTTTCAGGAGATTCGGAAGGTGGTGCTGGACATTGGCGCGGAGAATGTTGTCCATGTGATCACTGACAATGGCGCGAACTATAAGAAAGCGTGCAGCTTGTTGAAGCTTGAGTACTCGCATATTTGTTGGATGCCTTGTCTGGCACACACCATTAATTTAATGCTAAAGGATATCGGTGAAAGGAATGATCATTCAGGTATGATATCCGTATGCAAGCGCATATCTAATTGGTTGTACAACCATACTCAGTTGCATTATATGATGAAGAGAGCAATTGGTGGTGAGTTGGTCAAATGGAATGCCACTAGATTTGGGACCAACTACATGTTCATGGAGTCATTTAACCGAAGACGTGAGAAGTTCATGCAGTGGATGGCATCTACAGATTTTTTGGAGAGCAAGTGGGCAAAAACCGAAGAAGGTAGATTTGCTCATGCCAGGTTGTCGAGTCTACAGTGGTGGGAGGGATTGGAGTATATCATCAACACTGTACAACCGATTTACAAGTTCCTTCGGTTCGCTGATCAAGACAAGCACCCCAACATTTGTGAAGTTGTGTATCAGTTCCAGAATTGCAAGTCGGAGATGAAGTCATTTTTTGGAAGAAATACGCACACATGGAATGAGTACAAAGAGATAACGGATAAAAGGATATCTGACGTGTACGTAGGGACGTACGTGGGGCCAGGTATGAGTTACTCCATGTTCAATTGAATTCCATATTTACCATATTCAACATTTTCTGTATGCTCAATTGAATTCCATGTTGCAGCTGCTGTCCTGAATCCTAAGCTCTCATACTCACTGGAGCCAACTGCAACAATGTTCGCTGGCCTGAAGGACGCATTTCAGGAGATGACAGATGTGCAGAGCGCCGTGCAGGCATTGCAGGAGGCTGAGGTTTTTCGCCAGAAGCTTGGTGAGTTTGGCTCAGAGCTAGCTCAGAAAATGGCCCTGGATTCAAGAACATCCCCGTGTAAGAGTACTTTGTCATTCCATTTAGTTATGCATATTGGAACGTGTAGCTAACATAATGTGTTCCACTTGCAGCGGCCTGGTGGATGATCTTTGGTAAAGACACTCCAAATTTGCAGCGCCTCGCTTTGCGGCTTGTTTCACAATGTGTGTCCTCCAGTGGATGCGAGCGGAACTGGAGTACTTTTGCCTTGCTGCATACGAAGGTTCGCAATCGGCTATCGCACAAGAAACTGAACAAGCTTGTTTATGTCAATTACAACCTTCGGCTGCGACTTGCGGATGTCAACCCACCAAGGCTTGATGACGACGATTTTATTGACCGGTTCGCCGAAGTCTCATTCTATGATCGGACCAATCCGGTTAGGGAGTGGATGGAGTACGGAAGATCAAACCAGCCTCCACTTCTTGATGAGGATTCAGACGAAGACGACGTCCCTTTGCCATCACGTCTTGTCAGGTACATTATATGTATATTTATAAATGTGAGTGCGTGTCTAATAATGTACGGTGCGATTGATTTTATTTATGTGATTTGTTTGTTTCTGTTGACAGTGACCATATAGACCCCGATGATCTACGTCAGGCTACGGGGTCTGATTGCCTCAGTGATTGGGCTCGTAGACATGTGGGTCAAACTCACACCGGGAAGAGGAAGACGCAAGCGCCGCCTAGGAAGGGGCAGACCAAGCGAGGAAAAGGAAAACAAGTCAGCAGCGATGCGGAGACTGAGGAGGAGGGATCTTACCATTCTGACGATGACGATGATGATGACAGCAGCGATGGTGGTGATGGTGGCGATGGTGGTGACGATGATGACAGTGGCGATGGTGGTGCAGATGGGAGCGACGGTGGCGGTGGTGGTGGGACTAGTTATGGAATTCGTTTCACAGGTATCCATTGCACTTGCACGTACATACACACATTTATTTCTATCTATGATTACTAATTATGGTTCATTGCAGGCGAGACCCAATACACACATGCTACGCAAGATCGTGACCATGGACAACCACAGTCCCAGAGGAAATCAATTTCATTTCCACCCACGCACGACGACAATCCAGAGGACTCGCAGGGGAGATCAATTTCTTTTGCACCCACGTACTACGACACTCCAGACTACTCTACTTCATCCTACAGCGATGCCTCATAACCTTCTTATAGCTATCTCATTCCTGACGTGAGCACGCAGCCTCAGACTAGGTGGGTGTACGAATGGGAAGACCCCAGCTTTTACAGTATGTTGGTTCAAGAATGGGAGACAACCGCAGCATGGACGGGCCAGACGTGGCAAGATTACAAGGCAACCCTGCTTCGAATCAAAGGTATCGCTCTTATGTCCATCGCCGAGTATGAAATGTCGTGCCAACATGGGGCCTTTCCATACATCTTGCGTAGATGACCATGCATTCCTGTGACTGTGAGGATGTGAGCCTGTGACAATATTTATGCAACAATAAGTTGTTGATGCTTTCGAGACAATATTTATTTGTATGCGACTATATGTATGACTATATATATTTGTATGCGACTATGTCTATGTGTAGTGACTAGTGAGTATATATATTTGTATGCGACTATTTGTTCATGTTTTCGAGACAATGAATTTATTGCCGCATTGTGCGGTCTTTTTTATATCTATATGTCCAAAGGAAGTACCAAAAAATCATTTTTATCCGACAAAAAAAAAGACAACCCACCGGTTTGGTCCGGTTACCGAGCTAACCGGTCGGTAACCGACCCAAACTGATCGGTTTACCGCTGCAAAACCGAACAACTGAGGCGTTTGAATTCAAACTTCAAACCGGCCGGTACCTGGCGGTTACCGGTCAAACCGGACCGGTAAGCCGCTACCGGAGGCCGACGGTTTTGTTAATCCGGTCGGTAAAAAAAACCCTGCCTGCACCTGCCTTGGTCTTTGTCAACTGATGAAGAGGAAACTTAACCATAGCATTAACGACGCAACGCCATTGGACGGTACACGAGACCAGCCACCGGCTCATCTGCGACGTCAAGGTTATATATGCACACTACCCCATGCTGCCCCCCCCCCCCCCCCCCCCCCGGCTTCTAGAAGGCCATGTGTCAACGACAGACGATGACATGGTGGCTCGACGACAGCGACGCCGACGTTTATTTGTGTCCGCCAGTACAGTACTCCGTAGTTTGGAGTTTGTTTTCTTCCGGTTTTACATTGCATGATGCATAAGATTATAAGAAGATATTTCGTCAACCTTTGCATGCAAATTGCAAGCGGGTCGATCGATCCAAGGCCAAGTTCGCAGCAGCCAGCGAGGCCGCTCAATCGAATCGATTGGTTTCCTTCCAGGTTCTCCGTATCTGCTGGCGGGCTAGCTGTTGCTGTGATGCTGTCCTAGGTTGGCCCATGCAATATATGATGGCTCCGCCGGCCGGCGGGGCTCGTGACAGCGGCGGGGACCGGGCGGAGGGGAGGGATCGGGCGGACCTGCGTGTCCGTTGAGCTGGTGCTGGTGGCTGTCTCGCAGAGTCGCAGCTTTGTTGCCGGGGTACGGTACACATGGTAGGGCACAGCCTCTGCGCCCTGGCCCTGTTGGCCGTTGTCGTGGGCAGCCCCAGCAACGTGGTAGGACACCGACGTGCAGTAGGAACGGGGAGGGACGGAGGATTGCTTCAGTACGGAGGAGGCACAGCGCGGAGCTGTGGATACCACTTGAAAAACTGCAGGTGCTAGAGCGAACTGCGAACCGCTACGAGCGCCCTCGCGGCCTCGCCAGTGCGCGGTGGACAGGTGGAGGGAGGACCGTGAAGACAGGCGAGTGAGTGACGAGGAGGATTCGCGATCGGAGAAGGGTTTTAGTGCAGGCAGAACAGGCCACAAAACAAAGGTGAAACTGCAGACAGCAATGGCTGCTGGGCTTGGGCTAGAAGTAAGTGACAAACAGGCCGCATGACAGCAGGCCTCATACCCGTTCAGCCAGTTTGTTCCGTGGGTTGCGGTCAAAGCCTAGTTTTTCTCCACGGAAAAAGTTCACATTACCTCTACTAACTTCCGTGAAAGTTAGTTTTTTCTTCCTAAATCCTAACATCGGGTAAACTACCTTCACAAACTTTTGAAATGTTCGTTTTACCAGCCCTGTTATAAGCGGTCTTGTCTTTATATTCTTTATTTATTTCGGTTACATCTTTGCAAAATCATAGTAAATCACAGGGAAAATTATAAAATAGAAAATTTAATTTTGTTGGACTTCACATGAGTAGATCCAACATTGAGCATATAATATGGTATGCTTTAATATAAGTTTTTTTTGTAGATTCAGATATATATTTTTCTGTAATTAATTAGAATAATTCATAGCTATAGTTTCTATAATCCAATTATGACGAATTTTTTATAGTGGGATAATTATTATATGCTTGAGTTATACTATAAATTTCATACTCATTGGATCATGTTTCATGTACTGTATAATTTAGTTATATATTTATTTAGGTTTATGCTTGTTTAACCTAAATAAATCTATAATTAAGTTATACATGATTCGATCAGTACAAAAAGAATCTACAGTTTAAGCATACAATAATTAGTCTACCATAAAAATTTCACTATAATTGTACCATAGAAGCCGCAACACTGAATAATTTCAATTAACTACAGAAAAAGCATAGATGAAAGCCCTAGTTTGGTTTTGGTTAATTGATGAAACCTATTGGACTAACTCTATTCTTAAGAGTGATTATAAGATAGGTTGGTCCAAGTACAAGTGGTGGAGCTAGATGGCACTCATGTGATGGAGATGGCCAAAAGATTGTGACCAAGTGCTCCAACTTGGAAATGAAGAAAGAGAAAAACAAAATGAGCTCAAGGCAAAGGTATAAAACTTAAGGCCATTTTGTTTTACCGGTCAAGACGCAATAGAGTGCGTGATCGGGTTTAGGATAGATAACCGTACTATAAAGAGGAGAAATCTTTGATTACAATGGTTATTTAGTGCCACTAAGTGTGAGTGTCATTTGCATATACATTGCGCTTAGTGACGTGGTGAGATTGATGAGAAAGCCCAAGAAAATTCTTTGTGAAAAGCTATCTCAAGTGCTAAATTTGATTTGGTGCTTGTGGGAAGAGATAGCACTTAAAAGGGTTTAAAAAAGGAGAAGAAAGTTTGCTGTGATCAGAAATTCCAGCTCAGCTCGTAGTTATTCCAGCAAGGGGTCCTCTGTTGGTTATTTCGCGTTCATCCGGAAATTGGTGCCACCCGAACTGGAATTTGAATTTTCCGTGCGGGTTTGTCAACGGTCGGGAGACGCTCCCACCTTGGAATTTCCAGGCCGCTTCAGCTGGAATTTCCAGTGCGGGATCTGGTGCCTGCCCCGCTAACGGTCGGATGGGTGGATGGATGAGGTAAAGGCCAGGTCCTCCCCTCCCCTTTCCCCTCTCTCTCACTTTCCCCATTCTTGCTCACTTTGAAGAACCCTAAGTGAAGAACAAGCTCTCTCCCTCTCCTCTCTCACTCCCAAGGATTTGTGCTCCATTCAAGTGAGAGATCGAGCTCTAGTGATTGATTTTGAGAGCTTCAAGAGCATCTCCCTCTCCTCTCCATCTCCTAGCTTGTTGCTCTTTTGGGAGAGGATTTGGGGGAAACCCTAGTGTGTGCATTTGAGATTGCATATTTGGTGGCACTGGATGATTGTTGTGATTGTGGATTTCTTATTACTCTTGGTGATTGCCGTCACCTAGATGGTTGGTGATTTGATGATTGGTGAGGGGATTTGGTGATTGTATCCGCCCCCAATCGGTAATTTGTGAGGGGTTCTTGAGCCTTCCCCGTGGGAGATCACGAAAGACAACTCTAGTGGATTGCTCGTAGCTTGTGGATCCCCATCTTATGTTGGTTGTGCGGCACCCAGTTGTGGGTTAGGCGTGTGATGCCTATTAGCACGTGAACCTCCAAGTGGGTGTATCGCTACAACGGGGACGTAGCTTGCCGGCAAGCAAGTGAACCTCGGAGGAAAAATCATTGTGTCATCTTGTCTTCGTGGTATTCATTGGTATCTATTTATTGATCTCTTACCCGGCTCGGTATACACATTACTATCACTTGTATTTACCTTTGTTACATTCTTACAAGTGATAATTGTATCTTCTTGTAGCTAGTTAAAATTACTTATCTTGTGTAGTTGTAATAATTTTTGCTCATTTGCTCATTTAGTTGTAAAATAGCAACATAGACATTGTGTGACATAGAGATTATAATTAACTAGAATTGTGGATAGGTGGCTTGCACTTTTGTAGAGCTAGCGCAAAACTTGCTTCGCCATTTAGTTGTCTAACAAGCTTGCTTAAGTGTTGTTATAGAAATTTTTATAGGCTATTCACCCCCCCTCTAGCCATTTAGGATCTTTCAATAGACCTAAATCTACATAAAAAAAATTTGCACTAAAACATGTCATATTATATGTTCATTGTGTAGATTCTCATGTGGAGTCCAAAAAATTATATTTTTTATGATTTACTGTGATTTTTTAAAGATTTAACCAAAAAAATAAAAAAGATAAAGATAAAACCGCCTTTAAAATCGCTTAAGCATCTCCAACAACTCCTCAAATCCACTTGGTATTCTTATTATTTTGGCAAAAAACACAAAAATCTCTCTCCAACAAATCCTTAAACTAACTTGGTATATTTACCAACTTGCTATTCACCCTCCCCGCACGCGTATTCTTCCGCGCGCGGCCTCGACTTTGTATGGCAAATTTTCTCTCCCCGTGCGACGTTTATTCTCCGCCGCGAAGTCTTCCGCGCCGTCGTCGATTCTGGTATGCATGCATCGTCGATTCTCCCAAGAGGTATGCCGTATGCATGCATCGTCGATTCTGTTCTCGCATTCAGGAGAGCGATGGGAGATATTGACCAACACGCAGCGGAGCCGCCTGCCGCGGAGCCGCCTTGCGCCCGACGAAGCGGCCTCGAGCCCGCCAGAGACGCCTGCGACGGAGCGAACTCGCGCTCGACGGAGGCGGTCACGCCCGGCGAAGCGGCCTCGAGCCCGGCGGAGGCGCCCGCGGCGGAGCGGCCTCGCGCTCGGCGGAGGCGGTCGCGCCCGACGGAGTGGCCTCGTGCTCGGTGGAGGCGCCCCCGGCGGAGCGTCCTCGCGCCCGCGGCGGAGGCGCTCGCACGCAGCGGAGCAGCCCGCCCGCAACGCAGGCGCCCGCGGCGAAGCGGACTCACGCTTGACGGAGGCAATGACAAGCGGGTCCCATCTGTCATCCTCTATTTTTACCAAGTGACAGCAACAAGTTGTTGGAGACACGTCTTTTTTTCACTTGTTAAATAAAATACCAACTTGCTATAACTCAAGATATACCAAGTAAATTTTAGGGAGTTGTTGGAGATGCTCTAACTGGATCACGGAGGTAAAATGAATGGTTTTAAAAGTTCAGAAGATGATTTTCCTGTTTTGGAGTTCATGAACCAAAAACTAAATTTTACAAGGGAGAATTATTTATTTGGTCCTCAAAAAAACTTTGGTTACTTATGTGGCCCTTTTTCTTTTGAAGTTGTGTATATGGCCTCAAAACAAAACTTTGTTACTTACTTGGCCTTCCGTTAGATTTGAGGGCATAACAGTGTTAAGTATTGAGTAAAAGGACCATTTTGCCCCTGCGCCTAAAAAAATAAAAAAAACAGTATATATATAAATAATATATATATGAACAGTATATATATAAATATTATATATAAAAACAATATGTATATAAACAATATGCATATATACTGTTTATAATATATATATATACTTTACATAATATATATATACTGTTTTATACACTTTTTTATTTTTTTTAGGTGCAGGGGCAAAATGATCTTTTTACCCAATACTTAACACCGTTATGCCCTCAAATCTAACGGAAGGCCAAATAAGTAACAAAGTTTCGTTTTGAGGCCATATACACAACTTCAAAAGAAAAAGGGTCACATAAGTAACTAGAGTTTTTTTGAGGGCCAAATAAATAATTCTCTCATTTTGCAATGTGGACTTTTTCCTTTGTCTAGAAAGGAAACATATGGTCCGGGATAGCTCAAAATTGTGGCCTAGTTTCTGGGCTCATCACAATTGGGCTGCAACTTGCCAAGTTGCCCAGATTAGCCAGGGACGGCCCGATGGGACAGAAACGCACGCAGCGTCAGATCGGCCATAGGATAATTAAGGAGGGTTTTACGCGTATGCCATTATGAAAAATGACCCCAACTCTGACCTCACTAAAAGATGATCACGCGCCGTTATATCATCGTCCATCTTCGTTTTTGCCCACATGCCACTCCGTCCATTTTAGCTCCTCACGGTGTCAAACGATGCAGAGAAAAGACATTAATGCCCTCGGTCCTGCCAGCTATGTGAACTTGTTTGGTTACTTGTATGCCATCCAGAGGGGCAGTGTTTTGGCTCCCGCTGCCCATGCAGGCACATAGCGCTGGCCATGCAGGCACATAGCGCTGGCCACAAAAGCTTGCAACGCCGGCCGCGTACATTCACCGCGCTGCCCTCCTCGATAGTGTCATGCTCGCCATATTCCATGTCTGTGATGATAGCCGCTCGCCGTGTCCGTGATGATAGCCGCTCGCCGTGTCCGTGGTGGCAGCCGCTCGCCGTGCCCTGTGCCCACACCAGCTGGCCGCTCGCTGCGCCACCCCACGCACTGGCCGTGCACGCACAACGTTGGCCGCGAGGCGTGAACTCGCCACGCCAGCCGCACACGCTTGATAGCTCTTGCCGTAGACCTTCAGCTCTGCACGCCGCGAATGGGACGCAGCACGGAGGAGACCCCGCCGCAGCTGGTCTATTTCAGGGAGGATAGAAGGAACACATGTTCTACAGTAGCCCAAACACCTTTTTTGCCATGCATGACAGTGTTCATGGTGATCACATCCGGCTTGCATCCAGCCTGCAGCATGGACACAAGTACGCCAAGCTGCTCAATCGGGTTGTCCACAACACGCAGTGCCCCAAGAAACACATTGTATATCCTTAGGCAGGCGCCGGGCTTGGGGCTGGTGCACAGCCCGTGAACAATGCAGTTGTAGGAGACGTCGCTCGGGCGCATCCCTATCTTCCTCATGATGTAGACGATCCTGGACGCGCCGTGGTGCTGCCCGGCCCGGCACAGGGAGTCGATCATCTGCGCGTACGCGAAGTCGTCGCCCACGCCGCACCGCCGCTGCGGCATCTCCTCGGCGACCCGGAACACGACGTGGAAGAACCCCTCGGCGTAGAGGCACTGCACGAGGTTGGCGAACGCGGCGTTGGTGATCTCCTGGTCCTCCCCGCCGTCCCCGAGGCGATCGCCGCCCGCCGCCGCGCTGGGCCAGAGGGCGGTGTTGAGGAGCTCCGTCGCGGCGTCAACGTCGCGGGCACGGAGGAGCGCCTTGGTGAGGAACGAGCGCGCGAGGGAGGTGGGCGCGACCCCGCGGGCGGGCATTTCGTCGAGCAGCCTCCGCGCGGCGCGAGGGTCGGGCACCCGCGCGTACCCGTCGAGGAGCGCGGCGTAGGACATGGCGTCCAGATCCGCGCCCATGCGGAGGAGCAGGCGGTGCGCGAGGAGCACGTGCCCCGTGCGGCAGAGGTGCGCGAGCAGGCGGTTGCGGTTGGGGAGGGAGGGCGCGGTGGTGGGGAGCGCCTGGAGGAGGCGGAGCGTGAGGAGCGGCGTGTCGGCGCACAGGAGGCGGCGTAGGAGCGCGTTGACGGCCCGCGCGTCGATGCGGCACGCCGGGGAGAGGAGGAGCAGGGACGCGCGGCGGTGCGCCTCCGCGGAGCAGCCCGATGCGCGGCGGTGTTGATCGCTAGCTCTGGTTGGGGCTTGGGGGTCCGCCATTCCTTCCTGGTGCCGCCGTTGCCGTAACACGGGACGAGGCCTGCTGCCTAGCTAGCTAGCTACGGGATGTGAAGCATGCATGCGTACGTGCGTGCGCGCTTCTTCTTGCTCATGGGCCAGTGAACTGCAGATGGACGCCATGGCCAGCAGGAGGAGGCAGGAGAGAGGATGAGGGAGAGAGAGAAAGAGAGAGGGGGGTATTTTGGTCTTTTTCCGGCTCGGACCCACTTGTCAGTGCGCCCAAACGACGAAACCTAACAGAAATCCGGACGGAGTGGCACGTGAGACAAAACCAAAATGAGATTGGATACACAGGTTCGCCTTGATCTTTCAGGGACCTGAGGGTTGGGGCCATTTTTCGCGATGGCATACAGGTAAAACCCTCATAATTAAGCCCATAAACACGAGTACTCCATAAACACGGGGTGCTTCGCGCTCGGCCGCTCGGGTGCGTCGTTGTTGCTCTCGGCCGACGCCCTGTCAGCTGTCACTACCGCGCGGCGGGCGGCAAAGCAGCGTGCGGCGCCATACGGGCATACCCCCTTGTGGCCTTGTGCAGTGTACAGCGTACCGTCCACGAGCCACCGAACCCGACGTCGAGCTCCGCCCTCCGCCGACGCAAAGCTGTGGCTCCGCCGCTTCCACGCCGCTTCCACGCCGCGCGCGCGCGGCGGGGCCGGGTGCCATGTGCGCTGCCACCCGCCGCGGCTGCCGCGAACCTCGGCCGCGCGTGGGCGCTGGCCCCCGCCCCGGCCCGGGGTGGCCGCTGTCTGATGGGCTGATGGCTGTCCGGTGCTCCGCTCCGTGCTCCCGCTCCCGCACGGCCACGGGCCACGGCCAGCCCCCCAGCCCGTGAGGCCGTGACAGGATGACAGCAACGCCGCACCGTCGCGGGGATACGAATTTCGCGAGCCTGGCGCCTTGTGGCGGCGCGGTGGACCACGCGCGACAGCCCGCACGAGGAGCGGTCGTGTCCAGCACGTGCGTGCAACAGCCGTTGTTCCTTCCACCCGGTTCGGCTAGGCTACGAGGAAAAAAAAAGTCGCAGCAAGCAAGAGGCAGGCAGGTGCAGGTCCTCCTCGCCAGAAAAAAGAAAAAGAAAAGAAAGGTGCAGGTCGTCAGATGAAGATACATACTTCTCCCATGTGTTTGTAGTGGCTGCTCCGTTGGGTCGGTCTTTGGTGAGCTTCTAACTCCCTGATCGGTAGCCTCAAGCTGAAGCTCCTTTGAAACGGGCCCAAGAATACGACGCGAACAGTGGAGATGGAGTTGGACGAGTGCAGGTGCACGAATCCAAGCTCTCTGGATGCCCTATATAAGGGTCCTCACTCCTCAGCATCACGCATCACCACACGCACCACAATTACAATTATTCCAGATAAGCACAGTCCGAGTCCGAGGATGGCTCCACCGATATCCGCCGATGCCTTGGTGGACGCTGCCTCGGCCGTCGTCGCCGCATCCCCAGCCATCGCGCCGAACGGAATGGTTGTTCGCAAGGACGTGGCGGCGCCGGCCATCTCTGTCGTCTCGAAGCACACGGTTCGGCCTGCGGGCGCGGTCGGAGGAGGAGGAGACCTCAGGCTCTCGGTGTCCGACATGCCGATGCTATCGTGCCACTACATCCAGAAGGGGCTCTTCTTCCCGCCGCCGCCTCCCGGCGTGCTGGCGACGACGGCCTCGCTGGTGTCGTCACTCGCGACGGCGCTCTCCCGCGCGCTCGGCGTCTTCCCCGCGCTCGCCGGCCGCCTCGTTACGCTCCGCGACGACAGCATCGTGATACGCTGCGGCGGCGGCGACGCGGCCGTCGAGTTCCACCACGCCGTCGCGCCATCCCTGTCGCTCGGCGACTTCCTGGCGCCCGGCGCCGACGTGCCGACCGGTCTCACGAACGGCCTGTTCCCCATGGACCGGACGGTGAGCTACGGCGGCCACGCCCGCCCGCTCACGTCGTTCCAGCTCACCGTGCTCGGCGACGGCGCCGTGTTCGTCGGCTTCGTCGCCAACCACGCCGTCGTGGATGGCACCTCCTTCTGGCACTTCTTCAACACGTGGGCGGGGCTGTGCCGCGGCGCGCCGATCCGGGAGCCCGATTTCCGCCGCAACTTCTTCGGCGACTCCGCCGCCGTCCTGCGCTTCCCCGGAGGCGTGGGCCCGGCCGTGACGTTCGACGCCGAGGCGCCGCTCCGCGAGCGGATTCTCCACTTCAGTGCTGCCGCGATCCGGGAGCTGAAGGCGGCGGCAAACCGCTCGAAAAGAACAACAGGCCAGGACGCCGCCGAGGCCAACGGCAAGCTCGCGCATGACTCCAAGCTTCATGGCCGTTGTTGTCCCGGTGAAATCTCGTCGTTCCAGTCGCTGTGCGCGCACATCTGGAGGGCCGTGACGCGCGCGCGGCGGCTGTTGGCTGCCGACAAGACGACGACGTTCCGCATGGCCGTGAACTGCCGGCACCGCCTGCGCCCGGCGATCTCCCCGCTCTACTTCGGCAACGCGATCCAGAGCGTGGCGACGACGGCCACCGTGGCCGACCTGGCGTCCAACGATCTGGGCTGGGCGGCGGCCCGGCTGCACGCCACCGTGACGGCGCACGAGGACGGCGCGATCCGGCGCGCCGCGGCGGAGTGGGAGGCCGCGCCCCGTTGCTTCCCGCTGGGCAACCCCGACGGCGCGGCGCTCACCATGGGGAGCTCGCCTCGGTTCCCGATGTACGACGGGAACGACTTCGGCTGGGGCCGCGCGCTCGCCGTGCGGAGCGGCCGCGCGAACAAATTCGACGGCAAGATGTCCGCTTTCCCCGGCCAGGCGGGGGACGGTAGCGTCGACGTGGAGGTGTGCCTCGCGCCAGACACCATGGCTCGTCTCCTCCTCGACGAGGAGTTCCTGCAGTACGTGTCCTCCTCCCCTGCACCGTGACACGGTGACAGAGCGAAGCGCCTGCCTGATGTGTGGCATGCTGCTGCGTTGCTCCATATAGTTACTGGATTTGTACACCCTTCCAGAAAGGTATCATGTGCTTGTCAGCTTGAATGAGTTTGAGTGCATGTAGAGATGCTGTTCTGCCGTTTTCCTTAGCGATGCCATTGTTATGGTGGCCATAACTAGCAGCACTAGTTATGGTGGCTTCCAAGCAGGGGTGCAAAAACGGTTATGATAGGCGGATATGCTTTAGCCCCTTTAGGACGTGGATTTTTTTTTTTTTGAATCAAGGATTCCTCGTGTTAAATTAAAGTTAATTCTTGTGAAATTCTTGAGACAAGGACAGTGATAGATATTTGTATCTCTCTCTCTTATCCTATGAACTGAGGCAGGATCACATACATCATTTTAGTTGAGCAAATATAGTTATTATCTTCAAATAGTGGTAAAAAAGCAGCTCACCAAACCACGTCATCTGCGTCCTCTCTTCTTTGAAGTTGTTTGATCTAATAGGGTACTCACAATGCAGACTCTATCATAGAATCTAAGTTTATTTATTACCCTCATATTTATTGTATTTTGCTGATGTGACAGTATATTTATTGAAGAGAGAAGGAGAAAAACTAAGATACCAAGTCTTATTTAGACTCCAAGTATATGATATTTTCGAGATAATAAATAGATTTAGACTCTATGCAGAGTCTGCATTGTGAGTGCCCTTAACACTAAAATTTAACTAGTTAGGACACTCACGGTGTTAGAAACCATATATAGTTTCTGTGTCTATTAATTTGTATAGACAATACATGTAGAAACTATGTTTTTAATGGACAGATAATCATATACTCCCTCCGTCCATGAAAAAATCAATTCCTAGAATCCGTGTCGGTCAAACTTTTTTAACTTTGACTAACTTTATACAAAAGAGTAATAACATCTATGATATAAAATAAACATATTATGAAAATATATTCTATGATATATCTAATAATTTGAATTTGGTACTATAAATCTTGATAGTTTTTCTATAAATTTGGTCAAAGTTTAAAAAGTTTGACTTAAGACAACTCTAGAAATTGATTCTTTCATGGAGGGAGGGAGTATTTTATTTGTGGCTCATCCACCTATCACATATTTGCTTCCTTGTTAAGAAACTATTTCTTTCTCCCTCTTCTTTAATTACATTGTCATACTCCTATCTCTTTGCTTAGTTGGTCATCCTCATTAACGACATAGAAACCACGTGTTTTCTAGGCCAGGAGTGCTCTTAATAGCTTAATAACTGCTAAGTTTTAGCAAGAGTCCTTTCTGATCCACTTGCTAACGGATGGTTGAATAATGAGTGGAAGGTGTATATAAACTATTATCACTTTCAAACCAGGTAACGAAACTAATAGTTAGCAGTCCACAATTAATGATTAACAAGGTTATTAGGAGGTTCACTTGGATCCACTTGTACTAACTTTAGCTGTTGAGTTTAAGTGCTAATGGATCCAACCAAGTCCTTTCTCCCTTGGATTAAAGGATTGGAGACCTAGCCTCTTTATAGATTTTGTTTTATCTACCCTACTAACGCACCAACGCTTTTCTTTGCTTGGTGTACCAAATAAACCTTCTCCGCTGAGATAGCGTCCCTCCACACACCCCAGAAAATGTACCCAGAACAACAACTCCATAGAAATCAACCATCCAGATTAATTATAGTTTTCTCTCCTTATTCACTCAAATTCGACGACCAGAATTATGTGTACGGTATTCATCAGCTCTATCCCAACTTCCACGTCTGCGCTCACCATCCACGCACGCGCTCCACGTCCACGGTTCGATCGCTCTGGTTCTCTCTCTTTTTTTTGAGAATTGCTAAACGGCATCCGTTTGTTTTGGCGTCTCCCAACAACCAATTTCTAGAGCGTTGGATCGAACGTGGGCACTCTCAGATGCGCATGCGTGGCTAGCCAGAGGACGTGACCGACGAGCAATCGATGGGACGCAGCCATCAAGGGCCATGGCGGCGAGGGGCTCGAGCGGCCGGCCTCCGAGCTCGCGGCCCCGGCCATGGCGTCTGCGCAACTATGGCGGGCAAGTGTCCCAGCAGGCGCGGCGCAGCGGGCGGCCTCAGAGCTTGCGGCCGGCCATGGCGTCCGCACAACCATGGCGGGCAAGTGGCCCCAGCGGACGCGGCGCAGCGGGCGGCCTCGGAGCTCGCGGCCGGCCATGGCGTCCGCGCAACCATGGCGGACAAGTGACCCCAGCGGGCGCGGCGCGGGGCATGCGAGGCCGGTAGCCAGCACCCAGCGGGGCCTGGGAACGACCACGTCTCAGACAAGAAGATTACATTGATTGCTTTTACTGTACTTCCATTTGTTTAGTGTCGTTTTTTGTTGACAAGAAATTTTTTAAGGCCTACTAGAAAGGAATTACGAGTTTATGTTGTATAACTATATATATCTGCGTTTTTTCTTGCATGCGAATGCGATCGAAACAAATATGATTTCCTATTCTATTACTTACTATTTCCTAGAGATATTTACTGTGTTTTCATGACTCTTCTATATATTGAACTCGATTTTTTTTAAGATCTATTCCACGAGAGCTTGTGTTCTCATTATGGGACAATTGTCATTTCTTCCTTCTTTGCAACTAAGGATTAATCAACTCAGTCTCTGTCACATCTACGAGCAGAAAGCCTATCATCTACCCTACTAAAGCACCAACTCTTTTATTTGCTTGGTGTACCAAAAAAAACTTCTTCGCTGAGATAGCCACCCTCCGCACACCCTAGAAAATGTGACTAGAAAAACAACTTCATAGAAATTAAGCATCCGGATAAGTTCTCAATCTTCTCTCTCCTTAGTCATTCAAATCCAACGACTAGAATCATGCCTATGTATCCTTCCTCACTTATCTCATCTCACGTCCACGACTTAACCTTTTCAACAGCTAGAGTTTGATTCCTCCTTCTCTGTTTTTTTGTATTTTTTTTCTTTTCTTTTGTCTTTTTCATCTTCAACCTCACTGGCAACAGCTGGAGTTCGATTCCCCCTCTATTTTTTTTGTATTTTTTCTTTTATTTTTTTCATCTTCAGTCTGGTCGGTGACTTGAACCAGTTATTTACTTGAAAAAACGATT
Source organism: Coix lacryma-jobi var. lacryma-jobi (assembly GCA_009763385.1). Lineage (NCBI taxonomy): Eukaryota > Viridiplantae > Streptophyta > Magnoliopsida > Poales > Poaceae > Coix > Coix lacryma-jobi. The sequence goes on from CM019826.1 coordinate 22,220,022, forward strand.
TTCCTCGCCCTAAACAAAAACAACCAGTATAATTTCATAGCCAACCGAACAATATAGATGAACACGAATAGAAAATTCTGAGCAATACACCCACGATCCATCGACCGCTAACACAACAGCAGTTATCAGTGGATGGAGCTCGGAACGTAGTCATCGATTATGGTGTTCACAGCCACACCATCGATGTCGGGCCAGGACACGCCCCCCTCGGTCTTCCATGCAGCGGAGCACGCTCGCCTCGACGGCCGTGGCGGAGCTCGCAGGGCCTGGCGGCTGTGGCGCTCCCCGCCCCGGCGGCCCAGACGGAGCTCGCTTGACCCGGCGGCCGCGGCGCTAGCTGCCCCAGTGGCCCAGCGGAGCGCGCCTGCCCCGGAGGCCACGACAGAGCTTGCCGGCCCCGACGACCGCGGTTCTCGCTGCCCCGACGACAGAGGTGAAGCTCGCCCACCCCGGTGACCGTTGGGTATGCGAAGCAGGCAGCGGCCAAAGGCAATAACGTGACGCTGAGCACCCCGACGATCGCGGCGCTCGCTGCCCGAGCTCCCCGACGGAGCTCGCCCGCCCCTGCCCTCAATTCCTGCTTGTGCTCGTGGTCTCTAGGCCACGCCGACTTGATCGTGCTCCCCACGCCGCTAGACCGCAAGCCACCTAGGCGCCAAGCGCAATGGGAGGCGACCGCGATCCAACGAGGGTGCAACGGCATAGATCCAGCGAGGCGCCCTTCCTCGAGGCGCGTCGGACGATGGGGCCTTGGAAGCAACCGCAGTGGTCGTGCGTACTTGGGCATGTTCCATTGATGCCTTGTAATAAAGGACCAGTTTGTAATAAACTGTCCTGACCGAAGGTTCCATTGATGCTAGCAAATTTATCGTGTTTGAAACTATTGCCATTTGATTTTTTGGAAGCTTTAATGTTGCTATTTGGATTAAAAAATAAGCTACTCCAGCTAACTTTAGCCATGTGCACGCCACACTCTAAATGTCTGCTCATCATAATATGTGTTAAAGACATTTAACTTTGTTAAAATATGTTCAATACAGTTAATTAATATTAGGTTTAATGTGACCCGTAGCGTTAGCACGGGCAATATACTAGTTAGATTAATTCTTATTATCTATAGTTTGGTTTTCTAGCATCATCAATGAGGTAATGCGATGATAGCATTTTGGAATACGATTTCTCTAATGTCTTCTTGCCTCGCCAACATGAGATCTATTAGCGTCCAGTTCATTTAAACTTATTAGCCTGACTTTTATCAGCTATGATACAATTTTTTTTCACAATAAATAGTATAAGCTGGCTTATCAGCTGCATAAATCATCAACCGAGCAACTCCTAGTTCTTTTTAGATCTTGGTAGTTGTGTCTGTTAGGCGAAGCAGTTGGTCGGCTTTTGATACGACGATTTCAACCTCTTCTTTTAGTTTTCCGTGACAAGCTGCGGTTTGTCCAACTCTTAGTTTTTAGTGTTGAAGGACTATAAGCATGTATTGCTTTGGGGTTCCTCTAGTCGATATTCCACTAGATCTCATTGCTAGCAATGAGTGGTTTCTGCAATCATCAAAGTCTTATATGACATGTCAAGATAAGTTGTACATATACATTGGTGCGTGGTATTTAGAAAGTTTAGTAACAAACCAATTTGTGGATTAGCATGCATGGAGTATCCTCTTTTCGTCAACCTATATTCAAAAAAAATTTACAAAGTCCAATCACTCACCGCGGAAGGCACAAATTCATTCGACGGTGTGTGGTGCTTGGCAGCAAGGATTCCTCAGTGGCAAAGCCAAAGAGCCTATGAGAACATGATAGGCTAGGATATGACCACTCAACTTGAATATAAGGTGAGCTTGTTCCTGTGTCTGTGAAATTAGACTGACTCCAACAGGAGAGACATAACATGACCCAAACCCATTTTGAGTAGTCTACAGTATTTTTGAGGCACAAAACAACTCTCCAACAGAATACCCAAACCAACGACGTATTTTGGGTGGGCAGCAACTCAGAACGCAAATGTGCCAACTCTCGCAGTCTCTTTGCGTCTCCCGCAGGTGGGTCCACCACCACGAGGAAGGGGACGACGACGACGACCGGCGAGAGCAATGACAGTCGTCGCCTGCTGCTGCTCGACCCCGCCGCTGCCGCACAGCTGCTCGCGTCGGTGACGCTCGTCTTGACATCCGCCGCCGTTGACCATGGAGCTTGGGGCGTCCGCATGGTGGATCTCTCGCCCACGTCGACCATGGAACTTGGGGCGGCGCCTGCATAGACTGCGACGGAGGCCGGCGCGACGGGACGAGGCGGGTCGCGACGGAGGCTGACACGAAGAAGTGAAGCGAGTCTGTGATGGCGTCGAGGCGGAACCGCGCGGGGAGCCACCGGCGAGGCGTGGCGGGTCCGCAGGGAGGAGCGCTCGCGCGGAGAGGCGGCTCCCTGCCAGCGCTCGACGGAGTTTGGTGGGCCGCCGCGGAGAGGTGGCTCCCTGCCAGTGCTCGACGGCGTTTGGTGGGCGGCGCTCGACGGTGTTTGTGTTCCTTTTTGCCTCTTCTGTTGGAGAATGGATATTTTTAGGTGCTGGACTCTTCTCCTGTACGCTACCTAGTTGTTGATTTGCGTCTCGCATATAGGTCCCGTCTCTTGGAGACAGTCTTACATAACTGAGAATGTGTCGGTACATAATGTTGGTCATCATACATTTATGTTTAGAGGACAGTTTGAGGATGTTATGACCTTTGGAGACATGTCTTCCATGGCTTATACTCCCTCCGTCTCAGGATATAAGGCGCGATTTGACTTGGTGCGGTCTTCGAGATTATACTTTGACCATTAATTTATACTATTTTTATATAACTAATGGAAACAACAAAAATATCATTAGAAAGTATTTGTAAAGATAAATCTAATGGTACCATTATTGTACTATATTTTTTTATTTTATTAGACTTATTATTGGTCAAAGTTAATAAAGTTTGAATTTTGAAATACGTGCATGTCTTATATCCTGAGACGGAGGGAGTACAACATATGGGGCATGGATTCACCATATGTAAGCCCCATCTTGGAGTGCAAGCTAATCGAAGCCCAACATTCAATTCTCTGGCAGCCCGACATTAAATATTGCGAAGTTCATAGTTCCTTTGTCGGAACTCTGATTGAGGCCCTTGAGAACTCGATTGAAAACTTATCCAATGAATCAGTCTCACCTTTTTTTTATCATATTGGCATGGATGATTGTAAGGACCGAATAGCCCAGGAGGGGAGGAGAAGGGATTGAATTGGGCACTGTTAGATTTATTATGGGCCAAGCCCATTAATATATTTAATAAATCAATAACTCTATGGTGTGTAATTGTGGAAATTATTGTTTGGACCGGGCCGGGCACGGGCGTGGCGAGGCAGGTAGGCAGGCAGGCAGGCGAGCGGGCATGGTGTGGCGTGTTTATTTTGGCACTCACTCACCATGATGGAGGGAGTTACAACTCTTTATCTCACCATGATGAAGGAAGTTTCAACTCTTCATTTTTTACCCGTCTCCTCATCTCCTGCGCAACCTCTCCTCTCCTCTTCCCTGTGCGCCATAAGGCCAGGGGCGCTCTGCAGGAAGAGAGGCTTCCTCTCTTCTTCCTTCAGTTCCTTCTCCAACCCGAGAACAAACACACAATCCAGAACATAGTTCCGCTGCAGGAAAGATTTTCCCATCTCGTAACTCCGCGCGTACGGAGGAGCGAGAGGGCAGGTGCCTCCGGAGCCGGTGCCGTTCGAGACCTTGCACGGGGGATCGGCAATTAGGTTTTTGGGGAGCGACTGCCCGAACGATCTTCGTCGCCGTTCTTCTTCTTCTTCAGGAGGATCACCGCCGTCGTCTTCTTCCTGGCGAAGTTGCTGCTCTTCTTCCTGGTGATTTCCTGGTGGACCGGTCGTCTTCTTCCTGGTGGTCTTCATCTCAATCTACTGCGACATGACCAAGGAAGTTGGACAAGGATCTGGATCTTCACTAAGGATGGGCGGGTACGAACTGTTCATCTCCTCTTTGTTTTTCGTAACTCAGATAGTTGTTCCGTCATGTTGTTTCAGTAGTACTGTTGATGATGTTGCAATAGTTGTCTTTTATTGTTTCGTTAGTTATGCAGTGCTGCTGTCAGCTATATATTCTGGGTTGCTGTCTGTTTCTTATTTCCTAAATGTTGCAGTAGCTATGTTTCATTGTTTCAGTACTTGCTGCATATATGTTTCAGTAAGCATATTACGTTGTTTCACATGCTTTTCTGCAGTAGATGATTTATTATGTTTTATCATCCTATATATGATTCACATGCTTGTTTCACATATGTACCGTACTGCTATGGTCATGTGTGATATTATGAAATCACTATTATATTATCTCTATTATGTCGTCATCATAATGTTAATTTACGGAATTAAAATAACGCGGAAATTGTCTTTATTTCTAACAATCCAAAAACCTAATTATAGGTATTTTTGTGTCAGTGGTTTTGCTGCCGTGTTAAAGCCTGATACTTTTGATGGGAAAAACTTCTTGGTATGGAGAGCTAAAATGGAATTGTGGCTAATTGCTATGTCATGCTTTCATGTGATTGAGGGCAAGCCTGCTAACTTGTCTCCTAAGGATGAGGCTAAGTTTAAGGCTGATGACAACCTCTTTCGAGGAGCAGTGATTAGCGCACTTGATGCAAAATTCTAGAAAAGCTACATCATACTTCCCACTGGTAAAGAGTTGTGGGATGCACTTGTTGGAAAATTTAGAGTTACTGATGTTGGTAGCGAGTTGTATCTTATGGAGCAACTGTATGACTACAAGATGGTTGAGAACCGATCTGTAGTGGAACAAGCTCATGAGATTCAGGCACTAGCAAAGGAACTTGAGCTTTTTCCTTGTCCTCTTCCTGACAAGTTTGTGGCTGGCGGTATAATCGCTAAACTACCACCGTCATGGAAGAACTTGTCTACCTCTCTCAAACATAAGAGACAAGAGTTCAATGTGGAAGAGCTCATTGGCACTCTTGATGTTGAGGAGAGGGCGAGAGCAAAGGACAATGGAAAAGGTATTGAAGCCTCTACTGCAAATGTGGTGCAGAAGAGAAATTCCAAATTCCGCAAGTACAAAAAGAAGAAAAGCCAGAACAAGCAACAGATCATTCCTAAGACCAATCAGACAACACATTTTAAGAAAAAAGACAACAACAACAACAAGAAGAAGAAGAATGGAGTATGCTTTGTTTGTGGTAGTGATGCTCATTGGGCAAGTGAGTGCCCTGATCGCAAATACCACCAGGACAATAAATCAGCAAATGTTGTGACTACTGACAATGGTGAAGGAACATCTGGGTATGGTAATTCTTTACCATTCGTTCTTTCCGTTTGTAATTCACCTGAGTGGTGGATGGACAGTGGTGCAAATATACATGTGTGTGCTGATGTATCTCTATTTTTCTCCTACCAGGTCGGGAGGGCTGGCGCCTTGTTGATGGGAAATGGGTCGCGTGCTCATGTTCTTGGTGTTGGTACAGTCATTCTGAAGTTTACTTCGGGAAAGACGGTGCCATTGAAGAGCGTGCAGCATGTGCCCTCTATCAAGAAAAATCTTGTTAGTGCTTCCAAGTTGTGCCGAGATGGCTACAAAGTTGTTCTTGAGTCGAATAAATGTGTTGTTTCTAAACATGGTTTGTTTATTGGTAAAGGATATGATTGCGGAGGTTTGTTCCGCTTATCGTTGCATGATGTGTGTAATAAACTGGTGAATTCCGTTAATATTTCTGATGAGTCAGATTTATGGCATTCACGTTTCTGTCATGCAAGTTTTGGTTGTTTAATGCGTTTAGCAAATCTGAATTCAATTCCTAAATTTAACTTGGTCAAAAAGTCTATGTGTCATGTGTGTGTTGAATCGAAACAACCCCGCAAGCCACACAAGGCTGCTGAGGCGAGGAACTTGGCACCTCTAGAACTTGTGCATTCCGATCTATGCGAGATGAACGGAATTTTGACTAAAGGCGGTAAAAAATAATTTCTCACCTTTATAGATGACTCCACTAGGTTCTGCTATGTGTATCTCTTAAAATTAAAAGATGAAGCGTTTAATTATTTTAAGGCCTATAAAGCTGAGGTTGAGAACCAACTTGAGAGGAAAATAAAACGTTTAAGGTCCGATCGAGGTGGAGAGTATTTCTCTAATGTGTTCGATGAGTTCTGCGTGGAACATGAGATTGTTCATGAGAGGACACCGCCATACTCACCACAATCCAATGGGGTTGCTGAAAGGAAAAACCGCACTCTAACAGAGCTTGTGAATGCAATGTTGAGTACAACAGGATTATCCAAGGAATGGTGGGGTGAGGCGATCTTGACAGCTTGTCATGTCCTAAACAGAGTTCCAACAAAGAACAAAGAGATCACACCATTCGAGAAATGGGAAAAGAGAAGATTAAATCTCTCATATTTATGCACTTGGGGTTGTTTGGCTAAAGTGAATGTGCCAATCAACAAGAAGCGTAAACTTGGGCCTAAAACAGTTGATTGTATTTTCCTAGGTTATGCTTTTCACAGCGTTGGATATAGGTTCTTAATTATTAAATCTGGTATTCTTGATGTGTATGTTCATACAATCATGGAATCGAGAGACGCAACATTTTTTGAGAATGAATTTCCAATGAAGAATACACCTAGTGAAACAAGTCATGAGACTATAATTCCCCATGAACAAGAACAAATAGATCATGCTGAGAATACTCATGTGCACATCCCTGAGGAGGATGACGCTATAGTTACTCGAAAGAGTAAGAGACAAAGGGTTGCAAAATCCTTTGGTGATGACTATATAGTGTACCTTGTGGAAGACACACCAACCACTATTAGACAGGCGTATTCCTCTCCTGATGCTGACTTGTGGAAGGAAGCAGTCAGGAGTGAGATGGAATCTATTATGTCTAATGGAACTTGGGAGGTCGTTGACCGTCCTTATGGTTGTCAACCTATAGGCTGCAAATAGATATTCAAGAAAAAGCTTAGGCCTGATGGTACCGTTGAGAGGTACAAGGCAAGGCTTGTGGCCAAAGGATACACCCAAAAGGAGGGTGAAGATTTCTTTGACACCTATTCACCAGTTGCTCGTTTGACTACAATTCGCACTTTGATTGTCGTGGTAGCCTCATATGGTCTTATCATTCATCAGATGGATGTAAAGACAGCTTTCCTAAATGGAGAGTTGGATGAGGAGATCTATATGGATCAGCCAGAGGGCTTCATTGCGGATGGTCAAGAGAACAAGGTGTGCAGGTTGTTAAAGTCATTATATGGCCTGAAACAAGCACCTAAGCAATGGCATGAAAAATTTGATAATACTCTACTAGCTACTGGCTTTGTTGTGAACGAAGCTGACACATGTGTGTATTATAGGTATGGTGGGGGTGAGGCTTTCATGTTGTGCCTTTATGTTGATGACATACTGATCTTTGGATCAAACCTCAATGTGATTGAGGAAGTTAAAAAACTTTTGTCAAGTAACTTTGACATGAAAGATTTGGGAGAAGCTGATGTTATTCTGAACATCAAGTTAATTAGAGAAGGTGATGGTGGGGTAACTTTGTTGCAATCTCATTATGTGGAAAAGATGTTAAGTTGCTTTGGTTATAGTGACTGTAACCCTGCTCCTACACCTTATGACCCTAGCATGCTATTACGGAAAAACCGAAGAATAGCAAGGGATCAATTGACATACTCCCAGATCATTGGCTCGCGAATGTACCTTGCGAGTGCAACAAGGCCTGACATCTCATATGCTATGAGCAAGCTAAGCAGGTTTGTGTACAAACCTGGAGATGATCACCGGCGCGCTCTTGAGAGAGTGTTGCGGTACCTAAAAGGTACTATGACTTACGATATTTATTATACCGGACACCCAAAAGTGCTAGAAGGCTATTGTGATGCCAACTGGATTTCTGATGCTGATGAGCTTAGAGCCACAAGCGGATATGTGTTCCTTCTTGGAGGTGGCGCTTGAACGCATCTTGGCCCCTAGTGGTTTCGGTGATTGGATGAAACACAAGATTACTGTGACTAACTTGTGTTTTGCAGAAACAGAGATGAGTTAGGTCACGGTAATGGCGACGATACGGGCATATGGAGTTCATGTCCCCTGGCGATGGAAATCGTTTCGGTTTTCAAAAGATGGACGACGAAGACGGTGGTAGGCTAGGCTAAGTGTCGCATGGTGTTGGAGGACACTTAGGTAGTCTTAGGTCTTTGTTTTTCCTTTGGCCGTACTATAAAGAGGGGTGTGAATCAGTAGCTTGACCTAGATGAGTCTATTGAGGTAGGTGTGGTGCACACTTGTTATTTCATAGCCCTAGGTAGCTCAGAGAGATGCCTTATGTCGAGAGGAACAAAAGTCGTTAAGACCGCGTCGCGATCCGAGTTGATCTTGCCCTTGGTATGGGCATCGGATGCTGGATCAGTGGGCATCGGAGGCTCCGATGCCCACACCGACCTAGGGTTTGGTCTGGTGCATGGCATCGGAGGCTCCGATGGTGCCACATCGGATCGTCCGGTGTCACTGTTCACTTGGGAGTGAACTGTGCAGGGCATCGGACGCCGGCATCGGACGCTGAGGGCCAGCGTCCGATGGCCATGCAGAGAGGTTCCAGAGAGGTCTTTTCGGCATCGGACACGTCCGATGCAGGGGCATCGGACGCTCCCCAGCGTCCGATGCTCCATAATCATGTCTGACAAGAAGGTACAGTAGACCGTTGGACGGGGTCATCGGAGCGTCCGATGCCTGGCATCGGCGCGTCCGATGCCCCCGCAAAATACCTGTCTTGTGCTGATTTTGGATGGTCGGGTTTAGGGGTATATATACTTCCTTGCCTCCATCCATTTGAGTGTTCTTGCCATTTCCATCTGCTGAGAGACACCTTGTGAGTGTGAGAAAGAGCAAGAGCCCTAGTGAGGTTGAGTGATTTGCTAATTGTGAGAATTAGACACCTCCTAGTGAGAATTGAGTAGCAAGTGTGCATCCATCCATCTCTTTGGCCTTGTCTTGGTCAAGTGAGAGTTCTAGCTTGTTACTCTTGGTGATCGGCATCACCTAGACGGCTTGGTGGCGATCGAAGTGCTTGGTGATGATCCGGAGGCTTTGTGGATGACCCAAGCCATGCTGTGACCGGTAGCGAGCGATTCACCGGGCCGGAGTGGCGAAGAATCAGCTCGTAGTGAGCACTTGATCCTTGCGCGGATCAAGGGGGAGCGATACCCTTGCGCGGGTGCTCCAACGAGGACTAGGGGGTGTGCCGACACCTCGATACCTCGGCAAAAAGATCGTCGTGTCATCTCTACTCTCTTTACTTCGCATTTACTTTTGAGCAATTCAATTCCGCATTTACTTGTTGTTCTTTCATGAATTGAATTGCCATGCTAGAGTAGAAATGGTGCAATAGTCTTTTTGTGCGGTTGATTCTTGTTCACACACTTCTAGGCACTAGGGGGTTAATTGGGCTTGATAGGTTTTAATTCTTGAAAGAAGTTTTAGAAAAGCCCAATTCACCCCCCCCTCTTGGGCATCTTGATCCTTTCAATTGGTATCAGAGCCTCGTGCTCTCGATTTAGGCTTAACCGCCTAGAGTTAAGATGTCCGGAGGTGATGGACCACCTCCCATGTTCGAGGGAGACGACTTCCCATATTGGAAAATTCGTATGGAGTCGTACCTAGAAGCGGTTGATGTTAAATGCCTCAATGCCGCGATTACCGGCTTTGCCAAGCCCAAAGAAGGCACAAGCCTTACTCCTAATGAGGAGGAAAATGAGAAATGGAATGCAAAAGCCAAAAACATCCTCTTTAGAGGCATTTGCAAAGATGTGTTCAACCGTGTTCGGAACCACAAAAATGCCCATGATCTATGGGAAAACATTTGTGCGCTCCATGAGGGAACTAAGAGTGAGCGTGAGGAACGCTATCATTTAGTTATGCAAAAACTTCACTCTTTTGATATGCATGCTAATGAAAGTGCAAATGAAATGTACTCACAGTTGAATGTTCTTGTAGAGGAACTCAATGGACTTGGCCTCACACAAATGCAACCATCCGATGTTGTGAGGAAGATTCCAATTGAGAAGTATGGACACATCGTGACGGTGCTACATCAAGGTGATCTTTCCACCGCTACACCAACTCAAATCTTGGGAAAGATCAATGCACATGAGATGTACATGCACATCACACCAAGTGGTGGCTCCTCCACCGACAAGAAGAAGGACTTGGCCTTCAAAGCTACCAATGACAAGAAGGGCAAGTCCAAGGCTATTGAGGTGCATCATGAGAGCTCAAGTGAAGAAGAAGATGATTCCAACATCGCTCTCATGGTGAGAAGGACCACCAAGATGTTGAAGAAACTTCACAAGAATGGAGTCAACTTTGACTCAAGAAAGAAGAAGTTCTTCACAAGTAGCAAGAGGAGGCCAATCTCCGAAATGGATTGCTACAATTGCGGTGAGCTTGGCCATCTTGCTCATCAATGCACCAAGCCCAAGAAAGAGAGCTACAAGAACAAGAACAAGGGCAAGAAGTATAACTCATCAAGCGAAGATGAGAAGAAGAATGACAAGCCATACAAGAAGAAAGATGACAAGAAGAAGCAATACCACAAGAAAGGTGGGAAGGCTTACATTGTTGGTGATTGGCTCACCGACATTGACTCATCCGGTGGCTCATCAAATGAAGATAGTGATGATGAGAAGGAGAAGGTGGCCGCTCTAGTCATTGGCTCCTCTACACCACCACCACCACCATCGCCATCATCATCTACACACCTATGCCTTATGGCCAAGGGTGACCGGAAGGTACAAAACGATGATGACTCTAGTGATAGTGATAGTGATGGTGAATTTGAGGCTCCCACTTATGATGAACTTGTCAAATTGCTAAATGACTACTCTAAAATCATAAGAAAGACTAGAGCTAAAAATGAGAAGCTTGTTGATGAAAATGAATCTCTTGTTGAAAAATGTGATCATGCTACTCATGCTAGTGATGAACTAAAAGATGAACTTGCTACTATGTCATCCACTATCAAGGAGCTCAAGTCCTCTAACAAGGAGCTCAAAGCTAAAAATGAAAAACTTGATAAGATGCATAGTGACTTTACCACTAGTTATGCTTTGCTAAAAGAACAATACACTCAAGTGAAAGTTGACTATGATGCTCTCACCATTTCTTATGATATGCTTTCACATGAGACACATGATGCTCCTAACCTTGTTGTTAAGTGTGACATAGCAACATCTTGTGAGGACTTGGTTAGTGAGCATGATGAGCAAAGAGCTAGTGGCAAAGGCAAGAGTGTGGTTGTGGCCGATCACTATGATGATTACATCAAGATCAAGAATGAGAATGCAAAGCTCAAAGTTGATCTAGAGAAGCTTGCAACCACAAAGCAAGTCATTGTTGAGACCCAAGATGATGAGTATAGCATGACACTTGAGCTTGACATGCTAAAAGAAGAGAACAAGAGATTGAAGATGGAGAGAGATTACAAGATGACACCATCTCAATTAGAGCTTCAACAAGAGAATGACAAGCTCAAGAAGGAAAAAGAACACCTCACCACCGGATTAAGGAACTTCACCAAGGGTAAATGTCTTCAAAGTGAGCTTCTCATGAACACCGTCATGAAGACAAATAGAAATGACATTGGCTTTCTTGAAGAGAAGATGAAGCAACGCAAGAGCATCACTAAGCCAAAGAAGAAGAAGATTGGAAGATGCTATGAGTGTGGAAAGGAAGGACACTTTGCTCATGATTGTGAAGAACCAAAGCCCACACCCTTGCCCAAGCATGCTAGGCCCTTTGCTTTCAATGCTCACTACATGCTTAGACAAGATTCTAGTGGCAAAGTGAAGGTTATGTTTATGGGGCCACCTAACAAGAGTAGGCCAAAGAAAATTTGGGTTGCTAAGTCACTAGTTGAGAAGGTTAAGGGACCGCAACAAGTTTGGGTCCCAAAAGCTCAAGATTGATTTCTTGTGTGTGTAGGTGAACTACAAGACCGGTGGATCACATTGGGTAATTGATAGTGGATGTACACAACATATGACCGGAGATCCCCGGATGTTCACCTCACTAGAAGAGAATGTCGATGACCAAGAAAAGATAACATTTGGTGACAACTCAAAGGGCAATGTCAAAGGATTGGGCAAAGTGGCTATATCAAATGACCATACCATATCCAATGTGCTTCTTGTTACATCTTTGAGCTTCAACTTGCTATCCGTTGGGCAACTTTGTGATCTTGGCTTTCAATGTTTGTTCACCGACAAAGAAGTGGTTGTGACCAAGAAAGATGATGCACAAGTGATCTTCAAAGGATTTAGATACAACAATCTCTACCTAGTGGATTTCTCCTCAAAAGAAGCCAACTTGAAGACATGTTTGTTCACTAAGCAATCTCTTGGTTGGCTATGGCATAGAAGATTGGCACATGTGGGAATGAACACTCTCAACAAGCTATTGAAGAAGGATTTGGTTAGGGGCTTGAAAGATGTCAAATTTGAGAAGGACAAGTTGTGTAGTGCATGTCAAGCCGGCAAGCAAGTTGCAAACACTCATCCAACCAAAGCCTTTATACCAACATCAAGAGAGTTGGAGCTTCTTCATATGGATCTATTTGGACCAACAACATATGCAAGCTTGGGAGGAAATCTCTATTGCCTAGTAATTGTTGATGACTACTCTAGATACACTTGGGTATTCTTTCTTCATGATAAATCTGAAGCAACCCCTTCCTTCAAGAAGTTTGCCAAGAGAGCTCAAAATGAATTTGATGTGAAGATCAAAAAGATTAGAAGTGACAACGGAAAGGAGTTTGACAACACCCATATTGAGGAATATTGTGATGAAGTTGGGATCAAGCATGAAGTGTCCGCAACCTACACACCACAACAAAATGGGGTAGTTGAGAGGAAGAACCGGACTCTAATCACCCTAGCAAGGACAATGTTAGACGAGTACTCTACACCGGAGAGATTTTGGGCAGAAGCAATCAACACCGCTTGCTATGCATCAAACCGATTGTTCCCCCATCGTCTACTTGGCAAGACCCCCTATGAGCTACTCAACAACAAGAAGTCGGATGTATCCTTCTTTAGAGTGTTTGGGTGCAAATGCTACATCTACAAGAAGCGCCAACACCTAGGGAAGTTTCAACGCCGATGTGATATTGGTTTTCTTGTTGGTTACTCATTGAAGTCCAAAGCATATCGAGTATTCAACCATGCCACCGGGATGGTAGAAGAAACATATGATGTGGAATTCGATGAATCTAATGGCTCTCAAGGAGAGCATGAGAATCTTGATGATGTAGGTGATGAACCATTGAGGGAAGCAATGAAGAACATGCCGGTTGGAGCCATCAAGCCTAAAGATGATGATGATGATGTGCAAGTCATTGACAAGCCATCCTCATCCAATGTACCACTTGATGATGACAAAGATGGAAGGGATCCAAATGAAGATACTCATGTCTCCCATGATCAAATGGTGGTACAAGCTCAAGATGTTGGTGCTCCACAAGCGGCCCCTCAAGTGGTTGATCGAAGGACTACTCCTCTACTACAAGCTCATCCTCAAGATCTCATCATAGGGAGTCCGACAAGGGGTGTAATGACTCGCTCTCAAAAACTTGCTTTATTTATGGAACATCACTCTTTTGTTTCTCTTGTTGAGCCTACCATTGTAGATGAAGCTCTAGGTGATCCGGATTGGGTGAATGCCATGCATGAAGAATTAAACAACTTCACCCGCAACCAAATTTGGACACTTGAAGAGCGACCAAAAGGCGCAAGAGTCATTGGAACAAAATGGGTGTTTAGGAACAAGCAAGATGATCAAGGCACGGTTGTTAGAAACAAGGCAAGGCTAGTGGCAAAGGGGTTATCTCAAGTTGAAGGCTTGGATTTTGGAGAGACCTTTGCACCGGTTGCAAGACTCGAAGCCATTCGTATCCTCCTTGCATATGCATCACATCATGACATTAAATTATATCAAATGGATGTGAAAAGTGCATTTTTAAATGGCTTCATAAATGAACTAGTCTATGTTGATCAACCTCCCGGGTTTGAAGACCCTAGATATCCTAATCATGTTTATAGGTTGTCCAATGCGCTATATGGGCTCAAGCAAGCCCCTAGAGCATGGTACGAGCGCCTCCGGGACTTCCTCATTGAGAAGGGCTTCACCATTGGGAAGGTTGACACCACACTATTCACCAAGAAGCTTGATGGAGAGATCTTCATTTGTCAAGTCTACGTCGATGATATCATCTTCGGGTCAACAAATGAAGCCTATTGCAAGGAATTTGGTGACTTGATGTCGAAGGAGTTCGAGATGTCTATGATTGGCGAGCTCACATTCTTCCTAGGCTTTCAAGTCAAGCAATTGAAGGAGGGGACTTTTATATCTCAAGAGAAGTACACAAAAGACCTCCTCAAGCGCTTCAACATGGATGATTGCAAGCCTATCAAGACTCCAATGCCAACCAACGGACACCTCGACCTAGATGTGGGAGGTAACCCGGTTGATCAAACTCTCTACCGTTCTATGATTGGTAGTTTGTTATATTTGACCGCATCTAGGCCCGACATCATGTTTAGTGTGTGCATGTGTGCTCGTTTTCAAGCCGATCCTAGGGAATCACATCTCATAGCAGTGAAGAGAATCCTTAGGTACCTAAAGCACACCCCAAGCATTGGCCTTTGGTATCTCAAAGGAGCTAACTTCCAACTCATTGGGTATTCCGATTCGGATTACGCGGGTTGCAAAATTGATAGAAAAAGCACATCCGGAGGGTGCCATTTGCTTGGGAGATCACTAGTGTCATGGAGTTCGAAGAAGCAAAATAGTGTGGCCTTGTCCACCGCCGAGGCGGAATACATAGCCGCGGGTGCTTGTTGTGCTCAAATCCTTTACATGAAGCAAACCCTTTTAGACTATGGTGTAGTTCTAGAAAGGGTACCTTTGTTGTGTGACAATGAGAGCGCGGTTAAGCTTGCTAACAACCCGGTTCAACACTCTCGCACAAAGCACATAGATATTCGCCATCACTTTCTTAGGGATCATGTTTCCAAGAAAGATATATCCTTAGAGGGAGTTAGAACCGAAGATCAATTGGCGGATATCTTCACAAAACTCCTAGATGAGAACACCCTTTGTAGATTGCGAAGTGAGCTTAATGTGCTTGATCTAAGTAACTTTGTCAAAAGGTGAAAGGGGTTGTCTCTGCATTACATTGTAATATATGCCATGTTTAATTTATGCTATGCACATAGGCTTGTCAGACGTGGTTAAGATAACCGCCCTAAAAAGCGTGTGAAGAAGCTTACCCATGAGCAAACTTGACAAGCAACCTAGATTCAAAATTCCGTATAGCATTGCATATGCATGTTTGTTGCTTTGTCGTTTCTTTTCGGTTATGTTTTGAGCAACCGCTGTGTTCGTCCACCGCTAGGGGGAGCATTTGAGGCTCCTAATGGTTGAGACCCCTAGTTTTGGTGGCCACATGTTGTCTCCTCGGGATTTATCGCCTATTTTACCTAAAAATGATATGTAGCCTATGGCAAAATATTTATAAAATAGAGGGTTTATGTGAGGATGCTCATACTAGGTTCCAACTGGTGTTTATTTGCCTCTTCTTTGAGTTGGAACTTGGTTGGGAAAGGGAGCCGCAACAGAGATCTTCGAAACTGCTCACATAGAGCATCGGACGCTGCATCGGACGCTGGTTCAGCATCCGATGCCTGCACTGTAGGCAGCCCCGGCTGAAACAGTGAATTGCCCGCGTCCGATGTGCTCTCAACGGAGCCTCCGATGCCCCATCGGAAGCTGATCAGCATCCGAGGATCAGGCACCGGACGCATCCGATGCGTTTTCGGCGTTTCTGGAGCTCTCTGGACGGGCATCGGCGCGTCCGATGTGCTTTCATCGGAGCGTCCGATGCTCCTTTACGCGGCGCAGTTAGTTCTTCTTCTGACGAGTCGGTCCCACACGTCATATCTCATCGTCTCCTTCTTCCTCGCGCTCCCGAACCCCCGCCGCCGTCGTGCTCCCCGCGCCCCAACCCTAACTCACCGCCGGCCACCCACCCTCGCCCGAGCCTTCGCCGCCGGCCGCTCGACCTCCGCCGCGCTCGTGCTCCTCCACGCCGGACCGCCCTCTCCTCGCCCCCGCGCGCGCGCCCTCGTCAGCATACCGCCGGCGAGTCTCCTCCACCATCGCCGGAGCTCGCCGCCGTTCCGGGCCTCTTCACCGGAGATCGCTTCTCTCGCGCCTCTTCCACTCTCCGGCGCCTTCCTCGGCCGGTCAAACCTCCAGTGAGCACCCCGCCTCCCCCCCCCCCCTTCATAACCTATGCTCCCCAGGTGTTCGACAAAATGCTTCAACGGCTGTTCATCATGTTTTTGACCCCTGTTTCGACCCAAACTTTTTGCAGACACCTTTGTTTGCCATGTGGACCCCGGACCGTCATTCCTTACCTCGCTCTTAGGCTCGTTTCGTTGGATCGTCAGGTAGCGAACCCCTTTTCCCCTCTCTTATCCACTGGCTTTGCTTCCATAGGACTTGCTTATCTCTAGTCTATATGTTTCTTATGTATATCCCTCATCTCTATGCAGCGAGTCAGTGTCCGTTGTCAGTGGCAGCTGGGAAGTGTCAGTTAACCCGGGGCCAAGCCCGCGGGTACGGATCGAGGCCAAGCCTCGCGAGTGACAGCGGCAGTGTTTCTCAGTGTCAGGGGGAGTTTTTGCACCAGTGTTTTTTTCTTGTCAGCTGGTTGTCCGTGCTTTTCAGAGTCAGTGGGTTCTGTTCAGTGGCAGTTCAGCACTTCTCAGTGACCGTTCTTCTCGTTCTTGTCAGCTATGCGCTGCAAGAACGTTGGTGGTGGCCCCGACGACTCTCCTCCCCGTCGCCCCCCTTCTGGTCAGAGGCCTGGGAAGGGGAAGCTTATCGTGCGCCGGAAGCGCACTCGTCAGGAGCGAGAGGCAGCTCAGGCTCAGGCCGTGGCAGACGCCGCCGAGCGTGCAGAGCGAGGTGGCAGTGCGGGCGGACTTAGGATTGAGGATCAGCTGTCCCCCGAGCAGCGCAGAGCGATCGAGGAGGTCGAGCGTCGCCACGGTTCGCCGACTGGCACGCTCATGGCTGCCGGTCGTCGGACGACGTTCACCTCACCCGGAGTTGAGCCCGAGAGCTCAGGGCAGGGCCAGGCAGAGGCCGAGGCAGCAGAGGCACCTGAGGCAGAGGCTCCAGAGGCAGAGGCAGAGGAGGAGGTTTCTGAGGAGGTTCCGCGATGCCGGTCGACCCGTCGCAGGACTGCGGTGCCACCCCGGCCCGACGTCCCTCTGCGGGGAGCCCGTCCTCCGTCGCGGCGTGCACCTCCGCCGATACCGCGACTGGACCTCAGGGGCGCCACTTGCTCACAGATCCAGACCCTTCGACTTGTGCCAGTGGAGCAGTGGTTTCCCAGGGAGCGACAGGAGCAGGCTGGTCCGTCCTTCTATACAGTGCTGCAAGAGGACTTCTATCAGGGATACAGGAACGCTGGGATCTCTTTGCGGCCCCAGCGTGTTTGCTCACTTGAGGCAGTTGTAGGCGCAGCCGGAGAGCAGATTCGCCCCATACTCACCTACCTACCTGGTCTGGCAGACCTACTGGGGCGGTCTGGCTCCTATATTGAGGATTGGGTATTTCAGTTTTACGCTTCGCTGTGGGTGCACCCCGACCGAGAGACTATTGAGTTTGCACTTGAGGGGGACCACTACAGACTGTTCTCGTTCGAGATCCGGGATTGGTTTGGATTGACACGATCACAGACCCGGATCCACGACTTGTGTTACGACCGGACAGAGCCACCCCGTCGCCCTCACGGTGGCGCCCAGCCTTCGACAGATTTGGTCCGTCCATGCTTCACAGAGCCGTTCGGTGAGGGTTCGAGCCGCACTCCGAGGGATCTCACCCCTACGGCTCGGATCCTCAACGCGATCCTACGGCGGACTTTACTTCCTCGGGTCGGCTTCGGAGAGGGACTTTCACGGCTGCAGCTATGGCTTCTTGCATATATGGTCAGGCAGCAGGAGTTCGACGTCTGGGACGTCATCTTGTGTGAGATAGAGGACACAGTGGCAGAGGGCATTAAGGCCCGCAGGCAGCTACCGTACGCGCACTGGATCTCCTACATTCTTTGGAAGGTAGCTGCCACTACAGGTACTCGCCTTAGTCAGTCCCTCACAGGGTCAGCAACCGTATTCCCCGAGTATAACATGAGCCAGTTGTTGGGATACGGTCGGGACCGTAGACAGCCAGAGCAGCAGGCACAGACTAGCACACGTCAGAGACCTGAGGTGCCAGAGTCAGCTCAGCAGCAGGACGAGGCCGTTCAGGCGCTCGCGGAGCAGGAGCTTGCCGATCTCGAGGGTGGTGACCCACACGTGGCCTCGGATCCCACGGACAGCTCAAATGAGGACTACCAGCTCCCGCCCCACTACCAGCCCAGAGCTCACGACCACCACGCAGGGTCCAGCGGTACTGCTTCCTCCGACCCAGCTCTACTCGCTATTCTGGCCCGGATGGAGGAGCAGCAGAGGACTGTCACCCAGGACGTCCAGAGGCTTGCCCAGGAGCAGCAGCGGTTAGCCCAGCAGCAGGCACATGAGCGGTCTGATGCTCTTCAGCGCCAGATGATGGCTCTACAGCAGCAGACCTTGAGCTTCATGGAGAGGCTGGCGAGTGGACCTCCCCAGTGGCAGTGGCAGCAGCCTCCCCCACAGCAGCAGCTTCAGTGGCAGCCACCTGTCCTTCCTCAGCCGCAGTTGTTCGGTCCGCCGCCTCAGTTTGCTCAGCAGCAGCAGCTTCCGGGCCCCAGCTCCTCGCAGTTCACGAGTTTTACTACTCCAGGCGGGGCCCCGCTCTTCAGTCCGCTACGGACAGGGTTCACTCCCAGGCCGACAGAGTCGCTCTACGCTACGACGACCTCTGTGACTCGCGATCTGTCGACCACCTTCAGCGAGCTCACTGGGTTCCCCACGCCAGATCTGCAGGACCCAGTCCAGACGTCTACAGCTCCAGTCACTTCTACTACTGAGACTCTTCCGAGCTTAGTAGCGTCCTCAGAGCAGACGGAGCCCGTCCAGTCCGACACCACGACGACCGTGCAGGCTGAGTTACCTCCGATACCTGAGCTTCCGCACTCCTCTACTCAGCTTGACACTACTACCGTGACTGCGACAGAGTCAGTGCCAGAGTCAGAGCAGGCAGAGCCGCTAGTGCCAGAGCAGACCCCGACCGCTTCGCAGCAGCTTCCAGTTTCCGAGGGACAGCAGGCTACTGGCACCACTTCTTCCGACTCAGAGGAGTACTTACAGCAGTTTGAGTTCTCTCAGCGCACTCCAGAGACGGCTCCTGACTCGTCTGCACCACCTCCGCCCTCCGACGCGTAGTTTGGCGCTTGATGCCAAAGGGGGAGAGTGGCCGAGTATAGCGATAGGGGGAGCGATGTGAGAGAGGGTTTTGCGTCTTATGATGTTGTGTTTTGTTCACATACGCTCTCTACTTATCGCATATTTTGTGCTTGTTTATGTTATATACTTATGCTATGGATCATATGACATGTGTGTGCTCACTATGATATATTATATATGACATGTCATTTCGTCTTACTCAATTACTTGTGCTCAATTCTCATTTGTTATGTATTTGAGCTCTTTACTCTTGCACTTGCTATTCACTCTAACTTGTTGAGTGCAGGATGATGGCATGACATGTTTGAACTTGCCCCTAATCATTTTCTCTTATTTTTTGCAAGTTCATACATGTCATGATTTAAAAATCTCTTCTCTCTATACTCGATCTCGTGTTGTCATCAATCACCAAAAAGGGGGAGATTGAACGCATCTTGGCCCCTAGTGGTTTCAGTGATTGGATGAAACACAAGATTACTGTGACTAACGTGTGTTTTGCAGAAACAGAGATGAGTTAGGTCACGGTAATGGCGACGATACGGGCATATGGAGTTCATGTCCCCTGGCGATGGAAATCGTTTCGGTTTTCAAAAGATGGACGACGAAGACGGTGGTAGGCTAGGCTAAGTGTCGCATGGTGTTGGAGGACACTTAGGTAGTCTTAGGTCTTTGTTTTTCCTTTGGCCGTACTATAAAGAGGGGTGTGAATCAGTAGCTTGACCTAGATGAGTCTATTAAGGTAGGTGTGGTGCACACTTGTTATTTCATAGCCCTAGGTAGCTCAGAGAGATGCCTTATGTCGAGAGGAACAAAAGTCGTTAAGACCGCGTCGCGATCCGAGTTGATCTTGCCCTTGGTATGGGCATCGGATGCTGGATCAGTGGGCATCGGAGGCTCCGATGCCCACACCGACCTAGGGTTTGGTCTGGTGCGTGGCATCGGAGGCTCCGATGGTGCCACATCGGATCGTCCGGTGTCACTGTTCACTTGGGAGTGAACTGTGCAGGGCATCGGACGCCGGCATCGGACGCTGAGGGCCAGCGTCCGATGGCCATGCAGAGAGGTTCCAGAGAGGTCTTTTCGGCATCGGACGCGTCCGATGCAGGGACATCGGACGCTCCCCAGCGTTCGATGCTCCATAATCATGTCTGACAAGAAGGTACAGTAGACCGTTGGACGGGGTCATCGGAGCATCCGATGCCTGGCATCGGCGCGTCCGATGCCCCCGCAAAATACCTGTCTTGTGCTGATTTTGGATGGTCGGGTTGAGGGGTATATATACTTCCTTGCCTCCATCCATTTGAGTGTTCTTGCCATTTCCATCTGCTGAGAGACACCTTGTGAGTGTGAGAAAGAGCAAGAGCCCTAGTGAGGTTGAGTGATTTGCTAATTGTGAGAATTAGACACCTCCTAGTGAGAATTGAGTAGCAAGTGTGCATCCATCCATCTCTTTGGCCTTGTCTTGGTCAAGTGAGAGTTCTAGCTTGTTACTCTTGGTGATCGGCATCACCTAGACGGCTTGGTGGCGATCGAAGTGCTTGGTGATCATCCGGAGGCTTTGTGGATGACCCAAGCCATGCTGTGACCGGTAGCGAGCGATTCACCGGGCCGGAGTGGCGAAGAATCAGCTCGTAGTGAGCACTTGATCCTTGCGCGGATCAAGGGGGAGCGATACCCTTGCGCGGGTGCTCCAACGAGGACTAGGGGGGTGTGCCGACACCTCGATACCTCGGCAAAAAGATCGTCGTGTCATCTCTACTCTCTTTACTTCGCATTTACTTTTGAGCAATTCAATTCCGCATTTACTTGTTGTTCTTTCATGAATTGAATTGCCATGCTAGAGTAGAAATGGTGCAATAGTCTTTTTGTGCGGTTGATTCTTGTTCACACACTTCTAGGCACTAGGGGGTTAATTGGGCTTGATAGGTTTTAATTCTTGAAAGAAGTTTTAGAAAAGCCCAATTCACCCCCCCCCCCCTCTTGGGCATCTTGATCCTTTCAGCGCTGTTTCCTGGAAGTCTTGCAAGCAGACTCTCATTACGAAGTCTACCATGGAAGCAGAACTCACAGCGTTAGACACTGCTGGGGCTGAGGCCGAGTGGCTTCGTGAACTCCTGTTGGATTTACCGGTGGTTGAAAAACCAATACCAGCTATTTCCATGAACTGTGACAATCAAACTGTGATTGCGAAAGTCAACAGTTCCAGGAGTAACATGAAGTCTACAAGGCATGTGAAAAGAAGATTGAAATCTGTCAGAAAACTGAAAACCTCCGGAGTTATAACGTTGGATTATGTCCACACGTCGAATAATCTGGCAGATCAATTCACTAAGGGATTATCACGGAATGTGATAGAAAATGCATCGAGGGAGATGGGTATGAGACCCATGTGAAAATCTACTATAGTGGTAACCTGCTCTATGTGATCGGAGATCCCGTGAAGTAGAGTGGTGAAACAAGCTATGAGTAGGTTGAGAGGAAAGTTCCCTTTTGAACCTATCTCTGATGCATAACTTTCCTTCTGTAAGGTAGGTTGGTATTTACCTTAATGTATTCTGAGAGTCTTATAAAGATGAGATGTTGTCCTACAGAACATCTTATGAGGAATACACCTATATGAGTCAGACTGCTGGTCACAGTCTATGGGATTTGGGCAGTCCCTAAATACTCATGAAAGGCACTGAAGTGTGACTTATATGCTTCAAACAGCGGGGATGTCTGTTGCAGCCTAGTACCAGCAAAGGACTTGAGTGAATCTCACCTCACGCAAAACTGTCAATTCAAGGCATAGTCCATTGTTCAGTTGTGACTGAGTGAAACTCTTGCTCTAGGCGGATGTTCAACTTAACAGTCTCCATCGAAACACTGGTATATCAAAGAATTGAGATTCTGAAATTTCACAGTTACAAACCCTAGAGTTTGGTGGGGATTGTTAGATTTATTATGAGCCAAGCCCATTAATATATTTAATAAATCAATAACTCTATGGTGTGTAATTGTGAAAATTATTGTTTGGACCGGGCCGGGCACGGGAGTGGCGAGGCAGGTAGGCAGGCAGGCGAGCGGGCATGGTGTGGCGTGTTTATTTTGGCACTCACTCACCATGATGGAGGGAGTTACAACTCTTTATCTCACCATGATGAAGGAAGTTTCAACTCTTCATTTTTTACCCGTCTCCTCATCTCCTGCGCAACCTCTCCTCTCCTCTTCCCTGTGCGCCATAAGGCCAGGGGCGCTCTGCAGGAAGAGAGGCTCCCTCTCTTCTTCCTTCAGTTCCTTCTCCAACCCGAGAACAAACACACAATCCAGAACACAGTTCCGCTGCAGGAAAGATTTCCCCATCTCGTAACTCCGCGCGCACGGAGGAGCGAGAGGGCAGGTGCCTCCGGAGCCGGTGCCGTTCGAGACCTTGCACGGGGGATCGGCAATTAGGTTTTTGGGGAGCGACTACGCGACTGCCCGAACGATCTTCGTCGTTGTTCTTCTTCTTCAGGAGGATCACCGTCGTCGTCTTCTTCCTGGCGAAGTTGCTGCTCTTCTTCCTGGTGATTTCCTGGTGGACCGGTCGTCTTCTTCCTAGTGGTCTTCATCTCAATCTACTGCGACATGACTAAGGAAGTTGGACAAGGATCTGGATCTTCGCTAAGGATGGGCGGGTACAAACTGTTCATCTCCTCTCTGTTTTTCGTAACTCAGATAATTGTTCCGTCATGTTGTTTCAGTAGTACTGTTGATGATGTTGCAATAGTTGTCTTTTATTGTTTCGTTAGTTATGCAGTGCTGCTGTCAGCTATATATTCTGGGTTGCTGTCTGTTTCTTATTTCCTAAATGTTGCAGTAGCTATGTTTCGTTGTTTCAGTATTTGCTGCATATATGTTTCAGTAAGCATATTACGTTGTTTCACATGCTTTTCTGCAGTAGATGATTTATTATGTTTTATCATCCTATATATGATTCACATGTTTGTTTCACATATGTACCGTACTGCTATGGTCATGTGTGATATTATGAAATCACTATTATATTATCTCTATTATGTCGTCATCGTAATGTTAATTTACGGAATTAAAATGACGCGGAAATTGCCTTTATTTTTAACAGGCACAAAAAATAAGCTAGTACAACAGTCGCACGACAACATATGAAACTTATGTATACATATGGTTTCTCTATTTGAAACTTTGCGCTCACATATGGTTCTTACCACAAACATGACTGGCAAAAACCATGGATTATTCACCATTCTCGTCGCACGACAATCATCAATTGGTTTGGTTGCATGCTCTGTCTTCCCTACTCCACCTCTTTCATCACCACACAACCGTCGCCGTCGGAGCCAGATACCATCCCGTTTTTACATTTGCTAGTACAAGTGCAGTCGAATCCAAGCTGCGAGGTCAGGACCTCCTGGACATAGTTGGCCACCTCGACAGGTGACCTCCCGCCGCCACAGGTGAGCTCCCTTGGAAGCTGGTTCAGGAACGTGACCTCGTACGTCGGTCGTGGGTTCATGAAAAAGAAGTAGGGATCCCATCTGCTAAGCCCGCGCGCCGTGGACCCATGGAACATGCCCTCCCTAGCGTCGATGGCGACGGGCACGATGCGGTCGGTGACCTCAGCGAAGAGCGCGTCGAATCGCAACAAGAATGGCCCGCGACAGATGGTGCCCTCGGGGAAGATGACGACGTCGTCGCCCTCCTCGAGCAGCCGCCGGATGCGGGCGGCGTCCGCGTCGTCGCTCTCGCGGCTGGGCACGGGCGGCGCCACGCCTGTCATGACAGGCGACACGGGCTCCGCGAACCTGGTGGCGCCGCCGTACGTGACCCATCTCACTTTGCGGCCCAGCGCGACGGCCACCGCGACGGGGTCAAGCGTGGTACGGTGGTTGCACACGAAGAGAACCCCTGGGCCGCTTCCCTTCTTGGGCGGCGGCCGGTTGCCGCGCACCACCAGCTTGATGCCCATAAGCTTATAGGCGTAGGAGAGAGCACGCGCCGGGAGGAGCAGGTGGAGATGCACGCGCATCAGCGCGAGCGCGAAGCCGAGCGGCATCCACAGAAAAATGAGAAGCATGTTGGTCGCCGTCGGTCGCCGGGCCAGGCGACCGTCGTGGAGGATGACCCGGCTCTGCAGCTGCTCCGGGGGCAACGCGCGGTACTTTTGTCGTGTTACGATGTAGGCTTCCTGCATTCATGCGACACCATCAGCACAACGGACAGTGCATGTGCATGCATAGCGTTAGCTATCAGTGACAACAATTACCCGGTAACCCATTTTCAGAAAGTACGGCAGGACCAGTGATAGCATAGCGTCCTAATCGTCAAGCGCTGTGGCGTTACTCCTAATTCATTACAGGATTGGAGTTCGAAAACTGCAGATATAACTATTGCAGGACAATGTGACTTGAACTTTGACATAATCTATACCGTACCAAAGTTGTAAGGAGTGTTTGTTTTCTAGGGCTAAAATTCAGTTCGTGTCACATTAGGCAAACTGGGCAACTGGTCCAATTCATCACTACTATGAATTATTATGTTGAGGGAGAAGGAAGTAGTAGTCACTTGTGGATGGCTGGTCAGTGCTCAATTCACAATCTTTTGGTGGAACAACAAATTACCTCAGCTACCTTATCTAGTGCATGCGGACACCCAACTACCATTTGTAGGTACATCTATTCTCGAGATCACGACTTCACGCGTTTTTCATTAAGAAGAAGAGCTGAAGGAACGGCAGAGTAACTGATACAGTGAATTCGCAAGTAATCCATGGATTACCAACGAAATCCACAACACAAACGAAAAGCAAGAAACATGGGGTGGGAGACCCTCTACCTGACAACCCAGCAAAATGAACCTAATAAAATATAATCTCAACACTTTGGCAGCCAGCAGCGAAGTGAATCCGTAGATGACCGTCGGAAAGTAGCAGCATATTCCTCCGAGTCACTAGGACAGGACCACGGGCGAGGAACACCGAGTACTCCTACGAGTCACTAAGGGCACAGTGCCCTTAGGACCACGGACTAGGAGCATCTCAATTCTCAAGACAACAACCGAGTACTCCTACGAGTCACCAAGGGCACAGCGCCTTTAGGACCACGGACTAGGAGCAACTCCAAGACGGCCTCGACGGCATCCGGCGGAAAACAACACCTCGGTGGCAAAGCATCCACTGGAAACGACTACAACAGACACTGGCAAGACACACCAAGGAGTTGAGGAACATGAAGCCCAAAAGGTCCATCTTGACCATGACAGAGAATGACGACGAAGCGAACGCTGAGGAGGAAAGCAGCCTCCCACGCGCCAAGGCATGAAACTTTGCAGGCAACGCCTTCAAGAAGGACTACGACGCTGAAACGTCGCCGCTGCCTGCCACGACGGGCTAGGTTTTCACTGCAAAGTTCCACGGCGGCCAGAGAGGGGGGGGGGGGGGGCGCAACGACAGATGCCTCCAAGGAGGAAACGACGCCAAGAAGGCGCCGCCATCGTCGGCCAACTAGCACGGCTTTCGCCTTGCGCCACCCAACCAGGCACCGGCCTCGCCACTACGCCAACCACGCCACCATGACGTTGAAGGCGCACCGTCCGAGCAGCTGCCCACAGCACCATGATGCACGCAACGCACGAAGCAAGAGGGGGAGCCCGAGCCACCACGCAGGAGACGCCAGCCCCCACGCCGACCCGTTGCCCCACCCAGACCGCCGGCAATCGGGACCGGCCACGACACGCGCCGGGGGGGGGGGGGGGTTGGACCGGCCACCAGATCCAGCCAACACGGGGCGGATCTGGCCGGCCAGCAGCCCCCAAGGACGCCACCATCGCCGTCAAGCCCACCGGACGCCGGCCAGGCCCCAACCGGACGCCGACCAGGGAGGGGGAAGGATGGGGCGCCGCCAGCCACCAGATCTGGCCCCATCGGCACGGATCCGGCCGGCCGGCCGCCCCAGGGCCACCATGGACGCGGGGTTGGAGGAGAAGGGGGAGGCTGAAGCGGGGGAGGTGGGAGAGGGAGAGGCGGGTGCGACGGGCCCCCAAACTCAAGGAGCCGCCGGCACGGGCCGCCGCCGCCGCCACGGGCCAGGGCAGCGACGACGGCCGGAGTGGTCGGGCGCGGAGGGCCGAGCGGCGCCGCCAGGTTCACCCCCGAGTCGCCCTCCCCGGGAGAGAGCGCTCGGGGTCGGGGTTGTGTTTGTTGTTGCTCCCCCAAGGACATTCCAATTGGGATCCTTGAGAGTGGCCACGTACATTCTATTCAGTCATAACACAAGGAACATTCTAACATGGCTAGCCAATTAACGGCAAGTGAGTGAATGCACAATTGGTGCATGTCTAATCGATGCCTGAGAATGCAAGTTGCAGAATTCAGATCTAAGTGATCGAGGCACACGGTACTTACAGACATAAATCCTTGCAATGTTAGAATGTTCGGTACCGTGCAAACTGGAAACTGTACTCTAAAAAAAATCTACGTACAAATGTACAATCACATCTCATAATTCCTTCTGCCGTGGAATGATGTACTAAAGCCATCCAAGTTTGTAAAATTTTACTAGCAAACTGTACAGTAAGAACACACAGCTGAAGAGTGAAGAAGCTAGCTAGTATACCTTACAGATGGACATGAAGTCGAAGTCGCTCTCGCGATCCCCCATGCCGACGTCCGGCAGCGCGTCGCCGAACTCCCTGACCACCGCCCGCCTCTTGTGCTCGCCGACGAGCACCCCGGGGCCGGCGACGAACCCCGTGGCCTTCCCGGACTCGCCGACCTCCATCTCCGTCCCGATGACCACGTCCGCGCCAAGGAACGCCTTGGCGAACGGCTCCACCATGACCCGCGGGCTGGCGGTGACGACGCACCGCCTCCCGAAGGAGCGGAAGACGCGCCAGCCCTCCGGGTGGACGTCGCCGGCGTAGAACCTGGGGAGCACGGACCGGGCGACGGCCTCGATGTCCGCCGCGTCGAGGCCCGCCACGGCGACGTAGAGGAACGCGCGCACGGCCAGGGCCTCCGACACGGCGATGTAGGTGAGGTACACCAGCGGCACGGACACCAGAAGCGCCGCGGCGCGGAGGAGGCCGCCGGCCTCCAGCGCCACGAGGAGGTAGTACGGGAACGCGCTGCGGGACAGGAGCAGCGTGCCGTCGAGGTCGGCGGCCACCGTCTGCCGTGACCGACACCGACCCTCGGTGTCGCACTGCTCGATCGGCTCGAACCTTCGGGTTCGGGACACCATACTTGCCTCGCGCGTGAACAGAGATGAGTGTGGCGATTGGTGAAGGTGCAATCCTCGCCGCGGCAGCGATGGTGTATATATGTGCATGTGCGTGTATGCGAGAGGGTTATGAGTCGATCTGTCACCACCAAAGGCGGACGTCTCAAAAAAAAAAAAACGAGCTCAAGGTTTCCCTTTTTTTACCCAGCAAGGTCTCAACTTCTTGACATGAAACGTGTTCCATGGCTGTGAGATTGAATATGGATATTTTACTGTACTAGGCCTGTAGAGTTGGAGGTTTGATGGCAGACTGTTACTGTTGAGCAGCCGTGAGAGGAAGTGGCCAGATTCGTCGCAGTACTCGCAGAGCACAACTTTTTCTCGCCGAACATTCTGCTTAATTCCTGACACCTGGCGTTTTAAATTCAGTGCGGTGATCCTTCTGTATTGCGCTGTTGTGTGGTGCCTGGTGGCTGGCGGGTACTACTGTGAGATCCAATCGCTAGGTTCCTGTCCCCGTGCACTGGATCCAACAACCCTGATCGACTCCAGGACAGAACCGTTTGAGATGCTTGGAACAATCTAAATTGGCTAGCAGATTTAATTCAGAATGAATATGGTCCCGGCCTCCCGCCTCCCTTCTTGGGACCTTAGTCATAACCATCAAATTATCTACTCGATCAGTCTCCTCGATCCGACCTCTGTACGGGCTTATCAGTGCTGATGAGATTGGGAGCACTGTAACTTTTAAGGATTCCAAAAAATATAAACTTGCACAGACTTGGCAAATATTGTTCTCAATCTTCAATGGCGTCTGTCCTAATGCGTACGTCGATCCTAGTTTGGAGTTCAGGCCTCCTTTGGTTTACATGAATTTCATTGAGAAAATGGAGGATTCTCTTCCTATAGGGTTCAACACTGTAGCACCATTTGGTTTATATGATTGAGCGGTAGGAAACAGGGGCGGATCCAGGCCCCGGGCTGCCCGGGCTGCAGCCCGGGGCGTGGACCAAAAATTCCTTTAGCAGTTCTTTTTTTCAGTCCAATTTTATCTATAAAAACTCTATTTAGCCCTACCTGACGCGGTCTAAAATTTCTTTACACTACTTTAGCCCCTCCCGTAATGTGTTTCTAGATCCGCCACTGGTAGGAAATCCAATGGAAACATTCCTCTACAACTTATTTCACAGGAAAAAAAATACAGGAAAAAACATCTTCCTACTTCTTTATTTATGTGGGTTGCGTTGGAGTGAGGCAATCAAGAGCCAAATCACTATCCCACAGAAATAAAAGAACTAGAGTACAAGCATCAGATCACATCATGGCAGATTATATCGTTCCTATTCCTATGAATTTCCTATACCCCCATCCAAACGCCTACTACTAGTTTTTCCTCTACCCTACTAATACATCATCCATTTTCTTTACTTAGTGTACCAAAGAAAACCTCCCCCGCTGAGATGACCACCCTCCGCACACCCCACAAAATGTACCCAGAAAACCAACTCTATAGAAACAGTAATGATATGACCCAGACGTCCGTTGCTATCCGGATGTGGCGCCTTTCCGTTGCAGCATCCCACCGCTCCGCTCATGTCCGTACATGTGGCTTATTAAAAACAGAGTAGTGAACGGACATATCTACTCCACTGCTTACCGACATATTTATCTGAACGCTGCTCCTCTCCTCCGTTCCCCTTCTCCTACCACCATGGCCGCAAACGCTGCTCCTCTCCTCCATCCCTCTCTCGCACAACAAGGGTCACAACTAGTCATTTGTCCGATTACAGCGTAGTCTCCTACCTGGCGTCTCCTTCTCCTACCTCGACGGCTTCTTCCCCCACAACAACATCCTCCCCCACCTGAGCCTCCAATTTCACCAGATTTGGTGGCCCTCTTACCTGCACCTGTCAAATCCATGGAGTATGAGCGAGATCCACTCACATCCGGCGAGATCTATTGGGT
Source organism: Coix lacryma-jobi var. lacryma-jobi (assembly GCA_009763385.1). Lineage (NCBI taxonomy): Eukaryota > Viridiplantae > Streptophyta > Magnoliopsida > Poales > Poaceae > Coix > Coix lacryma-jobi. Next base: position 22,249,711 of record CM019826.1, read on the forward strand.
TGGCACAGTTGCAGGACAACAGCTCTCCTCTGGATCTGGATTTGAGGCCTCCCTCCTCATCCTTCCTTCCTCTAGATCTCTGGTCACTCCTCCTCTCTTTGTTCCTCTCGATCTAAGGTTTCAGTAGTGGCCAGGATTTCGGGGTGAGTCAGATCTTTGAGATGTTTTTCGTTATTGCAATGATTCATTTTCAATATTTGTAACAGATGATATGGAATGTTGCAACAATACTTTTTTGCGGTTGCAACAGACGTTTCTGTGATGTTGCAAGAGTAGTTCTTGAGATATTTCAATAGATTTTTTTCGTTGTTGTAGCAGTTCCTCCTGATGTTGTAGTAGATTTTTATTTTTTTGCAACATGTATTTTTTTCTGATGTTGTATTGATATCGATTAGTATTGCTTGATGTTGCAATAGCTTTTCCTCTTTTGTTGCAGCAGATTCTCCTTCGATGTTGCAGTTGGTGTGTTTTTGAATATGTGTTGTAGTCATTTTTTGATGTTACAGTTCATATTTTTGTTTTGTTCCATTAGTTGTTCTTTCGATGTTTCAATAGCTTTTTTCGGTTGTTTCACAAGTTTTTCCTGATTGTTTCATTAGGGTAGCTTTTGATGTTGCAATAGTCTTTTTAACTTGTATCTAAGAGCGGACTATGGTGGTGAGCTGGTGGTGGGCCGACTAGGAATCAGTCGCCCCCTCTGCAGCGACCTGCTGCATCCGCCTGGTGCTGCTACTGGGCCGCCTGAAGCCAGTAGACACCTCTGCGGCATGCATTCTCAGGGGCAGCTGACCTGGGACCCATGTGGAGTCCCCTGTGTGCACGAGAGATGGGCGCGGGGGCGCGGTTCCAAATGCTGGATGTTCGAGGCACGTGATGCGATGCGGGCGGGCACGGGATGCGATGCGGGAGCAAGGGAACAAGTCGTTTCTATGTTGTATAGAAGTTGCGTCTGGATGTGCTGCTGGGGCCGGACGTCCGGACGCTAGTACCTCCGCTATAAAAATTAACCATCCAAATTACTTCTTAATTTTATCTCTCCTTACTCACTCGTATCTAACGATCCGAATTGGTTGTATGGTATTCTCATCACTCACATCACCTACGTCCGCGTCTAGACCCGCACACATGCTCTAAGCCACCACGGTTCGATACTCTCTCCCCCTCTATTTGTCTTTTTTATTGTGTTGTTTATTATTAATTAAAACACCCCGTCGTCGGCGTCCAGCTCCACGGTCTCGGTGCTCACCGTGTCCGCTCGAGCCGAGCAGTGTGGCTGGCAAACCGACGGGGCGCTCTGCCCTCCCCTCTGATGTGGCTCCACCTCCGTGCTCGTGCGTGTCTTTCCCGGTCTCCTCCATCGACCACCGCGGCATCGCAATCCGGCAAGGCAATCAGTGCCGCATCCGCCGCCCTAACCGCGTGAGGGAGATCAAACGCGGAACCCGCCCGTCTCTCCAGCGTCCTCGCTATGTCGGGTGAGTCGGCCCCTAATCCTAGCTACTGACGTCGTCCGTGGCTCCGCTTTGTTTGCCAGGCCGCTGGATCGCTCGGCGCCGTCGCGGGGTTCGCCATCGCCGTCGGGTTCGCGTGGAAGTTCCTGCGCGCCCGCAGGCCTGCTCCCAAGCGGCCCCCGCCTACTCCTGCAGCAGGTCCTGCTGCAACCATGCTTGATGCGGCCGAGCCTACCGACGAATCGGGCAAGGTGAGCTATGCTGGAATGGAATTTGTTGATTGTTGTGACCGGTTCGATTTGTGACAAGTTTGTGTTTGACAGGTAGTAGTAAACACGACAAAATGTGGCGAAATGACAGAGAGGGTGCAGAAAGGTGCGGTTTCTTCCATCGCACTGCTCTAATTTATATAACCCATGCTTGGTCCATGCTATCCAATTTGCCCATAAATTAAATAAAAATAAATTGTATTATAATCTCCCCACAAGCTCAGAGTCTCAGACACCGTAGCCATGAGAGCCTAATTTGCCTTCGTGATTTTGAGCAGGGACGCGCTTTGAGTACTGCTCGATGGTTAGATCCCAGCGCTCTTCCCCTGTTGTTCAACCCACTGTCCTTCTGGAGCAGCCCTCCAAAAAGTCAGCTGCAACTTCACTACGTTGACTTTAGCAGAGGTATGACCACCTCATCGATGCTTGGTGCATTCTCTGCTTCTTCTTTCCTGTTGCTCCTATTCTTTTTTCCATAAATTAATTGCTTACTTGCTCCAAATGTTTTGTAGTATTGTTGGTTGTTGCCTTGCCATCGAAGTGTAGCTTTCAATCAACCCTTATTCAGTAAAAAGGAGACTAGATTAAAAGTAGTACTGTTGGATTTGTATGTGAATTATACTCTCTGTTTGCATCATCTGACATTTCTAAAGAGGCTACTGAGATCAAAGTAATTTATTAACATAGTTTCCATTTATCAAACAATATAGATCATAAGATATTCAAACCAAGCATTCCATCCAAGATTATATAGAATCAATTCGTCGATTGCCTAAGGTCAGGATTCAAGATATATCTTAGAGCACAAATATGTATGCAGTCATGGTAAAGAATTTTGTCGTTTAATTTATTTTATTAAAACACCTTACTGTTTTCTTGCAAGAAACAAACATCCAGAAATTAATGGTGGCAGTCTCCCAGTTATTGTTTTCTGAAAAAATATGAAAGAATTTCAGAACTAATTTTTCCAAGATAATTTCTTGGAAGAAAGTTACCGTTTTCTTGGAAGACAACGAGGTTTCTATGCAAACTGTATTTTTCCTCTACAAGTGTCCAAGATAGATATTTTTCCTTTAAAAAACGAGGTATCTACAGTTGCTCTTTCCAAAAACTTCATGATTTTGTAGAAAACTTGGGAAAACATTGATTGGCATTATTCAACTTCTGGTTTTAGGTATTTTTTAAAAATAAAGTTACTTGTCATATCATTTCTCTATATTTTTCTTTTCACACTTCAAACACATTCTTTGGGGCCCTTCTCATGGATAAGAATAGAAGAGCCCTTGTTTCGGTATGAACAGCCTAAATTTTAGTTGATGTATTGAAAGAAAAATCAGTATATGATATTTTTTGTTTTTTAGGTCTCTTCATCTGGAACATTTATGTGCTGCTTTCTTACTGAACTATCACCCTACTTTAAGGTAACATGAGCATTTTAGCCCATGAATTTACAGAGCAACAATATAGTTTAATGTTTGATCTTAACAATAAAAATGTCTCTGTGTTGTTTTCAAGTATTTGTGGTTTTGCTTCAGTTAGCATTGAGTTCAATAAGTTTTCTTTTATTTTGCCTAATTACCTGTAAGGACTGAGGCGTGATCTTGCTGGGACTGATCTGCACTCGAACACCGTTGGTGCTGTTCTAGGTCAGTGTTGTCCCTGAGCTGCAGGCAGATAAGGAAGAATGACGCATGGATTCGAGTCACACCAGCAGGCTGAAGATCCTATGCACCATTGCAACCGCCATAAGGTACCTGTCATCTGTGTTAATGGTACCTTTTCGAATAAGAAAAATCAGAGGCCTAATGAGGAAAGCATTGGTGTGGTTAATATTTTAGGACCTACCATGAATGTTTCCTTGGTGAAATAACACTATAGGAAAGCATCATAAAAAGGATTTGATCAGCTACGGAACGATCTCTTTTCAGGTGAGTGTACTTAGGTGATGTTAGTATGCTCTAGAGGTTAAATTCATTGAAAAATTTATTGAGTAGCATGACCCTGAAATACATTGCTTGACTCCTTAATATTCTTATCTATACGACAATATGAGTCTCAATAGGATAATGATAACTATTTCATGATGGTCCATTGTATGCTACAATAATAGTAGTTTTTTACAAATCTTTTGTACTGGATTATAATAGTCTACTAGGTTCATGCCCGTGCGTTGCTACGGGTGAAAAAAAATTATATTTGTACTGCATTTTGTTTGTGCTTGATATTCAAAATATTGGCAACCATAATATTACATGAGTTTTCACTAAAGCAGGGAGAAGAGGGAGAGAACATACGTTCCTATTCCTAATCTACAAATCTTCAGACAAAAATGTAGAGAAGAATATGCAAAGAGTTACATAAGTTAGTACACTCGATCATCATTTTTTACAATGTAACATTATGACTATTTGACTAATTTGTCAAAGACCTAATGATATGGTATGACTAATTGACTAATCTATCAAAGGCCCAGGTACTACCTGTAACGTTATACTTGAAGTACACAGTACTGGTCAGGGACAATGGTGAAATACTGTAATTCATACTGAACCAAGGCGTAGAGCAAGTTCCATGCTTCTCTGAAAGAAGACACTCCCTATTAAGATTATTTAGTCTGCAAAACATCTGTAGAATCAAAAGTATAATGTTAGACTACTTTGTAAGCAAAAGTTTATCATAAGAGAAAGAATATTACTCCAATGAAGATGAGCAACATGTGAGTCAAGCAGAAAACGCTATCACGAAAGACAACATGTAAAGGGACGAATAACAAAGGATTCAGGCTAAAAATATTACAAAATTGTGGGACCAGACTTAAAAATTAGTTTTCTTCACTTATTTTTCAAGTTTTTTAGAATTTTTTGGAAATGATTTTTGTTCAAGTTGAACAGTAGTTCAAAAGGTATGGCCGAATTTATCCTTTTCTTTCCAGACCATAACACAAAAAGTTGGCTTTAATCCATACAAATCAGTCATAGAATTGTGTTTTTCTTCACAACAATTTAGTCGATTCAGCTTATCAGCCAGTTTACAAGTCCTGTCGAACAAAGTCTAAATTTGCTATCTGCCTACGTTCACCAACTGGTGCAGGTTTAAATGCATCACACACTAAAAAAAATGCGTAGGTTTGTGGAGCCTCAACTCATTCATCAACTATATTGTTCTTTTCTCTTATACCTACATATACATAATCAAAGATGGGAGAACAAAAGAACTACTATATAATTCCTCTTAATTATGACAAACCAAATCTTTAATTAGCATAAATTTATCTTCGTGGCTTAGATCTGGGCTCCCATTGAACTCAAAACGATGGTACACCAAATTAGTGTGGAGCTACATGTAGGCCACAATGGACCATGGCTCCCCCCTTAGCAATTGAATTTTTTTAAAGACAACAAAGTATGATGCATGGCAAGTAATAGAGATTTGCACAGAAATCGTTAATACTATGGGCCCCTCTTAAATTCCCTTCAAGCTCCACCACTGTCCGTAGTTCCAACAATCTTCGAAACAACATATGTTTATAATTTATTATTTTAAACTTTTAAAAAAGTATAACAGTAAAATTAGTGTTGGATATCCTATGAAGCAGAATATTGCAACTAACCAATGAAGGGAAATTGATAGTGTCTTTTTATAAACTATAGATGTTAAATTCACAACCACTCTTAGGTGCTTGTATTGCAAAGTTGCAAGATTTATTTGGGTGGGATGAGTTATTTGAACTACTTCAACCTCTCGCGGTCAAAGAAAAATGCTACATCAATTAAAAGCTTAATTGTTAATGCATTTTGCTCCGAAGCAATGTAGAAGAGTACCTGCTTGTAGACAGTGTCCTATAGTTTTTCTGAAAATCTGGAGGGCAAAGCGACACCAGTGCAATCCCACATGGCATTTTCGAGAGGTATGACCGTAAGGTAAGATAACCGTGTCCCTGGAAACATTTGGATGAACTGATGCCAACTTACTTAGAAGAACCTATAAGATCAAAGAGAGCTATGAGCCAAGGGACAGAGCAGATTATCTCACCTATAGTGGCAGTGGCAGTGGCATGGCAGCTCTGTGAATAATCAAGCCAACACCTGCAGTAAGGAGCGAACCTTGAAGCTAAGTATTATTCCTCAAAAATACAAGTACATCTAGTAATACCAAATCCTATTACACCTAGACACAACGACAAAGCATCTTATATTTCACGTAAAATGACACTGGGTGGTGACACCTGCAGTAAGGCCTGAACCAAGAAGCGTAAGTATCGTCCAAGAAGCTCTAATACTAACTAATCACACTACATCTATCATAGGAGAAACTCATACAAGAAAATGGGGGGGGGGGGGGGGAGTAGCCGAAGGGATCAAAGTATAAACAGATCGATGCTTACAGGATGCACCAGTACTGAAGAGCCATCCTTGTGCGGCATTTGGTCGAGCAATACCCGGGCGGTGCTTCGCAGGCATGTCAGTCTTCGTGTGAGGCGTGACCCCGTCGCTCGTGAGCCATGAGTATGACGTCTGTCGTCGGACAACCTGGTGGAGGGTCGGCGTGTCTCCCCTGAAATGCGAATCCGGTGGAGGGAGATCTGTAGAGGCGATGGTGAGGCTGGGCTAGGCGGTGGCTGGGCGGACCAGAGTATAATGGAGAACTGAGTGCCTAGGTTGACAGGGCAGTGATGGTCTGGTGACATCAGGGACGCAGGTCGTGGAGGCACCAATGCATCCGGCGACGGCATGTGAAGGCAGTGGCACGTTCGGCGGCGTCAGCAGGGCAGGTCCGCCGCCGCCAAGCTAGCTCGCGAGGGGCCCGGGCGTGGGCACCCGCTGGTGGCGCGCCTGGCTGCCGCTCCGGCTAGCCACAGGCCACGCCCGAGCGTGGGGGCGAGCGTAGGCCCACCCGGCGACGACGACCTGGCGATGGCGCGCGCAGAGGACGCGAGGCAGGTCGAGGTCCTTCTCGGCGTGGTGCTAGGGCTCGTCCTGGGCGGGAGGGAAGGATGGTCGTCGGGCGGTGTCGTGGAGGCCGTGCGGAGAGGTTGCGTGGCCAAGGCGAGGCGAGGAGGTCGCGACGCGCAGAAGGGCCTTGGCCGGGGCGGCGAAGGGCAGATCTGGTCGGCGCTCGGTCGGCCAAGGTCGCGACGGCCGGGGCGGCGACGCCCGGTCGGCCGGGAAGCAGGGCAGCCGCCGGGGAGCGTGGTGTCGGGCGAGGCGAGGAGGAGCGACGGGGAGTCTCGGGCGAGGCGAGGCGAAGCGCCGGGGAGCGTGGTGGCCGGTGGGCGAGGCGAGGAGGAGCGTCGGGGAAGTCGCGGGCGAGGCGAGGAGGAGCGCCCGGGAAATCGCGTGGTGGAGGGCGAGGCGAGAGGAGCCGGGCGGGGCGAAAACTGCACGATGACATTTGGGTCTTTTTAGGTGTAAAGATATATCAGAATTTGTATATTTTAGTAGCTGTTATGTTGTCACTTGAATCACCCTTACCATTTGAATCAAGCACGACTATGATGACAAACATGCTACGTGCAGTATATTTGTATTATACATGCATTGTTTGACTGTGAGACTGCACTGATGGCCCCATGGCAATGGGTTTCTCCTTGCAGATGGCATCTGTTTCTTATAATATTTGCTCACATACTTTTCTATGATACTATGTTGATTTTTCAGGTAGTATCCAGAGATCATAGGTGGCAGTGGCACATGCAAGCCAGTTGAAGTGCTCATGGATATAAATGTTTATTTATTTTCTAGGATTCCTTATGGTTATAGATGAAACTTTTTAAGTTGCAACTTTATTGTAGAATAGTTATTCATGACGCATATTGTCTTTTTGTTTAAACCGTATAACACGAACATGCTCCTTTTAATGTATTCTCTTTTTACAGAAAAGGGCTGACTGAAAGCTACACTGATTGTACTAAGTTTGGTTAAATAATAAGCTTGTAAATAATGTGTCCACATGAGCTTAACAACTCTATGTATGTATATCCAGTATGGAGCCTTGCTCTGCTAAGGGAGAACCTTTCAGTATGAAAATTGTTACATAAGATAGATTGTGTTCTGAGTTTATGGTAGCGTTAGCACGGGCATACTACTAGTATGAAAAAAAAGCAGAAGGCCACGTACTGAATCGTCAGGAGTGGTGGAAAGGAGCAGCAGCCGGAGAGAGCGCTGTTACCGTACGGAGAGACCCGGAGGAGTGGCCCAACTGAATTCTTCGGGCTTTTCGACGTTGGGCCGTTCGCCGCTAAGCACATTGGGCTGGAACGCTCGGTGGGCTCTTGATTAGATCTTGCGGCGTCTCGACGCTGGGCTTTTCAGGTCGCAGAGCCCAAAACTTTCTGAAATTTTTCAGGTCGCTGTGCTTTTCTGCACTGGTCGCTGGGGTTGCATCTACTAAGCCCGTTTGGTATGGCTCCCAAGACAGATCCTGGAGCTAGTTTACGGCTCTATCAACCAAACGCCGATAAATCCGACAGCTCCAACGTAGGAGTCCCGTATTTTGCGCTCTCTGGTGCGATGTTGTCTGCTAGAGCCAAAAAAAAAACGGCAACCTTCTACGACGGGCGTGCGTCAGAAAAGATCCTAGCGCGCACGCTCGGACGGGTAGTAACACGCGTGTCCACACAGATTTCCCTGTCTAGCTTATGTAGTCCACTTTTATACGTATATAAATCAATTCTCGTGTCTAGTTTTTTGGACCACTTTTTTTATAGTTTATTTATTTTTCTCTTTCGGGATAACGGATGTGTGGGTAGTAAATGGGCGGGGTGATGATTTTACTTTCATATATAAGTGGAAGTAATAAGCTATAACATAAAATGATAGAAAATCAATTTTAAAAAATAGTAAAAAAAAATGTTTAACACGTGATCACTTATTGAAAATAAAATTTTGTTTTAATAGTAGGGAGAAAATGTTTATACTTGAAGATTTTAAACTTTATCATTTCAAATTTTATTTTTCAAATTCAAAAATTTTATATTGATACATTTCAAACCTTGTATTTCAAGATTTAAAAACTTTGTCATTTCAAACATTACATTCTAAATTCAAAAACTTTATATTACCACGTTCAAAACTTATACTTATAATTTATAAACTTCATACTATCATATTAAAAACTTTGTATTGCTAGGTTCAAAACTTTACACAAAAATTTATAAACTGTGAATTGTAAAACTTTGTACTACTAGATTCAATACTTTTATCTATCGCGTTATAAAATTTGAATTGCTTGGTTCAAAATATTACACTCACAATTTATAAACTTGGAACTTCATATCATAAACTTTTAGTTACATGGTATAAACTTTGTATTTATTAACCCTAAAATTTTATAATTAAACTTTAAATTTTAAACTATCACATTACAAACTTTATGCCAATAGATTCAAAATTTACATTAAGAATTTATAAAACTTTGAACTAACACGTTACAACCTTTGTACCGGTAATAAGTTCAAAACTTTGAACTATCATGCTACACCTTTGAACTGTCACGTTTATAAACTTTGTAGAGCTAGATTCAAAACTTCAGGATTCAAAACTCTACACTTGAATTCAGAAACTTTATACTAGTTTATTTCAATCTTTAATTAACATGCTATGAACTTTGTACACCTAAAATAAAACTTTGTAATTCGAAACTTTGCACTCTAAGTTTTGAAACTTTGTACTGCCATATTTAAAACTTTATACTCCTAGACACAAAACTTTATAATCACGTAAATTTTTTTGAAATATATCCAACATGGGTCTAGTTTTATAGATCTCGTCATAATAAATATAATGGTGCAAACAGAATTAAAAATAAATATTTTTTAAGGAAGTTATCACATTTTAAAGTTTGTACACCACTTGTATGCCACACAAAACAGGACCTGACATATATCTTACACATGCATGCACCTCTCTTCTTTTCTGTCACGTCCACCAATTTCACGCTCGGTCCAGAAAAAAGAAAAGATCCATAAACAATACATACCAATTTTGAAAGCCATGCTGAAAACAACAAACGCGCGCCGCTAACGCTACCGACGCACGCGCGTCGAATAGTGTTTGGGCAAAAAAACGAGCTCTCAGCAGCTCCGTTGTCAGACCAGGCAGAGAAACGTATCCATGCCCCAAGACTTCAGTCTCAATTACAGAATCTGCCATTGTCACTTTCCCCAGACCTTTATCTGCTCAACAGGGTGTGGCACATGGCTTGATGTGATAATTGAGTCATGATGTTGTAATATAAACAAGTCACTAAATATTGTTTGTCACTATTTTCTTTCTTTTAAATGTTTTTAATTTTAAAAATATTAAAATATAATTGTATGTGCAAACATGCATATGACATAAGAAACTACTCGGTCAGGGGTATCTTGGACATTATCCCTTTCTTATCCATTCATAACAGACATAAGAGCATCTCCAACGGTTTTGCAAATGAGCTTTGCATTCTTGTTTTTGCAAAAAAAGTCTAAAAATCTCCTATCCAACGGTTTGGCAAATGGTCTTGGTATTTTTAGCAACTTGGCAAATACCAGGTGATATTTGGCATATATGCCAAGCTGCGGTTCGTTTGTCAATCGCCCTCGCGTGTTACTCCTGCGGGATATTTCCCTCTCGCGCGTATAATTTTTTAGTTTTGCCAAGTCTAAATGCAAAACCGTTGGAGATTGACTCATTTTACCTTTGCCATATTAATTTGAGAGTTGGCAAATACCATGTTTTGCCAAATAAAAAATGCAAAATCGTTGGAGTTGCTCTAAGGAGCCATTCAGCCAAACGATTTTTCAAAACAGCTCTAACTTCACCAAAGAATCTGCTCTAACACAAAAGCCAGAGCTTGAGCTGTTTTTGGAGGAGCCAGAGCCCTACCAAACAGACTCAACGCTACCCCAATCAGTGGTTATACTGTTATAGGCCTTTAGTGCATTGTCCACAAATCTGAGAAACGTACGAGACAATGCACGGGAAAATCATTGATGCTTTTAATATTTTTTATAATATAAAGTGTTTGGTGTGGGTAATTAACCCATTCTAGATCTTGTAATACATCGTGAGTCTGTTTCTCAAATTTAGTGAAATGATCCTATTTGTTGCGCTATTAGCCTTGCTAATGGATTGGATTCAAACGGATTTAATAAATTGGATTTTTCAAATGGGTACACTATAAACGGGCGGGAATAGGTTCATTTACTTAGCGGGTTGGTTTGGGTTGGATTTAATACAAAACTAGATTTGAATGAATTGAGATTTATACATATATTAATTAGTAATGTGTTTACCTTTTGTTTCTAGGGTTCGGCTTTAGTGTGGGGCCCACATATTGATATGTCAGTGTCAATTGGCATAAATTAGCTGCTCGTTAAATAAAATCATCTGCAACAAATTTCAGTCAATTCAAGTAAAATTTTATAGTGTGAACACTAGTTTTTATTTCTAGAGTCCGACTTTGGCGTAGGGCTTACATATCGATCTACCAGTGCCAATTGACATAAATTAGCTGTTTGTTAAAGTAAATCATCTGCAATAAATTTTAGTCAATTCAGGTAAAATTTTATAGTGTGAACATGAGCTTTTATTTCTAGGGTCCGGCTTTGATGTGAGGCCCACGTATTGATATGACAATGACAATTGATATGAAGTAGCTGTTTGTTAAATTAAATCATCTGCAACAAATTTCAGTCGATTCAGATAAAATTTTATAATGTGAACCTGAGCTTTTATTTCTAGGGTACGACTTTGATATGACACATATTGATCTGGCGGAGTCAATTGGCATAAAATAGTTGCTTGTTAAATTGAATCATATGCAATAAATTTCAGTCAATTCAAATAAAATTTTATAACGTGAACACGAGCTTTTATTTCTAGGGTCCGACTTTAATGTGAGGTCCAAATATATAACACAAGTTTATATTTACATCTTATGTAAACTCATGGGTTCTTCTAGCAAACTCACGGGTTTAGTCAGTTTATAGGTTGAAATGAGTTAGGCTAAAAGCATAAAAAAAGTGAGGTGAGGTGGGTTAAAAAAGAGAGTTCATTTAAAATGGGTTGGATTGAATATAAGGTGGATTTTAATCTATTAGCAAAAAAATTGAGGAAGCAAGAGACCAAATCATTCTATTATACAAATAAAAAAACTAGAGAGTGAGATGATGATGATGATAAACTACTTCATTCTACAAATCAAACATCTCTTTGGTATATGGACATAGTATATAAAATTACTTTGCTTCTTTGGGCTAATTGTTGAGTAGTATTCGTATTTGTGTTCTGTCACAGTATCCTCTTGATTGGCATGTGTTGTACAAAAAAATCTTAAGACTCTGTTTGGCAGCTTAGTAATTTTTTTTTACATGTAACTACTTTCCAGTTGTAATAGCTTGTGCATAAGAATACGACTGTGTGTTTTTTCCTCTGTAGACAATGCTTATCCATGGAGGTACTTGTTGCTGCCGCAGTCCATCAATGCATCCGTAGCTCATGCGTGAGGTCAGCCCCAAATCCAAAAGCAAGACGAAGCCCCAAATCTCAAAGGGTTTTTTTGATTGGTGCCATTACAATTTTCGCGGATGGGAGATACACCACTACAATTCACCTATTCCGAACCATGCCATTATAATTCAAGTGATCTCTTAAATTTGCCATTTTGTACACTTTAGGTGTTGTAGGACCCATCTACAGATCCTTATATTCTCATATTGCTTAAAGTGCCCCTCTATCATTGTCTCTACTAGGCGGACATGCGCGCTTTGCCGCGCTCGCTGCCGCCAGCAGGTAGGACGGACTGCAGGAGAAGTGTTGTGCACCAGAAAATAAGGGGTAAAGGTGTCAAACCAAATAAACAATTGAGCAAAGAGTAACGTACTCCGTACGCAAGTATTATGAGGGCGTCGTCCTACAATTAGAGTTTGTATTATTAGACACTCTATCGCCGCACCGGTTTTTAATAGAAAAAAATACCTACAGAAATCTTAAAAAGAAAAAAAAAGAAAGTAGAAAAAAAGTAAAAGAAAAGAAAAAAGTCGCACAAATGCCCGCCGCCGGACTTATGCCCACGCAGCAGCTTGTCGAGATACCGTCGGTGCCACCCTACTACTCTCCCTCTCACTCGCGGCTCTGCCTCTGCTCGCCGCACCATGCCCGCTTGACGAGGCCCCGCTGCCGGTGGCGGCGGCGCTCCACCGCCGAACATGAGTGAGGCAGCGAGCATGCAATCGCTCGTCCACTCTCACGCACCACTGCTGCTCCTGTGCTCACCGGCCCCAGTGACTCCCACGCCTCGCTGCTCGCAGTGAAGGTCCCACGACCTTGTGACTGCGAGATCTGTCGAATCCGCCGCTCACCTCGCGTGTCGCCGAGCTCAAGCACCACCAGCTGCGCACTGTAACTGCTGCTACCCTCATGCTCATTCGTTGCCGTTGAGCGAACGCACGAGCGGGTTGCCGCGTTAAGCTCGCGCGTGCGTGCTGCTACGCCACCACCGGACGAGTAGGCGGTCGCCATGGCCGGCGAGAGCGTCTGTCGGACAAGCACGCGAGTGAGCTGCCGCGTCCTGCCAGTCCAGTCGTCGCGGGGCGGCCACGCCATCGCCGGCGAGCACGCCTTCTCTAGGCTTACGTGCGTGTGCTGGAGCTAGAGACGGCGACGTGGCAGAGCTAGAAGGACTAGGACGGTGTGGTACAGAGCCAGGCGTCGATGCAGCCAGCGGCCGGGGACTATGTTGCGGCGGCTGCTGCTCACCAGCGCACCTGCATGGAGGCGGCGGCTCGCCCGCACGCCTGTGGCAGCACGGCAAGCAGCCAGCGACAGCGCGTGCTCGGGTCAGCAGGGCATAGCCAACGATGTGCAGTTGGTGGAAGAAGATGTCGTGGAGAAGATGGAGAAGGAATGAGAAAGGAGATGACCAGTGGGGGTCCGTACGTCAGTGACATATACAGAGAAAGGTGGAAGGGTAGTTTTGTCCATACAGAAATACGATGGTGCAGTGTACGCCTGTAGGTGGGCTTAAGTCTTCACTGAGCGTATACAATGGTACTCCCTCAGTCCCTAAAAAAGAGTCATTCTCGCTTCCCAAAAATCAATAAATTTCAACTTTGACCAAGTATATATAATTAACTATTAATATTTATGTTATATAATTAGTATCATTAGATAGATCTTTGAGTATATTTTTATAATAAAATTATTTGGAGATAAAAATATTGCACACATTTTGTATAAACTCAGTTAAAGTTGATAAAATTTGACCAGCACGCATCTCATAACGACTCTTTTTTTTTGGGACGGAGTAGTATATTTCTAAGAATCCAAGAATTATAATGGTAAGATTCAGAATAGCTAAATAGTAATGGTATTTTTCAAAACTCTAGGAATTGCAATGGTGCCAATCAAAAAAACCCAGAGGGGCCGAGCCCCAACGCTCATCCATGAAGAGACCCAGCGATAGAGATGGTGTGCGCCATGCCGCCATGGAAGAGGTGAGATGGAGTTCAAAGATGAGAAGGACGAGAACGAACCCTCGCTGCTCATCGGGACAACGGGTGCCAGACCGCCGCAGCAGCCTAAGGGAGCCGAGAACAACAGGTTTCGATAGACCTCCTGTGCTGCTCGGGATGCAGGCTGGGGCGGCCATGGGGAGGCTGGCGCTCGGTGCTTGATGCCGCCGCCGAGACGAGAACGAGAGGAGAGAGGGCCTGATATATGTCGTTTATTTTATCGGACTTTTGATAGATAATTATTTTTTTCCGATGGTTTTGCTCTAAACCAGGTGTAAAAAAATGTGCTAACCGACCATCCAAACAACAAAATCTAGTTCAAGATGGAAAAAATTACGGACCTGTAATTTACAAGTGTTTTTGAGTAAATACCAGACTTTCGAACATGTCCTGAACCTTAACTCTTTGGACCCCGTATTGTGAGAGATCATACACTACTGGATTTTTTGTTTTTGCGCTCTAAATGCACTCGACAAAAGCTTTGACGAGTGCCACACTCAGCAAAGAGCACACGACAAAAAAATACTCGGCAAGAGCTCTTTGGCTTTACTGAGTGCCAAGATTGCACTCGGTAAAATATAAATAAAAAACCCAAAACAAATAGCAAAAAAAAGTTTAATCAAGGAAGGGCCCCACCAGTCAATCTGTGTTAAAGTCGCAAGTCGCGACATTTTTCACATAAAATTCATGGCTAACATGAACAACAGGATTTGAACGTGTAACCTCTCCCTTGCACATACCCCTCTTTACAACTACACTACACCATCATTTGCGTTTCCCCACATATTATACTAAACCGAGTATAGATTGCGTATATTGAACTCAAATAAAAAATTTATCAACTACAAAGTTTCATAACGTTTCGAGATACTGTGACAGGTTAACAAAATTTGTTTAGAAAGTTTCTCCATCCGAGGTCGTTTACAAAATTTTAATTTCAAATTTAAGAAATTTCAAACGTAGTTTTCGTTAACAAGATAATTTCAAATTTTAAAGTTATCAACTACAAACTTTCATGACTTTTCGAGATCTACAACTTTTATTTGGTCATTTCTCCATCTGGGGTATTTTGAAAATTTCAAATTTTAATTTTTTTAACTTCAAATACAATTTTGCATGACAAGATAACTTTAAATTAAAAAGGTGTCAACTACAATCTATAACTTTCATTTTGGTCATTTCTCCATCCGAGGTCCTTTCAAAAATTCGAATTTTAATTTTTTTCAAATTTGGACGTAGTTTTGCATGACAAGATGACTTCAAATAAAAAAAGTTGGCAACTACAAAGTTTAATAACTTGTCAAAATCTATCAAGTTTATTTTGGTTGTTTGACCATTTATGCATCCGACATGGTGGTTATAGTATTATTCACAAATCTTATATATCACTTTTGTAGTTTCATAAACCACAGAGATATGTAAGATTTGTGAACAAATTTAATATCAGTTTGTCATATGATGAAATCTCTAAAAACAAAAATTATTTATCTTTATGAGGTAAACAACTTCGTAGTTGAAAACTTTTTTATTTGAATTAATTTACTGCTTTGAAATGTGATTTAAAATTTGACTTTGCCGAGTGTAAAAAAACACTTGGCAAAGAGCTTAACACTCGGTAAAGTTAGGTTTTCCGGTACTAGAGCATCTCCAAGAGTACCCTATTTATTATTCCCCAAATTATGGTATTTGTCAACTCCTAAAGAGATATGAGGAGGAAAAAAAGAAGGCATCTCCAAGAGTACCCCATATTTGATTTCTAAAAAATCGAATGGTCCTGTATCTTTTCTGAGCGGTTTTAGTATTAGCAACAATTATTTGTTTCGTTCAGACTCTCAATTCTTAGTTATATTGTACCTTTATTTGACAATTTGTATGCAATTGATGGTATACTGGAAAGAGGCTAGTGCCCAAATGTTTTTTTACTAGAAGTGTCTAAATGTTGATTGACTGCAATTGTCTAGTAGCAGACAAGGCGGCAGCAGCACCATCACACACTAGCCGGCAGCAGGAGGAGGCAATCATAAGCACAACATACTAGCCGATAGCTGCAACAACACAGTAACCGGCAACATCAGCAGCGATAGCGTGGGAAAGACTCGATGCGCAGCGCTTGCGTCCGCGTAAAAATACGCGCGATGAGGTCGAATTTGCCAAGTGCGGATAAATGGGGAAGACATTTAGGGAACTGTTGGACATGAATTTTTCTTATTTTTGCTAAAAAAACAAAGATGAGAAAGATAAATGGGGCACTCTTGGAGATGCTCTAATGTACACGCACACTATACGTGGATATTGGAACGTTCACCGAAATGACAGGATATGAAAAGAAGGTTCGGCTGAAGTTCGTGTTTCTTTGGCCGGTCTGATCTTTTGCAGAATCTACGTACGACACCCAGAGCTCTAGCTCAGACGGTGTGGATTTTTCCCCACTGAACTAGCTAGGGTGTTGACCTGCCACTACCTGTGCCACACAAGCAGGATTGGGAAGGTAACGCTGACACGGCACGGCAGATCAGGAACGTGGAACAGCTGATGTGGAAGAAAAAGTGGCCCCTGGTATCTCTCACTTTTCTCCTCGCAGCCACGATGGAGGAGCATATAGCAGTTCTGGACAATGCGGTACGCTGCTAGGTCGACGTGGACGCAGCAAGTCACACACGCATCCTTCAGTCCCTTCCCTATCAACGAACGATACGCCTCAAAAGCGATCGGCGTCGACTCTGAAAGCCGTCAACAGCCGGGTCATCCGAAAACCATCAGGCATCAGCCTGATGGATTCCTTAAGCAGACCCGAGGGCAAAGCAGAGCAGCTACAGGATTTATACATGTTTGATTTGATAGCTAGACCGCGCGGCGCACCGCACAGCTAGCGTGCCGAACATCATGCACGGTTCATCACGGAAGGTATGTGATCGATGCACGTCTCACCGCTGACCAGGACTCAGGAGAACAACTCGACGACGACGCCCGCGGCGGGCAGCGTGACAGCGAGGGCGGCAGCGTTTGCCGCAAAGCGCCACCCCAGCGGCGAACGATCCACACCTCTGCGGCGAGGGCGACTCGCCGGCGGGGGCCGGACGTGAACGTGAGCAGAGAAGCAGAGGATAGAAGCGAGACGTTACGGGTATGGTGATTATTAGCCCGCGGAGGCATGTGTTCCGTGCGTGCCAAAGGACGCGAGCCGCGCGATCGGTTAACTGCTGGGTGTGAGGATAAGGCGCGCGGGGTGTGTGTGGGGTTGCGGCGGGCCGGGCGAGAAGGCAAGGAGGGGGACGCGGTTTTTTTTTTTTTTTTTTTTTTTTGCCCTCGAGGGCATATGCCCTCAGCACATCCACCGTTGCATGTGCTTTGAGGGATGTGCCCACACACATCTCAATGCATATACGCATTGAGATGTGTGCGGGCACACTCCTCAAAGCACATCGAACGGTGGATGTGCTGAGAGCATGTGCCCTTGAGGGCACATTTTACTTTCCCGCAAGGAGGGACGACACATCGAGAGGGACGGCGCAGGGAGGAACTGCTTCGTCCGGTCCACCGGCGGAGGAGATAAGGACGGGTGCCGCCGGATAGTTGGCACTTGGCAGGCGCCGGTGGGACGTAGCCCGAACCGGTCCTGGTCCAGAAGCCTGGCGCGTCCATGTGGCGTAGGCCGGACTCTCCGGGGACCAGGAGGGCTGTTTTTGTTGTTAGTTTGTTACTGCTGTTGTTATACACGGTTCAAAAATCACTCCTAGTAGTAACCTAACCTTACATGCAAAAATTTTGAAAATATATGTTTTTATATCTTTTGGGTTCGTCTAAGAGATTGCGCATCAGCTCCTACATCTCAGCTGGGGAACAGTGGATGTGAAGTTAGAACTTAGAACTATGGTGAGACTATGAGTTGGAAAATATCTTCCAAAGGTGATGGTGGTGGTGGTGGTGGAGTGTTCTTGTCAAAAAAAAAAGGTGGTTATGGGGCATGGGTCAGAGATGAAATTGGCCATGACCGCACCTGGACCACCTTGGACTAAAACATGTACTACTCCAGTTTGGTAAAAGAAGTCGTTTTGGACAAGGTTTGAGTCAAACATTGGAAATATAAATCACAAATAACTTTTAAATTGTTGAATTTAGAGATGTAAAAATCATATAAATAAATTTATCTTGAAAAATACTTTCATAAAAATATACATATACCACTTTTTAATACTCCCTCCGTCTCAGGGTATAAGACATGCACGTATTTCAAAATTCAAACTTTATTAACTTTGACCAATAATAAGTCTAATAAAATAAAAATATATATAGTACAATAATGGTACCATTAGATTTATCTTTACAAATACTTTCTAAAGATATTTTTGTTGTTTCCATTAATTATATAAAATAGTATAAATTAATGGTCAAAGTATAATTTTGAAGACCGCACCAAGTCAAATCGCGCCTTATATCCTGAGACAGAGGGAGTAAATATTTTTAAAGAAACAAGTGGTCAAAGTTATGTTTTGGAGACCCGTGTCGCTGTCTGAAACGACTTTTTTATCAAACTGGAGGGAGTACAATATCTTATATTCTTATAATTTAGAACCAAGGGTGGACAAACGAAGAAGAAACATGAATTCAATTCTGGCCAATTATTTAAACACATGTTCTATATTTTAGGTATCTCAACAGTTTTGTCTTTATCCTTCTATAGAAAAGGTGTCCTTTATATATTATGATTTATGCAAATAGATTTGGATCATTGCATGGAGATCTAAATGTTGTTAGTTGCCACTTGAATGAATGCTATATTTCAGACACCGAAAATATAATATATCCTTTGTTTACATGAGCTCTTATTAAACTTTTATCCCTTCATGAAGATAAACACAATTGAATTCCACTATGCACATGAAAGGATCCCAAATTTGATAGATTAATTAAATTTCCATTTGTCCTAATAAAATGATATGAGAGCCCCTGGTTTCGTTTCCACTTGTGAAAACCTTTTGATTCTTGAGTATTTATTTCTTATTAATTGTTACCACAATACAACCATTGAATGAGGATGCCTTTTATTTTGAGCATTCAGGTCTTTTACCTCAATAGATTCGTCTCAGTAATTAGCATATGACCCTGTAATTAGTTTTTTAATTATTATATTTTTAATAGGCTAAATTAGGGCCGCAACGTCCGATGTGACTGGCAAAAAAAAATTGTCAGGGAAACGAACATGCCCTGAATAGAACCGTGTGGACAAATGATGTTCATTTATTAGCACTACATCCTTTTTCTTTAGGTAATTACCGCTAGAAAAATCTAGATAGATTCATATAATAGTGTGACATTTCTAGAATACTGATATATGAGATCCTTGGGATTGAATTTATTTTAATAATTAAAATTTAGATAAATATTAAATAAGCTACTATGGTTGTATATGGACTATATCTGTATATTATTGTTGGTCACACGAGAAAGATACTTATGTGTTGTATTTCTATCGTAGGAAAGTGAGTTGAAAAATGTGTTGTAAGTTGCAAAATAAAAACATATATTGTATCCTCGCTTGAACTTATCAGTCATAATACAATATTTTCTCTCACAATGATGCATAATCAGTTGGTTTATTAACCATAAAAAATCATCTGCCGAATAAACCCTAGCACGATGAACAAATTTTTAGATTGCTCTGTTAACTTAGATGAGACTCAAAATTAAGTTTGGAGACCTAAATGATATAATTGAATAAGTTTGAGAATCTAAACAGATAATTTAGTAACTAAAATAATCTAACTA
This sequence comes from Coix lacryma-jobi var. lacryma-jobi, assembly GCA_009763385.1. Lineage (NCBI taxonomy): Eukaryota > Viridiplantae > Streptophyta > Magnoliopsida > Poales > Poaceae > Coix > Coix lacryma-jobi. The sequence continues at coordinate 22,269,687 of CM019826.1, forward strand.
AATAAGTTTGATGACTTAAACGATTGATTTACGAGTTTAAAGAGTGAAATGATATAACGATGAGACCGGTGATGACTCCTACCGTACTACCGACAACCCCGATCCGGCTTGCACGGCTGCACCGCCTGCACCTCCACTCCTCCAGCTACTCCGTAGTCCGTACAGGTATAGCCCCCCCGCCCCAATGCCCACCCAAGCGGTGACGCGGACGACACGGCGGCCCCCATCCCTGCGCCGCAGCCGTACAGCTAGCAGCAGCAGAGCAGCAATTCACCGGCCCTTCACCCTCCGTCCGATGAGAGCGCACGCAAATTCCACATGTGCGGCGCGTGGACAGGCGGCGGGGAGCGTCCAGGTCCCATCCGGCGCCCATCCGATGATGATCCCAACTCCATCCATCCCACCGTCCGATACCCCGGGAAAGCGGACGCGGGCCTTCCTTGTCCTGTCCGGGCCGACCCGTACAAAGCCCAGGTTGGAGTCTGGTGCCGCGTCGCGCCCATCTTTTGCCCTCGCGCAGCCCGTCAGTTCGCGTTCGCGTTCGCGTTCGCCCGCGATATTTTTATTTGAGTAAAGTCCATCACCGGTTCCTAAATTTGTATCGTTGTGTCATTCCGGTCCCTAAACTCACAAATCGACCGTTTAGTTTCTCAAACTTATTCGGTTAACTTATTCGGTTGTGTCATCCCGGTCCCTAAACTTATTCGGTTGTGTCATCCCGGTCCATAAACTTACAAATCACTCGTTTACGTCCTCAAACTTAGTCAGTTATGTCATCCTGGTTCCTGAACTTTGTTTTCAGTCTCATTTAGATATAAACATGACAATTTAATAACTTTATATCAATAAATAATTCATAACTTTTTCATATAAACTCGAATGAAGACAAACTTTATATCAAAATTGTAGCCCTCGATGTGATCTACAACTTTGTAGTTGAAATTTTTTTGATTTAAAACTGTTTAGGGTCCCAAAATATTATTGTATGTTTATAGATTTTGAAATATAAAATTTAAAATTAATTTTTTGGATACTAAATGACTTTAAATAAAAAAAAATATCTACAACGTTGTAGATTGCATTGAGAACTATAACTTTTATATAGATCATGTCAATATTCAAGATTGTTTGATAATTTTAAATTTTAAATTTCAAAATCTATAATCATACAATAATATTTTGGGACCCTAAACAATTTTAAATCAAAAACTTTTCAACTATAAAGTTGTAGATCACATCGAGGGCTACAATTTTGATATAAAGTTTGTCTTCATTCGAGTCTATATGAAGAAGTTATGAATTATTTGTTAATACAAAGTTATTAAATTGTCATGTTTAGATCTAGATGAGACTCAAAACAAAGTTTAGGGACCAGGATGACACAACTGACTAAGTTTGAGGACTTAAACGGGTGATTTCCAAGTTTAGGGACCGGGATGACACAACCTAACAAGTTTACGAGTTTAGAGACCAGAATGACACAACATACAAGTTTAGGGACCGGTGATGGACTTTACTCTTTTTCTTTTCTCATCGCTTGCGTCGCGTCAGTAGTCGCGCCAGCTTTGCTGCTTTTGGGGCGGGTGGGGCCAGGGTGCCGTCGTGCGCTAGTGGGGCGCGCGATGCATGAGCTCGTCGTCCCCACACGGCGTTTAGCCGCCAATCACACGGTTACTGGTGATTTTGCTGCCTTTGGAGTCTTTAGCCTTTTCTCGTGGGACCCTAGTCTTACTTTTAAGAAAATACTGTAGTACTTCTTTCGTACTCGTAAAAAATGTCGTTTTAGACAAGGTTCAAGTCAAATATTAAGATTATAAATCATCAACAACTTTTTAATTATTAAGTTTAAAAATATAAAATTATATAAATAAATTTGTCTTAAAAAACACTTTTGTAAAAGTATACATATATCACTTTTATATAAATATTTTTATAAAAAACAAGAGGTTAAAGTTGCGTTTTGAAGACCGTGTCATTGTCCTAAATAACATCTTTTACGAGTATGGAGGGAGTATAATACAAAATACGTTTTTCGCCTCATGCACACACTGGTACGATCGCATGAATTTGCAGTTAATGACACTTTTGTATTTGGTCTGAATGGTGCGAGTTTTAATTGTTTTGTAGTACCTTACGATATTGTCGGTGTTTCGGACCCGGGGGTATGACACCAACGAGTAATATGATCGCGTGCTTTCTTCCTGGATGGTGATGCAAGATGACACAAGGATTTATCCTGGTTCGGGCAAAGAAGGCCCTACGTCCAGCGGGGGAGGAGGTTCTTGTATTACTTGCACCTAAGTGCTTGTACAGGGGCGAATACAAGCTCACTGAGCGTGGACCGGAGTCCGGACTCGAGTGTGTACGTGTGTGGACTTGTGTATTTTGTAACCCGGAGTTGTGCAACCGTGGACTCGCGTCCTGTCCTCTCCGCGCGAAGGGCCTTGGCGTCCCCTTTTATAGAACAAGAGGAGGCCAGGGTTTACACAGGATAGATATGTACAGCGCTCGACATGGCGTAGGGTTGGAATCCTGTCTTGTCGGGGCCACTGGAGCCGACGTGGACGTTGCTGTTGAAGCGTCCTTGGAGCGTGGCCTCCATCCCGGGCGCGGACGTGGAGGCGTGACGATGTGGAAGCCGTACAGCACCCATCCCGGCACGTACAGGACACGGCGGGGTCCCTCCGGGTATTGGGGTACCTGCCCTCCAATAGCATGAAAATGGTTAGGGCTTGAGGGGCGCGGAGCCAGCCTCGAGGTGGCGCCTACGGGGGGCTCGAGTCTCCGTAGTTATGGGCAAGTCCCGGGAAACCCGACTGAGCAGCAGGAATCTGGGCCTCGAGACGTGGCTTGGACGTGCGACAGTGTAGGGTATGGGTTAACAGTGCCGTACTGGCGCCTTTTGCCCATGCTTGTGGTGAAAACGAGACTTTGACTCTGCCCTAGTTACTGTGGTACACGTCGGGCTGCAGAGGACGTGACTGGAGTCGGTGGAAGCATTAAATGCGCGGTATGGGGTTAGGGAGCAGGAAGTTTCCTCCTCGTGGGGGGCCTCGAAGGGTAGTGGCGCACTCGCTCAAGGCCGGGCGCTGAGGGCTCGGGTGAGTGGGGGTCGAGCTCCATATCGAGGCCTAGGTCGAGACGAGCCTCGAGGGGTGGGCTATCGTGCCGGAGGGGCTCGAGGTCCCGAGGAGCGGTGCACAGCTGTAGCGGGTTCGAGGGGTGGGCTACCAGGAGGTGGCCGGTAAGGTCTGGTCCAGTCTAAGCTCCCTGGTGGCGTGCTAGCGTTGCAGGCTCCGAGGGGTCGGTTTCTTGGAAGGTTAGCTTAGCTGGGTTTGTTAGTTGGTGTTCTAGGTTTAACCTATTTGTTTGCGTTGATTGGGGGTACCCTTTTGGCGTTCCCCCGACAGTAGCCCCCGAGCCCTTGTTTGAGTGCTCGCACTCGAGCAGGGGCTCTCGACTTTGGATTTCGAGGGTTTTGGCTAACTGGATCTCGAGGGTCCGGCTGTGTTGATTCCGCGGGTGTCGTGCGAGCGACACCCGCGGGTGTAGCCCCCGAGGCCACGGGGGAGTGGTTAAGGCTCCCTCGATGGCTGTTTTGCGAGTGTTAGTTACGTTTTTTAGGTCCGGGAGTGCCGAGCTCCCGAGTTTTTCAGACCCTCTTTCGTCGAGGGGTGCCAGGCTGAACCGGCCGGCCGGCTCTTCGAGCTGTCCGGCACGCCGGTTGCCCTGGCTTGTCATCCCGCGAGTCCTTTCGATCGGATGCGAGGGGGGATGCCTCGTACTACCACGAGCGGGCGAGTATCGAGGTTCCCGGTGAGCTGGTAACGGGGAGTCCAAGTGAGACCTCGTGCCCCGTTCGATAGGGGTCGACTGTAGCCCGGAGGCGATCTCATAAAGCATTGGTGCTCAGTTTGCAGGAGTGCCAGGTCCATTCGATAGGACCCGGTGGCTCGATGCCTCCCTCCGAGGGGATCTCACTGCATGTCGAGCTCCCCGCCTTGGATACACGTGAGGGGCCTCGAGGGCTTGGCCCTCGAGTAATGCCGCGAGTGGCACCCCTTGGTGTCCCTGACTCGGGTGCTCGAAGCCGGCTGTCGAACCCCCTTCGAGGGCCAGCCTTCGCTGCTTCGAGGCTTAGGGCCTGGGCCCGTTTTTACCTTCCTGAAGAAGCCTTCGTCGCTTGGAATCCTTCTGTCTGTTGGGCGCGCCTTTTTAGGCAGAAACCGTCAGAGAGTGGAGATCGTGGCGCCATGGCGGCGGACGTGAAGTTGGAGCGGCGGTCGCGGAGGGCCCCGGCAGTTGAGCGGATGGGATGTTGCCGCGTGTACCCTGCATCCGGCTCGAGACGTGGTTAGGTGGGCGCATTAAATGCATGCGGTTACCTTTTTACGTCGTGGGAGACCCCGCCTGTTGGGGTTTTCCCCTATAAATATCAAAAGAGAGGGGAAAGGAACCCTTTACTTTGCCTTTGCCTTCACCGCCGCCGTAGCCTCCACACGCCTTCTTCTCGAGTCAGCAATTGGGAATCTTCCCGGCCATCCGTCCGCCGCTCAGATCCGCGCCGTCGCTGCCATGGCCGCCCAGACACAAGTGCTGCCTGTGGCGGAACCGTCCTGATTATAAGAGCTCAAGTATTATCTTAGCCAAATTCGTCTGACTTCGACTGATACTTGAACCCATATAACCCCGGTAGTCCGGAAATCACGAAGGATTTCTAACACCATACATCATACAGGACCGCATTGTTCAAGGATTACATTCGTAAAGATACATCATAGCGAAAACGAAACCGAATTTAAAATATCAGAGTGCGAATTTAAAACGGAGTTATTACAATACTGAATTTAAAAGTGCGGAAGCTGAATTAGTTTGAAACACGACCACTACACATGTGGTCCAAATAAAACATTGTTTGATAAACCAACTCACACGACTCACTCTTCCCTTTTTAGATAATGTGCCACTAGAAGTCTCAGACCAGTAAAAGAAAAAGGGAAGCTTCTGGACGACCCTGCCCTGGGCCTACTCCTCATCACCTTCCACTGGGTAGAGGCAGTGCTTACAATAGCCGAAGTAGACCTGGCCATCTGCAACAACGGGATAAACCCTGAGTACGGGAATGTACTCAGCTAGACTTACCCGTCCAACTGAAAATAAAGACTCCAAGGGTATGCAAGGCTTTTGAGTGGAGCTGGGATCTTTTAGTTGTGAAAAGCACAAATTCAGATAGGAGGTAATTAATGATACTGATGAGCTGCCATTTTTAGACCTATTCCTTAAACTCTAGGTTTTTCACCTGTACTAGAGCACTCACTTGAATCTATCAATCAATAATATACCATATCCAGTTGACTTTTCCACATTTTAGTTGAACCTTTAAAACATCACATGGAGTTGTATCGTGGTGAAGCTCGCCATAGTTTCCCACTAACCGGGGGAGACGGCGACTCGAATCGAATTCCAAACCAGCTGGTGAAAGACCTTTAATACCAGCCCACACTTTCCCCGTCGGGTCCATGCATTGGGAAACCGCTCGACGCTTGTTCGTGGTGGTAATCGTCACGGTTCAAGCATGGACCGCCCAATTGGAACCTGGCGATGGCCTCACGCGGCAGATCGCAATTTCCATACTAGAGGGCGCGACACGGGTCGAAACCGGCCCGAACAGCTTCTAACCGGCTTTGGGGTCGATGATTACGGCACCGACATATCCCTAAGTAAAAGGGCGCGTTCAAAAATGAACGAGGGCCAACATCGATACAAACCTACACGATCCAACGGACGGACTGCCCCAAGTTTCCAAACTTGTGCCTTGCCTTCCAGTTGACCGTATTTCACTACAACTCAGGTTCTTTTCCACGATAGCAAATATAGCCAACCGTGATCCGGTAAATACCCACCAGGGGTATTACGGAAACATCCTTAACTACTACTTTTATTAAGCAGACTAAGCAAATCTACATTATAAATAAATAACAGGATAACAAGGTAGATATTAATCAATAACCAAGGGATGGTAATGCAGCAAGTAGGATTCATTCCAACTCCTAACCTAATGCATCACAATATAAAAGGACTCAAGTAAATTTAATTGCAAAAGATAGGAGGCTTAATATGCTCCGGGGCTTGCCTTGGGTGAAGACCGAGGCCTCGTGGGAGGGGCACTCGGGCAAGTTAGTGTCGCTGGCGGGGTCGGCCTCCTCGGCTTGCTGAAGCTCCGGAATCGGCTGCTCGGCGTTTGCTTCTGGCTCCTGCTCGGGCTCCGGAGGGGTCGATCCTATTGCATGCGATGAATAATAAATATTTGCAATGCGGGTGCAAGATGTGTGGTATGAGAAGAGCATTTCTTGCAAAACAACAAAACCAACTTGAACTACAACCCTACTGGAAAAGGGTGATAAACTCAACTTCATATTTTTCCCAGATTCTACTTCACATTTTGTGCTTATCAAGAAAGTTCCATGAACAGAAACATTATATTATTCCTTACATGAATTTCCAAAGGAAAACACAGAAAAACACATTTGTAAAGCAACTTCAGATTTTTCCATACAACAGCTCATGCTTTCATTTTTCTTAGCTTGAACATCATGAACAGAGACTACACAAATTTTCCCAGATTTTATTTTGACATATAAAACACCTTAACACTATTTCCAAGAAATCAACCAAAAAAGACTTTTAAGCATAACAGAAACTTTTTCCACATAAACAGTGCATCATATATTTTTCACAGGTGTAAAACAGGATAATAAACTCACACAAAATTTTCCAGGAATTATCTCAACCAGAAAACATATATAACCATTTATCTTAGCAAAAGCATATAAACTGGAATAAATGAAAACAGTAAAATAAACTCCTACCAAAAATACTTTCATATTTTTTCCATGGTAGATCTACTCATAAACAAACTAACAAAACTGAAGGCACTCCATTTGGATTTGTAAAACGTGCTACACAAAAATAACAAGCATCTCTGGAAAATAAAACCCTAAAAGAAAAACATTTGAAATCTCCCGACTTGGCTTGCGTGAACCTGGTCCAACTCGACCCAACCTGGCTCGAGCGCACGGCGGAAGGTGTGTGTGTTCGCTCGAGGCCCGGCTCGAACGAGACAGTGCCCGAGGGTTCGCTCGAGGCCTAGCTCGAGCGAGATGATAAGAACAAACGTCTGTCCGAGGCCTGGCTCGGAGGCTCGGGCGAGACGGAAAATCAATCGCCCGTCCGAGGCCTGGCTCGGAGGCTCGGGCGAGACGGAAAACCAATCGCCCGTCCGAGGCCTGGCTCGGAGGCTCGGGCGAGACGGAAAATCAATCGCCCGTCCGAGGCCTGGCTCGGAGGCTCGGGCGAGACGGAAAATCAATCGCCCGTCCGAGGCCTGGCTCGGAGGCTCGGGCGAGACGGAAAATCAATCGCCCGTCCGAGGCCTGGCTCGGAGGCTCGGGCGAGACGGAAAACAGGGGAGAATGGTTGACCGACGAAAGCTCGTCGACGGTGAGGTCGCCGGCGGTGAGGCTAGGCTCGATAGACTCGTCTCGACGAGGCGCATCCAGCGGTGGTGTTGGTTTGGCCAGAGGGTGACCGTAGCTCGCCGGCGACGAGCCATGGCGGACGGTGGCGGCGGTGAGGCTCGGCTTGGCCGTGTCCGGCGGTCGCCGGAGAAATTAGGGGAGGCAAAAGCTCGTGTGAACCCTAAGGAGCACAGCTACGGGGTTGTTTGGCTTGATTGGCTCCAGAGGAGCTTGACCATGAGCGAGGTCCGCGGCGGCGCCCATGGCGCTCGGCCGGGGAAGAAGAGGTGGGAGAGAGCGATAGCGTTGAAGCTAGGTGGTGTTCTCACCTTGCCTTGGCTTGGTGATGCTTGACGGCGAAGGAGGGAGACGCTGGAGGTCGTGTCGGGGAGGAACGACGATGCGGGCTCTGCGGTGGCGACGACGAACCGAAGGGGGCGCTTCGTCCTCCGGCGGCGATGGGGCTTGGTCGGGGATGACAACGTGCGCACGGCGTGTGCACGGTGTAGGCGGAGAGGCTGGCGAGAGGGAGTGGATGGTGGTGGTCGGGTGTGGCCGGAACGGCGGAGGGGAGTGATGGTGGTGATCGGTCGGCGAGGGTGGCGGACGCTTGCGCGTTCGTGGGAGTGGAGAGGGAGAGCGGGAGTGAGAGCGGGCGAGTGGAATGGCAGTGGGGAGAGGGGAGTGCGGTGCGCTCGGGGTTTTGGCTGGGGCCTTGGCCGGCCGGTGGTCGTGGCGGGGCCACGGCGGCGCGGTCGGCGAGGCAGCGCGGGCGATGCCGTGCACGGCGAGCGGGCGCGGCAGGCGAGGCGAGCGGAGAGTGGCCGGGGGAGATAGCTTGCGTGCTCGGGTGAGAGAGGATCGAGCGAGGAGTGGCCGGCGAGGATCCTCGGCAGGATGCGGCGGCCACGTGGCGGTTGCGGCCGGCGTACGGCGCGGCGCGCGCGGCACGCGGGCGAGCGCTGGCGAGCGGGCGCAGGCTGAGCTGGGCCGAAAGGCCGAATGGACCGGAAGGGTTGGCGCCGGGAAAAAAAATCGTTTCCCTTTTTTTTTCCAAATATTTTCCAAAGTTTGACCACTCAAAAACAGTTTCAAAAACTCCAAACTAGGTTTTGACCCAAATATAAAAGTTGCTCAAAATAATTTTCTCTACAACTTTTATATAGGACACTTTTTCTGAAAACCATTTTGAAATCCTCCACATAAATAAAGCCAATTTTGAAATATAAACCATTTTGTTTGACAAACTATCTTGAACCAAGTCAAAACTCCAACATGAAAAACACTCTACTCAAAGTTCTCTATTTTATAAAACTCTTTGCCAAAACAGAAATCCACTTAGATCATCAAGTCCAATAGAAATCCAAATCCAAATAAATAACAAAAGACAAAAGCACTCTCATGCACATGAAATGATGCAATGCATTGCTTATGCTTTCTTAGTATCTAATTGCAGTGCCTAATGCAGTGCTTGACACTAGGGTGTCACACTGCCGGCCGAAGACTGGAGCCCGACGAAGGTGACGCCGCGCGAGATGGACTCGTTGGTGGCCCAGGGGCTTCTCCGCCCCAACCCGGTGGAGGGACCCGCGTGGTGGGTCATCCCGTCGGCGGAGCACCGGGAGCCGCACCCGCCGGAGGGGTACGTGGTGAGCTTCACGCGCTACCACCGCATGGGGCTCGGTGTTCCGCCGAGTCGCTTCATGCGGGCGCTGACCCACCACTACGAGGTGGAGCTGCAACACTTCTCCCCCAACTCGATCTCGCACGCTGCCATCTTCGCCGCGGTGTGCGAGGGGTACTTGAAGATGGAGCCGCACTGGGAGATGTTCGTCCATCTCTTCCGGGGCGAGCTCTTCATCAAGGCCTTGAAGCCCAGCGGGAGGCGGCTCATGCGCATGGGCTCTCTCACCGTCACTGCGAGGGCTGGGACCCTCGTCGGCCAATGTCCCCCGCGAATACCTGCGGTACAAGCTTTCCACCAACCAGGCCGGGTGGGACGACCACTGGTTCTACTTGCGGAATGAAGGTGGACTCCTTCCGCAGTACACCGGCAGGGTCCTTACTCAACGCCCGGAGAAGTGGACCTGGGGTGTCGCGGCGGACAGGCAACGCCACCTGGTACCGCTGATGAAGATGATGAGGGCGCTGGTGGACGAGAAGAATTTGACCGTTCAAGCGGTCATCTGGGCGTTCCACCAGCGAAGGGTCCTTCCGCTGGCGAACCGCCCCCTTCTCATGCACGAGATGGGGCCGAAAGCCCAGCTCGAGGCGCTGAATCGGTCGAGGATGGCCGAGTGAAAGTGCATTCGCCCCCAATGTGGGTTTTGGCTAATTAATGACAATCAAATTAGGGACTAACCAGTTTATAAAAGCATGTATGCAGGTGTTAGTCCTTTGAAAGATTTGAAACATTGAAATCTCGTGATCAAAGCACGTAGGATATTTTGGACATAAAGATGCCTAGCTCAAGTGGTAGTTTAAAATTTCAATTTAAACTTGAGTTATAGGTAAGCCGGACTATGAAGAGGGTCACAAAGTAAGTTGGCTAGATGTGGAGAAAAGTGCCCAAATCGACTAACTTTAGTTCGCTTGAGAGACACCGCACAATCACGAACACGTAGAGGGTAATTTCATATGGTCTGTGGTACGACCATGGGTGGTCGGTGGTACCGACCACGGCTTCTCTGCGCAGCGCTCAAACACCCTCTCTGTGTTGGTCAAAAATGACCTGGCGGTAGTACCGCCATTACTTCGGTAGTACCGCCCCGGTGGCTACCGACCATGGCCGGTAGTTTCCAAGTTTGCAAGGCTCTCTGTCCGCGCTAATTTTGGCCTGGCGGTGTAGTACCGCCATTACTTCGGTAGTACCGCCGCCGGTGCTACCGACCCAAGGCCGGTGGTAACCAAGTTTGCAGAGCTCCCTGTGTAGAATTGAAATGGCCTGGCGGTAGTACCGCCATAACCTCGGTAGTACCGCCCGCGGTGGTACCGACCAGGTCGGTAGTATCTGGGTTTCGCAAAGCTCTCTGTGTGTGAGTTGAAAATGGCCTGGCGGGGTACCGTACCGGCGCGCTGGTGGGACCGCCGCTCGGCCGAACCAGTCGAACCTCCGCAGGGGACCGATTGGCTCCTGTCGGTTACCTGGCCGTGGACTCGCTCGGTACCGACCTTTGGGCGGTAGTTTCCGAGGGACCAAGTCCCTTTGTGAGATGCTCTCTGTTCGCGGCCAATTTGGCCTGGCGGTAGTACCGCCATAACCTCGGTACTACCGCCAGCGGTGGTACCGACGTGAGGACGGTGGTTGCTTGTTTGGTCAGATCTGGATTCTTTCGACCGTTGTGAACTGGTCGGTGGTACCGGCCAGGGGTGGTCGGTGGTACCGACCAGCCTCGGGACTGAGGGAGTATAAATGCCTCCCCTCTTCACTTTCCACGGTCACCCACTCACTCTATACACTTATTGCTGACCTAACTCGTGACAAACACTCTCCAAGCATTGACTCACCCCTCTCTCTCCCCCTTTGCTCCTAGATTCATTCCCTTGCGAGATTTGAGCTAGGGAAGTGAGATTCGAGAGTGGGAAGCATCAATCTTCGACTTGAGCACTTGGTTTCCATCTTGCCGGCTTGCTTTGTGTCTTTTACTCTTGAGCTCTTTGAGCTCTAGCCGGTTAGGTGTTCTTCGTGGTAGCCCGTATTGATTTACTTGTGAGGGCTCCCCGAAGCGTTTGTATTACCCTGAGATTTCTAGTAGAGATACTCTCGTAGCCTTTGTGGTTGCTTGAGTGCGAGGAGGAGGTGAAATAGACTCCGACCTTTGTGGTCACCTCAACAACGAGGAAGTAGGCACTCCTTAGTGGATTGGCCGAACCTCGGGATAAATCGCGTGTCCCGTGTGCTTGTTGTTGTTGTCCCTATTTTCTCTACTTCTCTTGTTATTGTGTTCTTCGTGTTCTTCCTATCCCTATCTCTTTCTTAGGTTGGGAAGGCTCGATCTACATCAAGGGGAGCAACCAAGGTTTGGTGAGAGTAGTTTACCATATATCATTCTTAGGAAAGTGGGTCAGAAACTTGTATTATCTTCATAGCTTACATTCATCGGATTTGTAGTTTCTTTTAGGATCCCGGGTTGTGCCGTTTGTTTGTGTCGGTAGTACCGGTGTTTCACACCCGGTAGTACCTACCCAAACAAACCGGCCTCTCCGGTAGCTATCTAACTACATCTTATAGTTTGTGAAGTTTCAGATAGTCAAAAATCACCTATTCACCCCCCTCTAGGCTGATTCGGTCCTTTCAATTGGTATCGGAGCCTAACCCTTGTGTTAGCGCTTCACCGCGTAAGGGAGAATCATGTCTACCATAAGTCAAGAACAACTTGATGAGATTGTCAAGAAGGTTACTGCTCAGATAATTCAAGATCAAGCAAAGAAGCATGAAGATGAGATGAAGAGAATGAAAGATGAGATGGAGAGTTTGAGGCGAGCTTTGGAAAGCAAAGCCGAAGCATCCGGAAGCGGTGGAAATCAGCCGCCCAAGGATGACAAGAAGAAGAGGAAGATGAGAGAAAGGCAAGAAGACACCGAGTTCACTAGAGTGCCATATGACTATAGCCATATGGGCAAGGTCATGCAATTGCCTAGCGTCAATCTAGGCAAGCCACCTGCCTTTGATGGAATCAACTACAATGATTGGGCACACAAGATGAAGCTACACCTTCTTGCTGCAAGAGTTGGGAGATTGTTGAAAATGGACCAAGTCATGTTGAAGGTCAAGAGTTCACCGACAATGATATGTTTGAGTTTCAACAAAATGTTCAAGCCGCATCATTGATTCTATCATGCCTAAAGCCTGAAGAAAGCAACAAGGTACATGGAATGGAGAATGCCAAGAAGATTTGGGATACACTCAGGATATCATATGAGGGTGATGCGAGTGTGAGGAAGTGCAACATAGAGCTTCTTCATGGAAAGATTGAGAACTTTGCAATCAAGAAAAGTGAGACCACTCAACAAATGTTTGACAGATTCATGACGTTGGTCAATCAGATTAGAGCACTCGGAGACACAAAGTGGGATGACTACTCAGCTGGAAGAAAGCTATTAAGAGCATATAGAAAGAGGAACAAGAACCTTGCATCAATCATCATGGAGAGACCTAACTATGAGAGCATGGGACCTCATGAGATGCTTGCCAAGATAAAGCATCATGAAGTCTTGGATGATGAAGATATAGAAGATCAAGAGGCAAGCCACAAAAAGGTGGTAGCACTCAAGGCTAATCAAGAAGAAGGAAGCAAGGCCCGAGATGACTCTTCAAGCGAAGGAAGTGAAGACTCCGATGATGAGTTGGCCCTTATTGTGAAGAACTTTAGAAGATTCATGAGAAAGAAGATGCACAAGAAGGGCAAAGGTGGTTACTTCAAGAAGTCAAAGAAGAGGAATTGCTATGAGTGTGGAGCGGATGATCATTTCATTGCCGATTGTCCACAAAAGAAGAACAAGAACAAGTATAGCAAGAGTGATGACAAGAAGCATAGAAGAAGAAGAGGTGGTGAAGCTCATCTTGGTGAGGAGTGGTTCTCGGAAGATGACTCAAGTGATGAAGAGAAGAGCAAGAGCAAGGAGAAGGAGAAGGGAGCGGCCAACATCGCCATACACAAGACCTCTTCTCCAAGCCTCTTCTCCAACATGGCTACATCGACAACTTCGTCACGCTTGTTCGAGAACCTCTCCGACGACGAGGATGACTTCACTCATTCTTGCTTCATGGCTAAGAATGAGAAGGTATCATCCAACTCTCCTACTTGTTCTAGTGATGAATGTAGTGATGATGATATGGATGAATTTGAGCTTAGCTTAATTAGAAAGTTTGGAAAGAAAGGTGGAGCTAAAATCATAAAATTGCTCACTAAATTAGAGAGTCGGAATGAGAGTCTTGCAATGCAAGGGGACTTGATCTCTCAAGAGAGAGAAAAGAACCGTGCATTGGAAGCCTCTCTTGCCGAGGAGAAGTTGAAGGTTGAGAAATTGACCGTGGAACTATCTTTAGCCAATGACTCCAACAAGAAGTTGGCTAAGGAGTGTTCCATGAGCAATGACTCAATTGCAAGCCTAAAGAATGAGGTTAGCATGGTTCAAGAGAGCCTCACAAGCTCTCAAAATAAATATCAAACTCTTGAACTAAGCTACAACACTCTTTGGAATAGCACCTCTTCAACTTCTTCTAAGGATTCCGATGGCTCTAATGCCTCAACTAGTAATGGTTGCAAAAGATGCTATAAACTTGATATAAATGCTTGTGCAACTAACCTTGTTGAGATAGAGAAGAAAGACAAGGAGATTAATAGGTTGAACATGATCTTGAGGAATGGTTGCAAGTGTAGGGTGCAACAACCAAAAGATATCCTCAAGACCGCAAGACACCCATCTATCAAGGATGGAATTGGGTACAATAGGTATGGTGGTAAGGCCAATGGTAGAAAGATGGTCAATGGGGTACCTTTTGTTAACTTTAACAAAGGGGTTCTCTCTTTGACCTAATGAACAAGGCCAACAAGGTTGCCAATCCAAAGGCTCCACTTGCTAATGGTAAGATCAACAAGGAGAAGCAAGTGGAGGCCCCAAGCAACAAAAGCCCATATCAAGAAGCTATACATGTGATTACTTGTGTTGTTGGGGGAAGGATGGTAAGATAGTAGTCAAGTATGTTGGTGCCCTCAAGAAGAGGGAAATTATGAGAAATGTTTGGGTGCCAAAAGCTTATGTGACTAACCCCAAGGACCCAATCTCGTTTGGGTACCTAAATCTAGAACATAAACTTGTTTTGTAGGAATATGCCTCCGGTGGGTCAAGTTGGGTGTTGGATAGTGGATGCACCAATCATATGACCGGGGCAAAAGATATGTTCTCCTCCTTTCAACCAAGCAACGACTCATGCAACAACATTGTGTTTGGTGACAATGGTAAAGGAGAAGTGCTTGGTTTGGGTAAAATTGCTATCTCAACTGACAATTCCATATCTAATGTATTACTTGTGCATTCGTTGAGTTACAATTTGTTATCCGTTTCTCAACTTTGTGAAATGGGTTACGATTGTCTCTTTACGGATAAGGGTGTGACCGTCTCTAGAAGAAGGGATTCCTCTATTGCATTTAAAGGCGTGTTGAAGGGAAAACTTTACTTAGTTGACTTCTCAACTAGTAAGGTAGAACCTACAACATGTCTAATGGCAAAATCTAGCATGGGTTGGCTTTGGCATCGCCGACTAGCTCATGTTGGGATGAGGAACTTGGCCCAACTTCAAAGAGAAGGGCACATCCTTGGACTAACCAATGTTTCTTTTGAGAAAGATAGGATTTGCAGTGCGTGCCAAGCCGGAAAGCAAGTTGGAGCAAAGCATCCAATCAAGAACATTGTGTCGACCACAAGACCATTGGAGCTATTGCATATGGACCTCATCGGACCTTGCTTATCAAAGCATCGGCGGTTACGGTAACAAATACGGTTTCGTTATTGTTGATGACTATTCTCGTTTCACTTGGGTGTTCTTTTTAGCAGATAAAAGCGAAACGCAAGGCATCTTCAAGAAGTTTGCTAGAAGAGCACAAAATGAGTTCGACATCAAGATCAAGAAAGTGAGAAGCGACAACGGGACCGAGTTTAGGAACACCAACATAGAAGAGTATCTTGATGAAGAAGGGATCAAGCATGAGTTCTCCGTTCCATATACCCCACAACAAAATGGGGTTGTGGAAAGGAAGAATAGA
Organism: Coix lacryma-jobi var. lacryma-jobi; assembly: GCA_009763385.1. Taxonomy (NCBI): domain Eukaryota; kingdom Viridiplantae; phylum Streptophyta; class Magnoliopsida; order Poales; family Poaceae; genus Coix; species Coix lacryma-jobi. The sequence goes on from CM019826.1 coordinate 22,284,970, forward strand.
ACTCTTGTTGAAGCCGCAAGATCTATGTTGGATGAGTACAAGACTTCCCATGGCTTTTGGGCGGAGGCAATGAACACGGCGTGTCATGCAATCAACCGCCTCTACCTTCACAAGCTAAGAGGGAAGACGCCATATGAGCTTCTAACCGGTAACAAACCAAAGGTGCATTACTTTCGAGTTTTTGGCTGCAAGTGTTTCATACTTAACAAGAGGGCCAAAAGTTCAAAGTTTGCACCTAAGGTACACGAAGGCTTTCTACTTGGTTATGGTACTAACGAACATGGCTACCGGGTATTCAATAATGCCACCGGCACTATTGAGTTAACGGTAGACGTGACTTTTGATGAATCCGACGGCTCTCAAAAGGAGCAAGTCAATGATGAGCTTGTAGGTAATGACGAGCCTCCATCCGAAGCTATCAAGAAGCTTGCAACCGGTGATGTGAGGCCCGTTGAAATACAAGATGATGAAGATGAACCATCACACACTCCACAAGATTCTCATATCCATCATGTGCATCCAAATGCGCATGATGAAGCTTCCGCAACTCCGAATGGTGGTAGTGTGGGTGATGTTCAAGTGATACATCAAGTTGATGATCAAACACAAGCTCAACATGAAGTCCGACAAGAAGATGGGGACATCAATGCATATGATGAAGATGATGAAGATGGACCCATCCAACGAAGATCACTTGTGCCACATCCAAGAGTTCATCATACAGTTCAACGGGATCATCCGTTGACAACATATTGGGGAGCATACGGCGTGGGGTAACGACACGCTCTCGTTTAGCAAATTTTTGTGAACATTACTTGTTTGTCTCCTCTTTGGAACCTCTTAGGGTGGAAGAAGCACTTGACGATCCGGACTGGGTGATGGCTATGCAAGAAGAGCTGAACAACTTCACCAGGAATGAAGTCTGGTCCTTGGTGGAAAGGCCCAAGCAAAATGTGATAGGAACCAAATGGGTCTTCCGCAACACAACAGAGCAAGGCGTGGTGACAAGGAACAAAGCACGGTTGGTGGCTCAAGGTTTCACTCAAATCGAAGGTTTGGATTTTGGGGAAACCTATGCACCTGTAGCTAGGCTCGAGTCAATTCGTATATTACTTGCCTTTGCTACTCACCATGATTTCAAGCTATACAAATGGATGTGAAAAGTGCATTCCTCAACGGCCCCCTCTGAATTGGTCTATGTGGAGCAACACCGGGTTTTGAGGACCCAAAGTTTCCCAACCACGTCTACAAGCTCGACAAGGCGCTCTATGGGCTTAAACAAGCCCCTAGAGCTTGGTATGATTGTCTTAAGGACTTCCTACTCAAAAAGGGTTTTGAGATAGGAAGGGGCCGATGCTACTTTATTTACTCGCAAAGTTGATAATGATATCTTTGTGTGCCAAATATATGTCGATGACATAATATTTGGTAGTACTAATGTTGCCTTTTGTGAGGAATTTAGTAGGATCATGACCAAAAGGTTCGAGATGTCCATGATGGGTGAGTTGAAGTACTTTCTTGGATTCCAAATCAAGCAACTCAAGGATGGCACGTTCATCAGTCAAACCAAGTATACAAGAGACATGCTAAAGAAGTTTGAGATGGACAAGGCCAAACCCATCAAGACCCCTATGCCTACCAATGGACATCTTGATCTAAATGTGGATGGTAAGTCAGTGGACCAAAAGGTATATCGCTCTATGATCGGTTCATTACTTTACCTTTGTGCATCTAGGCCCGATATTATGCTTAGTGTGTGCATGTGTGCAAGGTTTCAAGCTAATCCGAAAGAATGTCATATTATGGCCGTTAAGAGAATTTTTCGATACTTAGTGCACACTCCGAATCTTGGCTTGTGGTATCCCAAGGGCTCCACTTTCGATCTACTTGGCTATTCCGATTCGGACTATGCCGGTTGCAAGGTAGACCGAAAGAGCACTACCGGGACTTGCCAATTTATTGGGAGGTCTTTGGTGTCATGGAGTTCTAAGAAACAAAATAGTGTTGCCCTATCCACCGCCGAAGCCGAGTATGTGGCGGCCGGCGCTTGCTGTGCTCAACTACTTTGGATGAAGCAAACACTAAAGGACTTCGGATGTGAGGAAACCAAAATTCCACTTTTGTGTGACAATGAGAGTGCTATCAAACTAGCAAACAATCCCGTAAACCACTCTCGCACAAAACACATAGACATCCGACACCATTTCTTGAGAGACCATGAAGCCAAAGGAGATATCGCAATACGCCATGTGAGCACCGAAAAACAACTAGCCGATATCTTCACAAAGCCTTTAGATGAGTCAAGATTTTGTGCTTTGAGGAGTGAACTAAATATCATTGATTCTCGTAACGTGGCTTGATGTCTTGCACATATTTGTTTTCACCTAGAGACCTAGATAAATGGTTTGACAAAATATTGTGTATGATTTCAAAATCTATTTTGCATACTTCACTTATGTCCATGGCTATGTATTGGTTATATGAAATCTGGACATGTTTGAAGTATGTGTAGTATACCACACAAGGCTCTCTTGAAATCCCTCTCTGTCCTCTTGTTTTTGTGCCTGTCGGTGGTACCGCCCATATGGGCGGTACCACCCGACCGGGTTGACCCGAGTATAAAAGGGGGCGCGGGTGAATCTTTTTAACTCTAGTCAAACATCTTTGACTGCCGTCCCTGCCTCCCAGCGCTGCCGCCAGCCCGTGCTCGAGCCCGTGCAAGCCGCCGCATCCTTCTCCTCTCCGATCTCCCTCCTCCTCCCAAATCCAAATCCCTTCGGTGGAAAGGTGCTTTGAAGGTTGGAGATCGTCGTGGTGGTGTTCTTGAAGCCCGAAGTTTCCTCCTTCATTGGATTTCGACCTCTTCTTCACGAGTAGCAAGGTACTAGGGTGTTCATGCCCGATCTCTCAATGTACTTTGTTCTAGGTCGATTCCTTGGTAGGATTGTTCTATCTAGTATGAAGATGCTTCTAGGATGTATGGTTAGCAAGTTCATAGCGATTGGTAGATTGGATTGAAGGAAACCGCACGCTGCTGTGCGGTCGGTAGTACCGCCCCCAGGGGTCGGTAGTACCGCCCGCGCGCAGCGAGCCGTTTTCCTTCCCGATTTCGATCGTCTTATTTGCTACATCCGTTGAAGTAATCTTTCCATCATCTTTGTCTTATGTTGATCTATGCTATCTTTGTCTAGATGAGCCAGAGGCCCTCTCGTGCTCGTTCCCCTAGTGATGATGATGAGGAGTATGCCGCCTTGGAGCAAGGTGGTCATGTGCAAGGGGCGCCGCCGCGTCGCAATCCCGGGCGCCGTGTTCGGTCTGGGAGTATGGATGACTCCTCTCGTCAGGTCCGTGGACGCTCGTCCGCGGGTCACACGGGCCGTCGCAGGTGGATAGCGCAAGGAGGAGCGGGAGCGGTCATGCCCGTGTGGCAGTGGGCATGCTGCTCCTTCGCCTCCTCCGCCTCCTCAGCCTTCTCCCCCCCCCTATCGCTGGTCCGGCTGGACGCCTGCACAGCGTCATTGTGGGAGGAGTGCCTTCAGCTGGTCTCGATCGTGAGGGTCGCTCCATCGATCCTCAAGTTGGACCGGCATCCCCTCGGACTTCAGGGTTGATGCTAATCAACCGGGCTTTTGACATGCACCCTGAAGCCGAAGCTGTCATGTCCGCCGTCCCTCCCGCTCTTCTTGCAAATCCATGAATTACTCCGATAGAAAGCGGGGGGTAGCTTTGATGAGGAGGCAGCGTGAGGAGAACCCCTATCTGTTTGTTAGAGATGCTTCTGTGGATAGGAGGTTCTGGTCCAGGTTCCAGCAAGATTTCTATGTGACAGTGTGCTGGAAGGGTTTCTGTGCTAAGGGACATCCTCCTCTTTTTGCTCATAAGAGACTGGTTCTCTCCTCTCTGACCGACAAAGATTCTGAGGACATTCAGGCCCTGGTGCAGAGGTTAGAGGAGTGGAGAGTTTGGGGGCTGATCTGGCGAGCGCAGCTTCAACCAGGAGATTTTTGCCAGTTCTGGGCAACTTTGTTCATTGATCAGGAAGCTCGCGTGCTGCATTGGATGACCCAAGGGGTCCACTACAGATGTGCCTTCGTCACATTTGCTCGGTTGTTGGGCTTTGATCATGTGGACAGAGATGCCCCTCGTCTCTCAGAGATGTATGGAGGGGGGTATGTACTTAGAGCAGTTGCAGAGCTCAGGTGTCTATTTGGATGGTGCAGTGGCGACCTTCAAGGTCCCTGGCCTGAAGCCCGCTTACTACGTCCTCAACAACATCATGCGCCTGACTCTGGATCCCAAATTGGAGATCAAGATAACTTGAGAGATGATGCTGCCAAGGTCCTAGTCCGCTTTGCTCTGCCAGATGGACGGTTTAGCATCTCTCACTTTCTTTGGCAGAAGATCTCCGATGTATACAATGATCCTCACAAGGCCCTGCCATATGCTCCATACCTTATGCATATCAATTGAGCATGTGGTTGGCGCCACCTTCGAGTATGATCGCACCATGAAGGAGTACAGTGTTCGTAAGTTCACCTCGGCTCCTTCCAAGGACAAAGAAAAAGTTGATGAAGGTGGTGAGGTCCCAACAGATGCAGCAGCGCCTGGCGAGGCTGAGCCGGGTGGTGGAGATGTTCCCCATGCTACCGCTCCTCCTCCGCGTCGTGAGAGGCGTAGGAGTGGCGGTCTTCGCTCCGCCCTTGGCAAGATCTTTGAGTGGATGTGCTATCGGGCCGATCGCGACGAGCGACATCAGCAGGAGGTGCGTCAGCATCTCGGTCTTCCTCCGCGCTCTCCGGTCCGACCCCATCCAGATCCGTTTGCTGAGTACGATGCTTAGGCCCGGCGCGGTGGTGATGATGATGATGATGATGATGATGATGATGATGATGACGTTGGTGGTCTCCCCCAGCAGCAGCCCCAGCAGCAGCCCCAGTTTCTCGGTGGTGGTGAGGCGGGTTTTTACAGCTCCATGCTGTATCCGCCCCATTAGTTCTATCCTCCGCCACCACCCCAGTACCAGCCTCATTCCTTCTTCCCTGACTATGGTATGGGCACGTCCTTTGCTGGCAGGTCCACGTCATATCAAGGAGGGGGGGGTGGCTCGTACATGGGCTTTGCTGGCCCCGACGCCGATCCAGCTGGGAGTGGTGGCCCTCGCGACTCTACACCACCACCTGATTCTTCTGCTCCGTCATCCTTCCCTGGTGGTGACGTTTGGTGAGAGTGCCTATTCCTCTCTCTTCGGGGGCTCTTATCATGATGGATCTTCCAGCAGCTATTATGATTCTTTGCTTATCTTGGCCTACCCGCTTTGGTACTTGATGCCAAAGGGGGAGTGTTAGGCTTATCTTGTTGTAATAGCTGTGAGAAAGGGTAATCTTTGAGACTAAGTGTGGTATGCTACATTTTATTTGTGATATGCTGAGGATGTAAAACTTTTATGCTTAATGTTATATTCATGTTTGGTTCATCCTCATTATTGATGCTCTTGTCATGGTGATTGTGTGTTCGATATGGCTATGTGATTTGAGTTCTTTTCTTTCTTCAATAGCCATTCGCTTTTCTTATTACATTGTTATGTGAATCACCATGTCATACCGTTTATGCATCACAAATTGATATATTTGATGTTGTCACACACTTAGGCACCCCACGGATTGCAAAATTTAGGGGGAGCTCTTGTTCTTGTGTATGCAACCTTGCTTCTAATCAAAGTTTGAAATTCATATCCAAAGCATACACTAAGGGGAGCTTCAACTAAATTTTGGAATTCAAAAGCTTCAATTCTTTCTATCCCTAACTGTAAGCCTAAGTTGGTTGTCATCAATTACCAAAAAGGGGGAGTTTGAAAGTGCATTCGCCCCCAATGTGGGTTTTGGCTAATTAATGACAATCAAATTAGGGACTAACCAGTTTATAAAAGCATGTATGCAGTGTGTTAGTCCTTTGAAAGATTTGAAACGTTGAAATCTCGTGATCAAAGCACGTAGGATATTTTTGGACATAAAGATGCCTAGCTCAAGTGGTAGTTTAAAATTTCAATTTTAAACTTGAGTTATAGGTAAGCCGGACTATGAAGAGGGTCACAAAGTAAGTTGGCTAGATGTGGAGAAAAGTGCTCAAATCGACTAACTTTAGTTCGCTTGAGAGACACCGCACAATCACGAACACGTAGAGGGTAATTTCATATGGTCGGTGGTACCGACCATGGGTGGTCGGTGGTACCGACCACGGCTTCTCTGCGCAGCGCTCAAACACCCTCTCTGTGATTGGTCAAATGACCTGGCGGAGTACCGCCATTACTTTCGTTAGTACCGCCCCGCGTGCTACCGACCCATGGCCGGTAGTTTCCAAGTTTGCAAGGCTCTCTGTCCGCGCTAATTTTTGGCCTGGCGGTAGTACCGCCATTACTTCGGTAGTACCGCCGCCGGGTGCTACCGACCCAAGGCCGGTGGTAACCAAGTTTGCAGAGCTCCCTGTGTAGAATTGAAAATGGCCTGCGGTAGTACCGCCATAACCTCGGGTAGTACCGCCCGCGGTGGTACCGACCGAGGTCGGTAGTATCTTGGTTTCGCGAAGCTCTCTGTGTTGAGTTGAAAATGGCCTGGCGGTGGTACCGCCATACCTCGGTACCACCGACTCGGAGAGTACGGTACCGACCTTGGGCGGTAGTTTCCGATGGACCAAGTCCCTTTGTGAGATGCTCTCTGTTCGCGGCCAATTTGGCCTGGCGGTAGTACCGCCATAACCTCGGTACTACCGCCAGCGGTGGTACCGACGTGAGGACGGTGGTTGCTTGTTTGGTCAGATCTGGATTCTTTCGACCGTTGTGAACTGGTCGGTGGTACCGGCCAGGGGTGGTCGGTGGTACCGACCAGCCTCGGGACTGAGGGAGTATAAATGCCTCCCCTCTTCACTTTCCACGGTCACCACTGACTCTATACACTTATTGCTGACCTAACTCGTGACAAACACTCTCCAAGCATTGACTCACCCCTCTCTCTCCCCTTTGCTCCTAGATTCATTCCCTTGCGAGATTTGAGCTAGGGAAGTGAGATTCGAGAGTGGGAAGCATCAATCTTCGACTTGAGCACTTGGTTTCCATCTTGCCGGCTTGCTTTGTGTCTTTTACTCTTGAGCTCTTTGAGCTCTAGCCGGTTAGGTGTTCTTCGTGGTAGCCCGTATTGATTTACTTGTGAGGGCTCCCCAAAGCGTTTGTATTACCCTGAGATTTCTAGTAGAGATACTCTCGTAGCCTTTGTGGTTGCTTGAGTGAGGCGAGGAGGTGAAATAGACTTCGACCTTTGTGGTCACCTCAACAACGAGGAAGTAGGCACTCCTTAGTGGATTGGCCGAACCTCGGGATAAATCGCGTGTCCCGTGTGCTTGTTGTTGTTGTCCCTATTTTCTCTACTTCTCTTGTTATTGTGTTCTTCGTGTTCTTCCTATCCCTATCTCTTTCTTAGGTTGGAAGGCTCGATCTACATCAAGGGAGCAACCAAGTTTGGTGAGTGAGAGTAGTTTACCATATGTCATTCTTAGGAAAGTGGGTCAGAAACTTGTATTATCTTCATAGCTTACATTCATCGGATTTGTAGTTTCTTTTAGGATCCCGGTGTGCCGTTTGTTTGTGTCGGTAGTACGGTGTTTCACACCCGGTAGTACCTACCCAAACAAACCGGCCTCTCGGTGGTAGCTATCTAACTACATCTTATAGTTTGTGAAGTTTCAGATAGTCAAAAATCACCTATTCATCCCCCCTCTAGGCTGATCCGGTCCTTTCACCGAGGAGAGGTTGCCTCGAAGCGAGGGCGTCTCCCGGGTGTCGATCACGATCCAAGGGTCGTTCGTCCCCGAGGACGCCAACCTGATCGCCATGGCACCCGACAAGGGGTGTCTTGACCTGGTAGGCCCCCATCGAGCTAGCCCGTCTCGAGCCTCCCCTCCTTCTTTCTTCTTCGAATCACGTTTCCTTTTTTTCCGCAGGGGACGTTCACGTGTCGTGCCTCGAGGCCCCCGGTGAGGGAGGACGCCGCGGAGACACAGGTGAGGCGCCTCTCTGCCCAAAAGGAAAAAGAGAACAAGGATTCCAGAAAGAAGAAAGAGAAAAACAAAAACCTACGTCGGTCGGCTCGGGAGCAAAGGTTGGCGAAGGCTCGCCGCAATCGGCAGCCTAGGGACGAGTCCCCGAGCTGAGCTCCTCGAGCTCGGAGGAGGAGAGTGACGACGAGGAGGAGAGCGACGACGAGGGAATGGATGCGCGTCTGAGGGCGCGGGGGGTCGTCGACGTCGGGGCTGACCGCTCCTCTGTGCAGGAGGATGTCTTGGAGGTCCCCCCGGCGAAGGTACCGCGCGGGGTGAAGCAGCGGAAGGCCGCATCAGGCCCAACCTCGTCGGAGGCTCAGGGCATCTCGGGCTCCGCGCCGGACGCGCCCCCTGTCGTGAGGAAGCCCCGAACCCGGAGCGCCTCTGCCACAGCACCAATGGAGGCCGCCCCCGCGTCAGCCCAGGCGGGAGGTCTCGGGAAGGGCCGAGCCTCGAGGGGCAGTGACCAAATCGGGAGGGGTTCCGGGTCCGACCGCCGCGAGCCGTCGAGGTCGGGGTCGAGCCCGCGGAGGAGCGGGCGTCAGGAGAAGGCGTCGAGCCCGCACCATCACGAGCGTCGGGGAGGGAGCCCCCGGGCGTCTCGTGACCAGGGGTGTGAGCGTCCCGGAGTCCATCGCCGCACCGCCGCCGGGACACAGAAGCGGACGCGGGAGGGCGCGGCGCCAGCGCGAGCGTCGAAGCAGCAGGTCCGGAGCCCGCGCCGGGACAGACGCCACGACGACAGCCCTAGGGAGGTACGGTCGCCCTCCCGCGATGTGGGGCGGAAGGAGGGCTCTCCCTCGAGGTCGAGCCTCGGGAGGCATCGGGAGCCCTCCCCCCATCCCAGCCCTGCGGAGACGGCCCAGGCGCAGGGCTCGAGCCGTGGGGTGGGCTCGAAGCCCCCGAGTGGGTCCGGCGATTCCGGGAAGAAGCCCAGCCGCCGCTTTGGGTGAGTAATTTTCTTGGGTCTGGTCGGTTGTGAGGCTTTACCTCTTTACTTTTGATGATGCATGCCATCTCTGGTTTCTCAGGGGGAAGCGCTCCTACCAGGAGGTGGACCTTGCTGCGTCCAAGCGGGCCAGGACCTCGAGCCCCGTCGAGGCACAAGCACCTCGAGGTATGGCACCTTCCTCCGCTAGAGAAGCCGCTTGGCTGGAGAAGGCTCGAGCTGCCATGGCTCGAGGAGGCCAGATGGTCGTCGCGAATTTTGGTGAGGCCGTCGCCATCGACCACAGGGGTCGAGGTATCCTTCCCGGTTCTGATATCACTGTTATCTCACATTGCAGGGGCCGCGGCTTACGGCATCGAGCCTGCCACTACCACGCCCACTGAGGCGCTGCCTCCTCCCCCTCCTCCTCCTCCCGCGATGGCGCCAGCTGGGAGCGCCACCCTTCCCCCCACCACGACGGCTGCTCGGGGGAAAGCGCCTGGGCGAGCACGGCCCCGCCGGTGTCTGGGGCTGAGGAGACTGCGCCCCTTGAGGCCCCGACCGACACGAGCCGGGCTGCGGAGGAGGGAAAGGGGGGAGAGGCGTTGGCGGAGTCGGAGCCGACTGTGGAGGACCTCCTGAACGAGCTGGAGCAGGGGCCGCTCCTCGCCGCGGGCTCGATGACTGTGGAGGCGCCCGAGGCGCCGGCTGGCGCTGACAAGACGCCGGAGGACCCAGCCAGAGAAGAGGGCGCCGGGGTCGAGCCTTCTTTCGATCGACCCGCCGCCACTCGAGTCTTCGCCCCCACACGAGGTTTTGACGCCGCTTCGGGAGGCGGCGGCAGCGGACAGGTGCCGGCGGAGGGACGGAGGGAGCCGAGGCAGCTCGGGGCGGAGGAGGATCTGCCCGACATCGAGCTTGACCGACCAGTATGGCCGTATCCCGACGCGCCGAGCCCGTCCCTTGCCATGGTCCCCGTCGAGCAACCGGCCCAGCGGGGGGCCCCGCGCGAGGTGCGGTCCATCTTCCGGGAGGTGGCCGAGCTTATGGCGGAGGCGGAGCGGTCCTGCTCCGAGGAGGCGGGCCGGTCCGCACAGGTGTCGGCCGCCCTCGCGAGGGCTGAGGCGGAGCTTCAAGATCTCCGCGCTGAGCTGAGCCGGAACGCCAAATGGCGAGCCGGCTCAACGAGGCAGAGGCGGAGAAGTCCGAGCGGCTCGAGGCGAGGCCGCTCGAGCCAAGGAGGAGGTCGCCGCCGCTCTCGAGGCGTCGAGGAAGGAGGCCGCGGACGCCCGAAGCGGGGCCACCTCCGCCCGGGCTGAAGCTGAGGCGGCGGAAGAAGGAGGCCGCTGACGCCCGAGGCGAGGCTGCCGCCGCCCGAACCGCGGCGGAGGCGGCGAGAAAAGAGGCTGAGGACGCTCAACGCGATGCCGCCGCCGCTCGGTCCGCAGCGGAGGCGGCGAAGAAGGAGGCCAAAGACGCCGAGAGCGGTGTCGCCACCGCCCGAGCTGCCGAGGGGGCGGCGCGGCAGGAGGTGATCCGAAAGGATCTGGCCCTCGTGCAGGCGGGCAGACTGGTCGAGGAGCTTAGGTCCGAGAAGCTCCTCATGCTGGCCGAGAAGTGCAGGCTCGAGCAGCGCGCTGAGGGCCTCACCAGCGACCTCGCCGCACTGGGGCAACATTGCGATGGTGAGGCTTACACCTTGTCCTCATTTGGGCCTCGAAGTTTTTTGTTACGCCGCAGTCTCACACTTCCTCGTTCGTTGCGCAGGGGTCGAGAAGACGGTCGAGGAGCTCCGCGGGACGAACCAGGTTCTCTTGGACCAACTCCAAGACGAGACGATGGTGGCGGAGCGGGCTCGCCCTTCCCTCGACCGGCTTGGCTCCATGTGGGGTATTTCTCCGGTGGCTACGGCAGAAGGTGCGGTGGCCCGAGGCGACGCCTTGGTCGACGCCTTGTGCTTCCTCGACGTAGCCGCGCGGGACCGTGTCCGGCAAGCTCTCCATCATGGCGTCAAGCAGACGCTCGCGGTCGTCCGCTCCGGCTTCCGCTTCCCGGTCCACGTTGTCGCCAATGGTTTCATCGAGATCGAGGGGAGGGACGAGGAGTGGAACAACCGCCGTGTCGACAAAATCTTGGAGAAGATGGAGAGGCCGGGGACGTCAACTCGCGAAGATCTTCGAGGAGGACGTGCTTCCTCCTGACGCCAGCAGCGGTGTCGAGGACCCTCCTCCCTCTCTCGGGTGTCGAGGCTGAGCCCGCCGTGGAAGACCTCGGGAGGAGTACCATACCGACGAAGATTAGGGCCTGCGTGCCAAATTTGGGCGTCGAGGCCCCTTAAGAATTTTATGACATGAATGAGGGTCCGTCGAGACCCGTATGTATATATGACTTGTTTGTTTAAAAAGGAGTTGTTTTCTTTTCAAATGGCGTTTGACCACTTCTCTTTGTTGCAAGCTCGAGTTTCTGCTACCCTTGGCCTGTGTTCCTTCGAACGTCGCGGGCCCCTCGAGGGGAGCGTAGGTAGGGTACCGTAGCCCGGGGGCGTAGGTGGCCGTCTACGGGACGCCTCCCGACCCTTGGAGGCTCGAGGTATTTTAGGATTAGAGACGTCCTAGTTCACTTGAGGCACGAGTCGAGAGAGGGTCGATTTTTGAAAAGAAAACGTGTTTTTTTTCGGAGTCTGGGGGGTGAGCCCCCCTGCCAGCCCCCGAGGGAGGCTCGACCCTGGGCAAAGCAGGGTCGAGGCTACCTTAAGTTGCTAAGCAAAATGAAAGACAATGCACGAGTTTGTTCATTCATTTTTGGCGTGTTTGTACAAAGCAACAAAATGAATGAGGCCTCGAGGCCTTAAGGGTAGAAGCGACGTAGCTGAGATATGTTCCACGCGTTCGCCAGGATCCTGCCTTGGTCGTCGTAGAGCTTGTATGTTCCTGGCTTGAGCACCTCAGCTACGGTGTATGGGCCCTCCCATGGAGGGGTGAGCTTATGGCGCCCTCGATTATCTTGCAGTCGTCGGAGCACGAGGTCCCCCACCGCCAGGTCCCTCTTGCGCACGTGCTTGTCGTGGTAGCGTCGAAGTGTTTGCTGGTAGCGGCGCGGAGTTGATGAGCGCCACGTCTCGGGCCTCCTCGAGCTGGTCCTTGGCGTTGGCGAGCTTTCGTCGTTTGTTTGCTCGTTGTAGGCTCGAAGTCGAGGTGAGCCGTACTCGAGGTCCGTAGGCAAGACGGCCTCGGCGCCGTAGGTTAGAAAAACGGAGTGAACCCGGTGGCTCGACTCGGCGTAGTCCTGAGCCCCACAGCACCGAGGGGAGCTCTGCGGCCCACCCCTTTTCGAAATTTTTGAGGGTCTTGAACAGCCTCGGCTTCAGCCCATGGAGTATCATGCCGTTGGCGCGCTCGACCTGCCCGTTGCATTGAGGGTATGCGACCGAGGCCCAGGTCACGCGAATGCTGTTGTCGTCGCAGAAGTTGGTGAACTTTTTGCCCGTGAATTGGGTGCCATTGTCGGTGATGATGACGTTAGGCACCCCAAACCGGTACATGATGTCTGGCGATGAACTCGACGGCTTTCTCGGAGGTGGGGTCCCTATGGGCTTGGCCTCGATCCACTTGGTGAACTTGTCGATGGCCACGAGCACGTGTGTGTACCCTCCACTTGTCTTTTTGGGGACCCACGAGGTCGAGCCCCCAACGGCAAATGGCCAAGTGATGGGGATCATCTGCAGGTGTGCGCGGTTGGTGCGTTTGCTTTGCGTAGAAACTGACACCTTGGCAAGCTTGGACCAGGCGCTTGGCGTCTCCGATGGCGGTTGGCCAGTAGAAGCCTTGATGGAAGGCGTTCCCAACCAGGGTCCTTGGTGCTGCGTGGTGGCCGCAAGCCCCCGAGTGCATGTCGTCGAGGAGCTTGCGTCCTTCCTCGGGGGGGATGCAGCGCTGAAGGATCCCAGTCGGGCTTCGACGGTATAGCTCTCGTTCGTCGCCGTAGATGACGTAGGTCTTGGCCCTTCGAGCATGCGTCGAGCCTCCGTCTTGTCTTCCGGTAGCACGCCTTGCGTCAGGTAGTCGAGGAACGGCGTCCGCCAGTCGAGGGGTCGTGATGAAGGAGAGGCGGGTGCGTCGATCTGCATGCCTCAGCGGATGTCGAGGGTCGTCCTCGAGGGGTGGTGTCGAAGGCCGAGCCCCGTGTCCGGCTCGAGGGTGGCGTCGAGGGGCCAGCCCCCGGGGCGATTTTGACGGATGGCTCGAAGACGTCCCTCGAGAAGACGTCTGGTGGAACCGTGCCGCGTGGACGCCAACTTTGCCAGTTCGTCTGCGGCCTCGTTGTACTTTCGAGCTATGTGGTTGAGCTCGAGGCCGTAGAACTTGTCTTCTAGCTTGCGCACCTCCCCGCAGTATGCCTCCATCTTGGGATCGATGCAGCTTGAAGCCTTCATAACCTGGTGATGACGAGCTGCGAGTCTCCTCGGGCGTCGAGGCGTCGGACCCCGAGCTCGAGGGCGATGCGCAGCCCATTGACGAGGGCTCGTACTCGGCGACGTTGTTGGAGGCGGGGAAGTGCAAGCGTAGCAGGTAGCGCATGTGGACTCCGAGGGTGAGATGAAGAGCAGGCCTGCGCCTGCCCCCGTCTTCATGAGGGATCCGTCGAAGTACATGGTCCAGAGCTCGGCTTGAATCTGCGCCGGCGGGAGCTGGGTGTCGGTCCATTCAGCAACGAAGTCCGCCAACGCTTGCGACTTGATGGCTTTTCGCGGGGCGTAGGTGATGGCCTCCCCCATTAGCTCGGCGGACCACTTGGCGATGCGCCCCGTGGCCTCCCGATTGTTGATGATCTCACCGAGGGAAAGGATGACACCACCGTTACGGGATGAGCGAGGAAGTAGTGCTGGAGCTTGCGCCTCGTGATGATGATGCCGTAGAGCAGCTTCTGGATGTGCGGGGTACCGGACCTTGGCCTCGGAGAGCACCTCACTGGTGAAGTACACCGGCCGTTGGACCGGCAACGCATGACCCTCCTCGTGCCTCTCGACGGCTATGACCGCGCTGACCACCTGAGTGGTTGCGGCCACATAGAGGAGGAGAGGCTCGGGGGATCGTCACCCTGGGCTGGTCGCGGGGCACGAGAATTGGCGCGGAAGTCAGCAACCCCTTCAACTTGGTTAAGGCCTCCTCGGCTTCGACAGTCCACGCAAAGCGTTCCGTCTTCTTCTTCAGCAGGCGGTAGAGGGGTAGCGCTTTTTCCCCTAGCCTCGAGATGAATCTGCTGAGAGCGGCTAGGCAGCCTGTCACTTTCTGCACACCCTTGAGGTCTCGAATTGGGCCCATCCTCGTGACTGCTGAGATTTTTTCGGGGTTGGCCTCGATCCCCCGTTGTGAGACAATGTAGCCAAGTAGCATGCCCGAGGCACACCAAAGACACATTTCTCGGGGTTGAGCTTCACATTCTTGGCCCGGAGGCACTCGAACGTGGTCTCGAGATCGCTGATGAGGTTCCCGACTTTCTGGTTTTAACCACGATGTCATCGACGTAGGCCTCGACGGTTTTGCCTATGTGTTCGCCAAAGATATGCTGCATGCAACGTTGGTACGTTGCCCCGGCGTTTCGAAGGCCGAAGGGCATTGTAACGTAGCAATACATACCAAAAGGCGTAACAAAAGAGGTAGCGAGCTCGTCGGATTCTTCATCTAATCTGGTGGTAGCCGGAATACGCATCGAGAAATGAAAGTACTTCACACCCCGCAGTGGAATCGACAATCTGATCAATTCTAGGTAAAGGAAATGGAACTTTTGGACATGCTTTATTCAGACCAGTGTAGTCTACACACATCCGCATTTTCCATTCTTTTTCCTAACTAGTACAGGGTTAGCTAGCCACTCTGGGTGAAATACCTCCTTGATGAACCGGCCGCCAAAAGCTTGTGCACCTCCTCGCCGATGATCCTGCGCTTCTCCTCGTCGAAGCGGCGCAGGCGTTGCTTCACCGGTCTGGACCCGGCCTGGATTTCCAAGGCGTGCTCGGCGACTTCCCTCGGTATGCCCGGCATGTCCGAGGGGCCCCACGCAAACATGTCGATGTTCGCGCGGAGAAAGTCGACGAGCACTGCTTCATTTAGGCTCGAGGCTGGCGCTGACGGCCAGCGTCTTGCCATCGGTCGAGGTCGGGTTACGGGTATCAGCTTGGTGTGCTCCGCCGGCTCGAAGGTGCCAGCGTGGCGCTTCGCTTCAGGGGCCTCCTCGGTGGCCAGGGCGGCTAGGGCCTCGAGCGAGTCGAGCTGGACGTTTGCCTCCCCACGCTCGACGCACTCCACGTCGCAGTGGTACGCGTGCTCGTAGGAGGTGTCGACGGTGATGACCCCTTTTGGCCCCGGCATCTTGAGCTTCAAGTACGTGTAGTTGGGAACCGCCATGAACTTGGCGTAGCCTGGCCGGCCGATGATGGCGTGGTAGGTCCCTTGGAATCCAACCACCTCGAAGGTGAGCGTCTCCTGGCGGAAGTTAGCCGGCGTGCCAAAGCAAACCGGCAGGTCGATGCGCCCGAGGGGTGGGCCTTCTTCCCTGGTACGACTCCGTGGAACCCCCCGACGCTGGGTCGGAGCTGACCCTCGAAATCCCCAGGAGGTCGAGGGTCTCGAGGTATATGATGTTGAGGCTCGAGCCCCCATCCATCAACACCTTGGAGAACCGTACGTCGACGATGACGGGGTCGACGACGAGGGGTACGCCCCCGGGTTTATGACACGGTCCGGATGGTCGTCACGGTCGAACGTGATCGGCGCATCAGACCAGTCAAGATACCGGGGGGCGTCGTGGCCGAGTGCAAAGATCTCCCGGCGCTCCTTCTTTCTTTCTCTCGAGCTGAGAGCCCGACGGTCGGCCCCCCGTAGATCATGTAGCAGTCGCGCACCGGGGGGAAGTTGTCGTCCGCGTCCCCACCGCCGCGCCGATTGTTATCCTTGCCCTTAGGCGCGTCTTCTTTCTTATCGCCGAGCTTGGAGTAGTAGCCTTTCAACAGTCGGCAGTCCTTTAACTTGTGATTTACGGGGCCCTGTGATAAGTGCAGGGGTCCTCGAGCATCTGGTCGAAAACAGCCCCGTCAGGGGGGCCTCGGGCTTCTTAGGCTCGAGGGCGCCTGCGAGCACCTCTTCGTCGTCGTCGTCATTGGCGTCGCGCTTCGCCTTCTGACCTTTGCGTTTGTTCTTCTTTCTTTTTTTGCTGTTATTGTTGTCGTTCTTGGCGTCGTTGCCCTTGTTCGAGCCCTCCGGCGCGGTCACCGCCTTACCTTTGTCCGTGGAACGGCCAAAGAAGGCCCCCACTGCCTCGTCGCCTGAGGCAAAGCTGGTGACACGATCCATCAGGTCCTCGACCGTCCTGGGACGGTAGCGTCCTAGCTCATGAACTAGCTCTTGGCATGTCGTGCCCGCGAGGAACGCTGAGATGACGTCCTCATCAGGCACGTGGGGGAGCTCGAGGCGCTGCTTCGAGAATCGTCGAGCAAAGTCGCGGAGGGGCTCGTCCGCCGCCTGCCTGCAACGCCGTAGGTCCCAGGGGTTGCCTGGGCGCACGCAAGTCCCCTTGAAATTCCCGTCGAAGACCCTGACTAGGTCGGCCCAGTCGTCGATCCGATCCGGCGGGAGCCCCTCGAGCCACCGGCGGGCGGTGTCCGAGAGGTAAAGTGGGAGTTGGCGTATGATCACACGGTCGTCGTTCTTCGCTCCGCCCAGTTGGCAGCCTAGGCGGAAGTCCGAGAGCCAGAGCTTGGGCTCGACCTCCCCGTCATACTTCACGATGTTGGTCGGCGGTCGGAAGCGGTCGGGGAGGGTTGAGCTGCGGATGGCCCGGCTGAAGACTCTGGGGCCCGGGGCTCGAGGACTTGCCGGTCCTCGTCACTGTCGTAGCGCCCCCCTCGATGGGCGCTATAGCCACGCTCTTGGGCCCCCTTGTCCTTGCGCCGTCGGTTGATGTCGTTGCGGGCGTCATTGGGGTCTCGAGGTGGCCGGTTGTCGATGATCCGTTCGCGGACTGGCCTAGCTCGAGAGGCGTCCGGCTGGTGGACGGATGCCTCGCGCTCGTTGCGGGGCGTGTCCGCCGGTTTCCCCGAGGCGCCCCGCGCCGCCGCGAGGCTGAGCTCTCGGCCTGCTGCACAGCGGCTGTCTCGAGGAGGTTCTTCATTTCCCCAAGCATGCGCCTGGCGTCAGGGTTGGAGACGGCGGGTAGATCACGGAGCAGCATCGCCGCCGCCACCACGTTCTGCCCGGCTCGCGGAAACGCACCTCGGGGCGTGCTGGCGCCCCGTCTTCGAGGATCTGCCGGTGGACCTCTCGAGCTCGGCCACGAACACCGGCGCCTCGAGGCTGGGCTGGCTCTTGTGCTAGGGTTTTCTCGAGCTGCAGCAGGCGTGTCGGTCCTCCTCAGCCTTGGCGATGGCCTCCCGCAGCTGCGCGAGCTGCGCCGCTCGGTCGTCGCTGTGCTGAGATGGTGCAGCCGGTGCCGGGGGTTCGTTCCTCCCCTGAACGCGTGACCCGCCTGCCGCAGCCACGTCTCCGGCCTCTTCGAGGTTGAGCGCCGGCCTGGTGTCGTCGTCGCCGTCGTCCTCGGCATCGTCCACGACCCCCTCGAGCTGGAAACACTCCCTGGTAGGGTCCCAGAGGTCAGGGTCGTGGTAGTCGTACTCATCGGAGTCGGAGCTGCTGATGCCGCGCCGCTTGGCTCGTGCCGGGACCGCAGCTCGCGGTACCATTCTCCGACGGTGGCTTGACGAGGTGGCCCGACGGCTCGTGAGAGGCCGCGGTCGACGTGCGCGGGGTAGACGATCTCCAGGTCGGGTGGTGGCTCGTAGGAGTACGCCCGGCGCTCCTCCTGCTCTGCGGCCGCCCGGTCCTGACGGCGCTCGTCGAGGTGGGGGGCGTAGACAGCCGCGGAGTTGTTGAGGCCAGACGGGAACCGCTGGCGTCGAGCGCGGTACGCCCCGTGCGGGAGGAGGCCGGTGGTGTCGACGGAGCACGGCTCGGGGGCCTCTGGCCTGGCTCCCGGTCCGTGCGCGTGACAACGCGAACTCGCCGGGGGAGTGCGCACGCGCCCTGGAAGTCTCCGGCCGCGCGCCGGGCTGGTTTCCCCTCGGGGACCCTGCGCCGGCTACGGGGACGTGGGTGTTTGCCGCGGGCACCGCCTGTGCCCGGCGACGATGGTGACGACGGCGCCGCTCACGAGGTGGCGACGCATGGTGGTGCGGGCGACGCGCCACGCCCCCAGCGCAGGGTGGCGTGACGCCCCCCGCTCGGGCCCTCCGTGGAGAGCAGGGTCAGCTCGTTGCCTGCCGGTGGCCAGGAACTCGAGGCTCCCGAACCAAACGACGGCACCAGCAGCCGAGAACGAAGGAGGGGATGAAGCCATCCAGAAACAACGAGAAATCGACTCGGACACGCGAAGCCCCCTACCTGGCGCGCCAACTGTCGGTGTTTCGAACCCGGGGGTATGACACCAACGAGTAATATGATCGCGTGCTCTCTTCCTGGATGGTGATGCAAGATGACACAAGGATTTATCCTGGTTCGGGCAAAGAAGGCCCTACGTCCAGCGGGGGAGGAGGTTCTTGTATTACTTGCACCTAAGTGCTTGTACAGGGGCGAATACAAGCTCAATGAGCGTGGACCGGAGTCCGGACTCGAGTGTGTACGTGTGTGGACTTGTGTATTTTGTAACCGGAGTTGTGCAACCGTGGACTCGCGTCCTGTCCTCTCCTCGCGAAGGGCCCTGGCGTCCCCTTTTATAGAACAAGAGGAGGCCAGGGTTTACACAGGATAGATATGTACAACGCTCGATATGGCGTAGGGTAGGAAACCTGTCTTGTCGGGGCCACTGGAGCCGACGTGGACGTTGCTGTTGAAGCGTCCTTGGAGCGTGGCCTCCATCCCGGGCGCGGACGTGGAGGCGTGGCGATGTGGAAGTCGTACAGCACCCATCCCGGCACGTACAGGACACGGCGGGGTCCCTCCGGGTCTTGGGGTACCTGCCTCCAATAGCATGAAAATGGTTAGGGCTCGAGGGGCGCGGAGCCGGCCTCGAGGTGGCGCCTACGGGGGGCTCGAGTCCCCGTAGTTATGGGCAAGTCCCGGGAACCCGATTGAGCAGCAGGAATCTGGGCCTCGAGACGTGGCTTGGACGTGCGACAGTGTAGGGTATGGGTTAACAGTGCCGCACTGGCGCCTTTTGCCCATGCTTGTGGTGAAAACGAGACTTGACTCTGCCCTGGTTACTGTGGTACACGTCGGGCTGCAGAGGACGTGACTGGAGTAGGTGGAAGCATTAAATGCGCGGTATGGGGTTAGGGAGCAGAAGTTTCCTCCTCGTGGGGGGCTTCGAAGGGTAGTGGCGCACTCGCTCAAGGCCGGGCGCTGAGGGCTCGGGTGAGTGGGGGTCGAGCTCCATATCGAGGCCTAGGTCGAGACGAGCCTCGAGGGGTGGGCTATCGTGCCGGAGGGGCTCGAGGTCCCGAGGAGCGGTGCACAGCTGTAGCGGGTTTGAGGGGTGGGCTACCAGGAGGTGGCCGGTAAGGTCTGGTCCAGTCTAAGCTCCCTGGTGGCGTGCTAGCGTTGCAGGCTCCGAGGGGTCGGTTTCTTGGAAGGTTAGCTTAGCTGGGTTTGTTAGTTGGTGTTCTAGGTTTAACTTATTTGTTTGCGTTGATTGGGGGTACCCTTTTGGCGTTCCCCCGACAGATATCAACTAACAACTAAGTAAAATAGTAATCCCAATATAAAATATCCATTCCTATATATATAAAAACAAAACAATGTAAATGAGCTCTTGGAATTAGAGTACGTGCAAATATAGATTGCATTTTACTCCAAACAATTGTTCAAAAGTACACTTGTTACGGCCATACAAATTTTATATTCCAACGAAGTATGTTGTGCCACAAATTAAAATATAGAAACAATTAAATCAACAATAATCCTAATTTTGTAATGGTACAAAGACTTTTGGGTGGCTTTACAACACGGCTGCGATTTTTACGCACTGTCAACACACAAGCAGGCCGGTTCACGAGCAGCGCGGGGGGAGGAGACCAGGACGCCCGTCCGGATCCTTAATTAAAAGCGCCCCGACGCTTTCGCTTCTTTTCCTCGCATTTGGCCGGCCTCCTCCTGCGGTTGTGTGCGCGCAGCCAAAGGCCAGCCGGGGGCGTTCGAGGCCTCGTTCGACACCGCAAGCCGAACAAGGTCATGGGCTTCCAGGTGGCCGCCGTGGCACCGTCGCCGTGCGCGCGCTCCTCCTCCGCCTCGTCGTCGCCCTCGACCTCCTCGCGGCCGTTGCCCGCCTTCCCCGGAGGCGGCGGCGGATGCGCGGGGCTCGCGAGAACCCGGTCGCCCCTAACCTGGGGAACCGGTGTGATGGTGCGGCGGCCGCGCCCGGCTCGGACGCCAGCGAGGTGCGCGCTGAGCGCGAGTTTGGATGGGATGGGTGGCGGGGACGCGGAGTTCATGAAGAGGATCGAGGAGCTCGCTGCGGCGGTCGGGGTGCAGCCGGCGGGCGCGGCGGGTTGCGGCTGGCCCGCGAGCGTGGAGCGGAGCGCGAGCAACGTCGGGCTGCCGCTGTCGCTGCGGATGCTGAAGCGGAAAAAGCAGCAACAGCAGGTGGCGGCGGCGCGGCATTCGCGCTGGGACGAGGAGCTGCTGGGCTCCCCGGGAGTCCGTGGGCCGCGCCTTCTCCTCCATGGTGCTCATTGTGCGCGAGCTGCAGAGCTTCGCGCTGCAGCAGATGCGCGACGCGCTGCTCTGCGACGACCTGCAGGGAGTCCTGGCGCGCGTGCAGGGCGAGATGCACGCCTCCTTCGTCTGGCTCTTCCAGCACATCTTCGCGGGCACGCCGGCGCTCATGGTCTCCCTCATGCTCCTCCTCGCCAACTTCACCGTGCAATCGATGGGCCACAGCGTCGCCGCTGCAGCCGCCACCATCCCGCCCACTCCGCCTGCTGTCGTTCTGGTCAACACCCAGCGCGCCGAGCCGTCCCGGCCGCGGTTCGACGCGGCCTCGGTGAAGACGTTCTCCGTCGGCCGGACGGCCTCGGTCGGCGGGAACAGCGGCGGCGGCGGCAAGACGCCGCCTGTGGCGGGCGCCACCGGAGACGGCCGGTCGGACGAGTCCTTGTATCGGCTAAGCGGTGTGGCGCCGCAGCAGCCGTCGGCGGCCCCTGGGGCTGAGGCCGCCGGCCTAGTAGACGCTGCGAACGCGGACGAGCAGGCCATTTGGGAAATGATGCTCGCGGAGGCCTCCAAGATGCAGGCCAGCGCGCGCGCCGAGGAGCTGAGCGACTCGGACGTGCTCAGAAGCCTCGTCGCGCCGGTGGAGGCGGAGCTGGAGACTGAGGACCACGCCGAGCACACGCTGACGCGGCAGAGGTACGAGCAGGCCGTCGCCGCTGAGCCCAATAACTCGCTCATCCTCGCCAACTTCGCGCAGTTCCTCTACCTCGTGCAGAACGACCACGACCGGTAGGTCCCTCGTCCACGCCCACACACTGTTCGACGAATTGCCAACGCAGCCGCAGTCATTCATGGATACCTCTCATCTGTTTGCAGGGCGGAGCACTACTTCGAGAGGGCTGTGCGCGCTGAGCCGGGGGACTCGGAGGCGCTGAGCCGGTACGCTACCTTTCTGTGGAAGGCGCGGAACGACCTCGCCGGCGCGGAGGATGCCTACCAGGAGGCCATCGCGGCCGACCCCGGGAACGCTCACCACGCTGCGGCCTACGCGCACTTCCTCTGGAACACCGGAGGTGAGGACACATGCTACCCACTCGATTGACGCGCGCGCCGGCACCGCAGTTGCCGCGCTGAGGATCAACACGATCCGGCAGGCCAAAAGAACTAGAAAAGAAATATAAAAGAATTCAAGAAGTGAAGTTCTTGCAGCATGCTCGGGGGCGGCCACGCGGCGAGACGCCTAGACCACGACATCGATCATGGCCCGTGCGGTGGAGTGGAGCTGACACATGATATCGTCCCCTTTTACTAGTCTGATTAGAAGCGTGCGTGCGTGCGTGCGTGCCGTGGGCAGTGGAGTGAGTTGTGATCCAAGAGGACACGGTGATGGTGGTGGTGGTGCCTCTTCCCCGCGAACTCGGGCAAATGGAGCTTTTGACCCTGCAAGGCAGGACGGGCCTCTCGGGCCCCGACGAGCTTGTCGGGGCCAACCGGCGGCCGGGAGGCATGGACGGCTGGCTGTTAGAGATGTGGTAGAGCGCAGAGTCGTCGAGGGCGACGAGGTGGCAAGGATCATGGATGGATGTTCTATGGCTATGGAGTTACGGAGTACTAGTGTATAGCAACTCGCATCCTGTAATTATGTAGATGTCGAAAAATAAGGAAAAAATAATATCCGAATAAGAAGATCTTGGTAATCCCGGTGCAATCTACCTCGGATCTTGCATGTTTCTACCCCCAATACTCCTTGGGACTGCTATCATCGGCAATCTCAATCTTTCTGTGCGTTTCCAGGCGGAAATCGAGAATGTTGTCTGCACACCGAGCACGAATTCACGATTACTGACTCATTGCATATTCTGTCGAACAATTATAGTAATGATCTTTGCTACAGAGGATCTCTCTAGACTCTAGGTAATGAGCTCAACGGTTTCACCCAAGCATACATTCTAGCTGCGCAAATGTTCTGCAACGGCGCTCACGGGCACATGCTCCAGGCGGTGAGCACGAAACAGAGTACGATCGCTAGACTCGTACTGAAGGCACCGAAAGAGGCACGCTATTCATATTTCATACTAGTGCATTCTGCAATCTGGCAGCGGCACAACTCTGCTTGGCTACTTCCTCGGTTCCTCCCGACCTCCCGTGAAGCTGTGGCCCGTCCATACCATGTGCCGGAACCAGTCTATCATCTTAGGGGAAAAGGAAATGACCGACACCCTAGTTCAGCTCGTACACAGGAAGGTCCTTCCCTACGACGCGCAGTTTCAGAGGTCCTGAAAAACGGGGCGTCCTATACGCTGACGTGCCAATCAGGACGGTGATTGGGCCTCACCCTACCCCTGGCAGCCCACTGCAGCCCACCAACACGTCATCATTATCGCCGACAGCCTCCTTCTTCCTTGCGACGCACCTCACCACCCACCACCATGGCCTCCTTCTTCCCCTACTCCCGCCGCTGCTATGGCCATGCTTGCTGCCGACCACCTCCATGACGCCCCCGCTCTGACCTGGTCCGGCCGCTGCAGCCGTAGCCAATAATCATCATCCTCACCTTTCCAACTTCCTTCTAAACACGTCCTGAAAAAAACACCATACCCCTCTGCAGACCAACTCATCGGCAACCTATAATTCCCGCTGAAAAAAAAAACACCAGACCCCTCTAGTTGCGGCTTTGCCGAGCAGCACAGGCCACGTATTACGTGTACATTATCATCTTTGCTGAAAAAAAGAGATATTTACCAGATTTTCACGGGCGCTTCGTGCCACAGTCGTCGTCACCCAACAGCCTTTTTGACTGTTACACACTACGCACTTGAGGAGAAGCCCAGCGCCCCTCCCCGGCGTTGACACGGAACCTAACCCGTCGCGCTCGTCCACCGACCTGCTCACTGGCTGAGTGGCTGAGATATTCTTCTCCGGGCTCCGGATCACGGAAAAGAGTACAAACTGGGGAGTGTGCGACCACGGCCTTCCGCGCGACATACACAGTATCAGTATGTTTACAGAGTGCATTAATATGCGATAAGTCTATCCTGTCAGATGCCATGGTAGGGATAAGGATAATAATAATGCTAATGCACCAGGGGCGCGCGTCCAAACCCGGCATGGGGCGTGCGGAGAGACGGCGGCGGCGTACGTGACGACTGATGAGCGAGCGATCCGGTGGCGTGGCTTGCTCGACAGGATGCGGGGTTTCGATGGTTCGGGTCTTGGCCGTGCACGTTGCACAACGTACGTGGTGAACCCGCCCTGGCGATGGGGCATGCACGGACGTCGGCACGACCTCGGGCTGTTTAGATGCACCAACTAAACTTTAGCGGACTAAATTTAGCTGTTATGCATCCAAACAGTCCAGGTAAAATTTAGCTAGATTTGACTATTCCAAATTAACTAATAAAGTCAGCTAAAATTAGCTGAGTCTATTAGCTGAAACATCTAAATACCTGACTAAAGTTTAGCTGAGAAACTTGAGTTAGCTACCTAAATTTTGGGTACATCCTAACAAGCCCCTCTCGACGGAGGCGCCAGGCACATGCCTTGCGACTCGCTGCTGGAGCTGGACAAATGCGTTCTGTATGCTTGCGCCTGAACCCATCGACGAATTCGATGTTCCCGATCGTATCAGACTCGTCAGGATCAAGCTTTCATGCGGGCCTGTCTGTGCTGATTGATCAGGCGTGCTCCATGAGAAAATGATTCGTAGCGATGATGTTTAAGAGGAAAGTGCCAAGATGCTAGTTTCAATACTGTGTGTTTTTTTAATGGGAATTACTCCTCTTGAACAGCAGCCGGTCTTGTACTATCCTACATGCCTTGTACTACTATCCTACAGCAGCCGGTCATGTTCAAGAGGAAAGCCCAATTATTTGAACATCAGCCGGTCATACAGCCCGATGGGAATCACAGCCTGACGCTCAAGTTCCTCCCGCCGCGCCGCCGCAGGACGAGTTGCCACAGGCCTCCGCGCCGCTGCTGGCCGAGTCGCCGCAGGCCGCGCACGCCGCGCCGCAGCAGCACTGCTGCCTAGGACGTCTCCGCATGGTCCGCGCTGCCGCAGGCCTCTCGCGCCATGTTGCAGTAGCACTTGAGCACAAGACCATGCCGCTGCAGCACTCCCATGCGGCCATGCGTCAAGCAGGACGATGAGCTCCAAAGCAAAGAATGTGAACAAGTCTGTAAACCTGTGTTCAGTTCTTTTCTGTTTCAGTTAGTTGAGCTCGGCTTGGATCAAATCAATCCTCCTGAGCGCGTCCTGTAATTCAGGGGCCACAACGTGCGCTTTGTTCGTGTTGTGGCCGTTGCTAGCCGCTCGTTGCACGGCGTGACTTGGTGCGTGGGATGACGCGCACAATTCGGGTCGTGGCGGGGCATGGCGTGCATGGCGGAGGGCGGGAATAGCTCGGCCACTCCCTCGTTCTCCTTTTCAGCAGTTTACATTTTGGTAGATGCTTAGTGTGTATAAGTAAGAGCTCCTAAATACAGAAAAGCTATCGCGGTTGCGACAGCACCAAAATCCCAATGTCCAATTGTGTTCGCGTTGAGTTCAATTGGTGTTCGGTTCTTCCTCGTCGGAGCACCGATCATCGCCGGAGGTCGATTCCGGCTGACAACTGGTATCGGAGCCGTTCATCCGTGATGGACCACGAGTCGCTGCCGCCGTTTGGTCACCGTGATGGCTGCCGTGGTGGGCGCGATCGTCGTCGCCAATCCCCCTCGCCGCAACCCCGTCGCGGGCGCCGAGAGGTGGTCGTCCACCGCACGGAGGGCAACGCCGCCGGCACTCAGTTTCCCATGCTCCCACGTGCCAACTATCAAGAGTGGGCGATGTTGATGCAGGTGAATCTCGAGGCGGCGGGGTGGTGGTACGCCGTCGAGCCATACGAGGACGAGGAGGTAATCTACAGGCATGATCGACTGGCGCTCGCCGCGATTTTGCGCTCGGTGCCCACGGACATGTTGTCCGGCCTGCGACAGAAGAGGACCACGGCGGAGGCATGGGCGGCGATCAAGCGCATCAAGATCGGCGTCGAGCGGGTTCGGGAGGCGAACGCACAACAGTTGCAGCGGGAATTCGGCAACCTGATGTGGAAGGAGGCAGAGACCGCGAAAGATTTTGCGAACCGCATCACCGGGATCGCCGCCGATCTGCGACTGCTCGGCGACAACGTTCGCGAGATCGAGATTGTGCGCAAGATGCTGCAAGTCGTCCCTAAGCACTTGAGTCAAGTTGCAATCTCCATGGAGACGATGCTCGACCTCAACGATCTCACCGTCGAAGAGGTGACCGGGCGACTGCGCACTGTTGAGCAACAGCGCAAGAAGGCCCCGGTTCTCGACGATCAGGGACGGCTGCTCCTCTGTGAGGAGGAGTGGCTGGCTCGGTTGAAGATCCGCAAGGCCGATGGCAAAGGCGGAGGGAGTAGTGCCAGTGGAAGCGGCGCATCCGGAGGCGGAAGCGGCAGCTTCGGCGGAGGGAGCGGCAAGAACGCGGCGGTCGGGGACGCGGCCACGGGCGCGGAAAGGGTGATGGCGCTGGCACACAAACTCGGGAACGTGGCAAGGCCGATTCCGGTGGTGGGCCGATTGTCAACCCGAACCAGTGCAAGCGCTGCGGTAAGTATGGCCACTGGGCCAAAGACTGCCGCAGCAAGCCCAAGGCGGAGGCCCACGTCGCGCAAGCTGAGCAGGACAACGAGCCCACGCTGTTGATGGCTCGGGCGGTTGTCTTCCCCACCAAAGCGTCTGCATCACGCGCCGAGGGGATTCAAAATTCCTCTCACTGCCGCCCTCTCCGCGTCGTCGAGGCCAAAGTCTTCGCCCAGCTCGATGGTGACGCGAAGCGGGATGACTCGCTGTGGTACCTCGACAGTGGAGCTACAAACCACATGTTCGCGTGCCGGGGAGCCTTCCTCGACATCGACACGGCGGTGCGTAGCATCGTCAAGTTTGGTGAAGCCGAACCTCAAGAAGCTCGATGACCGCGGCACGCCGGATGTGTTCATCGGCTACGAGCCGGGCGCCAAGGCCTGGCGCTTCTATGACCCTGCGTCTGGACGCGCCGTCGTGTCCCGGGATGTCGTGTTCGATGAACAGACGTCCTGGAACTGGGAGAAGGAGGACCAGGGCGTGCATGAGGAGCTGGTGGTGGAGTACCACGAGATGGACACTGATGACGGGTACGACTACATCGACATGGAGGCGACCCCACCGTCTAGAACCAGCCCCGTGCACGACGTGGGCGCAAGACTGTCGACCAGAGCACCATTCCTGCGCCTACGACACCTGTCAGGCACCGCTCTCCATGCCTCAGGCTGAGTTCGTGTCGCCTCCCCCGAATGCCGAGGAGTACTGGGATGCGACCGACGACGACATGGAGCCCAGGTACCGCACCGTCGACAACGTTCTCGGGAACGTGGACGTACACCACCTGGGTATGTGCTGCAGGCCAGGTGGCTGCATAGCTCCATCTGCAGATCGAGGAGAACCTGCATCGTTCGCCGAAGCAGAGAAGCAGCAGCCCTGGCA
Source organism: Coix lacryma-jobi var. lacryma-jobi (assembly GCA_009763385.1). Lineage (NCBI taxonomy): Eukaryota > Viridiplantae > Streptophyta > Magnoliopsida > Poales > Poaceae > Coix > Coix lacryma-jobi. The sequence goes on from CM019826.1 coordinate 22,312,210, forward strand.
TCGTGCGATGCTGGAAGAGATGGACTCCATCGAGAGCAACCGTACCTGGCGCCTTGTATCCCTTCTTCCCGGTCATTGGCCGATCGGGTTGAAGTGGGTATACAAGACGAAGAGGAACGCTGATGGCCAGGTGGTGAAGCACAAGGCGCGGCTCGTGGCAAAGGGCTACGTCCAGCAGGCCGGAGTGGACTTCGATGAAGTGTTCGCGCCGGTGGCGCGGATCGAGTCGGTTCGGCTCTTGATTGCGCTGGCTGCCCAGGAGGGGTGGTCGGTGCATCACATGGACGTCAAGTCCGCCTTCTTGAACGGGGAGCTGAGCGAGGAGGTGTATGTGTGCCAGCCTCCCGGCTTCGTCGTCGACGGCCACGAAGACAAGGTGCTGCGCCTAGACAAGGCGCTCTACGGATTACGTCAGACACCGAGGGCATGGAACGCCAAATTGGACCAAACGCTGGGCGAGCTTGGCTTCTGCCATAGCGAGTCTGAGCATGCGGTCTACGCCAGGCAAAGGCATCCCGATTGCTGATTGGGGTCTATGTCGACGACCTCGTCATCACCTGGAACGACGCCGCCGAGATCGACTACTTCAAGCAGCAGATGAAGAGCAGGTTCAAAATGAGTGATCTCGGTTTACTGTTTTTCTATTTGGGAATTGAAGTGCAGCAGGGGAGCGATGGCGTTAAGCTCTCCCAGACGGCGTACGCGCGCAAGATCCTGGAGCGCGCCGGCATGGGGACCTGCAACCGTGCCACCCCCCGATGGAACCACGACTGAAGCTGTCGAAGTCAAGCACTGCAGAGACAGTGAATGCCACTGAGTACCGCGGCCTGGTCGGGTGCCTGCGGTACCTGGTGCACACACGCCCGAACATCGCCTTCTCCGTGGGGTACGTCAGTCGCTTCATGGAGCGGCCCACTGTCGAACACCTGAGCGCGGTGAAGCGCATCTTGCGCTACATCGCCGGAACGATCGACTACGGCTGCTACTACAAGCGCGGTGGACAAGACTTGAAGCTGCTGGGGTACAGCGACTCTAACATGGGCGGCGACATTGATACAAGGAAGAGCACCACCGGCGTACTGTTCTTCCTCGGCCCTTGCCCAGTGACATGGCAGTCACAGAAACAGAAGGTCATCGCCCTGTCATCCTGTGAGGCGGAATACATCGCAGGGACGACAACTGCCTGTCAGGGCATCTGGTTGGCCCAGCTACTTGCTGAATTGAGGAGTGAGCAGCGTGCGGCCTTCATTTTGAAGATGGACAGTCAATCTGCCACTGCCCTCAGTAAGAACTCATTCTTTCACGATCGAAGCAAACATATAGATGTCCGATTTCATTTTATTTGAGAGTGCATCGGCGATGGGAAGATGGACATTGAACACGTCCGCACTGAGGAGCAGCTCGCCGACATTCTGACGAAGCCGTTTGCGCGCGATCGTTTCTGCGAGCTATGCGTGCAGCTGGGAGTTGTCAAGGTTGGCAAGGGACATCAGGTTTAGGGGGTGAATGTGAACAAGTCTGTAAACCTGTGTTCAGTTCTTTTCTGTTCAGTTAGTTGAGCTCGGCTTGGATCACATAATCCTCCTGAGCGCGTCCTGTAATTCAGGGGCCACAACGTGTGTTTTGTTCGCGTTGTGGCCGTTGCCAGCCGCTCGTTGCACGGCGTGACTTTGTGCGTGGGATGGCGCGCACAATTCGGGTCATGGCGGGGCATGGCGTGCATGCGGAGGGCGGGAATAGCTCGGCCACTCCCTCGTTCTCCTTTTCTGCAGTTTACATTTTGGTAGATGCTCAGTGTGTATAAGTAAAAGCTCCTAAATACAGAAAAGCTATCGCGGTTGCGACAGCACCAAAATCCAGTGTCCAATTGTGTTCGCGTTGAGTTCAATTGGTGTTCGGTTCTTCCTCGTCGACGCACGATCATGGCCGGAGGTCGATTCCGGCTGACAAGGAATGCATTATCTCCACAAAAATAAAAGCATTTGAAGACCACTCAGGTTGTTTTACCGATCAAACCCAATTTATATCCGTGTGCTCTGCTTCCAAAGTACAAGTCCACAGGAGTCAACAATTTTTAAATCATTGGAAACACGTCAGATTTTGTGTGCTCCAGCAGTTTGTACTGCTACTGAACAATCAACAACTGCTACTGCTAGTATTAGGCCATGTCAATGGTGAGTTTCATTTTGTTGTTTCCAGACTGTCATGTCATATGAAATAAAAATAAACTTCAATGAGAGTGAGAGTTTTGTTCTAGAGTTTCATAAGCATTAAATTTCATCATGACTCATAGATAGTTGATATTCGTGTCAAGAGAGTTTCATCTAGATGAAGCTCATTTCTTCTCTCTCTTCTTAAATTAATGTCATGTCATCGAATATGCCAGTGGCAGCATATTTAATGTAAATGAAACTTATATGAAACCCCATTGAGATTGACCTTACAGGAGGCCCTTTCACATCTACAGTTGGTCACAAAGACTGTAGTTCCTAAGCCATTTCTTGTCAAATTCTATCCCAAAGAATCAATCTAGTACAAGTAATTAACAACATACGATTTCATATTTGCATTTCAGATCAAGCAAAACAGTTATTGTAAACAATAAATAATAGGTAGATCAACGGGGAGAGGTTCTACACTTCTACTTTGCACCGGATGTGAGGCAGGGGCACAACATAGGAAAGCAGAAAGGCAGCCCGCCCTGACGAAGCCGTGCTCGCGGGGACTCAGATCGGGTAACTTACCTCTAGTAAGTCACAAAACTTACTCCTTCCGTTCCTAAATAAGTATCGTTTTTGCTTCCCGAAAAACATCTTTAACTAAATATATACTCCCTCCGTATAGAAAATAGACGACGTTTTGGTTTATACTCCCTCTAGCAAGTCACGTTATGGTTTTTATATTTTTAAACTCAATAATTTAAAAGTTATTCATGATTTATATTCCCAATGTTTGACTGAATTCTCATCCAAAACGTCATCTATTTCCTATACGGAGGGAGTATTAAAAAATATTAATATTTATCATACATAATTAATATCATTGAAAAGATCTTTAAATCTAGTTTTTTTAACAAAATTATTTGGAGGTATAAATGTTACATGTATTTGCTACAAATCGAGTTAAATTTGTGACACGGAAACCGGAAACGACAGTTAAAAAGGGACAGAGGGAGTATCTGCCTGTATCCATCGTCCATATGCCATCAGACGGACCTGCCTGTATCCATCGTCCATATGCCATCAGACGGCCGAGAGCATCCAGCTGAGATTTCCTTTCCACGCTGCGCCCGCTGCCTGGAGGAGAGTCGGGCCGACCTGGGGACTGAAGAGCCGAAGAGGAGACCTGCGCACGACGCCACGACACCACTAATCAGCGCCGCCGCCGTCCCGGAGACAGGCGGACGGCGGGACATCATCGTCGAGGAGCGCCGCGCAGGTCTCCCGCGAGCTGTGGCGACGTGCGTCCTCCGCGAGCACCGGCCGCCGCCCCAGCTTGGGTTTGTACAATGGCGGAGGACTCTGGCGCCATCCTCCGCCACATCTCCTCCCTCAAGGATATGGTCGACAAGGTCTAGCATCCACTATTCTCCTCTCTTATGTACACTTGCGTGCTTCCGTTCTCTCTACTCGCCGGTGTAGAATGAATCGATTGAGGGGCGCAGTGACGTCGCTGCGCCGCCCAACCCGACCTGGCTGGAGTCCTCCTGGATGAATTGCCTCGCGTGGGGTCTGTTGGAATCTCTCCACCAGCGAGTTACAACTGCGTTAGGGTTTGGACTCGACTCGAGCTGCAGAGAAACAGGTTGGGGTCTTGGGGGTAATATTTGAGGGTTCAGACTTCAGTTGAGTTGAGTCCAGCTACATTGCTGCCTGCTGCCTTTTAGCTGTTGTGTACATCTGACATCTCTGCTCCCTGGAGTCACGGGCCGTGATGGCTTTGGTGGATTTTACGTATTACTTTGCCGTGGAAAAATCGTATCAATTTTCAGTATTCTGATGCTGCTATGTGCTATAAAATTGAGCTTTCTAATCTACACCTTATTGCCTTGCCTAGGCATGTTTGGTGCACTGAACATTTTTGATGGTACGATTGGTGTCATATCATATACTTTCATTTAGCATTCAAGGGAAGCCTTGTGGGTCACATTAGTTTGCTTGTTAATCACAGGATTACGTTTTTAAATGGAAATTTTGGTTCCTCCATTAAGTTTCTAGTTATTGCTGAAGTAACATACATCTTATTGTATGAGAATGGGTAATTGAACTACAAACTGCACAGCTCAAAATTGTATGTGAATGGATGATCAAACTGTTAACTTTCATGTGTATGGTGCATGTGATTGAGCATGAAATCTTGCCCATGCTTTGCCTTGTATTGTTCCGTCCTGAGTGATTATGTTTTCATGTATACAAACTGAATGATATTATGCTTTAGGAGAGTCATCTGTCTTGCCGTTTTGTGAATACAATGTAACACAGCTGGCATGGATGACGAGGCCTATGCCTTTATGAATGGTATGATTTAAGGGTAACTGATGTAATGTGTGTTGTATTGTTTCTATGAAAGAAAATGTATGCCTTCTTGCTGTGAAATTAATAGTAATGACTTGCTTGCAGAGAGCTGGATTTTCTTTTTTCTTGATACATGCTGAATACTCCCTCCGTTTCTTTTTATAAGTCTTCCTTGCATTTTGGGATACAAAATTTAAAATATTTGACCAAAGTTTAACTTTAAATTTTTTCTGATTGTGGAATACAACTTTAGTATCATTGGATTCATATTTGAGAGCCCTTTGTATGGTGTTGATCTTATAGTTATGAACAATATAATACAAGATATATTAGTGGCCTAATTACAGTGTTTGGGAATGCACCAAGTCAGACCACACCTTCTATTTTGAAACAGAGAGAATACATGTTTGCTTTTTTACATTCAACTTCTTTTGACACTTACCATGATGTAACATTCATTATATCCCCTGAATTAGGTCAATGAAGAGATAGAACAAAACATACAAAAGACCAGGGAAATAGAATCAGAGATAGTGCAGCATTCTGAAACCGAAAAACACTATCTCAACAAGGAGTCTGAGTTGACAAAAGAAGTATCAGTTACTGAGTTTGAACTCAATGGTCTTATCCAAGTGGCTGGTAATTATTCCTCTGTTTTCCATTTTCAGCATTGCACACATTTGGAAATAATCCTGTACTCATTGTTGGTCAACTTTCCTTCACGTGCCTGTGTGTAAGTCATTTTTTCAACAAAGATAGGTCTAAAGTTCCTAAAATGCTACTTCATGTTCACCAAGATGATTTTACACAATTGACATGTGCAACATGTGACTTCAACTATTACATTTTATTTGAGTGAAAAATAATGCTACTTTTCACAACATGTATGGAAACTAACAATTTAACATGACTAAATGAAGAACTTGTTTTATAGCCACTGGTGAAAGGTAGAGAAGTTTTACTGCATGCCATGGTTTCAGAGGCGACAAGGCAAGCTGAGTATGCCTTATCTTTGTGAGTATACTCAGCTGTGCATACGTCTTGGGAGTTACACCTTTGAAACCATACTCCCAAGCTGAGTATGCCTAGGCGACAAGGTGTAACTAGACCCCCAAGACGAGCTGGGTCCACCTGGATGCCTAGACGATGCCTTTGAAACAGAGCTGCACACCTCTAAACTTCCATTAATATCAGAACAAGGGGCTACCTTTTATCATTTATAGACAACATATTGTTCTTCCTTTTTATGAAGTTCACAAATACTATATTCATGTTTAGAAGATGTATGTAGCACAGTGGTAGGGAAGTTTTTGAACGCAACACAGTGGTAGGGAATACAATGTCCATCCTGAGTTCAACTCCCCTCATAAAAACAAGCCACTAGCTGTGCAATTTTCAGTGAAATGCATGGTCCACTGATGGTTGCAGCATAATACGCGGGTGCCTACAGGAGCATCTTCGATGTTAGTGGCACATCCTGGATAGCGGGGATTCAGGGCCTTTTCTCAACCTTGTGGAAGAGAATCAATCTTCTTGATGCAATGGCTCAGGAGAGGTTTCCCCCCAGGGTTTAGGTTTTCTATTCATGCTCATCTTTGTTCAGTAGCTACATGGTAGTCTTCAGTGATTCAAGTCTTGAAATTCTTCTTCTACTGCTGCTACTGTTTGTTGACCAGTGACTTGTCTGTTACTTGCTAATATTGTAGCTCGGTGCGGAATATTCAAAATGTATCTTTCTAATATAAGTTATGATATCCTCTATCACCCTACAGAATTTTGAACTTAAAACTCAACTTGTACAGTTGTACGTGAAGAAACAAAAATGAGAAATCTTGTTAAGTGGTAGGTTGAATCAATTGGAAGATCCAGAGAGAACACAAAGTTGGTTTATGGAGTTAGCTGGGCAACTTTCCTGCGTGGGCGACTTTTTGGGATGTCATTTATCTTTCTGCTGCATATACCTTGTGATGAATGATCTTAATATTAGGCTCTTGCAATTCTCTTTGGATTTGCTTTCAATAATCTGTTTTCAACTTTTTAAACAGCTGCTGAATCAGATTTACTTAAAGTGGCAGAAGGAAATTTGGAGTTCCAGAAAGTTGCTCATGATAGGATTCAAAAAAGATTGTCTGATAAGATGTATGGTTTACATTCAAACTACTACAGACCTCTTAGGGTTTACTGTGCACAGCATCATCTTGAAAATTGTGCCTTAATATTGGATTATGAAATATTTTCTTCTTTAGTCACAAACCCTTCTGATGTCTTTAGTGTGTAAGATACTGAGATGGTGTCATGGGTGAACAGTACCGTGGGTACTGTATGCAGCTTATAGCGCAAGAGTACGTTATGGGCCTATTGGACCTGCAGTTTAGCCCGTTGGTGTTAGGGTTAATTAGAGATAAGAGATGTTTGCTTGGGAATCAAGTAAACCTCTCTATATAAGGAGAGGAGATGTATCCATATAAACAAGCAATAAAGAAAGAACAAACAATCCAATTCCCCCAAATACTCTAGTCCCCCTCCACGCCGACTTTGCCCGACCATCTTTCTGGCAATGGTTATCTGCCAAATAAACTAAGGTTCATGACAGATGGACAAGTATGAATCCATGGCTTGAAATTATTGTTGTTTGACTCTCACTATAGTAACATATTTTGAAATTATATTTAATTGGAATGGACTCTGTAACTTTAAAAACCGAGTGTAAATATGTTTGCTTTCTTGTTTGCCTCTGTGTTGAGTTCTGTATTTCTTTATTACATCCGACTCAAAATATGAGGCGCGATTTCACTTGGTGCGATCTTCAAGAACATATATTGACCTATAATTTCTCTCTTAGTATATTATTTATAGGAAAAAAGTTAATCATTACTTCATTAGGAAGTATTTCTAAATACAAATCTAATTTAACTACTTTTGTAGTATAAACTTTTCATATGATTGGGCTAATTGTTAGTCAAAGATAACAAAGTTTGAATTTTGAAATACATGGAGTAGTTGTATGTATTGTCTGACTGTTGATGTTCTGTCATCAGGGAAAAATTCATCAATGAATCTATGGTGTTTCAAGCCAATATGCTCAGAAGTTCGAATGAGGATTTAGTTCTCTTACTGAATGAAAAAAGTTCACTGGAGGATGAAAGTGCAAAATTGAAAATGAAGATAAACACTATACATAGTTCATCCAAGGAATACATTGCAGAGATTCTTGAAGAAGTAAATACAGAAAATTCAGGTTAGTGGTAAAAGTTGTTTTTACCTGAAAAGTTAGACTTTGTTATTTACATTCCAGTTTGTTTTACTGATGCATTTTGTTTGTGTCCAACGTTCTGCTATATGTTAGTTGTATTTCTTTCATTTCATTCAATTGTGGCCACCAGCTTCTTACCAAGTAATCCATTTTTTGGCCATCTGATAGTTTGAGAGTGCAATATTTTGAACTTTTCTGGAATTTCTATGACTTATCTGTGCCTTTTAGTTATCGTAAGATATTTAGGATGAGATGTGATAATCATCTAAATATATTTGATCTGTTGTCTAGTTATTGTGGCTCAGAATTTATTGTTTCATGGGACTCAATCACTTATATTACAAATCAATCTTCTTGCCTGAGGAAGCGAGGAGAGAATAAATAGTTATTAAACCTGTGTCCTATTCTGTGCACAATTCTAGTAAATTTCATATACTCCCTCCGTATCGGAAATAGATGTCGTTTTGGACAAGATTTGAGTCAAACAGTGGGAATATAAATCATGAATAACTTTTAAATTATTGAGTTTAGAGATGTAAAAATTATATAAATAAATTTGTCTTGAAAAGTACTTTCATAAAAATATACATATACCACTTTACAACAAATATTTTTAAACAAGTTACACTTTGAAGACCGCGTCGCTGTCCTAAACGACATCTAAAAGCGATACAGAGGGAGTATGTTCACTAGTTCATAGATGAAATAGCTGGTTATTGGACTATGAACTATAGTTACTTGTTCTCTTAAAATTCTGTTTTTTTACCGCTAAGTCGCTAACAACTTCCCAAATCCGAATCTTTAACCTTGCAACTGAATTTCACGTTTCTGTTTTTCCCTACCCTTCTGTCAAGCCTCACCTGATTTTTGCAATTGTTGTCACAAAAAGTATGGCCAAACTCATTTGGTTAAGAGGGGTTTGTCAGATTTTCCTTTGGGGGGCATTTATATTATACCCTCTAGCCAGAATATAGATCCTATGCACACTGTTGTTGCTTGGATTCTACTTGACCATGACACGAGCCACCAAGGTTGTTGATATTGTTCAACCAAACATCATGATGTCTAACTAGTACATCTATGGTCGAAAGGTCTTAATTGGATTTTCTTCCCCTCTAGGTAGTCTGAAGGTCTGTAGCAACTCTGATGCCCTGGCTCCATATTTTAGTCAAGATGCTGCTGGCTAGTTCGCAGCTGTGAGGCTCCAGTATATTTTGAGCGAGTAGCAGCCAGGCAGGAAGGTGCGCAGTCAGCCATGCAGGAAGATACGCAGGGACAAGCACCTCTGGTGGCTAGGAAGGAAAGTAGGATAGCTTTCTGTTATTTGTTCCTAAGATTGAGGAGGTTGTTGCTACGTTGGTTTGGCCTTTGGCCATATAATATTGTAACCGCACATTGGAGAATCAATCAAGAATTATCAGCCTATCATCTTCCTCCTTCTCTCCAAGCCGGCAACTAGGGGGTATAACCCAGTTGACGAAGGCGGCGACGGCGTGGGGGTATAACCCTGCCGGCGACGACGGATCGCGACTACGAGCTCTGCAGTCGAGGTCCCGCTACCTTGGGCATTACTGACCTTGACAATATTGGGCAAGCCATCTGGGTGACTGGTGAGGAGAGTGAACTTAGTAAAATGCCATGGATCTGCCAGGCAGCATTGGATGCCGATGATTGCGCTTTGGTCATTTGTTTGTTCAATGTAGTTGCTTGTCAGACGGCAAGAAGAATGAGGACTCATAGATGTCCTCAGAAGCAGTAAGATACTGATATGCTTTGATGGTGATATTGGGCTCTGGAACAAGAAGTTTTAGTCATTGTCTCATGGAGCTTTGCCAACATAGTGAATAATGGTAAGCTCAAGGAGAAAGAAAAATGTGGAGTGCAGACTTCATAGGTCAAGCAAAGAAATTAAACTTTCCATAGTGGCAAAAAAAGTTACATATTTTTTCAACTACATATGACATGTGTACCCACAGTTGCTCCAAGATTCTGTGTCCTTGTTTACTCTACATTTGGTCTGCTAATAACTTTCCATTCTAGTCAACACCTGCAAATTATATTCGGGTGTACATTTGACTACATATATATTCTACCTAAAGTTTAGCCTCATGTGTTCTTGGCTGCTGCAGTTCTGGAGTCTGAGCTACGGTACATGATTTCAGAATATAAGGATGTTCAGAAGGATATAAACAACCTGAAGGTTCTTTTTAGTTCAAGCAATTCATAGGAGAGGTTCGCGTCACTGCAGGTATATTTAATCTGGCTTGGCAACTAGCCTTCGAGCAGACTAATTTTTTGTTTGATTGTGATTTCTCTTACTGACGTAACCTACCTGTAATGACGAAAATACACACAATGACACAAGATTGCTACTGACATCGAGATGACTGGAGTAATGCTACATTCTTTTAGTAGCTTGATAGGAACTATACAGGCTTAATTTTAGGACCTTAAAAAAGAGTCTTCTATGGACAGCGAAGGCTTGAATTTCCATCATTAAACTATGTCGTGTTACTCTTATGTTGTACTCCCTCAGTCCACGAAAGAATCAATTCCTACAATCCGTACCGGTCAAACTTTTTAAAGTTTGACTAACTTTATAGAAAAGGGTAATAACATCTATAATATAACATGAACATATTATAAAAATATATTCTATAATACATCTAATGATATGAATTTGATATTATCAATCTTTATAGTTTTTTTTCTAGAAATTCAGTCAAAGTTTAAAAAGTTTGACTTTACAACTCTAGGAATTCATTCTTTCGTGGACAGAGGGAGTACTTTGCCTGCTGGAGTTTAATAATCTATATACATAAGAGCCTTGGTATGCTTAAGACTTTCTCTGTTTCACTTTGTTTGCTGTTTATCTGGCCCACTTTGTTTGCTGTTCATCTGGCCCTGTTTAGTTCCCCAAAATTTCTCAATTTTTTTCCAGATTCCCCATCACATCATCTGGCCCTGTTTAGTTCTCCAAAATTTCCCAATTTTTTTTTCCAGATTCCTCATTACATCAATCTTTAGACGCATACATGAAACATTAAATGTAGGTAAAAAAATAATTAATTGTATTTTTAGTATTTACATATCGAGACATGTTTTGAGCCTAGTTAGTCTATATTTGGACAAAGTTTGTCAAATAACAATGAAAGTGCTACATGACTTTTCCTAAAAAAATTTGTGAACTAAACACAGCTATATATTGCCTAAATCTGCTTGTAGACCTGTGACTGGTTGTGTTTGGGATTTCTTGCATCTCCAAGGGGCAGGCATGCATGTTTGATTTTATTTTGAAACCTGTTGTGAAAATAAGCATGTGGGCAGGCGTTGGACAAAGCACCAGATTTCAACCAAAGCTTGGCGCCTGCTAGCAGCAGTAGCAGCTTGATTGTACACCTGTGGTGAGTGGTGATCGAACCATCTTCATGCGTTCGGTTCAGTCAGGGTTAGACAACATTTGGCACCTGAAGCATGGAGTCCCCTCCACTCCCCTTGTCCCTTGATGAGGCCATGGTCTGAATCATGGCTGGTCTGGTTGGACGGGCAGAGTGCTAGCTTCTTCCTCAATTCTGAAGCGGCACGGCGGCACCATCATTGAGTGTCGGGAAGATGGTTGGCATGCCCCTAAATGCAGCACTGCTGCTTCCTGCAAATCCTGCATCGATCCCCCAGGTGCAGACAAGAAGGGAACAGGCGAAGGCACAGCAGCAGCAGCCGGTCCACGCACGCCGCACGCACCCCCGTCCGTCAGCGTTGAGCGTTGGCCACCCCTGGTCCAGAATCGAGTTTCTTCTTGTAGCTTTTCATCAATTAGCCGCACTGCCGTTGGACGCGAGGAGAAAGTGCGCCACTGCGCCGATGCGGTGGGTACGAGGCGGATCTGTCGAGATAGTACCTCCAAGTCGGCACGCAAGAGGCCAACCGGGGGGAACGAAGCAAGGGACTGTTGTCCTCCGACGCACCAGTGCCCCACCAGAGATCGGTGGAGCTTGCCGCTGTGATCAGCGACATAGTCAAGACTCCCGAAGCTAAGAGCTTGGTCGGGGTGATCTTGTCGAAGAAGCGCACGTCGCCCCTCTTGCTCCGACGATGAGGATGGTGGTCAAAGCCACCAAAGAGCAGCGATCACACATGACGGCCCCATGCGCCAACTATCATGGGTTCAATTTGTTAGATTTATTATGGGCTAGGCCCATTTGTATTTAATAAATCAATAACTCTACGGTGTGTAACTGTGAGAAACTGAGAATTAATATTTATACTGGATTGAAAGTTAAAGAGACGTTGACGAGAATTAATCTGTCTAATTTGAGAAGTTGAGAAACGGACAAAGGCGTGCCGTGCGTGCTGACGCCAGTCGGGCTGTGGGCGGGCGGGGCGAGCGTGGCGTGTTAACTTTTTAGCGCCCACTAACCACTGGAGTTTCAACTCTTAGCCTGCTCGACTCATGATCTTCAAGTGGCCTCTTGGCCTTCCCTGCGGACGCATCAGCTTTCCCTTACGAGAGGATATAGGGTCTCCCATCTTCCATGTTGTAACTCTGCGAAAATACTACTTCAGAACATTCTGCTGTTCGATGGCTTTCCTCATCTCGTAACTCTGCGCGTACGGAGAAGCAAGAGGACAGGTGCCTCCGAAGCCTTTGCCGTTCGGGACCTTGCACGAGAGATCGACAATTAGTTTTTTGGGAAGCGTCTATGCGATTGCCCAAAGAACTGTCGCTGCCGTTCGTCTTTTTCCCGAAGAACCACCGCCGTCGTTACGTCCGTCTTCTTCTTCATGGTGGACTTCATCTTCATCTCCTACGGTACCTCGATGACTTTTCTCATCTCGTAACTCTGCGCGCATGGAGGAGCGAGAGGGCAGTTGCCTCCGAAGGCCGTGCCGTTCGGGACCTTGCACGAGGGATCGATAATTAGGTTTTTGGGGAGCGTCTATGCGACTGCCCGAAGAATTGCCGTCGTCGTTTGTCTTTTTTCTGAAGAACTGCCACTGCCATTACATCTGTCGTCTTCTTCCCGGTGGACTTCATCTTCATCTCATACGACATGACCAAGGAAGTTGGACAAGGTTCTGAAACCTCGGATACACTTAGGATGGGAGGGTATGATCGATTCGAATTCTCTCTATCTTACGTTTTACAAATTATATATGTTTTGTTTGTTCAGACATTCTATTTCACAAGATGCTTTGTGTCTGTTTCGTTTGTTGACTTATATTGTTTCATAAGTTGCTTTGTTTCTGTTTCTGCAATAAGTTATATGTCCTAGTTCAGCCATGTCGTTTCATATGTTGTTAAATATTTGTTTCTGTTATGAGATATATGTCATGTCTTACCTTCCTTTTTATCATGATATATGAATCATGCTCATATGCTTTTCATCTAGACAATAAGTTTTATTGTTCATGGTTTATGTCATGTCCTTATTATCATGTTCGTGCTTTATATGATCACATGTTTGACCTTATCATGAATATGATTGAAGTCATGATCTCAATAATTAATAATCTTTTATATGTCATCATCATCATATTAATTTACGAAATTAAAATGACATGAAAATTTTCTTTATATCTAACACAATTCTGTGATAGTAATTTAGTTGATTTGACGTGGGTCAATATGAGTTTGCGGTGGCCTAAGCACTAAAAACTAGAGGGTTATCCTAGTTCTGACGTCTAAGGCCCTACATCCAATAGTGATGTTTTTCATGTTAGAATACCCTATCGAGTTCTTATGATGGAGAGAGAGAGATGTAGGGGAGCGCTGTGCTACAATTCTAGGGTTTGGTTTGGGGTCCTCTCTACAAGAGTCCATGTTCAACTTTATATATGATGGGTTTCTAGGGTTTTGAGTCCTAATCTTCGATTGGTGGTGACGTTAGGTGTCCTCCGTCATCTCCTGTAGTAGTCACTGACAGTGCCCAACTACATCTGACTGTTAGAATTGATCTCATCCGTCTTGACCCAATGGTCAAGACGGACCCCTTGAGTGCGTCCTCGTCGGGGACATCCAACCCGTTAACAGGCTGGTGCCCCCCCGTTGCACAGTGCCTATAAAGAGGAGGTGGGGGCCAGAGGCTCAAGATACGAGGTTCACTAGAGCTGCCAGCAACGAGAAGCCCACCGCCGGCATCGCTACTGCTCAACCCCTACTCCGACCGTCGTTGCCCGTGCGCAGATCTGCACCGACGAAGCAGCGATGGCCAGAGCTTCTTCTCTCTCAGGTACGAACACTAGTTCTTCCCTATCTCTGTGTCTCACTGGTAGTTCATCTCCAACTCGTGATTCATGCCCAATAGAATGATTCCCCACTGGATCCACGCTAGAACGATCCAAAGAATTTAACAATGGTATCAAAGCCACAATCTAGCGTGTAGATTGTTTTTGGGGTCAAACAGAGGAAGATCTCTTCCTACAATGTCAGCCGCCGCTCGTCAGCGTGAGGAACAGAGCCGGTTTTGGCAAAGAAAAAGAGAAAGAAGGGGGAGGATTAGATCCACAACCCTAAAGACAGATCAGAGGGAAAGGACCCGATCCTTTTCGGATCTACCCTAACCCTAAAGAATAAGCAAAAGAAGGAGAGGAGTGAGCTCGCTCGGTCCTGCTGGCGGCTCTTCCTCCCGCCGCCGACCGATGGCCTCGGGCCGCCGGCGCGCTCGGATTCGATCTAGAAAAGAGGGGGAGGATTCGATCCATGTTCCCGAACCCAAAAAGAAAGAGGGATCAAATCCTAACCCTAACAGTAAAACCAAGGTGGAGTGGAGCACCTACCTGGGCCGTCCTCACCGTCTCTGCCACCGCCGTTGAGCGGGACGAAGGTGGGGACAGAGGGCCCATCGCGGCCCACTCTTGCCTCCTCACCGCTGTAGCCGTCGCCGTCGCGCGGGACTTCGTCCAACGGCGCGGTGAGATCAAGGTCGAGCCGCCGCGCGTGCGAGCTCCGGCAAAGGGCACCACCACAGGACCGCTCGACGGCGGCGCGCTCAACCCCACGGTGAGCGCGCGCACCGACGAGGGGACCGGGGACGGCGCAGACCGTTGGGAGGCCGCCTCGTCTCTGTCGTTCTCTGTGCGGCGTAAGGAGGAAGGGGAGTCAGGTCCGACTCCGGCGGGCACGATGGCTGCCGCCGCTGCTGCTTGCGCGCGGTGTCCAGGATAGAGAGAAAGAGAAGATGTGGGGAGGGAGCTGGTCGGGCTTGCCCGACGGCGCCTCTAGCCGACCGGGAGCGGCCGCCGCTCCGTCGCCGTCGTGCTGGGTGCGGCGCCAGAGAGGAGAGAAGAAAGAGAGAAACTAGGGTTTGGCCGTTCGGCGGCGAGGGAGGGGTTTTCATCCGCCGAGGATGCCGACCAGCCGTCCGATAGAGATCGACGGTTGGCGGCCATTGGGCCGCCTTTTTGGCCTAGGAGGGCAGAGAGTTTCCCGGCCCAGGCCTAGGTTGCGGCCTGGGCGCGGGGGAGCGACCGCAGGCGCGGTTTGGGCCGCCGTGCGGTGGGCTGGCCTGCTTGGCGGCCGCGAATGCTTGGCGGCCGCGAATGCGCCGAAAAGGTCACATGCACAACACAGTAAAGTTTGTTTTATTCTTTTTTTAGAAGAAGCAAGTTTTGAATGAATTTCAATCATTTTTTTGAATTATTTTTTCTGGAAAATTTTGCACCAACGTGTTAGATTTTTCCAGAGAATTGATTAGTGTACAAAGTGCTTCTGAAAATAGAATAAATATATTGATTATAATTGTTTCTGCTGCGTATTTAAAGTTGTTATTTTCATTATTAAATTCGAACCAACGTGAGAATTTAATTTTGAAAAATAGATATGTTTTTCAGATTATTATAATGTTATTTTACTGACCAACGTTGATTAATAGCAATATTATGATGATATTTTGAAAGAGTATTTTCACGTTTTCCGCTGCAAAGATGAATTATAGAATTAAGATTGATTTATGATATTGTTATTTTCTTCCCAACGTTGATGATAACAATATTATAAATTCTTTGTGAGATTAAATTAAGAAGTTTGAATCTCTAGTAAATTTTGCGTCAACGTGACCAATTTTCCAGAGACTAGATAAGAATCTAGAAATGTCCCTGACAAAGTGAAAAGTATTTCACTGCAATGATATTGATTATCATTAAGTTAATTGAGATTTGCATACGTTAATTCTATTTCTGCCCAACGGTGATGTAGAATTAATGTAAAAAGAATATTGTTTTATTCTATTTCTGTCCAACGGTGATATAGAATAGAACTGCAAGTTATAAAGTTTAATTGGCATGTTTTAACCAGACCAACGAGGGTTATTTTCATGCTCATTGTTGTTGATTATCGTTGATCAATGTTCTTCAGAAGATCTTCATGCTTTCATTCTTAGAGGCATGAAAGAAAAGAGTTGTGTACTTGTGAGTCAGAAAATGGAAAGTGAAAGTCATTACATAAAGGGATTGTGTTCTCTTTGGAGAATAGCTTGAAAAGGAAAAGAATTCAGAGACATTGGTCCAAAGTAAAGGTTTTAGTACATGAAATGTGGTTTATGTACTCTCAGAATTTGTTTTAGTTTTATTTATTATGACAAAAGATGTAATAAGAAATATGCATATTTAATTTGACTAACGTTGAATTAAATGTGTATGTTACAGAATATTCTGATTTATTTTCTGAGTTTGATGGTTGAATGTGAAAGTCAATTCTGGCTTTAATGTCCCTTACGGGAAATTGTCCTGCATGGCAGGAAAAAGTTTGTGATGACTCATGTGGCTAAAGTATATCCCAGACCGGGAGAAAGAATAAAAAGTTTGGATAGCTTTTATGCTATCAACAGTGTTGACCATGCATTTCTATTGTGTCATGGTCATGGGCTAAGGCCATGAGGGGAGCAATCCTAGATAATGAAAGCATGCAAGCTTGACATGTAAAAGTACAGTTAATAAGGATTTCATTAAGTTCTTAAAGTGAAATGAGGAAAGTATACTCCCGCCGAATCAAAAGATGACTTTATTTGCATGACATGGTCATGTGAACAAAGCAAATTATAGATGTCTCCTCATTTACAAAAGTTCTGAATAGCAGTAAAGTTTGTGCCATATTTCGAGGGGGAGAATGGTGAGAATACATTAAGAAAGATAAAGATTAAAGATGATGAGGACATCGCCAAGCTGGACACACCGACGCCATGGTCTTCCCCAAGTTGTAATCCGTCTCCAACTCAGCTGCCTCGTCACCTTCAAAATTCAGGAGTAGTCCCGGGTAAAATCAACGCCCCGAATGCATACGGACTCCGTTTTCGACGAACCAGATATGCTTGGAAATATAATTTGATAAGATAACCAATGGTTTTCGAATCACGTCAAAATACATCCGGAGTCAACGGGAATCGTCAAAACAAGTCAGCGTCCAGAATCTGCCAGTGTGTTGCTACACCGTTTTTTGTCTGATAGGCCGTGTATCGTCTTAGAGCCCATTAGAGGGCGCGTCCAGCAGGGACGACGACCTATAATTAGCCGCCGTCGTCGTCGTTAGGTCTAGGGTTTTGTTTAGTGTTTAGTTTTTCATTGAGGAACTGAATCGTTCATTGTAACTGTGGTGTCGAATCCTTTTACAGTGATCCAGGGCCCCCGTTCTTGATCTCCTGCACTGTGTCGATTAGTCCTTTGGAACCGAGTTCTTAAACCCTCTATTGATATTCACATAATTCATAATTGCAATTTCAGATTGCGTGTTTTTACCTTCTTGCTTGTGTTCTTCGATTCGCTTGCAGGATTAGCCTTCTTGGCGAAGTCAATCAAGTTGTGCTTGGTTGATAACCAACAAAGCAGTGATGTAACGGTTGCAGGGTTCGAATCGTGTCTGATTTGAAGCCGGATCGTCAACGTCGAGTTCTCCACCAATCGAACCTATCGCTACGTCTCGGAAGATCGGGCCGTCCTTCATCAATTGGTATCGGATATTTCAGGTTTCCCGCGAGGTATAATCTCGTTTGCCCTTAGATTCATATTTGTTCATTACCTACAGTCCACAAAAAGCCTAAAAAATATTTCAATTTTCGTTGTCCTATCGCTCTTTGTGCCTTTGCAATTTTGTTTCAGTTTCACTTTGTTGAGTTTGTGTCCGTGGTCGAGTCTTGTTGCTGGTTTAGGGTTGTGTTCGTCGTCGTAGTTCAACGTGCTTGTTGCTATTTCTTTGTTTCCGCCGCTATCCCATCCACCGTTCCCTGACAACAAGTCGAAGCCACCACATTACTCGACTTGCTCGCTAGCCGCCTTGTGTAAATTCTCGCCGCCGCGCAAACCCTAAATAGGTTGTCAACCACTCTAATTTTTTCCTGCATCGCAGCCCTCCTTAAATCATTTGGTATTAGAGCTGAGCCCTTGTTAAGAAGGGGAGAATGATGGGGACATCCTCCATTATTACCCGCTGGCAAAGACGCAACAAAGATGGGCCAAGTGGCCCAGTTGTAGTTGGGCGACGACCGTGTGAGCCTCTGAATAATCCCACCTTGCTTAGCTTGGGAGGAGGAATCCACATTAAAAGGGAGAGCCACCCTTCCCTATCAGACTAGTCTTTTAGGGAGATTGGGCATTTCTCCGAGTGGGTGTACATAAGAACTATTGGGCTCCGGGCAACCTTAATTTGTTGGGCCTCGGCCAACCCCACATGGGCTAGATTCATCACTCCTTACATCATCTGGCATCTACCTACTGCTGTTAATCACAAGGACGCCTGCTCTTGTGATCGGTGTGGGAGTTTAGGGTCGCTTTGCCCTAACTGCCGCTGTCGCTTTGCCGTAACTGCTGTTTTTCGTGTTGTGCCTCCAGAAAACATAACTAGAGATACCTTCGGTAAAACAGGCAAAACTTTTCGATCATTTATCAGAAAAATCTGAAATGTTTTGTGGAGCTTCTTGACACCATTTGGACCCGACTCAAACTTGGCTTTGCCCTGTTTGGTCCCCTCAAAATTGCCAAAAAAATTAGGAAAATAAAGAAAAAAATTTGTCAAGGTTTCTGCACGCTTTTCAGAGAACGTGCCAATTTTGTGTAGATCATATCCCACCTCAGTTGCAGGTGCCAATTTTTGTGGTTACATCTTTTGTGATCCTTGTTCAGAGAAAAATATAAAAAAATAGTGAAAAAATAAAAAAGTTTGATTCCTACTAGTACCTTTTTTGAAAATCAAGAGAAAATTCAGGAAAAAGGAAAAAAGTTTTTACCTTCTTGCTTGTGTTCTTCGATTCGCTTGCAGGATTAGCCTTCTTGGCGAGGTCAATCAAGTTGTGCTTGGTTGATAACCAACAGAGCAGTGGTGTAATGGTTGCAGGGTTCGAATCGTGTCTGATTTGAAGCCGGATCGCCAACGTCGAGTTCTCCACCAATCGAACCTATCGCTACCTCTCGGAAGATCGGGTCGTCCTTCATCAAAAGAGATACTCTCCATTTCCCTGTGCCTCAAAAAAATGCAATGCATGATATGCATTAAGGCAAGAGTGATCTATAAAGGATGAATGTGACCGTTGAGGGAGTACAACGATCATAATAGCGATACCCCTAAGTAAATAAAGAAATAGCTAAATTCATATACCTTGATGGTTATGATAGGAAGATAGCATAGTGAGCCAGTATTTGTACTAGACGAGCGGTGCTTAAGACACCCTTTGACTTTTGACAGATTAAACCCAAATAAGAAAAAGAAAGCACTATCTTTACAAAAGATGGGATAATTTGGGGAGCATGGTATGTAGAGATCTAAGACTTGAAGAGAAGTGGGACTACGTGCTCACTTCAATGACTCAAGAACAATCATCATACTTGTTGATGTTGTATGGCAACACCTGTTGTCATCTCTTCTAGAAAGATGAATAAAGTAAACAAGGATCTTGTAATACAAGAACCTAAAGTATCAGTTGCCTCTTGGCAATGAAAGATCAACTAAATCCCATGAAAAGAGTGTCATTTTGGACCTAAAAGATCTCAAAGAATAAAAGATGTGAAGTTATTCCTAATGGAGCCAAAACAGTAGGCTGTAATGGGTCTACAAGACACAATGTGGCTCCGGAGGGAACATAGAAACAGTACGACTTATAATGAAAGGAAAAGAAGGTTTATGATGCCATCTGAAGAAATCCATTTATGGATTCAAACGGGCATCTAAACAGTGGTATTCAAAGGTTGATGCCACAATAGAAAGTTTGGGTTTTAAAGAGAATGAGAAGGACAATGATATTGCGCAAAGTTCAAGAATAGGAAATTCATTTTCTTAAACCTTGTATGTGGATGACACCTTGCTTGCTGGCAATGGTGTTAATCTACTGTTGGAGAAGTGGTCATTGTCCTAAATTACACAAAGTTGATCTCGGGGAAGTGTCATTCGTCTAGGAATTGAAACTTACCGAGACAAGTGAAAATGGGTATTAGAACTGTCTCAAGTGTATACTTGGGAAGATTATAAAGAAATAAAGTATCTATGTGTGTAAACATATGCCTGTTCCTATGGTCAAGTATAATAGTTTTGGGAACTTTTAGTGTTCCAAAAATAGATATGAGAATCGATAAAATGGACGTCCTATATGCTTCAGCTGTTGGAAGCTTAATGAGTGCACAAGTATTTACCCTGACATGGTTCACATATCCGAGATTTTGACAGATGTCCAATCGAGACATAGATCACTGGAATGGAAGTGTTGCAATTGTGCAAAGTTTTATATGCCTCATGACGAGTATAAGATAACGAGTACTCTCAAATGGTTGTGAGTACAACTGATATGTTTGAGCGAGATGTATAGTGAAATCCACATTAGTAACTAACACTCGCAGTTGGAGTTTTATTGTGGAAAAGCTCCAAAGAAATAGTTATGTATCATCGATGATGCATACCTATGATATAGCTTGTTATGAGGCATAAAGGACAAGCGAAATGGTTAAGAAAACCTATACCTGGAGTTGGTAGTGGTAAACAACAGCAATAACCACTCAACAAGTTTGCTCCTAAGACAACGGGTCAAGTGTACTGCCAAACACATTGACATTGAGTTATACGTTGAGAAGGAGAAAGTCCAGAATCATACTTATATAATGTAAAGTATTACAGATCCGTTTTCCAAAGGCTTACCGCCCAGTGTGTTCAGAGAATACACGGTCGACATGGGTTTATGGTAAGACCTATGATTTCTGGACAATAAAGGGCCCAAGGATCAATGATCTGTTTCAAGAACAAAGAGGTGCATTGTAGCTGTTAAATCTATCGGTGATTGACCGTGACGATGGAGCATGCTCTATGCACTAATCTGTAATGGAATGGAACAGAAATAAGAAAGATTGAAATTTGAATTATGAAAGAATGATAAGATGAGATCAAGGGGGAGAATGTTAGAATTGATCTCATCCGTCTTGACCCAACGGTCAAGACGGACCCCTTGAGTGCGTCCTCGTTGGGGACGTCCAGCCCGATAACAGGGTGGTGGCCCCCCGTTGCACAGTGCCTATAAAGAGGAGGTGGGGGCCAGAGGCTCATGATACGAGGTTCACTGGAGCTGCCAGCAACGGGAAGCCCACCGCCGGCGTCGCTACTACTCAACCCCTACTCCGACCGTCGCTGCCCGTGCGCAGATTTGCACCGACGAAGCAGCGATGGCCAGAGCTTCTTCTCTCTCAGGTACGAACACTAGTTCTTCCCTATCTCTCTGTCTCACTAGTAGTTCATCTCCAACTCGTGATTCATGCCCAATAGAATGATTCCCTACTGGATCCACGCTAGAACGCTCCAAAGAATTTAACACTGACATCCTCTGGACAGCCTGGAGATGTCCATCAAGTGCTACCTAGTGCAATTGTACTTCCATGGGTTCATTTTCTCATAGTCCTCCATTGCACGCATCTCGGGCGCATGTATAGTGAAGCACCATGTAGGTCCAGACCCGCCTCCATAGCAAGCACGGGTTGATCCTTGTCGCATTGCATCACTCCCTGTACGTGACCCTGTGTTGGGAGTGGTCGATACAGTCTCGCGAGAGTTGGGGAACAGAGCTTTGGCAGGGCCTGACGCCACGTGGTTCTGTCTGCATGTTAGGCTATGTATGTCTGAAAGATCTTAGAGTACATTCTTGTCAGTTTGGATGGGAAATCTAGCCCGAGCAAGACCAAGGCACATGCTTTGGCCTTTGATCGTTAGTCGCTTACCATTATTGGGAACCTCTCTAGCCTGTTCGAGGCCCCAAGCAAGGGTGGATCGAGCGAAGACTTGCCCTCTTGGCTCATTCTCCATGCGCTAAAGTCTTTCCTCGTGGTGAGCTCTCTGAGGCCCTTGAAGACCTTGAAGCAATTCGCTAATGGACCAGAGTGTATATGTGGGAGCGTACACAACCGGTGTAGCCTTCGAGCCTTTGGTAGATTAGGAGAATTAGTTAGGTGATTAATCAGACTCTCATGGTGCTAATAATCAATTGATTTAATCTATCTCTACATTAGATATTCAACACTCCTCATTTAGCATTTTAGCATGCAAATTGAAACTAATAGCGCCTACCATCTCACTTAGCGCTAAAAGTGAAATATCCTAGCTTTGGCCCTCTGAAAGGTCGAGATGGCGGACTAAGGGGGAGGTGAATAGTCCTTTTACAAATAAACGTAGCGGCTAACCGAAACAAATGCGGAATTAAAACTATCGGTCTAGCTAAGACTACACCCCTCTACCTATACTCTATGACACCTTACAAAAGATCCTAAACAAAGTAAATAAGGTGTCGGGCTAGCTAAAGCTCACCTAATCAATCTATCTTGCAAGGTCACACAAACCTATGCAACTAGTACTCTAATCAAACATGGGAGAGCTCCTACACAATCTAGTGAAGCAAAGCTACAAAGCCTAAGCTCACTAGCAATGCTCAATAATAAGGCTACACAAGCCAAATTAGAGAGCTCAACTTAGCTACACAAACTAAGCAACTAAACACTAGCACAAGAATAAGTGTTGCAACACAAGCTAGTGTAAACAACAGGCAGTCGGTACTACCGGGCTGCTAGGCCGGTACTACCGACGCCGGTACTACCGGGCTTTACGGCCGGTACTACCGAGCACCTGCAGGGAGCTACGAAATCGAAGCGGGTGAGATGCAATCTCAGGTCTAGCAATTACCCCACTTCCCTAGATGTTGTAGATGATGAATGTAGCTTCCCAACGTCTTGATTCCTTGCCAAAAGGTAGATCGAGTCTTCCCAACCTAAGATAGAGTGAAGGAGGGAGGAAGAACACGAAGAACACAAGCAAAGCGTAATATGCAAGGAACAAAGAACAATAAGAGCAACAAGAGACGGGGACACAAGATTTTATCCCGAGGTTCACTTGGTTGCCACCAAGCTAGTCCCCGTTGAAGCAAGCCCAAGGTTGCCGCCGATCCTCTCGCTAGTGGTGACACTAAGCCAACTTCTCCACGATGGAGTGCTCACCAAGAGCTCTAGCTTTCGATCCGGCCGGACCACTTGGCGCTCTTCACGCCTCTTCTCCACTAGAGTTGCTCTTCGCGATCTCCCGCGGGGCGAGCACAATGCCCCTCACAAAGCTTCTCTGGAGCCACGCACAATCTTCACGCGGGCTTCACGACGGAGACACGTACCAAGCCGTCTAGGAGGTGGCAACCTCCAAGAGTAATAAGCACCACCGGCTTGCAACTCGAACACCTAGTGCCACTCGATGCAATCTCTCAAAGCAACGCACTAGAATCGCTCACTCGCAATAGATTCGCACACTAGAAAGCACAAGCGAGTTAGAGGGCTCCTAAGCACTCCCCAACCATGGACACAAAGTCCCTAGGGTGCTCAACCTTCTCCAAGGGCCGGCCACCCCTCTATAAATAGAGGAGAGCCACCAACTAGCCATTTTCCCCTTTTCCTGAGCTCCCACGGCCACGGTCGGTACTACCAGCGCAAGGGCCGGTACTACCGGCGGTCCAAACGACCGTTAGAAATGACTTCCTAACACGGTCGGTAGTAGGGTCGGTACTACCGGCCCCTATAGCGGTACTACCGGTAGGCCAAATCTAGATCTACACAGAACGCCTCCAAACTTCCTCCAAACGTCGGTAGGGTCGGTAGTACCGGCCTTATGGCGGTACTACCTTTAGGCCAAATCTAGATTTACATAGAGAGCCTTCAAAATGACTTCGATCGCCGGTTCTACCGACCGGGGGTCGATACTACCGAGGGTCGGTAGTACCGGCCTTATGGCAGTACTACCTTTAGGCAAAAAATGGCCCAACACAGAGAACATGTGATCTGCTCACGGAGGGGTCGGTACTACCGGCCTCAGGGTCGGTACTACCGACTTCAGCAACCTGAACTTCGCGCTAAAATGACCATAACTCTTAGCTCCGAACTCCGATTTCGATGATCTTGGACATTTTGGAAAGCTTATTCAGAGGGCTACACATCCCACATACAAAGCTAATCCAACTCACAAAGGGTTAGTACAGAATTCCAATCCAAGATCCATCGCTTCTCCTTTTCAACCAAAGCTTTCTCTGAAACTTCTCCAAACTTCTTCTCCTTTGCAAATGTGCCAACACCACCAAGTGTATACAACCTTGTGCATGTGTGTTAGCATTTTCACAAACATTTTTCAAAGGATTTTCACTTGCTCTCACCACGCCACTCGATCCTAACAACATCGCAATGTTAGATTGCTCAAGTGGCACTAGATGACTGATATGCAAACAAGTTTGCTCCTCTTGATAGTACGGCCATCTATCCTAAACCTGGTCATAATCTTCTCTACACACCTATGACCGGTGAAATGAAATGCCCTACAAGAATACATTTGCCTTGCGCATTTCATTCCATCTCCTCCATTTGTTGATGCAACATATGCACCAACCTTGATCAAATGATATGATTCACTTCATATCATCACATGGCCTCCATGGTCCATCGATCTTGACATCATTTTCTCTTCACCATCGCTTCGGTTCTTCGGCGCCAAGTCTTGCTTAAGCCTCCCGACACTCGGTACCAACGGCTTCAAAGCCTCCAACTTGCCCTTCACCTTCGCAACCGGTCCATCAAGTCAAGTCTTGCCTTGATCTTCACCATCTTAGCCACATGACCACATGTCATGTTTCATGTGCATTTAAGCTCCTTCATCATATGTGTGAGCCTTGCAACATCTTCCAAGCCATTTCACCTCTATGACATATGTTGCTCCCACATGATCACCTGTGGACTAATCACCTGTGTAATTCACTTCAAACATATATTAGTCCACCTAAGTTGTCACTCAATTACCAAAACCAAACTAGGACCTTTCAATCTCCCCCTTTTTGGTAATTGATGACAACTCTACAAAGATATGGAAATTATGCTTATTCCAAGCTAGCACTTCACAAGAATGTAAATTGCTAACTTGGTTTGGATTCATGTTGCTTGCCCAAGCTATTTTACCATGTGTAAAAGATTTTGGACAAGTATCACAAACCCGAAATGGTAGTATTAGCTCCCCCTACATATGTGCTAGAGTGTTTGGAAATGAAGCTTGCACATATGCATAGATATCGAAGTGTGGGAGAGTAATTACTACCAAGAGGTGCTAAGGTGTATAGAATAACCTTTGAAGCGTGATATCGATGAAGTTCATACTTGTACACCTTCTTTAGCACCACAAGTAGCTAGACATCATAAAAACTAGAAAACCCCATGAGATCAACATTAAAAGCAAGGGTCTAGTTTTGCATGAAAAGCACAAGTCTAGCTATCAACCTATGCATGCTAGTTATCAAATCATCAATTAAATCCTATAACTAGCATACACCACACAAGCATGCATATAAGATTTAAAAACTTATGCAATGCAAGCAAGCACATGATTATGTACATATCAAATGCAACAACCAAGTTCATGAGCTTGCTCCCCCTACTTGTATGCTCTCTTTGTCCAAGAATTTTGATCCTTTTGCATTCTCCAATCTTGCTCCCTCTTGATCCATGTCCATTTTTTGTTTTATCCCCCTTTGTCCTTGACATATCTTTGCCACAATTTCTCCCCTAACATATCATATCTTTGTCACTTTCTCCCCCTTTGTCATCAATGACCATAAAAGGTATGCTCTTTTCTCACAAAGGGTGACACTAGGGTAGATGGTTGACACTTGAGTCTTCATTTTTGATGGACACCACCATATGTGTTGGAATGACACCATGTGTAGGATCTTTGACCTTGATATCAATAGGTGGGGCACCTCCCCTATGTCATAGCATGGGTCATCCACTTGATAAACTTGAGCTCTTATTGGTGAGGAAAACTTTGCTTGATTTGATCACTTAAAGTTGAGGATCATTTGAAGTCTTGTAGGATACCACTTGAATGAAAGTTTAAACTTGATATCCATTTGCATTATTGTCTTCTTCTTGAACTATTGTTATCTCATGAGCTTCTCATTTGTGACTTGAACTATCAAATTTGCACAAGATATCTAACTCGGTTTGCTCTAGAGTAAGCTTCTTCCACATCTTTTAATGGTTATCTTACTCACGTTGAATTAGACACTTGAATGCTCATCTTCTAGATCAAGTACTTGGGTTCACTAGCTCATGAACAAACTCATATACTAACCACTAGATCATATAATCAAACAAGCAATAATGGTAGGCTATGAATTTAAACTTTTCATTTGTTTATGCATGGTCCTATTAAGCATGTACTATATGCACTAACCGCATACTAGTAAGGGATGAAATGGTCATGCACATTACAATGACACCTTTGCTATCTTAGAGTAGAGGATAGTCATTAGATTCCAATTAGGCTCCGCAATAGCAATATGAAGTCCATGGTGAAGACCAATAGATACCAATTGATAGAACAAATCTTCACTCATATGATCAAGTGCACTATCTTGTTGTGGTTGGCTTGCTTCTTTATTTGATCATAGCTTGCATATGAATACCACTCATGATTCGCTTCTCTATATTGAGTGTTGCTTGCTTTCTTTCTAGATCAATCTCTTGATTTTTTCAACTAAACATCTCCAATGATACTTTAGATCACCACTTCCATGTTAGCCTTCCAAGCCTAGCTTGGTTAACCTACCAAAGGCGGCAAGCCCCTACAAAAGGGAGAAGTGACCTCTCTCCAAAGAATCATCCTTGATAATCATTTGAAGTGACTTTATTTGATTGATCCATTTGAACTCTTCTTGAAATGTGACTTTGAATCCATCTTTGAGTCCTTTTCTTTCTTCCAAATGATCTTCAATTTGATACTAGAACTTGATCTTTATCTTCATCTTGATGTTGCTCTTGATCTTCAATTTGAGTACCAAATATGTGCCAAATACACTCCTTAATCAAATGAACTTGTACTCAATCTTTGTCATGATTCTAGCTCATTTCAAAACCAAACATAGGTCCCTCAACCACTTATAAACATGATTCCAACTTGAGGGCCTTTCAATCAAAGTGACTCTAGATTAATCCAATAATTGTCACTTTTCTGGCAGATTCTGTCCTTCTCAAAGAAACCTGCATATCTCCCAAGATATAAGTCCAATGACCATGAAATTTGGTGGAGATGTGCTTCTCTAAGTGTTCTAGCAGCCATAAAAATTTGAGCTTCATTGGCTTTCTAGATTGCTACCAGATTTCAATTCTTTCCATAGTACTACATGCTGAAAACTGCTGCACTATAGTTGACAAGATCCACTCCAAAACCGAAGCATCACTTATCCAATTATCATGAGTTTTGCACAGAAATTAATACTATAAGTGTAGAGCATGTGTACCAAATTTCAAGCCAATCCAAATAGATTTGATCACTCAAACATGGCTATCATCACAGCTCACTCAGATTTTGCAATATTGGACAACTTTGAGTAATTGAGCTATACTCTACCAATTTGAATCAAACTTAAAGCTAACTTGTTTGAACACACTCACAAGACATATATCCATTCAAAACCACTTACTAAAGAAAGTCTCATGAACATATTCATTCAAACTAACTCAAAACTTGATCACTAAGCATCAAAACCATTCAATCGTCTTATAGCAAGCAACATATGCATATATATCCAATTCAATCATCTCATATGCATCTAAAATAACATGATCAACTAGAGATATACCTTAGTAGCTCATGATCATCAAATAGCAACCTTCTTCATCTACCATTTGCAAGCCTTCAAATATTTCCAGTCAACCACCACAACTTGAACTTTGCACTTGTATGTTATACCACTTGGACTTCACTTCACTTGACTTGGCATTGGGATGAGAATAACACTAAGCTCCATTACTTGACTCAATCATATGATGAACAATATGAAATCAATTGAATCAAGTCTCCAATGCCATGGTACCTACACACATTCATCCACTTTTTGATGGTACCCAAACTAGGGGACATGAATTAGCCATGTGTCCCCTTTCCCGGCATGAGTAGCAAACTCTCTTTGATCGAGCCTTTTCTTCCTTGCTCATGTGTTGCTTCTTATTGCCTTGCTTCTTCTTGTTTGCTTGAGCCTTCTCCTCAAGCTTGTTTGGACAACCCGAAGCTAGGTGGCCCATCTTCTCACATTCATAGCACTTGACTTGGGTGAGGTCTTGTGTTGATCTTGATCTTCTACCTCCCCTTCTTGTCTTCTTCCTAATATCACCATCTTCATGGTTGATCTTTCTTTGCTTTTGGGGCTTCTTCTTGTTGGGGCAAGAATTTGCAAGATATCCCATCTCATGGCACTGATAGCACATGAAATGAGATAGCTTTTCTTGTTCTTGCTTCTTCATTTCTCTTTCATATCTTCTCTTGCCCCATCTTTTGCCTTTGATTTTGCTCTTGTTGAAGCCAATGCCACTCTTGTCACCATAGCTTCTTTGATTCTTCATCATGTGCTCATAGGTGACCTTGGATCCACACCACCTTTCTAACTTGTTGCTCAAATTCTTCACTTCACTTTTGAGCTTATTGTTCTCCTTCAAAAGGTTAGTCTCACAAGACATAGAAGTAGAACAAGCATCTATATGTGAAGAACATGTCATAGAAAATAGATCTTCACAAGAGGTGGATACATTCTTCTTGCCTACATCACATGAGTTAGCAATATTTTGCAATTGATCATTTGATCCATGTGATGAGCTCTCACTAGTTTTAGTTTCTTCATTAGAAAGCTTGTTAGTGAGAAAAACATGGTCTTGTACCAAGTTATCATGAGCAACACATAGTTCCTCATGAGTCAATTTTATCCCCTCATGTGAACAAGTACTAACATAAAGTAGATGCTTCGCTTGTTCACATGTGTTCTTTAGAAATGAGTTTTCTTTTTCCAATTTTGCATTTTTAGACATCTCATTTTCTAAAGCGATGGTCATGCTAGCATATTTACTCAAGAGCTCCTCATATGCATTAAGATCAATCACATTAGCTTTGCAAACCTTAGTGTCACCGTGTGACATGAAGCAATGTGATGTAGTAGTTGGAGAGCTCGAAGAAGTATCACTCTCATAGCCAGAGCATGAACCATCATCATCAAGTGTGCTTGGAATATCATTATCACTTGCATCACTTGAGCTTGAGGTGGAGCAATCTTCCACAATCACGGAGTTGTGGTCTTGCTCAACCACCTCGTGTGCCATCTCTATGTTATCCTCCTCCTTGAATTTGCCATCATCCCAAATGGAGAAATTACCATAGAGATGTTTGAGTGCCGTCCACATATCATGGACACTCACCGAAGTAATCACCCTACTAAATATGTCATCTTGCAAAGCATTTGTTAGAAAACATTGGGCTTGTGCATCGAGTGTTAGACAATCCTCTTGCGCTTGGGTTAGATTACTCTCATCCAAGGCATGAGTAAAGCCAACAACAATGATCCACCAAAACTTCAGACCAAAAGCACGGAAATGATCAAGCATATGAAGTTTCCACCGTGCATAGTGTGTGCCATCAAAAATATGTGTGTCACACTCAACATCTAGCCAACTAGTCGTCATCCTCTCGGGTCGGTGAAGATCACAAATGAGAGACCTCGCTTTGATACCACTTGAAAGGTCGAGATGGCGGACTAGGGGGTGAATAGTCCTTTTACAAATAAACATAGCGGCTAACCGAAATAAATGTGGAATTAAAAATATCGGTCTAGCCAAGACTACACCCCTCTACCTATACTCTATGACACCTTACAAAAGATCCTAAACAAAGCAAATAAGGTGTCGGGCTAGCTAAAGCTCACCTAATCAATATATCTTGCAAGGTCATACAAACCTATGCAACTAGTACTCTAATCAAACACGGGAGAGCTCCTACACAATCTAGTGAAGCAAAGCCACAAAGCCTAAGCTCACTAGCAATGCTCAATAACAAGGCTACACAAGCCACATTAGAGAGCTCAACTTAGCTACACAAACTAAGCAACTAAACACTAGCACAAGAATAAGTGTTGCAACACAAGCTAGTGTAAACAGCAGGCAGTCGGTACTACCGGGATGCTAGGCCGGTACTACCGATGCCGGTACTACCGGGCTTTACGGCCGGTACTACCGAGCACCTGCAGGGAGCTACGAAATCGAAGCGGGTGAGATGCAATCTCAGGTCTAGCAATTACCCCACTTCCCTAGATGTTGTAGATCATGAATGTAGGTTCCCAACGTCTTGATTCCTTGCCAAAAGGTAGATCGAGTCTTCCCAACCTAAGATAGAGTGAAGGAGGGAGGAAGAACACGAAGAACACAAGCAAAGCGTAATATGCAAGGAACAAAGATCAATAAGAGCAACAAGAGACGGGGACACAAGATTTTATCCCGAGGTTCACTTGGTTGCCACCAAGCTAGTCCCCGTTGAAGCAAGCCCAAGGTTGCCGCCGATCCTCTCGCTAGTGGTGACACTAAGCCAACCTCTCCACGATGGAGTGCTCACCAAGAGCTCTAGCTTTCGATCCGGCCGGACCACTTGGCGCTCTTCACGCCTCTTCTCCACTAGAGTTGCTCTTCGCGATCTCCCGTGGGGCGAGCACAATGCCCCTCAAAGCTTCTCTGGAGCCACGCACAATCTTCACGTGGGCTTCACGACGGAGACATGTACCAAGCCGTCTAGGAGGTGGCAACCTCCAAGAGTAATAAGCACCACCGGCTTGCAACTCGAACACCTAGTGCCACTCGATGCAATCTCTCAAAGCAACGCACTAGAATCGCTCACTCGCAATAGATTCACACACTAGCAAGCACAAGCGAGCTAGAGGGCTCCTCACTCCCCAACCATGGACACAAAGTCCCTAGGGTGCTCAACCTTCTCCAAGGGCCGACCACCCCTCTATAAATATAGGAGAGCCACCAACTTGCCGTTTTCCCCTTTCCCCGAGCTCCCACGGCCACGGTCGGTACTACCGACGCAAGGGCCCGTACTACCGGCGGTCCAAACGACCGTTAGAAACGACTTCCTAACACGGTCGGTAGTAGGGTCGGTACTACCGGCCCCTATAGCGGTACTATCGGTAGGACAGATCTAGATCTACACAGAACATCTCCAAACTTCCTCCAAACTAGAGACGTCGGTAGGGTCGGTAGTACCGGCCTTATGGCGGTACTACCTTTAGGCCAAATCTAGATCTACACAGAGAGCCTTCAAAACGACTTCGATCGCCGGTACTACCGACCGGGGGTCGGTAGTACCGGCCTTATGGCGGTACTACCTTTAGGCCAAAAATATCCCAACACAGAGAACATGCGATCTGCTCACGGAGGGGTCGATACTACCGGCCTCAGGGTCGGTACTCTACCGACTTCAGCAACCTGAACTCCGCGCTAAAACGGCCATAACGCTTAGCTCCGAACTCCGATTTCGATGATCTTGGACATTTTGGAAAGCTTATTCAGAGGGCTACACATCCCACATACAAAGCTAATCCAACTCAAAAAGGGTTAGTACAGAATTCCAATCCAAGATCCATCGCTTCTCTTTTTCAACCAAAGCTTTCTCCGAAACTTCTCCAAACTTCTTGTCCTTTGCAAATGTGCCAACACCACCAAGTGTATACAACCTTGTGCATGTGTGTTAGCATTTTCACAAATATTTTTCAAAGGATTTTCACTTACTCTCACCACGCCACTCGATCCTAGCAACATCGCAATGTTAGATCGCTCAAGTGGCACTAGATGACCGATATGCAAACAAGTTTGCTCCTCTTGATAGTACGGCCATCTATCCTAAACCCGGTCATAATCTTCTCTACACACCTATGATCGGTGAAATGAAATGCCCTACAAGAATACCTTTGCCTTGCGCATTTCATTCAATTCCATCTCCTCCATTTGTTGATGCAACATATGCACCAACCTTGATCAAATGATATGATCCACTTCATATCATCACATGGCCTCCATGGTCCATCGATCTTGACATCATTTGCTCTTCACCATCGCTTCGGTCCTTCGGCGCCAAGTCTTGCTTAAGCCTCCCGACACTCGGTACCAACGGCTTCAAAGCCTCCAACTTGCCCTTCACCTTCGCAACCGGTCCATCAAGTCAAGTCTTGCCTTGATCTTCACCATCTTAGCCACATGACCACATGTCATGTTTCATGTGCATTTAAGCTCCTTCATCACATGTGTGAGCCTTGCAACATCTTCCAAGTCATTTCACCTCTATGACATATGTTGCTCACACATGATCACCTGTGGACTAATCACCTGTGTAATTCACTTCAAACATATATTAGTCCACCTAAGTTGTCACTCAATTACCAAAACCAAACTAGGACCTTTCACCCTCCCCGACGATAGACGCTGTATCCGGCTCTTGAGACGCTATAGCATGATATTTAAAACTCTGTTTAGGACAAAAACTAATATGACATGTAAAAAAGGGAGGGATTATATAGTACAATCAATTGTATTAAAAAAGCTAAAAAGTCTTGCTATTTGCCTATTTGGATAACAACCCTCCCCGCGAAAATCAGATTACGAACGCTCTCTTATGAAGTCCGCAAAAGAACAACAATCCAGCAAGAAGAAAGTGGGAAAGGGTGTTCCACAGCTCGGGGAAACATCAAGACCTTTGTCCCCGTTAGTTGTGCAAAATCAGTATGGTTCAAACATGGGCAGAGTACAGAGGAAATCTGGAGAGACCACTTTGTCTGAGATGGACTCAATGGAAATTTTTTTCATTGACAGCGGTCTCCCGTACGACACCATTATAAATATTGCTACTGGGCTGGAGTTTCCACGAGCGGAAGTAGTTGATGAATGAAGGAGAAATTTTGCACCGGGCAGGAGTCTAATGAACCCCAATCAGTTACATGTACTTGGTACGCAGATGTTTGCAATCAACAAATGGTGCATGGAGGCTTCTAAAGACGGTGATATCAATTGGATTTCTGTCCGAATTCGAACCATCACTACTTCCCTGACGATGACCTAATCTTAGTCCAGATGGAGGAATTACACCAGCTATGTCATATGGACGCACTGGACAAATCGCTCCTTAGCTGCTACTGTTTGTAAGTGTTTCTTTTATAGTTTTCATTGAACTCTCTAGTATGTGTACATAGTAGTATTCTTTCACACATACTTGTGGATCGACTCGATATTTTGCAGGTATCAGATGACTCAGCTCAGAGATAAACACGACAATTCTGTTGGGTTTGTTGATCCATATGTTGTTTTCAAGGCTCCAAACCCTTCAGCGACTTGGAGCGATGAGTCGTGTACGAATCTCATGAGGTTCTTCGTGAACCAAAAAGATAGAGAAAGAATTCTCTTCCCATACAACTTTAAGTGCGTGAGACATATATAGTTAATAATAAGTATGTGCATATTTTATTTTACTTAACCCTAATAATATATATATGAATCATGTGTATGAACAGCTATCACTGGATATTGATGGTCATCGATCTCAAACAAAGCAATGTGTTAATCTATGACTCGTTGAGCAAACCGCAAGCAGATTACCAAGATATGATAGACATCCTCCAAAGGTAATTTTTCGATCCCTAGCTTGCATGCTTAAAGTATAGACTAAGCTTGTATATATGTATACTAATTAAATAATGATCCAACTATTAATGTTTCATTGGCCGGATTAGGGTTTGAGAAAAATTCATTGCTCGGGAACATATGAGTCAGTGTAAGACCCCACTTACAATAAAGCCACGACTACCAGTAAGTTTACACCTTTGTCAATGTACGTGTATTTTTAAATATCATGTCATATATCATATCTTTATTACGAGATGAATCTTTTCGTTCTACCGTGGATTTTGAGACAAAAACAGGGCACCAACTTATGCGGATTCTATGTTTGCGAGTACATGTTGATAGAATCAAATAGAATTCCTGAAGAAATCATCAAACTACGTAACATGTTTCTTTTCATTTTTTATAGACTTAATATTGATAATATAGATATAACTAATATCTTCTTTAATTCCAATTGAAGACTGACTGGTTGAAGCAAAAAGTGATGCTAGAAGGCCAATTGAAAGCAATACAAGAGACAATAGCAGGATTTCTTCGGGAACAAGTCATAAATCCAAACGGCGAGTTCTACTATAATACCAACGAGTCGTTGATTCCAAACAATGATGATCATTTGTATGCCCTGTAGATCTTTAGATGGAGTACAACTTGTAATAGGTTTACAGTACTAACTTTGGAGTACAACTTGTGTAGATAGATATTTGGACAACTTCTATATGTATATTGCTTGTAATTTTATGTACATATATTTATATATATATATAGTTCTATAGTTCAATTATATATGCATGCAATAAGCTTATTGTGTTATGCTGCTAATATATATAAATTATATATATTAGCAGCAAAGAATATATATCGGAAAACCTATTAAATAAATAAACAAAACTGAAAACAGAACTGAAATGAAAATAAAAAGGAAAAACCAGGGGACCCTTTAGTCCCGGCTGGTAATACCAGCCGGGGCTAAAGGGTGCTGCTGCGGGGCACCGCTGGCAGCACCCTTTAGTCCCGGCTGGTATTACCAACCGGGACTAAAGGGGTGGCTTTAGCCCCGGTGGCCCCGCTGGCAGCACCCTTTAGTCCCGGCTGGTATTACCAACCGGGACTAAAGGGGTGACTTTAGCCCCGGTAGCCGGAGCCAGGACTAAAGGGGGGCCTTTAGCCCCGAAAGCGTAGTCCCGGCTCGGCAACCGGGGCTAAAGGCCCTTGCCGACCGGGGCTAAAGACATGTTTCTGTAGTAGTGTGATAGAGTAGTTAGGGAAACTAGGAAAGGCAATAAGCAATATATACGCTACGCCGGTGCGGATGCCATTGCGAACCCTATCGAGTATCGATTGCAACCAAACACACAAAGCAAGCTAGCACCGGTAGCAATGAGCTATCGAAGCAAGTGGTGTTTTACTTTAAATGTGCTATTAATCGGCGATTAGACTCGCCTCTACTAAACGTAGTCTTCAGGTTCGGCGGACGGCGGTCAGATCTATCTGCCGCCTAATCATTGCAGCTAGGATCGTTGGAGTGGACTTCCGGAGCGCCAACCTTTTGCCGATCGTTTCAGGCCATGTGCGTGCGCACGGGTGGCCTATTCTCGGTCGTCAGCTTCTTTCTTGAGTGCCAACCACCCATGACGTGCGTCCGATCCGGCGATTGTACCAGCGCCAGATGTAGAGGAATTAGCATTAGCCCTAGCCCCCGTTCAGGATTTGTTTGATACGCTCGAATATATCTTAAAAAATTATGTGTTAATAAGGTGGATTAGAATGTAAATTAAACTATACGTTAATTCACTCTAACACACAGATTGAGGTGAATATGAGTGTCACATGACAGTAAATATGCTCACTGTTTGTCATACTCCCTCCGTCCATAAAAGATTACAATTCTCACATTCTAAGGAGTCAAACATTGTAAACTTTGATTAAAATTATATGAAAAATACTAACACTTATGAGATAAAATAAACACCATTAGATAAGCTATAAAATATATTTTTATAATAAATTTATTTTAAGATATAAATGCTAATACTATTTACTATAAACTTGGTCAAAGTTAAAATAGTTTGACCGACACGCTTCTTATATTACATTCTTTTGTGGATTGAGGGAGTATGTTTAATTGAAATCTTAACTTGAGTTACGTGTGTTTGACATGACAATGTATGCTCATTGCTTCTTGCACACATATATGCCTTGTATGCATATTTGTTACACACTTATGCATGTATAATTTGAGTTTTTCTGTATCAACCACATGTCATGATATATAAGCGGATAATTCAGAAGCGTGTGTAGATAACTTTGGAATATTTTTAAATAGTGTGTGATATATTTAGGGAAAATATACATCGATCCGTATTCGAAGTGTTCGGGAGTTAGTGTTGCTAAGATTTAGTCTAGTTATGGCAGGTGCGCCTAGAATACACTTTGAACCTCAATGATGTAAGAACCCTAATACCGCTTTGTTGCATAATAAAGTGGGGAAAGCTTTTCCCTAAGAAAAGTTGTATTCGAAATGCCTCCGAGATGATTTTGATGTTTTTAGCAACCGACAACATATTGCACGAAAATATTTGTGTCAAAATCTATATATTTGAATGGCATTTCTTCAGTCAAAATAAGCTTATCATTCCGGAGCGGAGGGAACACGTCTTATTAGCTCATCATGGACATTAAGCCTTTTTAAAGGAAAATGCAGACATTATGTTATATGCGTTCAATGGGATATATGCCTATGGCTCCGATCGTGGAAGCTACTTGCGTAGAGAAAACATAGCCATTACATGATGGTCACATTTGCACGTCGCTTTCCGTCAGGAGGCTGGCGAAAGTGTTTGCTAGACATCTACCGCTCCTATCTGGAACCGATTCCATCGAAAGGCCGGCTCTGATAAGCCTGAGTGGAATTTAGGCAGGATCTGGGCCATATCGCAAAGGCCAGAATCCACGATCGATGCTTCTTTTATTTGGTTATATAGGCGTCGCCTATGCGTATTGCTTACTTACTATAATGCCCTCGATCGCCTTACATGATCGACCATTGCCTCCCTGAAATACAAAATCTGAAGAATATTAGTACGTGCACTAGTATCACACGGAGGTCTTCTTTTAATGTGTACCTGGAACCGTTTCACCCTAGACGAAATGCAAAACAGAACAATTCTTTCAGTTCTTGCGCATGCATGTACGATATGCCTGAATGAGACCTGCATTTTTTTAGTGCACTCTATGCGTGGTCACTAAGTATACACATAGGTGTAGAGGACAGATCTTAGCCGCATGTCTAATCAGGCATTATTATGATGATGTTCGCCGGTATCTTTCCGTCTAATCTATCCGTGTGTAGCCTTTGGGAAATTCGAATCCAAAGCCTAGCTCGAGTGCTGCTAGCTCTCAGTGCTCTCCACCGGAGCAGGCTCTCGTTGAGCGTCTTCGCCCGAAACCTTCCCGTGGCCCATGCGAAATTGCAAAACATGCATCACGCTCATGTCATTCTCGTAATCTCGTGTGGGGCGCGCGCTTGATGCGTTTCGTGGCTCATGTGTAGCCGTGCAGATACATATATATGTGTGTATATCCATGGTGCGCTACACCGTAAAAGGTGACTAGAAATGTAGATATATATATATGATGGAAGATACATGTTCCTGAATTTGGGACACGAGGTACCACTACAGCAGGTCGAGGCTTTGCCGAGTGCTAGAAGCACTCGGCGAAGGCCCTTTCGCACTCGGCGAAGCCTTCGCCGAGTGCCGCACTCGGCGAAGGGCACTCGGCGAAGAATATAACGGCAAAGATTTCTCGCCGAGTGCCAAATATCGGGCACTCGGCAAAGGCTTCGCCGGGTGCCAGGTCAGTACTCGGCGAAGCAAACGGGAACCGTCACTTGGCGGTCTCTTTGCCGAGTGCCTAGCGGACTGGCACTCAGCAAAGAGACCTCCTGCCGAGTGCCACGTGGGCCGACACTCGGCAAAGGGGCCCTCTTTGCCGAGTGCCACGTGGGCCGGCACTCGGCAAAGGTGGCCTCTTTGCTGAGTGCCACCTGGGCCGGCTCTCGGCAAAGGGGCTTCTTTGCCGAGTGCCTTGACCTTGACACTCGGCAAAGAGGCCGACCTGGGCAAAAATTGCCCAGTTTTACCGAGTGTCGTGGCCTCTTTGCCGAGTGTGGCACTCGGCAAAGCTGAGAAAAATTGATTTTTTTTCTGTTTTCATTTTCCTTGACAGAAAACATCACATATCACATATCACACATCCATATTCTATTTCAGACAAATATCACATGCATATATATATATGTCACACATCCATATATCACATACATATCCATTTCAAACAAATATCACACGTTCAGTCTCCATGCATCACAAGTCCGTCACAAGTTCACAAATAGCTCACAAGTTTATCACAAGTCCGTCACAAGTTCACAAATCCATCACATCCATCTCACAAGTCCATCACAAATCTAAGTCGGCCATCACTGCTCACCTTGGTGCTCAGATTGTGAAGAACCCCCACCTTGCCACGCGTCCCACGACCCGCCCGAAGGACCACCTTGCCAACCTTGCCACCCAGGAGGCGGAGGTCCAGATGGCCACCCGGTGTACCCTGACTGCGGAGGAGGGTAACCTGGCCACCCATAGGGCGGAGGAGGGCCACCGGGGAGCCACCCAGGCTACGGAGGAGGGCCACCAGTGATGTGCAGAGTGTGCGGAGGAAGGCCCGGTTGAGGAGTCGGTGCCGAACCCTCCGACTGTGAGTGCACAAAGGAGAAGCAAATTCGTTAGCACCTGGAGGACAGTCGTAAAAGTTAAAGAAATATAAACAACCATATATACTCACTGGAGTCTCTGTCGTAGGAGTAACAGGAGGCACAAAAGGAGTGAGCAGCGAGGGAGGCACGACAACACCCGGGATGTTCAGGCTCCCAAAGAAGTGAGCTATGTCCTGCGTCCTCTGCGCCTCCCGCTGCTGGACCGCCAGTAAGTCGCGACGATGGGCCGCCGCCTCGGCCTCGTGCATGGCCTGCAACCTCTGCATCTGGTCCTGCAAAATTCGTCCTGTAAGGTTTAAACAATGCAAAGACAAGGTATATGTGTAAAAGCAATGAACGACGAATAGAACAAGTACTTACCTGAAGTGCTGCCATCATCTGCTGTGAGGTCGGCTGCCGAGATCGTATGGGGACAGGGGAGCTCGTGCTGGCAGCTCGAATCTCAGCGAGGTTGGGAACAGAGGACGAGTCAACTGCGCTATTGGCTATCCAGTACCGGTCGTGCTGCTTCCCTCCTCCCAGCCTCATCACCAAGTTTGTATCTAGGGGCTGGGTGGCCGGATCGAAGTCCTCCCCATGGCGCTCGCGAGCCGCAGTGGTGTACTCGGTGACCTTGGTGTAGGCGTTCGTGTTGGTGAACGCCTCGGGCCCGACGTTTGGGTTGTACTGGGTGCTCGCGGCAGTCGCCTTGCCCTGATGCGACAAGTGGTACGCCTTGAAAGGGAGGCACTCCTCACCACCATGCGACTGGGACTGCGAGGAAAACACAGATGATTACAAGTAATGAGTAATTGAGTGTTAGAATAAAAAAAATCAGTAGAGCATACCCATCTGTCGGCGTACGCAGCGAGGCTAAGGTTGCCTTGGTGGTGTGGCACCCCAGGCATCTGCAGGCGGCAGTCTCGGCGGGCACTATGCCTCTCGTACCACTCGTCCGATCTCCACTTGTCCACAATGGCCACCCAGCAGTCTAGGTGATTGGCGCACCAACCAGGACAGAACTGCAAGACAATAAGTATTTAATATGTTAGAAGAGCTGCTAAGTGATGGATGGACCAATCAGTATTACTGTTTTGTACGTACCTGGATGTACTGCTTCCTAGTGAGGTCGGTCTCCCTGGTGAGCATCATCTGCCTAGCGTCTGACTTCTTCACCGCCTTCCCTAACACGTCGGCGTTGTAGTTGATGACGCACTGGATCCGCGCCTCGTGGTACATATCCACGAGCCGGGACCTGCAGACCTTGTCCTGCACGTGCAACGCCTCGGTCTCTCTCCCCGCCGAGTGCCAGACGGCGCGCACTCGGCAAAGCTAACGGGCCTGGATGTCGTCTGGTCCGCGACACTTTGCCGAGTGCTCATCTTTGCCGAGAGTGTGGCACTCGGCAAAGATGTGACTTCGCCGAGTGTTTTTCTTTGCCGAGTGTTGGGCACTCGGCAAAGCAGCCTTTGTCTTGTGCTCAGTCTTCGCCGAGTGCCAGATTTTCGGCACTCGGCAAAGAGGCTCTTTGCCGAGTGCCCGAAATTTGGCACTCGGCGAACTCGCAGGCACTCGGCGAAGCCTGTGTTTCGTGTAGTGTACCTAACAGGCTTGTCACAAGAAGACTTAAGGTGATTTCGGTCATGTCGCGTTATGCATCGGACAGCTCATTCATGACATGGACCGCCACTGATGGGTGACTCAATTTGACACAATCTTAATCTTAGTCTATATATACCTAATATTAAAAAGGAAAAAAATCTTCATGTTTGACTTCGTTCACTGCTTGGTCATCACTTTTCTTCACCGCTCATCCATCTCACTCCCGCCTTTCTCTTCCCGCCAACATGCAAAATCTTAGCTTGCTAACTGATCGAGCCATGCATGTCGCTACTCCACGTAGCTCATATGGCGAGCGTGAGAGGGAGGGGGTGGCTTGCCTTCCACATTATTCCCTCCGGCCCGTTTTATCAGGCGTGCACACCTGTTTTCCAAATTGACCATAATATCAGGCGTCCGTCATTTACTGCATGGTGCAGTGCATGCATGTCGAGGGAGTAGTCATTTACTCTTTCCGGTTACGTCACCCCATGCAAGGCAAGAGTAGTACTCCGTCCGGATTAAGAATGACTAGTGGCCGGTGGCACGGTGCTATTCACGACTTACGTATTTAATGCCCTTCGCATACTCCCGTATACTCCTTGGTATCTGTAATCCGGGCTCTCACGCCTGATAAAATGGGCTGGAGGGAGTAATTTCTAAAGCTTACAATAATTAATGTACATATTGGACTAAATAAGTTTACAGTTTCTAAAGCTTACAATTTTGTTATGGCAGTGCTGCATGCTAAATTGACGTTTGGGAACCATATTGTAAAATAATGCCACCAGCAACATATTGTCAAAGTGTCATCAGACTTATGTTACTTAGAGAAATGCCGTTCTCTCAGACAAGGGGATCAGAGATACAAACATAAAAAATGACTGGATCCAGATTGTTTCATTGACCTCTTCCTCAAATCGTGTTGGAGTATAATAAAGGACTTTCACTCTTTAGGAATTTCATGATCTACGTATATATAATACAATGAAAACATGCCTATTCAACACCACTACAGAACAATTATCACTACTGGTTTCAAATTGTCCTTAAACATCAATTTTGGACACGATAGTGGGCAAGTGGTATAGCTACTAACCGCAGAGTATACATCATCATTGTCAGTTTGTGTTTACAACCAGCAATAAGCTTGTAAGGAAAATGGATCCTTGGCTCATTTAATTTGGATTTTGGTGTTTGATGACCAACAAGATCAAATTAGACTAATGTATTTGTAAGTATATTGTTTTGTAGTCCAATAAGGTGAAAACATGACTTGGACGAAGGCGACATACCGGATGATCAACACCTCAAGCAAGACAATAGAAGTAACATAGAAAATCTACAAGACATACAAAGTCCAAGGCACGAAGCATGGAATCAAGACCCACTAGTAGAGAACATACTTTTATCCCGGACGGTAAGTGCCTATAGTCCCGGCCACCGAGCCGGGACTACGTTTTAGGGACTAAAGGTCCATCCTTTAATCCCGGGTCTGTGAATCGGGACTAAAGGTGCACCTTTAGTCCCGATTGGTTAACCCAACCAGGACTAAAGGTCCCTCCGGACCTTGCCATGAAGGTGGACTCTTTAAGGTCCAATCCAGTTATAGAATTTTATTTATAATAGTTTCATCTGGAGCATCACACACACAAATAACAAATTTCATCTGGAGCATTACATACACAAATAACAAGTTTCATGTAGCATTACACACACAAATAATAAGTCTGCTTTAGAGCATTACCCATACAAATAATGTCATCAAATTTGTAGCATTACACACAAATAATGATTGTTTTGACCACAGGTCCAGTTCTCAAGAGGCAAGACAAACAAAAACACAAAAAAGACATTGTAAGGAAAATGGACCTCAGCCCATTTAACTTTGGATTTTGGTGTTTGATGAACAACATAACCAAATTGGACTAATGCGTTTGCAAGTGTTTGTTTTGTAGTCCAATACGATGCAAATGTGACTTGGACTAAGGCGACGTGGTGATCCGATGATCAACACCTCAAGCAAGACTCTAGAAGCTCAGTAGAAGACCCTAAAGATCAAGCAAAGTCCAAGGTACAAGAATGGAACCAAGACGGTGCAAGAAAACGCGAAGAAACAAAGAGAAAGGGACATCAGACGTTGCATCGAACGTTGCCTTCCCAGACATCGGACGCACCGTTGGTAAACCCTAGCTCATGTCAGCGCCAGTAGGAGCATCGGACGCTGAGACCGAGTGCATCGGACGCTGAGACCGAGTACATCAGACGCTGAGACCCTGCGTCCGATGGCTGTGCAGGAAGGTTCCAAAGAGGCTCTAGGAGCATCGGACGCGTCCGATGATTAGGCATCGGACGCTTAGTAGCCATTGCGACATAGTGCCAGGCTGGCATGGTCTGGGAGACTTGGCTAAACACAGGTATTTGGCTGAACTAGTTAAGGAAGAGCAGATTAATTTTATTGCTCTCTCCAAAACAGGGCGGGACTCATTCCCGGATCATGTTCTTAAAAATCTTTGTGGAGGACATGATTTCCTTTGGCACACTATGGCAC
The DNA here is from genome assembly GCA_009763385.1 of Coix lacryma-jobi var. lacryma-jobi. Classification (NCBI taxonomy): domain Eukaryota; kingdom Viridiplantae; phylum Streptophyta; class Magnoliopsida; order Poales; family Poaceae; genus Coix; species Coix lacryma-jobi. Next base: position 22,354,833 of record CM019826.1, read on the forward strand.
CCCACGGTAGGTCATGAAGGGATTACGAGGATGCTACACTAGCCGAATGCTACCGCTGCGGTAGCCGAAAAAACGGTTCCGCTACGTTAGCCGAACGCTTCTGCTGAGTTAGCCGAACGCAAAAATTTTCGACCCCATAAACCAGGAACTACTACTAGTTATAGATCACGGGATTACCACTAGACGCGCAGGTGCAGCGGAAGACGTCTCGGTGTAGACGTGCGCGTCGCAGTGATGCCGTGTAGATGTTCACGTCCATCCTTCACGTATCCACGTGCGGTTCGTCCTTGTGCTCCAGATGCAGCACCTCCGAGGTATCCACACGTACAGGGAGGAAGCGTCATGCCTCCAGACTGCTAGGTCTACGAGGAGCAATAGGCGCGGGCGTGGGGTGGGCGACGGCTGTCAACAATTGACGTCGTCTCAACCCTGGTCGCCCCACCCCTCTTTATATAGGCGTCCCTAATGAGCCCACCGACCTGGAGGCCCATTAGCAAACCCTAATCCCGGTCTGACTCGAGTCCAACTCGAATCAGGCTTCCAGCCCCTTAAGCGTGCGACCCTATGGGTTCACGCACACATAGACACGACCCGAGTACTCCTACTCGCCCGATAGTTGACAGCGGCCTCTAGCAAGACGTGTCAACTCCTATGTATACGCAAAGATCATATCTGACGAACCACCACGATCACATATACGTAATTCCCTTGCCACACAATATTTGGTCCAACTCATAGGTTAACATTTAACCTAAGCACGGCCATGCATTTTATGATCCAATCATTTGAGTGGTCCAGTGATATCTCTCTCGCACAGAGAGGGGCAAATCCCATCTTGATCGTCTATGTCTCACAGCATACTTCCTGACAAACCCGAAGACTATCTTTATAACTACCCTGTTACGAAGTAGCGTTTGATAGTCCCTAAGTAAGTCGATTCATATCTTGAGTACATACCACAATCTCAAGTCTAAGGACATAACGTACATGATGTGTAAAGAGATAATAAGAACATTTCATGTTGGGTCAGTCCAGCCCCATGTCATACATGTGCACACATTATTAGTTTGACATCTCCATGCCTATGACTTGTGAAACATAGTCATCAACTAATACATGTGCTGATCTAATATTCATGTGTGTCCTCACATGAACTCCGATCAGGGACAACTATCGAATAACCATACAAGTAAAAGAGTTTCACAGACAATTCACATAATTGTCAATCAATACAAGTTGTCTTTAATGAATATTCAATGAACATATACTAAATCATGGATACAATAGAAATATCATCATCTCTATGATTACCTCTAGGGCATATTTCCAACAGTCTCCCACTTGCACTAGAGTTAATCTTTTAGATATCTAATACCCATAGACCTCACATGCGCCTCATGCTTAGGCTGTGGAAGAGCCTTTGTCAAAGGATCTGCTATATTCAAATCCGTATGTATTTTGCACATCTTAATTTCATCTCTTTTAATAAAGTCTCGAATGAGGTGAAATTTCCGCAGTACATGTTTGTTCTTTTGGTGATTCCTTGGCTCCTTAGCCTGCGCGATCGCCCCATTGCTATCACAGTGTAAAGACAATGGGCTGGACGCATTTGGAAACACACCAAGATCAATGAGGAACCTCCTCATCCAAACACCTTCCTTTGCAGCTCCACTAGCTGCAATGTACTCGGCTTCTGCTGTAGAATCAGACACCATCTCCTGCTTGGAACTTTTCCAACTGACTGCACCACCATTTATTGTGAACACAAAACCTAATTGAGATTGTGAATCATCTGTGTCGGTTTGGAAGCTAGCATCGGTGTAACCATTTACAACGAGCTCCTCCTCACCTCCATAGATTAGGAACACATCTTTAGTCCTTCTCAAGTACTTAAGGATGTTTTTAGCAAGTGTCCAGTGACTCTCACCTGGATTAGCTTGATATCTGCTCGCAACACTTAGAGCATATGAGATATCCGGGCGTGTACATATCATGGCATACATGATGGAACCAATGGCCGAAGCATATGGAACCTTACTCATGCGCTCTCGCTCATCAGATGTCGAAGGACACTGTTTCTCGCTAAAGCGCATGCCATGTGACATAGGCAAGAACCCTTTCTTGGACTGTTCCATGTTGAACCGCTTCAACACCTTGTCAATGTACGTTTCTTGGCTTAATCCTATTAGCCTCTTTGACCTATCTCTATAGATCTTAATGCCCAGAATATATGTTGCTTCTCCTAAATCCTTCATAGAAAAACTATTATTCAGTGAAGTCTTTACGGTTTGCAACATCGGAATGTCATTCCCAATCAATAGTATGTCATCTACATACAAGATTAGAAACACAACAGCGCTCCCACTTTCCTTCTTGTAAACACAAGGTTCTTCTTCACTTTGACGGAAGCCAAACCCTTTGACTACCTCATCAAAACGAATATTCCAACTCCGAGATGCTTGCTTTAATCCATAAATAGATTTCTTAAGCTTGCATATTTTTCCAGCATTGCTAGGATCAACAAAACCTTCGGGCTGTATCATATACACGTCTTCTTCCAAATTTCCATTTAGAAAGGCTGTTTTAACATCCATCTGCCATATCTCATAGTCATAATAGGCAGCAATTGCTAGAATGATCCGGATAGATTTAAGCATCGCTACCGGCGAGAAAGTCTCGTCGTAGTCAACTCCTTGAACTTGCCGAAAACCTTTTGCGACAAGTCGAGCTTTATAAACTTGGACGTTTCCATCCATATCCTTTTTCTTTTTATAGATCCATTTGCACTCTATGGGTCTTACCCCATCAGGCGGGTCAACCAAGTTCCAAACTTGATTGGCTCCCATGGAATCTATCTCGGATCTCATGACAGTATGCCATTTCTCGGAATTAGGGTCCATCATTGCCTCGGCATAAGTTGCAGGTTCGTCATCGTCTAACAATAACACATCCCCACGCAACTCACGGATTCTTGCCGACCTTCGTGGTTGGGGCGGGGTGTCTGTTGCCACAGGTAGCTCAACTTGTTCTGCTACATTAGCATTACTCGTGGAGTCAATCCCTGTTGGCTCATCTTGAATTTCTTCAAGATACACCTTCTGCCCTCTCTTGTCTCTTTTGAGAAACTCTTTCTCTAAGAAAACACCGTTTCGAGCAACAAACACTTTGCCCTCTGAGTGGTTGTAGAAGTAATACCCTAAAGTTTCCTTTGGGTATCCCACGAAAAAGCACTTGTCCGACTTGGGTGTTAGTTTATCTGAAATAAGTCGTTTGACATAAACTTCACAACCCCAAATCTTTAGAAAAGACAAACTGGGACTCTTACCAGTCCATATCTCATATGGTGTCTTAACTACGGACTTAGATGGTACCCTATTTAATGTGAAAGCGGCTGTTTCTAGAGCGTATCCCCAAAACGATAAAGGAAGGTCCGACTGGCTCATCATAGACCGAACCATGTCTAACAAAATTCGATTACGTCGCTCGGACACGCCGTTTCGCTGAGGCGTTCCAGGTGGCGTAAGCTGTGGAACAATTCCACAACTCTTAAGATGATTGCTAAACTCGTGGCTCAAATATTCACCTCCACGATCAGATCGCAAGGCCTTAATTTTCTTGCCACGTTGATTCTCTACCTCATTCTGAAATTCTTTGAACTTTTCAAATGTCTCAGACTTCTGCTTCATCAGATAGATATAGCCATATCTGCTAAAATCATCTGTGAAGGTTATGAAGTATTGGAATCTGCCTCTAGCTGTCGTACTCATTGGTCCACATACATCAGCATGTACAAGTTCCAACAAGTCAGACGCCCTCTCAGGAAAACCTGTGAAAGGCGACTTGGTCATCTTGCCCAGCAAGCAAGCCTCACATGTCTCGTATGATTCAAAATCAAACGAAGTTAGAAACCCATCAGCATGGAGCCTCTTCATGCGTTTCTCACTTATATGACCCAAACGACAATGCCACATATAGGTAGGACTTAACTCATTAAGCCGAGGCCTTTTAGCAGTAATATTACAGATAGACATAGGTGCATCATCAAGATTTAAAATAAACAACCCATTCACAATGGATGCAAAAGCCACAAACATATCATTCTTAGAGATTACACAACCATTGTCTTTACTCTCAAATGAATAGCCATCCTTCATCAAACATGAAGGTGACACAATGTTTTGACTTAAACTTGGAACAAAATAATAATTATTTATCTCCAAAATAAATCCTGATGGGAGGTGGAGTTGCATCGTCCCGACGTTCAACGCAGCAACTCTTGCATTATTGCCCACGCGGAAATCAACCTCCCCTTTTCCAACGCTTCTACCTCTTATCATTTCCTGCATCGTATTGCAAATATGAGCAACCGAGCCGGTATCAAATACCCAAGAATTAATATAAGAGTCAGCGAGGAAAATATCTGTAATATAAACAGCAAGTGTATGAGCAGCGGGAGTACCTTTACCACCGCCATCCTTCATCAAGGATGCTAAGTACACCTTGCAGTTTCTTTTCCAGTGACCTTTCCCCTTATAGTGGAAGCACTCAGAATTAGCAGTTGGTCCAGCAGCGTCAGGCGCAGGAGGATTTGGCTTAGAGATCACATCTTTGGCCTTGCCCTTGCCCTTCCTATTCTTCCAAAAGTTGCCCTTCTTCTTAAAGTTAGGCTTGTTTTGGATTGCCATCACATGGCTGCTGCCAGTACCTTTCTTGATGTCTGCTTCTGCTGTCTTAAGCATGCCACACAACTCATTCAAGCCCCTCTTCGCGCCATGCATATGGTAGTTCGAGATGAAGTTCCCATAGCTAGGTGGGAGAGAATAGAGAATGAAGTCAGTAGCCAGTTCTGGACCAATTGGGAAGCCTAGCTTCTCCAACCTCTGTGTGTAACCAACCATCTTGATCACATGTGGTCCAACTGCTGCGCCCTCTGCTAGCTTAGTCTCAGCAAGAGACTTAGAGACATTGAACCTTTCAGTTCTAGCCTGAGTCTGGAACATCTCATCCAGCGCCACGATCATATCGTAGGCTGTATGGTTATTATCAAACTGCATCTGCAGATCTGGTTCCATGCTAGCAAGCATCAGGCATCCTACTTCAAGATCAGCATCACATGCTTTCTTGTAAGCAGTTTTCTCAGTAGCAGGCACATTATCAGCAGGTTCCTCTGGTAACGGGGTGTCTAGAATATCTTCCTTTTTCTCAGCCCTGAGAACAATTCTCAGGTTGCGGATCCAATCCGCATAGTTTGTTCCATTCAATTTATCTTTCTCAAGGATTGATCGTAAAGTAAATGGTGGATTGCTAGGTGCCATTGATCTACAACAAAAGTAAATGCAAAATACTAAGACAATGTATCCAAGACAGAGTAAATGATATTAAAACTTTAATAAAATTTACTCCCACTAAGATCAATATCCCTCTATTGATTTTAGTGATTCAAGACTCAAACTAACAAGTCTACTAGTGAGCTTTAGCATCACCGCTAGTGGACATGGTAGATCGGTAAGCAACTCTTTGCTAATCATATCACATATGACTCTTGTTGTTGGCCAGCATCTCTATGCGTGCTCAACTCCTTATGTTTCAAGGTCCCTAACCGTTAGGATGACCTTGTTCAAGCAACCAACCCTTCTGCAGTAAGTATCCGATACGAACCTGCCTGGTCAAGGAAAATCAGTGACACCCTAATTTCATAGGCGCGCCACTGATTGTACAAGACATATGACAGTGCAAGGTTTGGGGAAGCATATGACTTGAACATTACTGAGGGATCGTTCTACACTTTCACTACCGCATGTAGACAATAAACATGAACCATACGTGAAAGTAGAACATAATAATAAGAGAATAGCATCAACACAGATATGACTTGGTATAGCCTAGTGTTTCTTTGGAGATCTCCATCTCCTACCAATCTGTTCACCATGATGATCTCCATCTTCATGGTACATGCACGCCATCCTCCAGTGATGAATCCACCGACTAGCTACAACTAGCGTAATTAATAAAGTAATTACATAGTCGCGTGTAGGATCATCATAATTTTGGCACGCAGGCCATTACATCAAATGGACAATATATATGTGTTGGCACCAAAAGTGGCGCATTGTACCAATCACACAGCAAGCCGGAGAAGCTGGCTTCAAATGTGGCCCGGGTGCTCAGAAGTCCGGTGCGTGCCAGTCAGTTTGCCCTGCAACTAACAAGGGAGATAAACTGTTAAATACAAAGCTGGAACGTGCCGGGTATGACCAGACAGTTCCAAGGTGTACGGCCCTGAAGCCACTTACGACGACATATAGCTATATGAAAGCTATCTGCCAACAGGTTTAAAAGATTATTCGGCAATATGAACAAAGTTACGTGAATAACAGGTTGCCGAACGCGCTTGCATGAGAATCGTACTTGCATGACGTATTAAATATAAGTTAAAACTTAACCAATCTCGATTGTACAACCGAGTTGGGATCCATGGAGATTGAACATACAAGCTAAGCATGACTAAGCTAATCTAAAGCCTGCGCCTGCCGCACGACACCTAGCCTTGTCATAGATCAAACACACTTAACATGCATGAACCCTCACCACGTGGCAATCCAGATACGATCGGATCGGCTATTATGAACAATAGATCTACTGCATAACAGACCTTTCAATAATAAGCGTGAAAGAACAGAGCAGATCTATAAAGATGGAGCCGAACCAAACGGTATCTAGATTGGGCAAAAGTGTTATGATGAGATAAACATAACAAAACATATAACACAAGGTAACTTAATGAATCTATCAGACTGCCAAATCTAACAGAGCCGATAACTATTTTTACTCATGACTCAATCCGCCGCACGATACAAGGCATAAGCAAAAACCTCCCGTCATAAGCTTAAATCCGCCGCACGATACTAAGCTTAACGTACGAGACTACTTGCACCATATCTAAATCCGCCGCACGATACTAGACATGATAACAAGGTTGCCGGAACTTACGGAGGTCGACGGATCGATGGCCCCTCTCGAAGAACACGACGACACGACTTGGACTCGAAGACGGCACGGGGCCGGGTTGGTTGTATTGATTGTGAACGTCTTTTACAATAGTCAAGGGTTTATATTTATACCCCGGACGCAATACAAGTCCTAAGAGGACACGACTATGAAATATTAAAGGAAAATATAATATTCTTGGCCTTTCAACTCCTTTCGGAATCTTCATTGCCTTAATTGACGCAATTTGTTGCTCGATCGGCTCCCGCTTCCATCGTTTCAATGGAAACTCCCTTTTCTCAGAATAGCCGACCGCATGGGCAGTTGCCGAATCCTTGGAAACTAGCCGACCGCATGGATACTTGCCGAATGCCTCATACGCCCATCTCCGCACACTAGACATGCATGTCATCTTCTAGCCTTTCCTTTATGCTAAATATAGAACTGGACATGCACGCCGCCTTCTAGCCTTTCCTTTAGGCTAAATATAGAACTGGACGTCGAGACGTGCATGCTTTATATATATTGCCTTCTTTGCATGCTTGCCACATCACAACGCCACTAAATCCAACTCCTGGCCAATGAGAACAGACCCCTCTGGCTTCTTGAATACTCGTTTAATCTGTCACGGTCATGGTCGATTATTCTCGTGATCGGCTTCTCTTGCCATAATTATTTCCTGAATGGAATAACCGATCGCTTGGCCGTCTACCGAATTCTCTTCTCATTGCTCGTTGGGTCCACTTGTCATCTTCTTAATGTTGACCAAAATCCAGTGTTAACACAGGCCCCCCTAGTTCGGAGTATGAATTGTCATGCTTCGAACTATTTGATCTCTGTTGGTCTTCTTCAATAAGCCAAGAAATCCACTGATAGCAATAACATTTTCTCACCATGTTTCCACAATTTTGCCTGTAAAACAATAATTCTCCGATACATGTGGAAACAAATTAGTTACAAATGCATATATACATAAACATTATAGTTCTTACATTTTATTGATCAGAAGATGCTGCAATGCCGACTACACCTCAAAAGTATCATATTTCATAACCAAGATTTCTTTTAAACTTGAATAAAACGGTACCTTACTCATCCATCCGTCTCTTTAATTATGGGGCTTTAGATCTCACTGAATCTTCAAGCGATTGCAAAACAGAATAGCTACAGAAATGCTTATCTTTTATCCCTTGATCACTTTTCATCCGGAGTTTTATCATTATCTTTATATAAAATTGTATCACATAATATTGCAAAGTCAAAGTTTCGACCATAAGGAGATACAAGCCATAAACCTAGATCAAGAAGTGCAAGTGAATATTTTTATTACTTTTCCTTTTGCATATATCATTCTCCCTACTTTTTAAAATTATGAGGCTACTGGGCCTTCGGCCATCTTTTATTTTATTTGGCGGTCACTTGACCTTTTTTTTTCTTTTTCATATTTTTATTTCGGCGGTCACTTGAACCCTCTTTTTTTTCTCAGTTCTGGCGGACACGTGTCCGTCGTTTTTATTTCTGAGATTTATAGAATAGCCTCATATTTTTTAATCAAAGAGAGAATGCACATGCAAAACACTTATTAATTTATAACGTGTACGTGAATCTTGATCTTGAGAATATGATTGTAATCTCAACTAGTAGTCACGATGATTTGACAGTGCTCAATATGACATTAAGTAAATTTTATTATTTCATTAAATCTCCGAATTTCAAGTATCTCTCAGAATAATGTCATAGCAAATTCTACCTCTATTCATATCCCGCAACTACTTTCAGAAAAAGTTTAAATTCTATGCAACCCACAAATTTCAAAGACTTCAAGATAAATATAATAACCATTAGACCCAAATCTTAAAGAAATCAAAGCTATAAACCAGACACAGGTGAAACATAAAACAAAGCATCTATTTATCATTTCAACACGTGGATAAACCAAAACACTTATATCACATATGTAGGGTGGAATTGTTCTCGAGATTTTAGTTCCAGCAGTAACATGGATATTTCAGTTCAAAAATTAAAACTGCTGAAGAAGTGGAGATAGAATTTTGCAAACCAACGTTGAAGATAAAGAAGCCAACGGAAGCCGTCTTGTTCTCATTGTGATGAATCACCCGACGTCGCTCAATGTACATGTATGGCGAATCCAGGCCCCCCGAGCCATAGCTTATGCAGAAGCTTGGACTACTGAGCATGTTTTCTTCAAGGGTTTTCCTCGCCATTGGCTCCTCATCCGCATACGCGCCCCTTTATTCTGAGCCGAAGAAGATGCTGGTGATTCATTACCTTGAAATCGGCCGTTGCAATATGAGATTTGGGCTGATTGAAATTTGATATCAATGATTTCTTCTGCATGGTATTCATTCTTCTTCCCCCATTGCTGCTTGTCTTCTCCTGTAAGCGTACATTAATTCCTGCTGATGCATACTGATAATAGCCTTTAGCCGGTACACCTTTCCATGCGTGGCGTTGGCTATCTGCATCAATCTTCGAACATACCCTTGTCCTTGATGTAGGGAATTAGGACTGGTGATGATGGCGAAGAGTGAGCCAAACCAGATCGCCTGGAACAACCGGCTTTCGCAGAATATCTTGGAATCAATGAAGCTTCTCTTGATATGTTTCCTTTGTGTCACCATGATCAGACGTCCGACTGCCACGTCCAACAACAACAGCTTGCATGCATATGTGCCTCCTGTGGTTATGTACAGGGGCGAAGCTAGAGCATGGAGGACCCGAGTGCACTCATTACACTTAAGCGACTACAACAATCAATATAGTAACAGTACTAGTAGAAAACTAGAAATACTAACCAAAATAAAGGCCGGGTGGTGCACCTACTAAGCTGTAAGGGAGTGCACAAACGGTGGAACTTAAGTGCTAATCGCTAAATTTTTTTTTTCTCCCTGGTGCCCGTGCACTCGGCAAGAGCAACATGGCTTCGCCCCTGGTTATGTATCTCCCTTTTCTTCGTGTTTCCTGAGGATGCACATCTTACTTGTAGTTTGCCGCTTAATTACACCTGTTGCTTGCAGTTCGGATGTGAATAATCCTGAGATTGAACTCCACTTCTGTACATGAACTCCTCTCATATGTACTATCCGAACCAAAAGGCATGGCCAAATACGAACGTTCATTGGTCGTACGTGCACGAATATTTCCAAGACTAATATCTTGCGCATGCATGCTATTTGCTCTTCTTTTATTGGTGTATATATGTGTATATATCCTTGAACACCAAGCACGTGAGCCTCTGTTTCTGCTTCCTTGAATGTGGTGGAGCACAATGGCTGCAGCTTTTGATCTTCTCCTTCACGTAAAAAACCTGGTATGCATGCGTCATAGATGCCAAGAATCACAGATCTCTTCCGTGCCATACAATGTTCTTAAGCCGATTACCGTATCTGATCTTCTCCTGAATAACCGATCCGTGATATCTCATCAGCTTACGAGGAAACAAGCATGTCATTAGTCTAAGGATAGGGTTCTTAGTCGATTTGGAATTTTCCAAGCCAACGACCGATGCGTGTCTGACACCTGCATGCATGGTTTCCAATCTGAATCATCATTTAATTTGTTCTTCGGACTTCTTCCTGGTCGGTATATTCCACTTAGATATGTGCCCATCGAGGCCTGCATCTGTATAGATGATTCCCAATGACCTCATTTATCATCTTTCTTCAGCACACTGCTATGTATAGAAATATTTTGCCTTTGCTCTCGTAGCATATATGTTTAGCAGATGAACTAATTCCTTGAAATCGGCAAATCATATCTGGTTTCCGTGCAGCTCGTATTTGCTAGGATCTCTTGGATACTCTGCAGCTTCCATAACGTTCAATGTCCTTCGTCAGCACCACCGAAAGTCAAGATACGACTCAGCTTCAAAATCATCGTGCAAGATATCTAGTCGAACCAATAATGGACATCAGCCTCTGTTGATTCAATACATGACCTTTTTTCTTCTTTATTGAATAAATCTGAATAGAACTTTCTCCCGTGACCGACAAATCCTCTTGAGGTTTTTGGACAACGAGGCATGGTTTTGTTTTAACTTAAGAGTTGCCACTGTAGATTGCCGAAACCATCGGCTATTTATTTGTAAGACAACCAATGCTTCCCTTGGATAGCCGATCTACACTTTTGCCGATTAGCTACTATCCATTACTTCTTCTGAATAGCCGATCCTGTTAGGCTCGAAATAGTCGCTAGCCTTTCTTATGCTTCCTTGGAATCCTGGAAATTTATTTCAATCTTCACGCGTCGATCTAATTCAGCATTGAGGTTAACAGCCGACTCAATTTTAGGACAGCAGATCTCCATAACTCTGTTTAATTGGCTACTAACACTTGCCATAGAACTTTCCCAAATCAAAGTCAACATCAGGCACTTCGGTCATGAAAACTTGGAAGCCTTGCCTCTTGCTTGCACCGACTTTGAATTCCTGCGTAAGGCCTCCTGTCGCATAGTATCGGCAAAAATAGCCGATTGCTTGCTTGGCCACGTACTCCCTTTGGACTCCTGAAAGCTTCCACTATTTTCACGTACGAGATCCATCAATCCTTGTATTATCTTTGGGTAACTTGGCCAAACAACAATATCTTTCTTGCTAATATAATCTTCTTCATTTGCCCGGCCTTTACATGAGAGAAGTGATCTCATCGGCTTTTACTGGACCCTGTATCATTGGTACTTCGGTTAGAATAGCCGATCTATTCTCCTCTCGTGAACTCCTCTAGCTTTCCCCAAATATGTCAAGAGTATTTCCTTCTGTACATCAAAACTGAACACACAAGGCCAAATATGCTAATGGGCCGCTTGCGCATGATCATGCTCAATGGTCAACTTCTTAATAACCCATCTCGTTAGTCCGGTGACCACGTATATATATGTAACCCTTCTGCTTTGCTCTTGCTGGCCAACTGCTCGTTTCCATTAGCTTAAAAAAAATCTAGTGAGCCGGTTAATACCTTTTGTGACTTCTGAGTCGCACCTGTAGATCTTGATTGTCACCATGGAGATCTTCGAGCTGGCCTCGTCGAGTCCTCGCTTGGTGCGTCAGCTAAAAGAGCTAGCACTGGCCCCCCGAGCTAATTTGTGTATATTTGTTTCTGCTTTTGGTAAAAGATGTCATCAGCTTTTACTAGAACGTGTGCTAGACAGCCGATACAAATAGCTGATTTCTTCTTTTGATGTTGCCCGCCGGCTATGTCCTTCCAATTCAGTGTACTGACACCTGTGTGGCCTCGTGTACATCCTGGATTACTCTTCGAATTCTTAGCATGGTCACTTCTCAAAACTTGATGATTGGTATGAGAGCATCTTGAGTTGAAAATGGTGACAGAATAGTTGATAATAATGACCGATGGAGGAAAACTCAAATTGATTCTGTCACGACCACCGGCCTCATAGCTTGAATATCTCGACGCCTGTAGTTTTTGGATTTTATACTCTCCATGTCATATTCAACTCCGCACCACGTGCAATTAATATCTCCTTCTTGGATCTTTAGCTATCAAATCGTCATGATCCGTGATTTGGTGTTGATATCGGTTAACAGAAAACAGCCGATTCGGGTACTCTGACCATGTCTCACTGATACTTTAATGACTTCTGTACATGTCCTCCTTGCTTTCGGCCTTATGTAGCAGAATCCCTGTATAGAAACACATCACCTTGCCGAGCCATGTGTATGTGCGTACGTGATATGTCTCTCATATGTATTCCTGGCAAATAGCATCTTTTTCCTCAAATAATTAAACTGGACTCTGCTTCCAACGGCCAAAGGCAATACTCATCATGTCATGCACGTTGTCCTCAGCATATCCTTGCTTAGCCGATAGAACCATCTTTGAGCCATGGAAATATCAGCTTTTGACTTCTTTTGTCCCTCATTAGTGCCAACGTGTTGTTTGGAAACTTGCAACATTACGGTGGCAATCCAGCACATGATGCTATACATGCTTGCCGATTCTCTGGTTCCTGAATCGGCCCTGAACATACAAATACACATGTACTGCTCGAGTCTTGCATGCTTAAGTCTTTGCCACGGAGAACTTTTCCTGATGGTCAATGCTTCGCTCGCATGCTTCCTCCATACGACCAAAATAGGCATGCGCACTATGTGACTTTCAGTGGTGCTCGCCGAACTACACTATGGCCTTCACCACGTATAGCTCCAATTCTTGACAGAAAACACCTGGATGTGTGCAATGTTTTGGGGACCTTTCCTTAGTTGATGGCATGAGCAACCTTTTAGGCCTTTCAAGTATGCTTGTCCGTCTTTCACTTTCTTGACCAGCACACTTCAGACTTGTATATGCAGTACTTAGATTGCCATGATTGCTGCACATGATCGGGCAGTAATAACCGAAGATATCACATATATGCGATCGACTAGTCAGAGAAAGACATAAAGCAATGTTTCGATCTTCAAGGCTAACAACCGACTCAGTTTTAGGATAGCCGATTCAGCTTTAGGATAGCCGATTCAACTTTAGGATAGCCGATTCAGCTTCAGAAAATAGCCGATTTCTTTTTCCAATGCCGCCATCAGCTATGTCTTCTCAATTTCGTGTACTGGCACCCATGCGGCTTCATGTATATGTCCTGAATTACTTGTTGAATCCTCTCCTCAGTGTCTCTACGATATCTTGGTGGAGAATACTGAGCCGATATTACACATGTCAGTCATCTTTGCGCATATGATCGGCTATCACAGATCCTGCAACTGCTCCCACTCTAGCTCCACATACTGAAGGCTACCTCTGTTTTGGTCACTTAGCTTCTTTCAGGTCGGTTGGTGTAGTTCATGGGTCTGACCGATTAGAGATTAGGAATTCTGTCATGCTACTTGACTTGTTGGCGTCCTGGTGATGCACCCACTCCTGGTCGGCATATCTTTTGGCTTGCCAACCCGGGCTTCTCATTTTTAGGCGCCGATCGTCCATTGGGATGCGTGCTCCCAACCTTTCATGGACGGGACGGCGGTTGACCCGATCCTGCCTATACCCCTTGTACTGATCGCTGCATTCGGGGCAGTTGTTGACGGCGGGCAGTTTCAAGCCTTCGTTCCAGCAGTGGCGAAAGAACGGGCAACCCCAGTGAGCTTGCTCCCGCTCTTGGCGGCGTTCTTGCTCCCAGCGATGGGCCTGTTCTCTGTGGTAAGCCCTCTCCTCCAGACGATACCGGTGCTCTCCCGCGTGATCGTCTTCATGCTGGTATTCCTCCGTGAATTCTCGCTCTTCGCGTTGGAGGCGCCCCTGCTCTTTCTCACTTTGCCGGCGCCACTTGTTAAGGAGATCCCTGTGGGTAGGCCTGCGCCTGGAAGATGACTCTCCGTGCTCGTATCGACTATTCAGGGAGCGGGCGCGCTGCCGGAGCTCATCGCCAGTGATTTGCTGATCGGGATCCACTGCGCCAGATTCGCGTGCCTTGTCGGAGGTGAGGATTTTGACTTTGCCCTTGCCTCTGGGATCCCCTGGAGCTACCATGTTCACTGAGAAGAACACGGCGTTCTGGGCGAAGGGGTTGGCATCGATCCTCATCTTGTCGTTGAACTTGATGTGTCCGTCCTGGATGGCCTTCTTGATCCTTGTCCTGAACACACGGCAGTCATTAATAGAATGGGTGTTAGTGTTATGAAAGCCGCAGTACTTCTTGTCCTTAACCCCTCCAGGACGCAGCATCGGGTGATCCGGGGGTAGCCTGACTCTCCCTTCGGCGACCAGAAACTCGAAGAGCTTGTCGGCCTTGGTGACGTCGAAGTCGTACGCTCCCTTCTGCTGGCGTAGCCACTGCTTGTTGGCCTGGGTCGGTTCTTTGTCCCAGTTGAACTCTGCAGCGGCCACCTCATCTTCGGCATCGGTATAGTCATCGGCTTCGTCCAGGAAAGCTTGATACATCTGGGCCGCGACGTTGTCCTTCTGGAAGCGCCCTTCCCTCCGGAAGCCTTGCGCTTGGATAGTCATTTCATTCAGCCGGCGAGAGAGATGACCCAGGTCCTCGAACTCCTGGCCGAAGAGCTTGTCTCTGATGCTTGGGAGCATGCCCGCCACGGCCAATGGTGGAAGCTGGTCGTCCGGCAGGTACATGCCGAAGCATTGGCTTTTGACTTCCCTAAACCTGCGCAGGTAGTCCTGCGGTGTCTCATTCGGCCTCTGGCGCACATACATGATGTCCACCAGCTTCTTCTCCTTGGTGCCCGTGTAGAAGTGTGTATGGAACTTCTGTTCCAAGTCTGCCCAAGAGAGAATAGAGCCCGGTGGCAGAGACGTGAACCAAGCGAACGCCGGCCCAGTGAGCGATGACGGGAAGTACCGAACCCTGAAGGCATCCTCGGTATTGGTCTCTCCAAGCTGGAGCAGATAGCGACTGATGTGCTCCACCGTGCTAGTGTCGTCTAAGCTGGAGAACTTGGACAGGTCTGTCGGCACTTTGACTCTGGGAGGTAGAGCCACACGGTGGAACCATTCGGGGAACGGAGATCTGTAAGCATAAGTGCCCTTAGGCTTCAGTCCGAAAGTGCGCTGCATCATATCCGCCATCCTCTCTAACATGAGATCGACATTAGAGTCGGCGGTTTTTTTCGGCCGTCGGCCTCCCGTATCCTGGATGTGGGGCGCCCTCTATGTTGTGAGGCTCAAGCATCTCATGGTACCCGTTTCCGTAGTAGTCCTTTATGAGCCTATAGGTTTGCGGAGAGATCTTGCGTGTTGACTCTGGCGGCTGACCCTTAGCGCCGAACGTGAGCTGACCCATGGTCGGCAACTGGCCTTCTGGCGTGTGCTTCTCTTGAATGGTCATTCCGCTCGATTGAGCCTTAGGCGGGGTCTCCTCACCAGCAGTTCCTGCCCCCTTGAGGTGATTCGGCAGATTGAAAAGATGTGGTCCCGCTATAGGGCCAAACTCGGCCTCCATAAGTTCATCGGCCTTGGGGCCGAATTGGGCGATCATGATGGTGCGAAAAGTGTTGAGAAACGCCCCATGCATGCGACCGATGGCACCAGAGACAGCTTCGTTGATCATATGAGACATTTTCAACACTGCCTCCGCTTCCCCGGGATCATTCGGGTTGGGCTGGACGGGCTTCAGCAGATCATGCAAACGGCGAACCTTTCCGCTTTTGTTCTTGGAAAAGGCTTCTAGGCACTTGGCCTGGAATTCGGCACAAGCATCATCCACCTGCTCTCTGTACTCGTCGGGTAATTCAGTGAGCTGCACCTGCACGAGCCCCGCCTTGCTGCTGGCCTCGGCTTCAGTGACTTCGACCATCGCTGCAGGAAAAAGGGGGTCCCACCGGGCGTGCCAAAAAGTGTGTTGGCACCAAAAGTGGCGCACTGTACCAATCACACAGCAAGCCGGAGAAGCTGGCTTCAAATGTGGCCCGGGTGCTCAGAAGTCCGGTGCGTGCCAGTCAGTTTGCCCTGCAACTAACAAGGGAGATAAACTGTTAAATACAAAGCTGGAACGTGCCGGGTATGACCAGACAGTTCCAAGGTGTACGGCCCTGAAGCCACTTACGATGACATATAGCTATATGAAAGCTATCTGCCAACAGGTTTAAAAGATTATTCGGCAATATGAACAAAGTTACGTGAATAACAGGTTGCCGAACGCGCTTGCATGAGAATCGTACTTGCATGACGTATTAAATATAAGTTAAAACTTAACCAATCTCGATTGTACAACCGAGTTGGGATCCATGGAGATTGAACATACAAGCTAAGCATGACTAAGCTAATCTAAAGCCTGCGCCTGCCGCACGACACCTAGCCTTGTCATAGATCAAACACACTTAACATGCATGAACCCTCACCACGTGGCAATCCAGATACGATCCGATCGGCTATTATGAACAATAGATCTACTGCATAACAGACCTTTCAATAATAAGCGTGAAAGAATAGAGCAGATCTATAAAGATGGAGCCGAACCGAACGGTATCTAGATTGGGCAAAAGTGTTATGATGAGATAAACATAACAAAACATATAACACAAGGTAACTTAATGAATCTATCAGACTGCCAAATCTAACAGAGCCGATAACTATTTTTACTCATGACTCAATCCGCCGCACGATACAAGGCATAAGCAAAAACCTCCTGTCATAAGCTTAAATCCGCCGCACGATACTAAGCTTAACGTACGAGACTACTTGCACCATATCTAAATCCGCCGCACGATACTAGACATGATAACAAGGTTGCCGGAACTTACGGAGGTCGACGGATCGATGGCCCCTCTCGAAGAACACGACGACACGACTTGGACTCGAAGACGGCACGGGGCCGGGTTGGTTGTATTGATTGTGAACGTCTTTTACAATAGTCAAGGGTTTATATTTATACCCCGGACGCAATACAAGTCCTAAGAGGACACGACTATGAAATATTAAAGGGAAATATAATATTCTTGGCCTTTCAACTCCTTTCGGAATCTTCATTGCCTTAATTGACGCAATTTGTTGCTCGATCGGCTCCCGCTTCCATCGTTTCAATGGAAACTCCCTTTTCTCAGAATAGCCGATCGCATGGGCAGTTGCCGAATCCTTGGAAACTAGCCGACCGCATGGATACTTGCCGAATGCCTCATACGCCCATCTCCGCACACTAGACATGCATGTCATCTTCTAGCCTTTCCTTTATGCTAAATATAGAACTGGACATGCACGCCGCCTTCTAGCCTTTCCTTTAGGCTAAATATAGAACTGGACGTCGAGACGTGCATGCTTTATATATATTGCCTTCTTTGCATGCTTGCCACATCACAACGCCACTAAATCCAACTCCTGGCCAATGAGAACAGACCCCTCTGGCTTCTTGAATACTCGTTTAATCTGTCACGGTCATGGTCGATTATTCTCGTGATCGGCTTCTCTTGCCATAATTATTTCCTGAATGGAATAACCGATCGCTTGGCCGTCTACCGAATTCTCTTCTCATTGCTCGTTGGGTCCACTTGTCATCTTCTTAATGTTGACCAAAATCCAGTGTTAACAATATGTGGCTCCTGCCATATTGTCATAATCACGACATGCAAGTCATGAAACAATTACATACATGCATCACATACACATAAGGGCTATACCAGTCATCAATCCCTGCAAAACAGAGTTAAACGTACCCAACGTCTAATCTTGAATCGCAGAAAACATAATTTTCCGAGCCTTTTTCGCAAATCTAAATTTGACGAAACCAGCAAGGGCCGGTGAAAATCGGATGTAAAATTTTCTGTAGATCGATTGTCGTTTAAAGATCATCTCAATCCGAGGTCGTATGCAAAAGTTACGCCGTTTTACCGAACGACGCTCTTTTGCAGATGTCGCGGTACATCTCATGCACCCGGCTCTTGACCTAGATTCGATTCGATCAATCTGATTGATCTCCATCTTGCCATGATTGGATTTACACGTATCACTTAACTCTGATGGTGGAATTCCGACCGGTTGGAGTAGATTGTTACATGACCAATACGGCAAGATCACGAATCATGATCAGGAATTGATCTACAACCGCGCATATCTCTATATGCACACAACCGAATCTATAACGAGGCAGTAATGGCTCCGATACCACTGAAGGGATTACGAGGATGCTACACTAGCCGAATGCTACCACTGTGGTAGCCGAAAAAATGGTTCCGCTACGTTAGCCGAACGCTTCTGCTGAGTTAGTCGAACGCAAAATTTTTCGACCCCATAAACCAGGAACTACTACTAGTTATAGATCAC
Source organism: Coix lacryma-jobi var. lacryma-jobi (assembly GCA_009763385.1). Lineage (NCBI taxonomy): Eukaryota > Viridiplantae > Streptophyta > Magnoliopsida > Poales > Poaceae > Coix > Coix lacryma-jobi. Next base: position 22,373,555 of record CM019826.1, read on the forward strand.
GGGATTACCACTAGACACGCAGGTGTAGCGGAAGACGTCTCGATGTAGACGTGCGCGTCGCAGTGATGTCGTGTAGATGTTCACGTCCGTCCTTCACGTCTCCACGTGCGGTTCGTCCTTGTGCTCCAAATGCAGCACCTCCGAGGTATCCACACGTACAGGGAGGAAGCGTCACGCCTCCAGACTGCTAGGTCTACGAGGAGCAATACGCGCGGGCGTGGGGTGGGCGACGGCTGTCAACAATTGACGTCGTCTCAACCCTGGTCGCCTCACCCCTCTTTATATAGGCGTCCCTAATGAGCCCACCGACCTGGAGGCCCATTAGCAAACCCTAATCCCGGTCTGACTCGAGTCCAACTCGAATCAGGCTTCCAGCCCCTTAAGCGTGCGACCCTATGGGTTCACGCACACATAGACACGGCCCGAGTACTCCTACTCGCCCGATAGTTGACAGCGGCCTCTAGCAAGACGTGTCAACTCCTATGTATACGCAAAGATCATATATGACGAACCACCACGATCACATATACGTAATTCCCTTGCCACACAATATTTGGTCCAACTCATAGGTTAACATTTAACCTAAGCACGACCATGCATTTTATGATCCAATCATTTGAGTGGTCCAGTGATATCTCTCTCGCACAGAGAGGGGCAAATCCCATCTTGATCGTCTATGTCTCACAGCATACTTCCTGACAAACCCGAAGACTATCTTTATAACTACCCTGTTACGAAGTAGCGTTTGATAGTCCCTAAGTAAGTCAATTCATATCTTGAGTACATACCACAATCTCAGGTCTAAGGACATAACGTACATGATGTGTAAAGAGATAATAAGAACATTTCATGTTGGGTCAGTCCAGCCCCATGTCATACATGTGCCCACATTATTAGTTTGACATCTCCATGCCTATGACTTGTGAAACATAGTCATCAACTAATACATGTGCTGATCTAATATTCATGTGTGTCCTCACATGAACTCCGATCAGGGACAACTATCGAATAACCATACAAGTAAAAGAGTTTCACAGACAATTCACATAATTGTCAATCAATACAAGTTGTCTTTAATGGATATTCAATGAACATATAATAAATCATGGATACAATAGAAATATCATCATCTCTATGATTACCTCTAGGGCATATTTCCAACAGGTCGGGGGGTATTTTGCTAGGTGTGGACATGAATGTCTTTGACCTTGGAGGTATTGCGGAGGGTGACTATTATGTCAAATTCACCCTTCGAGTCAAATCAAATGACTTCAAATTTGTGTTATATTCGGTCTATGGACCAGCACAACTCCAGCATAAGCGTGATTTCCTAGTTGAAATGGCCAACACGTGTTCCAAAGAATCCCTCCCATATATTATAGGTGGTGATTTTAATATAATGTGCTACCCTGAAGATAAAAGTACTGGGGACTTTGATCCTAAATGGTCAGACCTTTTTAGTGCTGTGATTGAATCTCTAGAACTTAAGGAGATTAATTTGGCAGACCGCCAGTACACTTGGGCGGGCCCTTGGGATAATCCAACCCTTAAGAAGTTAGACAGAGTCCTCGTGAGCACAGAATGGGAGACCATGTTTCCTCTATCCACAGTAGAACCAAGGGATGGGAATATTTCGGACCATACTCCTTTGTTGCTTAATACAGGTGCGTCAACCCACCAGACCCAATGCCGCCCTTTTAAATTTGAGAGGGGATGGCTAATTCGAGATGGATTTCACGAAATGGTTGCAAATATTTGGCAATCTCCATGCTCGGGGTCCACCCCCTTGAACGTTGGTAGTTTAAGATCCGTAGACTCCGACAGTATCTAAGGGGATGGGTGAGACACACAGCAGAGTCCTATCAAAAAGAAAAAAAGACTTTGTTAGCTCTTTTAGAGAAAATTGATAAGAAAGCGGAGATCTCTTCCCTTTCCGACCAAGAGATTAATCTAAAGCATTATCTAAAAGAGCATTTAGTTACCCTTCTCAGAGAGGAGGAACTAAAGTGGTACCAGAGAGCCAAAGTTAAAATCCTTTTGGAAGGGGATGCTAACACTTGGTTCTTTCACTTAGTTGCCAACGGGAAACATCGCAAACAACATATCTATAGACTTGAAGATACTCAAGGTGCTGTGATCGGTGATGATAATCTCAAAAGTCATATTACGACATACTATAAAGATCTCTTTGGTCAGCCAGCAAATCTTGAGATTTCCCTTAGGGAAGACCATAACCTGGACATTCCACAGGTTTCGCCTGAGGAAAATGACATCCTCATTAGCCCATTCACTGAATCTGAAGTGAGGGAGGCGATTTTCCAAATGGAGCATAATAAGGCCCCAGGCCTAGATGGTTTCCCAACAGAATTCTATCAGGTGTTTTGGGGAGTGATAAAGGATGACCTTCTTTCCTTATTCACTGAACTACATAGAGAGGCTCTTGACCTCTACAGTCTGAACTTCGGTATTATTACTTTAATCCCAAAAGTTAATAATGCCATAAGGATCCAGCAATATAGGCCAATTTGTGTTCTTAATGTGAGTTTCAAAATATTCACTAAGGTGGGCACAAATCGGCTTAGTATGGTTGCTAAAACCGTAGTGAGTCCAACACAAACTGCCTTTATGCCAGGTAGGAATATAATGGAAGGTGTCATCATCTTACATGAAACCATCCATGAGCTAGACACTAAGAAAAGAAACAGTGTCATTTTCAAAATTGACTTTGAAAAGGCATACGACAAAGTGAAGTGGTCTTTTCTACAACAAACCCTACGGATGAAAGGTTTCTCCCCCAAATGGTGCCGATGGGTGCACACGATGGTTACAGGTGGAAGTGTGGGAATCAAAGTTAATGATGACATTGGACCCTACTTCCAAACTAAACGTGGCCTCAGACAGGGAGATCCAATGTCATCTATCTTATTTAACATTGTCGCAAATATGCTAGCTCTACTTATTAACAGAGCAAAAGCTGACGGTCAAATAAGAGGAGTTATACCCCACCTGATAGATGATGGGCTGTCCATATTACAGTACACGGATGACACCATTATCTTTCTTGATCATGACCCCGAACAAGCACAGAATCTGAAGCTATTGCTTTGTGCTTTTGAACAACTATCAGGGCTGAAGATCAATTTCCACAAGAGTGAAATTTTCTGCTATGGAGCAGCAAAAGAGATGGAATCATTTTATACTAAATCTCTTTGGATGCAATGCGGGTGAATATCCCTTCCGATATCTTGGGATTCCAATGCATCATAGGCAACTCCTAAATTATGAATGGAGTAAAGTAGAAGATCATTTTAAACAAAAACTCTCTTGTTGGTAAGCGAAGTACTTATCTTATGGGGGAAGACTAGTATTGCTTAATTCAGTCCTGAGCAGCCTACCCATGTTCATGATGTCTTTCTTTGAGATTCCCAAGGGGGTCATAAAGAATCTGGATCATTATAGATCAAGGTTCTTTTGGCAAAGATCCTCGGATAAACATAAATACCGCCTTGCCAAATGGGACATTATATGTCGTCCCAAGGACCAAGGAGGAATGGGTATCCTAAATTTACAATTGCAAAATAAGTGTCTCCTGGCTAAATGGCTGGTTAATCTGTTGAATACAGATGGCATATGGCAATCGCTTTTACGGAATAAATACCTAAGCTCCAAAAGTCTACCCCAGGTTACAGCTAAGCCTAATGACTCTCATTTTTGGAGAGGCCTCATGCGGATCAAAGATGAGGTGTTGGCAAATGGTTCTTTCAATATTAAGGATAGAACCACAGCTAGATTCTGGGATGATACATGGGTAGGGGATAAGCCTCTGAAAGCTCATTATCCATCATTATATAATATAGTGAGAGATCCTCACGCTACAGTCTCAAAAGTTATGAGCACTCGCCCGCTGAACATCTCGTTTAGGAGGGCTTTGGTGGATAATAAACTTACAGATTGGCTTAGGTTAGTAGCAAATATCTCCCATGTCGCACTGGTGGATGGTTTAGATTATTTCAGATGGAATTTAACCAGATCTGGGTTATTCTCTGTCCAGTCCAAGTATCTCAATCTTATAGATACAGATACACCTTTTCATCATAGGAAGATCTGGAAGATAAAAGTTCCTCTCAAAATAAAAAAATTTCTTTGGTTCCTGCAAAAGGGTGTCGTTCTTACCAAAGACAACCTTGCTGGGAAAAATTGGAAAGGAAGTCAAAAGTGCATTTGCTATAATGGGAATGAAACTATACAATATTTATTCCTAGACTGTCCCCTTGCCAAAATGACTTGGAGGATTATCTTCTTTGCCACTAGCCTGTCTCAACCTACATCAATCAACCACATGTTTGGTATTTGGTTATCTAATCAAAGTAAAAAGATTAGAAACTTGATTTGGGTAGGAGTGGCTGCTATATGTTGGGCTATCTGGAGATGCCGCAATGATGTTGTTTTTAATAAAATGAAATCTAACTCTATTATGCAGGTCATTTTTAGGGGAGCGTACTGGTTACGCTCTTGGTCCCAGCTGCAGCATGACGAACAAGCCAAGGATGCGCTCTCGATGATGAGCAAGAAATTAGAAGTCATTGCTTTAGAGATATCCAATAAAGGATAGAAACATTTATATTGTTTGAATTAGCGTCTTGGTTGACTTATAAGACTATGGCTTTCTCTTTTATTTGATCAAAAACTATGTAATAATGGTTGTGTACATCCTCGGATGTAGAGGCCGGATGTTTATCCATTATCTAAAAAAAATCTAGCCATTAAAGGAGCATCGGATGCGTCCGATGGTCACGACTCCAGCATCCGATACTACGCAGTGAAGACCATCTTTGGTGCCCAACGACTCTATTTGCTTGGGGCCCTATAAATACCCCCATGGCCGGCCAAAACAAGGAGGTTGGAGCTCAAGGAAGTATACCAAGTGCATAGACACATATTTAGTTGCTCTAGCGAAAAAAGTGCTCAAGTGATATACTAGGTGATTAGTGTAGGTGCTTTGCGAAGTGCTTAAGCTAGTTAGACCACCGCTTTGCGCTTGCTCTAGGTGTTAGGCCTAGTGTTTAGTGAGGTTGAAAACCTCTTGTCTAGCGGTGCTTGCGTGCACCGTTGTTGTACATCGACGGGGCTTGTAGTCTTGCGAGACCACACCAATCGAGTTTGTGGTGTGGCCGCCTCCGTGTACTGAAGGGAACAAGGCCCACGGCGTTTGGGCCGGAAGCTTGATAGTGAAGACGGCGAGGAGCTTCCGGGAGAGGCTTTGCCACGAGTGGCATAACCGGAGACCCACTTGCGCGTGGGGAAGGACCGGAGCTATCCACGGAGTTACCCAACCAGGAGCTTGGCCCTTGCGATGGATTCCTTGCGAGGGGCTCCAACGAGGACTAGGGGGAGCTTGCGCGCTTCTCGATACCTCGGTAAAAATACCGGAGTCGTCGACGGGAGTTTGCATCTCTATCACACTCTTTAGCTTCCGCATTTATATTGCTACCTTGTTTATGTGCTTTACCTTTTCTAGATTAGTTGATAGGCTAGTTGATAGGATTGGAACATAGGTTGCATAACTCCTTTTGCGGTAGAGATAGCAAACACATCTAGCAAAATCTTAGTTGCACATTAGATAGTTTACCTTCTTGCATAGGTTTTGACTAGATGGAAATTAGAGGTCATAGTTTAGAGTAGAAGCTTTAAGTTGCCTAATTCACCCCCCCCCCCTCTTAGGCGTCACGGTCCTTTCAGACATCACGACAGGCACTTGTTGGACTTCATCCTTGAATTCTTCTTGTCATATGAGCTGAACACTCAACCATGCATTAACAAACAATTTGTCATCACAAGATCGAGTAACTTTACATATACATACTTCATATGATTTCGAAAGCCACATGTTGGACAAGTACAAACACTCCATATGATTTGGAAAGACAATATCAGCTTATAATAACAACAAGAGGAGGAGGCATGATTGAACCTGTACGACTTTAGGTTAATCGTCGTAGTTGGAAAGAAGTTCAGTGCCCATATGTGACGAAATGGTTTCGGTGCCATCTTCAAGGTCATCCATTGAGGTCTTCGGTACTATGGTGTCTTCTGATTCTAATGAATCGGCAGGCTCCTCCATCAAGAGAGCTGCATGAGGATCCGCAAGAGGATTGTCTTAGTTCTCAAATATGTAGGTAGGAGTGGTTTACAGACTAGTTGGAAGCACCATACATACCTATTTGTCGATGACCTGATCCTTGTGCACCCTGACCACCACTCTGACCACCACTCTGACCGGAGGAGGGTTGTTGATATAATGTGTATCGGATTGGAGCATTGGTCGACCGGTCTGCAGAAAGAGTGTCATGTTAGCGGGAACAATGTATCAGTAATAGAGCAAGGACTTGTTGTAATTGCAGTTATCGTTCATTAGGGCTTGTGAATCACCCGGTGGAAATCGCGTAACACTAATCCAAAGTGGCCATATGTGCATGACAGATTGACCAACTTCCAGGTGCCTAAGGACGCCTAAATGCGCAAGACGAGATATAATTGATATTGATGCATATGTGTTCATGGAGAATGTGAGAGTAGATTGGATTAACTCCACGCCATGAACCTCACATATGTTTGCGAAGATTCTATGTAGTATTAAGGGTTGCACGCAAAGTTGTGGTGGAATTCTAGCTAATTGAATCCTGAGTCTTTCTAAGTTGTCAGGTGGTGCTTGTGGGTGTCTTGCTGGTGTCTAGAAGTTAGGAATGATGCATTCGAAGGGCACCGTAGTAGAGCCATACTCCGGAGTCCATGGATAGATGACAAGGGTCTGGTAACCTATTTGGATGGATGGTGTACGCAAAATGTGATTGGCAGCGTCAATTGATTGGGCTACCAATAGATAATCAAAATTTAGCTGTGAGATATTGTCAAGCGCAATCAAGACTTGAGACTGTTGTTGGATTGCGGCATGTATCGATATGCGACTAATGTCATAGGGGGAATCCTGAGGCTCCTCTGGGTATGCTGATACAGGGAGTCTTACAAGCACTAAGAGGCCTACAAATGTTGGGTTATTAAAATTGACCTCGTGCTCGGTAAAGACTCTCAGGTACTGATGGTTGAAATGTGCCATCGATCAGTTCTCCTGTAAAATATTGGACTTAGATTGTGAGTTATCAAAAATATGGCACCACAACCACCACCACCACCACCATGCCACGGCCACCACCACCACCACCACCATGCCATGGCCACGGCCACCACCATACCATGGCCACACCATACCACATTGCTCACGACCATTCAACAAAATGGCACTAAGGGGAAGGGAAGGGCGCGAACCTGTGCCGGTGAGAGGGCGTCGATGGCCGTGGGGATGCAGGGAAACAACGGGTGGCGGGGCTCCTCCTTCTCCTTCATGGTTGAAGTGGCTGCGAGTTGAACGAAGAAGTGAGGTCTCGGGCCGTTGCGGATAAGGTTTCAGGGTTTAGGGGAGGGACATTTAATCCCAGTCCTTGTTAATAACCTGGACTAAAGGCCTACCGGGACATTTAATCCCGGTCCCTGTTATCCAACCAGGACTAAAGCCCACCTGCCTTGAAAGCATGGCACAGTAGCCGTAGCCCAGCGGGAAACAACGGGCTTTAGTCCCAGTTGGAGCAACCAACCGGGACTAAATCCCTCTGTAGTCCCGGGCCAAAATTTATCTGTGACTAAAGCCAAATTTGGCCATCGGACAAAAGGTCTGTTCTCTACTAGTGACCGACGCAAAGGTCATGAAAAAATAAAGCAAAGGTGGGGGCTACAAGGATTCAGACCTTGATGCATAGGGCGTCAGATCATGTCACTACAGTCCAACGGTGCAAACCCTAGCCGAGCACAGTGTCGGACCCGCAGTCGAGCAAGTGTCAGACCATATGGTCCCACTACAAAAATCTGCGAGAGTTCGACCAAGCTTCAGACTTCAACAATGAAAGCATCGGACCATTAAATGTCAGCGTCCAACGGTAATCAAAGAGGTTCTAGAGAGGGAGAAAAACATTAGACCGAGTCCGAGTGGGGGTCATCAGACCAGTCCGACGGTGGTGGCCCACATAGCAGTGACTCAACGACAACAACAGTCGGCTGCAACGACTACTGACATAGAGTCGTCGCAGAGGCATCAGACCATACAGAAATGGTTTGACAATCTTGAGCCAGGGTTCGATGGTTGGCAATTTTGCGTACCAAGGGGGCAACGACTCTATTTTCTTGGGGGCCTATGTATACCCCCCCCCCCAAGGTCGACCAAATTGGTGGAGTTATAGCTCAAGGAAGACTTGTGTGAATTGAGGTTTATATCTAGTTGCTCTAGCCACCAAAGTGCTTATTAGAGAAATATTTAGTGATTAGCACAGGTGCTTTGTAAAGTGCTTAGGTTCGTTAGATCGCCGCTTTGTGCTTGCTCTAAGTGTTAAACCTAGTGTTTAGTGAGGTTTCAATACCTCTCGACCTCAGTGCTTGCGTGCACCTTTGATGCACATCAGAGGGACTTGTAGTATTGTGAAACCATACTAACCGCGTTTGTGGTGTGACCGTCACCGTGTTCCAGAGGGAATAAGGCTTGCGATGTTTCAGCCAGAAGATGGATAGTGGAGACGACGAGAATCGGTCCGGGAGAGGCTTGCTGGAAGGCACATCGAAGACCCACTTACACGTGAGGAAGGACCTATGTTATCCACAAAGTTACGTGACTAGGAGCTTGATCCTTACGAGGGATTTCTTGCGGGGGCTCCAACGAGGACTAGGGAGAAGCTTGTGTGTTTCTTGATACCTCAGTAAAAATACTGGAGTCGTCGAGGGGAGATTGTGTCTCGACCTCTCTTTAGCTTCCATATTTTTATTGCTACCTTTGGTGGTGTTGCGAACACAAGGTGGATATGTGCCCTTGTAGTTTATCCTTGTGATGAGTGATTGATCAACAGGTTCACGAGTTGGCGTGAGTGTGCAACATGTCTTTTGGCAGTGTTGGTGTGCAGGTGTGGAGCTCGGAGGCAATGGCCGATGGCGAGGTGAAGCTCAAGTTCAGATGTGTCGTGCCGATGTACCAGGAGTGGCGAAGGGCGGACGTGAGTCTTGGACTGACGGACGAGGAGGCCAGAGGACCAGTTGCGGTAGCTGGCACTTAGTGGAATAAGCAAGAGTACATAGAGATGTCGGCGACATCGGTCGAGTCAAGACGGAAGACGATGGCGACGTGACACCTGGCGAAGGCCGGACACGGAATTGCATGAGAGATGCAAGTGTTATCGGTCGAGTCAGGGAGGAAGACGAATGCGTCGTGCTTAGTGGAGGCTAGACATGCGTTGACATTGATGTCGGACGCTTACAGGGATAGAGTATGTTTGTGTACATCTGTTTATTGAGGTGAGTGCTATAGGTTGAGGTATGCGTTTGTACCTGTGTAATTCGTAAAAAGAAAAGAAAACGTTGGTACCAAAATTATTGTAATACACGCCACGGCAGTAGCCGGTGAACGAAGATGTGGCTGGCTGGCAGCCCTCAGAGAATACAGTAAAAACGATCGAATAGAAGGAATGGCAAGGGGGTCAGCAGGCAGCAGGGAGGAAGCCCAGGAATGAGGCCGCGTGGGTCAGTGACGGCGGCTCTTCATTCTCCGACGCTATAAAAAGTGTCATGTGCTTCCCTCTCACACCTAAATTCTCTGCTGTCAGGTCATCTAAAACACGCACCGTACCGCGTCGGCTCGGCCTCTTTCTTTGTTTTGTTAGCAGCACTTCAGAATGAGAAAGAGGTCGGAGCAGGAGCGCTGCGCTGCCAGCCAGGACCCTGTAAAGCGCCCGGCGGAGTAACTGCCGTGCTCCCCCTCTCCTCTGTGGCTCGTGTGTGAGCTCTGCAGTTCCGGCGCTGCTCTTCCCGCGCAGCGCCGCCTGGGCCTGGACCTGCTTGCCCGCCGCCTGCCTGCCTGCAAGAAAGTTTCCGGGGCGTGCCTTTTTTTTCCAAATCCACGCTTCCGCAGTGCAGTAAATCTCGCCGGCGCGTTGCGCAGCAGTCGCCAGCCAACGTCCCTCTCCCTCCCGCTCCCGCTATTAACTTCCCCAGCTCCGCTCCGCGACAGGCAGGGCGCGTCGTTCCGCTTCCCGGCCTCTCGATCTGCTCCTTGTGTTTTCTGTCGCGACTGATCCGCAGTACGATCAGTACGCGGCTAGCTGGGGAGGATGGTGCCGGGCGAGCAGGCGGAGGACGCCATCGTCGTGGCGGACGTCGCCAACGGCAAGGACGGGGGTGTGCGCGCCATGGGCGTCGTCGGGGCCGGCGGCGACGACGCTGAGCAGCAGCAGCACGACGGCAACAAGTTCACCATGAAGAGCCTGCTCTGGCACGGCGGCTCCGTCTGGGACGCCTGGTTCAGCTGCGCCTCCAACCAGGTACGTACGCACGCACGCACGCACGCTGCGGCTGACCGGTTTTGCCACCAAGACGACGACGTTGCATGCCCACGCGGTTCGGTGATGTGTTGTTGGCGTTCGTCGTTCCCTTTCCCTCGCAGGTGGCGCAGGTGCTGCTGACGCTGCCGTACTCGTTCTCGCAGCTGGGCATGGTCTCCGGCGTGCTGCTGCAGGTCTTCTACGGCCTCATGGGCAGCTGGACCGCCTACCTCATCAGCGTCCTCTACGTCGAGTACCGCGCCCGCAAGGAGAAGGAAGGCGTCAGCTTCAAGAACCATGTCATCCAGGTCGGTCCTCTCGGCTCTCGGTCTCCGTCTCCGTCTCCCTTCCTTCCCGCCGCCCGACCAGGCGCCCAGACCACGCGCCCGCCGCACTCCACTCGCTCGCCCGTCTCCGCAACCGTTTCAGACTTTCAGTTTCGTCTCGCCGGTTTCTCCGGCACATGGTTTCCGTGCCTTCTTCGTGAGTGAGTCCATCGCCTCGCCTGCCTGCTGCTTTTGCGCGGGTGGGGTGGGGGGAATTGGATCCGCTGGCCAGGCCATGGTCGGTCACGCTCACGCCGTGCGATCGATCGATGATGTGCCGTGGAATTTTCGGGCAGAGAGTGATGAGCAGTGTTGCTTGTCCAGCGGAAAGGCGCTTTGCCACGCAGTGCGGGCGGCGGACCCCGCGCGCCAATCCATTTTTGTTTTCCTCTGATGAAGTCTGTTGAACGATAAGCAAAACGACAACAACGCCATCGGCATGCACCTGTTGACATACGAGTACTCCAGTAGTTCAGTACACGCATCCAAGTATCCATCCAACTGAACAAATAACTGATTTATTTATTAGTAATTTCCCTCCCTGCCGTTGACCAGTGGTTCGAAGTTCTGGACGGGCTCCTTGGCCCGTACTGGAAGGCCGCGGGGCTCGCGTTCAACTGCACGTTCCTGCTCTTCGGCACGGTCATCCAGCTGATCGCCTGCGCAAGGTCAGCCAGATTTCTTGCTTTGCTTCTCCCATCGATCTCTGTCAATATTTATAGTATATATAGCACACTAGTTAGTGCACATGCAAACGTGTCTCTGACGGACGGGGACGGATGAAAAAAACCGAACCGGTTGGAACGAACTCATGGCACCTGGCACGCATGCCGCAGCAACATCTACTACATCAACGACCGGCTGGACAAGCGGACGTGGACGTACATCTTCGGCGCGTGCTGCGCCACCACCGTCTTCATCCCCTCCTTCCACAACTACCGCGTCTGGTCCTTCCTCGGCCTCGCCATGACCACCTACACCGCCTGGTACCTCACCATCGCCGCCGCAGTCCACGGCCAGGTGAGCTAACAGTGGTGGCCCAAGCATCATCCACCGATCCCCGTCGCCGCCGCTCGTTCATGGCGCCAAGCCAATCATTCGCTCGATCGACGATCCGGTTTGCCAGCACGGCCGTGATGAGCTAACAGTGACTTGTCCTCCGCGTGTCGGCGCGCCGGACGCCGGACGTACAGGTCGACGGCGTCACCCACTCGGGCCCCAACAAGCTCGTGCCCTACTTCACCGGCGCCACCAACATCCTCTACACTTTCGGTGGCCACGCGATCACTGTGTGAGTACTCAAACGAAAACGACTTTATTCTGATTTCTCACAAGCATCGTATAGCAATTCCGTATATTTATATAACCGTACTACCAACGAGTTTCATTAACGATCAATGACAATTGGACCCAATATCTATCATTCCAAGCCAGAAATTTTGGAAAGCAGTGTATTTTCTAGTGCAGGGATGATAGTCAATAGGAAATAAAGAAAACATTCTTGTAGATGAATCAAAGCAGAGTCCCAAGTAGGGGTAGTAGAAAAAGATCCACGGTTGGTGGAAGGCACCTTTATTATCTTCAAACAATTGGCCGCCAGAGTGCCAGACAGAAAGTCAGAAATGCAGCATACCCACTAAGCTCTTGTGATCAACCCCTACATTCCCCTATATGTCCAAGGTCTAGTACAGTGCTAAGTAACCATCCACCATGCATTTCAATATCCCTAGCTAGTGAACAATCCTTTATTCCCTTTGCTCATTACGCGCGCTTAGAATAACACCTGCTATATGACTATGATGACCTTTGCGGCGTGATGATTATTACAGCAAAAAATTGATAGATGATCTGCGTTTACACACACGCCGCTGTTGATGATCGAATTGTCCGGTTGTTATCGAGTCCTTTTACCTTAAAAATCCAGCTGCTTTCTGTAGTGGTAAGCAACTGTTATTTCCAGAAGCTGGGCGATGTGGACTGGTTTGAATTCAGATAGTGCGGAGTTCACATCAGCTGAACTAATTCCGCCCTGCTGTCCCTCATGCGAGGGTGATAAGGTCTGTATCGGATTGCGACAATACAGTACCTCATGATCGATTCTGATCTATCCTTTATTTATTGGTGATAACCTTTGGTTAGTGGAGAGGGAAGTTTCAATGGTCTACTCTGGCAATTTAACCCCAAACTTGGAATGTGAATGAAGCAATAATTCTGTAGATGACCCTGTCTGTGTGTGACCATCCTTTAATTTGCCTGAAGCAATTCCATTCCATCAGGCGGCCATATATATGATTAATCTGTCTTTGCTTTCAGAGTGACATGACAGTTTCCATTGGTGTAGTATGACAGCATAGCATCACACCTGTGTGAATGTTACGTGCTTAGTTTAGTCGATAATTGCTTCATTTGGCCATATTTGTCGGCCCCCCACTGCTAATTTGACTGGAGGCGCTCGTATCGTATCCACATCCAGCTAGCTCAATGATGTTGTTATAGTTGGAGAGATTCTTCATGTCTCGTTCTTTCAAAATATACTGACTAGGAGAAGCACTACTTACCCTTTTTCCCAACTTGATGGCTTATCGTTCAATCAACATAAAAGTTCACACTAAATTATTTGCACGCATGTGTGGAAAAGGGCGTCTAGTACATACGTTAATTCCAAGTACCGATTCTCACTTTATATATATAAGTTACCAGATCATTTTCTGATATCTTTGTATAATGAATGAATCAAGTACTTCTTGCGGCTTTAGAAAACTGTTTATGATTCCCACAGAGCAAAGAGCATGCATCATGTTGCTCTCTGATATGATGCGGATGTAAAGAATTTCTTTCTTTCTTTCTTATCAATTATCATCATGATTATTATTTTGGGGCCGCCACCGCCACCCGCCACGCAGGGAGATCATGCACGCGATGTGGAAGCCTCGCAAGTTCAAGTACATCTACCTGGTGGCGACGCTGTACGTGTTCACGCTGACGCTGCCGTCGGCGGCGGCCATGTACTGGGCGTTCGGCGACCAGCTGCTGACGCACTCCAACGCCTTGTCGCTGCTGCCGAGGACACGGTGGCGCGACGCGGCGGTGGTGCTGATGCTGATCCACCAGTTCATCACGTTCGGGTTCGCGTGCACCCCGCTCTACTTCGTGTGGGAGAAGGCGGTGGGCATGCACGAGGCCCGCAGCGTCTTCCTCCGCGCGCTGGTGCGCCTCCCCGTCGTCGTCCCCGTCTGGTTCCTCGCCATCATCTTCCCCTTCTTCGGGCCCATCAACTCCGCCGTCGGCGCGCTCCTCGTCAGCTTCACCGTCTACGTCATCCCCGCCCTCGCCCACATGCTCACGTACCGCTCGCCGTCCGCCAGATTGGTAAGCTAGCGTGTGTGCCCGTGCCGTGTGCCATAATGCTCCTGTCAAGGCATGCGGCTGAGCTGGCGTGCGCGCCATGCTGCCATGCAAACATGACGCACAGGGCCGCTGGCTGACGTACGCCGAGGACGCGCTCCCGATACGCTGCCAGCCCGGTGCGCTCTCAGCTCGCGCCTGTGGAATCGACAGGCACAGCACACGTTCCGCACGCCGGACGGCGACGGCGCGGCCACGCGCGCGGGCCGGCGCTGGTCTGCTCGGCAGGGATGGATCGCGACAGGAAGTCACTGGGGGCGGCTTGGCCGCCGCACGGGTGGGGCGTTGCTGTCCTCCCTGCTTTCGCGTGGCCGGGAACCTTATCTCGGCTCGCCGAAAGGAGCGTGCAATTGGCAAACTTAACCCATCACTAGCAGACACAGTGCGCACGCGCGCGCACGCGAAGCGCGATGATAGATGTCCTACACTACAGTCCCGCCGCGTCGATCTTCCTGGTGTCTATATATGGCTAATAATTCGTCGTTTTTGCCGGACGTGGTTGCTAACTTTTCATCGCTTCTTGGATGCAGAATGCAGCGGAGAAGCCGCCGTCGTTTTTGCCGAGCTGGTCGGGGATGTTCGTGTTGAACGCGTTCGTGGTGGCGTGGGTGCTGGTGGTCGGCTTCGGCCTCGGCGGCTGGGCCAGCGTGACCAACTTCGTCAAGCAGATCGACACGTTCGGGCTCTTCGCCAAGTGCTACCAGTGCCCGACGAAGCCGCACGCCGGGGCGCCGTTGCCGGCGCCGCCGCACCACTGAACGGAAGCAGCGAGCGAGCTAGTACGTGCCAAAGGCTAACGACCGTCAACAGGGTTACAGAGGGACATTCCCGGGCGGTGCAATGCGAGCCTCTGGGCTCGCTGCTGGTTTCCGGCCATCCTCTTGTTATATGCAGCCTTTCTAGGAGTGTACAACGTAGTGGAGCAGCTTGTGAGTTCACTGGCCCGATACAGATGCATGCCTGGACTTGCATTTGTCGCGTGGCTTTGGCTTTGATACATTAGTGTGTGTCATCAGTGTCGCTTTCCTTTGTGTTGGTTGTTTTGTTTGCACATGGTTGTTTTAGGTTGTTCACTTGTTCGGTTCGTGGCACGTGTGCCATCTAGTACAAGACGGCCATACACAGTGTTGTCGATTCTTAGCTTTTGCTTGGCTGATCGATCTAGATGACTTGATCCATGGTGTTTCAAAGAAAAACGAGGCAGTTCAGCTCCGGTAGCGGTAGTTATTGATCCACCGGTTTCAACCGAAGTGAGTCCATCATACAGTGCAGAAGCTATTCATGATTCTAATTAATCTAGAGCATCTCCAACAACTCCCTAAATCAACTTGGTATTCTTATAAATTTGGTAAAAACTCAAAAAACTCTCTCCAACAACTCCCTAAACTAACTTGGTATTTTTTCCAACTTGGTACCCTTCGCGCGCGCAATTTCCCGCACTACGGAACCGGCGCGTACCCCCCCCCCCCCCCCCCCGCGCGCGCGCCTACACCTCCCCTCCCCTCAAGTTACTCTTTTTTTATTCTTTTTACCAGAAAAATTTATACCCGTATCTATGACTAGCGGACCCGGCTCTTCGTTCGATCGTTTTGGCAAGTGTGTTTTAGGGAGTTGTTGGAGAGAAGTCTTTTTTTCAATTGACAAATAAATTAGCAACTTGCTAAAACTCAAGATTTAACAAGTAAATTATACCAAGTTGTTGGAACTTTGGATCCACTTTTGCTTGGTTAATCGATCTTATTAACTTGATCCATGGTGTTTCAAAGATATACGCAATTCAACTAGTGTAGCAAGCAGAGAGGTTATGGGTTTCGGGTGCTATCGAGATGCTAAGTTTCAATAGTGGTACCACATAATCACACATATATCATGAATAATGAGTATAGATAAAAATTTAACTATACTTAATAACATATGTTTCACGTACTTAAATTAATAAAACAAACATAGTGTTTCACACATTATGCACAAAATCAGATTTTTTTTTAAAAAAAAAAGGACTATGAAAGCTATAAAATAGTCAAGCTCTAACCATATGTGTACGTTATCTTGGATGAGGTCAGTGTGGGATATAGGGTTATTTGTTGCGTACTATAATACAATATCGCGTCTATTACAAAAAAATTGCATAGTGCTATCACCAGTACAGAACGATACTATACAGGTGGTTCGAGACGTATTTCTACTGGCGTTTTTACTGGCGTTTTTATGAACCGCCTGTGCTGGGGGCCAGTAGAAATAGAACCATAGCACAGGCGGTTGCCTATGAACCGCCTGTGGAATGGATTTTCACAGGCGGTTGTAGCGAACCGCCTATGAAAATGAGCATTTCCACAGACGGTTTGCTATGTCAACCGCCTGTAAAAAAAATTTAAAAAAAAACAAAAACAAATAGGGAAAAAATATTTTCAACCGCCTATTTGTACAAAAAAAACCAAAAAACCGCGGTTGACTTAGCGAAATCCATTTCTACGGGCGGTCCGTTAAGACAACCGCCTGTAGAAATGTCTTATTTCTACAGGCGGTTGTCTTAACAAGCCGCCTGTAGAAATCCATTTCTACAGGAGGTTCTAGACTTAAGGTCCACCGGTTCATTTCTACAGGCGCATGGTAACTCAAACCGCCAGTAAAAAAAATAAGGCGCTAGGAAAAATGATATTTCTACTAGTGTATAGCGGTCCGCTATTGAAGGACCGAGAATGCAATAGCAAGGCAACCAGAGGGGGTGAATGGGAGCTCAAAAATTTCTCTCGAAACTTCGGCCTTTGTCCCACAAATCAACCCCCAAAAGCTTCGACCGAAACCGTGATGCCCACGACCCTTGGAAGAGGGTGGATGATCCCTAGGATCACAGCGAGGCACCACAAAGCGATAGCAAGTCAAACGCCAAAAACATCGGCACAAGTTCGACCCCTAAAAACCAAGTCCCGAACGTAGATTGAATGCTACGTCGAGAAATCCCCAAATACCGATGCTAACAAGTAGCAAAGATACCTAGAGAGGTTCCTAGGTCAACTCTAGGGTCAAACTAGAAGTCCGAAAACCAAGCGAAGAAGCTGGGAGAGCAAACGCACTAAAGCTCAGCCTACAGCCGATTCCCGGACTGTCCGGACTCCCAGTCCCGGACTGTCTGCGCCAGGGGCGGACTGTCCGCTAAGCCCTGGCGGACTGTCCGCCGGCCAAGTAGCAAAAACTGCAAGTCTGCTGAACACTTCTGCTCGACTCCCGGACTGTCCGCGAGTCTCAACGGCGGACTGTCCGCCGGTCAAAAGTCAGCAAAGCAGCCGAAGAACACAGCCACTGATCTGGCTTGCCCCCGACGCGCGGACTATCCGCCGGTCAAACCACGGACTGTCCGCGACCACCCAGAGTGGGCGATTTCGGTCGCCCTCCTCACACAATCTTCCAAATCCGAATCAAATCACAACCCCACGTTCCCAAACTTGGAGAAGATGATCACGAGGTAGTTAGGAGACTATCCCCAAGAAATCATCCGCTCAAATCAACTCAATCATCGGGAAATCAAAAGGGAAGGAGTATGAACGAAAAAGCACCACGAAAACGAAATCAACCCGATCTACTTGTTCGTGAGGAGTTAGATGAATTCCTGAAAGGTCTGAATGGCTAGAGGGGGGGTGAATAGCCTATTTAAAATTCTAGAATCCTAAAACTCAAAGCTCAAAACGAGTATCAGATTGCACAGTCGGTACTACCGACTATAGGGGTCGGTACTACCGAGGTCGGTACTACCGGCTCTACAGGTCGGTACTACCGACACCCTAAAACTGCTACGAAATCGAGATAGAGGAGATGCAAAAGTGAATCTAGCACATACCAATGTTTCCCTAGAAGATGTGGATGAAGTTTATACCTTGTCCAAGTAGTGGCTCCTCCCAAAAGAGTAGATCGAGCCTTCCCACACCTAGAATGTGAAAGGAGGGAGGAAGAACACGAAGAACACGAGAGCAAACGAAATCTCCAAAGATGCGAAATCAACAAGCACACGAGACACAAGATTTAACCCGAGGTTCGGCCACTTCACTAAGAAGCACCTAAGTCCCCGTTGTTGAGATGACCACGAAGGTCGGAGTCTCTTTCACCTCCTTGCCTCACTCAATCAACCACAAAGGCTAATTGAGTTTCTTCACTAAGAATCAGGGGGTAATACAAACACTTCGGAGTGCCCTCACAAATGAGTCAATCACGGGCAACAACCGAAGAACACCTAACCGGCTAGAGTTCCAAGAACTCAAGAGTAAAGAACACAAATCAAGCCGGAGAGATGTTGGATCCAAGTGCTCAAGATGTAGATCGATGCTTCTCACTCTCTAATCTCACTTCCCTAGCTCAAAGCTTGCAAGAGATTCACTCTAGAATCAAAGGGGGAGAGAGAGGAGATTAGTCAACACTTGGGAGCTCTCTTTCTTGTGTTTTGGGCGCAAGGAATGAGAGAGGTGACCGTTAGAAGCCGGCCAAGCGGCTACTTAAACAAGTCAACTGCGCCACGGTCGGTAGTACCGACCCCAAAGGTCGGTAGTACCGGCCTTATGGCGGTACTACCTCTAGGCAAAAACTCCTCCGAACAGAGAGTTTGCGCGCTGCCTACAGAGGGGTCGATAGTAGGGTTGGTACTACCGGCCTTATGGCGGTACTACCTCTAGGCCAAAACTAGATCTACACAGAGAGCCTGAAAAACGACTTCGATCGCCGGTACTACTGACCGAGGGTCGGTACTACCGAGGGTCGGTAGTACCGGCCCTATGGCGGTACTACCTCTAGGCCAAAAATGGCCCAACACAGAGAGCATGCGATCTGTTCGCGGAGGGGTCGGTACTACCGGCCCTATGGCGGTACTACCTCTAGGCCAAAAATGGCCTCCGCGCTAAAACGGCCATAACTTTTAGCTCCGAACTCCGATTTCGATGATCTTGGACATTTTGGAAAGCTTATTCAGAGGGCTACACAACCCACATGAATACAAGATCCAAAGCACAAAGGATTAGTATAGAATTCCAATCCAAGACCGATCATAGAGTTTGGAACACACCAAAAAGCCCCCTTTTCTTCTCCGAGTTGATTTACTTCAACTCCAACACCTTCTCCTTTGCAAATGTGCCAACACCACCAAGTGTATACCACCTTGTGCATGTGTGTTAGCATTTTCACAAACATTTTTCAAAGGATTTTCACTTTCACTCACCACGCCACTCGATCCTAGCAACAACGCAAAGTTAGATCGCTCAAGTGGCACTAGATGTTAGACGTCATGAGCACTTTTCGCCACATCTAGCTAGCCTAATTTATATCCCTCTTGATAGTCTGGCTTGCCTATACTCAAGATCAAAAGAAAGAAATAATCTACCACTTGAGCAAGGCATCTTTTCTCTTTTTCATTTCACCAATGGTAGAGCACTTGATCACATGAGTGCTTGTGGCCGTCACCATCCTCCATGGTTGCCACCTTGCTAGCTCCACCAATGGCTTGGTCATAATCCTTTTCAATTAGCTACACACATGCTTCATAAAAGGATTAGACCAAAATAGGTTTCATCAATTAACCAAAACCAAACTAGGGCTTTCAATCTCCCCCTTTTTGGTAATTGATGACAACCTATACAAAGATATGTAATTTAAATTTGAGTAACCACATTGATAGTATTAGCTCCCCCTACATATGTGCTATAGAGTTTGGTTCTAAAATTGGCACATATGTATGGATATGAAATATGGGTGAGCAACACTATCAATGATGATGCTAAGGCATAAGAATGGACCTTTGAAGTGTGATACCAATCGAAGTGCACATGTTATACCATCCTTAGCATCATTATTCACTAGACATACATCACAACTCAAGAACCCCATGAGATCAACATTTATAATAAGATTCTTGAGCAACTTGAAATAACAATATGTCTAGTTGCAATCCTGTACATGCTAATTAAACAATTCATCAATCAAGTCTTATCACTAGCATTCATCACATAAGTATGAATATCAATATAAGTAGCTTATGCAATGCAACAAACATATGAATATGCACATTTCAAATGCAACATACATGTTTATGAGCTTGCTCCCCCTATTTGTATGCTCAAATTTTAAGTGTTATGAACATTTCAAATGCAACATACATGTTTATGAGCTTGCTCCCCCTATTTGTATGCTCAAATTTTAAGTGTTCAAGTCTTTGTTACTCCCCCTTCCACTAGCATATATCTTTTGTAGCACTTTCTTTCTCCCCCTTTGTCAACAATTATCATAAAGGTGGAACAAAATTTTAAAGGAAGGAGGCAACTATTAGCATGAGATACATGTGAGGAGATTGAACTAAGTCAAGTTGTGGCTTATTCTAGCTTATGAACATAAGGTATTTAACACGGTTTGCTCTAGAGTAAGCTTCTTCATACATCTTACAATGGTTATCTTACTCACGTTGGTTAAACACATTTTGCTCACTTACTAGATCAAACACTAGAGTTACAAGCTCACAAACAAGTTATATGCTACCACTAGATCAAGTCAAACATAGAAGCAATAGTGGTACCATATATACTTCAAAGTCATTTGAGTTACCATGAATGAACCTAGATAAGCAATGTGATGGCTATATGAACTACAACACAACCTAATAAGAATGAATGCACATGCCAAACAATTTCACCTTTGCTTTGTCGGAGGAGAGGCATGTCATATGTGGAGGTGCATTCAACTCATGTTGGAGAAGTCTAGGATATTCAATTCATTCCTTAGATTGCAAAACCTTCTCTCATCTAGTGGCTTGGTGAAGATATCGACAAGTTGATCATCGGTGCCCACACTTTCAATAGATATGTCTTTCTTTGCTTGATGATCTCTAATGAAGTGATGCCTTATGTCAATGTGCTTTGTTCTTGAATGTTGAACCGGGTTGGTGGCTATTTTGACGGCGCTCTCATTATCACATAGCAATGGAACTTGTCCAAACTTGATTCCATAATCTTGCAATGTAGCTTTCATCCATAACAATTGTGCACAACAACTACCTGCGGATATGTATTCGGCTTCGGCGGTAGAGAGTGCAACACTATTTTGCTTCTTTGATGACCATGAGACAAGTGATCTTCCAAGCAATTGACAAGTGCCTGATGTGCTCTTCCTATCCACCTTGCATCCCGCATAGTCGGAATCCGAGTATCCAATTAATTCAAATTGAGAGCCCTTGGGATACCATAGTCCAACATTTGGAGTGTGCTTCAAATATCTCAATATTCTTTTGGTTGCCTTCAAATGACTTTCCCTTGGAGAAGCTTGGAACCTTGCACACATGCACACACTAAACATAACATCCGGTCATGATGCGGTCACATAAAGTAAGCTTCCAATCATTGATCGATATAACTTTTGATCTACCATGTCACCACTAGAGTCACTATCTGTCACACCCTGAAATTTGTGTTTCTTGAATTAGAATTAAAATGATTTATTTGTGAATTTCTGTGCTCATAAAATGTAGGTAAATAAAATTTTTCTCTAAATTAAAATTTGTCCTAGGGTTTAGAAACATGTTTGTGCATTCATGTTGATGCATTTGAGTTTTTGCGATGTGTGGTTTTAACTTAAATTTATTTTGAACTCAAAATGGTTTTAAAAACAATTTAAAGAAAAACGAATTTCATGGAAAAGAGTTTGAAAATAAAGACTTTTTTCAAAAGTTTGGAAAAGTTTAAGTTTCAAAAACTTGTTCTCCTAAGATTCAAATTCAAAAGTTCAAAAGATTTCAAACTGGTTTTGAATTTGTTTTGAGAAATGTATTGAAATCCCTTTGAAGAGTGCAAAACAAAAATAAAAAGACTTTTCCTTACTCCTCCCTCCCCTCTTTGGTTTTCGGCCCGAAATGGCCTGGTCGGCCTGGTCCCCTTCTCCCTCGCCACTAGCCGAAGGCCACTTCCCGTCGGCCTGCCTCCCTCCTCTTTCTTTCAGCCCAGCACCCTCCGGCCTGCTCTCCCTCCCGCCTTGGGCCGCGACCGCTCAGGCCCATGCCGAAGCCCGCGCGGACTCCTCCCTTCCCTCCCTCTCTGTCTGACCACCGGGACCCGCACCCCCTCTCAATGACAGGTGGGTCCACCTTGTTAGCAGTTCTTTCTCCTACCTTGCGACGTCCAGGAACTGGACTCTGTCCCGTCGGGAGTCCGTGGCACGCACGCCTCGCCCTTGCCCTCCCCATACCGAGTCCGCTCTAAATAAGTTTCCCTACGTCCGCCGCCTCACCTCCACCTGAAAACCCGACCTCCCATGCCCTATTTCGCCCAAACCGCGAGCTCCGCATCCACCGAAGATCCCGCCACCGTTGCCTTCGCCCTCCGCCGTGTTTTGGCCGTGGTAAGCAGCACTCAGAGCTCCGGCTCAAGCTACTGAAGCACCTAGACCTCTTTTCCCCTTGTTTTGCCCTCTGTACGACGCTCTATTTCTCGCCGTTGTTCACATAGAGCCGCTGCCGCCTCGCCGTGTTCCACGCCGTCCAGGAACCCCCTCCAGCCACATCTTTACCTCTGGTGAATCCGCGTTGAGCTTCTGATCCCTCCCGTGTTTTCCCCGTGCCTAGCCGAGCACCCCAGCCCTAGGTTGGCTTCACGCCGCCGCTGCTCGCCCATGGCGCCGCCATAGCCGCTGTCTCCTCCTTCCCCTCCGGTTGCCAGCGCCGCCTCCCCTCCCGATCTAATCCTCGCCCTCCATCTCAGATCCAGCGGCCGGAATAGATCCATACCCCTTCGCCGATCATCTTTGCAAAAACGCCCTTACAATTTCTTGAGCCTCAACCCGCGCTCCACCTTGCACTGTGCGATGAGCCTGTGAAAACTTCCTTCAAAGCCCCTGCCTTTTCTCTTAAACGAGGTGCAGTCCATCCGAATTTCAATTTCGTTTTATTTATTTAAATCTGCAAATTCGAAGTTTGAGTTATTTACAGTTTTGCCACCAGATTCAAAAGCCCATATCTTCTTTGTTTTAACTCCGTTTTGACCCGTTGAACTTGCGTTAGGTTCGTTTCGAAAAGTTCTTTCTAATCATATAACTTTCACTACTGTTTTCTATAATTAAAATTTGAGTTAAATCTAATCTAGTAATTAGTGTCTTTAATCTTGTTTAGTTCATATCTTTTCCGTTATAGCTCCGATTAGCGTGATCCTCGCGTCTGTGTGTTCGTAGCGAATTGTAGATCAGTTTTCAAAACTCTTTATTTATTTATTGATTGGTGTACTGTTCTAATCATAGGCTATGTTTGCTTTGCATGGCTACCTTTGGATGCATGTGTGGTGTTCTGTGATCGTATGTCTAGTCGGTGAATTATACGTTGGTGATCAAGAAGAAGTTCGTGATCAAGAGATCGTGATCAAGAGTCAACCTTTGAAAGTCTACGAGTCAACAGAAGAAGGATCTTAAGTTTAAGGCAAGTATAGCATGGGACCATCCTTGTTACCTATTCACCGTAATCACCATAATTTTCATATTGCATGTGTCTACCTTGGTGCCTATATAGACTTATCCTAGATGTTTGATCTTATGCCTTGATAACCATGGGTATGCATTGGATAGCTTGATGCTAGTGCTCAACTTAAACTATGATCATGTAAATTTGTTTTAATGATATATGAGATGAGATATGTTAAAATTTGGCTTTTATAGCAACATGGTTTAGGAACTACTATAAGGGATCACCCGGGACAACAGTGCAACCATGGGAGTTATATGGCTCTGACCTTAGCTCAGTATGAGGACCTTTTCTAGCTTGTTAGAGGACACCTGTATAGGCGCGTTGGGTCTTGCCGAGACGGGTATAGTGCGGCTTCTGTCCACGTGTGTATAGGCTGCGTGTTATTGTGCCACCTGGAAGGAGGGCTCTACATCCCCTTGCCTTAAGACCTAGCGGCCCTAACTTGTTAGACGAACCTTTGAAAGGCTGCGCAGTGAATCCAACCATGCACCTTGGCAGTGTGATATGGGACTAGCTATCCCTGGCAAACGGGAATCACTACTCATCGGGTAAAGTGTACAACCTCTGCAGAGTGTAAAACTGATATATCAGTCGTGCTCACGGTTACGAGCGGCCTGGAATTCTTATGGTATAGTTGTTGCTATAAATAATGGTAATGATGATGATATATTTATTTAATGGATACATGTTTACTTGATCATATGTTTAACTTGGGATGGTTACACTTTGATGCTACTTAATGCTAAAATTATGCCAACTAAAAGCTAATGCAGTTAAATCAGTGTCAGCCTTTTTGAGCCTCATGAACCCCATGTTATATTTGTTAAGTACGAGATGTACTTATGCTTGCTTTACTTTTCAATACCTTGGAAAAATTCTAGATGGGTACCAGACTACAAGAGTTGGAGAAGTTAGGCTTGTGATCAACCAGTCAGTTATCCCTATGAAGTTGGTGTCTCCATCTAAAGATCGGAGTGTCTTTCCGCTGTCTACTCTTTAAGGTTATGTTCTTTTGTTTTATATACGTTATATATGTGCATTGTCTTTCGATATTACCCTTTATTTGTAGCTATATGTGAGATTTGACTTCCTGGGCTCACATATGGTGTATACCTGGTTTTGTTCTTAAAACCGGGTGTGACACTATCCAAATGTCCATTTGTGCCCATTGGAGTGGTTGTTGCTTTAGCTTCATCTAACCCAAACTTCTTGAGCATGTCCTTGATGTACTTGCCTTGACTAACGAAAGTGCATTTCTTCATTTGCTTGATTTGTAGACCAAGGAAGTAACTAAGCTCTCCAATCATAGACATCTCAAATTCTTTAGCCATCATCTCCCCAAACTCTTCACAAAAGTCTTGGTTGGTTGATCCAAAGATAATGTCATCCACATAGATTTGCAACACAAACAAGCTACTTCCAATCTTCTTGGTGAAGAGAGTGGTGTCAACCTTTCCAATCTTGAACCCTTTTGCTAACAAGAAGTCCCTCAATCTTTCATACCAAGCTCTAGGTGCTTGCTTCAACCCATATAGTGCCTTCTTGAGCTTGTACACATGGTTGGGCTTCTTCAAGTCTTTGAAACCGAGAGGTTGCTCAACATACACTATCTCATTGATGAATCCATTGAGAAAAGCACTCTTCACATCCATTTGATAGAGCTTGATGTTGTGAGCACAAGCATATGCAAGTAGGATTCTAATGGCTTCCAATCTAGCAACCAGTGCATAGGTTTCTCCAAAGTCAATGTCTTCCATTTGAGTGTATCCTTGTGCAACCAATCTTGCTTTGTTCCTTACAACAATGCCATCTTCATCTTGCTTGTTCCGGAAGACCCATCTTGTACCAATAACATTTGTGTTCTTTGGTCTTTCCACTAACTCCCAAACATCATTGCGGGTGAAGTTGTTCAACTCTTCATGCATTGCATTCACCCAATCAACATCCATCAAAGCTTCATCAATCTTGGTTGGCTCAATAGATGATACAAATGAGTAGTGTTCACAAAATGAAGCCAATCTTGATCTTGTTTGCACACCTCTTCTTATATCACCAACAATTTGATCTAAAGGATGATCTCTTGCAATGTGTGTTGGTTGGAGCACTTGTTCCGGTTGAGCACTTGCACTTGCACTTGCATGAGAACCACTAGAGCTTGCAACATCATTGCCATGCATGGTTGGAGGAGAAAGCACTTGATCTTTGTCATCTTCTATGTCAATCACTTGCTTTGGCCTTATATCACCAATGTCCATGTTCTTCATAGCTTCCGCCAATTGTGTTCCTCTCACATCATCTAGATTGTCTTGTTCTTCATGGGAACCATTGGTTTCATCAAACTCAATATCATGGACTTCTTCAACTATTCTTGTTGTGTTGTTCCACACTCTATAGGCTTTGCTTGTAGTGGAGTAACCAAGAAGTGTCCCTTCATCACATTTCTTCTCAAACTTTCCAAGTCTTGTGCCCTTCTTCAATATGTAACATTTGCACCCAAAGACCCGAAAGTAAGCAATGTTGGGCTTTCTATCATTGAGGAGCTCATATGGTGTCTTCTTCAATAGAGGGTGACAATAGAGTCAGTTGCTATAGTAGCAAGCCGTATTGATTGCTTCGGCCCAAAAAGAATCACTCACATTGTATTCACTAAGCATAGATCTTGACATATCAATGAGTGTCCTATTCTTCCTTTCAACTATCTCATTGGATTGAGGTGTATACTTGGCCGAGAATTGATGTTTGATTCCAAACTCATCACATAACTCATCAACTCTTGTGTTTCTAAACTCACTTCCATTGTCACTTCTCACTTTCTTGATTCTTCTATCAAACTCATTTTGACTTCTCTTGACAAAGGTTTTGAATACCCCAAACACTTCACTTTTGTCAACAAGAAAGAAGACCCATGTGTATCTTGTATAGTCATCCACTATCACAAAGCCATACTTGTTTCCCCCAATACTTGCATATGTAGTTGGTCCAAACAAGTCCATGTGCAACAACTCAAGTGCATGTGTAGTGCTCATCATTCCTTTGTTAGGATGGGTGTTTCCAACTTGCTTTCCCATTTGGCATGCACTACATAGCTTGTCCTTTTCAAAGTGAACATCTTTTAGCCCTCTCACCATGTCATGCTTCACTAGCCTCTTTAGTTGCTTCATTCCAACATGTCCCAAGCGCCTATGCCATAACCAACCCATGCTTGATTTGGTGAATAAGCATGTTGCCAATTTAGCTTCACTAGCATCAAAGTCCACCAAATAGAGATTCTCATATCTAAATCCTTTGAAGATCACACCACTTCCATCAACACTCACAATCTCCACATCATCAACACCAAATATGCATTTGAATCCCAAATCACACAATTGTGCCACTGACAACAAGTTGAAGTTGAGAGATTCCACTAATAGCACATTGGAGATGCTCAAGTCATTTGATATTGCAATCTTGCCCAAGCCTTTGACCTTGCCTTTCTTGTTGTCACCAAATGTGATAGCATCCGCATGATCATCACCACTAGTGTTGATTGATTTGAACATTCTAAAATCTCCAGTCATGTGTTGAGTGCACTCACTATCAAGCACCCAATGCCTTCCTCTGGCTTTGTAATTAACCTACAAAAAGGATCAATTCTTTTTAGGTACCCAAATCTTTTTGGGTCCTCCAAGGTTAGTAACCAAGCTCTTGGGCACCCAAATTGCCTTCTTTGGGCCAACCATGGGTGCACCAATGTACTTAGCCTTCACACCATTAGTGCCCTTAGTAAGCATATAACAAGAATCAAAGCGAATAGATGTAACATGAGCATGCTTATTGTTTTTATTCTTGTTAAAGCAATGTTGCTCTATATGCCCGGATTGCTTGCAACTATTGCAAAACCGACTGTTGCTCTTCACAAAACAAGTCTTGTGAGGAACAAAAGCCGCCTTGCCCTTCTTGGGGATATAGCCAAGTCCCTCCTTGTTGAGTGGAGACCTTTGGCTACCCAAGCACTTAAGCAAGCGGGCATCTCCACCATAGGCATTGCCTAAGGCATGAGTGAGCTCATTAACCTTGTTCTTAAGGTTCTTGTTTTCTACTACTAATGATGAGTTACATGTAGTAGAAGTAGACATTTTAATTGAGCTAGATGATGATGATGCATTGATAGGAGCGACAATAATAGGAGTGTAAAAAGATTCATCAAGTATATCACAAGTTACTCCTACATTGCATGTCTCTACAACATCCTCAATCTTACTTTGATCAAGGAGGGAGGAGTGGGCTTTCTTAAGCCTAGTGTGAGCTTGATCAAGCTTCTCATGGGCTTCCTCTAGCCTCTCATGAGTAGACTTGAGCTCATCAAAGGATTGCTCAAGAGCCTTGTTGGCCTTGCGCAATTCTTTGCACTCCTTCCTCTTAGTCTCAATGTAAGAGTGAGCATCTCGTAGCATGCTTATGAGGTCCTCCTTTGAGTACTCCTCATCATCATCACTCTCACTCTCACTCTCATCGGATGATACCTTAGTGGCCTTGGCCATGAAGCATGTCGATGGAGCGTCGAAGATAGAAGGCTTGCTTGAGATAGCAAGACTAGCCATAGCCTTTTTCTTGGTGGTCTTCCTCTCATCATCACTAGAATCACCATCATCGCTTGAGGAAGCATCACTATCCCATGTCACAACATAGGATCCACCCTTCTTCTTTTCCTTCTTCTTCTCCTTCTTCTCCTTCTTGTTCTTCTTATGATCATCTTCATCATCACTAGATTGTGGACAATCTGCAATGAAGTGATCTTTGCTCTTGCATCGATAGCATCTTCTAGTTGAACTCTTGTATGAATCTCTTTTCTTTCTTGCCCCAAAGCTCTTCTTCTTCATGAACTTGCCAAACTTCTTGACAAAGAGAGCGAGGTCTTCATCATCTAATTCATTTCCGCTTGTGCTAGCTTCATCATCACTTTCTTCCTTCTTGGCTTTGCCCTTGCTCTTGTTCTTGCTCTTGGATGTTGACGCTTTGAATGCCACTGTCTTCTTCTTCTTCTCTTCCTCTTGGGCTCCCCCATCCCGTTCCACGCGGTATGTGACTTGAGTGACCACATCACCTAGTACTTGGTTTGGGGTTACCGTATCCAACCCTTCTCTCACAAGGATTGTCACCAAGGTATCAAACCTAGGTGGCAAGCATCTCAAGAACTTGTGAGAAAAGTCCTTGTCATTCACCTTCTCGCCAAACGCCTTTAAGTCATTGACAATGACTTGCAACCGGTGAAACATCTCCGATATGCTCTCATCATCTAGCATCTTGAAGGTGGCAAGCTTGTCCTTTAGAATGTATAGCTTGGCACTTTTCACGGCCTTGGTGCCCTCATAGGTCTCCTCTAATCGTTCCCATATCTCACTTGCACGCTCAAGATTCTTGATTTGCTCAAAGACTTTGATGTCGAAGGCTTCATAGAATAGGTTGATTGCCAAATCATTCAATTGAAGCTTCTCTTCTTCTCTTGGGGTAGGATCAGCGGAGTTAATCACTACAAAGTCGTGCTCGATTACTTCCCAAATCTTCCTATTCATGCCTCTAGTGAATGCGCACATCTTCCGCTTCCAACAATCGAAGTTGGTGCCGTCAAAATGTGGTGGCTTCCCCATATAGTTGATTTGAGCCATTGCAACACCGGAGGTTGTAAATCCTCAAACAAACGGTGACTTGGCTCCGATACCACTTGAAAGGTCCGAATGGCTAGAGGGGGGGTGAATAGCCTATTTAAAATTCTAGAATCCTAAAACTCAAAGCTCAAAACGAGTATCAGATTGCACAGTCGATACTACTGACTATAGGGGCCGGTACTACCGAGGTCGGTACTACCGGCTCTACAGGTCGGTACTACCGACACCCTAAAACTGCTACGAAATCGAGATAGAGGAGATGCAAAAGTGAATCTAGCACATACCAATGTTTCCCTAGAAGATGTGGATGAAGTTTATACCTTGTCCAAGTAGTGGCTCCTCCCAAAAGAGTAGATCGAGCCTTCCCACACCTAGAATGTGAAAGGAGGGAGGAAGAACACGAAGAACACGAGAGCAAATGAAATCTCCAAAGATGCGAAATCAACAAGCACACGAGACACAAGATTTAACCCGAGGTTCGACCACTTCACTAAGAAGCACCTACGTCCCCGTTGTTGAGGTGACCACGAAGGTCGAAGTCTCTTTCACCTCCTTGCCTCACTCAATCAACCACAAAGGCTAGTTGAGTTTCTTCACTAAGAATCAGGGGGTAATACAAACACTTCGGAGTGCCCTCACAAATGAGTCAATCACGGGCAACAATCGAAGAACACCTAACCGGCTAGAGTTCCAAGAACTCAAGAGTAAAGAACACAAATCAAGCCGGAGAGATGTTGGATCCAAGTGCTCAAGACGTAGATCGATGCTTCTCACTCTCTAATCTCACTTCCCTAGCTCAAAGCTTGCAAGAGATTCACTCTAGAATCAAAGGGGGAGAGAGAGAAGGTTAATCAACACTTGGGA
Organism: Coix lacryma-jobi var. lacryma-jobi; assembly: GCA_009763385.1. NCBI lineage: Eukaryota > Viridiplantae > Streptophyta > Magnoliopsida > Poales > Poaceae > Coix > Coix lacryma-jobi. The sequence goes on from CM019826.1 coordinate 22,403,679, forward strand.
GCTCTCTTTCTTGTGTTTTGGGCGCAAGGAATGGGAGAGGTGACCGTTAGAAGCTGGCCAAGCAGCTACTTAAACAAGTCAACTGCGCCACGGTCGGTAGTACCGACCCCAAAGGTCGGTAGTACCGAGGGTCGGTAGTACCGGCCTTATGGCGGTACTACCTCTAGGCAAAAACTCCTCCGAACAGAGAGTTTGCGCGCTGCCTACAGAGGGGTCGGTAGTAGGGTCGGTACTACCGGCCTTATGGCGGTACTACCTCTAGGCCATAACTAGATCTACACAGAGAGCCTGAAAAACGACTTCGATCACCGGTACTGCCGACTGAGGGTCGGTACTACCGAGGGTCGGTAGTACCGGCCCTATGGCGGTACTACCTCTAGGCCAAAAATGGCCCAACACAGAGAGCATGCGATCTGTTCATGGAGGGATCGGTAGTACCGGCCCTATGGCGGTACTACCTCTAGGCCAAAAATGGCCTCCGCGCTAAAACGGCCATAACTTTTAGCTCCGAACTCCGATTTCGATGATCTTGGACATTTTGGAAAGCTTATTCAGAGGGCTACACAACCCATATGAATACAAGATCCAAAGCACAAAGGATTAGTACAGAATTCCAATCTAAGACCGATCATAGAGTTCGGAACACACCGAAAAGCCCCCTTTTCTTCTCCGAGTTGATTTACTTCAACTCCAACACCTTCTCCTTTGCAAATGTGCCAACACCACCAAGTGTATACCACCTTGTGCATGTGTGTTAGCATTTTCACAAATATTTTTCAAAGGATTTTCACTTTCACTCACCACGTCACTCGATCCTAGCAACAACGCAAAGTTAGATCGCTCAAGTGGCACTAGATGTTAGACGTCATGAGCACTTTTCACCACATCTAGCTAGCCTAATTTATATCCCTCTTGATGGTACGGCTTGCCTATACTCAAGATCAAAAGAAAGAAATAATCTACCACTTGAGCAAGGCATCTTTTCTCTTCTTCATTTCACCAATGGTAGAGCACTTGATCACATGAGTGCTTGTGGCCGTCACCATCCTCCATGGTTGCCACCTTGCTAGCTCCACCAATGGCTTGGTCATAATCCTTTTCAATTAGCTACACACATGCTTCATAAAAGGATTAGACCAAAATAGGTTTCATCAATTAACCAAAATCAAACTAGGGCTTTCAATTCCTTCGGTGGAAATGATCTCCTCACTATAAAGAACAAGTTGATTCAAATGGATTTCGAAAAGACGCATTAGAGAGGGAGATCGAGTGACGAGAAAATCATGGAGAAACGAAGAACGCGAAGAACAAGAACAAAATGCGAATCAACACATCGATCTGCAACCATGTGGCTACCACACGCTACAACAGTGAGATTACGGTCTCACTTCCTCAAAATCTCCAGTACACAGAGGTATGGTTCTCTGCGGATCTCAGTTGCTACAGCAGGGGATTGGGAGAGCAGGAAAACCTAGAAGGCAAAGAGCAAAAATGACTGAGATAGGATGGGAGGTGGGTGTCTCCCTCTACTTATCCTAATTCTAATTCTCACTCTACCCCTAACTAATTACAGAGCGAACCAGCTAAACCCTAGGGTTATTCTGGACCAACTCATGGTAGGTGGTGATCCGACGGCCACGCCCGCACAACTGGTAGGTAGCGTTGCCTCGACGCAACCTCACCGATTTTCGCCACGTGCTGCCACCGCTCTGCTTGTCCTTTTCCCGGACTTCGCCCCCGGTTTTGTGGCCCAAACCGGGAAACCAGCCGTCCATCGCCTGAGTTTTGTGGCCCAAACTCAGAAACCCGCAGCACCCAGGTTTTGAGGCCCAAACCTGGAAACCGTCCTCAGCCCGAGTTTTGTGGCCCAAATTCGGAAACCATTAGTGCCCAGGTTTTGAGGCCCAAACCTGGAAACCATCCACTCGGTGGTTTTTCTGTGGCTCAACCACCAAACCGAGCCGTAGATGAGATGCACCGCCCGTGCACCCCGTCCACTGACACGTGTCCTCAGGTCCTTGACCCAAGCGACACCGTGCCCGCAAGTCTTCGCTCGTCGCTGTCCCAGGCTGTCAGCCACCACAGCTGATCCTCAGGCCACCGGTCCCTCAGTCCAAGCCTCACGTCCGCCCTTCGCCACTCTCGGTCCATCGGCACGACACGTCTCTACTTGACCTTCACCTTGCCTTCGATCACTGTATCCGTGCTCAACACCTGCACAACACAAGCCAAAGAACATGCGCATTATCCCAGTTGAAAATTACTCATCACTCAGAGACTCGGCATACACCCATGTATCTGCAATCTCCCCCTTGATGAGTGCATTGTCAACTACCAACGCAAATCATAATGGAATAGAGGAAGGAAGGAAGAAGAGGAGAGAACTCGACCAAATGACCCAAAAGCATAACAAAACCGAAGAAGGTCAAGTGGAAAGAGCAAAACAACTTGGTCCCCAAAGACATGGGCAATGGCTCGACGCAACCAAGCAAAGCAAAGCTAGCCCTCAAGAAGAGGTAGAACAGGCTCAACACCGCTAGCGAGAGAAACAGCTCGATACTAACTGAAAAATACCGACTGGAAAGCAGAAAAACTTGATACCAAATGAGAATCACACTTACAAGGCAGAACTGCTAGTCCCTCAAGATAGAGGCACAGAGGCTCAACACAACTAGTAGAAAAGCTCTGAACCAATTGAACAACAAAGCCAAATGCTAGTCCCTCAAGACAGAGGCACAGAGGCTCAACACAACTAGCAGAAAAGCTCCGAATCAATTGGAAGATCCAAAGTCCACAAAATCCGAGCCAGCTCAAACTCCCCCTCCAATAGTGCACACAACCAGGGAATCTCCCTTAGTTCAACTCGGAAATCACATGATTTGCAATATTTTCTCCCCCTTAGTTGAAAATGCACTATCAAGAATTTCCCCTCCAAATGCATATGAGTCAAAATGCAAGTTAGCAGCTTCAGAAATATAGTCGATAAAATGAGAAGAGGCTCAACAGAGTGCTGATCTGATGACTCATAAAAAGCACAGAATGCTAGCAAAGGCTCAAACTGATCACTAAATACAAAATATGAACACTTGAGCAAAGTGAGCAGTTTTTAGCCAAAAAGGTATTCACCATCAACATAGCACTAAACATGTATAGACAGGAAGTCAAACAAGTGCTAAACATGTATACAAAGTGAACTACCCCTAGCAAGGTTCAATCATCATGCTATAGAATGAAACATAGACTTGTGTATTCAAATTTTATCGGAGTTGCAGCGATTAAATGACACAAGTTCAAATTTCAGCATGTGATTGCGAGAGGTTGAAAACTTGTCATTGCCTAACTTTTCAACTGTGTGAAGCCTATGCAGAAGCAATCAGAAGCTGAAAGCAACAGTTTCGGTCATACATTACACAGCTCAAGTTTAACTCATAGTGCAATGAGAAACAGTCTCGATACTATGATGTGCTGACAAGCAATCCCATCTCGATCTTTCCAATTCACTTAACTTGGTTCAAATTTAAAACAGAATATGAACATACCAAGCAAGTGAATGACTCGAAACTAGAGACATAGCAACCTAGCATATATGAAAAGCAAAAGTGATTTCAACACATTCTACACATGCTAGTTGCATATCTCAATGGTGAACATTTTCAAGTTTTAAAGTCATTAAGCAGGTTCACCATTCATAAAATAGCTCAGCTCACAACATGTATCAGTGATCAGAAAGAGCATAAGCTACAAGCATCATTATAAAGCATCAGATCATACACTAAATAGAGCACAATCACATTCTAAAGATTATATACATGAAGCTCTGAAAGTAAATATGCAATATGAAATACAAAGATGCAATTGAAAAACACAAAGTCAGTTTATAATACAAGAGTCAAAATGTTTCCCCCATCTAAAAGGGGAAACACACACCAAGCTCACCTCTCAACCTAGCAAAAGTTGATTGGTCCAAAGGCTTGGTGAAAATATCTGCCAACTGATGATGAGTATCGACATGGCGAAGGTCGATATCACCCTTCTCATAGTGGTCTCGCAGAAAATGAAAGCGCACATCAATGTGTTTGGTCTTAGAGTGCAGCACAGGGTTCTTAGCAACGCTAATCGCACTCGTGCTGTCACAAAGCAAAGGAACACGAGTAAAGCTCAGACCAAAATCACGCAAATTGGCCATCATCCAGAGCAACTGGGAACAACAGCTAGCCACAGCAACATACTCAGCCTCCGTGGTAGACTGGGCGACACTAGACTGCTTGCGAGAAGACCACGAAACAAGAGAAGAACCAATAAACTGACAAGTCCCAGAAGTGGACTTGCGCTCAATTCGGCAACCAGCAAAATCGGCATCGGAATAACCGCAAAGGGAGAGGGTGGAGGAAGCAGAATACCAAATCCCAAATTCTAGAGTGAAGCATAAGTACCTCATAATGCGCTTGACCGCCTGACGGTGAGAGGTGCGCGGCGACGACTGAAATCACGTGCAAAGACACACCGCGAACTGAATGTCTGGGCGTGTCGCCGTCAGGTACAGCAGCGACCCGATCATACTCCGGTACTCCTTCTGGTCCACAGCTTCTCCATCCTTGTCCGCATCCAGGGCCGTCGTGGTCAACATGGGTGTTGGAAGAGGCTTGGCCTCACCCATATCGAATTTCTTCAAGATATCCTTGGTATACTTACCCTGGTGCACAAACGTTCCCTCTCGAGATTGCTTGATTTGCAACCCAAGGAAAAACGTCAACTCGCCCATCATGCTCATCTCAAACTCCCTGCTCATAGTGTCTACAAACTTGACAACCAAAGCGTGAGAAGAACCACCGAAAATGATATCATCCACGTAAATCTGAACCAAGAGAGTGTCATTGCCTTGCTTGAGGCGAAAAAGTGTTTTATCCACACATCCCATTTTAAAACCCTTAGCAAGCAAAAAGGTTTTCAACCTATCATACCAGGCTCTAGGGGCTTGTTTCAAACCATACAAAGCTTTGTGAAGTTTAAAAACATGGTTTGGAAACTTGGGATTTTCGAAACCGGGGGGGGGTTGTCTCACATACACCTCTTTTTCTATGTAGCCGTTTAAGAAGTCACTCTTGACATCCATTTGAAAAAGTTTAAACCCTTTGGATGCAGCAAAAGCCAAGAGGATCCTAATTGCCTCCAAATGAGCTATAGGAGCAAAAGTCTCCTCATAGTCTATCCCCTCCTGACTATACCCCTGGGCTACTAGTCTGGCCTTGTTTCTCACAACATGGCCATCCTCTCCTTGTTTGTTTTTGAAAACCCATTTTGTCCCAATAGGGTGACACTCAGGAGGAAGAGGAACCAAAACCCAAACCTGATTTCTTTCAAAGTTTTCAAGCGCCTCATGCATGGCATTGACCCAATCCGGATCAGATAAAGCGTGTCCAACATCTCGGGGTTCAAAATCAGCAACAAATGCAGAATGAGCAAAGTGAGAGATTTGTTGTGACCTTGACCAAGTGACACGTTCGTCGATGCTGCCGATCATCTGTTGAGGCGGGTGTTGGCGCTGGATGTGTCGTAGCGCCTCCCGAGCTGAAGAAACCTCCCCCTCAACAGCAGCTGGTGCCTCCTCGGGTATAAAAGGTACCGCTCGAGGAGGCGGATCCCACGGCCCCCAAGTGGTCGAAGAAGAAGGATCAGGGCCATGAGTGGTAGTAGAGGCCGCTCTTTGCGGCTCAGCAGGTGGAGGTGGTGTTGGGTCATCCATCCCTTCAGCACCCTCATCCTCATCATCAAAAAGAGGCTCGCCAACCTCATGATCACCTGCACGCTCAAAACGAGAAGAAGGACAAACCATGGTCTCATCGAAGGTGACATCTGATGTCTCCATGACTCGGTTAGTATCAAGGTTAAGTACACGATAAGCGCGAGTGTGAGTGCCATAACCCAAAAATACACCGTCGGAAGAACGAGACTCAAATTTGTCCAGGTTGCCTTTCTTGAGTATAAAACAATGGCAACCAAAAACTCTAAAATAACTCACCTTGGGCAGTTTTCCAAAACGCAACTCATAAGAAGTCTTTTTCAAGAAAGCTCGGAGAAAAATGCGATTGGAAATATAGCATGCAGTGCTCATAGCCTCGGCCCAATATCGCCTAGGAGTCCTATGCTCATCGAGCATCGTCCTGGCCATCTCTACAAGGGTCCGATTCTTCCTCTCTACAACACCATTTTGTGGCGGTGTGTAGGGGGAAGAAAACTGATGCTCTAAACCCAAAGAGTTACAAAACTTTTCAAAATCCGAATTCTTAAATTCGGAACCATTATCACTCTGAATTGCTCGCATTGAGTTCATAGGGAACTCATTCTGAAGACGCAAAATCAGATTGTGAGCAAAGGAGAAATTCTCGGTTTTCTCAGCTAAAAAGAAAACCCACGAATATCTCGAAAAATCGTCGACAACAACAAGCACGTACCACTTCCCCCCAACCGAGCTCACCCGAGCCGGACCAACGAGGTCCATGTGTAAAAGCTCTCCAGGGTGCTTAGTCATGACCTGAGTCACTGGATGGTGGGGAGCGGCTACCATCTTCCCATGTTTACAAGAGTGGCAAATAAGATCATTCTCCATGGACAACTTGGGCAATCCTCGGATTAGGCCAAGTGAACTAAGTCTTGCAAGCAAGTCGAAGCTCAGGTGGCCAAGTCTCTTATGCCACTTCCAAAGATCAGAGGAGGAAGGTCCAGCCAAAAGACAACGAGAAATTCCAAACGATTCCGAGAAATTCGCACGAAAGACTTTTCCAAAGGGCGAAATCAAACATACAAGATTGCCCTGAGGATCCAAAATGCGACTGAGATTCGGTTTAAAATGAATCTCATAGTCGTCATCAAAGAGTTGCGAAACAGAAAGAAGGTTAAAATGCAAGTTAGAAACAAGAGCAACATCGCGCAACACAAAGTGCTCAATAACTCGCACCGACCCACGAGACAACACCTTACCTTTGCTATTGTCGCCGAAGGTGATAAACTCCTTTTCGGCGACTGGACTAAGACTCGAGAACCACTTGGCATTTCCGGTCATGTGCCTCGAACACCCGGAATCCACCAACCAAACGTTCTCCAATCGTTTTACCTATATCAATAAAAAGACATAGGGTGAACATACGGTCCAACACTGGGGTTAGTGAAGTAGGAAGAATACCAGTGTTGGGCCAGCTGCTCAAAAGAACGGTTAGCAGAAAAACCATTCCTAGCGCGCCTACGAGAAGAGTGATCACCACACAGAGGAAAATGTGGTCTGCTAAGGGAGGAGCGTCCATCGCGATACTCAAAATGCGATGGGGAAAAACGCTCAACTACAAAGCCACCGCCACGGGGTCCATAGCCCACAACTGCAGGCTCCCGCCGGGCACGTTCTCTTCGCGGCCTAGACCTAGGAACTTGAGGTTTTGGACCTCTAGGCCTAGCAGCACGCCTCTGAACGTTCGGCACATGTACATCATGGAAAGGATGGTACATGTCCATGTTGTTCATCTCCTTTGCACGGCGCGCCTCTCTCTTGCGCCGAAAGCAAAACTCACTCAAGTGTCCATCTCTCCCACAATGCTCGCAATGGTACCTCACCGCTCTCATAGGGGGTTGTTGGTACTCACGATGGTGGGTGTGGATCACCTTGCCCTTCTGTGGCATAAGCTCCTCCTGGATGGGTGGCATTATGTCTAGCTTGTTCTTGAGGTGGTTTGGTTTTGGAGCCCATGATTGTTTCTTGGGTGGAGCTCTCGGAGGTTCAACAAACACACCATCCTTGGTGTTAGGCTTTAGAGGCTCTTTGGGTGGTATCTTGGTAAGCTTGGGAGTAGTGGTGGAGTTGGGCTTCTCACTCGGGTTAAGACCACTAGACTCTCCAATCTTGCCAAAAGATGAAGCGCACTCACTACCCTGAGCAAAGCCTATACCTGGACCTCTAGCAGCACGCTTGAATTGGGAGATCATCATCCCAAGCTGCGGCTCACCACTAGACACCCATGACAAGATGGTCCGAAGGTATGTGTTTTCCTCCTCGGTTTGCATCTTGTCATGCTTTACGTTCGCAATCTCCATCTTCAAACCCTCACACAAAATGCACCTAATCACATGCGTGCTATCCGAGCTGGCCTTCTCAAGAGACACAATCTTGGCATTCTTCTCTGCCAACTCGGATTGCAAGCCCGCACAGGACTTGCACGCACCCAACAGCGAGGATCTAGCCTTCAGCTCATCCACCTCTCCTACCAACACAACATACTTACTTCTCAAAGTGAGAAGATCAGTCATGTGTGTGGAGCACATCTCACACTTCTCCTCATCTGTGACAACAACGGTGGACTTGACAGATTCAAGTTCCTTCACCGTATCCTCCCACTTCTGCCTAAACTCCTTCCTCTCTCTAGCAGCGCACCTAAGCAGCTTGTCTTGACTAAGGAGAGCGGCAGTAAGTTTCTCGACCTCAGTAGAAAGCTCATCGGGGGTCTGAGATACCTGGGAGGTGTCGTCGTCGTCGTTCCGAGGGATGTCCTCTAGCTCGCCGTCGACCTCCTTGCCGAGGGCCATGGTGCAGAAACCCTCGTTGTCGGCGAAGAAGCAGAGGCCATTCAGCTTGTCCTCGATCCTCTTCTTCTTCTCGGACTCGTCATCGCTCGAGGAAGCGGAGTCGTCATCCGAGTCGTCGACGTCGCTGAGCGTGGCGAAGAAAGCACGCTGCTCAGCCTGGGCCTTCTCCAAGTACTTCGTCTTGATGTACTCCTTGTTGAAGCCGCCCTTCCGCTTGTGCTTCGCGGGGACGTACTTCTCCTTGCGCTTGCTGGAGTCGTACTTGTGCCCATGATCCGCCTTGCCGAAGACTTGCTTGTTCTTCTTCGGGCAATTGGCGATGAAGTGGCTGGGGTCGCCGCACTCGAAACATCCCGGGCGTCCTCCTCCGCGGCGACGGTTCATGCGGTTGTTGTGAAACCGCGAGAACCGGTTGGCGAGCAAAGCCAACTCGTCATCCCCCATGAACTCCAGCTGCTCCTCTGTGACAGAAAGAAGAGAAGAAAGTGCAAAGCCTCCAGAGGGGTTAGCAGAAGAGCCAGAAAGCAAAGCCATCGACGGGCCAGAAGGATTTTCATAAGAAGCCCTCGCCATGGCATCAATCTCACTGGACTTGAGCTTGCTAAAGAGCTCGTCGCATGTGAGGGTCTCATAGTTAGGTGATTCGATGATCACCTGAACCTTCGAGTCCCACACCGATCGATCGAGAGTATGCAAAAGCTTCAAAGCTCTCTCATGATCGTCGAAAGGCAACAGCTCCTTGTTAGCCCTCATCCTGATGACAATCACCTGAAAGCGAGCGAATAAACTCTCTATGCTCTCGCCAGGCATGTGTCGAAAGTTCTCGTACTCTCGCTTGTGCGACTCGTAGAGACGGGTTTTGACTTGAGAGGTTCCCTCATGGAAATGCATGAGAGATGCCCAAATCTCCCGAGCCGTGGCGAGGTGAGAAACACGATCAAACTCCGTCATGCTCAAGCATGAGAAAAGAGCATTACGGGCTCGGCTATTGGCATCGTGCTCATCGATCTGATGCTGAGACACACGAGCAGCCAAGACCACGTAATCGACAGAGTTGCAAATATCCCAGATGGAAGAACCCATGCTCTGCAGATAGGCCGACATGCGTATCTTCCAATACGCATAGTTCGTCTCATCAAAGAACGGCGGTTTGCCCACGCCGCGATCCATGTCGCCTTCTGTGGATCTGGAACCGGCTAAGGTGGAAGATCATTAACCTGCTCTGATACCAATTGAAGGACCGAGAATGCAATAGCAAGGCGACCAGAGGGGGGTGAATGGGAGCTCAAAAATTTCTCTCGAAACTTCGGCCTTTGTCCCACAAATCAACCCCCAAAAGCTTCGACCGAAACCGTGATGCCCACGACCCTTGGAAGAGGGTGGATGATCCCTAGGATCACAGCGAGGCACCACAAAGCGATAGCAAGTCAAACGCCAAAAACATCGGCACAAGTTCGACCCCTAAAAACCAAGTCCCGAACGTAGATTGAATGCTACGTCGAGAAATCCCCAAATACCGATGCTAACAAGTAGCAAAGATACCTAGAGAGGTTCCTAGGTCAACTCTAGGGTCAAACTAGAAGTCCGAAAACCAAGCGGAGAAGCCGGGAGAGCAAACGCACTAAAGCTCAGCCTACAGCCGATTCCCGGACTGTCCGAACTCCCAGTCCCGGACTGTCCGCGCCAGGGGCGGACTGTCCGCTAAGCCCTGGCGGACTGTCCGCCGGCCAAGTAGCAAAAACTGCAAGTCTGCTGAACACTTCTGCTCGACTCCCGGACTGTCCGCGAGTCTCAACGGCGGACTGTCCGCCGGTCAAAAGTCAGCAAAGCAGCCGAAGAACACAGCCACTGATCTGGCTTGCCCCCGACGCGCGGACTGTCCGCCGGTCAAACCGCGGACTGTCCGCGACCACCCAGAGAGGGCGATTTTGATCGCCCTCCTCACACAATCTCCCAAATCCGAATCGAATCACAATCCCACGTTCCCAAACTTGGAGAAGATGATCACGAGGTAGTTAGGAGACTATCCCCAAGAAATCATCCGCTCAAATCAACTCAATCACCGGGAAATCAAAAGGGAAGGAGTATGAACGAAAAAGCGCCACGAAAATGAAATCAACCCGATCTACTTGTTCGTGAGGAGTTAGATGAATTCCTTCAGTGGAAATGATCTCCTCACTATAAAGAACAAGTTGATTCAAATGGATTTCGAAAAGACGCAGTAGAGAGGGAGATCGAGTGACGGAAAAATCACGGAGAAACGAAGAACGCGAAGAACAAGAACAAAACGCGAATCAACACATCGATCTGCAACCGTGTGGCTACCACACGCTACAACAGTGAGATTACGGTCTCACTTCCTCAAAATCTCCAGTACACAGAGGTATGGTTCTCTGCGGATCTCAGTTGCTACAGCAGGGGATTGGGAGAGCAGGAAAACCTAGAAGGCAAAGAGCAAAAATGACTGAGATAGGATGGGAGGTGGGTGTCTCCCTCTACTTATCCTAATTCTAATTCCCACTCTACCCCTAACTAATTATAGAGCAAACCAGCTAAACCCTAGGGTTATTCTGGACCAACTCATGGTAGGTGGTGATCCGACGGCCACGCCCGCACAACTGGTAGTGTTGTCTCGACGCAACCTCACCGATTTCCGCCATGTGCCGCCACCGCTCTGCTTGTCCTTTTCCCGGACTTCGCCCCCGGTTTTGTGGCCCAAACCGGGAAACCAGCCTTCACAGCCAACCCCCGGTTTTGAGGCCCAAACCGGGAAACCAGCCGTCCATCGCCTGAGTTTTGTGGCCCAAACTCAGAAACCCGCAGCACCCAGGTTTTGAGGCCCAAACCTGGAAATCGTCCTCAGCCCGAGTTTTGTGGCCCAAATTCGGAAACCATCAGCGCCCAGGTTTTGAGGCCCAAACCTGGAAACCATCCACTCGGTGGTTTTTCTGTGGCTCAACCACCAAACCGAGCCGTAGATGGGATGCACCGCCCGTGCACCCCGTCCACCGACACGTGTCCTTAGGTCCTCGACCCAAGCAACACTGTGCCCGCAAGTCTTCGCTCGTCGCTGTCCCAGGCTGTCAGCCACCACAGCTGATCCTCAGGCCACCGGTCCCTCAGTCCAAGCCTCACGTCCGCCCTTCGCCACTCTCGGTCCATCGGCACGGCACGTCTCTACTTGACCTTCACCTTGCCTTCGATCACTGTATATGTGCTCAACACCTGCACAACACAAGCCAAAGAACATGCGCATTATCCCAGTTGATAATCACTCAGAGACTCGGCATACACCCATGTATCCGCAGCTATCTCAAATAGCATCGCTAAATTACAACATGCTAAATGTAGTATATCATTCACGGCGGCAACAATAAGTGTCTGCTATCGCTATAGTGACCGCTACTATCACTATTTAGTACCATGTCTAATTTATGGGTTCAACTTAGTGGTTCCATTGTGTTAAAGTATGAATGTGAAGAAATAACAAGATGGGTAGAAAATGGTGTTATGCAATGATATGATGAATGAATTATACATGATGAAATGGTGCAGTGAAACGACATCTTGTCCATTTGGTGGCCATATTAATTGTATAAGGTGGTTGATAATGTCTATTCTAATCTTGATGAGGTCACTCCTGAAAGAAGTATCTATTTAGAGTAGCATCTGCAAGCAATGTTGTCGGTGTCTAAAGTGGCGATCTAGACAACCAACGAGTAAATTTATACTTGTGTATTAAGGCCCAGATGGTGTGCAAAGCGGACACAAATATGTATATTGGTTCGGATTGAAAATGTCCTACGTCCAGTGTGGGATGTTGTGGTTTGCATTGCTTTTGCACTAGGGGTGCTTGTAGTAGTGGATGCAAGCGGCCACGGCCACGAGAGAGAGAGAGAGAGAGAGGCTCCCAAGTAGCTGGTGTGTAGGCTCGTGAGTGTGTGGTGTGTGTGGGGTTTTGGTTGAGTCAAGCGGGCTTTGTTGGGGTTTGAATTGATGTCCTACATAGGGCCCTCCGCTCTCTTTTATAGGCGAAGGGATAATATGAAGGTTTTAGTGTTTGTATAAGAACTGAAAGATAAAACAAATAAAAAAAGAGAAGGAGGGTCGAGCACCTGTCGTCTTCCTCCACATCCGGGGGTGCTCGGGCGTTCCTGTAGCACATGATCGTCTTCCTCCTTATTTGGCCGCTGCATTTAGCTCTGTAGCATAAGGACACAATGACGTCAAGGTCCCGGCCTTTCCATCCACTGGCGTGTTGCACTGTGGCCATGTCCGACTGGTGTAGCTCTATACCTTAGAGGATGGGCAGTCGTGCACCTGGATTTGTGTAGAGAGGGGAGTTGGTCGCATAGTGACCGAAGCTCCTATTGCTGTCACGGCATGACGTCTGGTTGTACGCGGAATGACCATAATCATATCAAAACATACTGCATGATCCTCATGCCCTCGTATGTTGTTCCCAATCATGCTCGTTAAATTAGTTGGAGTGGATGACATGGAGGGGGCCCGCATGGTTGATATTTGCAACAGACGGCTGACACAGCCCTCAGGCAAGGCGAAAGTGTGTCCAGGGGATCGGGCACACCTACGCTGACGTCATAGGATCGGGCGAGGCAGAGAATGCTCCCGGAGGCTCGGAAGCGCCTGAGGCCCAACAATAGGGTTGGGCGAGGTGGAGATTGCGCATAGTCCTTGGGGGTTGGTGTTTGATGCGTTCGATTGACGCTTTAGATTGGGTATCTCTAATCTTTGCGTCTGACTGGTATATTTGGAGAGGCACCTATTTCACAACACTCCGGATCGGATCTTCTTTGAGATTAGTATTAAAAATTCCATAAAAAATGGGGAAAATCTTACAGTGTATGGATATGTCATTTAAACTCATAAATTTAGTCTCAAACCCAATGGGAAAAACCTGAGGTGTGTATGGATATATCATTTAAACTCATAAATTTATTTGAAGATTTAGAGAGAAAAACTTAAGAAAGACCGTTGAAGAGTTAGAGATCTCTTAGGGCCTATTTGGATCCCATAGACTAAAAACAATATCTAGAAAAGTGCTTCTTATTTTATTATTACATAGACTAGTAGATTAAATATATTCATGCATTGCAACGAAATTCAAATATAGCAATCAGATTCCTATCATTCCCAGATGTAAGTTGTTCTATCTTGTATGAGCACAAATATATGAGTTCACATAATTGATCATTGTTAGCAAGCTAATAGATAGCATATAGCAAGTTGGTGGCGAATTGGCGTTGAGGTAGCGATTGTGGATGAGGGTGATATTACCACTGACAAGTTCCAATCGTGACACCCAATAATCTCACATAATTTTATTTTAAGGTCATGTTTGGATACACACACTAAACTTTAGCTGACTAAATTTAGCTGCTAGACATCCAAACAAACCAACTAAAGTCAGCTAAAATTTAGCTGAGTCTATTAGTTAGAACATCTAAACACCCAACTAAAGTTTAACTGAGAAACTTTTAGCTAGCTAAATTTTAGTTGACTACATCCAAACAGGGCCTAAGTATATGTATCATGAATAATGAGTACAAACAGACATTTAATTATACTTAAAGATGTCTCACATATTTAGATTAAGAAGACAAACACAGTGTTCCACATATTGGATCTCACCCACTAAACTTTAGTCACTTTTAGTGATTAAAATGCCAAACACCCCACTAAAATAGACTAAAAAACTTTTTTAGTTTCTTTTAGTCTCTTTTAGTAAGGATATTGCTACTAAAAGTGACTAAAGTTTAGTGGGTGTGATCTAAAGAGGCCCTAAATCAAACATTAAGAGCGACGACTATTTGCTTCCACGCTACTCCGAACTGCTAGGAAAAAGTCCACTTTGCCTCCCTCAACTTTTGATGAAGTCCGTTTTTCCTCCCTCAACTCCAAAACCGGACAAACAACCTCCCTCAACTTTTGAAACCGTGCATTTTACCTCCTTGGCCGGTTTTGAACGACGGTTTTGCTACAGTAACCGTGGTTTTGCTACAGTAACTCTATTTTCTTTTTCTTTTTATTTATTTTTGCCGAATCTTTGAAAAATCATAGTAAATCACAGAAAAATCATAAAATAGAAAATCTAATTTTGTTGGATTCCACATGAGTAGATCTATACAGTGAACATATAATATGGCATACTTTAGTACAAAGTTTTTGTTGTGACTTTAGACCTATGCTTTTCTGTAACTAAAAAAATTATAACTAAGTTATACATGATCTAATGAGTATAAATTTTTTAATACAATTGAAGCATACAATAATTAGCTCACCATAAAAATTTGACCATATTTAGACTATAGAAACTGCAGATATGAATTATTACAATTAATTCCATACAATAATATATTTTTTCTGTAATTATTTGGAATAATTCATAGCTACAATTTCTATAGTCAAATTTTTATGGTGGGTTAATTATTGTATGCTTGAACTGTATTAAAAAAATTATACTCATTAAATCATGTATAACTTAGTTATAAATTTATTTTAATTATAAAAAAGCATAGATCTAAAACTACAGCAAAAACTTTGTACTAAAGTATATCATATTATATGTTCACTATATAGATCTACTCATGTGGAGTCCATCAAAATTGGATTTTCTATTTTATGATTTTTTCTGTGATTTACTATGATTTTTTAAAGATTCAACGAAAATAAATAAAAGAAAGAAAAAGACAAAACCATAGTTACTGTAGCAAAACCACTGTTACTGTAGCAAAACCACCATCTAAAACCGGCTAGGGAGGTAAAGTGCACGGTTTCAAAAGTTGAGGGAGGAAAAACGGACTTCATCAAAAATTGAGGGAGGAAAATTAGACTTTTTCCGAACTGCTACGTAGTACAATTGCGGCCCGTTTGCACGCTACTGCGATCTGCTACGTACAATTGCGGCCCGTAATATCGCCCCGACATTCAGAATTTTTTTTTGTCTAACTTCCCCGCAATATTGGCTGATACCGCCATTATTTATTACAGTACATTACTTGTTAGACTTAGATATGAGTTTGTTCTAACTTGTATGAACATGAATAATGAGTCTAGATATATACGATACACAAAAGACACGAGTGTATTTTGATAATAAAAAATAGAATAAAAGAAAATTTTTACTTTACCGTTAGTTAGAAGGAGGCTGGCAAAAAAAACATGAGAGAAAATTTCCCTCTTTTTGCTGTTAGTATTATATTAATTACATATCTCTCTATTCTAAATTATAAAATATTTTAATTTTTATAGATATATTATTTTTACTAGATACTTACCGATATATACCATTATATCTTTAACATAGCAAGAAAACCAAAACGTCTTATATAATTTATAATAGAAAATAAAAAATATAAATAATACGTATCAGTTATGGTATAGTATTTGTTTTTTATAATAAAATAGCATAATCTGGTTTATCAACCGCAAAAACATTAGTGGTAGACGAACAGCTCTATAAATTAATATCAGATATATATATAGATTACTTTTGGATTCTTTCCAATTTTTGGAAACCGAGGACTCTTTGATTCGAACAAACATATCAATTGTACTTGTAACCGTCAGGTTTTAACCTCCGAGTCTCCGACCAACTATCCTTATCATCGGTTTGAAAGGAAGCGTTAATTTAAAACCGTCGGATCGGATTTCTGCTTGCGATCCTATCACATCACGCACTCCCTTCCGGCAAATCCAGCACGGAACAAATTGGCCCCCTACCCCGATCCCCAAATTGGCCCCTTGACTCGCCGCCGCCGTCGCAAACCCCCCACCCCGATCCCCAAATTCTCCAGTGGTGATGGCGGCCAGCCTGTGGCGCGCCGTGATGGGCAGCGTCAGCGGCTCCTCCTCCTCCCCCTCAGCGATGGACGCGGCCCCGGGCGGCGGCGTCGAGTTCTGGCACGGCGCGGAGCGTGCGGGGTGGCTGAACAAGCAGGGCGAGTACATCAAGACGTGGAGGCGGCGGTGGTTCGTGCTCAAGCAGGGGAGGCTCTTCTGGTTCAAGGACCCTGCGGTGACTCGGGCCTCGGTGCCTCGCGGCGTCATCCCCGTCGCCTCCTGCCTCACAGTCAAGGGCGCAGAGGACGTGCTTAACCGCCAGTTCGCCTTTGAGCTCTCCACGCCTGCCGAGACCATGTACTTCATTGCGGACTCCGAGAAGGAGAAGGAGGAGTGGATTAACTCCATCGGTCGCTCCATCGTTCAGCACTCTCGGTCCGTCACCGACGCAGAGGTCGTCGACTACGACAGCCGCCCCCAGCCCCCGCCGCAGCCCAAGGTCAGCGAAGAGAGTGAACCAGCAGCTTAATGGCACGGTTATTCCTGTGAACTCTCTCGATATGGCTCTGAATTGTAGCATATGTACTTCCAAGTGCCAAGTGATTGTGGACTTGTGCCGACGTTCCTTTGTTTCTTCACTCTTGTGCCGACGTTCCTTTTTAATAAGCATACTTCCAAGTTCCAAGTGATTGTGGACTTGTGGGCTTGAGTATTAACTATCAACGACATGGTCTGGTCTGGTAATAAGGTGTACTTTCGTGTATAGTTTGTTTTTCTATATATACATTATACTACGAGTTGATCTTGATACACCATAATTTACCTATCAGGTGGTTGATGTCCGGCTAGTTTATTTTACAGTTTGAAGTTCCGTCCGGTTTTAGAAATTTCAACAGATTTTAATCATCCACTATTCCATTGCTCTCGTTCCTTTTGTTGAGTTTGACTTGTTCTATTCAGATGGAATTGTATTGAGTCACAGAGGATTGCTTCACTGACTCTCACATTTTCGCAGAACATTCCCTAATGTAGATCCTATATCTCTGATCTAGTGCTCAAGTTTCTGTCCTAGAAATAGAAGCACTGATGAAGTGATGAATTTGCTAGAGCATGCTTATTAAAATAAAACAATGTAGAACTGTAAAAGAACCATATATCAAGATGTCTTATTTGTGTAGTCGTGGAAATTCTGTGTCATTAGAATCTACAGTAAGAGGATGGATCTTTCCTCCATCCTTTGTTGATTATTCTTAATTAAAGTCAACTGGTGCTAATATTGCACCAGTATCTTATATGTTATCCTTCTATTGATCAGTGGCCTGTGAACCATGTTCATTTGTTTCCTGTCTTGTAGGTTGATGACTGCTGCATGTAATAAGTCTGGTTTTCTTATGCATGTCTAATAGCCTGTTCATTCCTATATGTATTGGCCTTGCAATAGCATAATTACTAACTGGTTTGTTATATTTACACTCCAATGATTGTGATTAAATTTCATCTACTTGTTTCATGTTATAATATAGGTAGGATATTTTGCGACTAACATTAGCTCCCTTGTAATGTGCTTACAAAGTTTGTGTCCGATATGGTTTATGATGGTGTTTAGGGCACTCGCAATGCAGACTCTACCATAGAGTTTAAACCTATCTATTGTCCTCCTATTTTAGTATTTTGCTGATGTGAAAGTATATTTATTGAAGAGAGGGAGTGAAAAAAACCAAGACTTCAAGTCTACGATATTTTCAAGGTAATAAATAGACTTAGACTCTATGGTAGAGTCTGCATTGTGAGGGTCCTTAGGGTGTTAACATTTATGAGAAATTGAGAATAGCTACAATGGGAGTAGGAATACTGGTGTACTGTTTGTTAGTAACCAAGTCAAATAACCATACATAAATGCCTATGTTATGGTCTGAATATGTATAGTACTTAGGGTATCATGTTATCTCTTTACAGCAAACTCTTCCTTAGGTTAATCAGGTGTCTCAATATGTAAACTGGAATGCCAGCACTGCTTTGTAGCACCATGTATAGAGTTTAGAGCTGCAGCCCATGTTGATCAATTTAATATTTTCTCTCTTGATGGCAACTGAATCTGGAGTAGTTAAGACTTCAGCCGGCTATTACAGGTGGTTTTGGTTAGTACTCCGTAGAATTACAGGTACTTTTCTCTGCACTGTGCTCATGTTGACCTAGTTCAGCTCAACTGTTTTGAGATAGCGCTTTTAACATATGGTCTGTATTCAGATGACTAACCTTTCAATGGCGCTTGCTGTGACAAAGCTAGTTTTTCAATTTATGTTTGGAAAACACTCTTCCGCTGAGGTTTTGAAGCCAAAATCCCATGGCATATGCAATTCGAATGCCTCTTGGTATGACGGTCTTTATGAGATGACGGGTAGGGTAGAGATGGGAATGACCGGATGAGTTGGTCCAGCCCTTGTGAGGCCACAGGTCAGCCTAGTAAGGTTTTGCCTCACTGGCCCAATTGGTATTGACAGGCTGAGACTACTATGTTGGCAGCACCATCATTTCGGCCCAGCTACAAATCTGAACAACTGATAAAGTGATAAGGGGCTTAAATTCCTCTTAGGACTCGTTTGGATCCTCAGAATTAATTTTTTTAAAAAAATATATATTTTAGACACTTATTAATTAAATGAATATGATTGTATATAGATAATATTTATATATTATTGTTGGCTATGTGAGAGATGCATGTGTTGCATTTCTATCATAGAGGAGTGAGTTGAACAGAGTATTATAAGTTGCAAAATAGAAATATAGTATGGTGATCTATAGAGTCCATTTCCCTCTCTCACCCTGTAAATTTGAGGTAGGCTTACATGTAAACTTTGGAAAGTGGTGGAATGTCAAACTTCAAGTCAAATAGCTTAGCTTATTGAGTGGATTTCAATTACTCCGAAATGAAGGGGTCCAAACGCCCCTCTTATAGAAAAAAGGTTAAGGGGCTTAAATTCCTCACAGGAGAAAGGGGGGGCGCTTAAATGCTTACAATCCCCACATGTCGGTCCATGTCAACACATAGTCGGTATGCCACATCAGCACACGGAGTGTGTCAAACCATTTGAACCAAATGTTGGTATTCAGGACAAAGTTGAGACCTAGATGCTCTCGATGACCTAAATATAAAAAATTAAGAGTAGGGGACTTCGAATGACATTGTCATGCAAGTTTAGAGATCGCTCGACACATGCATTCTTAGACTATCTCCAACAATAACACCTAAAATATAAGACCAATTTAGGTTTAGGTAGCCTACATGCAAAAGGTTTAATACCTATTTAACATCTTCTTTAACAATTAGACCAAAAGAGAATTTTTTCTGCAAATGAGTTTCTAGGAGAGAGAAAGCCCATATTTGGGTTGTGCCTCTCAGACAACCCAAAATAAGTTTTCCTTATAGATACTTTTGTTGGAGACTGATTTTAAGTTTCCTGCTACCTATTTTGGATTTTGAGTGCTAATATGGATCATCTATTGGAGACAGCCTTAATGTAGTTTACCTATGCATAGTGATGGAGCTTAGTAAGGGCAAAAGTGGACCATAGCCACAAATAAGCTAGAAGATACCGTAAAAAGTGGATTTGTGCTCGTTAGACCTTTTTTAAGTTTAATTGCATTTGTAGAAAATAATAGCAATATTTGATCTCTTAAGTTTATATAAAAAGTTATTCAATGATCTATCTAATATAATTATCTACCATAAATACTAATGTTTTCTTATATATATTTGGTTAAAGCTAATAATGTTTTATTTTGATGAGAATGATATTTTTTATTGGACGGAGGTAGTACACGATTGTGCTAATTCAAATTACTATGAAATGCATTTCACATAAGTTGTCCCGTCTCTTTTTCTTGTCCAAGCACCGCCACTGTCTAAGGACGTCCCTAACGGCTAGTTATTTGACTAGCTATTATGACGTGGACAGGAAAATAAAATAGGAGAGAGAATAATCACTAGTGACGAATAAATAGTCTATCTATTTCATGTATTCTAAAAATTTAAAAGATGAACATGTGGATCCACTAGAACCAGAATATATAAAATATTTATTTTTTTGTCTCTTATCAACACGTCAGCTAGCTACGTAACTAGCATCATTGTGCACGCCCTAAGCGTGCTAAATATAGCTATATGTTCATGATTTTCATCATGTGTTCCCAGGCACCATGTGTGTTCGCAGGTTGCCTTTGTTCTCCATAATCACCATTGCTTAAACGTTACCAATATCATCATGGCATTCAAGCCTTCGTTGAGGTTGAACACGCTTGTGCTTTGTTTTGCTGTGCACCCTTCATTAGGGCTTACTATACGCGACATTACTATGGATCGTACCTTCTTTTACAACCTAGGATGGTCGGTCGCTTCCAGGCATCAAAAGGACGTCTTTACGGGATGGATTAAGTACAAAATACAGCCGCTGATTGCTGAATTCAGTTGTTTTCAATGGCTCTGAATCCACCTTTGTGCAGCTCGTCCAAATGCCCAATCAAGCATACACTCCCGTCCCGCGAGTACCGTGTAGCACGGCAGGGGGTGGCTTTGGGCCAAAGCTCAAAACACGGCTGGCCTGCCGTGCGAAAAACGCCAAGAGGCACGCAACGGCACGGGGCAAAGCGAATCCAGCGATCCAGTCCAGCAATTTGCTGGCGCCGCGGGCCGCGAGATCCGTAGCGCAAGGGGGTCACCCGTCGCCGGCCACGTAACGTAGCGGTAGCGGCAGGAGCGAAGAGACTCCGAGAGCTCCCCGAGTCACGAAAACCGAAACGCCCTGCCCAGTGCCCACGCGCGAGATCCAACGGCAGACGACCGACGAGGATCCAGCCGCAGGCCCACAGCCCATGCCGCCCTCACGCTGAACGTCGCTCGCACTAGTCAGGCGTCTCGTCTCGTCTCGTCTCGTCGCCATCTCCTCCTCCCACCTCGTCACCGCAAACCAACCCCGCACACGGGACCCCCGTGCGGCCGTGGCCTACCGGCTGAACGCCACCCAAAGCCCCCAGACCCACGGGACCGCGCGACAGCCGGCGAGCACGGCATCGCATCACGGGCGCGGTCAAGAGGCAACAGACAGGCAAGAGTCCTGCCCTGCGAAGTGCAGAAGCGTCTGTCACCTCCATTGCCGCAGTGCGCACAGGGTTTTAGGCAAGGGCGGGCGGCGCCGAGATCACCACCAGCCATGGAATCCGCGACGGCCGCCGTCTGTAGCGCGTCGCTCGCGCGGGTCCGAGTCCGATCCGCGCTCGTCTACGGGGGCGCGCGCGGGGCGCGGCGCGTCGTGGGCTCTGGCCCCGCCGCGCGCGCCCGCCGGAGGGCGCTCGTCGCCGTAGCCTCCCACCACCAGGAGCACCTCGAGCCGCTCCCGTCGCGCGCGCAGGAGGGCGGCGCCGTGGCGGTGGCGACCCAGGTGAGTCGCGTCGAGCCGGAATCGTGCGCGCGCGTTCTTCTCGGCGCACTGTGATGCGCGCCCTGATGATGTTTTGGGGGAGTTTTCTATGCAGGCTGACAAGGCGGAGGAGGTCCATGCGAACGACGCTGCGGCGGCGGATTCTGTAACCTCGTCTTCTCAACTGGGTAAAGACTTCTGAATCTGTTTGATCCCGAATGACGAATCCTTTTAGTTTTTACTGCGCCCTTCAAATTTTTTTTCGCCCCACAGTTCCTCCTGGTAAGACAGTGCGTGTCAGATTTGTGCTGCAAAAGCAGTGCACGTCCGCCCAGAGTGTCTGCCTCGTCGGCGGCGACCCTGCGCTCGGCCTCTGGGATCCGTTGAATGCGTTTCCTTTGAAGTGGGCGGAAAGCCACGGCTGGATCTTAGAGAAAGTGAGCCTTGTTCTGTGCGCATGCGCATTGTATATGATGATCGGCGTGCTTCTGAAGTGATGACGTCACCCTTTTGTCTATCCTGTTTTGACCAGGATTTACCGGCCAACAAGCTGATTGAGTTCAAGTTCTTGCTGCAAGATTCCACAGGAAAGCTGCATTGGCAGGATGGGCCAAACAGAAGCTTTCAGACAGGTGAAACCGCAAACACATTGGTTGTCTTCGAAGATTGGGATGATGTGAAGAATCAGAAAATAGCAGAAGAGGAGGGAGTGGCGTCTACTAGGATAGAACAAACTGTTGATTCAAATGACAGCAAAAGCAGAAATGATACTGTTTTAGAAGATGAGCTTCAAGTCAAAGAAGGTGAATCTGTTGTTGCCAAGGAGGAGAAGAAGCCAGCGGTTACCACAGATGCTTCTGTTCAAGTAGATTGGGTGAAGCCAAACGAAGCTAACCCTCAAAAGGTAACCTGTTTAATCAACATTTTTTTCACATGACAGAGCAAACACAGTTTAATTCCAGAAGCCTTTTTATATATATCTTTTACTCTATTCTGCTGTTTATAAGTAGTTCAGTGTACGTTCTATGCATGCTATCTGAAATATCTATTAGCTTCTGGAGAGAGTGGTAATGCGTTTACAAATGACCACGCTGATAATAGTTGAGGAGTATTAACAACTGCGCACTAGTTTGATTCGCCAGAGCATATTAGAGTTTGGTAGTTCCTTGCTAAGAGTTGTAGGGCAAATAATTGGAACAGAAAATTTTATCTATTGTTAGTATTCATTTGAATAGGAGGCAGGGGTGAGAAGTGCACAATTCAGGGATTTCCTGAGGTGGAAAAAAGCCAGCAATCCAATGGCTATGTTTGATACTTTGATAGTTCAATTATCCATGTTAAGTCTATTTCTCACTCGATGAGCCTTTTCTTTTTCTTGATCAGTCAATGCTGCATGAGGAAACCGAAGTTCTAGACGAACTTCTTGGAAAAGAAAACATGGAGAACAGCAGTATTTCGAGTACTGATGAGAATTATGCTGAAAAAACTGGAGGAGATGATATCTTGTTTGAGGATGGTGTTCCGGTTGAGAATGGGTTGGCCACTGCTTATGAACATGATTTGCTTTGGGGTTGGAAGGCCCTTCAGCAGCTGATGATGAGCCTGGGCTTCAAAATGGATACAACATGAAAAGGCATAATCTACTGCTATATATCTAATGTTCGTATGTCGCAATTCGGATGCAATGGTGTTTCTTTCAAGGATAATCTGATTTGACCCCTGAGGAGACTGTCCTATGGATGTTCACGGAAAAAGGCTTTGCACTCTAGAAAGCCGCTGGCATTGCGGAATTGTATGTATATAATATATGTTCGTTTTCCAGAGGTGCTGTATCTTAGCAGATATCAGAACCTGTTATTATAAATAATCGACCATCAGTTTTACTATCAGTTGTGGTCGAAACTTATCCTATCTCATCTCCATGAAGATATTATGATCTGGATATGCTGCGTGCGCATTGTATATACCTGTGGTGAGAAAAATGTCTATGACAAATGTGGACAATACGATAGTAGGTTCTATTTCTCCTTTGAATACAGCAGAGTCTCAAGTGTTCCGCATATTAGCACAGCTCTAAACATACTTTTGAGTTGCTCATGGAACCAAAGGAAAAAAAAATATTTTGCTAATGAAGCTGAGCTATACCAAACGAGTCTTTGCTAAGAACCTCAGTCATGACCTTACGAGGGCAAATTTATGGAGTTTGAGCGGAGGCCATCCATTTTGACTTTGGTGTCTCGTTGTCTGATATTGTCCTATCCGACTCCGACGTAT
Source organism: Coix lacryma-jobi var. lacryma-jobi (assembly GCA_009763385.1). Lineage (NCBI taxonomy): Eukaryota > Viridiplantae > Streptophyta > Magnoliopsida > Poales > Poaceae > Coix > Coix lacryma-jobi. The sequence continues at coordinate 22,427,738 of CM019826.1, forward strand.
GATGAGAACATATGATACCTAATGATATGACCATTAATATAAAGTGAGCTCGTTTCTATGTTTACCTAATATGATGATGATGTGGAGTTTGAAAAGACACTTTTCTATGGCCTCTACAACAGATGGGGTATGGATATAACATGCACAGACCGATCATGGAGTGCAAGCTCATCTAAACTCAACACTTGATTTGTCAGTAGCCCAACAATAATTCATTAGAAATGTTATAACTGTTTACGTTCAAAGTGCGATGGATCTAGCCCCACCTTGATATCCCATCGGCAAGGCCTCTAAATCACCATGGCATTCCCGTTGTTTGCATTGTCTTAGGGCCTATTAATCACCCGTGGAACACCCAAGTTGAAGCATGACTCAACCATGTGGAAAACATCTGAAAGGCGCCTTAGGATGTTCTCCCTTCGACCACTGGCTTAGAAAGGCAGCATGGGCATCCAATCTAAGTTAGAGGCTCAATTCCTATCTAATTCGAGTCCATCTTGAATTCTAGGAGCAACTGCTACTTAATGTTATACATATGCACATAAAGATAAGGAGATAAGCTTTCCAATTCTATTGGTCCCACATCAGAATTCATTTGGAGTCAATGGGAGTTGTGAAAATAAGTGGGTGTTCAGAATCTATTCGACGGTGTTTGATGACCGGCAACACATTGTGAGCCTATCCGGAACGATGATTGGTGGGCTTCGGCGAGAGCAAAACTCGATAGTGAACAAGAAGACAATGATTTATATGGATTCAAATTGCTAGATAGTGTAATACCTTACATCTAGTTTGGTGTGTTGCCTTTGTATTGGATTGTTGCATATGAGATGATTTTACAATGGGTGCTCCTGCCTCTTTTTTATCATCTAGAGGGCAGGAGCTTATAGAGAGTCTTAGTCGGCTTCGACAAAAGAGTCGAAGTTCTATTAAAAAGCTAACTTTCCTAGAGTACGACTATGTTGGTCCTTGATATCTTGGAGTACACGCCACCTTGTCTGGTATCCTCAAGCAGATCGTGAGCCACTCTATGTTCATGGCGGGTAGTTGGCGTCATGGGCTCATGGGGAACCCATAGGAATCTGGTCTGTCACTACCAATGTTGCGTCACAATTTGTAAGGATCCTGATTAGCCTAGACAGGGGGGTGAATAGTCATGTACAAATTCAGCTCAAACAAGTGTTAGAACAGAGAGCAACAATGTTGTTTTTACGAGCGACACTGTTGCTCTGTCAGATCTCGAGCCTGTAGTTCAAAATCTGCCCAATAAATAGATCTAGAAATTATGGACCTTCCTATGTGATGAGGACATCACCACGATGGACACATCGACGCCATGGTCTTCCCTAAGTTGCAATCCGTCTCCAACTCAGCTACCACGCCACCCTCGGAATTCAGGAGCAGTCCCGGGTAAAATCAACGCCCCGGACGCATACGGATTCCTTTTTGACGAACCGGATATGCTTGGAAAGATAATTTGATAAGCTAACCAATGGCTTTGGAATCACGTCAAAATACATTCGGAGTCAACGGGAATCGTCGAAACAAGTCAGCGTCCAGAATCTGCCAGGGTGTTGCGACACCGTCTTTTGGTCCGATGGATCGTGTATCGTCTTAGAGCCCATTAGGGGGCGCGTCCAGCAGGGGCGACGACCTAAACCCTATAATTAGCCGCCGCCGTCGTCGTTAGGTCTTGGGTTTTGTTTAGAGTTTAGTTTTCCATCGAGGAACTGAATCGTTTATTGTAACTGTGGTGTCGAATCCTTTTATAGTGATCCAGGGTCCCCGTTCTTGATCTCCTCCATTGTGTCGATTAGTCCTTTGGAACCGAGTTTTTGAACCCATCTATTGATATTCACACCAATTCATATTTGTAATTTCAGATTGCGTGTTTTTACCTTCTTGCTTGTGTTCTTAGATTCGCTTGCAGGATTAGCCTTCTTGGCGAGGTCAATCAAGTTGTGCTTGGTTGATAACCAATGAAGCAGTGGTGTAACGGTTGCAGGGTTCGAATCGTGTCTGATTTGAAGCCGGATCGACAACGTCGAGTTCTCCACCAATTGAACCTATCGCTACCTCTCGGAAGATCGAGTCGTCCCTCGTCACTATGGTAGTATAGAACTTGTTTCACCACTTGAAAGATGTAGGGAGAGCACATACAAGTAGATCAGATTCAAACCCTAAAAATCACCACAAACACAAATAGATCCAAACAAATCATAAGAACACAAGTGAGACACTGATTTATCCTGTGGTTCAGCTCACCACCAAGGCTTGCCTAAGTCCACATTGTTGAGGTAGCCATAAAGGCTTGAGTCACTTGGAACCCTAACCTCGTTCTCAAGTCAAGAGAGTGAATTCTTGAGATGAGTATTTTTGACTAGATGATTGAGGTGATTATAAACCTCTCAAGGTTGCCACACAAATTGGCATGCTCCACCGACGACACACTAACCAGCTAGGAGCAAGCTCTAAGACTAACAAATGCAAATCATCAGCCTCAACACGAATCAAGTGTTGTTGGAGTCGAAAGCAGGGGAGAAACTTTTTCTTGCTGATTGCACTCTCGCTCCCATCAACGCTTGTGCCTAACGACGTCTGATCTCACATGCAACATCGCCCCACGTGGATTTAGTGCCCTGCCCATTGCTGCCTGAGCTTGACGCCATTGGGTTTGGCTCAGCATCCCACCTAATGGAGTTTGCTCTATTTGGATGCCCCCAACTGTTGATATTGTTGAACCATTGATGACACCTCTCATCTAAAGATTGGCTTGCCTCTTTTTACCGACGCATGACGTACCGCTATCGCCTAGGGCAGAGGTTTTAGGGGGGCGAGAGGTGGCTTTAGGTGGAAGTGGAACGAGAGCAATAATAGTGAAAGGTTGCGTGCGGAATCCGGCACGAAAGGACCAATTGGACTCGCTAAGTATTCCTTCCATTTAAAATAAGTATTGTTTTGAGTTTTATGCAGGTTATTTTTATATTTGACTAGATTTATTATAAATATTGACAATATTTGTATCTCAAAATAAGTTTATTATAAAAATATATTTAACAATTAATCCAATGGTACTTATTATACACCATAAACATTAGTAATTTAATAATTTCATATATATTTGGTTAAATTTGAACTATTTGACTTCTTCAAAAATAATAATGTCATTTATTTTGTGTAACACCCTAAATTTTTCTTTAGTTCAAAATAGTTTAATATGACCTATTTAAATTTTGTTGTGGCATTATAACTTAGGAAATTAATATTGTTGGGGAAATAAAATTTATCTGAGCCTAACAACAAGTTGATGCATTCATGCTGATGCACTCTTTTGATTGTGTGGAGTTTTAAAATCTAAAATTGGATTTCAAATTCCTATTTGAAAAGGTTTTGAAAATTATCTTGGAAATGAAAAGAAAAATGGGAAAAACTTTGCATCTCTCTTCCTTTTTCAGTTCTGGCCCGAAGGCCCTTTCCCTCCTGTAAGGAAAATAGACCTCGGACCATTTAACTTCAGATTTTGGTGTTTGATGAACAACATAACCAAATTGGACTAATGCGTTTGCAAGTGTTTGTTTTGTAGTCCAATAGAGTGCAAATGTGACTTGGACAAAGGCTACGTGGTGATCCGATGATCAACACCTCAAGCAAGACATTTGAAGCCCAATAGAAGACTCTCAAGATCAAGCAAAGTCCAAGGCACAAGAATGGAACCAAGACGGCGCAAGAAATCGTGAAGAAACAAAGCAAAGAGGTACATCGGACGCTGCATCGGACGCTGGCTCAAAAGCGTCGGACGCTCCGTTGGTAAACCCTAGCTCGTGTCAGCGCCAGCAGAGGCATCGGATGCTGAAGACCGAGGCATCGGACACGACTGTGACACTGTGCAAACCTGCACAGCGAACATCGGACGCTCCGTTGCTAACATCGGACGCTACAGGACCCTGCGTCCGATGACCATGCAGAGAGGTTCCAGAGAGGCTCTGTGAGCATCGGACGCGTCCGTTGATCAACCATCGGACGCTGGAGTTACCGTTGCGACGCAGTGCCAGGCTGACATCTAGCCGTTAAAGGAGCATCGGACGCGTCCGATGGTCTCGACTGCAGCGTCCGATGCTGCGCAGTCAGACCACCTTTGGTGCCCGACGGCTCTATTTGCTTGGGGCTCTATATATACCCCCATGGCCGGCCAAAAACATGAGGTTGGAGCTCAAGAAAGTGTACCAAGTGTATAGACACATATTTAGTTGCTCTAGCCACCAAAGTGCTCAAGTGATATACTCGGTGATTAGTGTATGTGCTTTGCGAAGTGCTTAAGCTAGTTAGACCACCGCTTTGCGCTTGCTCTAGGTGTTAGGCCTAGTGTTTAGTGAGGTTGAAAACCTCTCATCTACCGGTGCTTGCGCGCACCGTTGTTGTACATCGGTGGGGCTTTGTAGTCTTGCGAGACCACACCAACCGAGCTTGTGGTGTGGCCGCCTCCGTGTACCGAAGGGAACAAGGCCCGCGGCGTTTCGGCCGGAAACTTGATAGTGAAGACGGCGGGGAGCATCCGGGAGAGGCTTTGCCACGAGTGGCTTAACCGGAGACCCACTTGCGTGTGGGGAAGGCCCGGAGCTATCCACAGAGTTACCCGACCGGGAGCTTGGCCCTTGCGAGGGATTCCTTGCGAGGGGCTCCAACGAGGACTAGGGGGAAGCTTGCGCGCTTCTCGATACCTCGGTAAAAATACCGGAGTCGTCGATGGGAGTTTGCATCTCTATCACACTCTTTAGCTTCCGCATTTATATTGCTACCTTGTTTATGTGCTTTACCTTTCCTAGCTTAATTGATAGGATAGTTGATAGGATTGGAACATAGGTTGCATAACTCTTTTTGCGGTAGAGATAGCAAACACACCTAGCAAAACCTTAGTTGCACATAGATAGTTATCTTTCTTGCATAGGTTTTGATTAGGTGGAAAATAGAGGCCATGTTTTAGAGTAGAAGTTTTAAGTTGCCTAATTCACCCCCCCTCTTAGCCGTCACGGTCCTTTCAATTGGTATCAGAGCCAGGTTGGCTCTCTTGTGGACTCTTGGCTTAATCGCCTTCGAGCCGACGCCCCTAAGAGAGGTTGGGATGGATACCTCTAGGCCTCCACACTTTGACGGCACTAACTTTCCCTACTATAGTGCTAGAATGGCTTGCTTTTTAGAAGCCGTTGATCTAGGTGTTTGGAGAGTCACCCGCGACGGGATGAAACCCATTAAGAATCCCGAGAAGCCTACCACGGGTGATGAAAAAGAAATTCATCTTAATGCTAGAGCTAAAAATTGCTTGTTTGAATCTATTAGTATGGATGTCTTTAACCAAGTTTTTACTTTACAAACATCTCATGAAATTTGGTTAAAACTACATGAGCTCCATGATGGTACAAGTAATGTATGTGAGCAAAAACATCACCTAACTAAAACAAGCTATGATTCCTTTAGAATGAATGATAATGAGCTTGTTCGTGATATGTATTCTCGGTTGAATCTAATTATCAATGAGCTCCATTCTATAGGAATTACAAAGATAGGTGATGCGGATATTGTGAGGAAGATCATCTCCGTGCTTCCAAAGAACAAATATGCAACCATCATCACCATCCTCCACAACATGGAGGACTTGAGCACCATGACCCCTACCATTGTCATTGGCAAATTGGTGGCATTTGAGATGTCACGCAAGATGGGTCAAGAAGAGGCCACTTCATCAAGCAAAGACATTGCTCTCACATGTGAGCACAAAAAGATGAAGGGCAAAAAGCAAGTTGAGACAAGCTCAAGCTCCTCAAGTGAAGAAGAGGATGATGAAGATGAAGAATCAAGTGATGATGATCAAGCCTCCACCTCATCCGACTCCTCCTTAGATGAAGAAGAAACAATCAAGCTCATGAAAGGAGTGAAGAGGATGATCCGCAAGCTCAATGTCAAGGGTGTGCCCATCACCATAGAAGATTGCCTCTTCACCAATCAAAGAAGAGAGCAAAGAAAAAAGGGTTGCTATAGATGTGGCAAGAAAGGGCACTTTGTGGAAGATTGTCCAAAACAAAAGCCCACACCCAACGACAAGAAAAAGAAGGGATGCAAGGCCAAAGCTCTCACCACCATCAAGACATGGGATGATTCATCAAGTGATGATGAAGCCCGTCACAAGAGGCATGGCCGCAAGCACTCATCATCAAGCTCCTCACGTATGTGCCTTATGGCACGAGGTAACACAAGCCCTATCTCTAGTGATAGTGATAGAGATAGTGATAGTGATGATGAGCTACCTTCTTACAATCAACTTGTGCAAGATAATCTTAAATATGCTAAAGCTTGTACTAGCCAACAAAAGAAGATTAATATCTTAAAAGAAAAATTAGATAGCTCTCAACAAGCCTACAATGCTATGCTTGAACAATATGAAACTTTTTCAAATTTGAATGTTGAGCTATCTAATAAAATTGAGAAACTTGAGGCTAGTGCAAGTACAAGTAGTAGCACAAGTAATGATGAGCAACTTGTTAAGAAAAATGAAAAACTAAAATCAAAGTTAGCTAGCACACAAGATGCTTACAAAAGCTTGCTTGCTAAAATGGAAATTATGTGCAAGCATTGTGATGAGCTAACTAACAAAGTTGCTAATCTTGAAACCATCAGAGCAAACCCCACCGAGGTACCTAAAATTGAAAAATCAATCTTTAATATGCCTAAAAAGGATGCCTCTACTTCTTGCATGGATTTACTTGATTTAGACTCACCCATGTGCAAACAAGTTTGTGTTGAGAATGTCATTGTAGAAACATGTACACAAGAAGTTGCAATGGAGAATGAGCTACTAAAGCAAGAAGTGGCTCGCCTCACCAAGGACTTGAGTCATGCAAAAGGCAAGGCGAAGCAAACCCGAACTCATCAAGATAACACCAACAAGGGAGTGAAGAAGCTTGATGAGAAGCAAACCGTGGTTTGTTACCTTTGCCACAAGGAAGGCCACAAGTCCTATGAGTGCAAGGTGAAGCATGGGGGAGAAAAGAAGAAAGCGAAAAACAAAAAGCAAACAAGCAAGCTCTCCAACACCTACACCAACAAGGTGAACAAGAAGGTCACCACACCTTATCTTTTGAAGAAGAAGAAGAATGACAAGGTGGTGACCATCAAGGTGAACAAGCAAGCCAATAATGGATCCAAACGCATTTGGGTGCCTAAGGTCATTATCACAACCATGAAGAGCACCAAAAAGGTTTGGATCCCGAAAGGGAAGTGAGTAGCCAAATTGGCTACGGGGAATTTGGAGACTTGGCAAAGTTTCGGGTGCATATCATGGGGTGCATCACATTGGATTATGTCATTGCCAAGTAGGTTAGTAAGTACTTTGGACCCAAGTTCCCCCACCCATGCTAGGTAACTAGATTTCAATTCTTGCAATTACTTTTAGCATCTAGTTTCTTTCATTTCCTATGTTTGCATTAGTATGATCATATCTTTTGTCATGCACACATTAGGCTTATCATATGGTAGTTTTGCTCGATATCACTCACATTCTTTGAGCAATTCTACATGGTTTTAAATTGGTTAGAAGCACGGCACATAGCTTCTTTCACTTTGTATTTATCTTATATGTGTCAAAGTCCAAATTATAGATAAACTACCCCGATTGCCATTTTTTTCAATTTGTATCACACTTTCTGTGGTGTCAATATGGAAAATGGTAGTTTGACCTTACAAGTCAATGTGCATGTCTCCTACAAGTATTTCAAACTTGTATGCACACCTTTAGGGGGAGTTTACTCTACAATTTGGAAGCTTTGAGACTAACACTACTTTCAAGATTATCATGTGTGTAGTAGTCTCATTGCAAGGAAAATGGAGTTCTCGGAGACAAGCATCATGTGTGGTGACAATCCAATTGGCATCTACATGTGGTATTCCCAACCGATATCATTATGTTGATTTCAATTTGATACTCTTATATGCTTTCTCCATGCATTATATAGATTAAACTCCTTTGTGTATTAATTTGTCGGTTATGCATATGCTTTTGCCTTACATCATATGTATGCATATACTTAGGGGGAGTTTTAACTTATATAATGTCTCCTCTCTTGGGCTTTAATGTCTTCCTTTTCGGTGTTTGATTCCAAAGGGGGAGAAATGTGTAGGACCAAAATCAAGCCCAAACAAAAACAAACAAAATAACCAAAATCAATTTTTCTTCAAAAAGGGAGGAAGTGATTTATGGAGTTAGGGGGAGCCTTAATCCATAAAGTCACAAAGAGGGACTCTATGGCAAGGGCAAGATATGCTAGATTAAATTTGTTTCAATTTAGTATCTCTTAAACATCATATGATCTTGCCTTTGCATTGCATCCTAGCAAGTAAATTGCATTTTAAATTATGTATCTATTATTTACTTGTTTTGGTCGTGTTGTCATCAATCACCAAAAAGGGGGAGATTGTAAGGAAAATGAACCTCGAACCATTTAACTTCGGATTTTGGTGTTTGATGAACAACATAACCAAATTGGACTAATGCGTTTGCAAGTGTTTGTTTTGTAGTCCAATAGGGTGCAAATGTGACTTGGACAAAGGCTACGTGGTGATCCGATGATCAACACCTCAAGCAAGACATTTGAAGCCCAATAGAAGACTCTCAAGATCAAGCAAAGTCCAAGGCACAAGAATGGAACCAAGACGGCGCAAGAAATCGCGAAGAAATGAAGCAAAGAGGTACATCGGACGCTGCATCGGACGCTGGCTCAAAAGCGTCGGACGCTCCGTTGGTAAACCCTAGCTCGTGTCAGCGCCAGCAGAGGCATCGGATGCTGAAGACCGAGGCATCGGACGCGACTGTGACCCTGTGCAAACCTGCACAGCGAACATCCGACGCTCCGTTGCTAACATCGGACGCTACAGGACCCTGCGTCCGATGACCATGCAGAGAGGTTCCAGAGAGGCTCTGTGAGCATCGGACGCGTCCGTTGATCAACCATCGGACGCTGGAGTTACCGTTGCGACGCAGTGCCAGGCTGGCATCTAGCCGTTAAAGGAGCATCATACGCGTCCGATGGTCTCGACTGCAGCGTCCGATGCTGTGCAGTCAGACCACCTTTGGTGCCCAACGGCTCTATTTGCTTGGGGCTCTATATATACCCCCATGGCCGGCCAAAAACATGAGGTTGGAGCTCAAGGAAGTGTACCAAGTGTATAGACACATATTTAGTTGCTCTAGCCCCCAAAGTGCTCAAGTGATATACTCGGTGATTAGTGTATGTGCTTTGCGAAGTGCTTAAGCTAGTTAGACCACCGCTTTGCGCTTGCTCTAGGTGTTAGGCCTAGTGTTTAGTGAGGTTGAAAACCTCTCATCTACCGGTGCTTGCGCGCACCGTTGTTGTACATCGGTGGGGCTTTGTAGTCTTGCGAGACCACACCAACCGAGCTTGTGGTGTGGCCGCCTCCGTGTACCGAAGGGAACAAGGCCCGCGGCGTTTCGGCCGGAAACTTGATAGTGAAGACGGCGGGGAGCATCCGGGAGAGGCTTTGCCACGAGTGGCTTAACCGGAGACCCACTTGCGTGTGGGGAAGGCCCGGAGCTATCCACAGAGTTACCCGACCGGGAGCTTGGCCCTTGCGAGGGATTCCTTGCGAGGGGCTCCAACGAGGACTAGGGGGAAGCTTGCGCGCTTCTCGATACCTCGGTAAAAATACCGGAGTCGTCGACGGGAGTTTGCATCTCTATCACACTCTTTAGCTTCCGCATTTATATTGCTACCTTGTTTATGTGCTTTACCTTTCCTAGCTTAATTGATAGGATAGTTGATAGGATTGGAACATAGGTTGCATAACTCTTTTTGCGGTAGAGATAGCAAACACACCTAGCAAAACCTTAGTTGCACATAGATAGTTATCTTTCTTGCATAGGTTTTGATTAGGTGGAAAATAGAGGCCATGTTTTAGAGTAGAAGTTTTAAGTTGCCTAATTCACCCCCCCTCTTAGGCGTCACGGTCCTTTCACCTCCCTCTCTTTCGGCCTGCCTCCATTCTCCCGAGCAGGCCAAGCATCCGGGCCGCCCCACGGAGCCGCTCTGGCGCGCCCTCCCTCAACCGCCCACGTCTCACTGACATCCGTGGCCCACTTCATCGCTCACTGATAGGTGGGGCCCACCTGTCAGCGTGGTCATCCCCAACCTCCCGATGAAATCGGGAGTGACTCCCGCCGCCGCGCCTTCGAATCTGCCGCTCCGCGTGCGACTACACCGGCGCTCGTGCCTATCCAGAGTGCGTCGGGCCTCTATATAAGAGCACCGCCTTCGCAGATGCCTCTATTTTCCCATCTACTAGCCGCCGGCACCATCCATCTCGAGCTCTGCAGCAACCCTAGCCGCCACCGCCGCCGAGCTCCTCTCCGCGATTCGGCGTCTGACCGTCGAGTTGGACCGTCTCCTGAGCTTCGCCGAGCTGTATGAATTCTCGGGAACCTCTCAATTCCTATTATCGTGCTTCATCTGCTAACTAATTGATCGCCGTTCTTGCAGAACACCTCCGGCCGCCGAACTCGTCGGTGTACCGTCTCCGGTCACCGCCAGTGCTCCACTTCGGGCTTGGTGAGATCCCCTTCTTCTCCTCTACCTCCCGGACCTTCTTCCGTGTCGAACCATAGCCGGCATGGCCGAATCGGATAACTCCGACGAGCTCCGCCGCCGCGTTTATGGCGCTCCGCCGCCGCGTTTATGGCGCTCCACCGCGCCGACTCCGAACAAGTCGGCGGCGCCGCCCTAGCCCCTCCAGATTTAATCTGGAACCCTCAGATCCGATCGGACGGCCGGAGCAGGCCGATACCCTTTCGCTGGCAAAAATGCAAAAGAGCCCCTCGGTTTTCATCTAATCAACCCGCGGTCCCTGACCAGCGCAGATTAATTCATTTTCCGATTTGTTTTAATTCAAAAATTGTTCGATCTATTTATAGAAATGCCACTGCACCATTTTGTCTATAACTTGCTCATTTTAACTCCGTTTTGATCCATTCAAATTGCGTTGGATTTGTAATTTCGCGCTCTACGCAGTAGTACCTCTGTTGTTCAGTTTTGCAAAAGTTTAATTTCACGTTTAAGTCAGTCTCGTTTAGGCCTTTTAGAATCTTGTTTAGGCCGTATCTTCCGCGTTTTAAATCCGATTTTGGTGATCCAAATGTCTATGTGATCGTAGCGACGTATAGATCTGTTTTACAACCTTTATTTACTTAATTAAATCTGTTGGTGTACTGTTCTAATGTTAGACTTGTTTGCAATGCATGTGTGTACGTGGATGCTTGTATGTTGCGTTGTAATTCGAGTTCAGACGGTGAGCAGTACGTGGGCGACCAAGATCAGATCTACTACGACCAGCAGGAGAACCAGAACCAGGAATACGCGGATCAAGGCAAGTATACATGGGATCATCCTTGTTACCTATGCACTTTAATCTACCAATCATGTGCATGTGTCAAATGATAACCATAGGATTCATCTAGATGTTCAACCTGTACCTTGCTACCGTGGGATATGTGCATTTGGGTAGATCTGCTAGTGCTATAAACTTACAACTAAGATCTAATAAAATAATTAATGATATACGCAACGTCTGTTCTTATCTTGTTCTTGGTAATGTGAACCTCGGGCGTGGGAGCCTTTGTGTTCTTGGCCCCCCTAAATGATCTACTGCGGGCAAAAGCTGGGACATATAGTACAACCGTGAGGGCTACATGGCTCTGGTTTTAGTTAGTTCGAGGACCTCTCCTCGCTTGATGGTGGTTACCTGAAAGGGCACAAAAGGGGCTCGACGACTCGGGTATAGGACGACCACCTGGTCTCATGTGTATAGCCGGGAAGGAATGTGCCATCGGAAAGGGATTCCTATATCTGCTTGCCGATTGGAAACCTAGTGGCCACTATCATGTTAGGGGAACCTCGAAAGACTTCATAGTGTACCCTGCCGCACTTCCTTGGAAGACGTGATATGAGATTTGCAACCCCTGGCACAGGGGGATCACGGCTCACGGGTAAAGTTGTACAAACTCTGCAGAGTATTAAAACTGGTATATCAGCCGTGCTCACGGTCACGAGCGGCTCGAAAAACTTGCAGGCTAATCACTTAAACGAAATTAATTTACTTTTGTTTACGTTACTACCATAATTGTTATTCTGATGATGTTGCTTATATTATTATTTATGTGGTATAATTGGGTTTGCAAGCACACTTGATGACTACTTAGAGCTAAAATCTTGACCAACTAAAAATGCTAACTGCAGTAAACTAGTGTCAAGCCTTTTTATGACTACTTAGAGCTAAAATCTTGACCAACTAAAAATGCTAACTGCAGTAAACCAGTGTCAAGCCTTTTTGAGCTGCATAACCCCATGTTGCTTGCTGAGTACGAGATGTACTTACGCTTGTTATATTTTCTTTTTTTTTGGATAAAAATCCCGGATGGGTAATAGATGGATTTGAGTATGAGCAAGATAAGTTCCCAGAGGATTACTAGTCTTGCGGTTCACCAGTCGACGTCCCTGTGGAGTGAAGCTTTCGTCGAGAGTTATTTATCTTCCGCTTGCTTATGTTTAGTTTTATTTTATGAGTTGTAATAATAACGCTATGTATTGAGCACAATGATGGTGCCTTCGTTGTAATTTGTCCCTTATGTGTGCGACTGTTTCCTGGGCGCACATAAGTTTGTACATTCAATTTTGTTCTTAAAATTGGGTGTGACATTTTGGGACGAAAAAGTACTAAACGTATGTTTTCTAAGAGAAAGGAGGAGAAAGGAAAAAATAGGAAAATTCCTAAATCGAAAGAATAAAACAGTCTCGAGTTATATATTAAAAAAGGTAATTGAACTGGTATTAAGAAATATGAAAATAGACATGAAGGGTTTGGCTGTTTTCCAGATTAAAATTTTAGTCGTGTCACATCGAATGTTGCGGTACTAATTTAGTATATTAAAAGTAGATTAATTATAAAACTAATCACATCATCATAGTAATTAACAAAATAAATATATTAAACCGTCATATTATCAAATGATGAACTAATTAAGTTTAATAGATTTGTCTTGTGAATTAGTCATCGGCTAATAAATTAATTTTATAATTAGTTTTTTTAATAGACTAAATTAAAATTACAATATTTGATATGACAAACACGCTCTAAGGTTTAAATAAATATATCAACATTTCTCAACGTCGACGAAGATGGAGAGTCCCTCCCGAGTGGCATTGCTCTATTTTACAGCTATCCCCACGGCCCATCCAGATCCAGGGACCCAGCAGCTGATTCGCCCGGTCACATCGCCCGAGCCCGCTAAACCCAAACTCGTCCTCATCGCTCCGGCGCGGCGACGAGGCACCCCGCCGTCGCGCGATGGCCGACGGCGCCAGCAGCAGCGGCGGCGCGGAGAACGGGGGTGAGTCGGTGGTGATTGACTACGGCCGGCGCCGCACCACCTGCGGCTACTGCCGATCCTCCGGGCCCACGAGCATCTCCCACGGTACCGATTTCTGAACCCCGTCCGATGAAACTGATTCGCTCTGCTTCGACCTGAATCGGGCCCTGAAGCTTTGTTGCGCGTGGAATTGCCCGTTGGTTCTACTATATCGTTGAATCGCCTATTGGTTCTAGTATCTCGACGCGTCACGCGGAGGATGTCTGACCCCGGATCACAATGATAACTTGTGAATTTCCTTTTAGATATTGCTGCCAAGGGACAGTGCAAACGCACGACGGCTTTTTCGTTTGAGCTGGGGAGAGCAGTTATTTTTTCAGCTTATGGCCTCAATAAATCATGGTTGCCAGTTGAGGGGCATGGTTAATCTATGAACCTCTGAACCCTCGTTGTTACTTTTTTTTTTGTTTTGTTAGTCGCTGAATGCTTCAAATGCCTCATTTTTTTCCACTTAGCTTGTAATACTTGAAACAAGCCAGCAACCATCTAGTTTTGTCTCTGAAAATGATCCATATGGTGGATCATGTACATGTTATCTGTGGTGTTATAAACAGTGATAGAGCAAAGCCCCAGGCTGACTGAGCTTTAGCCTGGTCCAAGGCAGTTTAACCAATATAGCAATGGAAAACCACTAAAAAATTGTAGAAATGTCTAAGGTTCAAAGGATTTAAGTCTGCCTAGCACTAGAAAGCCTGGGAGCATAGTCCATTTCTGACTCCACAGTGGTTATAAAGTATATCCAACTTTTATTTAAAAGATATAGTAGATGGGAATTGCTTTGACCTTTACATTACACGTTTCATCATTTTCTCTGTTATTTCTTTCTTGTTGTTCTACATTTCATCTATATACTTGTGTATAGAAGGTTTTGTCACATCATCATTTAACATGCTACTTTATATCCTATTAATCTTGCAGGTATGTGGGCTAACAGTCTGAAAGCTGATGACTATCAAGGTACAAAGTTTTGACCATTTCAAAATTTTGCATTTTGTATGTTATATGGATTTTGGAGGCTTTTATTACACATGGTTTAAGGTTATAAATGACAAATGTTATAAAAAATGTCCTGATCCCTGAACGCTTCCTGTACTCAAAACCTAGTTAGCAAAACGAGTAAGTGAGCAAATATTACATGTGCAATCTCTAACATCGTCTGTTCAATTGATTATCTAGAAGCATGTAAACATTCAAATTGTGATATCTTTATAATGTCATACTGTCCTGGCATTATGGGCTTGAAAGAAATGGTGACAGGCAGTATAAGATGGCCAAAATATTGCACAAAGTAATTGCAAGATGCCTATATTTATTGTGTTTTCGTGACATAAATTATAGGGTAATGGGCATTTCATGGTTTTGGCGCTGTGCTGCAGATTTTAGTTCATTACTAACCAACATTTTCTGTTATGGCCTCAGAAATACTGCTTTCAGGTTCCATCTACCTGTTATGTCCAAATCTAGAGAACAAAAGTGTTTTTTAATGATGTTTGGAGAGCCTTGTAAACATTGTTGAGGATTTATGCGTTTGGACAGGGGAAGTGACTAATGTTTCTGGAACAATAATTTGGAAAGTTGATTTTCTTGGATAAATTTAGGATTCCAAAGCCCCTTTAAAATTTCCCAGACCTAGGCCCTTAACTGGTAACTGGTGGTCACTAGTCAGTTCTCAATCCAATCCCAATCTCTTTCACTTTTTCCTTAGTTACTTTCTGCAGTCAACCAGACCCAATTTCCAACATGTTCTGTTAGCCACAGGGATTTTCCAGTTCTTGTGATGGGAATTGGGACCTAGTATAAGCTTTCGTGCTAACTTGTTGATTGAATTGAGGGCTTGTGGTTTCTTGCTAAATCCAGGATGTGCATGGATCAAGTCCTTTTATTTTGTTGCTATTTACTTGTTGCATGGTACAGGTTTGGAAAATGGAACATACTGCAATATAATGTTCAGCCAGTGGAAGGCAATTGCAGTTTAATTGTAAATCGTGACTAGGCATCGACTAGTCGGCTCAGGGCAGCGTATTGCACTATTACCTAGCCAATTGGCTATCCCAGTAGGCTTCATGCGCAGGTCGAAGGATTTTCCTGTTTCCTGATCGTGTTCATTTCAGCTGGTAGCCGGGTCAAAACCAGAGGAGCCTGTGTCTTACTATATATAGGATGTGGTGGTATTGGATGGTCCTTGAACACTACTGGGCTGAAGGCCAAGTTGCCGTCAGCCTGTCAGCAGCAACTAATTCAACTAGAAAGGGCTGACTAGTCGTGTCTCGTGTGCCATGAACCTTAGTTCATTTGGCAGATAACCATTGCCAGGAAGATGGCCGGGCAAAGTCGGCGTGGACGGGGATTAGAGTATTTGGGGGAATTGGATCGTTTGTTCTTTCTTCATTGCTTGTTTAGATTGATACATCTCCTCTCCTTATATAGAGAGGTTTACTTGACTGCCAAGCAAGCACCCCTTATCTCTAATTAATCCTAACACTAATGAGCTAAACCGTTCGACCAGACCCAATAGGTCCATAACGTACCTTGCACTATAGGCTGCGCTACAGTTCTCATGGTACTGTTCACACCAGCCCAGGCTGGGCCATTCTGGGCCCAACACCCATATATGTGGGTTGAAGACTCTAGGATGTAGCAGCTCACTAGTACGACAGGCCTGTCTAGCAATACCAAGGCGTGTGCCAGAACATATGAGATGGCATGCATTGCGCTGATCGCTCGTTGCGTCGGGAAGAACCATACGCGGACCTCTTCTTCAATTGGAGCCGGACTATGGATAGGTGAGCCCGAGTGGTTGAACGTGCAGGCTGCGATTTGCTGCAGCAGCGGGCTGAGCAGCACTCACATCTTCCGCCAGACAAAGAAACCTCGTCCTGCTGCTTGCAGGCGCACCGCTGCCTGCTCCTCCGATGATGGCCACGCGATGGCCCTGGAGATAGCATCCAGACGTTTCTCCACACAGAGAGACTGGACGCGCCAGCGTGCTAGGAGGCCACGTGCTGCTGCATGTAGGCGTACGACCGCCTGACTTCTGCGAGCCGATCTCTCGATCTGATCACCAGATGTCATGAACCTTAGTTCATTTGGCAGATAACCATTGCCAGGAAGATGGCCGGGCAAAGTCGGCGTGGAGGGGGATTAGAGTATTTGGGGGAATTGGATTGTTTGTTCTTTCTTCATTGCTTGTTTAGATTGATACATCTCCTTTCCTTATATGGAGAGGCTTAATTGACTGCCAAGCAAGCACCCCTTATCTCTAACTAATCCTAACACTAACGGGCTAAACTGCCCGACCAGGCCCAATAGGTCCATAACGTACCCTTGCACTATACACTGTGCTACAGTTCCCACGGTACTGTTCACACCAGCCCAGACTGGGCCATCCTGGGCCCAACACCCATGACATCGTGAGTAGTTGACTGATCGATTGACTAGGCAAACTAACTGAATCGATGTACCTGATTTTCGCTTTTGACTATTTCAGTTCACATGCTGGAGAAGACAAATGTAATAAGAGATGCAAACTCCACTTGCTCTGGATCATTAGATCCACTCAAAACTTTCTAAATGAACTAAATGGCATTAATGTCACCGTAATTAATTAGCTTACTCAGGCACCATTGGGTAACCATTTGCATCCCTAAATGTAACCCAACTTTAACATGTAAGACAATAGTTTGGGATGTCAAATTGATTGATTAAAAACAAAGGTATGACAGACAAATAAATTGCCACATTTTAGGACATTCAAGGAAAACTGCCACGCCCAGCAGTTTGGAACAATAAAAAATCTGCATCCTGAAAAATAAGTTTATTTAGAACAAGAACGTGTGCATGACTGAAATACAAATTTAACTAGAGTGTTAACAGAAAGAGGGAATTTAACTGAAGTGGAACAAGATAACTTGTTGGTGCTGTAGTATACTAACTACTTCAGGTTCCAACCCATAATATTTGCTATTCCATATTTTTCCCAAAGTGAATAAAAAGCACTTTATAATAGATGGCATGACTCTGACTTGTGATCATAATTGCAAATTTTATAGCTCTTCTTGATCGTGGTTGGAGGAGATCTGGTTGTTTTCTTTACAAACCTGAGATGGAACGGACATGCTGTCCCTCATATACCATACGCTTGAAAGCAAATGATTTCGTTTGTTCCAAAGAGCAATCTCGTGTACTTAAAAAGATGCAAAGGTAATTCTGTCCATTTTGATCCATTGCCCTGCTAAGTTTATAACAGACTCCTTAAACTGTCATGTGTTGTGTTTTTCAACCCATCCATGTGCAGGTTCCTTGATGGTGAGCTCGACCCACAGATTGGAAGTCCCCAGTGTAAGGCAAGTCCAACAAAGCGCTCACTTGGTGAACCTCTGAATTCACCAACCTTGAAAGTATCAAAGGTATCAGCAAAAGAGTTTCGAGCAGGCACATGTCCAAATATATCAAAAGAAGATGACGTCACTTGTTGCCTGGCAAGCAAAATCAATGAGGCCACAGATACATGCTTTCAAAGGGGGGTATTGGGTTCTGTTCAACTCCCCAAAGCTGTTGTGAAGACTGTTAAACCTCAAGTCAAAAGGAAAGTAGGAGAAGCAGTGCAAGAAAAGAAAGTTGGAGAAGCAGTGCAAGATTTGGTTTATACGTGCAATATAAGTTTCCAAATAGTGGCGGCAGTTAGACGTGCATTGCCCAAAGCAAATGGCGCTAATCAAACTGAAGTACTAGCAGATCTTTCTCCAAATTCTGTTGCAGAAAAGCTGTCCATAGCAATGGGACGTCTTGGAGAACTAGCTGGTTTTGAAGTAAAAGCTTGTAATGGGCATCTTAATTTCTATTTGGCCACCAATCAGGCAATGCAGAACCATACCAGCGTTGCTGTACCTGTGCAAGCTTCAGACAAGTCTAGTGGTTCAAAGCAATGCTCTGTGAACAAAACCAATGCGAAGTATCCTCTGAAAAGGAAAAACCTGGAGATTAGGTTGAGCACATCTCATTTTGATCCTGAGGAGTTTGCTCTGTACCGAAGGTATCAGACAAAGGTGCATAAGGAGAAGACAGTTACAGAAAGCTCATACAAGAGATTTCTAGTAGATACACCAATCGTGTTTGTCCCCCCAAAGGGTAGTGATAATGCAGTTCCACCGTGTGGGTTTGGGTCTTTTCATCAGCAGTATAGAATTGATGGAAAACTTGTGGCTGTTGGTGTAGTTGATATCCTTCCTAAATGTTTGTCAAGCAAATACTTGTTTTGGGATCCTGACCTTCCTTTCCTATCTCTTGGAAAGTATACAGCTCTGAAGGAGATAGATTGGGTCAAGACGACACAGGAGCACTGCCCCAGCCTTCAGTACTACTATCTCGGTTACTATATACATTCTTGCAATAAGATGAGATACAAAGCTGCATATCGACCATCAGAACTTCTATGTCCAGTCCGTTACGAGTAATTTTTTTTCTCCCTGCCACCATACATTTCGCAATACATAACCTTGTATAATGTGAACGACTGAACATAACAATAGTCAAACTTCACATGTCGAAGTTTTTTTTGACAATACATGTTGAAGTTAAAGGAGGCACACTAAGTTATGTCCTGGTATTATGCTTACTAATGTGGTTGGAATGGATATTTTTCGGTGTCTTGTTTTAATAAGGTTATTGCTTGTTGTTCTAGAGTAGTACTCCCTCCGTTCCAAATTATAAGTCGCTTTGACTTTTTGGTACGTCCATTTTGTTATGCATCTAGACATACATTATCTCTAGATGCATAGCAAGCGACTTATAATTTGGAACGGAGTGAGTAGTAATTTGTAGGTGATTGCTGTTGTCACTGCCTTCAGATAATGGATTAGTGAAACGTTGAAAGCATACTTTAATCAAGTCACAGGCTTTTTTTATGCAAAACTTGATGCTATGTAACCATTAAATTTCATCCTTCTTTCATTATTCTCTAACTTGCAATTGTCAACATTGCAGGTGGGTTCACTATGATTTAGCCAAGCCTCTACTGGATACCAGTCAATATTCCATTCTATCTGATTATGCTACAATGCAAGGTGAAGTGCCCCAGCCTCAGATTTGTGGTCCCTCTGATGACTCTTCAGCAAAAGTCGATCACCACGAGTCTCCTAGCGATGAGGATGACGATGAAGATTTCAACGAATATGAATCAGATATGATGGTCGATGAAGAGATAATTCATTCAGAAAAACCTGATACAACTGAAGGCAGCTCCAACATAAATGACATAAAAAACATCACCCTAGACCTGAATGGCTCGCGGGTTAAATTTAAGGTACATACACAAAATCTGTCCTCAAATCGGAGAGACGATGATGGTCCTATGCTATCTGTGCACAGAAATAGGGGCACATCGTCAGTGGGCACTAAATTTGCTTTTGTAGTATTTATCAGGAAATTTGCCAGCCTTTTCTGTTATTAATCATCTATTTCTCCATTAGTCTGTTGCAAAGAACATGTATACAAGATTTAACAATTATCTGCATCACATAATTTGTAAAACCATGTAATCTGTGACCTAGAAAATTGTATTTTTTTTTCTCTGGTTTTGATTTCTGTACGATCTGTTTAGTTAACTCTCTCCCTTTCAGGGCCTTCAGCAAGTGTTTGGGCCAATCGAGAGGCGACACCTCAATGCACTAGAAGGGCAACTGAGCAGATACGCCAAGGTTGTTGGGAAGGAGCTATCCGATCGAATTGTGTATTGCCTTTCTTGATATGCAGCCGGTCCGAGAGGTCAATTCTACTATGAAAGTGCACATGAGAATTAAACTAGTTTCATTCAGAAAGAAAGGTCATAGCTCTGTTGTATTGCTGCATGATATGCTTGATTTTTGTTGTAAAAGATACGAGGGCTCGCGGTCGAGGCTGACATGGCACATTGTCCGGTCGATTGTGTATGCGTATGTGTACTGGCATTGAAGTCTTCTTGCATGGCTTACGCTGAAGACGAAAATTGGAGATCCCGTACGCCTCAGTGGGTTTTTTCCTCTTTTTTTTTTTTTTTTTTGACAACAGCCTCAATGGGCTTGAAGGGCAATTGAACCGGCACGGTGAAAAAAAGTTGCAGGGAATGGGCTAGGGCGAAGCTGCAGTGTTACGTGCACAGTGACTGTACAATTTTCTCGTCGTCCACTGCAAAAGGCACCACCTTACCGGCGCTAGGTCTGCATCGTGTCTGGTGTCTCACACCTGCGTGGCTGCGTGGTCATCAAAGTGGCGCAGAAGAATCTTGTCAAAAAAAAAAAAGTGGCGCAGAAGCATCCCAAGCTGGTAACCACCGCGCAGAAGCATCCCAAGCTGGTACCACCGCTTTGCGCCAGAGGTGGCTCACCACGGCACATAGCGTTGCACGTCTCGTGACTCGTCACTTGTGAGGTGGCGCGTCCGCTCGTCGTAGCCCCGGTCCAGAACATGTATTGTCGTATGGGTGCTCAGTAGAACATCATAGTACGTGGTTTGCCTTCGCACAGGCTACAACTCGAATCGACGGGCCACGCTCTGTCATATGTATTATCTATAAACTAAAAAATAACTAATTACATAGTTTGTATATAATTTATAAGACGAATCTTGTTAACCTAATTAATTAATGATTTGATAATAAAGTATTACAATAATGCATGTGTTAATAATAAATTAATTAGGTTTAAAAATTTTGTCTTATAATTTACAGACAGATTCTGCAATTTTTTTTTTATCTGAGCACTTTATGCAATATTTTATGTAGCATTCGATATGACATCTAAAAGTTTTATAGTACGGAACCAGTAACGGAACCAGAACCTTTGATTAAGGGAGGCCGGATAATACGATTTCACCTTATAAATATGATAAATATATATATCCCAATAGATTTTTAAAAAAATTACATATATATTTAATATTCATAACAAAAAAACTCAAAATTATCATTAAAAATAGTGAAATTATAAATTTTTTATGTATATAATTGAATTTTTTATATATATTAATCAACTTTTACTGTTCAGGGGGGGCAGGGCCCCTGCTGGCCCCCCTGGTTCCGCCACTGACGGAACTAAAGAAGACCAAAGTCCACATCCCTAGCACAAGCACGATGAAGCAAAAGCGCCTCCAGTCTTGTCGATCTCTTTCCCTTTTTTTTTTATAAACACGGACGTGCTTTATGCATGTGGTGAGTGTAGAGTATCGGAGTGACGAGTGTGGAATGTTTAGGTTACGTGCATACACACTAAAAGCCACGATCAGGCGAGCAGCTAAATGGTTTTGTTTAGGAGGAAAAAGAAAACAATAGCTTTTTGACTATGAGTACGTTGTCCGTGTTGCTTCTGCGCCTCAATGTACTCTCTCCATCCTAAAAAAATATTTGTTATTTTTTGAACTTCAAACTTTTAAGGTTAACTAAATTCATAAAAGTAATACTAGCATAAAAAATATTGTTATTTTTTGAACTTCAAACTCTTTAAGTTTAACTAAATTCATAAAAGTAACACTATCATTTATAATACCAAAAAATATAATAAAATACATTTTCATAATAAACCTTTTTAAAACAAACATGTTAATACCATTTTGTATAACGTAACTTAAGCATATTTCTGTGAGACTTACTCTCTCCATACTCATATTAGTTGTTATAAAGATATTTATAGAAAAGTGATATATGTATACTTTTATGAAATATTTTTCAAAATAAATCTATTTATATAATTTTTATATTTGCAAACTTAAAACTTAATAGTTATTGATGATTTATTTTCAATATTTGACTCAAATCTTATTAAAACAACAATTAATATAAAGTATGGATGGAGTAAGTTTTACTACTTTCTGTGAGACTTAAGTTTCATGCGAGGCACTGGATTGGTCTTGACAATCAATTAATTTAAAAGTTTCATGTGAGACACTAGATTGGTCTTTAGACCCATGTCGGGCTGCGAGAAGGGGAGTCGAACTCCCGATCGGTTGCTTCCCACGACGAGATTCTTACCACTGAGCTATTTAGCAGGAAGTGATTGGCAATCAATTGACTTAAGTTTCATTGAGACACTGGATTAGTCTTTAGACCTACGTAGGTCAGATGTCTTAGTTGCTTCCCATGACAAGATTTCTAACCACTGAGCTAAGTGAGTCAAACTCCCGACCAATTGCTTCTCACGATAGGATTCCTAATCACTGAGCTATTAGCAGGGAGTCGAACTTCTAACGGGATTCTAACCATTGAGCTATTAGCGGGAAGTGTCTGATAATCAATTGACTTAAGTTTCATATGAGATAGTAGATTAGTCTTTAGACCTATGTAGGTCAGATGCCTTGGACTGCGAGACAGGGAGTCGAACTCCCGATCAGTTGCTTCCCACGACAAGATTTCTAACCACTGAGCTATTAGCAAGGAGTCAAACTTCTAATGAGATTCTAACCATTGAGCTATTAGCGGAAGTGTTTGATAATCAATTGACTTAAGTTTTATACGAGACACTGGATCGGTCTTTAGACCTATGTAGGTCAAATGCCTTGGACTGCAAGATGGGGAGTCGAACTCCCGACCAATTGCTTCCCACAACAGGATTTCTAACGACTGAGCTATTAACAGGGAGTCGAACTTCTGACCGGTTGCTTGCCACAACAAGGCTCTAACCGCCGAGCTATTAGCTATTTATCCACTTGAATCAATGATTTATATATGAGATTAGTTAAACTTTAGATAATACTACTTTAAACTATTTATTTATTTAGAATTTTAAAAGTATTTTATGGCTGGTTTGGAATACATACATTTGATAAGAATCACATGGATTTTTTAAACATAGGAAATAAGAATTTATCCCATCTACAAACAGATTCTAGGGATTAAATTTTCGACACAGGATTTAGAGAGTGTTTGGATTCAATGTTAATAGTTAGACTATATTTTTTATATAAATTAGAAATCCTAAATATAAACTAATTCTAGATTAATAGAGTTAAAGAGGGCTAATTAGTTATTGGAATCTACTAGCCCATTAGTCTATAATTATTCATATTTAATCTATTTTTATTAGTCTATAATTAACTTATATTTAATTATTTTATTTACATGGACTGATTTTTAGAGCAAGTATAACAGTTGGGTGCAAGAATGTTAAATGCTGAGCGGGAGGAGAGAAAAAGAAAGAGGAAAAAGAAGTGGACTGTAAGTTTATAGTCCACTTGGACACAAGAACCAATGCAATTTGTGTGAGAGATAAGTGAGTCATATAACTATAATAAAGACTTAACCATTGTATGAGTGAGTTGAAATGTGAGCTCAAAAATCTTTATAGACGGCAGCCGTCTGTATTAGTCTAATCTCAATAGGAGTTTCATTTGCATTAAATAGGTTGCCACATAGCCATTGTTGATGATATGACGGTGTGTTTAAGAAGTGAGAGAAGAAATGAGTTTGGATGAAACTCTCTTGGCACGAATATTAACTCTCTATGATTCATGAAATTTAATGCCTATAAAACTTTACAGTTTCATTCAAATTTCATTTTATTTCATATGACATGACAGTCTTGAAAACAACCAAATGAGGCTCACCGTGAAGATTGACCTTATTGAACTTGCTCAATCTTAAACGGAACCCACGTAGTCACATCTTTCGGAGATAATAAATGCACTGGACCAAAGATTCCCGCTTTGTGACTGACCGGCTGCTGGCACTGCACGGGGGCCTAGGCCCGGCGCCCAAGGCACGCCCATGAGCTGTCGACCTTATCACACTCTAGTACAGTATACTCCGTCTGTCTCTGAAAAAACCAATTTCTAGAATCCGTGCCGGTCAAATTTTTTAAACTTTAACTAACTTTATAACATCTATGATATAAAATAGACACATTATGAAAATATATTTTATGGTATATTTAATGATATGAATTTTGTACCATCAATCTTGATAGTTTTTTCTAGAAATTCAGTCAAAGTTTAAAAAGTTTAACTTAAGACAAAGAAATTGATTTTTTCAGGAACGGAGTGAGTAGTACAGGTCTCATTAAAAATAAAAATATCTTTAGAAAACCATGTTCTCATTACAAACACGTTTTCGAGACCACATTCTTAATGAGACTGAGGGAGCAATGGTCAAGAAATCTCGACGCTCTACCACTTGGCAGCACAGGCAATGCGCAGGGTGTGTGGCTAGCGGGCGTGGGCGGTGCCGGTGCGGCCACGGATTGGATAGGAACAAATGAAAAAGACGGTGATGCCACGCCTGGGTAGGTGAGGAGAGGAGAGAGGAAAAGGCGGGGAGCGGAGAGAGAGAAAGAAACAGGAGAGATGCGCAGGAAAAGCAGTAGGGGGCAGTCAGGCACTAAACTCCAGAAGCGGTGGGCCGGCTCGGGAATGGCAGACGCGTGACCTGCTTCGGGAGCGGCGACGGGGCGTCCGGGGTGGTGGCGTCTGGGCTCACATGTGGCCGTGGTCGCGGGGAGGGCGGCGGCGTCAGTTGCGTGGCGCGCAGCGCGGGGCAACGGCGGCTAACGGAGGCCTTCGAAGGCCGTTATTGAGGCGCGCGCGGGGTGCAACTACCCGCCAGCAGACTGGGTCCCGCGGCGCTCGGGGATCCGCGTGCGGCTTTCCGGTCCTGTGGTGTTCAGTGTTGCGTTGCTAGGGAAGTGACAGGGCATTGGAGTTTTTTACGGAAAATTTCCGCGGCGACCAGCCAGCGCGTCGATCTTCTCTTCTTGCACTGTCTATCTTCTCCGAGCGACCCGAATTCGGCCCACGCAGTCCACGCGGCCAGCTACTCTCTCACTCTCCCTCTACAACGACGCCGCCTGCTCGTGCTCGTGTCGTTGCTCCCTCTCCTTCTCTAGCTTCGATGACCTTACAAGGGGTAGGCTATGGTGGGAAGAAGAGTCCTACGGTTTAGGGGTCCTGGCAGCAGCTGCAGCAGCCGGGCTAGGTCAGGGCAAGGGAGTCATGACAGCGCGGGAGTGAGAAAGGCGACGACGATACCAGGAGTAGAGATAGGGAGGAGAAAAGAAGGACCGTCATGGCGGAGCTCCGGTAAACCCTAGTGTCGCCGCGGTGGTGGGCGATAGGCGCTGGATGAGAAGGCTGATGTCGCTAGGACACAAGGAGAAAAAGAACACTACTAGGAGAGGGGGTTCAGCGCAGTGTTTCCTACCACCGGGTCAGTGGCTAGGAGTAGAGCTGGGACTTGGGCCGTGCCATTTGAGGGCTGGTCACGACACAGTCTTTTGGCACGACCTGAAGTACGACACGACACGAATAGGAGGGCCGTGCCATGTCTAGGATCTCGGCATGGCGGGCCAGATGGCCCGACCTGAATTTTGGGCCGTGCTTGGACCGACACGACACGAAAATGACACAAAGACACATTTATTGCTCTACAATATGATTTTGTAGCATTTACTACACCACTTCTTATCTAATTCTTAAATAGATTATAAAAATCATCTAAACTTTCATAAAAATACTACACATAAGATATATATTTTTATATCATGAGCTACAAAAGAAATCTAGCATATATATTTTGAGGGACGTACTTGGGCCGGCACGACCAAAAGACGTGCCATGGACCATGCTTGGACTGAAAAAATAAATTACCGTGTCATATCGGTACGACCCGATGTGCCTTACGTGCCTAGAGAACACGACTCAAAACGGCACGAGACACGAGAGGATCGGACCGGGCCGGCACGACACGACACGGCCCAAGTCCCACCTCTAGCTAGGAGGCCTCGGTTTTTAGGCCCCAGTGCTTTAACAGTTGTGGTATGTATATAAGCCGATCATAAAACAAATAAGAAGCAAAACACATACACCCTCCATACTAAAAAAAAAATATGTCGTCTTGGGCTCCGTTACTGATTTCGCAAAACTCCTCGTTCTATGGTTTGAGAGGCAATGAGGCATCCTTGGACGTGTTTAATAAAGGCAGGAGTAATCGCCGTGCACGCGTTCCTGATTCCTTTCTCTCTGCAGCACATGTTCACCTGCTTGCTTCGTCTCTGCAGTAATCACCGCGGCACACTCGCCGCCATCGCCGTGCACACTCGCCGTGCACGCTCACTGCCAGCGTGTTTAGAGTTCGCACACCATGGAGTCCGTTGAGGCGTAGCAGTCTGCTGACGTGCTGGACTTTGAGGCCATGGAGTCCGTCGAGGCGCAAGACTCCATCGTCGACGTTGTGCTAGACTCGGTCCTGGCCATGGAGTTCGTCGAGGCACACGTATTCGGATATTACCTTCGTATATCCCCGTGGATCTAACTGAGCCCTTCGTCAAGGATAGCCCAGCTCGAAAGCCCTGCGGCACACGATCAGACTGTGATGCTCGCTACAGACTCTCACGAAGTCTTGCCCGCCAAAGAAGATCATATAGTTAGATTCGGATTCCTTACTGTTGACACTCAAAAGTGTCATTGGTAAAGATGAATTTAGAAGAGGCATTCGACCTAAAATATTAGAGTCGAATTTGTCTTCTTTTACTTAATGTTTGACGGATCGGATGGGCCTAGTTGTTTTGGGTTTCCGATCACTTATGATATGTCCGACCAGATGACCCTGGTCGGAAGCCTTATGAAAATTGAGTCCGGTGTTAATATGCGAATCCTTCTCTTGTAAGGACGATTTGGGGCTGATAAAGCCCATTAAGCCGATCTGTTCGATCTGAAGATTGACAAGATCAGGGTTACTTTGTTGTGAACGGATCGGATTCTATATTTTGATAGAGTCCGGATAGGAAACTTGGAGATTGAATCTAGAGATGTTTCTTATTGGCATAAGACCAACCCCCTCTATATATATGAGAGGATCATGGCCGATTGTGATATCCAACACCAATTGTCGGTGTTTCTACCCCGGGGGTATGTCACCAACTAGTAATTATGATCGCGTGCTCTCTTCCTGGATGGTGATGCAAGATGACACAAGGATTTATCCTGGTTCGGGCGAAGAAGGCCCTACGTCCAACGGGGGAGGATGCTCTTGTATTACTTGCACCTAAGTGCTTGTACAGGGGCGTTACAAGCTCAACAAGCTTGGACCGGAGTCCGGACTCGTCTAGGTATGGTGTTGTATGGGCTTGTGTGCTGACCCGAGTGGAGGTGCATCTAGACTTGTCTATCGTGGAGTAGTGTCACCGGGTGCGTGAAGACCCCTTGTGTCCTCTTTTATAGAGCAAGAGGAGGCCAGGGTTACACAGGGATGATACAGGAGTCGAGATGTATGATGCCCAATACGACAGATGGTAGGAATTCTGTCTTGTCGGGGTCACTGTAGCCGGCGTGGGGGCTGCTGTTGAAGCGTCCTTGAAGTGTGGCCTCCATCCCTGGCGCGGACGTGGAGACGTGGCGACGTGGAGGTCATGCAGCGCCCATCCCGGCGCGTACATAACGTGGCAGGGTTCCTCCGGGTCTTGGAGGTACCTGTCCTCCAATAGCAGGAAAGCCGTCAGGGCTCGAGGGGCGCAGGGCCGGCCTCGAGGTGGCGTTTACGTGGGGCTCGAGCCCCCGTAGGTATGGGCAAGTCCCGGAAAGCCCGGCCGAACAGCGGGAATCCAGGCTTCGAGAGGTGGCTCGAGGGTGCTACAGTGCAAGGTATGGCCGGACAATGCTGTACTTGCGCCTTTTTGCCCATACTTGAGGTGAAAGCGAGATTTGACTGTGGCTCCGGTTTACTGTGGCGCACGTCGGGTTTCAGAGGACGTGACCGGAGTAGGTGAACGCATTAAATGCGTAGTGTGGGATTGGCATCCGAAGTCTGGCGCTGCTCGAAGGAGATGTGAAATGTCTCGAGGGATAGGCTATCGTGCTTGAGAGGCTCGAGGTCCCCGCGCGGGGTCTCGAGGAGTGGTGTACGGCTGTGGTGGGCTCGAGGCCTAGGTGCCAGGGCTCGAGGGGTAGGTTGCCGGGAGGCGGTCGGTAAGGCTTTGGCGAGTCTAAGCTTCCTGGCGGAAGGGTCGGTGCGGCCGGCCTCGAGGGTTTGGTTTTTAGGGAGCTAGACTAGTTTCTCCTCTTATTAATTGGTGTTCTAGGTTTAACTCGTTTGTTTTGCGTCGATTGGGGGTACCCCTTTGGTGTTCCCCCGACAGTAGCCCCGAGCCCTTGTTTGAGTGCTTGCACTCGAGCAAGGGCTCCTCAGCGGGATCGTGAGGGTTAGCTGACTGGTTCTCGAGGGTTTGGCTGTGTTGATTCCGCGGGTGTCGCGCGAGCGACACCCGCGGGTGCAGCCCCCGAGGCCATGGGGGAGTGGTTAGGACTCCCTCATGGGCTTTCTTACGCGTGCGAGTGTGAGTGTCAGTTACGTCTTTTAGGTTCGGGAGTGTCGAGCCCCCGAGTTTTTTTACCCTCTTTCGTCGAGGGGTGCCAGGCTGAACCGACCGGCCGGCACTTCGAGCCGTCCGGCACGCCGGTTGCCCTGGCTTGTCGTCCCGCGAGTCCTTTCAATCGGATGCGAGGGGGGATGCCTCGTACTACCACGAGCGGGCGAGTATCGAGGTTCCCGGTGAGCTGGTAACGGGGGAATCCAAGTGAGACCTCGTGCCCCGTTCGATGGGGTCGATTGTAGCCCGGAGGCGATCTCATAAAGCATGGGTGCTCAGTCTGCAGGAGTGCCGGGTCCATTCGATAGGACCCGGTGGCTCGATGCCTCCCTCCGAGGGGATCTCACTGCATGTCGTGCTCCCCGCCTTGGATACACGTGAGGGGCCTCGAGGGCTTGGCCCTCGAGCGATGCTGCGAGTGGCGCCCCTTGGTGTCCCTGACTCAGGGTGCTCGAAGCCGGCTGTCGAACCCTCTTCGAGGGCCAGCCTTCGCTGCTTCGAGACTTAGGGCCGGGGCCCGTTTTTACCTTCCTGAAGAAGCCTCCGTCGCTTGGAAACCTTCTGCCCGTTGGGCGCGCCATTTTAGGCGAGCTAGTGGAGATGGTGGCGCTAGGGCGACTGACAAGAAGTCGGAGCGGTGGCCGTGGTGGGCCCGGAGGAGTGGAGCGAGTGCGGAGTTGCCGCGTGTACCTGTCGACCAGCTCGAGATGCGGTTAGGTGAGCACATTAAATGCGTGCGGTTACTTTTTCTGCCGTCGTGGGAAAGCCCGCCCGTTGGGGTTTCCTCTTATAAATATCGAAAGAGAGGAGATGAACCCTTTACTTTGCCTTTGCCTTCACCACCGCCGTAGCCTCCGCACGCCTTCTTCCCGAGCCTGCAATTGGGAATCTTCCCGGCCGCCCGTCCGCTGCTCGAATCCGCGCCATCACCGCCATGGTCGCTCAGACTCCAGCGCTGCCGGCCGAAGACTGGAACCCGTCGAAGACGACGCAACACGAGCTGGATTCGCTGGTGGCCCAGGGGCTCCTCCGTCCCAACCCGCTGGAGGGACCCGCGTGGTGGGTTCTTCCGTCGGAGGATCACCGGGAGCCGCACCCGCCGGAGGGGTATGTGGTGAGCTTCACGCGCTACCACCGCATGGGCTTGGCGTTCCGCCGAGCCGCTTCATGCGGGGGCTAGCTCACCACTTCGAGGTGGAGCTGCAACACTTCTCCCCCAACTCAATCTCGCACGCCGCCATCTTTGCCGCGGTGTGCGAGGGATATTTGAAGATCGAGCCGCACTGGGAGATGTTCGTCCACCTCTTCCGGGGCGAGCTCTTCCTCAAGGCCTTGAAACCTAGCGGGAGGAGGCTCGTGCGTGTGGGCTCTCTCACCGTCACCGCGAGGACTGGGACCTCGTCGGCCAACGTCCCCCGCGAATACCTCCGCTACAAGCTTTCCACCAACCAGGCGGGGTGGGACGACCATTGGTTCTACCTGCGGAACGAGGGCGGGCTCCTTCCGCAGTACACCGGTGGAGTCATCACCCAGCGCCCGGAGAAGTGGACCTGGGGCGTCGCAGCGGACCGGCAGGGCCACCTGATGCCGTTGATGAAGACGATGCGGTCGTTGGTGGAGGACAAGGGCTTGACCGTCCAGGCGGTTATTTGGGCGTTCCACCAGCGGAGGGTCCTTCCTCTGGCGGACCGCCCCCTCCTCATGCATGAGATGGGACCAAAGGCCCCGCTCGAGGCGCTGAACGAGTCGAGGATGGCTGAGGAAAGGCTGCCTCGGAGCGAGGGCGTCTCCCGGGTGTCGATCACAGTCGATGGGTCGTTTGTCCCCGAGGACACCAACCTGATCCCCATGGCGCCTGACGAGGGGTGTCCTGACCTGGTAAGCCACCCTCGAGTCAGGTTGTCTCGAGCCTCCCCTCCTTTCTCTTTTTCCGAATCTTGTTTTACTCTCCTTATGGTTTTTCTTATCAAGTTTGTTTTCTTGAAGGAGGTGTTCACATGTTGCGCGTCGAGGCCCCCGGTGAGGGAGGACGCTGCAAAAAGACAGGTGAGGCGCCTCTCTGCTCAGAAAGATAAGAAAAGTAAGGATGCAAAGAAGAAGAAAGAAAAAGAGAGGAACTTGCGCCGGTCGGCCCGGGAACAGAAGCTCGCGAAGGCTCGTCGTAACCGGCAGCCTAGAGAGGAGTCCCCCGAGCTCAGTTCCTCGAGCTCGGAGGAGGAGGATGATGATGAGGAGGAGAGTGATGACGAAGGGATGGATGCGCGTTTGAGGCGCGCGGGGGTCGTCGACGTCAGGGCTGATCGCTCCTCTGTGCAGGAGAATGTTTTGGAGGTCCCCTCGGCGAAGGGATCGCGCGGGGCGCAGCCGCGGAAGGCTCCGTCAGGCCCAGCCTCGTCGGAGGCCCAGGGCACGTCGAGCTCCGTACCGGACGTGCCCGCTGATGCGAGGAAACCTCGAACCAGGAGCGCCATCGCTGCGGCGCAGAAGGAGGCCGCGACCGCGTCGACCCAGGCGGGGGGTCTCGAGAAGGGTCCGGCCGTCGAGGAGCGGTCAACACGTCGAGAAGGACTCCGGGCCCGACCATTGCAAGGCGTCGAGGGTGACATCGAGCCCGCGCCACCATGACCGTCGAGGGGGGAGCCCCCGGTCGTCCCGTGACGAGAGTCGCGAGCGACCCCGGAGCCCGTCGCCGCATCGCCGCCGGGAGAAGGAGGCAGGCGCGGGGGGGGGGGGCGGCCGTCAGCACGAGCGCCGGAGCAGGTCTCGGAGCCCGCGGCAGGGAAAGGCGTCAAGATGACCGCTCGAAGGAGACGCGGTCGCCACCTCGGGACGGGAGACAAAAGGAGAGCTCTCCGCCGGGGTCGAGCCACGGGATGCATCGGGAGCCTTCCCCCCGTCCAAGCCACGTGGAGACGGCTCAGGGGCGTGGCTCGAGCCATGGGGCGGGCTCGAAGCCCTTGAGCGGGTCCGGCGATTCGGGGAAGAAGCCCCGCCCTCGCTTTGGGTGAGTAGGTCTCCTTAATTTCGTTGGTAGGGAAACTTTACCTTTTTACCTTTGGTGATATGTGCTGTTTTCTGGCTTTTCAGGGAAAAGCGCCCCCTGGCAGGAGGATGGTCCTCGCGGCGTCCAAGCGGGCCAAGACCTCGAGTTCTGCCGAGGTCCAAGCACCTCGAGGTATGGCTCCTTCTTCCGCTGGGGAGGCCGCTTGGCTGGCGAAGGCTCGAGCAGCCATGGCTCGGGGAAGCCAGATGGCCGCCGCGGATCTTGGTGAGGCCGACGCCGTCGACCACGGGGGTCGAAGCTTTTTCCTGTTTCTGACGACGTTGTTCTCCTTTTTCAGCAGGGACCATGGCTCCTGGCGCCGAGCCTGCCGCCACCGCGTCCGTCGCGGCACCGCATCCTCCTCTTCCTCCTCCTCCTCAGGTGGCGCCTATCGAGAGGGCCACTCCTCCCCCCGTCGCGACGACCATCTCGGGGGGAGCTCCCGAGACAAGCATGGCTCCGTTGGCGTCTGGGGCTGAAGGGTCGGCGGCCCTCGAGTCCCCGGTCGACGCGAGCCGGCCCGCGGAGAAGGGGAAGGAGGGAGAGGCGTCGGTGGAGAAGGTGCCGACTGGTGGAGGAGCTCCTGGACGAGCTGGAGCAGGTGCCGCCCCCGGTCGAGGGCTCAACGCTGGAGGAAGCGCTCGAGGCACCGGCCGGGGTCGACAAGACGCCGGAAGACCCGACGAGGGAGGAGAGCTTGGGGACGAGCCACCCCTCGAGCGATCCGCTACCGCTCGAGTCCCCGCCTCCACGCGAGGCCGCGCCATTGCCTCGGGAGGGGATGGAGCAGCAGGAGGAGACGGACGGAGGGGCGGAGGGAGCCGCAGCCTGTGCCGCCGGTTGGTGGGCCAGCAGCTGGCGCCGCTCGAGCCGGAGGAGGAGGGCCTGCCCCTCGTCGAGATCGATCGATCAGCGTGGTCGTATCCTGACGCGCCGAGCCCGTCCGGCGCCATGATCCCCGTCGAGCGGCTAGCTCGGCAGGGGGTTCCGCGGGAGGCGCGGTCCATCTTCAGGGAGGTGGCCGAGCTCGTGGCGGAGGCGGAGAGGTCCTTCTCGGAGGAGGCGGAGAAGTCCGCGCAGGTGGCGGCCGCCCTTGCGAAGGCAGAGGGGGAGCTCCAGGAGCTCCGCGCCGAGCTGGGTCGGAACGCGAAGATGGCGAGCCGGCTCAACGCGGCGCAGGCGGAGGCCCAGGCGGCTCGAGACGAGGCCGCCCAAGCTAAGAGGGAGGCCACCACCGCTTTGTCCGTGGTGGAGTCGTCGAAGAAGGAGGCCGCCGACGCCCGAAGCGAGGCCGCCACCGCCCGGTCTGCAGCGGAGGCGGCGAAGAAGGAGGCCGTCGACGCCCAAAACGAAGCCGGCCACCTGCCCGGTCTGCAGCGGAGGCGGCGAAGAAAGAGGCCGAGGAGGCCAAGAGCGAGGCCGCCACCGCCCTGGCTGCAAAGGAGGTAGCGCGGCAGGAGGTGGTCCGGAAGGATCTGGCCCTTGCGCAGACGGGCAAGCTGGTCGAGGACCTTAGGGGCGAAAAGCTCGATGTGCTGTCCCAGAAGCGTGCACTAGAGCAGCGCGTCGAGGTCCTTACCAGCGACTTCGCCGCTCTGGGCGTGCACTGCCAAGGTAATCTTCATGCCCTGTCTTGCTTTGATTTCGGGATTCTTGCCACGCCGCAGACTTACCCCCTTCTGTTTGTTGCATAGACGTCGAGAAGACCGCCGAGGAGCTCCGTGAGACGAATCAGACTCTCGTGGAGCAACTCCGGGGTGAGACCATGGTGGCGGAACGGGCGCGCTGCACCCTCGACCGGCTCAGCTCCATGTGGGGTGTCGACTCGGTGGCCGCGGCAGAGGGCGCGGTGGCTCGAGGCGACGCCCTGGTGGATGCCCTGTGCTATTTTGACGTGGCCGCGCGAGACCGCGTCCGGAGCGCTCTCCACCACGGCGTGAAGCAGGCGTTCGCGGCCGTCCGTTCCGGTTTCCGCTACCCGGTCAACGTCGTCGCCAAGGGCTTCGTCGAGATCGAGGGGAAGGACGAAGAATGGAACGACCGCCGCGTCGACAAGATCCTGGAGAAGGTGGAGAGGCCGGGGGCGGCCGTTCGCGAAGCTCTTCGAGGAGGACGTGCTTGCCTCCCGATGCGAACAGTGGTGCGGGTGGCCCCCCTCCTCCCTGGCCCGGATGTCGAGGCTGAGCCCGCGGCAGAAGAGCTTGGGGAGGAATTCCAGACGGATGAAGAATGAGGCCTGCGTGCCAAATTTGGGCGTCGAGGCCCTTGTAAGAATTCAAATCATGACTTATGGCCCGTCGAGGTCAATATGTGTATATGACTTGTTTATTTAAAGAAGCTGTTTTCTTTTCAAATTTATTCGATCATTTCTCTTTGTCGCTAGCTCGAGCTTCAACCGGCTTGGTCCGTGTTCCTTCGATACGCGCCACGAGTACCTCGAGGGGAGGCGTAGGTAGGGTACCGTAGCCCGAGGGGCGTAGGTGGCCGTCTACGTCGACGCCCCCCGACTCTTGGAGGCTCGGGGTATTTACGGATTTAGACGCTGCTAGTATGCTCGAGGTGCGAATCGAGACGAGGGTCGAATTTTTGAAAAGAAAACGTGTTTTTTCCGGAGTCTAGGGGGGGGGTTCCCCCTGTCAGCCCCCGAGGGAGGCTCGACCCTGAGCAAGGCAGGGTCGAGGCTACCTTAAGTTGCTAAGTAAAATGAATGACAGTGCGCGAGTTTGTTCATTCATGTTTGACATGTTTGTACAAAGCAACAAAATGAACAAGGCCTCGAGGCCTTTAAGGGTAGAAGCGACGTAGCTGAGATATGTTCCACGCATTCGCCAGGATCCTGCCTTGACCGTCGTAGAGCTTGTACGTTCCTGGCTTGAGCACCTCAGCTACGGTGTATGGACCCTCCCATGGAGGGGTGAGCTTGTGGCGCCCTCGATTATCTTGCAGACGTCGAAGCACGAGGTCCCCTACCGCCAGGTCCCTCTTGCGCACGTGCTTGTCAGTGGTAGCGTCGAAGTATTTGCTGGTAGCGCGCGGAGTTGATGAGCGCCACGTCTCGAGCCTCCTCGAGCTGGTCCTTGGCGTTGGCAAGCCTCTCGTCGTTGGTTTGCCCGTTGTAGGCTCGAAGTCGAGGGGAGCCGTACTCGAGGTCCGTAGGTAAGACAGCCTCAGCGCCGTAGGTTAGGAAGAACGGAGTGAACCCGGTGGCTCGACTCGGCGTAGTCCTGAGGCCCCACAAGCACCGAGGGGAGCTCTGCAGCCCACCCTTTTCCAAAATTCTTGAGGGTCTTGAACAGCCTCGGCTTCAGCCCATGGAGTATCATGCCGTTGGCGCGCTCGACCTGCCCGTTGCATTGAGGGTACGCGACCGAGGCCCAGGTCACTGCGAATGTTGTTGTCGTCGCAGAAGTTGGTGAACTTTTTGCCCGTGAATTGGGTGCCATTGTCGGTGATGATGACGTTAGGCACCCCAAACCGGTACACTGATGTCGGCGATGAACTCGACAGCCTTCTCGGAGGTGGGGTCGCCTATGGGCTTGGCCTCGATCCACTTGGTGAATTTGTCGATGGCCATGAGCACATGCGTGTACTTTCCAGTTGTCATCTTGAGGGGACCCACGAGGTCGAGCCCCCAGACGACAAACGGCCAAGTGATGGGGATCATCTGCAGGGCGTGCGCGGGCTAGTGCGTTTGCTTGGCGTAGAACTGACACCCTTGGCAAGCTTGGACCAGGCGCTTGGCGTCTCCGATGGCAGTTGGCCAGTAGAAGCCCTGTCGGAAGGCGTTCCCTACCAGGGTCCTTGGCGCTGCGTGATGGCCGCAAGCCCCCGAGTGCATGTCGTTGAGGAGCCTGCGTCCCTCCTCGAGGGGGATGCAGCATTGAAGGATTCCTGATGGGCTTCGACGGTACAGCTCTCGTTCGTCGCCATAGACGACGTAGGTCTTGGCCCTTCGAGCGATG
The DNA here is from genome assembly GCA_009763385.1 of Coix lacryma-jobi var. lacryma-jobi. Taxonomy (NCBI): domain Eukaryota; kingdom Viridiplantae; phylum Streptophyta; class Magnoliopsida; order Poales; family Poaceae; genus Coix; species Coix lacryma-jobi. The sequence continues at coordinate 22,463,546 of CM019826.1, forward strand.
CGTCGGGCCTCCGTCTTGTCTTCTGGTAGCACGCCTTGCGTCAGGTAGTCGAGGAAGGGCGTCCGCCAGTCGAGGGGTCGTGATGACGAAGAGGCAGGTGCGTCGATCTGCACCGCCTCAGCGGATGTCGAGGGGTCATTCTCGAGGGGTGGCGTTGAAGGTTGAGCCCCCATGTTTGGTTCGAGGGGTGGCGTCGAGGGGCCAGCCCCCGGGCCGATTTTGACGGATGGCTCGAAGATATCCCTCGAGAAGACATCTGGGGGACGGTGCCGCGCGTGGATGCTAACTCAGCCAGCTCGTCCGCGGCCTCGTTGTACTTTCGAGCGATGTGGTTGAGCTCAAGGCCGTAGAACTTATCTTCTAGCTTGCGCACCTCCCCGCAGTATGCCTCCATCTTGGGATCGATACAGCTTGAAGCCTTCATAACCTGGTTGATGACGAGCTGCGAGTCCCCTCGAACGTCGAGGCGTCGGACCCCGAGCTCGAGGGCGATGCGCAGCCCATTAATGAGGGCCTTGTACTCAGCGACGTTGTTGGAGGCGGGGAAGTGCAAGCGTAGCAGGTAGCGCATGTGGACTCCGAGGGGTGAAATGAAGAGCAGGCCTGCGCCTGCCCCCATCTTCATGAGGGATCCGTCGAAGTACATGGTCCAGAGCTCGGCTTGGATTTGTGCCGGCGAGAGCTGGGTGTCGGTCCATTCAGCAACGAAGTCCGCCAACGCTTGCGACTTGATGGCTTTTCACGGGGCGTAAGTGATGGCCTCCCCCATTAGCTCGGCGGACCACTTGGCGATGCGCCCCGTGGCCTCCCGATTGTTGATGATCTCACCGAGGGGAAAGGATGACACCACCGTTACGGGATGAGCGAGGAAGTAGTGTTGGAGCTTGCGCCTCGTGATGATGATGCCGTAGAGCAGCTTCTGGATGTGCGGGTACCGGGCCTTGGCCTCGGAGAGCACCTCACTAGTGAAGTACATCGGCCGTTGGACCGGCAACGCACGACCCTCCTCGTGCCTCTCGACGACTATGACCGCGCTGACCACCTGAGTGGTTGCGGCCACATAGAGGAGAAGGGACTCGGGGGGATCGTCACCCTGGGCTGGTCGTGGTGGCACGAGGATTGGCGTGGAAGTTAGCAACCCCTTCAACTTGGTTAGGGCCTCCTCGACTTCAAGGGTCCATGCAAAGCGTTCCGTCTTCTTCAGCAAGCGGTAGAGAGGTAGCGCCTTTTCCCCTAGCCTCGAGATGAACCTACTGAGAGCAGCTAGGCAGCCTGTCACTTTCTGTACGCCCTTAAGGTCTCGAATTGGGCCCATCCTCGTGACTGCTGAGATCTTTTCGGGGTTGGCCTCGATCCCCCGTTGTGAGACAATGTAGCCAAGTAGCATGCCCCGGGGCACACCAAAGACACATTTCTCGGGGTTGAGCTTCACATTCTTGGCCCGGAGGCACTCGAACGTGGTCTCGAGATCGCTGATGAGGTTCCCGACTTTCTTGGTTTTAACCACGATGTCATCGACGTAGGCCTCGACGGTTTTGCCTATGTGTTCGCCAAATATATGCTGCATGCAACGTTGGTACGTTGCCCCGGCGTTTCGAAGGCCGAAGGGCATTGTAACGTAGCAATACATACCAAAAGGCGTAACAAAAGAGGTAGCGAGCTCGTCGGATTCTTTCATCCTAATCTGGTGGTAGCCGGAATACGCATCGAGAAATGAAAGTACTTCACACCCCGCAGTGGAATCGATAATCTGATCAATTCTAGGTAAAGGAAATGGAACTTTTGGACACGCTTTATTCAGACCAGTGTAGTCTACACACATCCGCATTTTTCCATTCTTTTTCCTAACTAGTACAGGGTTAGCTAGCCACTCCGGGTGAAATACCTCCTTGATGAATCCAGCCGCCAAAAGCTTGTGCACCTCCTCGCCGATGATCCTGCGCTTCTCCTCGTCGAAGCGGCGCAGGCGTTGCTTCACCGGTCTGGACCCGGCCTGGATCTCCAAGGCGTGCTCGGCGACTCCCCTCGGTATGCCTGGCATGTCCGAGGGGCCCCACGCAAACATGTCGATGTTCGCGCGGAGAAAGTCGACGAGCACTGCTTCCTATTTAGGCTCGAGGCTGGCACTGATGGTCAGCGTCTTGCCATCGGTCGAGGTCGGGTCGACGGGTATCAGCTTGGTGTGCTCTGCCGGCTCGAAGGCGCCGGCGTGGCGTTTTGCTTCAGGGGCCTCTTCGGTGGCCAGGGCCGCTAGGGCTTCGAGCGAGTCGAGGTGGACGTTGGCCTCCCCACGCTCGACGCACTCCACGTCGCAGTGGTACGCGTGCTCATAGGAGGTGTCGATGGTGATGACCCCTTTCGGCCCCGACATCTTGAGCTTCAAGTACGTGTAGTTGGGAACCGCCATGAACTTGGCGTAGCCTGGCCGGCCGATGATGGCGTGGTAGGTCCCTTAGAATCCAACCACCTCGAAGGTGAGCGTCTCCCGGCGGAAGTTAGCCGGCGTGCCAAAGCAAACCGGCAGATCGATGCGCCCGAGGGGGTGAGCCTTCTTCCCTGGTACGACTCCATGGAACCCCCCGACGCTGGGTCGGAGCTGATCCCTCGAAATCCCCAGGAGGTCGAGAGTCTCGAGGTATATGACGTTGAGGCTCGAGCCCCCATCCATCAACACCTTGGAGAACCGTACGTCGACGATGACGGGGTCGACGACGAGGAGGTACGCCCCCGGATTTACGACATGGTCCGGATGGTCGTTACGGTCGAATGTGATCGACGCGTCGGACCCGTTGTGACGTAACGGCCCTAATCCCATGGCCCACTGATCACTGTCAACCACTGACAGTCGATCCGTATAGCCAAGAGATTACGACCGGGTTCCGCCACTGGGCTACATCAGTGCCCGATGTCCGCAGGATCATCTCACAATTCAGTTACAATCTCTTGAACATTTTGACAAATATCTTCGGAGTAAATAGCGGAAGACTTAAATAACAATAGTTTTACAAACCGGGGTTCAACATAAACTTAAAGTGAAGTTATTACAGACCATAGTTCAAATAGATAGAGTTGGCAGAGTAGCATATGACAACAACTAGAAGATAAAGATACATCACCCAGCCCGAGGGTGAATAATCACTCATCGGCCTCTTCCTGAACAACAGTCACACAGCAGGGTCCAAGGCATACTGAGGAATCTGCCATACCTGCAACATGGGTAAAAGAACCCTGAGTACAAAGGTACTCAACAAGACTTACCCGACTAAAGAAAAGGGAGAAGACTCAGGAATGCAGGCTTAGGGTAGTCAAGGTAAGGCTTAAGCAAGTTCAAGTATTTTGCAGAAAAGCATTTTTCTAACTTTGTTCCTTATTTTGTAAAGACTCAGATATTCCTTGTTCCATCATAATCCTTGATTCATTTTACTTTCCAAAACAGACCTAGTTGAGAACCACTCCCTGTTGACAGTCAGTGACTAAGTCTCCATAACCGAGGAGCAGCGTTAATCCGGATAAATAATACTTAGCTGAGGGTCCCTATCCACACTGCATATGTAGCACCAAAGCTTGCATATGCCAACTCGTCTACCACGATTCCTCCAAGATTGGGCCCGGTCCTACGCCACCCGGAAGTACAGTACACCACTCCAATCCGGGACTTTAACCCACGTGGGTACATGCTACTTCCGCCATCTCTCCACTCCCAGTGCGCGGTTGTCGGTCCAATAAAGGATTCCTCGGAGCCGAAGCTTTCCGTAGTATGTGAATAGTTGCAAGTCTTAGTCAGCAGGCCCCCATACAGGTGGTCCCTAATTTTTCCAGCCAGCGACAAGCACCTCGGGACTCTAACCCGAGAGTACAGGTCATGTCAGTTTTTCAACCCTGTCCCGGTCGGTGTCAACTGTTGAGTCCCGGACTACAACATGACGGCACCGTACGCAAGGACAACCTCTCCTTCCCATTGACTAAGTACGGATCAGATACTTAGCCAATAGTGGGAGTAAACCAGAAATTCCCATAAATATTCTTAAAGTGATCACACTTTTGAAATTGGCATTTTTATTGCAAATCTAGTGTATAGCATTTGCTAAGCATTTTACAAATAGTTTTTGAAAAGCAGGTATCGGGTGTATCATTGGTCAAGGTAGATAATGCATCAGATAGGATTTCACTCAACTCCTATCAACCTAATGCAATAGTTTAAATAAAACATTTAAGAACAACTTTATAAAAGCAAGGAAGGGTTTAAATGCACCGGGGCTTGCCTTGGATGGCAAAAAGAGCAGACTCGGGGTAGGTATAGGTGTCGGAGCTCGGGGTTGCCTCGGGGACAGATCCTTCGGTGGCTACCTCGACTTCAGGGCCTTCTTCGTCAACTATACGGATGCAATGATGAATGCTCATGAGAATGATGACATGGACTTATGGTGCAAGACAATACCACTGATTCTAGATTACTCTTAGGCAAGGCATAAACGAAATCTAGGTTGAGCATAAAAGGTAACCATTTCTTCCTTAAGCAATATTGATTAAACTAGACCTTATTATAATTATCCTAAGCATCATCTAAACATAGCATCACAAACATCATAGACCAAAGGGTAGGGGTCTATGAACATCAAGCAATCCAAAAGTCACATCACAGGGCATTCAACGCTAACCCTAATCACATTTTTCTATTTTTCTTAATTATTTAAAAAGGTCATTTTATGAAGGTGCTCCAAAAATTACCAAATTAATCACACAAGTTCATTAGGGTACAAGTATATGGCAAAACAAATTTCATAACTTTTGGAGGTCATTAAGGTGCTCAATTAAATCTAGACATTTAATTAACAAAAGGCACTATTCCTTAATTAAAATAAAGCTCAAAAATCAACTTGCTCCAAATGACTTCAAAATTTTTACCAGAGACTCATCATGACATAACTAGCTTGCAAATTTTATCTCAAGATTTTTGGAGCTATAGATCACTCTCCAAAAATACCAAAGCCTTCATTTTTCAATTAAAAGGGAGATTTTTCATTTTCAAAATTTTGCAGAAAAGTCAAGTTTTATATTTTTATAAAATACTCCAGAGCATAAAGAGTCTACCACAAAAATTTCAGAATTTTTGGATGCACACAGAAAATCATACAAAAAAGAGAAAACAGAACACTATTCACATGTTGAAAATAAAAAGGAAAAACAGGGCATGGCGGCGCTGCTCGACGCCGGCGACCTCAAACGGGCGGCGCTCGGCACGCCGGCCAAGCCAGGGGGTCCGGGGTCAAACCAAGAGCACAGGGAGCATAAGGGAGCTCACCGGAGTCGATTGGGCAGCTCGGTGAGGGACGGGGATGGACGGTGGAGGTGGTCGACGGTGACCGGCGGAAGCTCGCGGCGGCGACAGGCGTCCTGGCGACCCTGCGCAACAAACGGAGCCGCGATAGCCGGGTTAGAGTCGCACGGGAGTAAGGAAGGTGATGCGGGGGTCAGTGGAGGATGATCAAGGTCGGAGACGGCGAATTCCACGAACCCGAGTTCGCCGGGTTTCTGCCGGAGGCGGCAACGACGAGTTACGCCGGGCAAACGGGGACGGTAGAGGTGAAATTGGAGGGTGGGGAAGCTTCACCAGATCAAGGCGGAGCTGCTGAGCTAGGTGGTTGAGCTCGGGAGGCGCTGGTGCGAGCTGGCGACGGCGGCGGAGGTGAGTGAGGGAGCTCGGGCTCCGGCGGCCTTCTTATAGGCGCGGCCAGGGGCCGGTAGAGACCTCGAGGTGGTGTGGATAAGCACGGCGAGCGCGTGCGCACTCGATTGCGCTCTGGCGGGGGTGATGGCGTGCAGCCGGGGCTCGGGCGTGTGCTCGCCGGCGATGGCCACGCGGCGGCGGCGCGCAGAGCTCTGTAGGGGACGGGAGCGAGGGTCAGCGCTCGCGTGCGGGCGCGGAGGGAACAAGGGGACAGCGGCGACAGGTTGGTGGCGCGTGGGGAGCAGCCAGGCGCGCGGCACGCGCGACGCCGGCGGGCTGGCCATGGCCGGGCCCCCCCTACGCGAGGAAGAAGAACAGTAGACTAGGGTAGATTTTGACTTTTGAGCAGTTTCAGAAATTTGTAAATTTCTCCCAAAATTTGAACTGTGCGACAAAAACTCAAAATACCAAAGTTTCTCAGAAAAATGAGATCTACAACTTTGTCAATATGAAGATTTTCAAATTCCAAATAGTTTTTGAACAATATTTGAAAACAGTAAAGGGGACACTTTTTCAAACTTGATTCAAATCAAAATTACTCTGAATTTCAAACTGAAACTTGAAAATCTTTATATATGAAAGTTGTTCCATTTGTCAAAACCTACAACTTTGCTATTATACACTTTTCCTGAAACTCATTAGTTTTTGAACTCATTTTGAAAACTGAAAAGGGAACAAAAGTTGGGGTTTGAATGAATTTGAAATAACTCAATATTTTGTACAGAAACTTGAAAACTTGTGAATACCAAAGTTGTTCCTTTTTGACAGATCTACAACTTTGCTTTTTGGACCAACTTCAAATTTTGAATAATTTTTGAATTACAAAAAGAGGGATAAAATCCAGGGTTTGGAAATCAGGGTTTTGCAAAGAGATTTGAAATCAAATTCTGATTTTTGAACTTTGGCCAACACAACAAAACTTCAAGACACCAAAGGAACAAGAATTACACAAAGCTAGTCACAGAGATGAAATTACCATTTTGCCCTTGTAGAGAGAAGTGGGCTAATTAGGGTTTTTGCAATAGAGGTACTTCACATAGAATGACACACATGAAATCATGATCAAGATGCTTAAAGATGATAATGATGATATGTCAAGTTAATTACATGCTAAACACCAGAGGTGTTACACCAGTCGAGGTACTGGGGAGTGTCATGGCGGAGTGCGAAGACCTCCCGGCGTTCCTTCTTCCTCTCCCGAGCTGAGAGCCCGACGGTTGGGCCCCCGTAGATCATGAAGCAGTCACGCACCGGGGGGAAACCCGCGTCCCCGTCGTCGCGTCATTTGTTGTCCTTGCCCTTAGGCGTGTCCTCCTTCTTGTCGTCGAGCTTGGCGTAGAAGCCCTTCAGCAGTCGGCAGTCTTTTAGCTTGTGATTCACGGGGCCCTTGTGATAAGGGCAGGGGTCCTCGAGCATCTGGTCGAAAACAGCCCCGTCAGGGGGCCTCGAGGTTTCTTATGGTCGAGGGCGCCCATGAGCACTTCTTCATCGTCGTCGTCGTCGGCGTCGCGCTTCGCCTTTTGACCTTTGCTTTTGTTCTTCTTCTTTTTGTTGTTGTTGTTGTTGCGGTTCTTGGCGTCGTTGCCCTTGTTCGAGCCCTCCGGCGCGGTCACCGCCTTACCTTTGTCCGTGGAGCGGCCAAAGAAGGCTCCCACTGCCTCGTCGCCTGAGGCAAAGCTGGTGACACGATCCATCAGGTCCTCGACCGTCCTGGGACGGTAGCGCCCTAGCTCATGAACTAGCTCTTGGCATGTCATGCCCGCGAGGAACGCTGAGATGACGTCCTCATCAGGCACGTGGGGGAGCTCGAGGTGCTGCTTCGAGAATTGCCGAGCAAAGTCGCGGAGGGGCTCGTCCGCTGCCTGCCTGCAACGCCGTAGATCCCAGGGGTTGCCTGGGCGCACGCAAGTCCTCTTGAAATTCCCGTCGAAGACCCTGACTAGGTCGGCCCAGTCATGGATCCGATCCGGCGGGAGCCCCTCGAGCCACCGGCGGGCGGTGTCCGAGAGGTAAAGTGGGAGTTGGCGTATGATCACACGGTCGTCGCTCTTCGCTCCGCCCAGTTGGCAGCCTAGGCGGAAGTCCGAGATCCAGAGCTTGGGCTCGACCTCCCCGTCATACTTCACGATGTTGGTCGGTGGTCGGAAGCGGTCGGGGAGGGTTCAGCTGCGGATGGCCCGGCTGAAGACTCTGGGGCCCAGGGGCTCGAGGGCTTGCTGGTCCTCGTCACTGTCGTAGCGCCCCCTCGATGGGCGCTATAGCCACGCTCTTGGGCCCCCTTGTCCTTGCGCCGGCGGTTGATGTCGTTGCGGGCGTCATTGGGGTCTGGAGGTGGCCGGTTGTCGACGATCCGTTCCCGGACTGGCCTAGCTCGAGAGGCGTCCGGCTGGTGGACGGACATCTCGCGCTCGTTGCGGGGCGTGTCTGCTGGTTTCCCCGAGGCCGCCCCGCGCCGTCGCGAGGCTGAGCTCTCGGCCTGCTGCACAACGGCTGTCTCGAGGAGGTTCTTCATTTCCCCGAGCATGCGCCTGGCGTCAGGGTTGGAGACGGCGGGTAGATCACGGAGCAGCATTGCCGCCGCCACCACGTTCTGCCCGGCTCACGGGAAACGCACCTCGGGGCGTGCTGGTGCCCCGTCCTCGAGGATCTGCCGGTGGACCTCTCGAGCGCGGCCACGAACACCGGCGCCTCGAGGCTGGGCTGGTTCCTGTGCTATAGTTTTCTCGAGTTGCAGCAGGCGCTGTCGTTCCTCCTCAGCCTTGGCGATGGCCTCCCGCAGCTGCGCGAGCTGCGCCGCCCGGTCGTCGCCGTGCTGAGATGTTGCAGCCGGTGCCGGGGGTTCGTTCCTTCCCTGAACGCGTGATCCTCCTGCCGCAGCCATGTTTCCGGGCTCTTCGAGGTTGAGCGCCGGCCTGGTGTCGTCGTCGCCATCGTCCTCGGCGTCGTCCACGACCCCCTCGAGCTGGAAGCACTCCCTGGTGGGGTCCCAGAGGTCAGGTTCGTGGTAGTCGTACTCATCGGAGTCGGAGCTGTTGATGCCACGCCGCCCTGGCTCGTGCCGGGACTGCAGCTCGCGGTACCACTCCCCGAAGGTGGCTCGACGAGGTGGCTCGACGGCTCGTGAGAGGCCGCGGTCGATGCGCGCGGGGTAGACGATCTCCAGGTCGGTGGTGGCTCGTAGGAGTACGCCCGGACGCTCCTCCCGCTCTGCGGCCGCCCGGTCCTGACGGCGCTCGTCGAGGTGGTGGGCGGAAACAGCCGCGGAGTTGTTGAGGCCAAATGGGAACCGCTGGCGTCGAGCGCGGTACACCCCGTGCGGGAGGAGGCCAGGTGGTGTCGACGGAGCACGGCTCGGGGGCCTCTGGCCAGGCTCCCGGTCCGTGCGCGTGACAAACGCGAACTCGCTGAGGGAGTGCGCACGCGCCCTGGAAGTCTCCGGCCGCGCGCCGGGCAGGTTTCCCCTCGGGGACTCTGCGTCGGCCGCGGGGAAGTGGGCGCACGCCGCGAGCACTGCCTGCGCCTGGCGACGATGGTGGCGATGGCGTCGCTCGCGAGGTGGCGTCGCGTGGTGGTGTGGGCGACGCGCCATGCCCCCTGCGCGGGGTGGTGTGACACGCCCTCCGCTCGGGCCCTCCGTGGAGAGCAGGGTCAGCTCGTTGCCGCTGCCGATGGCCAGGAACTCGAGGCTCCCGAACCAGATGACGGCGCCAGCAAAGAACGGAGGAGTGGAAGAAGCCATCCAGGAAACAACGAGAAATTGGCTCGGACACGCGAAGAGCCCCTACCTGGCGCGCCAACTGTCGGTGTTTCTACCCCGGGGGTATGTCACCAACTAGTAATTATGATCGCGTGCTCTCTTCCTGGATGGTGATGCAAGATGACACAAGGATTTATCCTGGTTCGGGCGAAGAAGACCCTACGTCCAGCGGGGGAGGATGCTCTTGTATTACTTGCACCTAAGTGCTTGTACAGGGGCGTTACAAGCTCAACAAGCTTGGACCGGAGTCCGGACTCGTCTAGGTATGGTGTTGTATGGGCTTGTGTGCTGACTCGAGTGGAGGTGGATCTAGACTTGTCTATCGTGGAGTAGTGTCACCGGGTGCGTGAAGACCCCTTGTGTCCTCTTTTATAGAGCAAGAGGAGGCCAGGGTTACACAGGGATGATACAAGAGTCGGGATGTATGATGCCCAATACGACAGAGGGTAGGAATTCTGTCTTGTCGGGGTCACTGTAGCCGGCGTGGGGGCTGCTGTTGAAGCGTCCTTGAAGCGTGGCCTCCATCCCTGGCGCGGACGTGGAGACGTGGCGACGTGGAGGTCATGCAGCGCCCATCCCGGTGCGTACATAACGTGGCAGGGTTCCTCTGGGTCTTGGAGGTACCTGTCCTCCAATAGCAGGAAAGCCGTCAGGGCTCGAGGGGCGTAGGGCCGGCCTCGAGGTGGCGTTTACGTGGGGCTCGAGCCCTCGTAGGTATGGGCAAGCCCCGGAAAGCCCGGCCGAACAGCGGGAATCCTGGCTTCGAGAGGTGGCTCGAGGGTGCTACAGTGCAAGATATGGCCGGACAATGCTGTACTTGCGCCTTTTTGCCCATACTTGAGGTGAAAGCGAGATTTGACTGTGGCTCCGGTTTACTGTGGCGCACGTCGGGTTTCAGAAGACGTGACCGGAGTAGGTGAACGCATTAAATGCGTAGTGTGGGATTGGCATCCGAAGTCTGGCGCTGCTCGAAGGAGATGTGAAATGTCTCGAGGGATAGGCTATCGCGCTTGAGAGGCTCGAGGTCCCCGCGCGGGGTCTCGAGGAGTGGTGTACGGCTGTGGTGGGCTCGAGGCCTAGGTGCCAGGTCTCAAGGGGTAGGTTGCCGGGAGGCGGTCGGTAAGGCTTTGGCGAGTCTAAGCTTCCTGGCGGAGGGTCGGTGCGGCCGGCCTCGAGGGTTTGGTTTTTAGGGAGCTAGACTAGTTTCTCCTCTTATTAATTGGTGTTCTAGGTTTAACTTGTTTGTTTTGCGTCGATTGGAGGGTACCCCTTTGGTGTTCCCCCGACACCAATCGATCAAAACCAATCTACTATCCCCTTTACCCTTTTTCCCTTCTGCCTTGCTGTTCGGCGCATCTCCCGACGAGATTCGACGGCGTTCTAGGCGGCCTTGCTGGTCCTAGAACAACCTCTACGTGCTTCTCCCCGACAGGTCTTCCCGGGAGAAGTTCTAGAGTTATCAACACAGGAACCCAAAACCCTAGATCGATCAAAACTGGTCTTTAGATCGGTTTTCGTCGGTTTAGCCAGGGTCTCTGCTGTCTCAGGTTGAACCGCAACCTCTCCGGGCGTTCTAGCCCTGCTGATGTGTGATTCGGATAACTTCCGACGTCAACACACTTTTTGGCGACTCCACTGGGGAAGATTAAAATCTCATCTACTACCAACATGGGCGGCAAAGACGGTGCTACCGATAAGGACAACATCGTCCGTCCCACGGGCATTGACGAGCTCTCAGACGAGTTGAAGCAACAGTCGCAGGCCAAGCTCGACGCCGTATTGAAGGCTTTCCTAGAAAGCTGCTCAAAGGATCGGCGCGGCAGGATCACTCAGGACAAGGAGCCGGACTTCAGCGAAATCGTCCCTACCACGACAAATACAAACACTGAAGACGCTTCTGACAAGGTAAAAGATGAGGTACCTGAAGATCCTTACCCTACCCATGCTGATTATTCCGCAATGCTGGTTGATTCTTCAAAAACTCTTACCAATACTATCCAACATTCATTTAAATTGCTTAGCGACCGCATGGATAAGATAGAAGGCAAAACTGTCGAACCCGAAGTCCCAACTGGGCAACCCCAGTTCGGCATGCCTTTTAATTCTTTTAGAGGGCAGACTTCACATGTTAATTTCGGACAATTAGGGTTTACTGAGACCAGGGGTGGTGAAGCCGGTACCTCGACAACTACCAACCACGTTCATCATGGCACTGGTCGGACTATGCAGACCGACCAGGGTACCTCGACAAACAGGACTTCAGGAGGACAGGGAACAGTGTTACCTAATCCTCCAAAGTCACCAAGCCACAATCCCATGCATGGTGGCACCAGCGACCTCGCCAACACCGATTTTGGACGAGCCATAAATCGGTTTAAGGAAGAAATAACTAGGTCGCTTGAGACTAGTTTAGGGGTCCAATTCAAGCCTATCAGGACCACTTATTCTAAACCATACCCTTCATATTTCAATTTTATGAAAGCACCTGACGGTTGGAGGGTACCAGATTTTTATAAGTTTAGTGGTGACGGTAGTAAAACGACTATGGAACACGTCAGCATGTTCCTCGCTCAAATGGGCGAAGCTAGTACTTTAGATTTTATGAACATACGACATTTTCCTTTGTCTCTTACTGGTACAACTTTCGACTGGTTTACGTCACTGCCAGAGTGCACCATAGGTTCTTGGGCCGAATTAGAAGAAAAGTTTCATAATCACTTTTATGATGGAGTCCAAGAAACTATGTTATCACATCTTACATCGGTTTGACAAGGACGTAGTGAGTCTGTAGTCGATTTCTTTAAACATTTTAAAGAAATTAAAAACCGATGTTTCCATTTGAGGATCTCCGACAGAGATCTAACAAATCTATGTCTAGCTGGCCTACGTCGAGAGATCAAAGACAAACTTGAGGATCATGATTTCTTTAACGTAAATCAACTGTTGCAAAAGGCCGTTTCGATAGAATCGCGCTTCAAAGAACCCTATGATCCTCATAAGACTCATCGGTCGGGCGTGCATATTGCCGAGATAAATTCTGATAGTTCCGACGATGAGTCTAAAGATTGCTACGCTGCCGAAGTTTTATGGCCAGCGCAAAATAAACTGGTCACCTGTCCTTCCCTTAAACCGATTCAGAAGAATCGGGGTGAGGAGGTGAAATTTACGTTTGATTTCTCTAAATGTGACCGAATATTTGATGAATTACTTAAATTTGGTTATCTTAAAATTAATTATACTTTGCCGTCACCCGACGAATTAAAAAGGAGAGCTTACTGCAAATTCCATAATTCTTTTTCTCATGCCACTAATGATTGCAATATTTTTCGTCGGCAGGTCCAATCGGCCCTCAATGAAGGACGATTGAGTCTAACTGAGATGCAGATCAGTACTACTCCTTTCCCAGTACACATGGTGGAAGCAGGGGATCCTGCTATAATGATTCGTCCAGAGCAAGCCGATACGACCAAGGGAAAGAATGTGGTCATCGGCGAACCACGTGGAACACCGAGTACTGAGGGCGATTCGGGGCGCAAGGTGGTGCTCGAGAAGGATGACGATGGCAAAAGTAAAATCACAATCACTGCAGGGTCAACACGACACCTGCATAGACAAAGGTATTTTGAGACCAGGGCAACACAACAAAGGCCGACCAGGTCGGGTCCTCGAGCCGACCAGTCCGGTTCATCTTCAAAGCAGCCGGAACAGAAGGCTGACCAGGTAAGGTCGGTCTCTGCCAATTCCAGTAAGATCAATAAACCGTCTGATACAGTCAGTGTAACCGTATCTAAAGACTCTACCCCTTCCGAAGTACGCGTCATCCGCACTTTTGTCCCGCAGAAACGTGAAGTTGGCACTTGGAAGACTAATGCGGACAAAAATAACGGAAAAGTCGCTAGAGAACCATGTGCTTTTGACAAGCTCATGGCCAAATACAAGCAGTAGAAGGCCGATTCTCAGAATCAACCCTTAAAAAAGAGAGATTCTACTCCTCCGAAGCGTGAGGACGAGAAATCCAAATAGATGGTGGTGTCTCAGGCGACGTATCCGACACCGAAGGCTGGCCCGTGTTACCATCAGTGGGCCCCTCCTATTTTGCCACCACCACAATGGGGTCCTCAAGGGGTGTGGGTGCCCTACCCTATGCCGGCACATATGTATTATCAGCCAGGATGGGGAATGCCCACTAATCAGCCTGCAAGAGTCTCAGTATTTGATCGCTTGGGTGATCAGCTGAGTTCTAGCCAGAATCGGCCAGTCGCGCCAAAAACTTTAATATCTCAGGAGACCAGGAAGACGCAGGCGCGATGGGTCTATGTACCTACTATTGCTTCTTATTGCTTCTCCGACCAGACCCGACCCAGTCCCTACTATTACAATCGGGTCTATGGAAGTCCCTCTTGCCAATGAACCTGAGCCGATGGTGGTTGAGGAGCCAGCAACAGAAGAGGTCCCAGAGGCTCAAGATACTCCGGCTGAGGCAGAAAAGCCCGTCGAGCGTGACCCCAAGTACATGCAGCCCAGATGGTGTCCTCCTGGTTTGACTAAAACTCAGCGAAGAAAGTTGCAGAGGGCCCACTGCAACAAACAGAGGAAAGAACGGCTCGACAAAATGAGGGAAGATGTATTTAATTCAACACATCCTATTTTCCCTCAGGGCAAACGAGGAGGTGAAGAGCCGGCTTGCAATCAAAAGCCGACCTTGACAATAGTAGAGATAAACAGGTTGGATCCTGAACTAACCAATCTAAGTGCCGAATTTACTAAAGAGGTTTCGGAACCAACCAAGTCGGACACCAATCCGACCACTGCAGGACAGGTGCCGACCAGTTTATCGGTCGAGCAGGGTGAGCCAATTACTGCTGGATCAGAAATTAAGTCGGTCTGACCAGGTTTGTGGCCGAATCGGTTCCTAATATGCTGATGGGATTAGGCTCGCTTCTTGATAATCCTGATTCCTTCACTAATGTTGCTGCAACCAGTGGAGAATTATCTGGGGAACAAGATGAGGAGATGGTGGATTATGAACCTTCCCCAGAGAGGGCGGAGGTCAATGTAGTTTACTTATCGGCCGACTACTACGTGGTCGGAGATGATTCAACGGTGGCGGAATTTAACTTCGCTACACAGACTGCTGTATTTCGGAAGCCAGAGGAATCCGTTAATCATCTTAAACCGTTGCATATAAAGGGTCACATCAATGGTACGCCAGTTCATAAGATGCTGGTCAACAGCGGGGCAATCGTAAACTTGATGCCCTACTCGCTTTACCAGAAGCTTGACGATACTGATGAAGAACTGATCAGGACCAACATGACTTTCACTGGAGTCGGAGGGGGAGATCCAATTCCGGCCAAAGGGGTTGCATCCATGGAGCTGACCGTTGGGAGCAAGACTTTGGCTACTGCATTCTTCGTCGCCGACATACAAGGTAGCTATAACCTTATACTTGGACGTGATTGGATTCATGCTAATCGGTGCATACCTTCTAGTTTACATTAGTTTCTCATTCAATGGGTGGGAGACGATGTTGAGGTGGTGCACTCATATTCATCGGCCTATGTAGCTACGGTCGATGCTCCTTTGCTCGGGGGGCATGATACTATTGCTTGTCTGTCTGGTCGGGACCTTTCTGATTTTCAGTTTGTTAGTGTTACTAGGGAAGGTTTCGTACCAATATCTTTAAAGCCGACTGATAATCAGTTCAACATTATCATGTAATTTAATGGATGCTAATGTTGATTGGTTAAAACATCGTGTTGAGCAATATCGGACCTGTAAGACCGATACTTGTGAGGCTATTGATGATTTTGATGAGCTCAATAAGTTGGGCCAAGGTTTCACGTTGGCCGACCCTTTAGAACAAATAGATATTGGGGATGGTTCTATACCTAGGCCGACCTTTGTAAATCAAAATCTTGAAGTCGATTATAAGTTAAAGTTAATCGCGCTCTTGAAAGAGTATGTTGATTGCTTTGCATGGAGTTATACAGAGATGCCCGGGTTAAGCCGAGAACTTGTTGAACATCGACTTCCTATTAAGCCGGGGTTCCGACCATTCAAGCAACATCCTCGCCGTTTTAATTATATAATATATGACCGAATTAAAGAAGAGATTAATCGGTTATTGCAAGCGGGGTTCATCTAACCATGCAGATATGCAGAGTGGGTCTCTAACATCGTGCCTGTAGAAAAGAAAGATACCGGGAAAATCAGGGTTTGCATTGATTTTAGAGATCTGAATAGAGCCACTCCCAAAGATGAGTATCCTATGCCTATAGCCGATATGTTAATCAATGATGCTTCGGGACATCAGGTTGTCAGTTTTCTTGACGGCAACGCTGGTTATAATCAGATATTCATGGCCAAAGAAGATATGTCCAAAACAACCTTTATTTGTCCTGGGTTCGTTGGTCTTTTTGAGTTGGTCATGATGACATTCGGTTTGAAGAATGCAGGTGCTACTTATCAGCGCGCTATGAATCTGATCTTCCATGATTTGATTGGGATAATCATGGAAGTGTACATTGATGATATTGTGATTAAATCGACTGCCCATATGTCTCATCTAGCCGATTTACGTCTAGCGTTTGAAAGGATGCGCCGTTATGGCTTGAAGATGAACCCATTGAAATGTGCTTTTGGTGTATCAGCTGGGAAGTTTTTAGGGTTTATCATTCATGACAAAGGCATAGAGATTGATCCTAAAAGGATAGAAAAGATCAAGAAAGTTCAGGCGCCTACATGCAAAAAGGACTTGCAGAAGTTCTTAGGGAAAGTGAACTACTTGAGGAGATTTATTGCAAATTTGTCCGGGAAAATTATTCCTTTCACCCCTATATTAAAATTAAAGGATGAAGCTGAGTTCGCTTGGGGAGCAGAGCAGCAAGAAGCATTTGAAAAGATAAAGGAATATTTGTCATCTCCACCAGTTCTTCGGGCGCCTAAGAGAGGTATCCCTTTTAGATTATATATCGCCGCCGATGAAAAGGTTATTGGAGCTGTCTTGACACAAGAAGATGGAGGTAAAGAATATGTAATTGCATATATTGGTCGCCGTCTTCTTGATCCCAAGACAAGGTACGCCCATATCGAGAAATTATGTTTATCCTTGTACTATGCTTGTGCTAAAATGAGACACTATTTGCTATCTAGTACATGTGTTGTTGCATGCCAGGCCGATGTGATTAGGCACATGTTGTATCGGCCAATCCTTAGACGAAGGATTGATAAATGGGCGTATGCATTGATTGAGTTTGACTTGAGCTATGAACCATTGAAAACTTTGAAAGGTCAAGTTCTAGCCGATTTCATTGTTGAGCATGGTATAAGTTTAGAAGATGAAATCGGTTATTTTACTTTTATTCCATGGAAACTTCATTTTGATGGATCGTCTTGTAAGGAGGGCCAAGGTATTGGTGTGGTCATTATTTCTCCTAATGGTGCTGAGTTTGAAATGTTGAGCCGGTTAGATTACTTGTGCACTAATAATCAAGCCGAATATGAAGCTTTTTTATTCGGTTTAGAAATTTTATGTTCCATGGAAGTTAAGCATGTTGAAGCTTATGGTGATTCCTTACTAGTAGTACAACAAGTTGTTGGTAATTTCCAATGTTTAGAGGGATCGTTAAATGTTTATCTTAACATGTGCCTTGACATCATTGCTCATTTTACCGAATTCCAGATTTGGCATATACCAAGGCATGAAAATTACAAAGCCAACATGTTAGCCCAGCAAGCATCTGGCTATAATGTTAGTAAACGCAATTTTTACATAAAGCCGGTGCAGCAGCACGCAGAAGTATTGTCGGCTTCCATGACCGACCAGTTTGTTTTAAGACCAGTTCAGCCACCTTGCCATGGAGACCAGGTATATGTTGAGCATACTTGGGTAAGTACTATGGCCGACCAGGTTGTTTATGAATCAAGTAAGTTAATCCGTCCGATTGAGCTGGTCGATCTTGGAACGATTAATTTGTCTAAAGAAACTCTAAATCGGTCCGAAACAAATGGAACTGATTTGGAAGATTGGAGAACTCCCCTACTTAAATATCTTAATGATCCAAGTACTAAGGCTGATCAAAGTGTTCGGCGGAGTGCATTTAAATATGTACTACATAATGATGAGCTTTACCGAAGAACTGCCGAAGACTTGTTGCTTAAGTGTTTGGGATCTGATCAAGCAAAGGTAGCTATGGGGGAAGTTCATGAAGGTATTTGTGGTACACATCAATCGGCGCCTAAGATGAAATGGCTATTACGCAGAGCTGGGTTTTATTGGCCCACAATGATGGTCGATTGTTTTTGTTACTACAAAGGATGCGAAGAATGTCAACGGTTTGGAAATATACAGCTTGCACCTGCTGCTATGCTTCATCCTATTATCAAACCGTGGCCTTTTCGTGGTTGGGGGCTAGACTTCATTGGCCAAATTCATCCCCCATCTGCAAAGGGACATCGTTTTGTTCTGGTCGCTACAGATTACTTCACTAAATGGACTGAAGCGGTGCCTTTGAAGAATATGACACATAAGGAGGTAATTGAGTTTATTACTGAACATATTATACATAGATTCGGCATACCTCAGACGTTAACCACAGATCAAGAGACGTCTTTTATTTCTAAGGAAGTGCGAGATTTTGCCGAATTATACAAAATAAAGATGCTCAATTCGTCTCCATACTATGCTCAAGCTAACGGCCAAGTTGAGTCTAGTAACAAGACTTTGATCAAGCTTATCAAAAAGAAGATTGAGGACAACCCAAGAAGGTGGCACGAGGTTTTGTCTGAGGCTTTATGGGCTCATCGTGTGTCAAGGCATGGTGCTACAAAAGTCACTCCTTTCGAGCTGGTATATGGACAAGAAGCAGTGTTGCCCGTCGAGGTAAATCTGGATGCATATAGACTAGCTAGACAGAATGATTTATCTGCTGTTATGTACCATGATGCCATGATGGACAACGTAGATGAAATAACCGATAAAAGATTAAAAGCTTTTAAGGAGATGGAAAAAGACAAAGCCTGGGTTGCCAGAGCATACAACAAGAAGGTGAGAAGCAAATCGTTCCAAGTGGGAGAGTTAGTATGGAAAAATATACTACCACTCGGGTCGAGAAGTAACAAGTTTGGCAAGTGGTCGCCGAGTTGGGAAGGTCCTTATAAAGTAATCAAGGTAATATTCGGGAATGCATATGTGCTGGAGACGTTGCAAGGTGAAAGTCTCCCAAGAGCAATAAACGGAAGGTATTTGAAAAAGTACTTTCCAAGTGTTTGGTAAGAAGCCTGAGTGCCTTCGAAACAATGGCCGATACATGTATCGCCCTTAGAACAAAAATAGTCAGAATATTCATCCTTAATTCTCGAATAGACGATGAGTTGGACAGCGTTGTTATTCGGTTTGTTTTCAGGTTCTATTAAAGATCACCTGAAAACAAGGGGGCATATGTTGACACTCAAAAGTGTCATAGGTAAAGATGAATTTAGAAGAGGCATTTGACCTAAAATATTAGAGTCGAATTTGTCTTCTTTTACTTAATATTTGATGGATCGGATGGGCCTAGTTGTTTTGGGTTTCCGATCACTTATGATCTGTCCGACTAGATGGCCCTGGTCGGAAGCCTTATGAAAATTGAGTCCGGTGTTAATATGCGAATCCTTCTCTTGTAAGGACGATTTGGGGCTGATAAAGCCCATTAAGCCGATCTGTTCGATCTGAAGATTGACAAGATCAGGGTTACTTTGTTGTGACCGGATCGGATTCTATATTTTGATAGAGTCCGGATAGGAAACTTGGAGATTGAATCTAGAGATGTTTCCTATTGGGATAAGACCAACCCCCTCTATATATATATGAGAGGATCATGGCCGATTGTGATATCCAACACCAATCGATCAAAACCAATCTACTATCCCCTTTACCCTTTTTTCCCTTCTGCCTTGCTGTTCGGCGCATCTCCCAGCGAGATTCGACGGCGTTCTAGGCGGCCTTGCTGGTCCTAGAACAACCTCTACGTGCTTCTCCCCGACGGGTCTTCCCGGGAGGAGTTCTAGAGTTATCAACACAGGAACCCAAAACCCTAGATCGATCAAAACCGGTCTTTAGATCGGTTTTCGTCGGTTTAGCCAGGGTCCCTGCTGTCTCAGGTTGAACCGCAACCTCTCCGGGCGTTCTAGCCCTGCTGTTGTGTGATTCGGAGTTTAGCCAGGGTCCCTGCTGTCTCAGGTTGAACCGCAACCTCTCCGGGCGTTCTAGCCCTGCTGGTGTGTGATTCAGATAACTTCCGACGTCAACACTTACCTTGAGACCCGTTTGTAATCTGTTAGTAATTGTAACCCTACTCCCTGACTATATAAGGCGAGCAAAGATCCCCTCTCTCAAACCACCTCGATCTCATTGGATCACATCTCACCAGATAACAGGGGTGAAGCTCAGTTGACCTTAGGGGGTGCAAATGCACCTCCCAAATTTTTTAAAATAGTAGATTTATTTAAAGTTTCACCATATATGCACCCATAAGCTAACTGCACCCCCCTCTAGTTTACTCTAGCTTCGCCACTGCCAGGCATACCCTCGGTAGACTATCGACCATCTTTTGTCGACAGTTGGCATGCCAGGTAGAGGATGTGTGCTACGACACCATGATCTGCCAAGCGGTAACCATCCCTTGCTCCATGATCCTCCCTGAGACCGACACCACTTTTCAGATCAGATCTATGATCTGGACTGTCGATGACACCGTTCTCGCTCCGGAGATCGTGGGACCTGCGTAGCTTCCTGCGCCAGACGCCTCGCCGCCCACTCACTGCGTCATCACGCCGGCACCACATGCGCCAAGATCCATCCGCCGCGACGACCTGGTCGAGGCTATCGACCGGGCCAACAAGAGGATCACCAACTGCATCAACGCCGTCGAGGCGGCTCGTTGGCCTGGCCTTTGCTCGTCGCCGCCTTCGCTCGTCGTCGACCAGGCTCGTCGCCGCCTTCACTCGTCGCCACCTTCGCTCAACGTCGACCAGGCTCATCGCCGCGTTCACTCGTCGCCGTCTTCACTCGTCACCGCCTTCGCTCATCGTCGACCAGGCTCGTCGCCGCCTTCGCTCCTCGCCGACCAGGCTCGTCGCCGCCTTCGCTCGTCGTGGCCTTCGCTCATCGCCGCCTTCGCTCGTCGTCGACCAGGCTCGTCACCGCCTTCGCTCGTCGCCGCCTTGGCTCGTCGTCGACTAGGCTCGTTGCCGCCTTCACTCGTCGCTGCCTTCGTTCGTCGCAGCCTTCGTTCGTCGCCGCCTTCGCTCATCGTCGACCAGGCTCGTTGTCGCTTTCCCTCATCGTCGACCAGGCTCGTCGCCGCCTTCGCTCGTCGCCGACCAGGCTCATCGCCGACTAGGCTCGTCGCCACCCTCGCTTGTCGCCGACCAGGCTCGTTGGCCTGACCTTTGTTCGTCGTCGCTTTCGCTCGTCGCTGCCTTTGCTCATCTCCGCCTTCGCTTGTCGCCGTCATCGGGATCACCGCCAACAACATCGTCGTACGCCGTCGGGAGTGTCCAGCGTGCAACCCGCCTTCCGCCCAAGATCGGATTTACATCCGGCTCCTCGCTTCGCTCCACGGCTCGCCAGACACGCTTCATTGTCGATCTTCATGCCCTACGGGCTACGCGGCACGACGTTCACCTTTCAGCACCAGGTGCTCCGACGACTCTTCGACCAGGTTGAACTTTTTAGCTCTGACTAGACCTTTCCACACGATTGTCGACCTCCCCAGACGTTCGTCGACCTCTCCAGACGTTCGTCGACCTCTCCATACAATTCGCTGACCTCTCCAAGCAGCCTAGCTGATGCTAAAGAGGCCTCAGAGCCGGGGCTGTTGTCACCTCCATACGCGTGCATGAATGCCTGCCCTCTGCGCTATGGTGGTCAGCAGTCCTCTCGAGTGACGTTCTGTCTCTCTACGCATGCATGAGCGTCTGCCCTCTGCGCTACTAAGGAAAGACTAAGCTTGGGTTGAGACCTCTAAAGCTATACGCCCAATGCCTGTATACGCGCTACCCATGCACTCGACATACGATCTCCAAACGATCTCCATTCGCCTAGGTCATGCCTCGATCAAACCTCTCAGAGAACGACCCTGTCTCTGGGATCTCCCTACGCATGCATGAGCATCTGCCCTCTGCGCTATGGGATGCCAGCAGCGGCTCTTTGGGGGATTCCTATGACTCCTATGCGTACATGAGCTCCGCACTCCACGATACGGATCATGGGATAACCCAAGGACGAACTGTTCATCGCTTCAACTCACGGCTAATAGGTCTGCGGAATTCGAGGAAAATGCAAAGCACGTCGACTCGTTAAAAGCTTTGCCTCTTTTCGCTCAAGAGTCTATTTACAGACTACTCTCTTATGTTACACTCTACTGCTGCCATGTAGCGAAAAGATCTACATCGGTGACCTGGGCCTCCGTGGCCGGCTCTGTCTCCGTCTCTAGTCGCTCCATGTCGGCTTAGGGACTCCAGGCTCGGGAACTTCGTCAAGTTGCGGTCATTTTTCGCCATTGGTTATTCTCCATATTTTATTTGTACATCATCTTGTACTACTATTCTCTTATGTTTTAGGAACATAGTTCGGTCAACGAGCTTCTTACGCTCGAGGACTGGATCACTCGGGAAGAAGATCTTCGCCGACCAGGTTCATCAACCTGGCCTTCGCCCATCGCCAACCAGGCTCATCAACCTGGCCTTCACCCGTCGCCAACCAGGTTCATTGACCTAGCCTTTGCTCGTCGCCGACCAGGCTCGGGGACTTCGTCTTCACCCGTCGCCGACCAGGATCGGGAGTTTCACCTTCACTTGTCGCCGACCAGGCTCGGGGACTTCGCCTTCGCTCGTCGCCGCCTTCGCTCGTTGCCACCTTCGCTCGCTGCCACCCTCGCTCGTCGCTGACTAGGCTCGGGGACTTCGCCTTCGCTCGTCGCCGACCAAGCTTGGAAACTTCGCCGTCCCTTGTCGCCCACCAGGCTTGGGGACTTCGCCTTCTCTCGTCGCCGACTAGGCTCGTCGCCATCGGTCATCGCCGCCTTCGCTATTCGTCGCCTTCGCTCGTTGTCACCTTCGCTCGTCGCCACTTTCGTTCGTCGCCGCCTCCGCTCGTTGTCGTCTTCACTCGTTGACACCTTCGCTCGTCACTGACCAGGCTCGGAGACTTCGCCTTCGCTCGTCCCCGACTAGGCTCGAGGACTTCGCCTTCGCTCGTCACCGACCAGGCTCTGGGACTTCGCCTTTGCTTGTCACCGACCATGCTCGGGGACTTCGCCTTCGCTCATCGCCAACCAGGCTCGGGGACTTCGCCTTCACTTGTCGCCGACTAGGCTCGTCGCCTTCGCTCGTCGCCGCCTTCGCTCCTCGCCGCCTTCGCTCGTCGCTACCTTCGCTCGTCGCCGTCTTCGCTCGCCGTAGCCTTCGCTCGTCGCCGTCTTCGCCCGCCGTAGCCTTCGCTCGTCGCCGTCTTCACTCGCCGCCACCTTCGCTTGTCGTCGACCAGGCTTGAGGACTTCGCCTTCGCTCGTCGCCAACCAGGTTCATCGACCTGGCCTTCGCCTGTCACCGAACAGTTCATCAACATGGTCGTCGTCTGTCGCCGACCAGGCTTGATTGGCCTGGCCTTCGCTCGTCGCCGGTGTGCATTAAGTCGCTCCATGTTGTTCGGATCAGAGTGCTGATTTTGGAAAACTCATCGGGGCACTTGCTAAATGCTCTACAAGCTCGGCATCATGTGTCTTCAACACCTACTACCAAGCTCGGGGACTAAGTGGATACACTTCACCTTGCGGTGA
This sequence comes from Coix lacryma-jobi var. lacryma-jobi, assembly GCA_009763385.1. NCBI lineage: Eukaryota > Viridiplantae > Streptophyta > Magnoliopsida > Poales > Poaceae > Coix > Coix lacryma-jobi. Next base: position 22,486,854 of record CM019826.1, read on the forward strand.
ATATATTTTCTTTTTGTTTGACAATTCAAGGACGCTCCGTCAAAGTGGACTTGCACAGACTTCTACTATGACCTCGTTGTCCCTTATAGTCTTGCAAGCTCCAAGTGGATACACTTCACCAGAAGAAAGCTCTTCAGATTTTTTCTTGAGCACCTTATATCCTTCTGGCAAGCCTTACTTGGCCGACATCGACTTAACTTGCTAAGATGGCGTCGCCAACAGGATACAAATTGCTTGGGGACTAGTTGTGGGGATATTACCTCTATATAGCCTCATGGACCTAATTGGGCCCTTCGTCAAGGACAGCCCAGCTCAAAAGCCCTGCAGCAAGCGGCCAGGCTGTCGTGCTCGCCAGAGACTCTCACGAAGCCTTGTCCGCCAAGAAAGTTCCTAGAGTCAGATCCAGATTCCTTTGCCTTGAGGAACCGTTTGTAATCTGTTAGGAACTGTAACCCTGCTCCCTGACTATATAAGGCGAGCAGGGACCCCCTCTCTCAAACCACCTCGATCTCATTGGATCGCATCTCACTAGATAATCCAGCCACCAAAACACAGGACGTAGGGTATTATGGCGACTTACCGACCTGAACATGTCTAAATCGCCGTCTCCTGTCCCTGTGTTTACGCTTGAGTAGTCGTCTCGCACGCCCCTCAAACTAATCTACTACCTTGGACATACCCCTCGGTAGACTATCGACCATCTTTTGTCAATCGTTGAGCTAATTAGAAGAAGATGCAAGCATATTTGCCACATTATCGTATAGAAAAATTTGATTGTGAGCTGTACATCCCTGACGTGGACAAGCTTGAAATGGACGGTTGCACAATAATTCTACATGAGCATGTTCAAATGAAGTTGGACGAGATCTACAGTACAAAGAAGTTGGAAGATACAAAGCTGAAGCAAGATGCAAAGAAAGAACAGTAAGGTACTACTCTTCTAATTTGCTACTAATATGCTTGCATCTTCTAACATGCTTGCGGCTAATATGCTTGCATCTTCTTCTAATTAGCTGCAGGAAGGCTACCAATTGCTTCGGCTAGCAAGGAAGCTTTACAAGAGATTTGCGATGGCAGCCAATCTTCTCTCTCTAGTTTTTCTTTTTGCATGTGAGTAATCTTAAACTTATTGCGCCCTTTAACTTTCATGGCTTCCTTCCAAACACTCTGAAGTGTTACGAAAATTCTATTTGCTTTCCATGGAGAGTACTCTAAGAATGCCTACAAAACATGTGTTCAAAAATTCAATCAATGAGTATATTAGTTGTTAAACAAATAATAAGACAATTGATCAATTTACCTGTTGGACTGCTAGAACTAGATCTTTTATTGTTTTTGCAGCCTTCTTGTATTGAATTGCTTGAAAAAAATTCAAGTCCAAAATGTTAAAATCCGGAGAATTGGGTGGCTGACAAGTGAAACGAATGTCAAAGCCTTCTTGTTTTGCGGCCTCACAAAAAAATAGGTCATCTAATTTTAAATGGGTAGGTGTATTATCTTGTTGTATGAAAATTGGCTTGTTCACATCTTCTCTTGGCCATTTGGCTCTAATGGCCGACAACACTTTATGTACCATGAAATCACTAATCATATCTCTTGTGGTTGATGTCATTGGCTTGATTACTTGTTCTCCACGAAAACGATTTTGACTTCTTCTTACAACATGTTCATAAGTGACAAGTGGAAAACAACCATTTTCCCATCAAAAACACATTCTCCATTGCTAAACCTTGATCGAGCACATACACACAAAAACATAAGTCTAGGGATGTAATTCTTGTTCTTACAAGTGCGATGTGAGTCATCTTTTTCGGGCAGCAAATAATAATTTTTCAGATTTTTGAGAGAGGTAGAACCATTTTTCATCTATAAACACATAGTCAAGCAAATCCTTAAATTTTGGATAACCAACCAAACCTTGCTCAATCATATCAACACACCACTTCAAACTAGTCTTCTTGTTAGCATCTGCGAGGTATGGTTTGATGCTACTAGAGTGGCGCCTAAGCAAACCTTTTTTTTCAAATACCTTTGTATCCTAACTTTGCTCCCAAGTTTACTAGACACATCTTCTATAGTCATTCTTTGCTTGAGAGGAATGTTGTGCAATTGTTCCAAATCTAGAGGGATTGCCTTACAACCACTTCTACCCTTCTTTCGACTAGCAACCGCAACCGGAATGTTATGAACCAGTTAGATTTTACCTCGCTTTCATAAGCGCTGAACTGTCCGAATGTGCACTCCAAACTGATCAACAATAATTGATGTATCTTTTTTTGTCTAGTTTTCCATTCTTGCTTCTAGCTAACAATGCTTCATAAACTTGTTTTTCTGATGTCTTATGTCATGTCTTTTCTTGGATGGTTTGTTGCAACGGGACAGCATGTTCACATCTAATTTTAACGGTCCTGGTAGCAGCTGTGGCAACCGGGCAGTCCAGGGCAAAGGAGTCGTGACAGAGCGACAGTGAGAAAGGCGACGACGATGGCAGGAGTAGGGATAGGAAGGAGAAAAAAAAGAACATCATGGTGAAGCTCCGGTGAACCCTAGTGCGCCGCGGTGGTGGACGATAGGCGCTAGACAAGAAGGCTGATGTCGCCAGGAGGACGGAGGGAGAAGAACACTATGGGTAAAGAGGGCTCGACGCAGTGTTTTCTGCTACCCGGGTCGGTGGCTAGGAGCCCTCGGTTTTTAAGCCCCGGGGCTTTAACAGTTGTAGTATCTATATAACCCGATAAAAAACCAATAAGAATATAGCAAAACACATACACGATTAGATTAGAGTATACATATTAGCTAAACACATACTTACATTACATTATAAAAAATAAATATTTTAAAGAAAAGGGAAATAAATTAATTAGTCTGATCAGTCTAATTCTTAGACCAAAGAATCTACCCTACTAAGGTATGATCTTTTTCATTGTTTGGTGTACATAAAAAAATCCCTGTTGAGATGGCCTCCCTATGACTCAACGAGCTAATAGAGTAGTAGCCGATGGTGACATAAATATACAAGGATCACTCTGCCAGTGGGAACAAAAGGCGATGGACTTGGACATCATGAGAGGATACGTCAGAAGTTGAAGACCTGACAACCGATGGGAGTTGGTGGAAAATTATTTTCTAGCATACATCAGGGAGTCCAAGTATCAGTTTGTTATGGAGGACCCGCGTGCAACAGACATATACGTCTATACATGATCGCTGGACTTGCATGCAAGAATGACCAATCAATATATTTGGTCACCTATATTTATTTGAGTGTGAGATACAGCCAGAAATCAAGAGATGTGCACTTGGAGGAAACGTGAAGAAAAAAAAGCCAACCGAAAATTAGGATCACATTGGCTTATGAGACTTGTATCTGTGTGCCCATGATTGATAGACTAATTACGCATCTGATCGGCAAATTGGTTTCTCATACGTGCCAGACAGAATCAGCTGAGACTCATTATTCCTTGAAGATTCAAGAAGTTGTCTGTTGTTTGTTCAAACCAAGAATGCATACGTGATTGGACTCTAATCTTGGCTAGAAGCCTTCGTACGCATGCATTATCAATCCCGGGCATCACAATGAATTGAAAAAGTGATTAGACAAAAGGCTGATGAGTCAAAATAACCGATCAGGCAAAACAACCGATGGTTGGTGGCATGTCAACACAAGAGAGTGGTGGAGTTTGCAGGTTTGCCCACGTTTTGCATACTGCTATAAATAGCCGATCTTGCTCCTCCAACCATTAGTCTGTTAGAATAATTGGGCCAAGCCCATTTATTTATCAATAAACCTCAAAGGCTCACGGTTAGTGTTAGGTGCAAAAGTGATTAGTACCAAATGGATTAATCACTAAGAGGGCAATCAACTTAAATAGTGAGCTTTGGGATGCTCTAATAGACAAGTTGAGGAGGAGAACCGGGGAGCCACACGCGCGCGCCGCCGCCGCCGCCGAGCCGAGCTGCGCCGCCCGCGCGCCGGGGCAGGGTGCGGGCCGGCTGTGTTTTGTCACTCGGCCCATCCGAGAGGAAAAACCCTAGCCGCCGCCAGCTGCCCAACCGCCAACTCCCAACCACCCAGGGAAAACCCTAGCCGCCGCCAACTCCCTGTCCAGGTTCATCCTCCCGGACAGAGTACAACGGGTGGCAGCCGGCAGGGGCGCGCCTATATAAAGGCCCCTATCGGATCACTAGGGTTTCAACCCTTTGAAAGGTCCTAAATGGCTAGAGGGGGGGTGAATAGCCTATAAAAATTTTCTACAACAACACTTAAACAAACTAGTTAGACAACTAAATGGCGAAGCGAAGTTTGCGCTAGCTCTACACAGATGCAAGCCACCTATTCACAATTCTAGATAACCACAAACTCTAAGTCACACAATATCAAAGGAACTATTCAACAACTAAATAAGCAATAATGTATATCACTACACAAGATAAGAGAATGTAACTAACAACAAGGTATAATATTAACTTGCAAGAAAGTAACAAATGTAAGTACAAGAGATAGAGGTGTGTATACCGAGCCGGCAAGAGATTAATAGATGAATATCAAAGAATACCACGGAGACAGGTTGACACAATAATTTTTTCTCCGAGGTTCACTTGCTTGCCGGCAAGCTACGTCCCCGTTGTAGCGATACACCCACTTGGAGGTTCACGCGCTAATAGGCATCACACGCCTAACCCTCAATAGGGTGCCGCACAACCAACACAAGATGGGGATCCACAAGCTACGAGCAATCCACTAGAGTTACCTTTGGCGCTCCACCGGGGAAGGTACAAGAAACCCCTTACAAATCACCGAGAGATGGCCACGAACAATCACCACTCGTGCCTTATCTCCTCCGCTGCTCCAAACCATCTAGGTGGCGGCAACCACCAAGAGTAATAAGAATATCCGCAGCAACAACAATCGCCAAGTGCCACTAGATGCAAACTCACAAGCAAATGCACTTGGATCTCTCGATCTCACTTGGATTCGCACTAACAAGCAAAGAGATCGGAGGGAGGGATTAGATCTTGCTCAAGAGGATGTTCAAGAAGTCAGAGAGTCAAGAAGCCCTCCCCAAAGGCGGCCACGACCAATTTATAGAGAGGGGAGGACGACAGCCCGAACCCTACTTTTCTGCGCTTGGTCGGTAGTACCGACCCCTCCTGGGCGGTAGCACCGACAGAGTCAAACTAGCCGTTAACACACGACCCGCTGATTTAGGCGAAGCACCGACTCTCTGGTCGGTACCTCCGAGGTCGGTAGTACCGAGGTTATGGCGGTACTACCGCCAAGCCAAAATCGGCCGCAAACAGAGAGCTCTGCGAAAAGCAAGCTACTACCGACCTTGCGTCGGTACCACCGCGGGCGGTAGTACCGAGGTTATGGCGTTACTACCGCCAGACCATTTTCAAATCTACGCAGAGAGCCTCACGAAACCCTTTAGAGCCACGGTACCACCGACCCTCTGGTCGGTACCACCGCTGGCGGTAGTACCGAGGTTATGGCAGTACTACCGCCAGGCCAAAAACGCCCCAACACAGAGAAGGCTGCACGCAGCACCTATGGGCGGTACCACCGACCACCTGGTCGGTACCACCGACCATACACAGAAAACTTTATTTTCTTCTCTGTGTTGATCCAAAACTACTTCAACAACTTCTCCTTTGCAAAAGTGCTAACACCACCAAGTGTTCATCATCCTGTGCATGTGTGTTGGCATTTTCACAAACATTTTCAAAGGATTCGAGTTAGCACACTAGGTCCTAATGCATATGCATGTATGAATCCACCTAGTGGCACTTGATAACCGTGATCACTGAGATATTCCCCTCTTAATAGTACGGCTATCTATCCTAAATGCACTCACACCCTCTACGGTGTCTTGAGTGCCAAAACAAAATTCCTATTTATACCTTTGCCTTGATCTCCATAGGATTTTGTTTTTCTCTTCTTCTTCTTCCAAATGTGGAGCACTTGATCTATCTTTTGGTCATCACCACCAATACCATGATCATCATATAGCTCCCGTACTTGGAGTGTACCAACCTAGCTCATAAACACTTCATGACAAGGTTAGTACTCTAGGTGACATCAATTATCCAAAACCAAACAAGGACTTTCACCCTTTCCCGTGCTTCACCCTCTCCAGCCGCCACCACCTCTCTGAGCTTGAGCTGCTCTGCTGCATCTCCGACCAGAGTCTCTGCTAGCACAGAGCTCTCTGGCAGCAGGCCTCCGGAACTTCTCCCGTCAAGTGTACCTGCTCGGGTAGGCGGGAAATCAAGTTTTTGGGGAGCACCATCCTGGTGCAACTGCTTCGTTCGCTGCTGCTGCTGCCATGACCGTGAGCACAAGAAGGACTCCCGCTGGCAGCTACGACGTCACCAACAACAACACCGCAGGCGGCGGTAACGACGTCAACATGAATGGTGGTTCACATTCCGCGGGTACCGGAAGTGCCACGCTGGGGTATAACCCTAAACCTCTCCATGCGCTTTATATTATTGCTGCTATAGCTATATTGCTTTGCATGAAATGTTTTGCTGAAAGTAATAGCAGTAGGAAATATGAAGCTGTCGCTTGCATGATACTTGTGTTAGTATTTTGCTTATCGTATTTATGGATTAATGCATGGTGTAAAATGACTAAATATCCAACAATCCAAAAACTTGATAGGTCATTTTCATCTGCTAGCTTTGCTGCATCCATGAGGCCACCACCTTTAAAGGATGGTGGATCCAACTATAAGATATGGCGATCCCGTTGCATGTTGTGGCTTACCGCTATGCGCTGTGAGCATGCTGTCAGGGGAAGGCGCACTGAACCGCCTCTTTCTCCCGAGGAAGAGAGCAAGTTCTGTGAGGCGGATAACCTGCTCAAGCTGTCGCTCATCAGTGTGATAGATGAGGGTATGGTGCCACTGTACATGGACATGCCTACGGGCAAGGATATGTGGGATGCACTGCAGGCCAAGTTCGGGGTTCCTGATGCTGGCATTGAGCTGTACATCATGGAGCAGTTCTATGACTACAAGATGGTCGATGACTGTTCTGTGGTAGAACAAGCTCATGAGATACAGATGCCAGCCAAGGAACTTGAGAACAACAAGTGTGTGCTCCCCGACAAGTTTGTGGCCGGCGGTATTATCGCTAAGCTGCCACCTACTTGGAGGGACTTTGCCACTTCTCTAAAGCACAGGAGGCAAGAGTTCAGTGTGACTGATCTAGTTGCCTCTCTAAGTGTTGAGGAGAATGCGAGGGCAAAGGACACACGTGGCAAGAAAGTGCAGCCCGAGGGAGGCTCTAGCGCCAATTTGGTGCAGAAGAGGGACCCTCAAGCCTTCCGCAAAAGGAAACAGAAGAAGAACAAGAATCCCAATGTGAGGCCACAGCCTCAAGCTTTCAAGAAGAAGGCAAACAAAGAGAAAACAGTGGTTGTTGCTATGTGTACGGTGGCACTGATCACTGGGCAAAAGAGTGCCCGGACCGCAAGGACAAGCAGCAAAAGAAGACAACCAACATTGTTGTTAGCCAGGCTGAAGGATCTGGGTATGGTAATTATATACCAACAATTCTTTCAGTTAGTCGCTCTCCTGACTGGTGGGTTGACACAGGGGCTAATATTCATGTATGTGCTGACCGCTCTCTGTTTTCTTTGTACCAGGAAGGACGAGGTGCCTCCCAGCTGATGGGGAACGGAACGCATGCGGCTGTTCATGATGTTGGTACGGTCAATCTGAAGTTTACTTCAGGAAAGACCGTGCAGCTGAAGAACGTGCAGCATGTCCCTTCTATAAAGAAGAATCTCGTCAGCGGGTCCCTATTGTGTAGGGATGGTTTTAAACTTGCTTTTGAATCCAATAAGTGTGTTGTATCGAGATATGGAATATTTGTTGGAAAGGGCTATGAGAGCGGAGGCTTGTTCCGCTTTTCTTTGATGGATTCTTGTATTATTAATGTCGTGAACCATGTGAGACATGATGATGAATGCAATGTTTGGCATTCCCGACTTTGCCATATTAATGTTGGATGTATGACGCGCTTAGCTAAAATGAGCTTAATCCCTAAATTTGATTTGGTCAAAGGATCTAAGTGTCATGCTTGTGTGCAAGCAAAACAACCTCGCAAGCCTCACAAGGCTGTGAAAGAGGCGAGAAACACGACACCACTAGACCTCATTCATTTTGATTTGTGCGAGATGAATGGCATGTTGACCAAAGGCGGCAAGAAATACTTCATGACACTCATCGATGATAGTACTAGATTTTGCTATGTGTACTTACTAAAAACAAAAGATGAAGCATTACACTACTTCAAAATCTACAAAGCCGAAGTTGAAAATCAACTCGAAAAGAAAATCAAACGGTTGCGGTCCGATCGCGGGGGTGAATACTTTTCAAAGGAATTCGATTTATTCTGCGAGGAACATGGGATTATTCATGAGAGGACGCCTCCTTTCTCCCCCCAATCCAATGGGATTGCCGAAAGAAAGAACCGCACACTTACTGACTTGGTTAACGCCATGTTAGACACTACGGGACTTTCCAAGGAATGGTGGGGTGAGGCTATATTGACTGCGAGTCATGTCCTGAATAGAGTTCCTACAAAGAGTAAGGAGAAAACACCATTCGAGGAATGGGAAAAGAAAAGGTTAACTCTCTCATACCTGTGCACTTGGGGTTGCTTGGCCAAAGTGAATGTGCCAATCAACAAGAAGCGTAAGCTTGGACCAAAGACTGTAGATTGTGTCTTTCTCGGATACGCAATAAACAGCGTAGGCTACAGATTTTTTTTTGTGGAATCTGGAATCCCCAACATGAGAGTCGGCGGAATATTTGAGTCCAAAGATGCAACATTCTTCGAGAATGAATTCCCTATGAGAGGGAATATACCGAGCTTATCTAGTGAGGGACCTCTTGATGCTCCCGATACTTCTGTGCCAGTGGAGTGCACTGAACAACCTAGTACTGAAAGTCCTGAGGAGGAAAATGATGGAGTCACTCGAAAGAGTAAGAGACCTAGGATTGCAAAATCCTTTGGTGATGACTTCACCATATACCTCGTGGATGACACTCCAACAACCATTAAAGAGGCATTTTCCTCTCCTGACGCTGACTATTGGAAGGAAGCGATACGGAGTGAGATGGATTCAATTATGTCTAATGGAACTTGGGAAGTGGTTGATCGTCCGTACGGGTGCAAACCTATAGGATGTAAATGGGTGTTGAGGAAAAAGCTTAGGCCTGATGGTACGATTGAAAAGTACAAGGCTAGGCTTGTGGCCAAGGGTTACACCCAAAAGGAAGGCGAGGACTTCTTTGATACATACTCACCTGTGGCCCGATTGACTACAATTCGAGTACTACTTGCCTTGGCTGCTTCCCATGGTCTTCTCGTTCATCAGATGGACGTGAAGACGGCTTTCCTAAATGGAGAGCTAGATGAGGAGATCTACATGGATCAGCCTGATGGTTTCGTAGTAGAAGGTCAAAAGGGCAAAGTGTGTAAATTATTAAAGTCTTTGTATGGCCTAAAACAAGCTCCTAAACAATGGCACAAAAAGTTTGATAAGACCATGACGTCAGCAGGCTTTGTTGCCAATGAGGTTGATAAATGTGTCTACTACCGCTTTGGTGGGGGAGAAGGAGTGATCCTGTGCCTATATGTGGATGACATCCTAATATTTGGCACGAACCTCAATGTGATTGACGAAGTCAAGGACTTTCTATCCAAGAACTTTGACATGAAAAATTTGGGAGTGGCTGATGTGATTTTAAACATTAAGCTACTAAAGGGAGAAAATGGTGGGGTTACTCTCTTGCACTCCCACTATGTTGAAAAGATTCTAAGTCGCTTTGGCTACAGTGACTGTAAACCTGTGTCCACTCCCTATGATTTAAGCCTGATTTTGAGAAAGAACAAAAGGATCATGAGAGACCAATTGAGATACTCCCAAATCATTGGCTCACTAATGTACCTAGCTAGTGCAACAAGGCCTGACATCTCATATGCTGTGAGCAAGCTGAGCCGGTTTGTGTCAAACCCTGGAGATGATCATTGGCGTGCTCTTGAGAGAGTAATGCGGTATCTAAAGGCAACCACAAACTATGGCATTCACTACACCGGGTACCCAAAGGTACTGGAGGGTTTTAGTGATGCAAATTGGATATCTGATGCTGACGAGTTAAAAGCCACCAGTGGGTATGCGTTTACCCTTGGGGGTGGTGTTGTTTCCTGGAAGTCTTGCAAGCAGACCATCATCACGAGGTCAACTATGGAAGCAGAACTTGCAGCACTAGACACCGCCACTATTGAAGCCGAATGGCTTCGGGAACTCCTGATGGATTTGCCGGTGGTTGAAAAACCTATACCCGCCATCTCCATGAACTGTGATAATCAAACTGTGATAACCAAAGTGAACAGTTCTAAGGATAACCTGAAGACCACAAGGCATGTAAAGCGGCGCCTAAAGTCTGTCAGAAAATTGAGAAACTCTGGAGTAATAGCGCTGGACTATGTCCACACGTCTAAAAATCTAGCAGATCAGTTCACCAAGGGGCTGTCACGTAATGTGATAGACAGTGCATCGGTCGAGATGGGACTGAGACCCACCTAAAGTTTGCTATAGTGGTAACCTGCTCTATGTGATCGGAGATCCCGTGAATAAGAGTGGTGAAACAAGCTATGAGTAGACTGAGGGAAAAGACCCTTAACTAAGGTCCCAATCTTTCAGACATGCACTTCTTTTCCAAGCTGTAAGGCAGGATGGCATACGCCTTAATGTGATCCGAGTGGCTTATTTAAGCAGGGATGTAGGCCTACAGGACATCCTAGAAGGAACACACCTATGTGAGTTAGACTGCTGGTCCCAGTCTATGAGATTTGGGTGATCTCTAGATACTCACGAGAAGGCACGGAGTTTGACTTATACGCTCCACCCGAGGGGGTGCTCTAGGCAGCCTTGTATCAGTTAAGAATTTGAGTGAACCTCACTTCGCACAAAACTGTCAATTCAAGGCATAGTCCATTGATCAGTTGTGAATGAGAGTAAGCTCCTTTTCTAGATGGAAGTTCAACTTAACAGTCTCCATCGAAACACTGGTATATCAAACAAGTTCAGAACCGAAGGCATTAACTGTGTACCTTTGACGTTTGGTGGGGATTGTTAGAATAATTGGGCCAAGCCCATTTATTTATCAATAAACCTCAAAGGCTCACGGTTAGTGTTAGGTGCAAAAGTGATTAGTACCAAATGGATTAATCACTAAGAGGGCAATCAACTTAAATAGTGAGCTTTGAGATGCTCTAATAGACAAGTTAAGGAGGAGAACCGGGGAGCCACACGCGCGCGCCGCCGCCGCCGCCCGCCCGCGCATGCGTCGCGTCGCGCCGCGCCGCGCGTGGCCGTGGCCGTGGCCGTGGCCGCGGCCGCGGGCCGGCTGGCTTGGCTGTGTTTTGTCACTCGGCCCATCCGAGAGGAAAAACCCTAGCCGCCGCCAACTCCCAACCACCCAGGGATATATAAAGGCCTCTGTCGGATCACTAGGGTTTCAACCCTTTCCCGTGCTTCACCCTCTCCAGCCGCCACCACCTCTCTGAGCTTGAGCTGCTCTGCTGCATCTCCGACCAGAGTCTCTGCGAGCACAGAGCTCTCTGGCAGCAGGCCTCCGGAACTTCTCCCGTCAAGTGTACCTGCTCGGGTAGGCGGGAAATCAAGTTTTTGGGGAGCACCATCCTGGTGCGACTGCTTCGTTCGCTGCTGCTGCTGCCATGACCGTGAGCACAAGAAGGACTCCCGCTGGCAGCTACGACGTCACCAACAACAACACCGCAGGCGGCGGTAACGACGTCAACATGAATGGTGGTTCACATTCCGCGGGTACCGGAAGTGCCACGCTGGGGTATAACCCTAAACCTCTCCGTGCGCTTTATATTATTGCTGCTGTAGCTATATTGCTTTGCATGAAATGTTTTGCTGAAAGTAATAGCAGTAGCAAATATGAAGCTGTCGCTTGCATGATACTTGTGTTAGTATTTTGCTTATCGTATTTATGGATTAATGCATGATGTAAAATGACTAAATATCCAACATAGTCTATTCAGAGTATCTGCTGAAAAGAAGATCTTCAATCGGCTAAAAATAGAAGACCGTTGCATATCACAGGCATTCGTGCGAGGGAACAAATCAAATCTGCATGTCGATACTCACCAAAAGATATAAAAGAAGTGCATGCGAGCTGCTTTATGTGTTGATCAGACATCAGGCCGATGGATTTTTGGTGTGACCAGATTAAAGTTTTCTACCATTAGCCAATGTCATTGACTCTTCGATCAAGTATAATATTTGCCTAAATCTTGGACTGGTGGTGGCTGTCTTAAAACTCAAATGTTTTATTATCAGAAGTTGATTAACAAAAAACTGTTCAAAAGCTGATTGAGCCAAGACAAGCATCATTTGGAGTTGGTCAATAGGACAAAAGTTGTGATCAAGTCTGGAGCTAATTGGCTAGAACATAAAGCTGGTAGTGAAGAAGGTGAAGGTATATATCGGCTCAGAAGTGAGGTGAAGATATCAAGCCGATAGTATTCTTTATGTAATGATCAGGCTTTATCAGATAATCGATGATGAAGGAAAAGACTGATATTTATGGATATTGCCTATAGATAGCCAATAAGACACGGGGGGCTAGCTCTTAATAAACACACATCAGATGAATTGACTAATGGTCAATATTTGTGCACAATTGGTGAAAAACGGATACTGGCCAAGAAAATATTATCAACACACAAACAATCGACTTCGAGTATTAAAAGGCCGCCATCACTCCTGACTTCTCGGGCGACAATAGGGGTGCCACCAGCTATCAGAACTTGTCGAGAAGGTCGCAGAGCATACTGGTATGACCAAGTTCAGAGTGGATCAACGTACATACAGATATGAGGTACATACCTTCTATGCTTGGTTTACATATTCTTTATTCCTTATTCCTTGCTTTTCCTATCACTTGTGAATAATATATCATAGGCAAAACATATCATCTAAGTACTTGGATAATTTTTTATAAAACTTAAAATCAATAGTTTGTCTCCTCAATGATTTTGAATTTCCTACCAAGGCCATATGTGATCGTTGAAAATCTTCCATATAGGCTGCTTATTTTGTTTTGAGTTTTGTCAAGTCTTGTTGACCCTTATTGAAAGATTTATTATGCTCCCAAGATCGAGATCACGTACACGCCACAAATATATGTTACTTCTACACTGGAAGTATGCAAAAACATGCATTTCGTCCACCTAAAAAATGCTTTACTCCTACACTGAGGGAAGACAAAAAAATATGTTTGATAGGTTCTATCACAATAAATGCTCCACGTTTTTGATAATATTTCTCTCACAAGTTTGTTGTAAAAGAAACATGGATCAAAAAAGAAAAAAGAAAAAAGAAAAAAAAGATGGTCCATGTTCTTGCAAAAGTATTTCATAAGAGAGAAATATGTTTCAAAGAGCATAGTAGAATTAGGATAGCTACCAAATATTCCATACACATGCACATCTTGGTCTAAGAGCATGACACTTCTCTTCTTGGATTCGAGATTTGACTTTACAATATACGCAGGGTAAGTATGCCACGTGTTTTATTCCTACCTGAACTCTACATAGACTTTTAGAAGTAGGATGAAAAAAGATGGAACAATGTCTCGGTGAGGAACTATACACATTGAGCGACCCGAGAGAATCATTTGAGGAGCAAAGCTATGTTTTCAATTTAAAAATCTTTCAAAACCCCAAGTTTTCTAAGCTGGAGAAGTAAGGATGACTGGATTGTAATTGGTACTATTCCTCAACCACCCAAGATGGTGTGATAGACACTTCAAAATTCACATGTGAAGGTAAAGCTAGGAATAAGATAATATTGCTACCAGTAAATTTACTCAGTTTCTTGGAAGGAGAGGATCGGCTGACAGTTATTATCAGCATTAAAAGCCGATGCGGGTCTTTATATCAAGAGAAACAGGTGGAACCTTCAAATATTGCGATCAAATGTCATTAAGAAAAGAGGACCATCAGATCAAAATAATTCGAAGCATGAAGAATTCTTACTCCGAACTCGAGGGGCCTGTGTTTACACCAAAATTTGGTCGATCGAAAGATATCATTGGATGGTGTGCATACGTGAAGAAAAGGAAAACTAGCTGGGACCGAAAGTTGGCCTATAGTTACTCTCTCTGTTCCTTTTTAAGTGTCATTTTTGGTATTCGTGCCACAAGTTTAAGTACGTTTGTTAAAAATACGGACAACATTTGTATCTTCAAATAAATTTGTTAAAAAACTAGATTAAAAGATCTTTAATGATACCAATTATGTACCATAAATATTAAATTTTTAAATATATATTTAATTTAAGTAGTTTGTATGGAAGCGAGAACGATAGTTATTTAGGAGTGGAGGGAGTACACATGAAGAAAATTAAAAGAAGGCAACCGGATCGGACCTCGTGTCCTTACTTATATGACATTATTTGCCTTAGCTTTGTTGGTGTATGTACCTACATGCAAAGATTAAAGATACGTGCACATGATGAAGCAAAAAGGAAGTCGTATTGGTGCCGGACTTAATTGGCATGACGAGGTGATAATTATATTCCATTTAAACAAGGCCACCTACATATTACTAGTCCAGTATGATAAAAGAAGTCGTTTTGGACAATGTTTGCGTCAAACATTGAGACCATAAATCATGAATAACTTTTAAATTATTGAGTTTAGAGATGTAAAAATCATATAAATAAATTTATCTTGAAAAGTACTTCCATAAAAATATATATGTACCACTTTTTAATAAATATTTTTAAAGAAATAAGTGGTCAAAGTTATATTTTGGAGACCGTGTCGCTGTCTGAAACGACTTCTTTTACCAAACTGGAGGGAGTACCAGCAAGAGCTCCACGTGAGGGAAAATAGAATCCATGTATATTAATATTTCTTTTGTTTAGATAACAAGTCCCTTCAGCACTCTTATTAGCCCAGAGTATAAATATGAACCCTGGCCATTGTAATCAGAAAATCAATCAATACAATTACCTCTTTTCGGTATCGCGCCAAACCCTAGGAGTAGGAGTAATGTAGGTACGACGATCTCATCGTTAACACAGCTGGGTGTCATCCGGTGGACGTAGGCATCAATTTCTATCTAAACTCAGCGTCATCCGGTGGACGTCAAGTGCTCGGTTAAGCTAAGTATCATCCGGTAGATGCAGGCTTAATCTGGATAGAGGTTAGTTATCGGCTCTATTAGACTTGACAATCTAGTAGATTCATTAAGTTATCAATATTATTTGTTTCAAATTGTTTACTTATTTGCAACAATATCATTGTCCAATCAAGATTGACAGATCTAGCCTCGATTTCCATTAAGATCCATTGTTTTGTAAGTCTTTGAGTTAGCCGTGATTGAAGCCGTCGATACGGACTTGCATCAGCTAAATCTGTCAATCTTGGTTGTTACGTCTTGTGCGTTCAAGCTATCTAACTGGCTATAGATAGATAGAGGATTAAAGTAGATCTAATTTGATTTTATGCGTTATGGTTGTATCTCCGGACCCCACTATCGCTAGAATTAGATCAGGTTTGCTTTGGTCTTAGATTTATTTACAACTAGGACAAATAAGCTCGTTCATGTTTCATGGACCCCTTATCAGCTAAATAGCCGATACAGTTGTGCTTTCATATTGGCAACGTGTATGTATGGCTTGGCTTGTTATTGGCCGACCTCTTATACCCATTTTATATAATTAAAACATACCGCTATTAAGGTTGTCATCCCCGGGATCCCCACTGCTAGCGATGTTTTGAATATATCTAGCGAGTGTGCGAGATTGATTGATGCTTGATGGTTATACATGCATGTTGCATATCTTGACATACATTTATTAACACTTATCAACTAAACTGGATCAACTAATTGAATCATCTCGACTACATGCATACAAATTGGCCTTTTTATTTAGTCTTTATTTAATGTATGCCTCATGCTGCACAAGAGTTGACTCTCTAGTCAATTTCCTTTGATCATCGCTATTTTAGAGCCACATATTTTGGAAATGTCTAGAACAAACTGACATGTTTCGTAATTCAACATTTTTTGTTTCTTCCTTATCAATTGCAGAGTCAAATTGTCTGGCACACCTTCGATCTGTTTCCACCTGATTCGGCTCGTCTCTGAGGCTCAGGGAATCTCGAGGTCGATCTCCCACTTCACGATCCTGTGAGCCTCCAAGTGTGTTGTGTGCGGGCTATGTTTTTGCGTCGACATTACCGCAGCGGGCAAAAAAAATACCCATCATAGGGGGCAACAAGACAACGCCGTGCAAATTCGTTTGTGTAGTAGTGGTAGTATCCTTCAGTTCATCCAGCCTCGATAGGATATTTGTGTGGTACCGCACATTGCCAACTTTAAAGATAAATCTATATGATTGATGTCTAATTTTACCATAACTAATGTTATACGAAGTGTGGTAGCAAGAAAAGTTTTACAGTTGTTCGGATGGTTATTTTTATGGCTGATTTCAGCTGTTTCAATAGTATTCTATGAAAGAGAATAAGTCGAAGTATGGTTAATAAGACATAATTATTGGGTAGAACCAAACATAATTACAAGAAATTGCGTCAACCAAACTACTACTATTGTACCAGTGTTGGCCCTAGCTAGGTGCAGGGCACGGGGTGCGACGACCGAGGGCCCAGTCAGGTGAGGGGCCCAAACCCAGTTATACGAATCTCATACCTTATAGTCTATTAAGCATCAACAAACTAATTAAAAGTAAGTATAATAATAAATTATAAGTTGGCTAAATGCTAAGGCGGAGGAGAGAGAAGATAAGTTAACTATAAACAGACATAGAAACCAATAAAATTTATGATAGAGCCAAGTGAGTCATGTATTAATGATAAAGATCTAACTATTATACGGGTGGACTACAAAGAATGCAGAGAATGGCACACAACTATGGCGACCAAGCAGGGCTCCACGACGATGACATCTTGGTTCTTGTCTTTTTTGTAAATTATGATAGCTAATTAGTTATTTTGGTTCATGTCCAAGCCCTAGGTATTTTTTTTCTTGTTCATTTTAATCCAAATTAATTATTTGTATTGTATTCAAAACTTCTACTACTTTGTACTTATATACACATGTTTTTCTTATAATTTAGGTGTTACTCCCTCTAGTTCATTTTATCTGGCGCAGTTTAGAATGACACAGTCTCCTAAATTATATCTTGACCATTCATTTACTTTGTATTATATTATTTATGTTTATAAACTTATAATTGTTAGATAGTATAATTCCTTACAAATCAAGTGATATAAAGTTTATATCATAATATTTTAAAACTATTAGCCTAATTATTGGCCGAAGTTTTTAAAGTTTGAATCTTGATATGTGTGTGCACCAGATAAAATTACCGGAGTGAGTACAATTTTAGAATATTACCTGAAAAATATTTGTCCATGATATATAATTATTGCATATATATTATAAGATTTTATGCATGGTCTAGACAGACTGTCATGATAATTTCGTCAGAGGCCCTCAAAATTCTAGGACCGGTCCTGGCGGCTGCAATATTTCATGAATCTATCTAGTATTCTATATAGTCTACAAGATGTTCTGGACCCTATCTACGCAAGCGATATTGTGCCGAGAAGACGATCATGGATGCCATCGGCAACGACTCCGCACCAACAACAACGACGCGAGCTACCCAGACATCGTCAGCATAGTCTCCAAACAACGCTTCTGCACACAGGAGAGATGTCGACAAGTACACGCCACTGACACCGACGAGGGGATAACACGGGTGAAGTTGGCAGTCTAGCTACGCTACACCAGTGATAGGCTAACCAGGCCTTCTACTTTATTCGACTTCTACAACCAAGCCCTTCGGTGTACCCTAGAGACATTGTCGAGGACGTCCGAGATGGTTTAGCTATACTGTCTCCATACATGATCTACTACAACAACCACCACTACGTGTCGTTCGGACAAGACAAACGATAGAGGCTAGTGTAGCTAATATTCTAGCTATGTTGTACCGACGAGACCATCACGTCGACACCACCTACATCTACACCAACACCACATACATGGAGAACGTAAAGCGAAGACTCACGACGATGACCAAAGCAGATTAATCGGAGGTACTCTGTGAACTTGACTCGCAAGGGTAATTAACTAGGAGCTTTCTAGAGGCCCTAGGAACGAGAAGACCACATCACTCAAGTTAGATTGCCGCTAGCAGGCTATGGAGCACATTTTTTATAAGGGGACATGCATTTATATTTACTATATATAAATATGAATAAAGTTTATGTTCCCTCTTTTTGTTTTGTTGTGTACTTTAATACACTGACATGCTCGCACATTTATTTTCTATACGTGGAGAAATATATCGTATTTTTCTATAGAAACAAATTAGCATGCCCGATGGGATATGGTTCCCCTCCCATCTTTGCTTTGCAACAATGGTCGTCGCCTTCACGCTCATGTCTTCTCCAATATGTTGAGGTGTTGGTCTTGATGCTGCTATTTTGGATGTCTCGCTTGGTTTGAGGCTCCTCGTACCATAGCCCAAAGTTTCAATAGGTGGTTATTATTATTACTGCCTAGTTTGTTTTCTTACTTATTCTTAGTGTAGGGACCAAGGTGGTTGTCTGTGCTTTGGACAAAGCAGGGAGTGTGTCTGTGATATCAACAAGGCCAAAGGTTATCTTCTTATTAGGGGTGAACCTGCTTGACATGATGAGGCAACTGCAGCAACGAACACCTCTGCACTCCTTCGACATGGCAAGCAAGGGGTCTAGACATCGCTGAAGTCGCCTTTGTGTTACAGCAGGTCAGCAATATCACCGGTCAGCCCACATCTACACTGATGACTAGATTGGTGCTATTGATAGTCCTTGACTGAGACTAACAACACTAAGCTCCTAACTAGTCGCTCGGGGCAGCTCCATGATGGTGTCACAAGAGTGCACACTTGCTGCACAATCGTCTAGGGAACACGCAGGCCGCCACAAGCCAGGCTTCGACAGTGGTGTTAGCTAGGCTGCACCATTTTGAGTAAAGGAGCGGTCTGTGGCATGCATGGAAGGACCTTGAGTCATAACATGTAGCTTACCTCACAAGCACGCGTATGACCCAACGTACGTCCTCGCTGACCTGTGCCACCATGCGTGGCTAGCTTCATTGACCCCGGTGTGGCCATTGGAGGCCAGCAAAGAGGGCACCACATCATGTTGATAATAAAGAAGTCCATGACTGACCATCAATCACCACGTCGACGGGTTGTGGTTCCTAGAGCAGCATCAACGCTGCGACCGACCACATTGGCGGGAATCATAGTCACAGGCTCCATGAATTTGCACTTCGTCAACACATCGGAATGCACCGGCCGGAAATGACAACATGAAGAGAAGCCAGAATAGCACACCGCACGCGTGAGACCACAACAAGACCGGAGGCAAGCGACACAGGCTCGCGCGCCGAACATTTTTCGTTAGAGGGACATGTCCGTCGCGTAGCAACAAGGGGCGTCGTCGTCATGTCATGCTTGCTTCCATCTCACCGGCAAGTGAGTACGCTAGACACAAAAAATGCTGCAAACGTGTTAGTTCATGCGTGTTTAGCCACTTGCACTTTTGCATGCATGTATTCTTACTGCACAAGCACAAGGCCACACAAGCTAGGAAGGAAGCCGTATCGCTACGGCTCACTAGCAAGCCAGAGAGCCTGATCGTTTGACATTGATACGTGCATGGTGGCCACATTGCACATGGAGGGTCAGGGTGACCGCACTTTTGCTGCTCTGCGTCGTCGAGAGAAAAGCACGTTGTCATGCCCGTCCACGACAACTACATCAATACGGCGTTGGAGTCCATCTACTGAAAGTGTCATTCTCTAGTGAAAGGTCGAGCAAGCAAGCCCATTCACCGATGGAGCTAGCGCTGGCCAAAGCCAAGAAGCTGATGTCAGGGAAGGCACATCTACGACAAGAAGGCGAGCAGTGGTGGGCCTAGAATTTTGAGGATGAGTATTCAAAATACAAAGAGAAGTAATATTTTTGGAGCGTATTGGGCTGCAGGGTCATTAGTTATGGACCAAGCTAGGGAGGAGAATAGCAACGTTTTTGGACTGAATTCTTCACAGATTATTCATTTACTCTTATTTTCTTCTTTTTTAATACACATACTGGGTATAAAATTTTTACAAAAAAAATTGGGTATTCAGTTGAATACCCTTGATACCCCTGGGCCCGCCCCCGAAGGCGAGCACATGCACAACTCTACAATAAACGTAGACCGTGATGCAAGGCTGCCAGGCTGAGCTAGACACACCCTGGTTGGCCCAATAGCACCAACAAGAGCAGTGGCGGATCTAGAATCGGCCCACGAGGGGGCTAAATACATAAAGAGGCGAGTTTGGACCAAAATTTTCCTTGTATTTTTGGCCCACGAGAGGATTTTGGTGATTTTAAGGTGATTTGGACTGAATTTTTCATAATTTTTTAACCCGCAGGAGATTTTGGACTAAGGGGGTGTTTGGTTCCCATCCCCTAGAGTTTAGCCACTAAAGTTTAGTCACTTTTAGTCACTAAAGTTCCAAACACACCCACTAAAAGTCACTTTTAACACTACAATTCTAGTCACCCCCACTAAACTTTAGTGGCTAAACTCTAGGGCGTGGAAACCAAACACCCCCTAATTTAAAGACAAATTAGACTAATTTTAGCTAAAATCCTATGTATATTTTTGGGCCAAGGGGGGCTGCAGCCCCCCAGCGGCACCACATCGGAACGATGGAAGGAGGCTCGGCGGGGAGGCAGCCGCATAGCGCCTTGTCCAGGCCTCGCTCATCGCCGCCCAAGGAGCATGTACGCCGGTGCCAGAGGAGGGCTACAACGATGCAACCTCTGTTCATCTACTAGGCGCCGCCGTCTACATACGCCATGAAACAAGGAGGCGGCCGTACTTGCACATCATGACACCTTGAAGGAGATAGCGACAAAGCTTTCTGGCCACATCGAGAGAAGGAGGTCCGGTCAATCACGCATTCACAGCAGCCCTAGCAGGCGTCGAAGACGAGGACAAATGTATGCGTGTGCGCACCACCAACCGGAGGACGTCAGGAGACGGATCACGATCTGCGTATGTAAATATGTGCAACCGGACCGTCTAACCTGGGTCCAGGCTAGGCACGACCCTATCGGGCCGGGCCACGCCATCGGCCCAGGCACGGTCCGATCGGGCCTCAGACCGGCCTGAAGGCCCACCGGGCCCAACAGGCCCGCCAGTTAAATTTATATATATATTTGTAAATAGTATATATATATATTTATATATCTATATTTATATTTCCATCTATATATATATCGGGCTGGGCTGGACCGGCCCGCAGGCCAAGGGTGCGGCCCAGGCCCGGTCTGCTGTGGGCCGGCCCGGTACCTATCGGGCCGGGCTTAGGCCAGGTCAAAAAATCTAGGCTCCAGACCGTGTCATCGGGTCTCAGGCTTTCTGCTAATCTTTATGCGTATGCGTGTATGCACCACCGATCGAGGGGGTTAGGAGGCGGATCACGATCTGGATGCAGCCAGAATGGGAGGCAGGCAGCTGCACAATGCCCTTGTTTTAGCCACATACGGAGATGACGACCGACTGATCCAGAAGGGGCGCTCTGTTAGGTTTAGTCTCACATCAGTAATTAACGGTGGAGGAGCACAACATATAAGGCGGGGGTAGCTCTCATCTATCAGACTAGTCTTTTGGGTTGAGTTGGGTCCAAGACGTGGACATGTTGTGGGCTCTGGTGGACCTGAGCTCTAGGGGCACCGGCTCATAGGTATAGCGAGCTGGGCCAGATTTCGTTGCACACTCTAACAAGTGGTATCAAAGCTCTTTGTCAAAAAATATGTGATATGGAGCGTTGGACTTAGGGCCTGAAAAACGTCTTCTGAAGATCCCACGAGATTGTGTGATGTGAAGAGTTAGGTCCAATGTGTGATGGGGGAGATTGTTAGGTTTAGTTCCACATCGGTAATTGACAGTGGAGGAGCACAACATATAAGGCTGGGGCAGCCCTTACCTATCAGGCTAGTCTTTTGAGTTGAGTTAGGTCCAACGCCTGAATATGTTGTGGGCTCTGGTGGACCTGGGCTCTAGGAGCATCAGCTCGTAGGTATAGCGAGCTGGGCTAGATTCTGTTGCGCACTCTAACATGCTTAGATGCCACATAGCTCAGCTAGCTGCTGTCGGAGCAGCATGCATATTGCGCCGCCGGCATCAAGCGGTGCCCGCCCTAAGATGGCTCCACGCAGCACAACGGCTGCGTGGATGAGACGATTCTAAGGTGCTGGCTTCATCCAGTCTCATCTACGCCGACGCCCGGGAGCAAGGAATACGTCGACTGCCGGTCTACTAACGTCATCCACCATATAAGAGGCTGGCCAGGACGGCCGCTTGACGGCGCTAGAGGAGCGCGACACCCCATTGGCGGATCCAGGGGCTGGCCGAGGGGGTTGCAGCCCCCCTTGGCCCAAAAAATACACATAGCATTTTAGTTCAAATTAGTCCAAAATCTCCTACCGGCTAGAAATATCATAGAAAATTCAGTCCAAATCACCTTAAAATCTACCAAAAACCTCTCGTGCGCCAAAAATACAAAGAGAATTTTAGTCCAAACTCGGTTCTCTATGTATTTAGCCCCCCTCGTGAGCCGATTCTGGATCCACCACTGGCGACACCCATGCGGCCTGCCCTGGTCATCTACTCCATCAGCGCAGGAGGATCGCCATACAGAGGGGGCGCCACGAGGAGGTAGCACGGCGGGCACAAGGACAACTGACCAACCACACACATGCACACACCCCGACGGCGCCGATGGAGAGGCACATATGTGTTATAGAGTTTGGTTCATATGTAGTATTAGCTCCCCCTTCATATGTGTTATAGAGTTTGGTTCATATTTTGGCACATATGCATGGATATGAAATATGAGTGAGCAATGCTACCAAAATGAAGCTAAGGCGTAAGAATGGACCTGTGAAGCGTGATACCAATCAGAGTGCACATGTTTTATGATCCTTAGCACCATTTGTAACTAGACATACATCAAAACTCAAGAACCCTGTGAGATCAATATTATAAGAAGAGCTCTTGATCCATTTGGAAAACATAAATGTCTAGTTACTGTCCTATGCATGCTAGTACTTCATATCAATGAAGTTTATACACTACACAAGCATGATTATCAAGTTAATAATTTGTGCAATGCAAGCAAGCATATGAATATGCGCATTACAAATGCATCAAACAAGTTTATGAGCTTGCTCCCCCTACAAGTATGCTCAAATTTTAATTAAGGCCCCAAACCACTTGTTGTTATCAACCCTTATACCATATCTCCCTCTTTTTCAATATCTTTGTGATTTTCTCCCCCTTTGTCAACAATTTACACAAAAGGTGAGTCATGTTTTAGTTGAAAGATATAGCTTAGCATGTGATTTATACAAGGAAAGAGATCAAGTTATTCCATATTATGGCTTAATCTAGCTCATGTGCATAAGACATTTAACATGGTTTGCTCTATAGTAAGCTTCGTCACGCGTCTTGCAACAGTTATCTTACTCACATTGGTTAAACACTTAGTTGCACATTCACTAGATCAAACACTAGAGTTACAAGCTCACAAACATGCTATATACTACCACTAGATCAAGTTAAGCATAGAAACAATAGTGGCAATATATACGCATCAAATTCATTTGGTTTGCATGAATGAGCCTAATTAAACCATAAGCATGTCTATATGATCTACACATATCCTAGGAAGAATGAATGCATATGCTAAACAATTTCACAATAGTGGGGGCACATTCAACTCATGTTGAAGAAGTCTAGGATATCCAGTTCGTTCCTTAGCTTGCAAAAACCTTCTTTCTTCTAGTGGCTTGGTGAAGATATCGGCAAGTTGATCATTTATGTCCACACTCTCAATAGATATGTCTGAAAGGACTGTGACGCCTAAGAGGGGGGGGTGAATTAGGCAACTTAAAACTTCTACTCTAAACTATGGCCTCTAATTTCCACCTAGTCAAAACCTATGCAAGAGAATAAACTATCTAATGTGCAACTAAGGTTTTGCTAGGTGTGTTTGCTATCTCTACCGCAAAAAGGAGTTATGCAACCTACTTCCCAAACCTATCAACTAGCATATCAAACTAGGAAAGGTAAAGCACATGAACAAGGTAGCAATGTAAATGCGGAAGCTAAAAAGTGTGATAGAGATACAAACTCTCGTCGACGACTCCAGTATTTTTACCGAGGTATCGAGAAGCGCGCAAGCTTCCCCCTAGTCCTCGTTGGAGCCCCTCGCAAGGAATCCCTCGCAAGGGCCAAGCTTCCGGTCGGGTAACTCCATGGATAGCTCCGGTCCTTCCCCACGCGCAAGTGGGTCTCCGGTTAAGCCACTCGTGGCAAAGCCTCTCTCGGATGCTCCCCGCCATCTTCACTATCAAGCTTCCGGCCGAAACGCCGCGGGCCTTGTTCCCTTCGGTACACGAAGGCGGCCACACCACAAACTCGGTTGGTGTGGTCTCGCAAGACTACAAGCCCCACCGATGTACAACAATGGTGCGCGCAAGCACCGGTAGACAAGAGGTTTTCAACCTCACTAAACACTAGGCCTAACACCTAGAGCAAGCGCAAAGCGGTGGTCTAACTAGCTTAAGCACTTCGCAAAGCACCTATACTAATCACCTAGTTTATCACTTAAGCACTTTGGTGGCTAGAGCAACTAAATATGTGTCTATACACTTGGTACACTTCCTTGAGCTCCAACCTTATTGTTTTGGCCGGCCATGGGGGTATATATAGAGCCCCAAGCAAATAGAGCTGTTGGGCACCAAAGATGGTCTTCACTGCGCAGCATCGGACGCTGGAGTCGTGACCATCAGACGCGTCTGATGCTCCTTTAACGGCTAGATGCCAGCCTGGCACTGTGTCCGATGCCTGATCATCGGACGCGTCTGATGTTGCCAGAGCCTCTCTGGAACCTTTCTGCTTAGGCATCGGACGCAGGGTCTCAGCGTCCGATGCTCTTGTTGGCGCTGACATGAGCTAGGGTTTACCAACGGTGTGTCCAATGCCTGGGAAGGCAGCGTCCGATGCAGCGTCCGATGTCCCTTTCTCTTTGTTTCTTCGTGTTTTCTTGCGCCTTCTTGGTTCCATTCTTGTGCCTTGGACTTTGCTTGATCTTTAGGGTCTTCTACTGAGCTTCTAGAGTCTTGCTTGAGGTGTTGATCATTGGATCATCACATAGCCTCTGTCCAAGTCACATTTGCACCCTATTGGACTACAAAACAAACACTTGCAAACATATTAGTCCAATTTGGTTATGTTGTTCATCAAACACCAAAATCCAAAGTTAAATGGGCCGAGGTCCATTTTCCTTACAATGTCTTTCCTTGCTTGATGATCTCCAATGAAATGGTGCCTTATGTCAATGTGCTTTGTCCTTAAGTTTTTAATCGGGTTGGTGGCTATTTTGACGGTGCTCTCATTATCACATAGTAATGGGACTTGTCCAAACTTGACTCCATAATCTTGCAATGTTGCTTTCATCCATAGCAATTGTGCACAACAACTATCCGCAGATATGTATTCGGCTTTGACAGTAGAGAGGGCCACACTATTTTGCTTATTTGATGACCATAGACAAGTGATCTTCCTAGCAATTGACAAGTGCCCGATGTGCTCTTCCTATCCAAAATGGCCTCTAATTTCGCAACTGGTGCATAGGTTTCTCCAAAATCAATTCCTTCCAATTGAGTGTAACCTTGTGTAACCAACCTTGCCTTGTTCCTTACAACTATGTCATCTTCATCTTGCTTGTTGCGGAAAACCCATCAAGTACCAATTACATTTGTATTCTTTGGTCTTTCCACTAACTCACATACATCATTGTGGGTGAAGTTATTCAATTCTTCATGCATTACATTTACCCAATCAATGTCCTTCAAATCTTCATCAATCTTGTTTGGCTCAAAGGATGATAAAAATAAGTAGTGTTCACAAAATGATGTCAATCTTGATCTTATTTGCACACCTCTTCTTATGTCACCAACAATTTGATCTACAGGATGATCTCTTGCAATGTGTGTTGGTTGGAGCACTTGTTGCAGTTGAACACTTGTACTTGCACTAGGTTGAGCCACTTGAGAGTCACTAGCATCCTGTTGATCATGAGAGCCACTAGTGCTTGCATCATTGTTGCTTTGTACTCTTAAGGGAAAGAGCACTTGATTTTTGTCATCTTCAATGTCAATCACTTGCTTTGGCCTTATATCACCAATGTCCATGTTCTTCATAGCATCCATCAATTGTGTTCCTCTGATACCATCTAGATTGTCTTGTTCTTCTTGAGAGCCATTGGTTTCAACAAATTCAACATCTTGGACTTCTTCCACTAATCTTGTTGTGTTGTTCCACACTCTATATGTCTTGCTTGTAGTGGAGTAACCAAGTAGAAACCCTTCATCACACTTCTTTTCAAACTTGTCAAGTCTTGTGCCTTTCTTCAATATGTAACACTTGCACCCAAAGACCCAGAAATATGCAATGTTGGGCTTTCTATCATTGAGGAGCTCATATGGTGTCTTCTTCAATAGAGGGTGAGAATAGAGCCAGTTGCTATAATAACATGTTGTGTTGATTGCTTCAGCCCAAAAAGAATCACTCATATTGTAATCACTAAACATTGATCTTGACATGTCAATGAGTGTTCTATTATTTCTTTCAACTATCCCATTGAATTGAGGTGTATACTTAGCCGGGAATTGATGCTTGATTCCAAATTCATCACATAGCTCATTGAGGTGTATACTCTTGTATTTCTAAACTCACTTCCATTGTCACTTCTCACTTTCTTGATTCTTCTATCAAACTCATTTTGGCTTCCCTTGACAAAGGTTTTGAATATGCCAAATACTTCACTCTTGTCAACAAGAAAGTAGACCCATGTATATCTTGTATAGTCATCCACTATCACAAAATCATACTTTTTTCCTCCAATACTTGCATATGTTGTTGGTCCAAACAAGTCCATGTGCAACAACTCAAGTGAATTTGTAGTGCTCAAGATTCCTTTATTGGTATGAGTGTTTCCAACTTGCTTTCCCATTTGACATGCACTACAAAGCTTGTACTTCTCAAAGTGAACATCTTTTAGCCCTCTCACCATGTCATTCTTAACTAGCCTCTTTAGTTGTTTCATTCCAACATGTCCCAAGCGCTTATGCCATAGCCAACCCATACTTGATTTGGTGAGCAAACAAGTTGCCAATTGAGTCTCACTACCATCAAAGTCCACCAAATAGAGATTCCCATATCTAAATCCTTTGAATACCAAGTCACTTCCATCAACACTCACTATTTCCACATCATGAACTCCAAATATATATTTGAAACCCAAGTCACACAATTGTGCTACCAACAAAATGTTGAAGTTGAGAGATTCCACCAATAGGACATTGGAAATGCTCAATCATTGGATATAGCAATCTTGCACAATTCTTTCACCTTGCCTTTCTTGTTGTCACTAAATATGATAGAGTCAACATGATCATTGACACTAGTATTAATTGATTTGAACATCCTTCCATCACCGGTCATGTGTTGAGTACACCCACTATAAAAGTACTCAATGCCTTCCTCCAGCTTTATAATTGACCTACAAAAGCAAATCAAATTCTTTTAGGGACCCAAACTTGCTTTGGTCCTCCAAGGTTAGTTACCAAGCTCTTGGGCACCCAAATTGCCTTCTTCTTTGGGCCAACCATGGGTCCACCAATATACTTAGCCTTCACACCATTAGTACCCTTGGTAAGCATATAAAAAAATCAAATCGAATGGAGGATACATTAGCATTGTTCTTATTTTTATTCTTGCTTATGCAATGTTGCTCTATATGCTCGAATAGCTTGCAATTCTTGCAAAACTGACCATTGTCCTTCACAAAACTAGTCTTTAGAGTGACAAAAGTCGCCTTACCTATCGTGGGGGTATAGCCAATTCCTTCTTTATTGAGTGAAAAGCGTTGGCTAATCAAGCACTTAAGCATGCAGACATCTCCACCATAGGCATTGCCTAAGGCAAGAGTGAGCTCATGGACCTCCTTCTTTAAGGTATCATTCTCCATCATTAGTGAGGTATCACAAGTTAAACCATCACTCATAGTGGAAGTAGTAGTGTTGCTTGAGCTACATGAAGCATTAGTGGGAGCAACAATAATAGGAGCATAAAATGATTCGTCAAGAATATCACAAGTAACTCATATGTTGCATGTCTCTACAACATCCTCAATCTTCAAGGAGGGAGGAGTGGGCTTCTATAAGCCTAGTGTGAGCTTGATCAAGCTTCTCATGGGCTTCCACTAGACTCTCATGACTGGACATGAGCTCATCAAAGGATTGCTCAAGAGCCTTATTGGCCTCGCATAATTCTTTGCACTCCTTCCTCTTAGTCTCAATGTGTCGGGTACATAGAAAAGGGCTACCCCAAAACATCGACAAAGAAAAGCTGAACCTCAACAAACCCACTATCACTCCTCCCCCCCGCTGGACGTAGGGCCTTCTCTTGCCCGAACCAGGATAAATCGCTTGTGTTCTTATTGCATCACCATCCAGATTAGGGAGCACACAATCACAAATTCACTCGTTGGTGTAGACCCCCCAGGTTTCGAAACACCGACAGTTGGCGCGTAAAGATGGCAACGGGGTGGGTCTGGACCCGAAACCTGCGGGTTTTAGACCCGGCGGGGCCGGGGGCGGGTCTAGCTTTGGCCCCGTGGGTTTGCGGGTTCGGGGACCCAAAACGGGTCGGGTCGGGTTCGGGTTTTACATTTTCCCCGCGGGTGCCCGTCGGGGACCCGAAATGTTGTTGTTGCATTGCAGTATACGTTGTATGTTGATCGCACAATATTTTCATTAATCAAAAGACTGTATTCAACTCTCAAATTATTATTCCTGACTATTAAAAATACATTTTGTGTCCTTATCTTGTATTATGATTGCTATTTGTATGGTATAAATATACTTATATAGTGAAAATATTAATTCTATAATGTTACTGTGTTGTCAAAATTCAGGGTTCGGGTCCCCCGTCGGGTTTCGGGTCCCTGTCGGGTTCGGGAGCGGGGGCGGATTTTGACCCGAATCGGGGTTCGGGTTCGGGGCGGGTCTTCTTGGCGGGTTTCGGGGGCGGGTCTGCGGATGCTCCACCCACCCCGAACCCGACCTGTTGCCATCTCTATTGGCACGCCAGGTAGGGGTACTGCGTGTCACTAACGATTTCCCACCATTTTTCCGGATGGCCGACTCTGCTTCATCGCTCCCGCGCGCTACGGTGATCCGGTTCAGGACCCTGGAGTTCATGTCCCTTGGCCACGACTACGACATGGCTCTGCTCTCGGTCGGTGATCCGAGCGGAGAGCGCGACGCGCCCCCACGCACACGAGGGGCCGCACATCGACTTCACCACCATGCTTCTTCGTCAAGGAAGAGGCGCGACCGATGCCACCGTCGTCACCAGCTCGTGACCAGGGACCTCGATGGGAACCCCGACTTCACCTTCGCCATGCACACAACGAGGAAGCCCGACCAATCTCCCCCGACAACCCCGACTCCGACTCGGAACATCGAACAACTACGTCGTTTCTAACCCTAGGGCCTCGAGGCCTTGTACATTTCTTATGTTTTGTACAAATATCGCATCATGCATGAATAAAAAGTTGTCGATTCGAAGCACTTTCTTTAATTCAAAAATAAAGGTAGCCTCGACTCTGCTCAATCAGAGTCAAGATTCCCTCGGGGGCTTTTAGGGGGGTAACCTCCTAAGTTCCTGAAAAACTCGCACGATTTTTTCCAACACTTGAGTTTTCTTTATTTATCTATGCCTCGAACACGCTTCATGATTAAATAGAAAACACCTCGAGCACCCTAAGGGTCGAGGGACATCAAGACGAGAGCTCTCCTATGCCTCCGGGCTACGGTACCTCCACTTACTCCCCCCCCCTCGAGGGTCTCAAGCCTGTGTCGAAAACTTAGTCAAAAAAGCAAAACTCGGGCAAAGAAAAATAAGAAAACTCATAACAGGGGGGTAACCCCCTAAGTTCCTAAAAAAACTCACACGTTTTATTCAAAACTCGATGTTACTTTATCTATGCCTCGACCGCGCTTCGTGACTAAACGGAAAACACCTCGAGTTCCCTAAGGGTCGAGGGACGTCAAGACGGGAGCTATCCTACGCCTCCGGGCTACGGTACCTCCACTTACTCCCCCCCTCGAGGGTCTCGAGCCTGTATCGAAAACTTAGTCAAAAAGCAGAACTTAGGCAAAGAAAAATAAGAAAACTCGAGCGCAAAGATGTTTCATTATCATCTTGAGCACTCATAAGTTTTTCGGGCCACGAAGGGCCACAACGTTGCAAAAACACTAATTATTTACATGGGCCTTCTTGCCCAGATATGGCTCGCATGCCTCAAGCTTCGACGCCTCCATCATCATCGTCGTCCTCCTCCTTGCTACATGGGCCTTCCTCGTCGACATCGAGGCCGTAGTCCGGGAAAGGAAAGGTAACATCTCGCATTAAATACGTTCACCTAACCGTCCCTTGAAACACGTAACAGGTACACGCGTCGTCTCCTCGGCTCCTTTCCATTGCACGGGCCCACCACGATCACCGCTGTGCAACAGTTCATGCCTAAAAAGACGCGCCCGTCAGACGGGAGAAATCATTTCCACGGCTGTTCCTTCCATGGGAAGTAAAAAGGGCCCCGGCCCACACAAAAATCTCAAGGTAGCGAAGGCTGGCCCTCGAAGGGTTCGACAGTCGGCCTTGAGTGCCTGAGTCAAGGACGCCAAAGGGGAGCTCACTCGGAGCCTAGCTCGAGAATGAACTCTCGAGACCCCTCACGCGTATCCAAGGCAAGACAAATGGGTCGCCACGGAATCTCCATGTGGAGAGGCATCGAGCCGCCAGCTCCTATTGAATGGAGCTGGTATCCAGGCCTCCGCGCGTCCTGCTTCAATGAGACCGCCTCCGGGCCACAGTCGACCCCTATCGAACGGGGCACGAGCTCTCACTTGGATTCCCCCGTTACCAGCTCACCGAGGACGTCGAGACTCGCACGATCGAGGGTAGTACGACACTTCTCACCTCACACCCGATCGAAAGGGCTCATGAGAAGGACGCCGGAGCTAGCAACGCCCTAAGCCGCACGAGGCTTGGGGGCTCGACTACGCCTGGCACCCCTCGACGAAAGAGGGTCGAACTAACTCAGGAAGTAAAACGGGTTCCAACCCATACGGAAATCTCGAGGTAGCGAAGGCTGACCCACGAAGGGTTCGAACAGCCGACCTCGAGTACCCGAGTCAGGGACGCCAAAGGGGAGCTCACTCGGAGCCTAGCTCGAGAACAAACTCTCGAGACCCCTCACACGTATCAAAGGCAAGACAAATGGGTCGCCATGGAATCTCCACATGGAGAGGCATTGAGCCGCCAACTCCTATCGAATGGAGCCGGTATCCGGGCATCCACGTGTCCTACTTCAATGAGACTGCCTTCGGGCGACAGTCGACCCCTATCGAACGGGGCACGAGCTCTGACTTGGATCCCCCCATTACCAGCTCACTGAGGACGTCGAGACTTGCCCAATCGAGGGTAGTACGATGCTTCTCACCTCACACCCGATCGAAAGGGCTCGTGAGAAGGACGCTGGAACTAGCAATGCCCTAAGCCGCACGAGGCTCGGGGGCTCAACTACGCCTGGCACCCCTCGACGAAAAAGGGGCGAACTAACCTAGGGGCCCCTCAAGGCCCACCACGGCTAAGAGCCATCACCCCGACTCAAGTTGATTCAATCTTGCAGGAGTATCAACCGTATTCGACCCCACGTGCGACAAGCAACACGAAGTAAATAAAGCCCTCGAAGGAGTTCTTCCCACTCCTCCGAGGCCTCGAAACACCCGGGTTTCAAAACACCGACACAATGTAAGAGTGAGCATCTTGTAGCATGTTCATGAGGTCCTTCTTTGAGTACTCCTCATCATCATCATTCTCACTATCACTCTCATCGAATGATATCTTAGTGGACTTAGCCATGAAGCACATCGGTGGAGCATCAAATAGAGAAGTCCTGCTTGAGATAGCAATGCTAGCCATAGCCTTCTTCTTGGTGGTCTTCCTCTCATCATCACTTGAATTATCATCAGCAGCACTAGAGGAAGCATCACTATCCCATGTCACAACATAGGAACCACCCTTCTTCTTGAATTCCATCTTCTTCTCTTTCTTTTCTTTCTTGTCCTTCTTACTCTTCTTGTGATCAATCTCATCATCACTAGCATATGGACAATCGATAATGAGATGATCCTTGCTCTTGCATCAAAAGCATCTTCTTATTGAGCTCTTGGTGGTGTCTCTTCTCTTCCTTGATCCATAGCCCTTCTTCTTCATGAATTTCCCAAATCTTCTAACAAAGAGAGCCATTTCTTCATCATTCATTTCATATCCACTCGTGCAAGTGTCGGGGGACCGCAAAAGGGGTACCCCCAATCAACGCAAACAAATAGGTTAAACCTAGAACACCAATTAATATCAAACCTAGCAAGTCTAACCTTCTAAAAAACCAACCCCTCGAGGCCTACAACGCTGGCCCACCAAGCCGAAGCCCGAAAACCTATTAAGCGGAAAGTAGGCTGCGTCAGCCCTCCAAACCAGGCCTCGGGCGAACGCTCGTTCTCCATCTCGCCCGAGCCCTCCAAGCCAGGCCTCGGGCGAACGCTCATTCTCCGTCTCGCCCGAGCCCTCCAAGCCAGGCCTCGGGCGAACGCTCATTCTCCGTCTTGCCCGAGCCCTCCAAGCCAGGCCTCAGGCAGATGCTCAATCTCCGTCTCGCCCGAGCCCTCCGAGCCAGGCCTCGGGCTGGCGCTCGTCCTCCGTCTCACCCGAGCCCTCCGCGTTAGGCCTCGGGCGACCGAGCCCCCCGAGCCAGGCCTCGGGCTGGCGCTCGTTCTCCGTCTCACCCGAGCCCTCCGCGTCAGGCCTCGGGCGAGCGCTCCACTACCCTTCAAGCCTCCCGCAAGAAGGAAGCTCCCTGCTTCTCAGCTCTGACAACCGTACTAGCCCCATACTGCGCATTTAATGCGTCCACTTACTCCGGTCACATCCTTTGGTACACAGCGTGTGCCACAGTGAACCGGAGCCAGAGTCAAACCTCATTTTCACCACAAGCATGGGCAAAAAGGCACAAGTACAGCACTGTTCGGCCATACCACGCACTGTAGCACACTCGAGCTTCACCCCGAGGCCTGGGTTCCCGCTGTACGCCCGGGCGTTCCGGGACTTGCCCATACCTGCGGGGGCTCGAGCCTCCCGTAGGCGCCACCTCGAGGTCGGCCCTGCACCCCTCGAGCCCTGACTGCTTTCATGCTATTGGAAGACAGGTACCCCAAGACCCGGAGGGACTCTGCCACGTCCTGTACGAGCCGGAATGGGCGCTGCACGGCCCCCACGTCGCCACGCCTCCACGTCCGAGTCCGGGATGGAGGCCACGCTTCAAGGACGCCTCAACAGCAACCCCCACGTCGGCTCCAGTATCTTCGACAAGACATAATTCCTACCCTGGCCTCCTCTTGCTCTATAAAAGAGGATACCAGGGGCCTTCACGCGCACGGGGGACGCACGGGCTTGCGCGACACGAGTCCACACACACACACGAGTCCGGACTCCGGTCCATGCTCATTAAGCTTGTATTGCCCCTGTACAAGCACTTAGGTGCAAGTAATACAAGAACCTCCTCCCCCCGCTGGACGTAGGGCTTTCTTTGCCCGAACCAGGATAAATCCTTGTGTCATCTTGCATCACCATCCAGGAAGAGAGCACGCGATCACATTACTCGTTGGTGTCAGACCCCCGGGATCGAAACACCGACAGCAAGTAACTAGATACACAAGATAGATAACTCAAGATAAGGTAACACAAAAGATACACAAAGTAACTAGCTCAACTTAAGATCGAACAGATGCAACAAGTAAAAGAGCTAGGAGAGGAGGTATTTCACCGAGCCTTTGGGGTCGCCTTTGAAGTGTTAATCGCCAATAATACCGGGAGAAAACCAATCATCAAAGTAACTAAGAAACAATCACCACAATAACAATCACAAGAGACACGATGATTTATCCTAAGGTTCATGTGCTTGTCGGCACGCTACTCCTCTTTGTGTCGACCAACTCTTGGTGATTTGGTGGATAATTGGCACCACGCCAAGCTTTAAGAGTGCCACAAGAATCTACCACAAGAGAGGTAGCTCAATGACATGAGCAATCCACTAAAGGTGCCTTTCGCCACTCCGGCAGGGATGAGGCCCAAATAACCCCTCACAATCTGATCCGTGGTGGACAAGAACAACCAACAACTCTTGACAACTCCACTAAACACCTCAAATCCATCTAGGCACCGACAAATGCCAAGAGTAACAAAAAATTCAAAGTCGATGCGAAGAACTAGTGGCACTAGAATGAAACAATTTCAAATCTTAGCACTAGATAACTCAATCTCACTTGGAATCAACAAATTAAGTCGAGATGAGTGGGGATGGTTGCCAAGTCTCACAAGGATTCTAGAGTATTAAAATAAGCAAGAGAGAGCACCCACTAGCTGACCAACCCCCTTAAATAGCCCTCACACAAAGGGCTAGCTATTGGGCCTTTCTGTCGATCATTGGACGCGTCAGGTCAGGGGCATTGGACGCTCGCCTAGTGTTCGATGCTCCGATCGATGCCACGTGTCCGAGCCCTTCGAGTACGATCCACCCAATCCCAACAGTCACTTCTCTTCCCACACAAGTCAATGTGGCATCGGACGCGACTATGCCTAAC
The DNA here is from genome assembly GCA_009763385.1 of Coix lacryma-jobi var. lacryma-jobi. NCBI lineage: Eukaryota > Viridiplantae > Streptophyta > Magnoliopsida > Poales > Poaceae > Coix > Coix lacryma-jobi. Next base: position 22,521,826 of record CM019826.1, read on the forward strand.
ATTGGATGCATTCGATGCCCTGAACCTCAATTTCACACCTTGCTGGACCCACAGCAAACGCACGCATCGGACGTGCCAGGTGTTGTGTTCGATGGCTATGCAGAGAGCAACCAGAGAGTGACCGAACACATCGAATGTGGCTGCTGGGCCTGCATCGGATGTTGGGAGCGTCTGATGCTGCTCTAACCATTGATGTTCATTCCATGTCAGCTGCATCGGACACACACACACAGTACCACATGTGCGTCCGGTGTAGCGTCCAATGCAGGCTACACCACAGCCTGCACCTAGGGTTTACCATCGGACGAGTCTGATGCTCCTACAGGGAATGTCTGATGCCTCTTTGACAACATCTATTGCTTTCCAACGTCTACCCTTGCTTCATGCGCCAACATCAAGGTGTTTCACCACTTGTGCATGCGTGTTAGCATTTTTCAAAGCATTTTCCAAGGGTTTTGTTGGTCACTCACTAGGTCTAAGGCATCAAAATGTTAGCGATCACCTAGTGGCACTTGAACACCGCATAAGCCGTGAATGTGATCACACTCGTTAAGTGTCTTGATCACCAAACCAAAGAGCCTTATACGTTATACCTTTGCCTTCGGGCCTCTTTGTTTCTCCTCTTCTCTTTACTTCTCTTATTTTCTCCATTTCACCAAATATGGAGCACTTGACACTTGAGTGCTTGTGGTCATCACCATTCCCATCATGGTTGCCACCTTGCTAGCTCCACCACTTGGCTTGGTCCTAATCCATCTTAGGAGATACACACATGCTTAGCCATAGAATTAGATCAAATAGGTTTCATCAATTAACCAAAACCATACTAGGGTTTTCACATGCGGATACATGGGTGTATGCTGAGTCTCTGAGTGATGAGTGATTGTCAACTGGGATGATGCGCATGTTCTTTGGCTTGTGTTGTGCAGGTGTCGAGCACGGATGCAGTGATCAAAGGCAAGGTGAAGGTCAAGTAGAGACGTGTCGTGCCGAGGGACCGAGAGTGGCGAAGGGCAGACGTGAGGCTTGGACTAAGGGACCGGTGGCCCGAGGATCAGCTGTAGTGGCTGACAGCCTGGGACAGCGACGAGCGAAGACTTGCGGGCATGGTGTTGCCTGAGTCGAGGACTTAGGGACACGTGTCGGTGGACGGGGTGCACAGGCGGTGCATCCCTTCTACGGCTAGGTTTGGTGGTTGAGCCATAGAAAAACCACCGAGTGGACGGTTTCCAGGTTTGGGCCTCAAAACCTGGGCGCTGACGGTTTCTAGGTTTGGGCCTCAAAACCTGGGCGCTGACGGTTTCCAGGTTTGGGCCTCAAAACCTGGGCGCTGACGGTTTCCGAGTTTGGCCACAAAACTCGGGCTGAGGACGGTTTCCAGGTTTGGGCCTCAAAACCTGGGTGTTGCAGGTTTGCTGAGTTTGGGCCACAAAACTCAGGCGATGGTCGGCTGGTTTCTCGGTTTGGGCCTCAAAACCTGGGGTTGGGTGTGAAGGCTGGTTTCTCGGTTTGGGCCACAAAACCGGGGGTGCAACGTCCGGGAAAGGGACAAGCAGAGCGGTGGCGGCACGTGGCGGTGATCGGTGAGGTTGCGTCGAGGCAACGCTACCAGTTGTGCGGGCGTGGCCGTCGGATCACCACCTACCATGAGTTGGTCCAGAATAACCCTAGGGTTTAGCTGGTTCGCTCTGTAATTAGTTGAGGGGTAGAGTAAGAATTAGAATTAGGATAAGTAGAGGGAGACACCCTCCTCCCATTCCATCTCAGTCATTTGCTCTTTGCTTCTAGGGTTTCCTGCTCTCCCAATCCCCTGCTGTAGCTAGCTGAGATCCGCAGAGAACCATACCTCTGTGTACAGGAGATTTTGAGGAAGTGGGGCCGTAACCTCACTATTGTAGCGTGTGGTAGCCACACGGTTGCAGATCGATGACTTGATTCGTGTTTTGGTTCGTATTCTTCGCGTTCTTCGTTTCTTCGCGATTTTCCCGTCACTCGATCTACCTCTCTACTGCGTCTTTGCAAAATCCGTTTGAATCAACTTGTTCTTTATAGTGAGGAGATCATATCCACCGAAGGAATTTATCTAACTCCTCACGAACAAGTAGATCGGGTCGATTTCGTGTTCGTGGCGTTTTTTCATTCATACTCCTCCCCTTTCGATTTCCCATTGATTGAGTTGATTTGAGCGGATGATTTCTTGGGGATAGTCTCCTAACTACCTCGTGATCATCCTCTCCAAGTTTGGGATCAAGGGATTTTGAGTTGAATCAATTTGGGAGAGTTTTGGGTGAAGGGCGACCAAAATCTCCCTCACTGGGTGTTGGCGGACAGTCCGCCATCCCAGGCGCGGACAGTCCGCGCGTCGGGGGCTGGCCAGATCAGTGGCTGTGTTCTTCGGCTGTTTTACTGCTCCTTGACCGGCGGACAGTCCGCCGTTGGTTTTCGCGGACAGTCCGGGAACTGTCCAGGGGACTTCAGCAGCTCTGCAGTTTTGCACTCTCAGCCGGCGTACAGTCCGCCACCTGCTCGCGGACAGTCCACAGTAAGGCCGGACAGTCCGGGACCGTACCGGCGGACAGTCCGGGATCCTGCTGAAGGTTGCATTTTAGTGTGTTTGCTCTCGCGGCTTCTTTGCTTGATTTCCGGACTTCTCGTTTGGCCCTAGAGTTGATCAAGGACCCTCTCTAGGTATCTTTGCTGCTTGTTAGCATAGGTATTTGGAAATCTCTCGACGTAGCCGTCTATCTACGCTTGGGACTTGGTTTTTGAGGGTCGAACTTGTGCCGGTGCCTTTGGCGTGTGGTTCGTTCTTGCTTTGCGGTGCCTCGCTGTGATCCTAGGGATCATCCACCCTCTTCCAAGGGTCGTGGGCATCACGGTTTTCAATCAAAGCTTTCGGGGTTGATTTTGGGAACAAAAGGCCAAAGTTTCGAGAGAAATTATTTGTGCTCCCATTCACCCCCCCCCCCCTCTGGTCGCCTTGCTATTGCATTCTCGGTCCTTCAATTGGTATCAAAGCGGGTTAAGGATCTTCCACCTTAGCCGGTTCTAGATCCATCGAAGGCGACATGGATCGCGGCGTGGGCAAACCGCCATTTTTCGATGGGACGAACTATGCGTATTGGAAGATACGCATGTCGGCCTTTCTACAGAGTATGGGTGCATCCATCTGGGATATTTGCAACTCTGCTGATTACGTGGTCTTGGCTGCTCGTGTGACTCAGCGTCAGGTCGATGATCACGATGCCAATAGCCGAGCCCGTAATGCTCTTTTCTCATGTTTGAGCATGACTGAGTTTGATCGCGTTTCTCACCTCGCTACGGCTCGGGAGATTTGGGCATCCCTCATGCGTTTCCATGAGGGAACCTCTCAAGTCAAAACCCGTCTCTACGAGTCGCACAAGCGAGAGTATGAGAACTTTCGACATATGCCTGGCGAGAGCATAGAGAGTTTATTCGCTCGCTTTCAGGTGATTGTCAACAGGATGAGGGCTAACAAGGAGCTGTTGCCTTTCGACGATCATGAGAGAGCTTTGAAGCTTTTGCATACTCTTGATCAATCGGTGTGGGACTCAAAGGTTCAGGCGATCATCGAATCGCCTAACTATGAGACTCTCACATGCGACGAGCTCTTTAGTAAGCTCAAGTCCAGTGAGATCGATGCCATGGCGAGGGCTTCTTATGAAAATCCTTCTGGCCCGTCGATGACTTTGCTTTCTGGCTCTTCAGCAAACTCCTCTGGAGGCTGTGCTTTGTCTTCACTTCTATCTGTCACAGAGGAGCAGCTTGAGTTCATGGGGGATGACGAGTAGGCTTTGCTTGCCAACTGGTTCTCGTGGTTTCACAACAACCGCATGAACCGTCGCCGCGGAGGAGGACGCTCGGGATGCTTCGAGTGCGGCGACCCCAATCACTTCATCGCCAATTGCCCAAAGAAGAACAAGCACACCTTCGGCAAGGCGGATCATGGGCACAAGTACGACTCCGGCAAGCGCAAGGAGAAGTACGTCCCCGCGAAGCACAAGCGGAAGGGCGGCTTCGACAAGGAGTACATCAAGACAAAGTACTTGGAGAAGGCCCAGGCTGAGCAGCGTGCGTTCTTTGCCACGCTCAGCGACGTCGACGACTCGGATGACGACTCCGCTGCCTCAAGCGACGACGAGTCCGAGAAGAAGAAGAGGATCGAGGACAAGCTGAACGACCTCTGCTTCTTTGCCGACGACAAGGGCTTCTGCACCATGGCCCTTGGCAAGGAGGTTGACGGCGAGCTGGAGGAGACTCCTCAGAACGACGACGACGACGACAACACCTCCCAGGTATCTCAGACCCCCGACGAGCTTTATGCTGAGGTCGAGAAGCTTACTGTCGCGCTCCTTAGTCAGGATAAGTTGCTTAGGCGTGCTGCTAGAGAGCGCAAGGAGTTTAGGCAGAAGTGGGAGGATACGGTGAAGGAACTTGAATCTGTCAAGTCCACCGTAGTTGTTACCGATGAGGAGTGTGAGATGTGCACCACACACATGACTGACCTTCTCACTTTGAGAAGCAAGTATGCTGTGTTGGTAGGAGAGGTGGATGAGGTGAAGGCTAGATCTTCACTGTTGGGTGCATGCAAGTCTTGTGCTGGCTTGCAATCTGAGTTGGCGGAGAAGAATGCCAAGATTGTGTCTCTTGAAGAGGCCAACTCAGGTAGCACATGTGTGGCTAGGTGTGTTCTTTGTGAGGGTTTGGAGATGGAGATAGCCAACGTGAAGCATGACAAGATGCAAACCGAGGAGGAAAACACATACCTTCAGACCATCTTGTCTTGGGTGTCTAGTGGAGAGCCACAGCTCGGGATAATGATCTCCCAATTCAAGCGAGCTGTTGGAGGTCCCGGTGTTGGTTTTGCTCAGGGTGTTGATGTTTCGTCTTTTGGGAAGATTGGAGAGTCAAGTGGTCTTAACCCATGTGAGAAGCCCAACTCCACCACTACTCCCAAGCTTACCAAGATTCCACCCAAAGAGCCTCTCAAGCCTAACACCAAGGACGGGGTCTTTGTTGAACCTCCGAGAGCTCCACCAAAGAAACAATCTTGGGCTCCCAAACCAAACCACCTCAAGAACAAGCTGGACACCATGCCACCCATCCAGGAGGAACTAATGCCACAGAAGGGCAAAGTGATCCACACCCACTACCGTGAGTACCAACAACCCCCTATGAGAGTGGTGAGGTACCATTGTGAGCACTGTGGGAGAGATGGACACTTGAGTGAGTTTTGCTTTCGGCGCAAGAGAGAGACGCGCCGCGCAAAGGAGATGAACAATCCCGACATGTACCATCCTTTCCATGATGTACATGTGCCGAACGTTCAGAGGCGTGCTGCTAGGCCTAGAGGTCCAGAACCTCAAGTTCCTAGGCCTAGGCAGTGGAGAGGACGTGCCCGGCGGGAGCCTGCAGTTGTAGGCTATGGACCCCGTGGCGGTGGCTTTGTAGTTGAGCGTTTTTCCCCACCGCGTTTTGAGTATCGCGATGGACGCTCCTCCCTTAGCGGACCACGTTTTCCTCAACGTGGTGATCGCTCTTCCCGTAGGCGTGCTAGGAATGGTTTTCTGCTAACCGTTCTTTTGAGCAGCCAGCCCAACACTGGTATTCTTCCTACTTCACTAACCCCAGTGTTGGACCGTATGCTCACCCTATGTCTTTTTATTGATGTAGGTAAAACGATTGGAGAACGTTTGGTTGGTGGATTCCGGGTGTTCGAGGCACATGACCGGAAACGCCAAGTGGTTCTCCAGTCTTAGTCCGGTCACCGGAAAGGAGTTTATCACCTTCGGCGACAATAGCAAAGGTAAGGTATTGTCTCATGGGTCGGTGCGAGTTAATGAGCACTTTGTGTTGCGCGATGTTGCTCTTGTTTCTAACTTGCATTTTAACCTTCTTTCTGTTTCGCAACTCTTTGATGACGACTATGAGATTCGTTTTAAGCCGAATCTCAGTCGTATTTTGGATCCTCAGGGCAATCTTGTTTGTGTGATTTCGCCCTTTGGGAAAGTCTTTCGTGCGGATTTCTCGGAGTCTTTTGGCATTTCTCGTTGTCTTGTGGCTGGACCTTCCTCCTCTGATCTTTGGAAGTGGCATAGGAGACTAGGACATTTGAGCTTCGACTTGCTTGCAAGACTTAGTTCACTTGGCCTAATCCGAGGATTGCCCAAGTTATCCATGGAGAAGGATCTTGTTTGCCATTCTTGTAGACATGGGAAGATGGTTGCCACTCCCCACCATCCTGTGACTCAGGTCATGACCAAGCGCCCTGGAGAGCTTTTGCACATGGACCTTGTTGGTCCGGCTCGGGTGAGCTCGGTTGGGGGGAAGTGGTATGTGCTTGTTGTTGTTGACGACTTTTTGAGATATTCGTGGGTTTTCTTTTTAGCTGAGAAAACTGAGACTTTCTCCTTTGCTCGCAATCTGATTTTGCGTCTTCAGAACGAGTTCCCTTTGAACTCGATGCGAGCTATTAGAAGTGATAATGGTTCCGAATTCAAGAATTCGGATTTTGAGAAGTTTTGTAACTCTTTGGGTTTGGAGCATCAGTTTTCTTCTCCCTACACACCGCCCCAAAATGGTGTTGTAGAGAGGAAGAATCGGACCCTTGTAGAGATGGCCAGGACGATGCTCGATGAGCATAGGACTCCTAGGCGATAGTGGGTCGAAGCTATGAGCACTACATGCTATATTTCCAATCGCATTTTTCTCCGAGCTTTCTTGAAAAAGACTTCTTATGAGTTGCATTTTGGAAAACTCCCCAAGGTGAGTTATTTTAGAGTTTTTGGTTGCCACTGTTTTATACTCAAGAAAGGCAACCTGGACAAGTTTGAGTCTCGTTCTTCCGACGGTGTGTTTTTGGGTTATGGCGCTCATACTCGTGCTTATCGTGTACTTAACCTTGACACTAACCGAGTCATGGAGACATCTGATGTCACCTTCGACGAGACCATGGTTTGTCCTTCTTCTCGTTTTGAGCGTGCAGGTGATCATGAGGTTGGTGAACCTCTTTTTGATGACGAGGACGAGGGTGCTGAAGGTATGGACGATCCAGCACTTCCTCTACCAGCTGCTCCGAGTGGGTCGACTTCGACCACGACTGCACGCGGCCCCGACCCTTCTTCCTCTACTACATGGGGGCCGTGGGATCCGCCACCTAGAGTGGTACCTTTTGTACTCGAGGAGGCACCAGCTGTTGTTGATGGGGAGGCTACATCAGCTCAGGAGGCGCCACGACACATCCAGCGCCAACACCCGCCTCAACAGATGATCGACGACATCAACGATTGCGTCACTCGGTCTAGGCAAATCTCTCACTTTGCTCATTCTGCATTTGTTGCTGATTTTGAACCCCGAGATGTTGGACACGCTTTGACGGATCCAGATTGGGTCAATGCTGTGGTGGAACCGTCCTGATTATAAGAGCTCAAGTATTATCTTAGCCAAATCCGTCTAACTTCGACTGATACTTGAACCCATACAACCCCGGTAGTCCAGAAATCTCGAAGGATTTCTAACACCATACATCATACAGGATCGCATCGTTCAAGGATTACATTCGTAAAGATACATCATAACGAAAACGAAACCGAATTTAAAATATCAGAGTGCGAATTTAAAACAGAGTTATTACAATACCGAGTTTAAAAGTGCGGAAGCTGAAATAGTTTAAAGCACGACCACCACACATGTGGTCCAAATAAAACATTGTTTTGATAAATCCACTCGACACAACTCACTCCTCCCTTTTTAAGATAATGTGCCACTAGTAGTCTTGGTCCAGCAAAAGAAAAGGGGAAAGCTTCTGGACGACCCTGCCCTGGGCCTACTCCTCATCACCTTCCACTGGGTAGAGGCAGTGCTTACAATAGCCGAAGTAGACCTGGCCATCTGCAACAAACGGGATAAACCCTGAGTACTGGAATGTACTCAGCTAGACTTACCCGTCCAACTGAAAATAAAGACACCAAGGACATGCAAGGCCTTTTTGGGTGGAGCTGGGATCTTGAATTCGCGAAAAGCTCAATTTAAGATAAGCGAAGTATTAGTGAAGTTAATGAGCTGTCATCTTTTATACCTATTCCTTCTTCTAGGTTTGCACCTGAACTATTGCACACACTTGAGTCTAGCAGATAAATAATATAACCATATCCAGTTGACTTGTCCACATTTTAGTTGAACCTTTAGATATCACATGGAGTTGTATCGTGGTGAAGCTCGCCATAGTTTCCCACTAACCGGGGGAGACGGCGACTCGAATCGAATTCCAAACCAGCTGGTGAAAGACCTTTAATACCAGCCCACACTTTCCTCGTCGGGTCCATGCATTGGGCAACCGCTCGACGCTTGTTCGTGGTGGTAATCGCCGCGGTTCAAGCACGGACCGCCCAATTGGAACCTGGCGATGGCCTCACGCGGCAGATCACAATTTCCATACTAGAGGGCACGACACGGGTTGAGACCGGCCCGAACAGCTTCTAACCGGCTTTGGGGTCGATGATTACGGCACCGACATATCCCTAAGTAAAAGGGCGCGTTCAAAAATGAACGAGGGCCAACATCGATACAAACCTACACGATCCAACGGACGGACTGCCCCCAAGTTCCAACTTGGTGCCTTGCCTTCCAGTTGACCGTATTTCATTACTACTCAGGTTCTTTTCCACGATAGCAAATATAGCCAACTATGATCCGGTAACTACCCATCAGGGTATTACGGAGACATCCTTAACTACTACTTTTATTAAGCAGGCTAAGCAATTCTACATTGTAAATCAATAGCAAGATAACAAGGTAGATATTAATCAATCATCAAGGAATGGTAATGCAGCAAATAGGATTCATTCAACTCCTAGACCTAATGCATCACAATATAAAAGGACTCAAGTAATTTTAATTGTAAATACTGGGAGACCTAGAATGCTCCGGGGTTTGCCTTGGGTGAAGACCGAGGCCTCATGGGAGGGGCACTCGGGCAAGTTAGTGTCGCTGGCGGGGTCGACTTCCTCGGCTTGCTGGAGCTCCGGGATCTGCTGCTCGGCGTTTGCCTCTAGCTCCTGATCGGGTTCCGGGAGTGTCGATCCTATTGCATGCGACGAATAATAAATATTTAAATGCGGGGTGCGAGATGTGTGGTATGAGAAAGAGCATTTCTTGCAAACCAACAAAACCAACTTGTTGAACCATTGAGGTAAATACTCATTTAATTCATAAAACAAAATCCTTTTATTCACCTATTTCTCATTTAATAAATCAAAAGAAACTTAGGTTTGAACTGCAAGTGCACTTTTCTGGACTCAGAAAAATCTACGAAAATTCCAGAAGGCAAACAACAGTTGCTGGACTCCACTGAATAAATTTCAGCCAAAAAATAAAATACAGAACTGCAGATATAAAAATAACAAGCAACTGCCCAAAAAGGTACTTTGAACTACAACCCTACTGTAAAAGGGTGCACCACTCTATTTCATATTTTTCCCAGATTCTATTTCATATTTTATGCTTATTAAGAAAGTCCCATGAACAGAAACATTATATTATTTCTTACATGAATTTTCAAAGGAAAACATAGAAAAGCACATTTGTAAAGCAACTTCAGATTTCTCCACACAACAGGTCATGCTTTAATTTTTCTTAGCTTGAACCTTATAAACAGAGACTGTACAAATTTTCCCACATTTTATCTCGACATATAAAACACCTTATCCTTTATTCAAAGAAATCAGCCAAAAAGGACTTTTAACCATAACAGAAACTTTTTCTACATAAACAGTGCATTAAATATTTTTCACATGTATAAAACAGGATAATAAACTTACACAAAATTTTACAGAAATTATCTCAACCAGAAAACATATATAATCATTTATCTTAGCAAAAGCATATAAACTGAAATAAAAGAAAACAGTAAAATTAACTCCTACCAAAAATACTTTTATATTTTTCCAGGGTAGATCTACTCATAAACAAACTAGCAAAACTAGAAGCACTCCATTTGGACTAACAAAATAGGATCTACAAAATAAACAAGCATTTACGGGAAGTAGAAAAACATTTTGGAAAATGTTTTCTGGAAAACACTCGGCGTACGGAATAGGTGTGCTCGCTCGAGGCCCGGCTCGAACGAGACAGCGCCCGAGGGTTCGCTCGAGGCCTTGCTCGAGGCGCGGGCGAGGCGGACAACACACGCACGTCCGAGGCCTGGCTCGAGGGCTCGGGCGAGACGGAAAAACACACGCCCGTCCGAGGCCTGGCTCGAGGGCTCGGGCGAGACGGAAAAACACTCGCCCGTCCGAGGCCTGGCTCGAGGGCTCGGGCGAGACGGAAACACACACGCCCGTCCGAGGCCTGGCTCGAGGGCTCGGGCGAGACGGAAAAACACACGCCCGTCCGAGGCCTGGCTCGAGGGCTCGGGCGAGACGGAAAAACAAACGCCCGTCCGAGGCCTGGCTCGAGGGCTCGGGCGAGACGGAAACACACACGCCCGTCCGAGGCCTGGCTCGAGGGCTCGGGCGATACGGAAACTGGGGAGAGGTTTGACCGTCGATTCCTCGCCGACGGTGAGGTCGCCGGCGGGTAAGCTAGGCTTGCGAACTCGTCTCGACGAGGCGCATCGAGTGGTGTAGGTGGTTTGGCTAGCGCACGGCCGGAGCATGCCGGCGGCGAGTGGCGGCGCACGGTGATGGCGGCAACGCGCGGCTACGCCGTTTCCGGCAGCGGCCGGAGAAATTGGAGGAGGCAAAAGCTCGAGAGAACCCTAAGGAGCAAAGCTACGGGGTTGGTTTGGCTCGGGTGGCTCCAGAGGAGCTTGGCCACGAGCGAGGTCCGCGGCGGACGGCCATGGCGTTCGGCCGGGGAAGAAGATGTGGGAGAGAGCGGTAGCGTTGAAGCTAGATGGTGTTCTCACCTTGCCTTGGCTTGGTGAAGCTCGAAGATGAAGAAGAAGAGTCGGTGGAGCTCGGGTTGGGGAAGAACGGCGTTGCGGCTCGGCGGTGGCGACTGACGGACCGAAAGAGGCGCTTCGTCCTCCGGCGGCGAAGGGGCTCGGTCGGGGACGACAACGTGCGCACGGCGTGTGCACGGTGTAGGCGGAGCGGTGTACGGAGGGAATCGAAGGGAGGTGCTCCGACGTGGTCAGAACGGAGAGGGAAGGTTGCGGTGGAGGTCGCGGCGAGAGCGAGCCGAGCGCTTGCTCTGGCTTGGTGGCGAGGGGAGGAGAGTGCGAGCGAGATTGGGAGAGTGTGTGCGGGAGAGCGAGGGAGTGAAGAGGTGCTCGGGGTTTTGATCGGCTTGACCGGTGGTCGTGGCGGGGCCACGGCGGCGCGGTCGGCGAGACAGCGCGGTGATGCCGTGCACGGCGAGCGGGTGCGGCAGGCGAGGCGAGCGGAGAGTGGCCGGGGGAGATAGCTTGCGTGCTCGGGTGAGAGAGGATCGAGCGAGGAGTGGCCGGCGAAGATCCTCGGCAGAATGCGGCGGCCACATGGCGGTTGCGGCCGGCGTACGGCGCGGCATGTCAGCGGCAGCAGCGCGCGGCGCGCGCGGCACGCGGGCGAGCGCTGGCGAGCGGCACGGGGTGCGCGGGCGAGCGCGGGAGCGGGCCGGCGCACGCGAGCGGGCGAGCTGGGCCGGCGCGCGCGAGTTGGGCCGAAAGGTGGGGCGTGGAAGAAATCGTTTTCCTTTTTTTCTTTTTCCAAATTCTTTTCAAACTTTGACCACTCAAAAACAGTTTCAAAAACTCCAAACTAGGTTTTGACCCAAATATAAAAGTTTCTCGAAATAATTTTCTCTACAACTTTCATATAGGACACTTTTTCTGAAAACTATTTTGTTTGACTTATTTTTATTTACAAACTAATCTGAACTAGGTCAAAACTCCAACATGAAAAGCACTCTACTCGATATTCTCTATTTTATAAAACTCTTTGCCAAAACAGAAATCCACTCAAACAACCAAGTCCAATAGAAATCCACATCCAAATAAATAAACAAGACAAAACACTCTCATGCTCATGAAATGATGCAATGCATTGCTTATGCTCTTTAGTAGCTAATTGCAGCGTCTAATGTAGTGCTTGACACTAGGGTGTCACAGCCCTTCCCCCCTTAAAAGAAATCTCGTCCCGAGATTTGAGTTACGTACCAATCCTTATAAAAAGCGGGGTAGTTCACTCGTAAGTACTCCTCAGTTTCCCAAGTTGCATCGTTGGATCCGTGATTGCTCCAAAGAATCTTATAAGTTTTCACTGTTTGGTTACGAGTTTCTCGGGTCTTGGTATCCAAAATCTCCTTGGGTTGTTCGTAGTATTCCAGGTCTGATCTGATCGTGACGTTCGGGATTTGAACTTCTTCATGTTCTGGAACTCGAAGACACTTCTTCAATTGTGAGACGTGAAACACTGGAAAGACTGCGCTCATCTCTGGGGGTAACTGTACTTCATATGCTACTTCTCCCTTCTTTGCTATGATCTGGTACGGTCCCACATATCGAGGTGCTAACTTCTTCTTAATCCCAAAACGTTGGACCTTTCTCATGGGTGAGACTTTGAGGTAAACATAATCTCCTACTTGAAATTCCAAGGGTCTTCTTCGTGTGTCGGCATAGCTCTTTTGCCGGGATTGTGCTACCTTAATATGTCATTGTATTGTTTGCACAATCTTTTCGGCATCCTTTACGAAATCTGACCCATAAAATTCTCTATCTCCTGATTCAACCCAATTAACCGGGGTTCTGCATCTTCGTCCATATAGAACTTCAAAAGGTGCCATCTTTATACTTTCCTGGTAGCTGTTGTTATACGAAAACTCAGCAAGGGGCAACCATTTCTCCCATGATTCTCCTGAAGATAAAACACAAGCTCTCAGGATGTCTTCCAAAATCTGATTTACTCTTTCAGTTTGTCCTGCGGTCTGGGGGTGATAGGCAGAACTCCTTACCAACTTAGTTCCTAGTTCCTTGTGCAACTGTTCCCAAAAACGTGCAATGAACTGGGGTCCTCTATCAGAAACAATCCTTTTCGGAACTCCATGTAACCTCAAGATATTCTGAATATACAAGTCTGCATACTGATGGGGGCGGTGTGTAGTCTTAACTAGTATGAAGTGAGCTACTTTAGACAATCGATCCACAATAACCCAGATAGAATCATTTCCCTTTTGAGTAGTGGGAAGACCAGTGATGAAATCCATGCTGATTTCTTCCCATTTCCACTCTGGAATTGACAACGGTTGCAACAGTCCTGCAGGTCTCAGGTGTATAGCTTTTATACGGCAGCAAGTATCACATCTGGCGACATAGGCTGCGACTTCTTTCTTCATCTTTGACCACCAATACCTGGTTCTCAAATCCTGGTACATCTTACTGCTTCCTGGGTGAATCGATAGCTTTGAATTGTGAGCTTCATTCAGAATTCTTTCTTTCAGCTCAGTGTCTTTAGGAACAACCAACCTCTGATTATACCATAGAATTCCCTGCTCATCTGTCCTAAAGTTCAAAGAACTACTGGTTTCCATCCTCTTCTTAATCTGACAGATCTCTTCATCGGTCTTTTGTCTCTCGATGATGTCACTTTCCAAGGTGCACTGAAGAGTGATGTTGTTCACCATAACGGGGTGCATAAGGTTAAATCCATCTTCCAAAAGTGGTTGTAGGGAGTTGCAATGAGTCTTGCGACTCAAGGCATCGGCTACAACGTTTGCTTTTCCAGGGTGGTAATGCACTTCCAGGTTGTAATCCTTAATTAGCTCTAACCATCTTCTCTGCCTCATGTTCAACTCTGGCTGGGTGAAGATATATTTCAGACTTTTATGATCCGTGTACACATGACATAGATTTCCCATAAGATAATGTCTCCATATCTTGAGTGCATGCACGACGGCTGCTAGTTCCAAATCATGAGTGGGGTAATTCTCTTCGTGCGGTTTCAACTGGCGAGAAGCATAGGCGATAACTCTTCCATTTTGCATGAGTACACATCCAAGTCCAATCTTGGATGCGTCGCAAAACACATCAAAAGGTTCCTCTAAGTTTGGCTGAGCCAAAACAGGCGCGGAAGTCAACAACGTTCGCAGGGTGCGAAAAGCTATTTCACACTCTGGAGTCCATTCGAACTTCTTGTTCTTCTGTGTTAAACGGGTCATAGGCTTGGCTATTCTTGAAAAATCCGGAATAAACCGACGGTAGTATCCGGCCAAACCCAAAAAGCTGCGTACCTCATGTACGGTGGTGGGTGCTTGCCAATCCATAACTTCCTGTACCTTAGAAGGGTCCACAGAGATTCCTTCCTCTGAAAGGACGTGACCAAGAAAAGGTACCTTCTTCAACCAAAACTCACACTTGCTGAACTTAGCATACAACTTGTGCTTTCTAAGCCGGGTTAGAACAACTCGTAGATGCTCAGCATGGTCCTTCTCATTCTCAGAGTATACCAAGATATCATCGATGAACACTACAACAAACTTATCCAACTCTGGCATGAAGACTGAATTCATTAGGTACATGAAATGTGCCGGTGCATTGGTTAACCCAAAAGACATAACTAGATACTCGTAGAGTCCGTATCTAGTGGAAAAGGCTGTTTTCGGTATATCCTCTCGTCTGATCTTGATCTGATGGTATCCTGACCTCAGGTCGATCTTGGAGAACACTTTCGCCTTAGACAACTGATCGAACAAGACATCGATTCGGGGTAAGGGATATTTGTTCTTTATAGTTACTGCATTCAACGGTCTGTAATCCACACACATCCTTAAAGTTTTATCCTTCTTCTTCACAAAGATAGCGGGACATCCCCAAGGTGACGAACTAGGGCGTATCAAACCCTTATCTAACAGCTCTTGCAACTGAACTTTAAGCTCTGCGAGTTCTTTAGAGTGCATTCTATACGGTCTTCGAGATATGGGTGCTGTTCCAGGGACTAACTCTATAGCAAACTCCACATCTCTGTCTGGCGGTAGTCCAGGCAACTCATCAGGAAAAACATCTGGAAACTCACACACTATTGGGATCTCAGCTATCTGCTTTGCCGTGATATTGAACAACACTCCGATCTCATGGGGGTTTCGAGGTAACTTGAACCGAAAGGTAGACCCATTCCTGGGACTAACCATGGATACAACTCTTTCTGCAGTGTCTAGATTAACCTTCCAGAGTTTCATCCAACTCATACCCAAAATTACATCCAAACCTAGACCAGGAATGACTATGGGGTCCACTACGGCCTGTTTATCCCCAAAGGTCATTTCCACTCCTTTAGCCATTTTACGCGCGGAGAGAACAGCTCCGGCGGAACTTATCTGATATCCCCGGTCTAACTCTATCAACTCAAGATTACTTCTTATAACAAAATTCTCACTTATGAAAGAATGCGATGCTCCAGAATCAAACAGCACAACTGCGGGGCATTGATTAACAAGAAACGTACCAGCGGTGACAGGCTCTCCTTCTGGCACTTCTTCCACGGTGGTGTGGTGCATATGACCCGTACGAGGTGGGGGCTGAGTGTACTGCTTCTTTGGGCGAGGGCATTGACGTGACAGATGTCCAGTCTGACCACAATTGTAGCATGGGCCAATCACATAAGGAGTCTTGGGACCTCCGGCACTTCCTGCTTTGTTCTTGTTCTGCATCATAGGGACGGTGTAGGGCTTCTGAAAGCTGGGACGGGAACGACTGGTAGTGATCTTTCTCTGCGGGGGACGGAATCTTGCTCCTGTGACAGGCGGGCGGTACGGGGCGCGTGCTCCGAAAGGGGTCCTCTGCTGAGACGAACCTCCTTCGTTCGCACGACGACGGTTTTCTGTTGCCAGTCTGCCGTCGTTGGCCTCTTGGTTCAGACAGTCACTGACGAAGTCACTGAAGGTGGTGCGGTGACTGTTGCCCATCTTGGAAAGCATAGCGGCACTCATTCCACGCTTAAAGCTTGCGATCTTCTTGGCCTCAGTATCAACAAAGTCTGGGGCGTAGCGAGCTAGGTTGTTGAAACTGTGGAGGTACTCGGACATAGACCTAGTCCCCTGGGATAACCTCATAAACTCTGCAACCTTCATTTCCATTAGACCACTAGGGATGTAGTGGTTGCGCATAGCGGTGGAGAACTGATCCCAGGTGACACGTGCATTTGCGGGCAAGGATGCACGGTACTGGGCCCACCACAAACCTGCGGGTCCTTCCAACATGTGCGCGGCGTACTCTGCTTTGAGCTCTTCTGTCAGACGAAGCAGACGGAACTTCTGGGTGATGGAGTTGAGCCACTCATCAGCCTCCAGCGGTTCGGTGGCTTCCTTGAACATAAGAGGGCGAGTGTCCAAGAAATCACGATAAGAGCTGTACTGGTTGGGCTCCGGGCCTTGGCGCTGATGGTGCTGCTGCGCGGTGTTGTTAGCGATGTTGCGGAGGGTGGCTTCCATGTGCCTCTGCATTTCCTCCATATTCCTTTGGCTACCCAAAAACTGGCCAAAGAACGCTTCCGGCGTCATCGACGGCGGTGGGGGAGGTGGCAGATTCTCCTCCGGTCCTGCCCCCTGCCCACGCTGGCTGCGAGTGTGTGCCGGCATCTGCATATCCCATTAATAAGCAATCATTAGGTGATGTTACATCGATCATGAATAAATACTGCGCTGTACATAATTCGAAAATTTAGCACACGACCAAGTATAATTACTCATTTCCATACAACGTCACAGAATAATCGCTCAAAAATTAGACACGCAAACGACGGATTTCCATAAAAGGTGTCGGATCGAAGTCCGGACTTTGTCCAAAAGCTTACATGCCATCAAACATTTTAAACATAAAACTAGCACATGTGTAGGGTGTTACATCACTTAGCGAGCAAGCTCAAGCCATACAAAAGAAAACGATCTCTAACAGCTAACGCTCAGGGGTCTCCAGCGGCGGGTGCAGCGTCCTCTGGTGGGGCGTCGGGACCAAGGACCTCTCCGTCCTGGGGATCCGGGACCTCAGCTGCTGGGGCGGCGGCCTCCTGCGCGGCGTGGTGCATCTGATGGACGGCCTCGTGGAGCTGGTCGATATAGGCCTGTTGTCCATGTATCTGTTGTATCAACAGGTGGGCTCCCTCTCTGAGCTGGTCGAGCGCGGTGCGGGCCTCATCCCTCTGAAGAGCGGTAGTCAGGTACATCTGCTCTGCAACTGTCCTGGCAGTGGACTGTGCTGCTGCTGTGGTGCGGGCGTCGTCACGCTCCAGAGTGAGCTGCTGAATCCTCTCCTGCAGACGAGCAACCTCAGCGTCGAAGTCCTCCTGAAGCTTCCTCTTGCTCTGGTAGGTGGCTGTGAGGGTGAAGGACACGCTCTCGAGAGTGTGCTCCAAACTCTCACATACACCTAACAAAGCTCTGGTGGCGCTCATCGCAGGCGTCCCACAGTAGAACCTCTCCTCTGGGCTCCATGTCAAGACTGACTCCGAAGTCTGCTTCCAGCGCAATGGGAAAAGTGATCCACGGGGAAACACTCCTGCCATCGCACTTGCCAGGTCGGCGGGGAAGCGGGCGATGATATCCTTCAGCACTAGGTATGCTGCCATGTTGGCTCCATCCATGGCACAAGTGCCTCTGGTGATCACAGTCCATCCTGTCCAGTGCGGCTTGGCAGGCAAGGCTTTGACCTTGATCTCTACCATAACCAGGGAATCCTGCCCATAGATCTCCTTCTGCCAGGAGTACTTGGGCTCCTGTCCTTCCTCATAACCCACTGCCTGCAAAATCCTCCAAAGGATAGTCGGCAGCCCGAAGTAGGTCAAGAACGTCCTCCGGGTCAGCTTGGTGGCCAAGCGATGACGTGGAACTCCTCTGCCTCCGGTGGCCTTGCGAGCAGTCAACTTGGTCCGGGCCATCTGTAGAAACAAAAGGGCTTCGAACTCTCGTGAGACGGAGACTAAGTTGGCATATTTTATAGAAAAGAGACAACTTTTAATTTAAGGGGAGGTAATGTAAATGCAAGAATATAAACATGATGCATGATCGTACTTACGTTCTCACTCACTAACATGACTCGCAAGTCCTAACGTTTTAGTCGGTGGTAAGAACGATCTCTCATGCGTTATCTACCCGTTCTACTCGTTCGCATAGTTAGTGTACCTGCAGAAGATCCATTTCAGCCCAAAGAAATTCCCAATGATAAAGCAACTGAGTATTGACTAATATGCGCAACACATAGAAGCCAACACTAAACACCATGCACCAATATAGAAAATACCCTTGAAAACATTGATACCCTCGTATGGGTCTGCGTGGAGCTCGCACATACTTGGTATAAGAACTCTCACCTAGACCGACGGTTGGACGGTCATGCTCTCATATCTCACAAAATCATTTTATGCATGTTTTCGCGATCGACGCATTCTCTTTTTCCCGAGAATGGACCAGCAAATAAAGATCCAGCATGAAGCAAAACCCTGAACCCCTGTTAGCAGTTAGACCACCTGATTCCTAGTATAGGGCTTAAGGACGAGACTGGGCACACTTAGTAATTGAAAATAGTTTTGAAAATAGTTTTGAAATACCCATTTTAGTTTGAAAATAGCTCTTTACGGAGGTAATCACTTGAACCATGCTCTGATACCAGCTGTGGCGAAACCGTCCTGATTATAAGAGCTCAAGTATTATCTTAGCCAAATCCGTCTGACTTCGACTGATACTTGAACCCATACAACCCCGGTAGTCCGGAAATCTCGAAGGATTTCTAACACCATACATCATACAGGATCGCATCGTTCAAGGATTACATTCGTAAAGATACATCATAACGAAAACGAAACCGAATTTAAAATATCAGAGTGCGAATTTAAAACAGAGTTATTACAATACCGAGTTTAAAAGTGCGGAAGCTGAAATAGTTTAAAGCACGACCACCACACATGTGGTCCAAATAAAACATTGTTTTGATAAATCCACTCGACACAACTCACTCCTCCCTTTTTAAGATAATGTGCCACTAGTAGTCTTGGTCCAGCAAAAGAAAAGGGGAAAGCTTCTGGACGACCCTGCCCTGGGCCTACTCCTCATCACCTTCCACTGGGTAGAGGCAGTGCTTACAATAGTCGAAGTAGACCTGGCCATCTGCAACAAACGGGATAAACCCTGAGTACTGGAATGTACTCAGCTAGACTTACCCGTCCAACTGAAAATAAAGACACCAAGGACATGCAAGGCCTTTTTGGGTGGAGCTGGGATCTTGAATTCGCGAAAAGCTCAATTTAAGATAAGCGAAGTATTAGTGAAGTTAATGAGCTGTCATCTTTTATACCTATTCCTTCTTCTAGGTTTGCACCTGAACTATTGCACACACTTGAGTCTAGCAGATAAATAATATAACCATATCCAGTTGACTTGTCCACATTTTAGTTGAACCTTTAGATATCACATGGAGTTGTATCGTGGTGAAGCTCGCCATAGTTTCCCACTAACCGGGGGAGACGGCGACTCGAATCGAATTCCAAACCAGCTGGTGAAAGACCTTTAATACCAGCCCACACTTTCCCCGTCGGGTTCATGCATTGGGCAACCGCTCGACGCTTGTTCGTGGTGGTAATCGCCGCGGTTCAAGCACGGACCGCCCAATTGGAACCTGGCGATGGCCTCACGCGGCAGATCGTAATTTCCATACTAGAGGGCACGACACGGGTTGAGACCGGCCCGAACAGCTTCTAACCGGCTTTGGGGTCGATGATTACGGCACCGACATATCCCTAAGTAAAAGGGCGCGTTCAAAAATGAACGAGGGCCAACATCGATACAAACCTACACGATCCAACGGACGGACTGCCCCCAAGTTCCAACTTGGTGCCTTGCCTTCCAGTTGACCGTATTTTATTACTACTCAGGTTCTTTTCCACGATAGCAAATATAGCCAACCGTGATCCGGTAACTACCCATCAGGGTATTACGGAGACATCCTTAACTACTACTTTTATTAAGCAGGCTAAGCAATTCTACATTGTAAATCAATAACAGGATAACAAGGTAGATATTAATCAATCATCAAGGAATGGTAATGCGGCAAATAGGATTCATTCAACTCCTAGACCTAATGCATCACAATATAAAAGGACTCAAGTAATTTTAATTGTAAATACTGGGAGACTTAGAATGCTCCGGGGCTTGCCTTGGGTGAAGACCGAGGCCTCGTGGGAGGGGCACTCGGGCAAGTTAGTGTCGCTGGCGGGGTCGACTTCCTCGGCTTGCTGGAGCTCCGGGATCTGCTGCTCGGCGTTTGCCTCTAGCTCCTGATCGGGTTCCGGGAGTGTCGATCCTATTGCATGCGACGAATAATAAATATTTAAATGCGGGGTGCGAGATGTGTGGTATGAGAAAGAGCATTTCTTGCAAACCAACAAAACCAACTTGTTGAACCATTGAGGTAAATACTCATTTAATTCATAAAACAAAATCCTTTTATTCACCTATTTCTCATTTAATAAATCAAAAGAAACTTAGGTTTGAACTGCAAGTGCACTTTTCTGGACTCAGAAAAATCCACGAAAATTCCAGAAGGCAAACAACAGTTGCTGGACTCCACTGAACAAATTTCAGCCAAAAAAAAAATACAGAACTGCAGATATAAAAATAACAAGCAACTGCCCAAAAAGGTACTTTGAACTACAACCCTACTGTAAAAGGGTGCACCACTCTATTTCATATTTTTCCCAGATTCTATTTCATATTTTATGCTTATTAAGAAAGTCCCATGAACAGAAACATTATATTATTTCTTACATGAATTTTCAAAGGAAAACACAGAAAAGCACCTTTGTAAAGCAACTTCAGATTTCTCCACACAACAGGTCATGCTTTAATTTTTCTTAGCTTGAACCTTATAAACAGAGACTGTACAAATTTTCCCACATTTTATCTCGACATATAAAACACCTTATCCTTTATTCAAAGAAATCAGCCAAAAAGGACTTTTAACCATAACAGAAACTTTTTCTACATAAACAAACGCCCGTCTGAGGCCTGGCTCGAGGGCTCGGGCGAGACGGAAACACACACGCCCGTCTGAGGCCTGGCTCGAGGGCTCGGGCGAGACGGAAACTGGGGAGAGGTTTGACCGTCGATTCCTCGCCGACGGTGAGGTCGCCGGCGGGTAAGCTAGGCTTGCGAACTCGTCTCGACGAGGCGCATCGAGTGGTGTAGGTGGTTTGGCTAGCGCACGGCCGGAGCATGCCGGCGGCGAGTGGCGGCGCACGGTGATGGCGGCAACCCGCGGCTACGCCGTTTCCGGCGGCGGCCGGAGAAATTGGAGGAGGCAAAAGCTCGAGAGAACCCTAAGGAGCAAAGCTACGGGGTTGGTTTGGCTCGGGTGGCTCCAGAGGAGCTTGGCCACGAGCGAGGTCCGCGGCGGACGGCCATGGCGTTCGGCCGGGGAAGAAGATGTGGGAGAGAGCGGTAGCGTTGAAGCTAGATGGTGTTCTCACCTTGCCTTGGCTTGGTGAAGCTCGAAGATGAAGAAGAAGAGTCGGTGGAGCTCGGGTTGGGGAAGAACGGCGTTGCGGCTCGGCGGTGGCGACTGACGGACCGAAAGAGGCGCTTCGTCCTCCGGTGGCGAAGGGGCTCGGTCGGGGACGACAACGTGCGCACGGCGTGTGCACGGTGTAGGCGGAGCGGTGTACGGAGGGAATCGAAGGGAGGTGCTCCGACGAGGTCAGAACGGAGAGGGAAGGTTGCGGTGGAGGTCGCGGCGAGAGCGAGCCGAGCGCTTGCTCTGGCTTGGTGGCGAGGGGAGGAGAGTGCGAGCGAGATTGGGAGAGTGTGTGCGGGAGAGCGAGGGAGTGAAGAGGTGCTCGGGGTTTTGATCGGCTTGACCGGTGGTCGTGGCGGGGCCACGGCGGCGCGGTCGGCGAGGCAGCGCGGTGATGCCGTGCACGGCGAGCGGGTGCGGCAGGCGAGGCGAGCGGAGAGTGGCCGGGGGAGATAGCTTGCGTGCTCGGGTGAGAGAGGATCGAGCGAGGAGTGGCCGGCGAAGATCCTCGGCAGAATGCGGCGGCCACGTGGCGGTTGCGGCCGGCGTACGGCGCGGCATGTCAGCGGCAGCAGCGCGCGGCGCGCGCGGCACGCGGGCGAGCGCTGGCGAGCGGCGCGGGGTGCGCGGGCGAGCGCGGGAGCGGGCCGGCGCACGCAAGCGGGCGAGCTGGGCCGGCGCGCGCGAGTTGGGCCGAAAGGTGGGGCGTGGAAGAAATCGTTTTCCTTTTTTTTCTTTTTCCAAATTCTTTTCAAACTTTGACCACTCAAAAACAGTTCCAAAAACTCCAAACTAGGTTTTGACCCAAATATAAAAGTTTCTCGAAATAATTTTCTCTACAACTTTCATATAGGACACTTTTTCTGAAAACCATTTTGTTTGACTTATTTTTATTTACAAACTAATCTGAACTAGGTCAAAACTCCAACATGAAAAGCACTCTACTCAATATTCTCTATTTTATAAACAGAAATCCACTCAAACAACCAAGTCCAATAGAAATCCACATCCAAATAAATAAACAAGACAAAACACTCTCATGCTCATGAAATGATGCAATGCATTGCTTATGCTCTTTAGTAGCTAATTGCAGCGCCTAATGCAGTGCTTGACACTAGGGTGTCACAAATGCCATGCATGAGGAGTTAGAAAATTTTGAAAGAAATCGGGTTTGGGTTCTAGTTTCGCCTCCCTCTGAGTGTCACCCAATTGGGACAAAATGGGTTTTCAAAAACAAACAAGGAGAGGATGGCCATGTTGTGAGAAACAAGGCCAGACTTGTAGCCCAGGGGTATAGTCAGAAGGAGGGAATAGACTATGAGGAGACTTTTGCTCCTGTAGCTTGTTTGGAGGCTATTAGAATACTCTAGGCTTTTGCTGCATCCAAAGAGTTTAAACTTTTTCAAATGGATGTCAAGAGTGCCTTCTTAAACGGCTACATAGAAGAGGAGGTGTATGTGAGACAACCCCCCGGTTTTGAAAATCCCAAGTTTCCAAACCATGTTTTTAAACTTCACAAAGCTTTGTACTGTTTGAAACAAGCCCCTAGAGCCTGATATGATAGGTTGAAAACCTTTTTGCTTGCTAAGGGTTTTAAAATGGGATGTGTGGATAAAACGCTTTTTCTCCTCAAGCAAGGCAATGATACTCTCTTGGTCCAGATTTACGTGGATGATATCATTTTTGGTGGTTCTTCTCACGCTTTGGTTGCCAAGTTTGCAGATACTATGAGCAGGGAGTTCGAGATGAGCATGATGGGCGAGTTGACATTTTTCCTCAGGTTGCAAATCAAGCAATCCCGGAAAGGGACGTTCGTGCACCAGGGTAAGTATACCAAGGACATTCTGAAGAAGTTCGATATGTGTGAGGCCAAGCCTCTTCCAACACCTATGTCGACCACGACGACCCTGGATGCGGATGTGGATGGAGAAGCTGTGGACCAGAAGGAGTACCGGAGTATGATCGGGTCGTTGTTGTACCTGACGGCGACACGCCCGGACATTCAGTCAGCGGTATGCCTTTGCGCGCGATTCCAGTCATTGCCGCACACCTCGCATCGTCAGGCGGTCAAGCGCATTATGAGGTACTTATCCTTCACTCCAGAATTTGGGATTTGGTATTCTGCTTCCTCCACCCTCTCCCTTTGCGGTTATTCCGATGCCGATTTTGCTGGTTGTCGTATTGATCGCAAGTCCACTTCTGGGACTTGCCAGTTTATTGGTTCTTCTCTTGTTTCGTGGTCTTCTCGCAAGCAGTCTAGTGTCGCCCAGTCTACCATGGAGGCTGAGTATGTTGCTGCGGCTAGCTGCTGTTCCCAGTTACTCTGGATGATGGCCACTTTGCGTGATTTTGGTCAGAGCTTTTTTCGTGTCCCTTTGCTTTGTGACAGCACGATTGCGATTAGCGTTGCTAAGAACCTCGTGCTGCACTCGAAGACCAAACACATTGATGTGCGCTTTCATTTTCTGCGAGACCACTATGAGAAGGGTGATATCGACCTTCGCCATGTCGATACTCATCATCAGTTGGCTGATATTTTCACCAAGCCTTTGGACCAATCAACTTTTGCTAGGTTGAGAGGTGAGCTTGATGTGTGTTTCCCCTTTTAGATGGGGGAAACATTTTGACTCTTGTATTATAAACTGACTCTTTCGTTTGGTTTCTTCATACATCTTTTCATTTCATCTTGCATATTTACATTCAGAGCTTCTTGTATATAATCTTTAGAATGTGACTATGCTCTGTGGAGTATTTGCTCTGATGCTTTATGATGATGCTGTAGCTTATGCTCTTTCTGATCACTGATACATGTTGTGAGCTGAGCTATTTTATGAATGGTGAATTTGCTTAATGAACATAAAACTTGAAAATGTTCACCATTGAGATATGCAACTAGCATGTGTAGAATGTGTTGAAATCACTTGTGCTTTTCATATATGCTAGGTTGCTATGTCTCTAGTTCTGAGTCATTCACTTGCTTGGTATGTTCATATTCTGCCTTAATTTTGAACCAAGTTAAGTAAATTGGAAAGATCGAGATGGGATTGCTTGTCAGCACATCACAGTTTCAAGACTGTCTCTCATTGCACTTTGAGTTAAACTTGAGCTATGTAGTGCATGACCGAAACTGTTGCCTTAAGCTTCTGATTGCTTCTGCATAGGCTTCGCACATGTTGGGGGAAAGGACCCTCGGCAGAAGCGCCGCTCGAACTGGTGCTCAAAATTAGCCCTCGCGCAACGCCTGGCGCCCTTGCGAGGTCCCTCTCCTATTGGAGACCGTTACCCTGACCCTCGGATGCGGGGTCAACCCCCGTCGCTTTGTTGTACTTCTGTGCAGGTCAAAGGCGACGGTCGCACTGCAGGAAACCTTCGCCGACTCACGACACCACCTTCGCTTAGAGCGAAGGTCCAGGCAAGCGGCAAGTGTGCGTTGCCCCAGAGGCAAGCGAAGCCGAAGGTCCGGCAGATGGCGGAGGGGCGCGGGCCCAAGGACGAGCGCGGCCGAAGGTCAAGACCGCCGCACCTCTCCCCGAAGGTGAACAAGGGCCAGGTGGCGGCGCGCTGGAGTGTGACCGATTAGGGTTTCCGCTTCAGCTGTGTATTTACGCTTTTGCCCTTCCTCCCTGCGTGGAGGCGAGGAATCTTTCCTGTACCCTTTTGTAATTTGGCCCGTGCCCCTTGGCATTCCCTATAAATACCAAGGGGGTGAACAGTGTAAGACACGACCTTTGGGGAATTTGAGCACCTTCCACTTCCGTCTCACCTTCGCTACTGCATCCGACACTTGGCCGCCTTCGCTCTTTCCCCTGCACAAGTGCGGAGGTGAGGCAAGTGCGTTCCAACAGTTGGCGCCGACCGTGGGGATCGAAGTCTGAAATGGCGGGAAACAGGAGAGCACTTTCGACGAGGGACCAGCGCGTTGCTAGAGAGGCGGCGGCGGTGGTCCCGCCTGCTGAGGAAATTGCACAGCCCTCGGGAGGAGAGAATGTCACCCCGGAACCCCAATCCCTGGGCCCCCAGGCCCGAGTGGCGACGCAGCCGCACCCACACACTTCGGGAGAAGGAGAGGGAGAAGAAGAAGAGGTGGGCCTCGAGGCCCTTGAAAGGCTCGAGGCTGAGCTGCAAGAGAAGAAGAGGCGCCTGGAACAGCTTGAGAGGCATAACCGACTGCGCTCGATCAGACAGAGGGCAGACGAGGCCAGGGAGCAGCTTCGCCGTATGGAAGAATCCCTCGCCGCGGCAGAAGCCGAAGCCGAAGGCTGGGGTAATGAGGAGATACCCCCGTTGCGAGAGGGGAATGAGGAGCCGAATCAAGATAACCTTCGTCACCATCCACCACCCCCACCACCACCAGTACACCCAGAGCCATATCCTGTGAGACACCCAAATTTCCGCCAACTCTACCCAGATGAGAGAGAACAAAACCTTCGCATTCAGCGAAGGCATCAGCAACACCAAATGCCGTACGATCCAAAGTCACCACTCTCCCAAATACTCCAAACCCAGCCCTGGCCACCATGCTATAATCCACAAAACCTACCCCGCTATGATGGACTTTCCGACCCTCGCCAGTTCATCATGAGCTACGAAGCAGCGGTTGCCGCAGCAGGCGGTGACGAATCAACAATGGCAAAATCCTTTGTCATCATTCTGCGAGACATCGCACAAACTTGGTACAGCAACCTTCGCCCCGGAACAGTGGATTCCTGGGCCTCCCTCAGAGACAAGCTGTGTACAAATTTCAAGGGCATCACTCCAGCCCCGTCAAGCCCCATCGAGCTATTCAATTGCAAGCAAGAAGAACGCGAGCCGCTCCAAGATTACTGGCGAAGGTTCATTCAAATCAGAGCAAGGACCCCTGGGATATCTGACGAGGCTGTCATCCTCGCTGCAGTCAGTGGCCTGCGCCCAGGACCATGCTCCTCAAAATTTGCCAGAAAACCGGCAAACTCAATCGAGGAGTTGCATGAAACAATGGAAAGATACTGTAGAGCTGACATGGATTTCAGAGCGAAGTCCGACGCTCGGAGGTCTCAGCAGAGGCCACAGCCGAGGCCTCAACCGAGAGAAAGCAACCTTCGCCAAGAGCAAAGCAACGTCGGTGCAATCAACAAAGCAACAAACTATGAACATCAAACACGGGACGCTCAGCACCCGAGCAGCCAAGCCCCGCAGGTTTTGCCACCTCTGCCGAACCAGCGCTACCAGCAGCGAGATCCTGCCAAAATGTATTGTCACTTCTGTGGAATGGGAAAGGGGCACACAACAAAGCAATGCGAATGCTTCGCCAAGGGAAAGGAATACCAGGAATCCAGGAAACCTCCCCCGTCAGACTCCCGAACCATAAACCACACAAGAAAACCAAGCTTCCACCCACCAAATCCAACATACCACTATACCCCCATAAACTACGGCCTACCTTCGCAGCAACCCTCCTACACTCACCACCCACTCTACAACCAAACCCATTATCAGCCAACAACCACCCCACAACGCCAAAACCCACCTTACACAGTCACATACCCACCTACCCCCCAAAACCAAATTCCAACAACCCACCAAGCCACCAGCGCTCTGCCACCACCACCGCCAATCCCCGCGTTACCAGCACCACAACCTGTGAAAGCCGAAGCCTCGAGCCAAACGACCATCAACAATCCAACATCGACCTTCGGTGTGATTCTAGCTATCACCGGAGGTTCAAATGAAGACCATGGTAACAAACGGCAGAGGAAGGAACATGCCAGACGCGTCCACCATGTGGCCGTCGAAGGACCACATAAATTCGGTCGTTGGTCTCACATCCCCATAACCTTCGATTCCAGTGACATGAAGCTAAGAGATTACCCTCACACAGATGCCATGGTGATCGAAACCAACCTCGCTGGGTGGACTATCACCAAAATACTGGTCGACACAGGAAGCTCCGCTGACATCTTGTTCGCTTCAACCTTCGACAGCATGAAGCTTGACAGAAATCTTCTGCAACCGGCCGACAACCCCCTATACGGTTTCGGTGGTCAACAAGTGAGAGCCGTCGGGAAAATTTCTCTGCCCGTGACCTTCGGCGACCAAATCAACTGCAGGACGGAACATATAACGTTTGATGTCGTCGACATGTTCTACCCATACAACGCCATTTTTGGCCGAGGGGTCACAAACGCGTTCAATGCGGTCATCCATCCCGCCTACCTATGCATGAAACTTCCCGCTCCGAAGGGTGTGGTCGTGGTATTTGGGGACCAGGACATTGCAAGGACAGCTGAAGGGAACGTAGCCCCGGGGCAACATAATGTACACAATTTGTCCAAACCTCAAAACCCCGGTATCAGCGTCGAGGGCAAGGTACGCAATGACAGAGCGAAGGCGGCGCCAAAGGACGAAACCAAACAAGTCCAACTCTTCGAGGGTAATGCCGAGAGAAAGGTGCTTATTTCAGCCAATCTAGGCCCTCAATCAGAAGGCAGCCTCGTCACCTTCCTCAGAGAAAATTCTGACACCTTCGCTTGGTCCGCAGAAGACCTAAAAGGAGTCAACAGATCAATGATCGAGCATAGCCTGAACATCAAAACAGGCTATCGCCCAATCAAACAAAAGCTTCGCAAGATGTCAGAAGAAAGAAAGGAGGCAGCGAAGGCTGAGGTAAAAAGGCTTCTGGACGCAGGCGTCATTCGCCCAGTCAAATACCCAACTTGGCTCTCAAATGTGGTCCTAGTCCAAAAGAAGAACAAAAAATGGCGAATGTGCGTCGATTTCACTTGCTTGAACAAAGCCTGTCCGAAAGATGATTTCCCCCTCCCAAACATAAGCACCCTGGTCGACAGAGCGGCAGGTTGCCAAATGCTATCCCTCCTTGATTGCTTCTCAGGCTATCACCAGATCTGGATGAATGAAGAAGACGAAGAAAAAACAAGCTTTATCACACCCTCGGGCACCTTTTGCTTCCGAAGGATGGCAGAAGGTTTGAAAAATGCAGGTTCAACCTTCGCTCGCATGACCTCCGAAGTTTTCAAGGATGAGCATGCTGTCTCCGCCTATGTCAACGACCTAGTCGTTCAAAGTGAACTAAAAGAGAACCACATACCAGACTTATCGAGGGTATTCAGCAACCTCCGGTCTGCCGGACTGAAACTAAACCCAGAAAAATGTGTTTTCGGGGTAAGCGAAGGTAAATTGTTAGGTTGCATCGTCTCAGCCAGAGGAATCGAAGCCAACCCTGAGAAGATTGATGCCATCATGAACATGGAACCTCCGACGACCAAGAAAGCAGCTCAGCGTCTGACCGGTCGTTTGGCAGCACTTAGCAGATTCATCTCAAGATCCGCAGAGCGAGGGTTACCATTTTTCGAAACACTCAGAAGCAACGCTCCATTCAACTGGGGTCCCCAGCAGCAAAAGGCCTTCGAGGAGTTGAAAAAGTACCTGACCAGCTTGACTACCCTAACCAGCCCAAGCAAGGGAGACTTATTGTTACTCTACGTCGCAGCCTCGCCGCACGCTGCAAGCGCAGTCCTCATCAAGGAGCTCCGCGAAAACAACAAAACCAGACAAGCCCCAATCTACTATGTTTCAGAAACCCTCGAAGGCCCAAAGAGAAATTATTCGGAGCTTGAGAAAATAGCATACGCCGTCGTCATGGCATCAAGAAAGCTCAAGCACTATTTCCAGGCGCACGAGATACATGTACCTTCGACGTACCCTCTCGAGAACATTTTCAAAAACAACGAAGCCGTTGGAAGAATAGCAAAATGGGCAGTCGAGCTTAATAGTTATGTTGTAACCTTCGTTGGCAGAACAGCGATCAAATCACAGGTGCTGGCTGACTTCATAGCAGAATGGACACCCGACCCTCGCCCCGGTGAGCTGCAGCAGGACCAGTTTTGGATCGTTTATGTCGACGGGGCCTGGGGTGCAACTGGGGCCGGTGCCTCGGCCATTCTAATCTCGCCTTCCGGGTCGAAGCTGAGATACGCACGAAGGCTGGACTTCAAATGCACAAACAACTCCGCTGAATATGAGGCTGTGATTCTGGCACTTTCAAGGTTGCGATCGTTATCAGTCCGAAGGGCACTCATCAACACAGACTCTCAAGTCATTGCGGGGCACATTGAAAAGAACTACAAAGCAAAAGATCCAGAGCTTCAAAAGTATTTTCAATATGTACGAAGGTTAGAATCTTTCTTCCTCGGCATAACCGTAAAAGCAATATCGAGGACTGAAAACAGCGAAGCAGATTGCTTAGCCAAAGCAGCCGCGCAGCAGCTACAGCTCCCTCCGGACGTGTTCTACGAGGTTTCCACTCGGTCAGCCTTCGAAGCTTCCGAAATCAGCATCAAGCTAATCAACACAATTCAGTGCGAGGATTGGAGAGCATCTATCATGGCCTACATCAAAGGACTCCATGAACCCAGCTCCAAAGAAGAAGAGAACAGACTAAAGCAAAGAGTGCGAGGGTACAAGATTGTGGATAACACCTTGTTCAAAGCTTCGGTAACCTCACCTTGGCTCAAGTGCGTGTCACAGTGCGAAGGTAACGACATTCTCAAACTCATCCACGAAGGTATATGTGGTTCACACAATGGCCCGAGGGCACTAGTAGGAAAGGCTTTCCGGCAAGGTTTCTACTGGCCAACTGCACTGAGAGACGCCGAAACCATCGTCAAAAAGTGCGAAGGTTGTCAACTAACAGCAAAAAACCAAAACACCCCAGGGGCTCCCACAACCCTCATATGCCCAACCTGGCCTCTACAAAGGTGGGCAATGGATCTCGTGGGCCCACTACCGACTGCTCCGGGGAACCTTCGCTATGCGGTGGTAGCCGTGGAATATTTCACCAAATGGACCGAAACAAGACCGCTGTCCTCCATAACCTCCCTCGCAGTAAAAAGATTTTTCTGGCAGCAGATAGTTTGTCGCTTCGGAGTCCCCCAACATCTAACCGTCGACAACGGCACCCAGTTTGACAGCGAGGTTTTCAAAGATTTCTGTGCACAAATCGGAACAATTCTATGCTTCGCCTCAGTCCGACACCCGCAGTCCAACGGTCTAGTCGAAAGAGCCAACGCAACAATCTTCCAATCCATATCCAAAAAATTGCAAGGCAGACCCAAAGGCAAATGGGCAGACGAGCTAACTGCAGTCACCTGGTCTCACAATACCTCCGAATGTAGAGCAACCAAGTTCACACCCTTCAAACTTTTGTTCGGCGAAGAAGCCGTGTTACCAGAGGAGCTAAAATACGTTTCACCAAGAACAACCCTCGCAAGTGATGAGCCAGCCAAGCTAACTGACAAAGACTTGCTAGAAGAAACAAGATGCAGCGCAGTTCACAACCTTCGCAAGTATCAGGAAGAGACCAAGAAGTGGAGAGATAAAAGGTCAGAATCAAAAACCTGCAGAAGGGTGACCTCGTCCTCATCCGTAAACAAAACGCCAGCATGGCCGGCAAGTTCCAGCCCAAGTGGACAGGCCCGTTCCTGATCGCAGAATGCAATCGCCCAGGCTCTTTCCACCTCTCCGACAGCGAAGGCAATATCCTACCACACACCTGGAACATAGACGACCTTCGCAAATTTTACCCATAGCGGAGCCTTAGCGAGCCCTCGCGTTATGTAATCTTTGTCACATACTATGTTATCTACACTCATGTACATGACAAAAACAGGAGCTGCACTCTTTTTCCTTACGAAGGGGCGTAAGGTTTTTTAATGAGGCAGTATCCAAAGCACTAATACAGGCTAGAACCCCCAAAAAAGCAAAATCTCCAACCCTCTACTCCCAGGCATCGAAAAAGCGGATCTCTTTCAAGAGCGCTACATTCGATGAAAACAAGCTAAGATTGCTTCGAAAAACATTCCTGTTCTTTTCAAAGCAAACTCACCT
Source organism: Coix lacryma-jobi var. lacryma-jobi (assembly GCA_009763385.1). NCBI lineage: Eukaryota > Viridiplantae > Streptophyta > Magnoliopsida > Poales > Poaceae > Coix > Coix lacryma-jobi. Next base: position 22,553,201 of record CM019826.1, read on the forward strand.
CCGCCTAAGATAAGGGGAGGAAAGTCGAGCACCCTGGCACAAACGACAGGGGCTCGCAAAAGCAAACTCACCTCCGCCTAAGATAAGGGGAGGAAAGTCGAGCACCCTGGCACAAACGACAGGGGCTCGCAAAAAGCAAACTCACCTCCGCCTAAGATAAGGGGAGGAAAGCCGAGCACCCTGTAACAAACGACAGGGGCTCGCAAAAAGCAAACTCACCTCCGCCTAAGATAAGGGGAGGAAAGTCGAGCACCCTGGCACAAACGACAGGGGCTCGCAGAAAGCAAACTCACCTCCGCCTAAGATAAGGGGAGGAAAGTCGAGCACCCTGGCACAAACGACAGGGGCTCGCAAAAAGAAGCAAACTTCACCTCCGCCAGAAATAAGGGAAGGCGCGAAGTCCAAAAAGTCGAGCATTCTCGCACAAGCAAGCCAGGCCTCGGGCGGGCCCATATCCTCCGTCTCGCCCGAGCCCTCCAAGCCAGGCCTCGGGCGGGGCCACATCAACATGATTAAAAAGCAGTGCGCGAGCCTCGCTAAAAGAAAAAGGGGGCGTCGCTGTTTTTTCCAAAACAAGCTCACACGAGCAAGTGCGCGAGCCTCGCTAAAAGAAAAAGGGGGCGTCGCTGTTTTTCCAAAACAAGCTCACGCGAGCAAGTGCGCGAGCCTCGCTAAAAGAAAAAGGGGGCGTCGCTGTTTTTCCAAAACAAGCTCACGCGAGCAAGTGTGCGAGCCTCGCTAAAAGAAAAAGGGGGCGTCGCTGTTTTTTCAAAACAAACTCACACGAGCAAGTGCGCGAGCCTCGCTAAAAGAAAAAGGGGGCGTCGCTGTTTTTCCAAAACAAGCTCACGCGAGCAAGTGCGCGAGCCTCGCTAAAAGAAAAAGGGGGCGTCGCTGTTTTTCCAAAACAAGCTCACGCGAGCAAGTGTGCGAGCCTCGCTAAAAGAAAAAGGGGGCGTCGCTGTTTTTTCAAAACAAACTCACACGAGCAAGTGTGCGAGCCTCGCTAAAAGAAAAAGGGGGCGTCGCTGTTTTTCCAAAACAAGCTCACGCGAGCAAAGTGTGCGAGCCTCGCTAAAAGAAAAAGGGGGCGTCGCTGTTTTTTCAAAACAAACTCACACGAGCAAGTGTGCGAGCCTCGCTAAAAGAAAAAGGGGGCGTCGCTGTTTTTTCAAAACCAGCAAGTGCACGAGCAAACGCGCGAGCCTCGCCAAAAATAAAGCAGGGCGTCGCTGTTAAACAATGTAACAATATAAGAAACGTCAAGTAGCACAGCAAACATGGCACACAACCCACACGCTTTTCTCATACCGTTACAAAACAACGTTACAACAACGAACATATCCCAAAATAAAAAATCTTTACAAGGAACCACCGCTCCCCTCAATTAACACCAAATCATCCAAACCTTCGGCCTCCACATCAAACCCCCCTCCACTGGAACCAGGGGTCCCCACAACAAAGGAGCTGCAGGGACAATTGGCAGCTCCCCGGGTAAAACCCTCGCCCTATACATATACCTATGCCTCGTCTCGTTAACTTCCGAAGGTTCTTCCTTCGGGATCACAAGCGCCCCATCCGAACCAACTTCAAGCTCCCTTTGCCCGAACAAATATTCCAAAGCTGCGTTCTCGTCAATATCATCATCACCGCCAGCTTGCGAGGTCAAAGAAGACCCAAACAAATAACGATCGGCTTGGCGGTCTGTATAGTCTGTTTCGCGCCAAAATCGACTCGACCTACTATTTTTTAAATCATATCTCCGCACCTTCGACCACCAAAAACGTTCAAAGGAAAGCGAAGGATATTTAAATCTAGCGCGAGCCCATGATTCACCAGTTATAAAAACATCTTGGTAGTTCAACATCAGCGGGGTCACGTCGAATACGTCTAGCACGGTTCCGTCAGGAACCTGCATGTTGCACAAAAAATACGAGATGTCTCAGCCTCGTCAAGTCTTTACAAACAACCATAGTATCTACAAAAAGGCCTCCCTCGCCCCAACAAACCCAGGCATCACACCTGCCCAGCTTCCCCTCGGTTCATGTCCAAACCCTCGCCAGCGGCGACAGTCGAGGTCCCAGCTGACGCCTCTTCCGCCGTGGATCCCTCCGCAGCAGCCTCGACGTTTGTCGTAGTCTTCTCTTCCAGCGCCGTCGCCCGCGCAGCATCTCCTTCAACGATCGGCCCGCCCCCGGTCAACGCCTCGATCTCGGCGAGCGTAACCCCCGCACAGCTTGGCTCGGGGGCGGCTTCGGAGTCACCCCTCACTGCAACTTCCGTAGGCGGCGAGGGCATCGCATCTCGTCGAGCCTATAAGCAAAACAGAAGACAAACCTCGTCAAAATCAACAAACAACCCCTCTAAAACAAAGCAACAAAAATCAAAAAACTTAAAAAAATGAAAACCTGACGCGTAGCCTCGGCAGCTTCTTCGAAGGCAAGGGCTCGGCCACCTCCGGAGATCCAAAACTTGCGAAGCAAACGCATCGCACAGTTCCGAACTTCTGCGTCATCAACCTTCATCTGACGAACCTCTTCAACCGACGGAAAAACATGGCTCGGCCTTTTGACCTTGCGAAGATGATCACAGTCCGCCAGTCGAAGAGTGCTCGCCATTGCCAAGGCCCCGGCGTAGCCACCAAAATCGGCTGCATTGGAAACTAGCGAGCTAAACACATCAAGCTCGTTTCCCAGCCAGCCCTCGAAGGCCTCTGCATCTGCTGCAGGCAATGGCTCTCCGGCTGAGCCCCCAGCCTCGGTCAGACAACAATCAAGTTTACGTTTGACGTTCTCCATGCTCGTTCGCCAAGATTTTTTCAAATCACCTAGCCGACCCTCGGCCTCAGCCAAAGCCTTGTCTTTCTCCTTTCCCGCGGCAATCAGATCAGCATTACGCTTCGCCAGCTCAACCGCCTCCTCTCGAGCCTTCGCAGCCTTCTCAGAAGCAATCTTCATTTCATTCTCTTTGTTCTCTAGGCTCCGCGCCAGTTTGCTATTCTCCTTCTCAAGTTCAGTAATATGGTTCCTCATAAACTCCATGTCGGAGCTAACCTTCCGCCTCGCTGAGCGGTTCAAGAGCATCAGCTCCGCCAACTTGACGTCAACGTCATCGAAGGTGTCGCCAACCGCTTGATCTGCAAGAAGAACCTCCGCCTCCGGCACACAAATGCGGCCGAAGATCCGGCCCAGAAAACGCCTTTCCTCCGGGCTACACTGCAAGTGGCAATCCCGAAGGTCCGGACTGGTGAACAGTGCAGTTGCCGGATCAGAAACCCCAAGCTTCTTAGCGTATTCCGGAAGGCTCGACCGGCTAGCCTCGCCAAACAGTCTCTTTCCCCGGGATCGCGCAGAGTCAAGTTCCCCATCGAACTCAAACCCCTCCACCCAAAGGTGCGAGCCCGCGAAGCTGGGAACTGCACCTCGTCGAGGGCTACCTGGCTCAATATCTTGTGCAATCTCAACTGCGCCCTGGGTAACCATCGCACCAACACTCGGCGAGGCTCCGCCTCCAATAGACACCTCCTCATCCGTGTCATGCCCTTCAACAGAACCCTCGCTGCCTTCATCAGACGAACCCTCGTCCGTCTCCCCCTCCTTTGCGTCCTTCTCCTCCACCTCATCATCATCAGATTCATCCTCGTCGCCCGAAGTCTGGACCAAAGCACCGATCCCTCCAACGCGAGGCACGCGTCCCCCGACTGAACCGGCACCACGGCCGCTCGAAGCTACGGCCAAGGAAGAAGTGCCTGCAGCAACGGAGCCAGCAGCGACCTTCATCGCAAGCACCTTCGCTCGGCCACCAGCTCCGCCACGGCCTCGACCACGGCCTCTCTTCGGTCGAGAGACGATCTCCTTTCCCCCCGAAGCCTTACGCTTCCTCTTCTTCGGCGCGTCGTCGCTCGAAGGAGCGGGCCAGTCGGCGTACCGAATACCAAGAATGTCAAACATTCTGTTCACTCGACCCTCGGCGCCCACCAAGCTATGGATAGCCTTCACTTCCAGTGGGGAAAGCTTCCCCACGAGCTCGTCCGTCCACTGCTGAACTCGTTTGAAAACAGCTTCGTTCCCGTCCTCGCGCCTCGGAAATTTCTTCAGAGTTTTTTCCCAAACCTTCTCCAGATCCAAACTAGGTTTCTTCAAGCCCCTACCTTCGTACCTTGGGTCATTCTCCACAGTGAACCAAGTCCGCCTCCGTCCAAGAGGCCAAATCTTGGCACAGCAATATTCCTCCACTAAATCACGCGCACACTGAGAACGCGCAACGACCCTCAGGCAATCAACAGCAGCATGGGCCTCGATGCTCATCTTAGCTTCGGCGCCTACATCTCCAAGCACTGGAAGCTCGCCGCAAAGCTCGGAGCTGTCACTAAGTTTGTAATAGAACCAGAACTCCTGCCACCCGCTGGTCCACTTGTTCTTCTGCGCTTGCACCGGCAGCTCCGCGCCGGCGCGATGGCAAAAAGTGTACACCGCGAATTGTCCAAGGCTGGTCTTGCCCTCGCTGTCCGTAATCTTGCGAGGCTGCATATGAACGCGATGAGTGCGAACAAAACCCTCGACATGAGGGACAACCCCCTGAGACCTGCAGGCCCAGACGTAGACCGACATCTTTGTGAAGCAAGAAGGCGTAAGCTGATGAAACCGCAGGTTGAACCTCCGCAGGACCGAAGTCACGAAGGCGTCAGCTGGGAAACGAAGGCCAGCCGAAAAGAACTCTTCAAACACCACAACTTCATCTGCGTCCGGCTTCGGCACGGTCTCCCCACTGCTGGCCCTCGCCTTGCCTTCCTCAACCCAGCCCCACCGCACATAAGAGGCAATCTCACTTGCGCAAACCCGGCTAAGACCAAACTCGAAGGTAATCCCCTCATCCGCGGCTGTGGGAGAAACAGCGCGAGCAATTTGCTTCAACCTAGCCATCTCTTCAGCTGCTAACGCTACCGAACAACGAACGCCTGTCTCAACCCTCGCAGACAAGCTAAAACAAACCTTCGCTACAAGCAAATTGCAACAGCAGGATGGCTATAGCAGCAGAAGGCACAATCAAAACTCCCCACTCTCTCTTTCTATTTATAGGCCAGGAGACGAGCCCCACACCCGACGAAGTCGGCACGACAACCAAAAAACGCAGCGCAAAAAACGAAACAGGCTTCAATAGTATAAAACAACACCACAACGGCCCAGCCCAAAGCAGCTGCGGGCGTCGCTGCCGAGGGCCCCTTCTTTTGTCCCCATTAAAAGGCGCTGCTTGGGCCTAAACACGGTCTTTTAGATCCAAGACAACGAGGGGCTACTGTTGGGGGAAAGGACCCTCGGCAGAAGCGCCGCTCGAACTGGTGCTCAAAATTAGCCCTCGCGCAACGCCTGGCGCCCTTGCGAGGTCCCTCTCCTATTGGAGACCGTTACCCTGACCCTCGGATGCGGGGTCAACCCCCGTCGCTTTGTTGTACTTCTGTGCAGGTCAAAGGCGACGGTCGCACTGCAGGAAACCTTCGCCGACTCACGACACCACCTTCGCTTAGAGCGAAGGTCCAGGCAAGCGGCAAGTGTGCGTTGCCCCAGAGGCAAGCGAAGCCGAAGGTCCGGCAGATGGCGGAGGGGCGCGGGCCCAAGGACGAGCGCGGCCGAAGGTCAAGACCGCCGCACCTCTCCCCGAAGGTGAACAAGGGCCAGGTGGCGGCGCGCTGGAGTGTGACCGATTAGGGTTTCCGCTTCAGCTGTGTATTTACGCTTTTGCCCTTCCTCCCTGCGTGGAGGCGAGGAATCTTTCCTGTACCCTTTTGTAATTTGGCCCGTGCCCCTTGGCATTCCCTATAAATACCAAGGGGGTGAACAGTGTAAGACACGACCTTTGGGGAATTTGAGCACCTTCCACTTCCGTCTCACCTTCTCTACTGCATCCGACACTTGGCCGCCTTCGCTCTTTCCCCTGCACAAGTGCGGAGGTGAGGCAAGTGCGTTCCAACAGCACAGTTGGAAAGTTAGGCAATGACAAGTTTTCAACCTCTCGCAATCACATGCTGAAATTTAAACTTGTGTAATTTAACTGCTGCAACTCCGATAAAATTTGAATACACAAGTCTATGCTTCATTCTATAGCATGCTGATTGAACTATGCTAGGGGTAGTTCACCTTGTATACATGTTTAGCACTTGTCTGATTTCCTGTCTATACTTGTTGAGTGCTATTTTGATGGTGAATACCTTTTTGGCTAAAAACTGCTCACTTTGCTCATTTGTTCATATTTCATATTTGGTGATCAGTTTGAGCCTTTGCTAGCATTCTGTGAGTCATCGGATCAGAACTGTGTATAGCATCTTTGCACTCTCTTGCTTATATTCCTGAAGCTGCTAACTGGTATTTTGACTCATATGCATTTTTGGAGGGAAATTTTCTGTGAAGAGGGAGAAAATTGAGTGCTTGTGCACATTTGCTTGGTGGTGCATTTTCAACTAAGGGGGAGAAAATATTGACAAATCATGTGTTCCCTGGGTTGTGTGCACTATTTGAGGGGGAGTTTGCTAGTTGTGTTGAGCCTTTGCCTCTTTCTTGAGGGACTAGCAAACATTTTCAGCTCATTTTCAGCTCTTCAATTGCTATCGTACTCTTTTGGTTTTGAGTTGGTAACAGTTGGTATCGAGCTGGTTTGCTAGCGGTGTTGAGCCCGTTCTACCTCTTCTTGAGGGCTAGCTTTGCTTTGCTTGGTTGCGTCGAGCCGTTGCCCATGTCTTTGGGGACCAAGTTGTCTTGCTCTTTCCACTTGACCTTCTTCGGCTTTGCTATGCTTTTGGGTCATTTGGTCGAGTTCTCTCTCTTTCTTCCTTCCTTCTTCTATTCTGTTATAATTTGTGTTGGTAGTTGACAATGCACTCATCAAGGGGGAGATTGCGGATACATGGGTGTATGCTGAGTCTCTGAGTGATGAGTGATTGTCAACTGGGATGATGCACATGTTCTTTGGCTTGTGTTGTGCAGGTGTCGAGCACGGATGCAGTGATCAAAGGCAAGGTGAAGGTCAAGTAGAGACGTGCCGTGCCGAGGGACCGAGAGTGGCGAAGGGCGGACGTGAGGCTTGGACTGAGGGACCGGTGGCCCGAGGATCAGCTGTGGTGGCTGACAGCCTGGGACAGCGACGGGCGAAGACTTGCAGGCATGGTGTTGCCTGAGTCGAGGACTTAGGGACACGTGTCGGTGGACGGGGTGCACAAGCGGTGCATCCCTTCTACGGCTCGGTTTGGTGGTTGAGCCACAGAAAAACCACCAAGTGGACGGTTTCCAGGTTTGGGCCTCAAAACCTGGGCGCTGACGGTTTCCAGGTTTGGGCCTCAAAACCTGGGCGCTGACGGTTTCCAGGTTTGGGCCTCAAAACCTGGGCGCTAACGGTTTTCGAGTTTGGCCACAAAACTCGGGCTGAGGACGATTTCCAGGTTTGGGCCTCAAAACCTGGGTGTTGCGGGTTTGCTGAGTTTGGGCCACAAAACTCAGGCGATGGTCGGCTGGTTTTCCGGTTTGGACCTCAAAACCGGGGGTTGGCTGTGAAGGCTGGTTTCCCGGTTTGGGCCACAAAACCGGGGGTGCAACGTCCGGGAAAGGGACAAGCAGAGTGGTGGCGGCACGTGGCGGCGATCGGTGAGGTTGCGTCGAGGCAACGCTACCAGTTGTGCGGGCGTGGTCGTCGGATCACCACCTACCATGAGTTGGTTCAGAATAACCCTAGGGTTTAGCTGGTTCGCTCTGTAATTAGTTGAGGGGTAGAGTAGGAATTAGAATTAGGATAAATAGAGGGAGACACCCTCCTCCCATTCCATCTCAGTCATTTGCTCTTTGTTTCTAGGGTTTCCTGCTCTCCCAATCCCCTGCTGTAGCTAGCTGAGATCCGCAGAGAACCATACCTCTATGTACTGGAGATTTTGAGGAAGTGAGGCTGTAACCTCACTATTGTAGCGTGTGGTAGCCACACGGTTGCAGATCGATGACTTGATTCACGTTTTGGTTCATGTTCTTCGCGTTCTTCGTTTCTTCGCGATTTTCCCGTCACTCGATCTACCTCTCTACTGCGTCTTTGCAAAATCCGTTTGAATCAACTTGTTCTTTATAGTGAGGAGATCATTTCCACCGAAGGAATTTATCTAACTCCTCACGAACAAGTAGATCGGGTCGATTTCGTGTTCTTGGCGTTTTTTCGTTCATACTCCTCCCCTTTCGATTTCCCGTTGATTGAGTTGATTTGAGCGGATGATTTCTTGGGGATAGTCTCCTAACTACCTCGTGATCATCCTCTCCAAGTTTGGGATCAAGGGATTTTGAGTTGAATCGATTTGGGAGAGTTTTGGGTGAAGGGCGACCAAAATCGCCCTCACTGGGTGTTGGCGGACAGTCCGCCATCCCAGGCGCGGACAGTCCGCGCGTCGGGGGCTGGCCAGATCAGTGGTTGTGTTCTTCGGCTGTTTTACTGCTCCTTGACCGGCGGACAGTCCGCTGTTGGTTTTCGCGGACAGTCCGGGAACTGTCCAGGGGACTTCAGCAGCTGTGCAGTTTTGCACTCTCAGCCGGCGGACAGTCCGCCACCTGCTCGCGGACAGTCCGCAGTAAGGCCGGACAGTCCGGGACCGTACCGGCGGACAGTCCGGGATCCTGCTGAAGGTTGCATTTTAGTGCGTTTGCTCTCCCGGCTTCTTCGCTTGATTTTCGGACTTCTCGTTTGGCCCTAGAGTTGATCAAGGAACCTCTCTAGGTATCTTTGCTGCTTGTTAGCATAGGTATTTGGGAATCTCTCGACGTAGCCGTTTATCTACGCTTGGGACTTGGTTTTTGAGGGTCGAACTTGTGCCGGTGCCTTTGGCGTGTGGTTCGTTCTTGCTTTGTGGTGCCTCGTTGTGATCCTAGGGATCATCCACCCTCTTCCAAGGGTCGTGGGCATCACGGTTTTCAATCGAAGCTTTCGGGTTGATTTTGGGAACAAAAGGCCAAAGTTTCGAGAGAAATTATTTGTGCTCCCATTCACCCCCCCCCCCCCTCTAATCGCCTTGCTATTGCATTCTCGGTCCTTCATCACCTAGACCGACTCGTAGGGCACCGCGACCTCTGTGCAACTAAACCAGCATAAGGCTATTCCTACGGCTCATACCAGTGCAGTTCTCACCTCGAGAGTCAGAGGAATGCTATGGTCAAAGTAGTGCAAGCATATGAGGTGGCTAGGATGAATACAAGGCAAAATGGGTGGAGCCCAATGGTCATGGTGAGACATCTCACTACCATGAGCTTCACCTACACTAGCCAGGACCCTCTGTTCAACGATTGTCTTCTCCTGTTCCTTCTCCCACTAGAATAGGTCATAAAGGGCTATCTTGTGCGGGTAATATCTGCATCAGTATCGCTTCCAATATCGAGCCCACCATGGCCATGTCTTAGGGCAAGAAATAGGAGGCATCACTTATATCGCTATAGGGCCAACTAAACACACGATGACTACAACTATGACTACGACTTCGACCATGAGGGATGAGTCACGCTCGGTGTTACGGCCACAGCGGGTCAAGCCCACGACCGTAACATTTTAATGAGTTACGATCCCTCAACCAGCTTGACGGCACGGTCCACAAACAAGCAAGCAAGGGATCAGCTGGAAGGCATGGTCAATCACCTCTGGACCGGTTGGAAGGCATGGTCCACAGACAATAAGCAAAAAAACCGGCTGGAAGGCATGGTCAACTACCACCGAACGAGATGGAAGGCACGGTCCATAGACAACAAGCAAAAAGACCAGCTGGAAGGCATGGTTAACCACCACCAGACCGACTATAAGGCATGGTCTGTTGCCAACACACAGACACACAGGGACTGACACGACAACCATGACACAAAGTAGCACATCCATAGCAATAGAGAAATGAAGTGGCGCGAAGGCTCAGTGCAGGCAAGTATAAGACAAACGATAAGTAAGGACTACAAGTTGCAGAAGAAGAAGAAAACAAAACATAAATGGGAGTTGTGCCAACGTCGAGGGTGGCATTGACAGGGGTTGCAAATGTTTGACCTTGGGGTGATGAAATAGCTGGGCTTCAGCGGAGCATCGCCGGAGGTGCCGGGAGGGCGACGACCAGTCATGGTGGGCTGTGGACGATTGTAGCCAGCTATGGCTGGTGGTAGCCAGCCTGAGGCGGGCTACGACCAGCCATGGCTAGCTGCCAGCTGCTAGCAACTAGCTGGAGCGGCTACGGTTTGGCCGGCGATGGCTATGACCAAGTCGGAGGTAGAGGCGGGCGGCCAAGGGCTGGCCGAGGGTGGCGGAGGCTATGCAGCATGGCCACCTTCTTTGCAATAGTGAAAAACACGACACGAAGGCCAGTTTCAGTCCAGGGTCGACGACAATGAGAACAAAAGCGGGGGCTTTGGCGTGGCGCTCACCGGTGATGAAGGAGAAGCTCCAGCGAGAGTGAGGGAGGTGATGGTGCTTGGCACTGCTCAGGGTTTTGGTTCAGCATAGCTATTGCTCATGGTCAACATGGAGAGGTTTGGGCTAAGCAACAATCATTGGAGCTTCCTAGCAGTCGTCCCATGGCTGGCCAAGTGATACCGAGTGGAGCGGTAGCCGTGGCCAGCACGACGACGTCGAGCTTGGAGGTGGGGCTCGCTGATGAAGGCGGGGCAAGAGGTAGTTGGCGTGCCCAGCAAGGTGAGGCCAGGGCCAAGCACGACCAGCTCCAAGCGGCTATCGAGTGGACATGGCCAGCAGCGGTGGCCACAACCGTCGCACCCGTGGTTGGCTAGGCGTGGACACGGAGCGCCGGCGGCCGGCTACGACTTGGGGGGGCGACGATAGTGCTTGTGCATGGCGGGGACAAGGTGGTTGACCTAGGCCATCCGACGACCTAGCTGGTGACGTGTGGCGGGCTACAGCCAGACCCATCATTGCTGTGGTCGGCCAGCTGACCAGGGACTAGCCTGGTGCGGCTGCGTCTGCGACCGACTTGGCCCCGACTACAAGGTGGCAATGCATCTGTGACCGGTCAGCGACGGCTAGGGCGTTGGACGAGCGGTCAGTGGCTGGCAGAGGACAGAGGGAAGTGGCAGCGGCTCCTAGAGGATGGAGAGAAGTGGCGGTGGCTAGGGGAAGAGGAGCTTGGAGCAGCTACCGTTCTTCTTATAGGGGACGCCAATTTAGGGTTCCAGGGGCCATAGCGCATCCTCGATGCCCATGCTTTCGTTGGGACACACGACAGCCATCGGTAGGGGGCAAGTGCGGCGTAGCAAGCGGGCACGACGCGCTGGCGGCGACAGCTCGGAGCAGCCACTCTAGCTAGCATTTTGGGTGGGGCGCTCGAGCAGTTGGGCCTAGCAGGCTTTGCGTGCAGGTGAAAGCCCTAGTTTGGTTTTGGTTAATTGATGAAACCTATTTGGTCTAATCCTATTGCTAAGCATGTGTGTAGCTTATAAGAAAGGATTGTGACCAAGCCATGTGGTGGAGCTAGCTAGGTGGCAACCATGAAGGATGGTGATGGCCACAAGCACTCTAGAGATCAAGTGCTCTACCATTGGTGAAATGAAGAAGAGAAGAGATGGAGCAAAGAGGCCCGAAGGCAAAGGTATAACCTATAGGACTCTTTGTTTTGGTGATCAAGACACTTAGTGAGTGTGATCATATTTAGGATACATAGCCGTACTATTAAGAGGAGATTATTCACGGCTTATGCGGTGTTCAAGTGCCACTAGGTGTTCTCTAACATATCAATGATAAAGACCTAGTGAGTGACTAACTAAACCCTTGGAAAATGTCTTGCAAAATGCTAACACACGTGCACAAGTGTTGAAACACTTTGGTGTTGACGCATGAGAGCAAGGGTAGAAGTTAGAAAGCGAAAGGTGCTGAGTTATCAGCATCGGACGCTAGCAGCAGCAGCATCGGACGCTGGGTCGAGCGTCCGATGGCTAACCCTAGTTTCTGTCGGAAGTTGAAGAAGCATCGGATGCTGGCAACGGACGCTGAGAAATCACTGTTGCAGAGTCCGATGCAGGTGACGTGGCGCGAGCTAGCTTTCCAGGGAGCATCGGACGCTGGCCTGCGTCCGATGGGGATCCATCGGACGCGTTCGATGTGTTTTGGTCCTCTCTGGAACCTCTCTGCATGGTCATCGGACGCAGGGGTTGAGCGTCCGATGTAAAGGTGTCGGCGCGTCCGATGTGGTGCAGAAAAGAGCTGAAACGAGCAGTGGCATCGGAGCGTCCGATGCCTGACATCGGCGCGTCCGATGTCACATTAACAGTGGCGCGAAACAATATGACCGTCAGGATCTAACGGGCTGAATTCATATCGGGGGGACACGTGGCTCCATCTGGAGCATCGGCGCGTCCGATGCCCCCGATTCTGGCCCAACGGCTAGGCTGACTTGTGTGGCCTATTTAAGGGGCTTGGCCGGCTCACTTGGCTTCCCTCTTGCACATTTTGATTCCTAAGCATACTAGTGAGCATTGGCAAGCACCACAACTCATCTCCCAAGTTGATTTGATCAAACCAAGTGAGATTGAGTGATTTAGTGCGTGATTTGAAAGAGTTCAATCTAGTGGCACTAGTTCTTCGCATCGACATTGAGTTTTCTTGTTACTCTTGGCATTTGCTGGTGCCTAGACGGCTTGGAGGCATTGAGGTGGATTTGGCAAGAGAAGGAGATTGTTCTTGGCCACCACCGCTCGAGTTTGTGAGAGGTTTTGGAGCCTCACCTCGCCGGAGCGGCAAGAGGCATCCTTAGTGGATTGCTCGTGTCATTGAGCTACCTCACTAGTGGTAGATTCTTGTGGCGCTCTTTGTGAGCTTGGTTTCGAGCCGATTAGCCACCGGGTCACCTAGTGTTGGTCGACACAACGGGGAGTAGCGTGCCGGCAAGCACGTGAACCTCGGGATAAATCTTGGTGTCCCGTGTGCTTATTGTGATTGTGCATCCATCTTGGTGATTGGCTTCACGAGTGGATTTCACCGGTGATTGGCTCTTTACTAGGCGATCCCGAAGGCTCGGTGAAACCACCTCTATCTAGCTCATTTACTTTGTGTATTTACTTTGAGTTATTCCTCTTGTGTAGATACTATCACGTTTGTATATCATACTTGTACTAGAGCTAGATAGCTTTATTCCGCATTTGTTATTAGCTCTAGTTGATTGTGTGACATAGAAATATTAGGTAGAATCGTTGGATAGGTGGCTTGCAACACACTATTAGGCTAACGCAAAAAGCTTCGCCATTTGTTATACTAATAGTGTTTGCCTAAGTAATTTTGTAGATTTTTAATTAGGCTATTCACCCCCCCCCTCTAGCCAATTTGGACCTTTCAGCAGGGCCCGTGGGAAGGGGGGCAAGAAGCAGGCCGACCCGTGGAGGAGTGGAGGGAGCTGACGGTCTGGATGGCCAGCAAAGGAGGAGGGGAGAGGGGCGCGCTGGGCCAGGCCTAGCCCATGGCGGGGTAGAAAGGGAGGGAAGGGGTAGAGAGGAGAAGTGAACCGGCTTGGTTTGGTTGGGCCGCTGAGGAGGGAGGGGGCGAGCGGCGCTGGGTCAACAGGGAGCCATGTTGGGCTTGGGCGTCGTGCCCGATTGGCTGAGAGAGGAGGGAGAGGGAGTGGAGGGTGATGGGGGTTGGCCCACAACTGGGCTAAGCTGGTGGGAGGAGAGGGAGAAAGTACAGTGTTGTGGCCCAAAAGATGATGAAGGGTTTTGCTCTTTGATTTTAAGGGAATTTTTGGAGAGATTCGAATGGAATTCGATGGTGAATTAGAAAAGGATTAAAAAAGGGAATTTGAGTTAATTCAAATATGATTTGCACGGAAAAGGGAAAAGGATTTTTCCTTTCCAAGAAATATTATGAATCCAAGAATTCGGAGTTGGAGACAAGGAGATCAGAAAGAGTTCCAGAATGGAGGAGAGGAGATTGCTACCGGATTTCTGCACTCCAAACGCTAGACACATCTCAAACCCTAAACCGACTCGAGAACTCGAACACATTCCTACAAACAAATCTATATGAGTGCCACGTTTTGAGTGCAATAACTCTACGTTGACTAACTTTTGACCTAGCGGCTACATGCTTCACACATTACATGAAAAGGTTTTAAAAAGCTCGCATTTTTTGTTGTTGGAAAACTAGGGATGTTACACCTTCCTAGTAGCCGTTGTTGTGATCCGTAGAGTAATATTTTCTCTGTGTACTCAGATTCAAGGAAAGATGACCATAATTACCTTATCTCCTCATTGGAGATTTTACTAAATCCTTTGTCTGCATTTTTATTCTTTGTGTTCTTGTTCTTTCCTCTTCTCTTGGCTTCACAAGATCTTTTGATTAGAGACATAACTTTGTGAATCGATTTTTTCTGCTTGTGCTAGGACGTGGGAGGATTGTTTCCACCAAATAAATTTGATTGATTCCTCATGGGCACGTAGATCGGGCCACTTTTGTTTTAGATCTCGTTTTGTCCGTTTTTCATCGATTTTTCAGTTGCAATTAAGTTTGAGCCATGATGTCATAGGAGTAGCTCACCAACTTGCTTATGATCCCTCGTGCAAGTTCAGCCCAAGTGCTTAAGATTTGAGGGATATTGGATAGATTCGGTGAATAAACAGGGCACCGTCGGGGGCATCGGACACACCTTTTCTTGACATCGGATGCATCTGACACTTGCTCACGTGATGCCCAGTTCTGCACTGAGCATCTGATGCGCCAGGCTGAGTCATCGGAGGCGCCTATAGTAGCGTCCGGCGGTCACATAAAGAGCTCTAGGATCACCGATTCACATCGGACGTGTCGGCTCAGGTGGCATCGAACACAGGCAAAATCCGTGTTTCAGACAGTTATCGGACGCACTAGTGACACTATTCATGTATCTGATGGTCATGCAGTGAGGTTTTGGAACCATCCAGATCACATCAGACATGTCTAGACCTTAGGCATCGGATGATGTCAGAGTTCGATGCTCACTGAAGCTGTACTGTTTCGTCCGTAGCTTTTTTTTGTTCGGCTTTCATTTTGCGATCTGTCTTTTGTGTTGGCTTTCTGATTTCTATGTCTTACAGAAATCGGGTTTCTCGCATAAATCAGAGGTAGCACAAGGTTTATCTAGTCACTAGTTGACTGGCGTGAACCAGAGACGTGAGAGTTTTGTGCTGTTTCCTATGTGTGTTCTAACTTCTAAGGGAACATCCGCCCCAATTATTTAGGTAATAGACATCACACTTGTTATGTCTTGCTTTTAAGGTTTGGATTTGAGACGACGGCTAAATATTTCTGAGAAGAAATTTTAGGCTCCTATTCACCTCTTATGGTTGTCGTATCTAGCCCTTCAGATAGTAGCTTTTAAAGAATTTTGATGAGGTCTTTGGTAAAGTTCGCGTGAGCTTATCAACCAGAATCTATTGTGCTTTTAACTCTTGGAATAATACTTTTCTTTTACAACAAAGTTACAACCGCAACCACGATAAATCATGCTAAATAGGACCTTAAATAAAAAAAATCAAACCATCAAAATAAGAAATGTTAAAACCAGGGGTTGTCCCAGGTCTAGGGGGGTTGTCCCAGGTCTAGGGCCAGTCCAAGTTTTCTAGCAACAAGTTTTTAGGTTCTGACCCAACAACGAACAACTCAGGGCCTCTTTGGAACGTGGGAAAAATTTCCCATTCCTGCGTTTTTCCTATGAAATTGAACTGGTTCCTGTAAAATTCCTTCGCGATTCATGTGAAATTCCTGCGTTCCAAATAGACCTTCAATAAGAAGAGTTGTCAAACTTCTCTCTCGCTCGAGCACGATGTCTTCTGCGTTCTTGCTCACGCGCGGCGCCTCCTCTTCCTCTTCCCCATTCTCTCTATCACGTCGCACTTGTAGATCGTTGCGTGCCTGTGTCGTCGGCACCCATCGGCTGCAAAGCCCGCTTGGTCTGTTGCCCTTGCAGCCCCATCGCCTAGCTACACGCCTGGCCGCTGCGTCGTGCCCCGTCCGGCGTCGCCACGTCGGGTGCCGGCCACCGCCATTTCTCCACGTCTTTGTCTGTGTGGCTGCACCGTCACCCACTAGCCTCCGCCCTGTTCGCTCGCTGCGCCGAGCGCCCGAGGCTACGAGCTGGAGCTCCGCACAGCCGAGCGCCCGAACTGACCCGACAGTTAAGCAGAAACACTTTAGAACCGGAAGAGCAAGGGCTCGGTAAAGCATTTCTTCTCTTTACTTCAACTAAGTTTACAGTTTTAATTCAACTTTTGATTTTAATTAGAATATAATTTTATATTTCTTTATAATCAGTTTGTATGATAAAGAGGACCGGTGACCAGAACTTTAATATCATATAGACGATGATTGTATTTTGCCAGTAAAATTTGGCCCTAGTTATCACAAAAGTCTAGGTCCACCACTGGTTAAAATGATCGAACGGTCTATGTATTATTTGATCTCACCGTTAGCGTTCGGACGGTGCACAGTCTATCTCATCCTACCGTTAGCGCTCGGACGATACGTCTGAGCGCTAAATGGATCTTTTAAAAACCTACGCCGTTTGCTTCCGTCCGTAAACATCCTGTTCGCTCTTCCCCTCCAACACCGGTTCTTCCTGTCCGAGTCACCGCTCGCCGGACCTCTTTGGAATCTCGGAAACTCTGGCACCATCAACCATGAATCCACTACACTGCCATCCCGCACGGGAGAAGGCACATTCGATCAGATGATCCACACACACACGGTTTCAGCCGCGTTTTGCAGAGATTCGTCGGTGGAGCTGGTTGCTGTGAACCCGTTTGGTAGCGAGGTGTCCAAAACAGCTCTCAAGCTGCTCAAGAATCGCTACCAAACGGGGCTGATATCTTCCGCTCCCTCCCGCACTCGCGCTCGGCACGCAGGCGAAGGCAGCGGCGTCAGCGGCTCCCCCTCCCGCCTCTCGCCAGTTGCCTCCAGTCCTCCGCACACCGGCCGGCGACCCTGCGTGCCCGCCTCCGGTGGTCCGTCGACGACGCCCGGCCCCGGCGGCTGCGCTGCGCACGGCGCGCCGTGCGCGGTCGGCGGGCAGGCGGTCGCGCCGCTTTGTGAGCGCTTATGCCCCAAAGCTGAAGCGTGCGCTTAATGCTGCCTTTTGGAACTCTCTTCTCTGTGCAGGCTCTGGAAGAAACAGGGGTTCACCCTCAGGTGCAAACTGAACGCAACTCCTGAAGACCCGGTGAATTTGACGCGGCCATGTCTGCGGGGAGAGGCGATCCAAACACCCCTGGCAGCAGGCCTCTGTTACTGAGTGCTGGGGTGCCCAGCTTAGGCTGTCACAATCTTGCGGCTCCAGCTGCAGCAGGCAACACCGGCTCGATGGCCTCTCAAGTCTTATTCTCCCCATGCTCCACGTCTGTCCTGAATACCATTCAAGATGTCTCTGCTCCACAATCTGCTCAGTTGGGTCCGATAAGCCGCGCAACTGAACAAGACGACGTCCCCTGCATCCAGCCATCCTGGAATTTGCCTGGGGGATGCACGCAGGTGCCTATTAATATCATACTGATCCATAGGCAGCTCACTGGAAGGGGTTCGAGGCCGCAGTTGTCACCGTCGGCCACTGCCTTGCCAGATGTTCCAGAGGGTAAGCATGTCCTCATCTTATTAGGTGTCATGTTTGTTCAGTTTTGTGTGGCTGTATTATCATGCATTATGAATGCACTGAACGCTCTTTGTTTGCTGTTGCTCTATATATTCGGAAGGAGCTCGGCTTGCTGGGAGTAATTTCCTGTCACTTGGAAGAACATCAAACATCGTTGCTGGTGATATGACAACGGAATCTTCACAGCTAGCCACTCCAGATAAATACAATTCAGAGCATCTTCAGGCCAATTGTTTATATGCTGAAGCATCCAAGACTCAAAATGGAATAGAAACTAGCCAGCTTCCACAATTACCAAAAGCAATTTTCCGTGATGGCTACAGTGATTTGGAATCAGTGATTCCTGCAGCTATCTGGGAAACACGAGTTCACCATTCTCAAGAATCAACCACCCTTCTTGCAGAAAGTACCACTGATGACAACATTCATATGCACCAATCTATGCAAAAAAGGCTCAAGACACAAATCAATCAGGGTGAACACACACCATTGTCAACACCAACTGTACCCAAGGAGAAAACACTAACTCAAATTGAGATGCAGATAGCAACTGCTGAGAAAACTGAAATGTTCAGGAATGAGGAAACCTCAGCACTGAAAATGAAGGCTCGGAAGAAAAAACATAGACCAAAGGTAATCAGAGAGAATAAGCTAGCCAAAGTTCAAAAACCTGATTCAACACCAGATGGAAAATCTCCAAATCAAAAAGTTAAGAGAAGTTATGTCCGGAAGAAAAGAAATCTCAGCTCTCTGGAGGAGTGCTCTGGTCCTGTTAGTGATCAATCAGTCTCTATAGCAACAGGAGTTGCAGCTAGAAGCAGAACAGCATCAGTTCGACGAAGTCTGCAATTTGAATCCAAAGAACAAGAATTGCAGGGAGGCCATTCGTCAATGACCAACTCACACCATCACAACTATGAGAAACCTGGCCATGCTCAAAGTTCTTTCTACTCAGAATCAGAAGTGCAGACTGGACATGCGCTGCAAGTAGGTATGGAAAATTCACCAGGAGAATTAGCTTTTGACATGAGTCTCAGACTTAACAAATTTTTAGATGAGTACATGCATTTGCCAGAGATGCCAAAACCTACACAAGAAGTTTCAACTGCAATTTCTGGATCTTTTAGTACGGAACTAGCAAGGGAAGAAGATAATCTGGGAAGAACTTGCAAACCTGATGGCAAAAGTAAGTGTAGTTTGTTTACTGAGGGAAGGGTGGTAAAACCCATAATAGAGGGGAGCAAAAAAGACTTGGAATTAAACTATTCTGAAGCAGATGGTCTTATTTCCTCAGATAGGTCTTCTTTACCTGAAATGGAACCCACAGGAAGTCAGATAGGTAAGGTGAACCCCACACACCATAGAAATGGTTCCCTACCTGGCACACGGGACTCTGTTGTCTTGAGGACTGCAGCTGAAATGCTAGCAATTTTCCATGCTGGTGCAATAAAGAAGAAGCGATCTGCCCGACTCCGCAGAAATTCCTTCTTTTCTATTATGGGTCTTGAGAATAATACTCTAAAAGCATCAACAGGAGTTCCACAGCCATGCATGGATGCTCTGTATAAAAGTTCTTGCATTAAGTTTATGACCAAAAAACGTTCAGAAAAGGCACGACCGCACTGTTCCAGTTCCATTCAACCAAATGATGAGCTAAAGAACAGGATTTCAGCTGGAAGCATTTTTTATGGTGCATCTAATGGGTCTAAAATATCAGAAGAGAGTTCTCCAAACTTTTCACCTCAGACCCTGGACAATGAAAGAATCAACTTTGGTACTCGTTGTGATGTAGCAGAAGGGAGGTCATCAAATACATCAACAGGGCCCTATATGGATTACCTTCAAGGAGTTGCATCAAAGTTGAAGCATCTTGATTTGAATACTGAACAGGTGCACAGAACTGGGATGCATTTATCTCTGACCGCACCTGCTGTTATTTCTTTTGAGGGAACAAGTGGTCCTTCAAATGCTCTTGTCCCATACAGTGGTGCGGTGATGGTTCCATATGAAAGGCCCTTGCAGTTAGTAAAAAAGCAGCGGCCTCGAGCTAAGGTTGACTTGGATTTTGAGACGACGAGGGTTTGGAACCTTTTGATGGGGAAATCAGTTGAGCCTGATGGGACTGATGTTGAGAAGGAGAGATGGTGGCAGCAAGAAAGAGAAGTATTTCAAGGCCGTGCTAATTCGTTTATAGCACGCATGCGACTCGTTCAAGGTACTGCTGTAAATAATTCGAATGTCTTTAATGTATGCTAAACTAAGTCTCCCTTTCTGCTATTAACACCTGTATCGGACATGCCAGCTAAAGAGTAATCTGTTTACATAGTTCTTGAAACAAGGACTGAGCCTATAGCTCAGTGGGTTAGAGGAGTGGGTATGGTTTGAGTCCTCTTTGATTTCAAATTTGGGTGCCTATTTATTCTTAATATAATGCCGCCTTGTTCCTGCTAGGCTGGTCCAGTTTGCATAGTCTTTGAAATGTTCCAGTTTTCTCATTGTTGAACAATCTATTTTTTAAAATACCCTGCATGTTTTTACTTTCAAGTTTATATTTTGCGATATATTGCACTTGGAAGTGTTAGTTATGTGAAAGTGAATTCATATGATTGCAACACTGTAAACTTGGTTCTTGTTCTCGGTTTGACCATATAGTTATACAGGAAAGAACTGCGAGAACATGACGTGTATGAGTGACAATTTGGAATTTATTTGAAACCATGGCTGAAGCTTGTGGCTAATTTCTCAACCACTTGTTTATCAGGGGACAGGCGTTTTTCTCCTTGGAAAGGATCTGTAGTTGACTCTGTAGTAGGAGTGTTCCTCACTCAGAATGTAGCTGATCATCTTTCAAGGTATGACATTCACACAGGTGTCTTCAACAATATATCTTATGTACGAGCTCTCTTTTTTACTACTATTTTGAAAACAACAGCTCTGCCTATATGGCCCTTGCCGCAAGTTTTCCTTCACGGTCAGTCAACAACAATTGTAAGGATGATGCTACCACAGAAGACAATGAACAAACCACCAGCACGAGTGCACTAGTAGGAGAGAAAAGTGTGTTTGACCTTTTCTACAGTGGTGCTAGACTAGAAGTGGGCTGTGAGGAGGTATCAACGACCTACAAGACACACATGGAACCAAAAGACAATACTAGGGATAGTGAATTGATTGAAGGTGAAACCTATTCTTTTGATTACAAATCAACAGATGGAAGTGTTTGCAATCACCAAGGGACAGGTATAGAACATAAAGAGCAACAACTATCAGATTTCTCCTCAGTACAATTAACTGCGTCTACAGAACTCATGCAGCAGATACAAATCCAGAAGATCTCAGCCTCTGAGATTTTAACTTCAGAAACTATTCAATCAAGATTATCTTTGAGTTCTGAGATACCTAGAAATTTTGTTTGTGGTAGTTCTGCTGCAGCTTATAAGCAGCTGGGAAGCAATTTCGGCCAGGGAAGGCCATTAACAGGAAATGATGCCACAGCCAGTGAAATTGAACGTCGCAGACTACAAATGGCTGCAATGAATGATTATGGATTTGGTACACCTGAGATTCCTTCTAGTTCTGCAATGCCATTTTTCTTGACTGTTGTTCCTCAACAGCTGAAATTGAGAAATGAGACAAATGCATCTTCAACATCTTCCAACAGTCCTTCAGATTCTGCGTCCCCAAACTTGAAAAATGGCACAAGTCCTCTTTCCATGCCATTCAATTCCTACGTGGCAGAGTGGAGCAGCAATAAGTTCGCTTACACCACTCTGAATACTCCAAAAACAAGCACAGAACTTCCAGGTCAGTATGCATCTCTTTCTTCCATTATTACTTATGAAAATTGTCTGACAACAAAAACTTAACCATGCAGTCAGGTTACACCATGAAAAAAGTAGTAGTTTTGAAGCACCAGGCTTGAAGGAGCATGGATCAGTCTTTCCAACACATGAAATGACAGTAGAAGCAACAAGAAAAGAAGATGAATATACATTGAAATCTGGTTTTACTTCATGCAATGGAGTACCAGATACAGCTGCACAAGCATCAAAGCCAAAGAAAACAAGAACCGCAACTAAAAAGAATGCTGAGAATTTTGACTGGGATAAATTACGAAGGCAGTCTTGTAGTGAAGGCCAGATGAAAAAAAGAAGTTTTGAAAGAAGAGACTCTGTAGATTGGGAGGCAGTAAGGTGTGCAGATGTACAAACAATATCTCATGCCATTCGGGAAAGGGGGATGAATAATATTTTAGCAGAGCGAATCCAGGTAATAGTTCAATAGTTACTAGGATTAACTGTGATTTATATGGGTCAGAAGATACTCTGTAGGTTTGGAGCAAATCCAGAATAATGTTTTATCTAGTCGACATTTAACCCCTTTTTTTATCTCAGAGGGTAGTGTGTTTTGAGTTAGTAATTATTCCTTAAGCTAGGTTTAAACAGTTGAATAGGTTTAAACAGTTGAATAGTTTTATATGCACATAAGGATAGGTCACTTTTTTTCTCTCTTTTCATAAGGCTCTGTCATTAGATGATTTTACCATAAGGACATCTTCTACTGCAGCATAATAAGTTTTATAATTTTCTTAACAGTGAATCTGGTGGTGTTACAGAATTTTCTGCCTTTTTCTCTCTCTCGCTTTTCATAAGGTTCTATCATTAGATGATTTTGCCATAAGGATATCTTCTACTGCAGCATAAGAAGTTTTATAATTTTCCTAACAGTAAGTCTGGTGGTGTAACAGAATTTTCTGAATCGTTTGGTTAGAGATCATGGGAGCATTGACCTTGAGTGGCTAAGATATATTCCCCCAGACTCAGCGAAGTAAGATCCTATGTTTACATCGACTTACCTCTCAGTGATGACATTTCTTGTGTTTTTTTTTTTGTTCATTTTCTTTTTAGTCGCGATGAACACTACTCCCTCCGTCCCAAAATAAGTGCACTTCTAGAGTTCGAAATTTGTCCCAAAATAAGTGCATATTTACATAAAAGACGAACTAGTACTATTTGTCTTTTTCTACTTTCTCATTTTTCGAGGCGTAATGATTACACCTTTCTAGGGGTATAAATGTAATTTTACACTAACCTTAACATCTTCATTCAAACTCTAGAAGTGCACTTATTTTGGGACGGAGGGAGTAGATCAAAATCATTAATGTCTGAGCAAATTAAGTAGAGCAAGAGGTGCGACATTTTGATGTCAGCATTGAAAATCAGCATATAAAATTCATTACTGTGCACTAACATTGAAGTTCTGTGAAATTCTAACTTTATAACTAGTGTACAAAAGGATAGAAGTTTTAGTTGAAACTGAAACAGCAAAGGATTCTCTAGGAAACTACATGCATTTACGAGCCTTATGTACTTGCCAAGTGACAAGTGTTTTTATTAATTATATTCGGTTTGATGTCAGGGATTACCTACTAAGTATACGTGGACTGGGGCTTAAAAGTGTTGAATGTGTTCGTCTTCTCACACTGCATCATCTTGCTTTCCCTGTAAGTTTATTTCTGTTGTCCTCTGATAGATGTGTGGAATCAGCAATACTTGAACCGTAAACTAGGCATTTATTAATGTCTTTTTAGATTAATGTTACTATTATTAATGCATTACTATATTTTATATAAGTTGTTTTCCTTTTTGGTGGTGGCTCATGTTAGGTTTCATCTCTAGCCTTCACCAACTTGTTTGTGGAGTATTTAATTTGCCTCTAGTAAATTTAATATTTACATAGCAGTGCTTTTGCCACTCAGGTTGACACTAATGTTGGTCGTATATGTGTAAGACTGGGATGGGTGCCCATTCAACCTCTTCCCGAATCTCTACAGTTACATCTTTTGGAGTTGTAAGTGTTCTTCACTGACCATACCCTTTAGGTCATTTATGGATTTTTGCCATTTCAGTTTAATCTGATTCCACCACTTTTTTTTCTGCTTTCTCACAGATATCCTATCTTGGAAACTATACAAAAGTATCTTTGGCCTCGCCTTTGTAAACTCGATCAACAGACACTGTGAGTTACAAAAAAAAAACATTTTCTTCAAAGTGTGAATAATATTTGGTTTTGCGAATCGATGTGAATTGCATTTGCATATCATTCATAAATAAGTTCTACAAATAATAATTACCAATATTATCACGTTTTCACAGGTATGAGCTACATTATCAGATGATTACATTTGGAAAGGTACTTAATGAGCATCTGTCTTTTGAAACTAGCTGAATAGGTTGTGCATTTGTACAACCAAATATGATTAATATATGCTCATATTTGTTGTAGAACTTTAAAGTCTTAATCTACGAGAGTTGCAGATATTTCTACTTTGTTCTTTTTGTCTCAGCTCAGACTTGAATATTGAATCCCAAAATAAGAGGTGCCTTGGGTCACACTTGTTGCTTTTATATCTATATATAAAGACCTTTTTCCAATCAACCATGCAGGTCTTTTGTACCAAAAGCAAGCCAAATTGCAATGCATGCCCAATGAGGAGTGAGTGCAAGCATTTCGCAAGTGCTTTTGCAAGGTACTGTTACACATTCTGTACACCTTCAACCATACTGCCACAGCTTATACTCATAGAAAAGAGCTTTGTGGGCGCAATCGCTGAACTTAAAGACCCACCAACTGGCCTGCATAGTTAACTTTCAGTGTGCACACAAAAACATTTGTGATGGGTGTCCCACTTCCATTGGCTGAGACATACTGGAATTACCTCCACTAAACAATATATACTAGTGGCTCATTGTGAAAAGAGCACTGTGCCCTCATCCCTCAGGGTCAATTTGATTCCATGTGATACTTGGACTTGTGAATCTATAGGTCCTTATGCACAGACTACACAATTGTATCAATTTTGTATGCATCTCAAGCATATTAGCTACTTCAGTTGATCTTGCTCACGAGTTTTACTTCTGTTTACCTGAATATTGACTATTTCTTCTTTTCTTTTATTGCATTTGGAATGAAGTGCAAGGCTTGCACTTCCTGCTCCTCAGGAGAAAAGCTTAGTGAAGTCAAGCAATCACTTTGCTTTCCAGAATAGCAGCATGCACACTATGTATTCGACTCACCTGCCTCGCCTTGAGGGGAGTATCCATGCAAGGGGGTTTCTTCCTAAGAACTCAGAGCCGATAATTGAGGAGCCTGCAAGTCCAAGAGAGGAAGGACCTCCAGAAACTATGGAAAATGATATTGAAGATTTTTACGA
The DNA here is from genome assembly GCA_009763385.1 of Coix lacryma-jobi var. lacryma-jobi. Lineage (NCBI taxonomy): Eukaryota > Viridiplantae > Streptophyta > Magnoliopsida > Poales > Poaceae > Coix > Coix lacryma-jobi. The sequence goes on from CM019826.1 coordinate 22,578,016, forward strand.
AGATGGTGAAATCCCAACAATAAAGATTAACATGGAAGCTTTTGCACAGAACTTGGAGAATTGCATCAAAGAAAGCAATAATGAACTCCAGTCTGATGATATTGCAAAAGCATTAGTTGCTATTAGCACTGAAGCAGCTTCAATTCCTGTACCGAAACTAAAGAATGTGCATAGGCTTCGAACAGAACACTATGTGTAAGTGGTGAATTAGTTCTCTTTTGGGCAAATATCAAGTGAAAACGCATGAAAAATCAGAGTTAAAGTATTCCAGGAAAATCTCTAAAATATACAAAAAAATTTGGGTCCTATATGAATGAAGAAGTTCCAAAGGTAGAACTTATAGCACCTTTTTTACAAGAACTGTGGGGGAGACTATCACATTTGCGATAGAAGTTCAACTTTGAAATTATTAGACATTGTTTACACATGATTTATCATATGTAGTCAAAAGGCAAGACTAAATATTTGTGTCTTCTGCACCTCTTAGATGCGATCAAGTAAACATGACATTTTCTAAAGGATATAGAGCAGTCCTTCCACTGCATCTGATAATTTTTTAAGCTTTCACCCTTAGTTGTTACCAGTATGGCCTTTTCACTAGTTTTTTTGCTTAGCTTTAACATGCACCGCTTTAGACTTAACATTGTTATTGTCCATGGTAAATAATGCCATGCATGTGGAAGATTTATTCTTTACCTGCAATTTATGTGCTTGCAGGTATGAGCTTCCAGATGCACATCCACTTTTACAACAGGTGAGATGCTGCCGTTTCTTTTTTAAGCATTTCATTTCAAACTAGGTGTTCCTGATCCAGCAATTGATTGACAGCTAGGACTTGACCAACGGGAACCTGATGATCCTACCCCGTACTTATTGGCCATATGGACACCAGGCAAGCTTATTTCTCTTTGAGTGCATGGGGTACACACTCAAGTTCATTTTCACTAATTTATGACTACTTTGCAGATGGAATAAAGGAAATAACCAAGACACCAAAACCATGCTGTGGCCCTCAAATGGGAGGCGATTTATGCAATAATGAAATGTGCCACAATTGTACTTCAGAGAAAGAAAACCAATCTAGATATGTTAGAGGCACAATTCTGGTAACAGAATTCTATAACCTAGCAATAACTAATCTGAATATGGTTCAGCTGAAGTAACTGTTTTTTTTCCTAGTTGCTCTGTATATACCTACAGTTTGGTATAGACCTCACAGTATGATCTATTAATTCATAATATTCACTTCCAAGAAGAAGAGCAACATATATTTTGACAAGTTGCTAAACATGCATTTTTTGGCTAGATAATATGAACAAATCATAGTATAGATAATGCCTATTGGTTACAGAAATTCCATGCATGTTTCAGCTAATGATAAATTACTGGAACATGAATAGGTTCCTTGTCGAACAGCTATGAGGGGTAGTTTCCCACTTAATGGCACTTACTTTCAAGTCAATGAGGTAAACACTAAACAGAGTGACATCTAATGTCTTACTCCTAGTACTGCTCCTAAGCCTCCTGTCTCAATGGACACACTTTTGTGACTCTGTATCTGTCCATACAGGTATTTGCTGACCACAGATCTAGCCACAACCCAATCCATGTGGAAAGGGAGCAGCTATGGAACTTGCAGAGGCGCATGGTCTTCTTTGGGACTTCAGTACCCACCATATTCAAAGGTTGTCTCCCTTGCATAAACAATTCATTGAAATTGTATTTGTATTGGTACCAACTACAGTTGTTTTGATTATGTAGGTCTAACAACAGAAGAAATACAACAGTGCTTCTGGAGGGGTATGAAAAAATAATTTCATTCGTTCTGTCCTGACATTCTATTCCTAGGAAACATACTGCCAATTGTCATCAGGCAGTTCCGCAGAATGCAGATCCTGTGATAGACCAGTATTCTCGACCATAATATATTCAGCCTCAGTTTACAGTGTTTCTGTCATACGCCTAATGGCACCTAGTGGGCTAGACGGGTCAGCAGGGCGCCTGTTGGGCCCATGGACCGACCCCCTAGCAGTCACTGCCCCTGCAGCCGCGCCGACGTGAACAGTACCCGTGGGTACTGTTCATCGGCGCCGCCGCCATCACCACGAAAGGATCTAATTAGAAATAGAATAGAATAGGGGGTAGAATAAGAAAATAGATATAATTACTTAAGATGCAAGTCTTCTCTGGACTATAAATATAGAGGCTTAACCCCTTTAAGATTAATAAGAAAAAGGCTAAAAGGCTTATTCTAGTTCTCCAGCTCTCCAGCCCTAACCCTAGCCGCCGCCGCCCCTGTCCCTCCTCTCGCGCGCGCTCAGCAGCAGCAAGCAGCAGCCCGACGCCGCCCTGCCCCCTGCTCCGCTAGCCCTAGCCGCCGGTACCCTCCCTCCCCACCTCGCGCCTTGCATCTGGTATCGCGAGACCAATCGATCCATGGCTGCCACCACCTCCACCATCGCGGAACTGCTGAAGAACTTCGCCGATGGAATCAGCAAACACTTCGACAACTTCGATCTACAGTTGTCCCAAGTGGACAAACGCCTCCGCAACATCGAGCAAGCACGTGGGATATGCAACGCCGCCAACATCTCCGTCATCCACAACAGATTGGATCGGGAAGCGGCCATCAACGACCTCAAGGTAGAGACTAAAAGCGTCATGATCAATGCCGGCAAAACCTACCTCGACGAGAAGTTGAAGGAACCACAGACTTCTGCTACACCGGCGATCATCACGGCTGTCTCCATCAACCTGAACACCTTAGACAGCAAGGGCATACCTCCACGACAGCAGCCAACAACACCTTCATCGCAGGCGCCCAGTCCGGCGACTCGCTCTTCATCGCCACCACTGCCCCAAATCAATCTATCGGCTTCCCCAGCATCAACGCTTCGACGGTCATCGGCTAACACGCTGATCGTGAACAAGGAGGACGTCGACAAGCGTGCTTTCTAGCAGCACCCCAAGCACGAGAAGGATTCGTCCCCTCCTAGGGCACAACGGACGCCCCCACCGCCAACAACACAGGCGCCCACCGCTCCTCGCCACGACATTAGGGCTCATCTGACAACACCGACATTCGACGGCTCGTCAGATCCATCGCTATGGCTGAGACGGCTCCAGCTTCTCTTCAGGCTCCAAAACATGGAGGAACTTCAATAAATCAAGTACGCAGCTTTCCACCTCATAGGAGATGCACAACGCTGGTACACCCGGATGACGCAGGAGATCCCAATCCACAATTGGGAGTTCTTCAAATAACTTCTGATTCACGAGTTCGGGCCGAGCAACGACATCGATAGCAGCTATCTGATTCCACCCCGACACGGCGACCTCCTGAACGACTAAGCCAATGCCTTCGTCTCGTACATGCTGCAACATGATGTCATCAGCGACCTCAGGCAAGTCGACCTCTTCATTGCAGGCCTACGCGAACCACTACAGATGGCTGTCAAGCGTCGCACTACAGATGGCTGTCAAGCGTCGCCGACCGCACGATCTAGAGATGGCCATACAACTGGCCAGAGCTCTGGAGGGACAGGCGACACCCAGCGCCATCGTCATCAACACCGCCCCGGTAGCGGAACAGGCGCCTACACCAATGACAACAACAACGGCTCCAACCCCGACATCGCCAACGACGACACCAACACCACAAACCAAGGCGCCACCATCCTCGCCCAACGTCGGCATCTCCAATCTTCTACCAGCAGTCGCCCACACGTGCAGCACGAGCACCACGGAGATCCCGACATCAACCACTCCTGCAGCACTAGCTAAGTCCCCTTCGACCCCCTCAAAAGCAGGAAAAGTTGTGATCCCTCCCGACAACAAAGCCAACATCAACCTGGAAAAGCAGCTGCCAAGCACAGAGCAAACAACGCCAACACCTCTTGATGCCTTCGACACCGACATCCTCTCGGAGCTTCGCCTAGCATCAACAAATGAGCGAGAACTCCAAATCATCTCTACAACCATCGCACTCAAAGCAGCAGCTCCAGCTTGGTCCCTGCAGCATGGCGTGATCCTTTACAACGACCGCTACTACGTACCAGCAACATCACCATTGCTCCAGAACTTGATAATGACACCGGGTATGTTAGCAACACGTTTACTTGCAATTGGCTTTCACACAACATCAACACTATCGACACAAGCTTTTCCCTCTAGCATCCTCTTTCTGGAAGAACAGCCTCAGCAGACACTACCAGCAGCAACCATCATCTTCTTCGACAGCAACGGTCAACAGTTCCTTCGCGCCAACAACATCGACATCCACAGAAATCCAGCCAATGGCAGCCCAATCATCTCGCCTGCAAACTATGAGATGGGGAACCTCCTCTTTGGTACACTGGAAGATTTCACAACAAATCCCCCAACATTCACAGCTACAACACTTGCGAGGCATATTCGGGGACAAATTGATGCAGGTCAAGTGTTCACATATCAACAGTCAGAACTGGATCGAAGAACACTCCACTTTTCTGCAATCATACCAGGACCTATGCTCAGAGAAGCACGGAACTACACCAACTCGTCAGCCGCCACAAACTACAGCTACCACCTCTCCGGATACTTCGGCTCCCTCACTTATTGCTTCTTATTCATGGACCATGACGTCAACTCTGAGCAATCCAACGACAGGCTAGGTCACATACTCCTCCAAATCACAAACTTAGTACCGAGCACCAGATTACCGAGCCATGGAGAAAGGAGTTGGACAGTGTATCAGCGCGTGGACGCGCTGATCGGCGAAGGGGGGAGAGATGTCATACGCCTAATGGCACCTAGTAGGCTAGACGGGTCAGCAGGGCGCCTGTTGGGCCCATGGACCGACCCCCTAGCAGTCGCTGCCCCTGCAGCCGCGCCGACGTGAACAGTACCCGCGGGTACTGTAGCACGCGGGTACTGTTCATCCGCGCCGCCGCCGTCACCACGAAAGGATCTAATTAGAAATAGAATATAATAGGGGGTAGAATAAGAAAATAGATATAGTTACTTAAGATGCAAGTTTTCTCTGGACTATAAATATAGAGACATTGTATCTCTTTGAAATTAATAAGAAAAAGACCGAAAGGCTTATTCTAGTTCTCCAGCTCTCCAGCCCTAACCCTAGCCGCCGCCACCCCTGTCCCTCCTCTCGCGCGCGCTCAGCAGTAGCAAGCAGCAGCCCGACGCCGCCCTGCCCCCTGCTCGGCTAGCCCTAGCCGCCGGTACCCTCCCTCCCCACCTCGCGCCTTACAGTTTCACTAGTTATACAAGATTCTCACGATTGTCACATGGTGACTATTCAGTGAAGAAGAAAATCGTTCATAGTCACTACATGATTATCTGCAGTCATCTAAGTTTTTAAGATAACCTGAGAATAATAGAGGCATCTTGTAATAGTGGAACAAAACTGTCAATAATGCAGAGACAAAGGAATTGATGTGCATGTTTATTCATAAACTTACATTTCATACACACAAAGGTCATGAATGGAAGCAGTCTCTAGGCTTCAACTCCACAATGAATTTCTGAACGAAACAAGTAAACTGTGGCTTTCTTACGCAGGATTTGTCTGTGTGCGAGGATTTGACATGGAGACTAGGGCACCAAGGCCTCTATGCCCCCATTTTCACATTGTAGCAAGGCCGAAAGTCCGCAAGACAGCTGCAACTGAGCAAGTACTCTAATCAACAAAGATATCAGTTTTATGAACATCGTTTTTATTGTTATATGATATCCATAGCTCTCGACCTGTGCATGGAATCATATTAGTTCCAGCTGGACGATAGCCATTCTTTAGGAAACATAAACCACGGATGGGGTCCGAGACTGTTGATTCTGAGACGTGAGGACTAATGAAGCATAAGGAAGAACAAATAGTTTTCACTTTTCTGTTTCAGAGTTACTATATATAAAATATCATCTAGCTATTAATCCGTGTAAGATGTCATGGCGGTCCTTTCTGAGACAAACTACCTTATCAACATTTCATTTGGTTAACATTTGTTCTGAGTACTGGACAGCCTGCCAGAACTTTGTTTACGTACCTGTCTATTCTTGTTATCTGTGCAATGGTTTAGTGACTTTTGGTGCAATCATTATTAAGATCACCCAGAGTGTTGGGAGGGTTATGATGGTAATGATGATGATACCAAACATGCCTAACTTAGTAGTGTTATAATGAGCAGGAAAACAAAGATAGCTTAAGAAGCAAGAGAGCCTTTGCCATCACGGAAAATTCACGTTTGACACCTAAAATATAGGGATATGACATAAAGAAAAAAATAGATCAGAACCCTTAAATACCATGAAAATTGCAATACCTGACATGATGGATGCCTACAACCAAAAGGATTCAGGATTGCAGACTTCGGAGCAGTGTCTTAGCCCGTTTCTTGCATATTTGTCTCTGCAAATGTTTGTTCATAGGGCGTTTCCTTTAAAAAATTAGTTTTATTGACATCCTAGTACCTTGACATAACTTACACCAGACAGACGGAATTATATTTCAAACACCATACTGCTTAATTACAAACAGAACTTGTTCTTAGTTTGCCACACTACATAGTATACATCACTACCAAACCTAAGGCAAAATCGATGCAACAAATGGCAGCTAACACCAACACAGACGTGAGATTCGAAGCATGAACAGGTACAAATTGAACTTTTTGATAGTTTTTGAAAGCATGAAGATACATTTGAACTTGTTGAGAGTTCCCCTAACCATGACCATACTGGAAGTATGCAGTTGTCTCCAGAAGGCATCACCCTAATAGTTGCCAGGCCGTGGAACTTCTCGGTGGAAGGAACCATCCCCTATTCTGAAATCTGACACATGGACGTGCCCACCAGCAGTGGGCATGGATAGCAACATGGAACTATGAGGATCATAGTATGGATCTAGTGATAACCCAGAACCATAGTGAGACAAGGACAGAGCTGGCATAATATGATCAGCATGGTAGCTTGACGATACATAGGGTGGATTCACCGAGGTCAAACTGAACCTTGAACCATAGCCGTCCCTTGAGGCCATCTCATATCTGGGAAACGGATCTATTGGCAAACGAAACAAACCAGCAGGACCTACTGGTACTTTCACATCATCATGTGGTAAGAGCCTGTTAAGGTAGCCCGCTGGTGTTGGTAGTGCCAATATTTCCTGACTGAGAGGGGTTGACCTGCTGAGTGAAAGTTCCATGCCGTTGACTGGCAAATCATCTGGTGCTTGAAGTGCCAATATGTTCTGGCTGGGAGGCCTTGGCCAGCTTAGCTTTGCTCTGAGAGACATCTTGGCACGTTGAAGGGCCTCTAGCACCCCTCCTACATCTTTGTTTGAGGATTGATGAAGTTGTGTATCAAGCTGGTTATCGGTATGGTTATGAAAGCATGAGGAGCTCCATTCCGAGACTTCACTTTTAGGGGTATCACTTAGTAGGCTCCCAACTGATGATGCATTTATGTATCGCTCAGAAGATCGAGCATCTACATGGTAGCTTGAACCACTGTCTGAACTTTCATCTCCTTGACCCTTTCTATGTTCTGCATTTAGTCTGCTATCACAGCTTCGCTGTGGCGGCAGAGCTGATTTCCCAAGATTATTGCCACTTCCTTCAGGATAGCTTTTAGTTGTCAGCACATCCTTCCTAACCTGCAGTTCACCGTGGCTTGGAATTACTGCTGCAGTAGTCACTACACAATCATGACCAAACCCATCAAATTTGCACTGTTCAATAATACTATCTTTGGCTACATTTTGGGGCAATTCTGATACAGGTCCGTTTGGTAGACATTCAGAGGGGTTGTTGATGCAATGGAGATTATTGTCACTTGATCTTGCCTGTTCACAAACCACTTCTTTATCTACAACCCAAGCAGTTTCCCTCCTCCCACAAGCATTTTCAGCCTGATTTAGCTTATTGCTTAAGTTGGCATTATCCTGGAAGTTTGAGAGCAGAAATGAGTGCACAATATGAAAATGTTAGCTCATTTTGTTTTTTCTCCAGTCAAATGCAAGAACTACTAAATAAAAAAACGTTTCATATCTGAAAAAGGAAAATGTGTACCGTAGCTGAATCCAGGTTGTTGCTGAATTTCTCCTCCCACTCCCTCTGAGCATTTTCTTCAGCCTCGAACTGTCCAATTAGCTCAGCCTGCTTCTCGAGTACCCTCTCCATCTCCCCATCCTTCTCATATACCATGGCACGATCATCACGATCCTCCACTCCTCCATTACTAGAAGAGCCATGCCAATCTTGACTCACCTCGCCATCAAAATCAGCCGGCTCATCAGCGCAAACAGTACAATCTGATCTCTCTTGCCCGTCCTCCGTGCTCTCCACTGCATTGCTGTTGCCCTCCCCCTCCTCGCCTCCTGTGTGAGATCTGTCAATCAGAAGGGCATGTGTGTGAGTGTGCCAGACAACTTATGCAGCACAAACAACATGGCAGCAATTGGCATGGAACTTGAGCAATGTGCAACGCCTGGACCTCAGCTCCTTCCTCTTGATCTTCCGGCACGACTGCCCTGGGTGGTACTTGGGCGACGAATCCGCGGCGCGGGAATAAAAGTAGCCCTTCCTGTGACCGTGGCCGTGGCCGTGCCTCTGCCTTGGCTGCCTGCCCTTGTGCTGCGGCCGCCGCCTCTCGCATTCGGGGCTCGCGGCGCGGCCTCTCCACGACAAGCCCCCGGCCTGAGCAGCCGCCGCCGGGGCTCCCAGCTCCGACCCCGACAGCGCGTCCTCCGCCGCATTCCCGCCGCCTCCGTCCCTCTCGGCGGCATCGGGGCCGCGGTCGCCCGTGCCGGCCTCGTCCTCTGAGCCTGAATCGTCCGCGGCGTCGAAGCCCTGGGAGTCGAGGATGGCGAGCACCTCCGCGGCCGCCCGCTCCGCCTTGCGCCGCTGCGCCGTCACCGTCCGGAGCTGCTCCTCCAGTTCCACGACCTGCAGCCAGTGCAGCGACGGGCGGGCTCTCGGTGACTAAAAGCTGGGAGTGCGGGGAGGCAGGGAAGCCAACGAAAATGCGGGCGGGCGGGCGCGCGCACTTACCCGCCTGGCAAGGTGGTCGGCCCGCTCCTTGGCGGCACGGGAGACGGAGCGCTCGGAGAGGAGGCGCGCGCGGAGGAAGTCGATGGTCATGGCCGTCGTCGCGTCCGCCGCCATCCCCATTGCCGAACCCGCGTGATGGTGGAGGACAGGAGGAGTCTAGCGGTCTCCGAAGCCGCGCGCCCGCGCCCGCGCTCGAGCCCTCAGGTCTCAGCCCTCACCTCTCTGCTTTCTTCTCGTCTCTCAGGCCTCGGGAGGCCCGTGCTGCCAATCGCATCCAAAGCGACCCGGACGCGATGGTTGCCGCGACCCGCGAGCCCGCGACCGAACGAAAGCCGACGCTTTGGCTTTTGCCAACCGCCGCCCGCGTGCCGCGTCCCGTGCGCAACGCTTGCCTTGTGGGCTGTGTGGGGTGCCCTCGCGATCACGTACTCACGTGCTGCCATGAATCCGTGATGACAGTGGTGCTTCTTCGAGTGATCGAGTCCTTGGCCGGTTGCCCGGTTCGACCCTTCTGCTTTACGGCTTTACGCCACTCCCGTGTGAGTGTGAGTGAGGATGACCGACCGGCGACCGACCCGAACATGCTATCATCAGCGCGCGACACCCAGTACCAGTAGAGGCAGTGCGGCACCGCTGGGCGTGCCCATCGGCCGCGCGAGGCGTGGCTCAACGTAACGTAGAGGGCATGCCAATATGCCATAGAGTCGCCGGTGTCGGAATCGGAACAGGTTAGTGCTCCATTCACCAATCACCACACACAGCAGATAGCACTCACTGCTCCAAGCATGGCAATGCCAAAGGCCCCACAGGTGCAACGTACGATCCACTTCCCATGGTCGACCTCTTGTTTGAAGTCTCAAGAGCTAAGACTATCTGCACTCATTTTACTCTAAATTCATCATCTAAAAAGAATATACCATCTTTGTCATCAAAATTCATTCCTCTATATCACTTTCTTCCGCACTCATTCATCCTCTATATTGAATGGGACCCATACATCAGATTTTTTATTTTTTTTCCTCTCACCATTCCCTCTCTCGGTCCTATCACCGCAGCTCTGTGCTCTCTCTGTGCCACGCGGCGAGCGGCGGGAGGCGCGAAGGCTCATCGGCCTGCGCGCGCGGTAGCGTACCCCCTGCATGCGGCAAATATGGCGGACGAAAGCCGGTACGGGAGTATACAGATGTCAATTGCATACCGCGCTGCAGCGTTTTTTACGCTAAAAGCGTCCTGCAGGAACCTTTAGCGGTCGCCACTACGGCTAGTCTAAAGTAGTCTAAAATGTAGGGGATCTAGTTCCCATGGTCAGAACCACTTTAGACCTTTTGTTTGGAGCCTCAAGAGCTAAACTAGTCTAAAATTTAGTGGCTAAACTTTAGACCATGAGATCCAAACAACGCCTTAGTCGATCCAAACAGGCCTTAACCTAACATTCAACTTATGATTCTTGAAGATGCACACTGAGATATCATGATGCCAAGGTACGTACTAGATATACAAATATACATTGTTACCAATATATTATTATATGACCATTCAACTTAAAGATTCCTGAAGATGCACACTCGTATATCACACGCAAAATAGCAGAAGTATCTTAACACAGTGTTATTCTGTGGACACCGGCTAATATTATGGGACCATTCGCGAGAGAAACTGTAGTCGGGCAGTGGTGTTTTAATCGAACAAGCTGAAACCCATATCCTGCAAGAAATTCAGCAAGATTGCCAATCAGTAATGATGTAGGAGTACTCACAAAGAGTGGTTCAATGAATAACATACAAGGGAACAACGTGGCACGAATTAGCATATTGCTTGTTGAGTGGAAATTTTAGGTGTTAAAATATGTATGTGGCCTCTGAATATGCGGTTATGCTATCTAGCCAGTGAATGATAGCTAGGCAGCTGACCAAAATTGCTGTACCAAACTTGAAAGGAACTCCTTCAGGGACAAGATGCACATAAACCAAGTAGATTGTCCATTGGTGGACCATTGACCTAGAACTAAATGATTTAACTTTTTTTGGTGAGAGATACTTACTTCATCAGACTCTTCCTTCTCTTCAACCTTCTCCTCCTTCTTTGCCTCTTCAGCAGGTGCTGCACCACCACCATCTGCAGCAGCCGGAGCTCCCATGGCAATTGCACCACCACCTGAAGTCACAGAGGACAACCTTTCCCTTCCAGCTGCAATCACTTCTGTTATGTCCTTGTCTTTGAGTTCTGTGAGCAGGAACTCCAGTTTCTCTTCATCAGCTTCAGCACCAACTGTAAGGAAAACAGATATTGTTGTTCAGGCAAACAATGTCCAGCATTCCGTACAACTATAATTTTCCTATATAATTATCCCAACATCAAGTTCTTCCTCTGCCTATTTATTGCATTGCAAACAGAACGAACAACTTATTGTGCGGTCACCTAGATGACTTCCACACAATCGTATCATCTGTTCTAATACGTCTTGAAATCAGACTCCATATCATGGCTAGACACGCGCTATTCTGACTTGTATGTGATATGGCTGGGGAATTGACCTTATTAATCTGGCTAAGAAGAGTGACAATAGCAGGGAATGGGGATCCTGTTCGCGTTCCCTAGGAGGCTCTGAACAGATGACTCAATTCTTGCTTGTTCCCAAAGGTTTAGCCGGCCATTAGCTATAACTTATAAGGCCGGCAAAGCACACTAATGAACTCCCTAACTTGACTAACAGAAGCTAACTTTAATAACAAACCTCAACACTCAATAGACTTAGACTAAACTAATCAACCTCAGCCACCTTACTAATCAAGCCCAGCCACCTTATTGAATGCAAGATAACTAATCAACCTCAGCCACTAGTGAACACCTTGCTACATGCAAGATAACTAATCAACCTCAGCCACTAGTGAACGTAGACTTCTCTTGTTGCATGCAAGATAACTAATCAACCCCAGCCACTAGATAATGGATAGAAGAAAGTTATGACCAAATTGAAATCTGAAGAAGTGACAGTTACAACCAGAATAGCAGAAATACCTGATTCCAGAATGTTCTTAACATCATCAGCAGTCGGAGAAGTGTTTCCACCCAGAACAGCAAGCAGGTAGGCAGCTATTACCTTCATCCTGAAAACTGCAGAAATGTCTAGAACATCTTTATCTTTAAAGACAAATAAATACACTCTGATCAGCATATACAAAACATGGTGCAACTTAAATATCGTGGGACAGAAAAAGATCGGCCGAATTAATTATCCTCATCGAGAAATTTAGACTATTTTATTAGACTACTTAAGTAAAAAAAGATTTGAAAATCATGGCATGGGTCTCCTTTTTTTTCTTTCTTTAGAGTTTTCTACATGCACATTTCTAGATGTTTCGATGATAATTTCTTAACTTTCCATATATAGAAAGAGATAGACTATAATTCTATAAATGAAATTTCTTAGCAGTTGTATTCAGCTCTAAAAACTGAGGATAATGAAAACTGCAGAAATGTCTAGAACAATTGAGGATAATGAAACAATAAAACACATCATGTGATTGACTAGATTATAATAACACAAGTCCAATTCAAGTAGGTATATGACAACCTATTCTTTTTTATCGAACACGCATGAGAACTGTCTTCAATATATAAAGATAGAACATACAACAATCTATTTGGATCCATATCTTTAGTAATAGTCAAATGTGAGTCAGACTCCAAACATTCCTCGAGCATGAAGCAGCTCCACGGAACCTAAAGAGCAGCTTGGATACAGGGCTTTGGACCCGAATACTAAGGGTTTAGTCTCAAATTGAATCCCAAGCCACCTCAACCACGAAAGGCCTACTCATCCTAACCCTCCCCCACATCGCTTTGATCTTAGATTCATGCCCTAGAAGTTGTCAGTTTCTTTATCTGTGAAAAGAAAACCAAATTTGCAAGATTGTGTTGCTTAATATGTACTCTCCTTCCAAAACACGCAATAAATAAATAAATCAAATTGAAAAGATCCCGTGATCTTTTCAATTTAGAAACTGGATGTATGGAGAGTATATATCACCTCAGGAAGAGGCAACATGCCAAAGATGGACCGATGAGATAATCAAAGAATTCATAGAATTCATAAGGTCCAAATCCACCAACACGAATTTAATTCATTGGCAGCCTGAAAAAGTTTCCATTCTACCATCGAATCGTGAATAATTGCAGAACAGAAGACCTCTGTTTTCGCTTCTGGTGCAAATACAGGAAAATCGTGGCATCTAGTCTTGTAGTCAGTATAAGGTAGTGTTTGTAAGTGGAATAGGATCGTCCAGCATAGTGTTATAGTGTACCCTCTCTGTCCCTAAATAAATCAATTTCTAGAATTCATGTCACTCAAATTTTTTTAACTTTAACTAACTTTATTGAAAAAAAAAATCATAACATTTATAACATAAAATGAGCATATTATGAAAATACATTCTATAGTATATCTAATGATACTAATTTGATACCATAAATCTTGATATTTCTTTCTAGAAATTCAGTCAGTTTAAAATATTCGAATTACAACTCTAAAAATCTATTTATTTGAAAACGGAGCGGTAAGCAGCAGCTAACGATGGGTCCGACTTGTATTCAGCTGGCCCCACCTGTCACCTTCAGTTTTTTTTCCAGCCTTATCTTCTCCCGGCCCCTCACCTCATCGCTCAACGACGCCCGCCGCCGCCCTCTACCCGCCCGCATCTTCTACCCTGCGCCGGCTGCCGGAGGTCGACCACCACCTCCACCCCGTCCGCGCCAGAGGAGGCCGCTACCCCGTCCGCCATCGAGAGCTGAACCGAAGAGAAGAAGAAGGGCTGGGATCCGCGCACGCGTACCTCGAGAGCTGAACCGAAGAGAAGAAGCTGATGCCTGCGGCGGCGGAAGTTAGGCGCTGTTTGGAACGCACGAACGAATTTCACAGGCACGCAGGAATTTCACAGCAGTTCAATTTCACCGAAAAAACGCAGAATCCCGCGTTCCAAACAGCCCTTATGAGTTTCCCGAACATTCTCTCGATAATAGAGTTTTTATATACACTCGGGAAACGCCCAGGATTCAGTCCTCCCGGTCCCGGTGCAACCGAATCTGGGCCGCTCGAATCGGACAAATCCCTGGACCAAGAAAAGCCCACAGACACAGGCCAGAAAAGCCCACGAGTAAGATGCTGATCGCACATGAGGACTTGGGCCACGGACTGAGAGCCTGTGATCATTGGGCCCATATGAGTCCTCTTGTAGAGTTTTCCTCTTCTAGTCTAGTCTGGAGAAAAGAAAAAGAAAGAGGAGTTCTTTCATCTAATGGAATGGAAGAAGACCTCCTTGGATGTCTTGCTGCGTTCCATATTTATCCATCAAGATCTTGGCCGAACAAAACAAACAGTGAGCACCAACGCACACTCCCACAGTCTCACCTGGCCACTTTCCTATATTAATTATAATATAGTACCAGAAGAGAAAAAGGAAAGGCAATCGATTACGTTCCACTAGCGCATATTAATCTATTTTTAATAAACTAAATTAGGAGACACCATAAGCTTGCCTGCGGTTGGCTAATATCGGACGGCAGGCGCAATGGTACGGTGATGGTGACAGTGTTGCTGCCTTGCTGGTGCGTCCACGTCTGCGCTGCCGGCCGGCGTCGGGGATCGCTGCCACGCTGGCTTTTTTTTTTTGGATAGCCGGCGTCGGAGATCCTTTTGTCAAACATCTCATCTCGCAAATTACTACGACGACTAGTACTGCATGCTAACGACCTGAAGTTTGTGCCCGCAGCGCGGCCTGCACTACTGCATCTGCATGGTGGCCTCACGCGATGATGATGCGTTACGGCATGGTCAATAATAGAACCAAGTATTTGGCTATAAACTAAACTTAAGCTAGTTGTACAATAGTTAGTTTTTTATTTCGCTATAAATTATTTCTCTTTTTATTCTTTCTCACATACAGTTTTATTGGGACCCACTACTACCTATATATGCTTCTGTGTCAGCTTGATGTTTACTTAGAAGCTAAGCTTTCCTCTCTCCTATCTCTTCTCTTCTCTACATTAGCATTTGTTTGCTCGGATCTGTCCGTGCGGTTTCATTTCGATCGAGGTGTCATCATCATACCGGCGAAAGCTGCAGCTGTTTCCCGGTCTCACGTGCCACCAGTACTCTGATCGAAAAAGCTTATGAGGATCTCGCACTTGTGGAATGGAAGAAATCCAGCTCATCAAAAGGGAAAAAAACATCCAAAGGGCTAGTAGTTCGTTTAGCCTGTGTTTCCGCTGTTCATCATTCCGTAACAACCGAACACAGCTTATGGACTTGTTCAGTTTTCTACAATAGGCTAGAACCATTCCAGCTTTATTAAACTCGACAAAATTAGCTAATCATTCCACTTGGAATCTCTGAAGAACCGAACGAGAACGAGCCCTAAGTGCTGGTTCAGGATCGTCTTGTAGTTTTGTAAAAACAGCATTGCGAAAGGCTAGGGAAATCAAATGGAAAAGAAATCTAGCTTCCTCTAAATAAAAAAGACAAGGGGAACGTACGTAATAACCGAACTAAGATTAACTTAACTATAAGCTATATATGACGATGTAATCATTCCATTGTAATTTTCCTTTGTGTGACTTTGTGTATATATATAATAACTGGACGGACGGCACGGTCTACGCCGAAATGACATAGCCCTACCACTCTAGCTAAGTGTGGAACGACGACATCAAATTAAGCTCCGATCCACGCCGTTACTCATTGCATATGTTAGTGCAAAATCATTTTCAGCCAGCACGCCAAGCGCGTTTGCATGCACTTACAGTAGCTTGTCGTACTCCCTCGTCAGCCCCATGCGACGCGCGACGACCCACGCCGGTCAAACGCACCGCAGCACAACTTTAACGGTAGTGCGTGAGTGCGACTGAGAGTGAGAGGGAGAGAGCATCTTCCTTCATCATATCAGCCCGCCACTGATTAAGCACCTAGCTAGATTGTGCAAAAAAAAAAGGATAATGGATTTCTTACACCTAGCTAGCTAGCTTAGTGGTAAGCACGCATTTGCTCGTACGTAGGACGGGTGTTCTCTCGACCCGACACCATGTGTTCGGAAAAAAGTAGCACTACTTTATTTCATGCTGCAGCAGCTCGTACGTAGGACCATTGTTGCGTTGTTCCAGTGGACTGGAGCGCTCATCCGCACGCAGGATTAAGACGGGTATCTATACCTCCTATAATCTCTAGACATGCAAGTCGTCCACCTCGTCAACATTCAATTAAAATCCACTAGTACAAATGATGTTCACATCAGTAAGACATATAAACATTATGTTAGTCACGTTAACATGTCACGCACTAGCATTTATTTATAATAATTTATTCCTTTTGTATTAGTAATTATATAGTCTAATTTCATTCTAAACAATCTGTAATTCTCGTAGCAACGCGCGGAGTATCCTTCTGGTTATTATTGTTGCCATGTTCGGTGAGAGTGCGAGTATGCAACGCTTGTTTTCTAGTCATACTAAACTGCGATCCAGCGCGAATCTTAGCTTGCAGGGGCCACGTACGCACGCAACGAGTAGTTTTTATAAACTACTCCCTCCGTCCAACAAAACATGCAATTCTCACGTATCGAGGAGTCAAACATTTTGAACTTTGACCGAAGTTATATAAAAAAATACTAATATTTTTTATACAAAAAATATATCATTAGATTGGTAATAGAATATATTTTCATAATAATTTTATTTAACCACATAAATACCAATACTTTTTATTATAACTTTGGTCAAACTTGAATCAATTTGACCGGCACGGATCCCATAATTGCATGTTTTTATGGACGGGGGGAGTACTGTACTGATCACTTTATAAACTATAATGGTAGTACGATGGGCGCGTGTGATCAGATGGCATCTCGATTATCGCACATCGCACCTGTACTTTTGTCTGTTGCATATAGTACTCCCTACGTCCATAAAAACATGCAATTATGAGATCCGAACCGGTCAAATTGATTCAAGTTTGATGAAGATTAAAGTAAAAACTATTAGTATTTATGTCGTTAAATAAAATTATTATGAAAATATATTCTATTACTAATCTAATGGTATATGTTTTGTATCAAGAATGTTAGTACTTTTTTATATAACTTTGGTCAAAGTTCAAATCGTTTGACTCCTCGATAAGCGAGAATTGCATGTTTTGTTGGACGGAGGGAGTATAATCGTCACAACTAACGGTGGTGGTACAGTCATGATCGAAAGCCCACCTCGTTCATTCTCACGGGAAACTTAAAAGAATACTGCGCAGATCTATCAGAGATTCTCTCTTCCGGAAAGCTAACCACGGCCTTTTTTTTATAATGCCACCTGACCATTAGTCACATGTGAACCATGGTGTGTCGAGTGTGTGTCGACCAGCCAGCCGGCTATCCGACGGAGTTTGCCGCCCTGTTTATGTAATCACGTTCTGCAAAAGGCAGGGGGAGGAACGAGTAGCCTGCAGGTCCCTCCATATTTTTCCAGTGCCTTCTAGGAGATCGATCGATTTGCTTAGGGTTTTTTTTTTTTTTTTTTACTTTTGGACCATTACAACAGATCGCAGTTCCTATCGTGCTACTTAAAAAGGTTCCACAGACTTCTTAGGCATAGCTCTAAATTTTTGTTCCCTCGACGTTAGTTCTGTTGCTTTGCGTCTTATTTGAAAAGGTGTTTAGCTCTGTCAAGCAGGTCCGGAGGCCGCAAATGCCTATGGTACCACTCCGTCTCTGGGCTTAGCTCTCTTGTCTCTTTTACTCCCGTTGACTAGAGCTCTCTCTCTCACACCTCTCGCTCACTCGAGCTATCTCTCACTGGAACCCTAGCAGTGACGAGGAAGGCAGCTGAAGGGAACAAATCACGTATATCGCCCCCATATCACGTCGCATGGGATATAGAAGGAGGGTATATATGATATTTGGGGATGGATTGAGCCAAGCAAGGAGGAGGAATGGCGAACAACAGAGTGAGTAGGTGGCCCTCCGGACTAGCTCCCAGACGAGTGAGTATTTACCTTATTCGATAGGTTCTCGTTTCACATATAGTGCTGCTCTCTAGATCTTAATGCATTTATTCGCTAGGGTTGATCTCATTAGATGTAAATAAACTCATTGTTGTTCAAGTGTAGGATGGACCCAGTGACTAGCTACAACGTAGATATCAGGATAATTGCTTCCAATTCGCGTGCACGATGATTTTTTGTTAACAAAGTTACTAATGCTAACATCATAAATTTCAAAGACTTTGTGGATGACATTCTGGAGAAGTATTTGTGCAGTTACAGGGATGTATCGAAGGTCTTCTACTTTGGTGATGACAATAAGACTAACATTGAAATGAGTTATGACCAAGAGTTAGTTCAGATGTTTGGAAAACATAAGGCTACCCGAGTGTGTTGTTTGTTGTTTGGTTCTTACTTTACTCCTGATAGTGAGCCACCTTGCATCCCATAGTAGGACAGTAACACTGAAGGATCAGTACACAAGTCCCCTGCACACCCTCATTTGCAACTCCTATCCAAATAGACCCATGTCAAGCAACAACTAGTGTAATTGAACTTGTAAATGTTAACCAAACTGAATGTGACCAGTTAGAAGAGGAAGGTGTGGACAAATATTTACTGAATACTGAACTAGGCAATGTACTTTTGTTGGTGTGGATGAGGAGGGGTTGTACATGGACATGGTATCAACCGCATCCCAATGTACACACAAGTGCTTATGAAGATTACCATCCTGGGACAGACTCTGATTTGACCCTGACCCTGAACCTGATGATGATTATGAGGTAGATGACATAGTACAAGATAAGGTGCCTTCTCATATCCTAGAAGTAGACTATGACAAAGATGACCTACCTATGTAAGTAGCCAATATCTATATAAGCATGTGTGTGACTTAAAACCACTACATTTCTAAGTATCCAGATATTGTTGCATACTGACTTAAGAGCAACTCCAACGGTTTTGCAAATGAACTTTGCATTCTTATTTTTGCAAAAAAGTATATAAAACTCATATTCAATGGTTTGACAAATAGGCTTTGCATTTTTGTTAACTTGACAAAATCCTGAGATGGATTGACATATATGCAAGCTCGCGATCGGCTTGGCATTCTGTCTCGTGTACTACTCCCGCACCGCCGGGTTTCCTTTTTTAGATTTTGGCAAGTCAATTTTGCCAAACCGTTGGAGATAACCCTTTTTTCTCCTCCCCATATTGATTTGAGAGTTGACAAATTTTATGTTTTGCCAAATAAAAAATACAAAACTGCTGGAGCTGCTCTAAACTAAATTATGTTGGGGTCCATCTAAGAAGAGGAAGAAGAAGGAAGCACCAAAAAAACTGAGGCTAGTAATATGCTTGCACCTACACCCAGGATGACCTTTCCTGACCTGCCTAATACTACTCCTATTTCCAAGAAAATAAAGAAGCAAACATTATATTCAGGAGGAGGCAAGAAAACAAAGGGGACATCAAATACTTCAACTCATAACAGATCCTCATCTAGAAGGTAACTTAAATATGAAAAATATTCATTTTGTATTTTTTGCTTTCTGTGCACTAAATTGTTGTGTTTATGTGGTACTAGATCTGGATAGGGTCCAATGAACCTGGAGATGAACATGTGCCACCATCTATTTTGTTTCCACTGACATTACAACAAGATGCACAAGTAGTTGTGATGAACAGAAGTGATGCAAATATTGTGATGAAGAAAAGAGGTGCACATGTGCACATTTCACCATCTAGCCTAACAATTGGAACTAGGAGCAAGGTGCACTCCAATCAAATAATGGGAACTAGGAGCAAGAAGACATTTAACCTTGCTTGAGTTCTATTTTATATTCTTTTGCTGCACTAGGGCTTGTAATTTGATCCGATGATGTGCTTTGTTGTGGTCTATGTGACATAACCTGTAATGTTGTCTGGATGAGCAGAAACTGTAATGTGGTTTGCTTTTGTTGTGAACCTATTTGTGGTCGTGACTAGAACCTGTAATGGATTAAGTTATGTGATGGGCTTTGCTAATGTTGTTCAGTTGTTTGAGACTATTTTGTTCTGTAATTCTATCATGGATTCTAAAATGCAAATCATGCATGAATTTTATAGCTTATTCATTCATTCATTGGTCTACCAAAGCTTACACACAAACACTAGAGAAAGTCTACCATACACACATTACTCTACTTCATCATTATTGCATACCAAACAGGCAAAATGCAAAAACACACATTAATTTCTCAATACTAGCTGGTGCATGCCTATTTCCTCCACTATCGTCTTGCCTTTACCTATACAACCCCAACCGAAGTCAAAGATCCAAGAACAACATGAGATTGAGCGATGACAACTACAACAAGAACAATTGGTTGAGAATTCTCTAGGATGTTGACCATCTAAGGGGCTGAAGGAACAAAAGGCTCTAGTGCTAGTTCTCCACCTTGTACAAGGCCATGGCCAATTGAATCCTCCCACCAGAAGAACTGACATCCACTTGCCTAGTCCACACAACAACACAACAATCAACAAATAAATAAGATGCCAAACAAAACAAAGGAGAGAATGGAAAAGAAGTCAACTGCAAAGTAAGGGCACTTTTGGAAAACAAGCCCATTGTTCTCAGTTGTGTACGCCATAAAGCAATTTGCAAGCACACAAATCAACCTATCCTTGAGAAGTTGCTAGAGGCCTGATACATGATGCAATGGAGTGCAAGAGGATGGAGAAGAAATATAGAGAAAAGGGAAGAGTATAGGGAAGAGGAGAGTGTTCCACGCCTGTGCGCACAAATGATTGGATGCACATGCCCATTCAACTAGTTGAGCCACATGAAACTCAAGAATCCTACTAGCCTCATTTTGTATAAAAATAAAAGCAGAGAAAAGAGAAGCGACATCATATGCATAGTGAGACTGTCGATCCACCCGTCTCTTATGACCTTTTTGCAAAGGATGCTAAAGTAGACCATGATATTTAGTTGATAGACGATAGTTTTTAGATTCTAGAAAGTTTAGTTTAGAGTACTCTTGATGGTATTATGGTTTTTTCATATGAATTATATATTGATAAAGAATAAGATTCAACCTTGATACAATGGAAAAATAACAAAACAACAGGAACAATTACAAACGACTAAGACAAACTCTACCAACAACAATAGTAACAAAAAATGGTAACAAGACAATTGTACCAACAACAAACCATTTTCAACATGATAAATAGACAAATTGCAATGAAAGACATACTTAAATAAAAGACAAAGAAACTTCCATACAATCACTATATCTCAGAAGTCATCATAACCTTTTAAACCCAACATTGAGATGGTGCCAACAATGTTACACCCCCCTTAAAAATTATAAGTCATTTTAACTTTTTTGATACATAGAATTTATGTATCTAGACATGCATTATATTTAGATACATAGTAAAATTTATGTACCAAAAAAATTTAAAACGACTTATAATTTGGAACATAGAGAGTACAAGGAATATGAGTACGTATACCCTCATGCAGCACTTTGGCTTTTGGCGATGGTAGAGGGGAAGGTGGACAAAATAAGTGGCTATGTGCATGAATTGTGGTGGTTTGCCCTTCGTGAGTAGGCATGTTCAGCAGTGCTACTATAACAACAGTTATAACAACGCTATTACAACAACTAAAGATATTATGTCAGTCAGTGAATGTTCAACATATGTTTCACTAAAATCCAAAAATTGAGTGTTTTCAACGTTCAAACCCATAACCTTCAACTCACATAACACTTCTCTATCATTGCAGTACACATTTTATGAGTATGCATATGATGTTATATTTTTATTAATATTTTGTAATCTTGTATTCACTACATTAGAACTAATAATCGTTGTCGGTTCAGAATCCACCATCACTGCCAGAATTCCAGCTGACAGAGGATAATTGCTAGTGATGGTGGTGACCTATCAATAATAGGCACATCACTAAATTATCTCAAATGGAAAAAAATTTCACCTGTAAAGTTTAAAATCTTATCAAGCAATACCATTTTGCTATAGGATGTGTCTTCATTCGAGATTATTTGAAAATTTGAATATCAAAAATAAAAGTTGCATATCTCTTTATCTACAACTTGAGTTTTAGTCATTTCTTTATATGAGATTATTTGAAGAAACCCAACTTTACTTAACTACACCTATTTTATGGAGATGGTTCTAAATCTAGCCATTTCTACAAAATTTATTTTTTAGAAATGGTTCTAAATCTAGCTACCTATAGAAATTTATATATAATACAGCTGTATCTAGAACCACCTCAGCTCTAAAAATAGAGGTGTAGAGACGTCTCTATTTTTTTAAAAAAGATATTGTTAAAAATCAAATCTATAATAACGTGATTCGGGTCAATAGTATTATCACCCGGAAAGCTCGCCACTTCACCCAAGTCGAAGCATCGATTCACATAGCGAGCGCCCAACTAATTTATGCCCTGAACCGCAACAAGACGGATCGATACATACGAATGTGTACCCGACACATGAATGAGTTAGGATCGATAATAATTTTGTTCCTCGCTGCTTTATTCCCCAGCTAAAGAAAACATGCACATTTAACAAACGGGTTGTGGGGATGAACGACGTGTACTCATCAACCATTGGAGGGAGCACATGGCCGTCATCATTCGCTAACTATCAGTTGGCAGAGAGTTTCTGAGGAAAAAAAAAAAATTCTATGACACTTAGGATCCTCGGTGCTAGTTTTATGTCCTAATTTTTAATATCTCTATAAGGGGCGAAGCTCAGTTAAGCTTAGGGGGTGCAAATGCACCCCCCAAAATTTTAAAAAACAGTAGATTTACTTAAAATTTTACCATATATGTACCCCCACAACACATGTATATGCACCCACAAGCCAATTGCACTCCCTCTAGTTTCCTCTAGCTTCGCCACTGTCTCCATATTTGGAAAAAGTGCAGAAGAGTTTTATCTCCATGAAACTATCTCTACCAACTCTCATCATCTCTCTTTATAATACTTCATCCATATTGGTAAAAGATATTGTTTCGGACAACGACACAGTCTCCAAAACATAACTTTGACCACTTGTTTTTAAAACTATTTGTTAAAAAGGTGGTATATGTATATTTTTATGAAAGTACTTTTTAAGACAAATTTATTTATATAATTTTTACATCTCTAAACTCAACAATTTAAAAGTTATTCATGATTTATATTTCTAATATTTAACCCAAATTTTATCTAAAACAACTTTTTTATCAACCTAGAGGGAGTACAGTAGTGTCACGTCAGCGTATTTAATACTTATAAAATTCTATAAAATTTCTATTGAGATCCACCTTAAAACGGATTAGGATCATCGATCCAACAGTACTGCCCCCATGCGTGAGGCCCGGCCGCCCAGGAGCATGTGCACTGTTTCCCTCCGGCTCTGGCTCATACATAGGATCCGGCAAAGGATTTTCCCTTCCCATTATTTTCCTATTTTTAGATCCAAATAACCACATGTCTCCACATATAAGTTTCTTCTAGATCTCCAGCTCTTTCCTTATGGGGGACCACAGTTTCTCTTTCTCCATGTTGACTTATAGCATTCGAAAGCTGAAACAAAAAAAAAACCACGAAAGGTTCAGATTTCAATTCGTTTTCTTTGTTAGTTTGAGTATGAAGATATAAGTCAAATGCTAAGGCCTCCTTTGATTCACAGGAATTTTACGAGAAAAATGGAGGATTTCTTTTCCTCTGGAATTCAGCACTGTAGGACCCTTTTAGCTCCAGGAGTTGAACCATAGGAAACACGAAGGAAACATTCCTGAGCAGCTGATTTCATAGGAAAAGTACTAGAGAGAAACATATACTCTTACCTTTTTGTTTCTGTGGCTTGTGTATGAACGAGGCAAATCAAGAGCCAAATCAATGATATCATAGAGAAATAAGAGCTAGAGGACAATCACCAGATCACACCATGTGAGATTATACAATTCCCTGAATTTCCTATAACCATCCAAACACCTACCTTGAATATGTTCTTATGTTTTTTATCCACTGTTGCAATTATATCCCTGCAAAATTCCTATATTTTTTATACTATTTATATACTTTTGCAATCCTAAGTTCCAAAGAAAATCTAAATGTAGGTTTTAATGAAATGCAAGCGAGAGCGGGCCAGTCAAAATTTTTATCTTTATGTGAGCTGAAACGTGTGCAGTGAGAGCTGATGGGTGTGGTGTGATGGTACGGTAGCGGCAGCAGCAGCGGCAAGAAGGGCGTGTTTGGATGTTGTTCTTGCCTGAGAGCGCGCTCCTGCCAGGAATGCGCATTCTACCCAGACGCTCGAAAATTGAATGCCTGTAAGCGGTGCCTGTGTATGCAGTTTTTTTCACGCTGCAATCCAAATACACCCTAAGAGCAAAGTGTCGAGTAGGTTACAAGTCTCCTTATTTATATCAAATATATATAATCATAGCCTAAAGATCTATTTGATACCATGATTAACTATTAGTCATGTAAAGTTTAGTCATAAATATCCACATAAGTGGACTAATAGATATACTACTTCTTTCGTCCTGAATAAATCGATTCCTAGAATCCATGCTGGTTAAATTTTTTAAAGTTTGACCAATAACTTTATAGAAACAAGTAAAAGTATCTATGATATAAAATGAACATATTATGAAAACATATTCTATGATGTATCTAATGATATTAAGTTGATATCATAAATCTTGACGTATTATTTTCTAAAATTCAGTTAAAGTTTAAAAAGTTTGACTTAGGACAACTCTAGGAATCTATTTATTCAGGGACCGAGGGGGGTAATTTTTAGTCCACGGGATATACTAACTTTTAGTCCGCGTCCCAATTAACAGCCAATCACTAGTTGATAAAGGGGAACTAAAGTAGATTAATAACTACTAGACCTTGTATTGTGTGTCTACATAGCATAAGATTAAATTTTAATTAGCTAAACTTTAGTGGTTTGACAATTAATTCTAGTAACTAGTAGGCTAAGAATTAATCTTAGGTGTTCCAAACAGATGCTAAGATTATACTGCTTGCAAAAAAAAAGATGCTAAGATTATACTCTGTTGGATTATGGCTGCTCTAGAAAAAAAAAAGATGCTGAGATTATACTATGTTGGATTATGGCTGCTCTGGCATTATTACATTTTTTCTCATTTTTATGCAGTGCATTTATTCGTTCTGTGTAATAGCTTAATGTACATATGTGAAGATATTGTATTGCCGACTTCTGCTTCTGCGTACTGCTACAAATACTCTATATGCAGACTATGCAGACTATGCACACGTGTAAGTTATAGCATTATTTATTACATATGGTGTTGAGACCTTGAGTTCCAATGTCCACTTCCTTTTCATTACCTGATACTTCGCTCCTTTGAAGATATCTATTTTTGGCACGCGTGTTTTCGAGATCTTAAAGCTAAGTCAAATAAGAACGTACAATAGCGAATGGGCTTGTGCTCCAATGGTAGGTCTGTCCAGTGGGACGCTAACCCTGGTGTTCGCACCTTTTCTGGATTTTATCCAGTTTTTTGCAGGGTACGCGCACTGGAGGCGGCGAGTCACCCAATCTCTTCTTTGCGTGTGTACGGACGCGCACACGTGTGTGTGCGTGTGGTGTGTATGAGTTGTGTGCGTCCAAAATTGTACCCTGTATGATTTGGCAAAAAAAATAAGAACGTACAATAGAGCTAAAATATCAGTTTTGTTCCACGTCGCATACTCACATGCATCAATTAGTGCTTGTATATATGAATGAAGTATATATAAGATGCTTAACTTCTCACTAGGTGCTTAAAGTGTGCTAACAAAGAAATTACGCAAATTATCAGTTTACACATATAGTTTAACTTTTATGCGCTGTTTAATGATCGGTCATTTCAATCTCTTTTATGCACTCATACCTAAGCATGTCCTCACATACACATACTCCGTAAAAACTAGTGTCGTCGGAGCCCCGGTCGGATCCGCGACCGCGCGACCCCCAAACGAGCGCGTGGGCCATGGGGGCGCCCTCCCGGCGGGCGCGCGAGCCATGGCGGCGCGACTCCAGGCGGGAGCGCCGGTCGGATCCGCAGCCGCGCGGCCCGCGCGGGCCAGGGGCGGCCCTCCCAGTGGGCACGCGGCGACGTGGCCTCCCGACGGGCGCGCGACGCTACGGTGGCGTGGCCTCCCGGCGAGCGGGGGAGGGGGGGGGGGCGCAGTGGCGGCACGTGGATGGGCTCGGTGGGCTTGTGGATGGGCTCACCGGGCTTACCCATGGGTTTTGTTTTTTTTTTTTGTTTTTTTCTGATTTACCGTGGTGGGCAGCCAACCGCCACGGTTAAGGCCACGATTAACCGTGACCTTTGATCTGTGACGGTTGACCTGCCCGCCATGGTTAAGCGTTTTTACCTGCCACGACCAATTTAGGATTGTGTTAAAATTAAAAAATATTTATATACTGTAAAATTAACCGTTGTTATATGTTATAGAAATGTTGGTCGAAGCTCATCACTATAAAATAGTAGCATTACATTTATTTTGGGTTCGATGAAACACATTACAAAGTGCACGCTACAATTCTTTTATTTTGGTTTGATGAAACACGTTACAAAATGCACGCTTAGATCACACTTTCACCACTCTGAAGTCTGAACACAACCATGCACACTATGAAGTATGAACACCTCTCGAAGGCAGGACAAGTGGACAACAAACCGAACTGGTGGATAGGTTCCACACTTCCACCGTAAAAATCTAAGCAACGAGCTGAGCTGGAATGAAGAATATCAACTGCATTTTTCTAATTCGCTGGGCGACAAACCACCTTGCAATAATTGGAGTTCCCTCCTCATAGAAAATGTCCACGAGGAGGAACATCTAGGTGCAGTGCAGTGTGCAATTGTGCATTCTGCAACTTTGAATCTTCAAATTTTCTTTTCGACAATTTGTGCTTTGAAGTTGGAAAGAATAGCACACATGCTGACATGCAGAGGCGACTTTTAAGCCGCGCCCCTTTTATGCATGTGCGAGAACTAGTGCCGTCGGGCATCGAATTAGACTAATCCGCTGCACCATGACCAGATGACCTCATCGGTGGAATCTTCAGCCTCCAGTGGAGGCCAAGAACCCACCGCACTCGCCAAACTGTGTCGTCGTCGTCGTCGCGATTCGCGAATTCATACAAGTAATAACGCATAGATCACTGCGTCACGCATCTAATCCAATGCTTGCCCGCCCTGTTCCGAAGGGGAAGAATACGACGAACAAAACGTGCGTGCCGTGGACCGTGGTGACGTTAACTTGGTGGTCGTCGGAGCTCGCAGGCACGAGCTCGCCGCCGCACCCTGACAGGCACGCCCCCGGCGAATGTGGCGGTAAGCCCTGGCGCGAACTTTGGCCGGCGGGAGCTACGGCCGACTGCCTCGATGTCGAATCCCTGCACGACGGAGACGATGACGGACTTCATCTCCATGATGGCGAGCTCCCTGCCGACGCAGACGCGCACGCCGCCCTGGAAGACCGGGTACCGGTAGGGGCTCTCCGGCACGAACCGGCCGTCGTGGAGCCAGCGGTCCGGCCGGAACTCGGCGCAGTCGGGGCCCCACACGGACTCCATGCGGCCCATGGCGTACGCGTGGTAGGTCACCCGGGTGCCCCTGGCGACGAACGTGCCGTCCGGCAGCATGTCGTCGCCGGCGGCGAACTTGGAGTCGAACTGCACCGGCGGGAAAAGCCGCATGCACTCGTGCAGCGCCGCGTGCACGTAGTGCATGTCCTTGAGCTTCTCCGAGGCGGCGGCGGCGTGGCCGTCTCTGTCTCCGGCGACGCGGGAGACTTCGTCCCGGATCGCGGTGGTCACGTCGGGGTGGTCGGAGAGCAGCAGGAAGAAGGCGGTGAGAGCCGAGGCGACGGTGTCACGGCCGGCCAGCATGAAGCTCACGACGATGTCGCGGAGGTACTTGTCGTCGTTGATGGAGCCCATGAAGCGCGACAGGAGGTCGTCGCCCGAGGCGGCGGCGGTGCCGAGCTTCCGGCGCTGCCGGATGACCTCGGCGGCAAGCATGTCGACGAGGCGGATGGCGTCGCGGAGCTCCCGCTCCTCCCCGACGTTGAGCAGCCGCTTCAGCTTCCAGAACACGTGCATGGGCGCCGTCGCGCGCCGTGCGGAGAGCATGGACGCCGTGTCGAACGCGTCCGCGAACGCCGACATGGGCAGCGAGAGCTCCAGGCAGCCGGGGTCAAGGCCGAACGAGATCCTGCATATGCAGTCGAAGGCGAAGCGGCGGAACACGTCCTGGAGGTCGAGCAGCCGCCGCCCCTCGCCGCCGGCTGCAGAGTGAAGCAGAGGAACGAGTCGGAACCGCAGCTCGGAGGCCACGACGCCCGCCGCGAAGCAGCGCATCGCTGGGGACGCGAGCTCGGCGGCGGCGAGCTTGCGCTGGAAGAGCCAGGAGTCGCCGTCGACGTTGAATATCCCGCGGCCGAGGAAGTCGGCGAGGATGGCCGAGAAGGGGGCGCCCTTGGGGTAGTTGTCGAAGCGGCCGCGCAGCATGTGGTCGACGGTGGGCGGGTTGGCGGTGAGCACGCTGCCGAGCACGTGCACGTGCACGGTCCGCCCGGGCGCGCGGCGCAGGAGGTGCGCGTACCAGTCGCAGAGGTTGTCGAAGTCGGCTGTCCACGACGCCGTCACGTACGCCTCGCACACCGCGCACGCGCACCACCACGGCGGCCGCAGCCGCAGCAAGGTCAGGAGGACGGCAAGGGCGACCGTGCACGCGGCCGACGTGAAGAAGGCGGCGGCCACCACCGGCGGCTGCAAGGAGCTCGCCAGGGCTTGAGCCACGACGTATAACGTCGTTGCATATGCGACCATGATGAAGAGAACAGCCTCCCTTATTAGCTTGGGCTTCTCCGGCCTGGATCGCTCTGCGTTTCGCGCGCGTGTCTGTGAGGAGTGAGTGTGGCAGTCTCAGAGCACACGGAGTTTTATACAGGATAACAGGCATTTTAAATAGAACTGTTAAATTATAGTACAAGGAGAGTGTGTGTACTACAGCATATACTACAATATACTATATAGTACGTGCCAGGACTTGTACGATTGTTCACCTATTCTATGGTTAGTTTGGACCCTTGCTTCCATTAACCTTTTTTTTCTGCTTCCATTAACCTTTGATGCCCCATTCTCTCTCTTCACCTTTAGCATAGTTTTCTTTTTGTTTCTGACGTTCTTGTAACTGCTGCATCAAAAAGAACTACCGTACCGAGATCTAATTTTAAGATAGACGAGGTGAATTCCCCACATGTTGTGGCAGGATTTAAAATAAAAGATAATATAAGGGCAGCTCCAGTGTTACTCAGAAGTCGAACCATAAGATGGAAAAAACGAACCAAGAGCATTGGAGCAATCGGACGTTGGTTGTCAGAGTTAAAATCGAACCCAACAGATGGTTCGAACCGTTCCAAGCATACTCATTAAAATATTGGTGAAGAGGACCGGTCACTGGTGTCAGCCACAACGTGGAGCTTCAGGAGTCCTTCGGTTCTGAATTTTTTATTGTTTTCTTGTGCAAAGATCGAACCAAGCACTGGAGCACTCGAACCAAACTTCATCTTGTCAGACTTTTGTCAGTTTGGTTCGAACGAAGGACTGGAGCTGCCCTAAGCAAACTTTAATGAATAATCAACATGTTACCTATGCCGAACTGGCGGTGAAACTGTGAAAGTAGGGCACACCGCTGGACCTTTGTACGTGCCACTTCGTATATTGGACTGACTGCGAAAGAACATGTTAGCTCTGGATGAAATTAAAACCCTTTGGCCCTGGAACCAGCGGTGAAACATTTTCACATGTGATTCTGAATAAACAGGCAGTGACAAGGGTGTAACGATAACCGTTTTTTCAATAGTACTGCCAGAACAACTTATAAAATAAAATTAAAATGGACGGAGTATTATTTAACCCACTAAGTAAAGAAATGGCAATACATATTTTAATTTAAATAGGAATACGGAAAGCTCATGCGCCAAGCTAACCTTTTCTAGCTAGCCGGCCTATATATAAATCAGTGTGCACAAATAGATGGCGCCGCTAACCTTTAGCATAACTAAACCAAAAGGGACACACTCCATTAGATAAAAGATAAGAATAACACACATGAAATCATAATAGTTTTTGCTGCAATATCGAGTCTTTGCACGCTCGTGACTCAGAGCCCCGCCACCGTCGCATTCGCTTCCTCCACCGTTAGTCCCCCTCCCTTCCTCCTCTAACTTAGCATATCATTGGAAGCCAGAGAAAATAGAGATCTATCACTTTTAATAAGTTTTTCTAGTAGAGCGAGTCTTTAGGATTAGAGTCTCTCTATGTTTAGTTTTTTTTGGTACTAGGGATTTATCTCCTCTCTGGCGATAGCGGGGAGCAGTGTAGAATCATTTTCTTCATAATGGCTCTTTTAAAGATGAGGGCGAAAACTACGATGTCAGCATCCTCAACGGTATGACGATATGAAAACCTTTATTTTCGGACTGTGATAGCAAAGCGGGGATGACATTGCCGCCATGTAATAATTTTCTTCGGTCTCTTCTATGTTTCATCATGGTTAGATCTAGCCACGATAAAGGATCAGAGAGAATAAGTTTTATCAGTCTTTCTCATTCTTGGATGACAAAAAAAGTTTTATCAGACACTAGAAATAAAAAGTTTCTCAGCTCCGTCTGCATAAATGTTGGTCGTTGTTTATTGGGTGGAATCTATTCGTATGGTTTTGAGATCTTCATCAACTATTCATAGCGTGAGTATAATTTAGATGAAAATCAATTTTTAATATTTATAGTGTAATCTAGTGTATCGGTAATGTGTTGATGTACACCATTATTATTTAATATAATTTTTCTTTCGGCAAAAAAATAATCATAATAGTTTCGTAGGATCATCAAGAGAACAAGTTAAGAATCGCAAGGTGAAGGACCGAGAATGCAAAAGCAAGGCGACCAGAGGGGGGTGAATGGGAGCCTAAAAAATTTCTCTCGAAACTTCGGCCCTTGTCCCAAAAATCAACCCACGAAAGCTTTCACCAAAACGTGATGCCCACGACCCTTGGAAGAGGGTGGATGATCTCTAGGATCACAGCGAGGCACCACAAAGCAGGAGCGAACCAAACACCAAAAGCACCGGCACGAGTTCGACCCCTGAAAACCGAGTCCCGAACGTAGATTGAAGGCTGTCGAGAAATCCTCAAATACCGATGCTAACAAGTAGCAAAGATACCTAGAGAGGTTCCTAGGTCAACTCTAGGGACAAACGAGAAGTCCGGAAACCAAGCGAAAAAGCCGGGAGAGCAAACGCACCAAACTTCAAGCTTCAGCCAAGTCCCGGACTGTCCGGGGTCCAGTTCGCGGACTGTCTGCCCAACGGCGGACTGTCCGGGCTCTGGTGGCGGACTATCCGCAGGCCAGATGTGCAAAAACACACTGCTGCTGAAGACTCCCTGGTCACTCCCGGACTGTCCGCGAGTTAGACCGACGGACTGTCCGCAGGTCACTCCGGACCAAAATGCCCGAGCCGAACAGCCACTGAGTCGGCTGGAGCCCGACGCGCGGACTGTCTGCGCCCCCAACGGCGGACTGTTCGCGGATGAACAAAAAGGGCGAATTTGGTCGCCCTCAACTCAAATCTCCTCCAAATCGATTCAAATCAAAATCCCTTGATCCCAAACTTGGAGAGGATGATCACAAGGTAGTTAGGAGACTATTCCCAAGAAATCATCCGCTCAAATCAACTCAATCAACGAAAAATCGAAGGGGAAGGTGTATGAACCGAAAAAGGCGCCACGAAAATTGAATCGACCCGATCTACTTGTTCGTGAGGAGTTAGATGAATTCCTTCGGTGGAAATGATCTCCTCACTATAAAGAACAAGTTGATTCAAGTGGATTTTAAAAAGACGCAGTAGAGAG
Organism: Coix lacryma-jobi var. lacryma-jobi; assembly: GCA_009763385.1. NCBI lineage: Eukaryota > Viridiplantae > Streptophyta > Magnoliopsida > Poales > Poaceae > Coix > Coix lacryma-jobi. Next base: position 22,610,036 of record CM019826.1, read on the forward strand.
GGAGATCGAGTGATGGGAAAGTCGCGGAGAAACGAAGAACGCGAAGAACAAGAGTCAAAACGCGAATCAAGACATCGATCTGCAACCGTGTGGCTACCACACGCTACAACAGTGAGATTACGGTCTCACTTCCTCAAAATCTCATGAGCATGCAGTGTTCATAGCTTCGGCCCAATATCGCCTAGGAGTCCTATGCTCATCGAGCATCGTCCTGGCCATCTCTACAAGGGTCCGACTCTTCCTCTCTACAACACCATTTTGTGGCGGTGTGTAGGGGGAAGAAAACTGATGCTCCAAACCCAAAGAGTTACAAAACTTCTCAAAGTCCGAATTCTTAAACTCGGAACAATTATCACTTCTAATAGCTCGCATCGAGTTCATTGGGAACTCGTTCTGAAGACGCAAAATCAGATTGCAAGCAAAAGAGAAAGTCTCAGTTTTCTCAGCTAAAAAGAAAACCCACGAATATCTCGAAAAGTCATCAACAACAACAAGCACATACCACTTCCCCCCAACCGAGCTCACCCGAGCCGGACCAACAAGGTCCATGTGCAAAAGCTCTCCAGGGCGCTTAGTCATGACTTGGTTCACAGGATGGTGGGGAGCGGCAACCATCTTCCCATGTCTACAAGAATGGCAAACAAGATCCTTCTCCATGGATAACTTGGGCAATCCTCGGATTAGGCCAAGTGAACTAAGCCTTGCAAGCAAGTCGAAGCTCAGGTGACCAAGTCTCCTATGCCACTTCCAAAGATCAGAGGAGGAAGGACCAGCCAAAAGACAACGAGAAATGCCAAAAGACTCCGAGAAATTCGCACGAAAGACTTTCCCAAAGGGCAAAATCAAACATACAAAATTGCCCAGAGGATCCAAAATACGACTGAGATTCGGTTTAAAACGAATCTCATAGTCATCATCAAAGAGTTGCGAAACAGAAAGAAGGTTAAAGTGCAAGTTAGAGACAAGAGCAACATCACGCAACACAAAGTGCTCATTAACTCGCACAGACCCACGAGACAACACTTTACCTTTGCTATTGTCGCCGAAGGTGATAAATTCCTTTCCGGCGACTGGACTAAGACTGGAGAACCACTTGGCGTTTCCGGTCATGTGCCTCGAACAACCGGAATCCACCAACCAAACGTTCTCCAAACGTTTTACCTACATCAATAAAAAGACATAGGGTGAGCATACGGACCAACACTGGGGTGAGTAAAATGGGAATTATACCAGTGTTGGGCTGGCTGCTCAAAAGAACGGTTAGTAGCAAAACCATTCTTACCACGCCTACGGGGAAAGCGATCACCACGTACAGGAAAATGTGGTCCGCTAAGGGAAGAGCGTCCATCGCGATACTCAAAACGCGGTGGTAGAAAACGCTCAACTACAAAGCCACCGCCACGGGGTCCATAGCCCACAATTGCAGGCTCCCGCCGGGCACGTCGTCCTCGTGGCCTAGGTCTAGGACCTTGAGGCATTGGACCTCTAGGCCTAGCAGCACACCTCTGAACGTTCGGCACATGTACATCATGGAAAGGATGGTACATGTCCGTGTTGTTCATCTCCTTTGCACGACGCTCCTCTCTCTTGCGCCGAAAGCAAAACTCCCTCAAGTGTGCGTCTCTCCCACAGTTCTCACAATGGTACCTCACCTCTCTCATAGGGGGTTGTGGTACTCACGGTAGTGGGTGTGGATCACTTGGCCTTTCTGTGGCATGAGCTCCTCTTGGAAAGGTGGCATTGTGTCTAGCTTGTTTTTCAGGTGGTTGGGCTTGGGATGCCATGTCTGTTTCTTGGGTGGAACTCTCGGATGTTCAACAAACACCCCCATCCTTGGTGTTAGGCTTAAGAGGCTCTTTGGGTGGAATTTTGGTCAGCTTGGGAGTAGTGATGGAGTTGGGCTTCTCACTTGGGTTCAAACCACTCGACTCTCCAATCTTACCAAAAGAGGAAGCACACTCAACACCCTGAGCAAAACCTACACCTGGACCTCCTGCAGCACGCTTGAATTGAGCTATCATCATCCCAAGCTGCGGCTCACCACAAGACACCCATGACAAGATGGTCCAAAGGTATGTGTTTTCTTCCTCGGTTTGCATCTTGTCATGCTTCACATTGGCTATCTCCATCTCCAAGCCCTCACACAAAGCACACCTAGCCACACAAGTGCTACCCGAGCTGGCCTTCTCAAGAGACACAATCTTGGCATTCTTCTCTGCCAACTCGGATTGCAAGCCTGCACAAGACTTGCACGCACCAAGCACTGAGGATCTAGCCCTAAGCTCATCCACCTCTCCAACCATGGCAACATACTTCCCCCTCAAAGTGAGAAGGTCAGTCATGTGCCTGGAGCACATCTCACACTCCTCCTCCTCAGACACAACAACGGTGGACTTGACAGATTCAAGTTCCTTCACCGTATCCTCCCACTTCTGCCTAAACTCCTTCCACTCTCTAGCAGCACGTCTAAGCAGCTTATCTTGACTAAGAAAGGGCGGCAGTAAGTTTCTCGACCTCAGCAGAAAGCTCATCGGGGGTCTGAGATACCTGGGAGGTGTCGTCGTTGTCGTCGTTCCGAGGGGTGTCCTCCAGCTGGCTGTCGACCTCCTTGCCGAGGGCCATGGTGCGAAAACCCTCGTTGTCGGCGAAGAAGCAGAGGCCGTTTAGCTTGTCCTCGATCTTCTTCTTCTTCTCGGACTCGTCATCGCTTGAGGAAGCGGAGTCGTCGACGTCGCTGAACGTGGCGAAGAAAGCACGCTGCTCAGCCTGGGCCTTCTCCAAGTACTTCTTCTTGATGTACTCATTGTTGAAGCCGCCCTTCCGCTTGTGCTTCGCGGGGACGTACTTCTCCTTGCGCTTGCCGAAGTCATACTTGTGCCCATGATCGCCTTTCCCAAATGCTTGCTTGTTCTTCTTATGATAGTTGGTGATGAAATGGTCGGGGTCGCCGCACTCAAAACATCCAGAGCGTCCTCCTCCGCGGCGACGGTTCATGCGGTTGTTGTGGAACCGCGAGAACCGGTTGGCGAGCAAAGCCAGCTCGTCATCCCTCGTGAACTCCAGCTGCTCCTCTGTGACAGAAAGAAGAGAAGAAAGTGCAAATCCTCCAGAGGGGTTAGCAGAAGAGCCAGAAAGCAAAGCCATCGACGGGCCAAAAGGATTCTCATAAGAAGCTCTCGCCATGACATCAATCTCACTGGACTTGAGCTTACTGAAGAGCTCGTCACACGTGAGGGTCTCATAGTTAGGCGATTCAATGATCGCCTGAACCTTGGAATCCCACATTGACCGATCGAGAGTGTGTAGAAGCTTCAAAGCCCTCTCATGATCGACGAAAGGCAACAGCTCCTTGTTAGCCCTCATCCTGTTGACAATCACCTGAAAGCGAGCGAATAAACTTTCTATGCTCTCGCCAGGCATGTGTCAAAAGTTCTCATACTCTCGCTTGTGCGACTCGTAGAGACGGGTTTTGACTTGAGTGGTTCCCTCATGAAAGCGCATGAGGGTAGCCCAAATCTCCCGAGCCGTAGCGAGGTGAGAAACGCGATCAAACTCCGTCATGCTCAAGCATGAGAAAAGAGCATTACGGGCTCGGCTATTGGCATCGTGCTCATCGATCTGATGCTGAGTAGCACGAGCAGCCAAGACCACGTAATCTGCAGAGTTGCAAATATCCCAGATGGAAGCACCCAAACTCTGAAGATAGACCGACATGCGTATCTTCCAATACGCATAGTCCGTCCCATCAAACAACGATGGTTTGCCCACGCCGTGATCCATGTCGCCTTCTATGGATCTGGAACCAGCTAAGGTGAAAGATCCTTAACCTGCTCCGATACCAATTGAAGGACCGAGAATGCAAAAGCAAGGCGACCAGAGAGGGAGGGAGGTGAATGGGAGCCTAAAAAATTTCTCTCGAAACTTCGGCTTTGTCCCAAAAATCAACCCCCGAAAGCTTTCACCAAAACGTGATGCCCACGACCCTTGGAAGAGGGTGGATGATCTCTAGGATCATAGTGAGGCACCACAAAGCAGGAGCAAACCAAACACCAAAAGCACCGGCACGAGTTCGACCCCTGAAAACCGAGTCCCGAACGTAGATTGAAGGCTACGTCGAGAAATCCCTAAATACCGATGCTAACAAGTAGCAAAGATACCTAGAGAGGTTCCTAGGTCAACTCTAGGGCCAAACGAGAAGTCCGGAAACCAAGTGGAAAAGCCGGGAGAGCAAACGCACCAAACTTCAAGCTTCAGCCAAGTCCCGGACTGTCCGGGGTCCAGTTCGCGGACTGTCTGCCCAACGGCGGACTGTCCGGGCTCTGGTGGCAGACTGTCCACAGGCCAGATGTGCAAAAACACACTACTGCTGAAGACTCCCTGGTCACTCCCGGACTGTCCGCGAGTTAGACCGACGGACTGTCCGCAGGTCACTCCGAACCAAAACGCCCGAGCCGAACAGCCACTGAGTCGGCTGGAGCCTGACGCGCGGACTGTCCGCGCCCCCAACGACGGACTGTCCGCGGATGAACAGAAAGGGCGAATTTGGTCGCCCTCAACTCAAATCTCCTCCAAATCGATTCAAATCAAAATCCCTTGATCCCAAACTTGGAGAGGATGATCACAAGGTAGTTAGGAGACTATTCCCAAGAAATCATCCGCTCAAATCAACTCAATCAACGGGAAATCGAAGGGGAAGGTGTATGAACCAAAAAAGGCGCCACGAAAATTGAATCGACCCGATCTACTTGTTCATGAGGAGTTAGATGAATTCCTTCAATGGAAATGATCTCCTCACTATAAAGAACAAGTTGATTAAAGTGGATTTCAAAAAGACGCAGTAGAGAGGGAGATCGAGTGACGGGAAAGTCACGGAGAAACAAAGAACGCGAAGAACAAGAGTCAAAACGCGAATCAAGACATCAATCTGCAACTGTGTGGCTACCACACGCTACAACAGTGAGATTACGGTCTCACTTCCTCAAAATCTCATGAGCACAGAGGTATGGTTCTCTACGGATCTCAGTTTCTACAGCAGGGGATTGGGAGAGCAGGAAAACCTAGAAGGCAAAGAGCAAATGACTGAGATAGTTTGGGAGGTGGGTGTCTCCCCTACTTATCCTAATTCTAATTCCCACTCTACCCCTAACTAATTACAGAGCGAACCAGCTAAACCCTAGGATTATTCTGGACCAACTCATGGTAGGTGGTGATCCGACGGCCACGCCCGCACAACTGGTAGCGTTGCCTCGACGCAACCTCACCGATTGCCGCCACGTGCCGCCACCGCTTTGCTTGTCCTTTTCACAAACTCCGCCCTCGTAACGAGGCCCAAACCGGGAAACCAGCCTTCACGACCAACCCCCGGTTTTGAGGCCTAAACCGGGAAACCAGCCGTCCATCGCCTGAGTTTTGTGGCCCAAACTCAGAAACCCGCCAGCGCCCAGGTTTTGAGGCCCAAACCTGGAAACCGTCCTCAGCCCGAGTTTTGTGGCCCAAACTCGGCAAACCCGCAGCACCCAGGTTTTGTGGCCCAAACCTGGAAACCGTCCACCGGTGGTTTTTCTGTGGCTCAACCACCAAACCGAGCCGTAGAAGGGATGCACCGCCCGTGCACCCCGTCCACCGACACGTGTCCCCAGGTCCTCGACCCGAGCAACACCGTGCCCCGCGAGTCTCCGCTCGTCGCTGTCCCAGGCTGTCAGCCACCACAGCTGATCCTCAGGCCACCGGTCCCTCAGTCCAAGCCTCACGTCTGCCCTTCACCGCTCCCGGTCCGTCGGCACGGCACGTCTCTACTTGACCTCCACCTTGCCTTCGATCACTGTATCCGTGCTCAACACCTGCACAACACAAGCCAAAGAACATGCGCATTATCCCAATTGATAATCACTCATCACTCGAGACTCGGCATACACCCATGTATCCGCACAAGGTGGTTGGTATGTGCACTGCAGCACTCGAACAATTGAGTTGTGGACTGTGGTAGGAAAACATTAAAATTGTTTTATCTAGTTGGATTAATTTGTGCTAATATGATCTTGTAAAGCTTCCGCTAATTTTAATGGTTTTTGCTTACACAAACATGGCACACACTTTTTTTAAAAAAGTTTCAACGGGGGGAATTTTCCTACCTGGTTTTATTTGCATATCATTGCAACTTGGCTTTGGCAGCTTATTACATAAATTTACATTAAGCATTACAAAGATCTTTGTAAAGCTTCCTGAAACAAACTACACCATGCATCAGTCACTACATGAAAGTCAGGCTTTGCCGAGTGCCAAATTTTGGGCACTCGCATCGGCAAAGAGGCTCTTTGCCGAGTGTCAGGACACGTGGCACTCGGCAAAGAGCGGCACTAGGCAGAGCCCATCTTTACCGAGTGTCCGGCGCTCGGCAAAGATGGGCACTCGACAAAGAGGCCTCTTTGCCGAGGGCCACACACTCGGCAAATCTCGCCAGGACAAACGACATCCATGGCCGTTATCTTTGCCGAGTGTCAGCCGTCTGGCACTCGACAAAGAGTATCTCTTTGCCGAGTGCCGACATGCTGACACTCGGCAAAGAACCTATCTTTGCGTGCGAGTTCTGGGTGAGTCTTGCTCGCACAACATTTCTCAATGATATGCATTTGTTGGACGTTCTTGAAATAATGAAAGAATACATGTTGTCTTTATGCAAGAGTACTTTGCGTGCGACATGGGGAAAGAGGCTGAGGCGTTGCACGTGTAGGACAAGGTGTGCAGGTCCCGGTTCACGGATCTGTACCACGAGGCGTGGGTCCAGTGCGTCATCAACTACAACGCCGACGTGTTAGGGCGGGCGGTGAAGAAGGCGGACACCAGGCAGATGATGCTCACCAAGGAGACTAACCTCACCAGGGAGCAGTACATCTAGGTATGTACAAAACAGTAATACTGATTGGTCCATCCATCACTTAACGGCTCTTCTGACATATTAAATACTTAATGTCATGCAGTTCTGTCATGGTTGGTGCGCCAATCACCTAGAATGTTGGTTCTCTATTGTGGACAAGTGGTAATCGGACGACTGGTACGAGAGGCACGGTGCCCGCCGAGATTGCCGCCTACAGATGCCTGGGGTGCCACACCACCAAGGCAACCTTAGCCTCAACGCGTATGCCAACAGATGGATACGCTCTACTGATTTATTTTTTTATTCTAACGCTCAATTACTCATTACTTGTAATCATCTGTGTGTTTTCCTGCAGTCCCAGTCGCATGGTGGTGAGGAGTACCCCCCGTTCGAGGCGTACGTCATGTCACACCAGGGCAAGGCGACTGCGTCAGACACCTAGTACAACCCGGAGGCCGGGCCCGATGCGTACACCAACGCGAACGCCGACACCAAGGTCACCGAGTACACCTCGGCGGCTCGCGAGCACCATGGGGACGGCTTCGATCCGGCCACCCAGCCCCTAGATATAGACCTGGTGATGAGGCTGGGAGGAGGGAAGCAGCACAGACGTTACTGGATAGCCAACAACGCAGTCGACTCGGCCTCTTTTCCCAACCTCGCCGAGATTTGAGTTGCCAGCACGAGCTCCTCCGTCCCCATACGACGTCGGCAGCCGACCTCACAGCAGATGATGACACAACTTCAGGTAAGTACTGTTCTATTCATCGCTTTGTTTTTTCATTGTTTAAACCTTGCGGGAGGAATATTGCAGGCCCAGCTGCAGGAGTCGGCAAAGAATTCTTTGCCGACTCCTTCTTTGCTGAGTGCCCTTTGCCGAGTGTGGCACTCGGCAAAGCCTTCACCGAATGCTAGAGGCCCAATAAAGCATTCGCCGAGTGCGAGAGACCCTGCCTGAACATCCTGTAGTGAGTGATATCGTTTTCAGCCTTCTTGGCAGCCTTGCTTTTCCACTACTTGGCTTCAGTTGAGTAGTCAGTCAACAACTGTCTTAGGAAGGATAATTCATCATCACAGAAGATGGCATCGCTTCCAGAGCTGCCAGCAGCATAAAGCCATCAACATGCTATGGTGTGCTGCTGCCGAACTGCACTGACTTTGATTGTAGAAAGAATTTCATTTGTACTGAAGGCATTTTGGGGGACCGATACACCTAGAGATACCCAGAATTCAGCAGTTTTTGCACAATGGAAGAGGAGGTGTTCCGTTGTCTCTATGGCGATCCAGGCCTTGTTTAGATGCAAACTATGAGTTTTTTCTCAACTGTAGCACTTCCGTTGTTATTTGACAAACTTTGTCCAAATATGGACTATGTAGACTCAAAAGATTCGTCTCGACATGTACATATGAAAGGACCTAATGTGTCGCCTAGAGGGGGGTGAATAGGCGTTTCTGAAATTTTATAACTTATAATGCAGAAGCAATTAGTATGCGAGTTTCCAATTACTTGGAAACTCCTAATCGGAGTGAAACAACCCCTCAAGAGACAAGCACAAAGTATATGACTAGTATTTAATACACCTAGAAGCTAACACCCTGTACCACAAAGATTAGCTCAAGGAATAAACAAATTGGGCGCAGTAAGTAAATACCGGACATGTCCGGTATCAATACCGGACTTGTCTGGTATGCACGTGTTGTGCAGGACTGCTCCTTTTCTTCTCCAATCTCTCACACAACCTGCAAGCAATGTGTATGATGTATATATGATGTTGATTCCCTGCAGGAGGACTAGCACAACGGGGATGAACAAATAGCCAATTGTAATGCACAAGAGAATGACACAATATTTGTTTTACCGAAGTTCGACACCCCCTCGGGTCCTACTCTCCGTTGAGCCGGCTGCGAGCTACCACAAAGGTGGGCTCTAGAGCACACCACAGGTCACTCTAGCCGCGGTCTATTTCACCCGCAATGCTCCTTCCACTAGATGATCTCTTTTGAGGAGAGATCGAACCTTCACAAACTTTCCGAGGCACTCCACAAATCTCTTGGGTGCTCAACGGCGACGCCTAACCGTCTAGGACTGTAGAGTCCAAGAGTAACGAATGCGCACAACAAGATCGACGATTTGCACAAGTGCTCAAGAGGTGGCTTGCTCTCTAATTTTGAGTCTCTCTCAACCCACAAATGGATTTGGCAATTAGAGGTCAATCACTCACTAAGAGAGGGTTGGAAAGTGTTTTGAAAGCTTTAGAATGAGTGTGGGAACTAGTAGAATCAGCAGCCTCCAAAGGTGGAGGCTTGGGGGTATTTATATGCCCACATTCGAAACTAGCCGTTTTCTAGCCATTGGCTGAGTCAGCTCATACCAGACATGTCCGGTATGACTTTGCTATGTGGGAAACACACTGAACTAACCAACTTTCGAACCCCGGATAGGAGCCCGGTAGTATCGGCCTTCTGGTCGGTAGTACCGCTAGTTATAAAGGGGTTTTCGCAACCTCTCTGGAAATGGCCAAATTTGGCCTACCGGTACTACCGCTATAAAGCCGGTAGTACCGACCCAAGGGACGGTAGTACCGCCCAACCCAAAACACTGTTAGCCAGAAATCCACAAATACCGGACATGTCCGGTATGTCCGGTATGGACTCCCTGCGCCAGGACTAACTACCAGACCGTAGGAAAGCTGCACCACTATAGGTTCATACCGGACATGTCCGGTACCCATACCGGATATGTCCGGTATGGGCTCCCTGCACAAGGCCTATCAGCAAGCCTGTAGGGAGGCTGCACTGCTGTGGGCTCATACCAGACACTGAAGCAGCATGCTGAAAGTTAGTTCTAGCTCTCTCATGTCTCACCTAGGTTGGTTTGAGCACTTATGAAGAATCATCTAGTATATGTTGCATCCCTCTTAATAGTACGACTTTCCTATTTACTCAAGATAAAATGAAAAGTAAGATTTAAACCTCTTTTGTTGATCTCCATTTGAATCAAAGCCGCTTCTCTTCATTTTCTATATTGGGAGGAATGGTTGTCATGTTTAGAAGTAGATATCCCTCGAGCATAGCCATCTTGAGCATGTGACTTGACTCCATGCAAGTGATATAATGGTGTAACAAATGTGCCAAGTCACTTCAATCAATATTGTTGCTAGGAATGTTGATTCTCCACTAGATGCGATCTTCAAACTTGATTGATCCTTCGACTAAATGCAAGTACTTTCTTCTTCACTCTAGCTAGGTTCTTCGGTCACCAAGCCGTCGCTTGCCCTTCACCCTTGCTTAGTACCTCAAAGACTCTTTCCTTGCTATCTTCACCATCTCAAGCCATTCAACCATACATCGTTTTGAATCTTTTCTTAGCAATCATATATGAACCGTGATTATCCCACAATACGATAGCCCTCTTCATCAATATCATTCCCATTGTTGTCATGTACTTGGGATGTGATTTTCATACAACAATTCATCATTTGGGCTTTGCATTTCATTCCAAGTACACTGTGCATATGATAGTCTTTTCATCAATATCAATCTCATTGTTGTCTTGTGCTTGTGACATGATTTTCATACAACAATCCATCATTTTGGCTTTGCATTTCTTTTCAAGTACATAGTGAGATAATCATTTCCCTGTGTCACACTTAGCAACCATATTAGATTTTTAATCAATATTGTCATCAAATCATCCAAAATCACACTTAAGTGTAACATGCACTTTCAAACTCCCCCTTTTTGGTGATTGATGACAACATTGATTAAATCTTACAAAAGGATAAAACAATTAAGCTTATGGGTTCAATGATTTATGAAGAGCTCCCCCTTAATATGTGCAACATGAATTGAATTCAAAAAGGACCTCAAAATGTAAATTTGCACATACTAAGGTGAGTTGGAAACTCCCCCTAAATCATTGCGTCCATGAAATGCAAATGTGTGAGCAATATAAATCGTGATGCATATGACAGGATATATCACACAAGACAATAAATGAAAACCAATACACCAAGACATATGCAACACACTAGTAAGTAAAGGACTTATGAAAAATAAATTACTATTCATGTCACACACATAGCACTTTACACAAAGATTCCTCAAGTCCACAACCACTAAGATAGATTATATTACAAGATAAGGATCATGTCTCATCACAAAGATGTTTCTGCCATCTGATACACAAAAGAACTCATACATGACTCTTGATATTACAATAAAGATCAAACTCTGAGAAATCCACCACCTACAGTACAACTCTGCAGATACAAGATATATAACTGATAACATGAAGTCTGGAAGCTCTAATCAACTATCTCTCCCCCTTTGTCATCTATCCCCAAAAAGGTAAACGGAAAGCTCAAAGGTGACACAAGGAGGGCTGCAAGCGAAGCTGTCACTCGTCATCGTCTCCAGGCTGTCGAGAGCTCTGTCCTGGGTCATGGTAGCCATAGGTACCACCAAGGAAACTGTCCCACATATCTGAAGCAAACTCCTCAGCTGAACTGGGACGAGGCTGGGGGTCTGTAGAGAACCTGGAAGCTGAAGGAAGGGTGTCGTGGGGCTGCTGCTCTGCCTCTGCTCCCTGCCTTTGACTCTGCTGCTCTGTCTCTGCTCCCTGACTCTGACGCTCTGCAAGCTCGTCAAACTCCCTCTCATATCTCTATTGCTGCTGCTCAAACGTCTCAGGCTGCTCAGTCTCGTCATCTGACGGTGGGGGCCTCGGGGGCTGAAACCTGTAGTGCTCGTGAAGCATCTTCAGCGTCCTCGAGTCCTCTCTCCTAGCCTGCCTCTCACGGTGCTGCTGAGCCTTGATCACATTGACGTCCTTGCACACGCCGAGAACACTGCTAAGTAACTTGCGCAAGAGAGAGCGCTGCCTGTCACGTCCCTGAGAGGTGGAGTGTGAACGAGTGTGTGGCTGTGGAGAACCTGCCCCAGCTACTCCTCCTGCTGCTCCTGCAACTGGGTCCTCTGGCTGTGGCTCTGCTGCTGCTGGAACTGCCCCTGGTCCAGGTGGAGGTATAGGAGACTCAAGAAGATCTGCCTGGAACCTCAAAGGCATGTGCGAGTGGTCATAGGTGAAAGTGGCACCAAGCTGCTGCTCAATCATATGCTGAATATATGGTGCAAATCCACATCCCTTGAGTGGCCTCTCTCCCACTCTCTTGATCTCACACCAGATGAAGTCAAAGATACTGAAAGGTTGTGCTCCTAGTGCTAACCTGTGTAGGAGGTTCCTCGTATAATTTGCAAGTGTACCTCTGTCTCCTGACTTGCAATCAATCGTGGCCTTGAGCATCCTGTTGAGATAGCCGTAGGTGGGGTGAATACCTCTCACCTTCCCTACAACTGCCCCAGCAGGGAGTGGTGGTGGGTACATGTACCCAAGCTGCTCTGGAGGAATCACAACCTCATCGTGAATGTGGTCCCTCTAAAGGTCCTCCTCGGCAAAGCCTAGATGCTCTGCAAACTCCCTGTAAGTCACACTGTGCCATGCACCCTCAGTCATCCAGCTCATCCGCTTCTCATTAATCTCGTCAGACTCCTCAACGTATAAAGTGGCGAAGAACTAGGCTATCACCTCATCACACCAGTCGTGCTGAAACTCTAGAATACTGTAAAGGCCTGTCTGCTGACAAATAGCAATAGCATGCTCAACTGAAGGACGATGATGATCTCTAGCATGCTGCCAATCAACATACTGAGCTCTGATGATTACTGGGTTTCTGGTCAGAAGCACCTTCTCATAATAGTCAATGTGAAACATGGTGTGAAACCTGTAATCATAGATATTCCTCTCCTGTCCCCTGGGGTCTCTCCTCCGCTCTCTCCTGGCCTTCTGTGTACCACCGGACTCTCGATAGTCCACATGAGCCACCCAAGCAGGAATCAGGGCGGCAGGGCGTATCGCAAGAGCCCCAAAGTGCAATCCTTCCTGCTGCTGCTGAGGTGCATCTTCTTCCTCTTCTTCCTCTCCTTCTTATTCTTCTTCTTCTTCTTCAACCTCTTCTTCCACTTCTTCCTCTTCTTCCTCTATGTCATCACGAGCTGCAAACTGCTGAGGGGCTCTAGAAGCACCTCCCGTCGGAGGTCTAGTAGTGCCACGACCACTACCACTCCCACTGCCACTGCTGCCTCCAACTGACAAGCCGGGGTGAGAATCTTGCCTCCTCTTACGCCTTTCTCTTGCTGGATCATGTCTCGTCTTGGTTCGAGGCTCAATTCTATCACTCATAGCTGCTGCCCTGTGACCAAACAATTCACAAAGATGTCTCAGAAGCATATTCATGGGATGTGTCAAAAGTAGTTGAATTAATAGAGATACGATTAAATGCCTCATGGATTGCAAGCACCTAGATCAAACCGATCACTAGGTTTACAACACAATTATAGACATCTAATAATATCCCTAACATCAACTATGGAGGGCCAGAATCGAGAAAAATAGAAAGATTTTTGCTCTGCTGGGAAAAACCGGACATGTCCGGTACCACATGTCCGGTATGGACGTTCACAGCACCCCCCCTTCCTAGGGTTTCTCGGTTCACCGCCAATCCAAATCCAATCCATCTCAAACTTAATACATTGCTTCTAGACCATGAATCCAACATCTTGACCAAAGGATTTTGAGAAAAAATTGCCATGAGTAGATCGGACAAGTCCGGGATTTGAAATACCTTCGGATGAGAGGAAACGAGGAGAAACTTCAAATCCAACACCGGGCACTTGTTTTTTGATGGAAGCCTTCTCCAAATCCTTCTCCCTCTCTCACTTTTCAAAGGTGGGATCACTAGGTCGCCGTGGGTGGAGAGGATCGACTCCTTGCTTGGCCGGTTTGGAGAAAACAGAAGTGAGGGAGAGAGGAAGCCCGAAGGGGTACGCTGTCTTAAGTCCCCCGCCCATACCGGACATGCCCGGTATAGATACCGGACAAGTCCGGTATTGGCGGGTTTTGTCCAGAAACTTTCTGGTATGGATACCGGAAAAGTCCGGTATTTGCAAATTATGTCCAACAGCTCCAGACTTGCTTCTCTTTCTTCCAAAACCCCTTCCCTTCCTCGAACATATATTCCATCATATTTTATTCTCTTCTTTCACATAATTTCACTAAGAGCACTTGTGTCCAAATCTCAAGTTTTCTTTTCTCTAATTTGATCCAATGTTCTTAAGTCACTTAAGATTAGAGAGAGATAAACTTATGTCCATTAATTCGATTTGACAAGAGGATTATCCAGGATATAATTTACTTTAGAGATATAGGACTTGAGAAAGAACCATGCCACTTGTAATTAGCCAATCAGACAATAAAGGGGAACAATAATTACAAGTGTCATGGATAGGTCACAAAGACCAAGAGTCAAATATTTTCACAAAACACACTTCCTACTCATGCTAGTAAGGAATTTGGAAATATCTAACCTATCACACACAAGTGCACACGCTAGCATATTATGGGCCTATTATGCACTTTCAATGCACATATTAAAACATACCTTTGCCTTGAGCCCAAAAATTCCACTAAGCATAATCATGACATGGTGATGATTTAGTTGACCTTTCTTGTCAAATAGTCATGTCCTTACCGAGGAACCAATTTCATCAAGATGAACTACAACATATGCTAAATAAACCTCATTAGTCCATAAAAGGCACAAAGTTGAAATTGAGCTCCCCCTCAATTAGTGCTTCAAGTATTTTGAATTCCTTGCCAAGCACATTCATTCCATTAAGTGTGTGAGAGTCAAGGTTCAACTTTGGTCAACACAAAGCAATTTGCCATATATGATAAGAGAGTAATTTCTAAGCACAAATTACTTGAGACACAACAACATGTGAGATCTGAGTTAAGATGATAAACATAACACAAGTAGATTTAAGCTCAAATCTCATGTAAGCCAAGATAGGCAGCTTACTGTTATACCGAACACGACGAGTAGGCATATTGGACACATCTGGTGTGCTTTGACAGTACAGAGTTATTCTGCCATTACCAACTTTTCACAAATGAATCAGATAATGAACACATGGGCATAAGAGGTGAAAGATGGCTATCCTACCAAGTTTAGGTGCTCTAAGTCATGGTGAAGATGAACTGATAGATAAGACAGACTTAGATTACCAACGGGTCAACCATATAAGCAAGTATGATGAGCATAGGTTGATAGGTTGAGTTAGAATTTCA
Organism: Coix lacryma-jobi var. lacryma-jobi; assembly: GCA_009763385.1. Classification (NCBI taxonomy): domain Eukaryota; kingdom Viridiplantae; phylum Streptophyta; class Magnoliopsida; order Poales; family Poaceae; genus Coix; species Coix lacryma-jobi. Next base: position 22,625,098 of record CM019826.1, read on the forward strand.
AATTGACTTGCTCAACCACCCCGACAGCACATTCTAGCATTAAAAATCCTATATGCACTTACATAGCATGTATGTAAACACATACCTTGGCCTTGAGCTCACATATGTTCCACTAAGAGTAACCATGGCATAATCATATTCGTGTTGACTTGACTTGTCAAGTGATCATGCCTTTGTCAAAGTGATCTCCTTTTCATTCATAGAACTATCACATCGCTTAGAGGAAATTGTTAGATCACAATGGTTCAAGGTAGAAACTAAGCTTCCCCTTAATAAGTGCTCAAGTCATTTTGAATTACTTGTGAAAGCACTTTACTTTTCTTTTAAGAAAATGGAAATGCTTTTCTACCTTGACCAAGACACATAGATTTGCCAAGAATTGAATTAAGTTCAAGTACTACTTACAAACACTCAGTATTGATTAATGTGCAGGTATTTAGTTAGAGCAAAAGACTAGTCCACAAAGATCTAGAAATTCTTCTAAAACCAGAAATCTCATTCTTTCTCTGGCCAAGTCCGGTATGAAGTGACTTTGTCCAGATCTGCAGACGGAGTCACTGGTCTTGACAGAGTGAATTACTCATACCAGACATGTCCGGTACGATACCGGACAAGTCCGACATTTGCAAATCAGAACCAGAAAACAACCACTTTTGAGATTTCCTTTTGGCTCTAGTTTATTTTGCTTCACTGCACTTCATCAAAGATAATGCTCTGCTAGATAGCCATTAAGAGCATCGAATGGAAAATATCACAAGGATAAATTAAATTCATTTGATTACTAAGCTTTAGGCACTTATCATCAATGGTATAGATGAGTAAAATTGAAATCAATCATCACATAAACTTCGGGTCAACCCTATAGGATAATGTTAACAACGTAGGTTGATAGTTTGAGTTGAGATGTCATTTTGCTTGCTCAAACACCCCGACAGCCTTCATCTTACCATTTGTACCTATAATCACAATCTAAGCCCTCCTAGGTACCCAAGCTCCATTGGGTCCTTTTGAGTTAGTCAACAAGTGCTTAGGTACCCAAGTGGCCTTAGATCTAGTGTGCGGTGAACACATCACCTTACTAGTGCTAAGTCCCTTTGTAGTCTACCTAAGCACATTATCATTTGCAAAAGTGTTCGGCTTAGGAAACATACCATTTGGGCAATCATAGCTTAGATGCCCTTTTCTCCTACAAGCATAGCAAATACGCCCATTGTTTGCTTTATGCTTGTCTTGCTTGTTGGGACATGCATCAACCATGTGTCCCGGCTCGTTGCATGCATAGCATCTTCTTGTTGCAACTTGAGCCTTCTTTCTTGCCTCCTTGTATGTGGGACATCTCTTAGTGATATGATCCAACTTGTTGCATTTGAGGCATGGACTTGGCCCATCATTCTTCAATTGCTTGGCCAATTTGATTGATGCCTTTTGTTCGGCCGCTTCACATTTGTCAGCCCAAGTCTTGTGTGGACACCTAGCCCACTCATGTCCATACAATCCGCAACCATAACATAATCTCTTCTTTTGTTTCTTGCACTTGGTTGCTTTCTCATGACCTGAGGTGTGACTAGATTGTTGGACTTTGGAGAAAGCAAGGTTTGAACCCTTCTCAAGCTTCTTCACCATGATATCACGGTTATCTTGAGAAGCTTGTGCTTTCTCATCATCCTTCAATCTAATCACATCGTTCTTTGGATTTTCCACTTCTTCGATGAGCCTAGCATTTTCTTTAAGAGTTTGCTCAATCGAAGATTGGCTTGCTTGAGAGGCACACTCATTAGCACAAATAACATTTAATTGAGATGGTGCACTAGTGAGTGAAGTAGTGTGAGGTTGAGAAGATTTTACCATAGCAATAACAACCTCATGTGCAATCTCAAGCATGGCATTTGATTCCACTAGCTTCTCATGTGAGCACTTGAGATAAGTGAAATCCTCTTGTAGGAACTTGTGCTCAAATGAGAGATCACTCATTTTTGCCTTAAGCATGTAATTCTCCTTCTCTAGCCTTTCCACATTAGAGAGAGAGTTAGTAGCCAAGGCATGCTCAATTGACAATTTTTCATACCTTTCTTCTAATGCCTTTAGCTCTTCTAATTTGGAGATGAGGAACTCTTCTTGATTTTGAAGGGATTGCTCTTGTTCATCCACCTCCTTTTCTAGCTCATCATTTCTCTTTAATACATTGGCGAACAAGATCTTGTCTTCATACTTGAGATAATCAAGAGAGTCATCATCTTCATCACTCTCTACTTGATTATTTTTTGATGCCTTCTCCTTGATTCCACCAAGAATCTTTTCTTGATCCTTCTTCATTGTTTTCTTCTTGTTCTTCTTGGCCATGAGACACAAGTGATGAGTGTCATGAGATACTGAGGTTGATTCATCACTTAGTCGCCACCGAGCTTGAGTGTAGTTGATGTCTGCTCCTAGCTCCCTGTCTGTTGGGCTGATACCGGACATGTCCGGTACCCATGTCCGGTATGGACAGACAGGGTCTAGAGCAGCAACAGCCAGCACCTCTCGATCCGACTCGTCTTCCTTGGGGCTTCTTGAGGCTTCCTCACATGATGATGACTCAATGGACTTCATTTCCATTGAATCACAATCATATGCTTCATCACATTTGGACTTCCCATACAAGTGGCTCTGTTCGCCTAAACGGCCGTTTAGTCCGTTTAAACACCGTTTAAACGGTAAACAGAGGCCATCTGTTTTGTTTAGGCCCTAAACGGTGAATTAAACGGTTGGACCGTTTAAACCCGTTTAAACCGTTTAAACCCGTCTAAATGGTCTAAAGAAAATCAGGTTAGACATGATTAAATGATCTAAACAACCATTTAATCCATAATTTAGTTAATTAGAGGACTACGACTACCATAATCAACACAAAACTAATTAACATTGTGAGTATATGAAATGTTGTGGGATTTAGATTTCTTCCAAAAATATTATTTGGTATAATATTTATTTTTTACATGTGCAAATATGTACAGTTTCTATCAAATTTAATTTTTACATACACAAATATGTATATTTTAGTGTTACCATACAAAACCGTTTAGGCCGTTTAACTCCGTTTAAACACCGTTTAAACGGCCTAAATGCTAAACAAAGAGTGACCGACTGTTTACCGTTTACTATTTAGGAAAACATTGACAAGTGGGCAAGTCTAGTCCAAATGACATGAGCACTCTTCGGTGGAGATTCTCCGTTGTAAATAGCCTCCTTAAGAACCTCTGCACTCAATGAGTTCAACATGATCAAACACGCATGAGCATTGAGTTGCACACATATCTCTTCCTCTTTTGTCAAGTTCTTATAGTTGCGCCAATCAACTATAGAAAGAGATATGCTCGCATCCACAATATGCTCAATAATGGGGCTAATAGCCCGAAATGCATTGAGTACATAAGATGACCAAGATAGCAAAATTGAACCATCATTTTGGAGAAGCACCACGTTTGTCTCCATAGGCGAATCCATCGGTTCTCACAAGCGGTGAAGCTCAAACGTGAGTCCAAGCTCCGATACCAATTGAAAGGACCTAATGTATCGCCTAGAGGGGGTGAATAGGCGTTTCTGAAATTTTACAACTTATAATGCGGAAGAAATTAGTATGCGACTTTCCAATTACTTGGAAACTCCCAATCAGAGTGAAACAACCCCTCAAGAGACAAGCACAAAGTATATGACTAGTATTTAATACACCTAGAAGCTAACACCCTACACCACAAAGATTAGCTCAAGGAATAAACAAATTGGGCGCAGTCAGTAAATACCGGACATGTCCGGTATCAATACCGGACTTGTCCGGTATGCACGTGTTGTGCAGGACTGCTCCTTTTCTTCTCCAATCTCTCACACAACCTGCAAGCAATGTGTATGATGTATATATGATGTTGATTCCCTGCAGGAGGACTAGCACAACGGGGATGAACAAATAGCCAATTGTAATGCACAAGAGAATGACACGATATTTGTTTTACCGAAGTTCGGCACCCCCTCGGGTCCTACTCTCCGTTGAGCCGGCTGCGAGCTACCACAAAGGTGGGCTCTAGAGGACACCACAGGTCACTCTAGCCGCGGTCTATTTCACTCGCAATGCTCCTTCCACTAGATGATCTCTTTTGAGGAGAGATCGAACCTTCACAAACTTTCCGAGGCACTCCACAAATCTCTTGGGTGCTCAACGGCGACGCCTAACCGTCTAGGACTGTAGAGTCCAAGAGTAACGAATGCGCACAACAAGATCGACGATTTGCACAAGTGCTCAAGAGGTGGCTTGCTCTCTAATTTTGAGTCTCTCTCAACCCACAAATGGATTTGGCAATTAGAGGTCAATCACTCACTAAGAGAGGGTTGGAAAGTGTTTTGAAAGCTTTAGAATGAGTGTGGGAACCAGTAGAATCAGCAGCCTCCAAAGATGGAGGCTTGGGGGTATTTATATGCCCACATTCGAAACTAGCCGTTTTCTAGCCGTTGGCTGAGCATGTCCGGTATGACTTTGCTACGTGGGAAACACATTGAACTAACCAACTTTCGAACCCCGGATAGGAGCCTAGTAGTACCGGCCTTCTGGTCGGTAGTACCGCTAGTTATAAAGGGGTTTTCGCAACCTCTCTGGAAATGGCCAAATTTGGCCTACCGGTACTACCGCTATAAAGCCGGTAGTACCGACCGGTAGTACCGACCCAAGGGACGGTAGTACCGCCCAACCCAAAACACTGTCAGCCAGAAATTCGCAAATACCGGACATGTCCTGTATGGACTCCCTGCGCCAGGACTAACTACCAGACCGTAGGAAAGCTGCACCACTATAGGTTCATACCAGACATGTCCGGTATGGGCTCCCTCCGCAAGGTCTATCAGCAAGCCCGTAGGGAGGCTGCACTACTGTGGGCTATACCGGTATGGACATACAGTGCAGCAGCATGCTGAAAGTTAGTTCTAGCTCTCTCATGTCTCACCTAGGTTGGTTTGAGCACTTATAAAGAATCATCTACTATATGTCGCATCCCTCTTAATAGTACGGTTTTCCTATTTACTCAAGATAAATTGAAAAGCAAGATTTAAACCTCTTGAGTTGATCTCCATTTGAACCAAAGCCGCTTCTCTTCATTTTCTATATTGGGAGGAATGGTTGTCATGTTTAGAAGTAGATATCCCTCGAGCATAGCCATCTTGAGCATGTGACTTGACTCCATGCAAGTGATATAATGGTGTTCCAAATGTGCCAAGTCACTTCAATCAATATTGTTGCTAGGAATGTTGATTCTCCACTAGATGCGATCTTCAAGCTTGATTGATCCTTCGACTAAATGCAAGTACTTTCTTCTTCACTCTAGCTAGGTTCTTCGGCCGTCAAGCCGTCGCTTGCCCTTCACCCTTGCTTAGTACCTCAAAGACTGTTTCCTTGCTATCTTCACCATCTCAAGCCATTCAACCATACTTCGTTTTGAATCTTTTCTTAGCAATCATATATGAACCGTGATTATCCCACAATACCATAGCCCTCTTCATCAATATCATTCCCATTGTTGTCATGTACTTGGGATGTGATTTTCATACAACAATTCATCATTTGGGCTTTGCATTTCATTCCAAGTACACTGTGCATATGATAGTCTTTTCATCAATATCAATCTCATTGTTGTCTTGTGCTTGTGACATGATTTTCATACAACAATCCATCATTTTGGCTTTGCATTTCTTTTCAAGTACATAGTGAGATAATCATTTCCTTGTGTCACACTTAGCAACCATATTAGATTTTTAATCAATATTGTCATCAAATCATCCAAAATCACACTTAAGTGTAACATGCACTTTCAACATACTAAAAGTACAATTATTTATTTATTTTACCAACATTTAATGCTCCATACATGCGTCCAAACATTGATGTGACGGTGATTTGATGGAAAGAGAGTGAAAAAAAATTGATAGTTTGAAGGGAAGTGAACAAGACCCCACAGTCCCACAGATTGTGCATGACGGATTGACGGGCTGTTGATGGTACATATTTTAAACAGATTCGCACGGCATTGAATTTCTACCCTTGATAACAAGCCACATGAACAATTGCACCCTTGGTGGCGAAACGGTGTTCCAAATGAACACATAACCTTCTAATTATTATAATTTTCATGATTTTATTATAAATATACTTTCCCCACTTTTTCAGTCGGGGCAGCTGATCTGATAATAAACCAAGAAATGTGCATTTACTCACAGTAGCCAATATATATCACTAATAGAAAAAAGCTCTAAGCCAGCGGCACTTAATCTTTTTTTTTTCACAGACGGTTTCACTTTAGGGCCCACTGTATAAAGAAATGAGTGGGCCACGACTTCAGACGGTTTTCCTAAGCCAACCGCTTATGGAAATAGAAATACATCATTTCTAGTGACGGTTTTCTTAAGAAACGTTACCGACACTGGAAATACACTAGAATCTTAAAATTTGAATTTTTAGAAATACCTTATATAGAGAAACGACCAAATACACTAGAATCTTAAAATTTGAATTTTTAGAAATACCTTAGATAGAGAAACGGCCAATATGAAAGTTGTAGATCTCGAAAAGTTATGAAACTTTGTAGTTCACAAGCAACCGCCTGTGTTGTGGAATTATTTTCACTGGCCTCCAGTGCAGGCGGTGCTAGAAAACACCAATAAAAATAGGATAGGTTTCGAACCGCCTGTATAGTATCTAGTATCTATGTGTACTAGTGTATCGACCGATTGCCAAAGATACAGTTTTTCAGCAGAGAGCAAAATCAGCGGTGCGAAATAGGCAAGGAGTCCTACTTTGATTACAACATCCGGATATCCTAAGCGTCTTATTTCATCCGTAATGCCACATACATGCACCATATTGTGCTAAGTTTATGAGCTTTGTTACGGTGTTTGGAAGGAACCGGTGGTTCCTCCCTTGAGAATCATTTACAACATCTTTTTATTAGAAAAAAAAGTAACTAAGGATAGTTTCGTAATTTACTGTACACAATAACACACATCCTCCCTCGCCGCTCATATGTTTAATTCCGGATCCACATAATTTAGGTATCGACCCACAATTTAAGTTTATATTTATTTATTTATATTTTATAGCTACTTGATGTATCTAAATGGATGGCTCCACTTTTTTCCAAGCATTATAAAATTTCACATAACTTAGAACAAAAGGTGCTAGGTTGTTTGGGACCATAATACGATAGCTTGTATTTATGTCTATTTTTTGTGGTAAGCCTTGTAACCGTCAATAATAAGGTTTATATGCACTACTATAGATGACTTTTCACGATCGTATTCGATTTTTAGGGATGAATTATATAGTAACTTGTCTATAGAAATATTGTATTGCACTATATATATAGCACTCGAGCCATCCCTAGAAATTGATTTTTGGTTGTTTGTTTCTTGGGCAAGGTTTATCTTGCTAGACAAGGCAAGCCATTTTCATTCTCTTCATTAGCTAGCACAAGCCCCAAGATACTCTAGCCAGATAGCCAAACAAGCATCTTTATTTAATTATTTCCCTCTATATCCTTGCTAATAGGGTTGGTAATGGATCATAACTTTTATGCTTCTTTCACAATCTAACTTGATCCTATCTAATTTTAGCTTAGAATCATATAGTATTATAATCTGATTATTAAATTTTCTAAACTAAATTAGAGAACCCTTTACTACCCATACTTGCCAGTTAGGCCACCGAGTGCCAAACATACCACCATTTCTGAAAATCTACTTATTTTTAGTAACATTTCATATAAAATCACTGCAGCTAGCAATCGTATTTTTAGGGGTGCCAACCATCCCTAAAATAGTCGATTAAGCCAATTGGACAGATTTTCAGGGATGCTTGAGTTAGTCAACTGACCATAAAATTAGTTGTTGAACAAATAAATTCATAACTTTTTATAAAAAAAGTCAGATAATGATAAACTTTATATCAACTTTTGTTTTTTATTAGAGAACATTTAGGGGTTTAATTATATGTTTTAAGTTCTCACCATTTCTTAGCGGTGTGGCAGCCTCCCATCATCCTGGACGAGTTCAGGAATGGCTCCGCATAGTATGGCAGCAACCGGCATTCCAATTATTCTGTCCAGGCATGGACGCTTGCTGGTGTGCTTCTCCCTCCATTGCAGAGGATAACCGGGAACACTGATAAAGGTCTTAGGTGAAAGCTTAGCTCAGACGAGTCTAGATTAGTGATGAAGATCTCTATTTTGAAGGTGTCATTAAAGAACCTCTTTTTCGTTATACAACTCCCTTCCCCTCCCCGAATAACCAATTGCAGCAGGAGAGCTTAGTACAATGCTAAAGATTGGATTCTTTTTTAAACAAAAGGACACCGATACAATGCCAAAGGAGGGCTTAGTACAATGCTAAAAATTGCATTCTTTTTTAAACAAAGGGACACCGATACGAAATAATTTTTAGAGACAATTAGAAAGCCTATATAGAGACGGCTAGTATAAATTGATTTTGTATTTTTTTTTTGCGACTTATAAATTGATTTTGTAGGGACAGCCGGAAACATGCTTTTATGAATTATCTTTTCAAAAACCATAAATCCGACAAAGAAATACTCCCTCCATCCATTTATCGGAGTTATCTTACCGAAAAAAAATTCTCCAAGAATTGGAGTCATCTAAGCAAGGACCACAATTTTCACGTCATTCTAGGCGCATGCGGCTCCTCTCACTAGTCCAATTAATTCAACCATTTGCATGCAACTCCTCTTACTGGTCGAATTAATTCAACCAACTACCTCTTTGGTCACTGCGTATGACCCTAAAATGACTCCGATAAATGGATGGAGGGAGTAGCAAAAAATAATCCCCGGGAGTCACGTGAAATATTTACTCCCTCCATCCCTAAATAATTGTCATTTTCACTTTCTGAGAAATATCTTTAACTAAATATATATTTTACATATCTTAGATAATTAGTATTATTGAAAATACATTTAAATCTAGTTTTTTAATAAATTTATTTATAGATACAAATGTTGCATACATTTGCTATAAATCAAGTCAAACTTGTGGCACACACATCAACAATGATAATTATTTAGGAATGGAGAGAGTACATGTATGGCTGACGGATTTGAGCCTATAATGTATGGCCTTGCGTGTAGTTTTTTTAGAGTTCAAGGGAATATGTCGTGGGCTTTCAATTAATCATCAAAGTCTACGAGTTCTTACAATGCATGTTTAAACCACAAATGTGTCCACCACTTCACCAGGACTAACCAACCATAATAAAAATAAAGGAGTAGAAAAAGAAGTCACTAACATCCAGCTTCGCCGAAAGCTCTACAGCCAGCAAAATCACACCAAATTCAGCGAGAAAGTCCAACGCGTTCCACCAAGACATCTTCTGTAGCTATAGCTCAGTCACGGGATCTTCAGGCATCTAATGCTTCCATGCCACAACTTCACCATCTCCTTATGAAACTTCAAGTGATGCTTTGGTGGTTCACGTAAGACAGCCATAGGATTTTGCTTCTTGTTGATTTGATCTTGTCGAAGCATTCTATCAGTGAATTTTTCTTGTCAGTTGGACAAAGGATCATCCAGTTTAGTCCCTTGCGTGTAGTTTCTCTAATCACTTCAGCCTGAAGTCACTTATGAGATGCTAAACGACTTCAAATAAAACATATTCGAACTAAAATTTGTAGATATCATCAAGCACTAAAACTTTAGTTTTGGTCTTTTCTCCATCTGAAGTTATCAAAGAAAACTGCATGTCAAAATATGAAAAATTTAGATAAATGATTTTAAATGATAAAAGATTGTCAACTACAAAGTTGTATACCTATTCGAGATCTACAACTTTATCTTTTATCGTTTCTGTATCCAAGTCCATTCAAAATTTAAATTTCAAAATGTAAGCACTCAAAATTGAATTTTAGAACCATATATTATTTCAAGAGCTTCAAACAAAATTTTTAGATCTAAATAATTTTAAATGGAAAATTCAACAACTATAAAATTGTAGATCAACTTTGATATAAAGTTTATGTTCATCTAATTTCGTTTGAAAATATTATAAACTTAATAGTATTACCTATTTTTAGTGACAACTCTAGATCGAGCCACGTCAAGAAATATTTTAGAGACGTTAGATCTAGAACCGTCTCTAAAGATTATATAGTGTTTTAGAGACAGCTAAAAATACGAGACAAACCTTTAAAAATAAGAGACAATTTTAAATAGAGGCCTCTACTAAAAAAATGATGTGCTGCTACAAATTATTTCTGTACTAGTGGGAGTATATCTTGTGTGTGGGCCTGTGACAAGTGTCATAGATTTCACATAATTAATCAGGGAACTATGCACCAACGACTAACTTTTGATCAGTGGTGCTAAAAAACCTAGAAAATTTGTTAGTTCCGCTTGATTCTTAGGATCTATTTGGATCTCATCCACTAAACTTTAGTCACTAAATTTTAGTCATTTTTAATAGCAACACTCTTACTAAAAGGGATTAAAAGAAACTAAAAAGGTTTTTTAGTCCTTTTTAGTGGGGCGTGTCTGGTATTTTAGTCACTAAAAATGACTCAAGTGTAGTGACTAAAGTTTAGTGGGTGAGATCCAAACATGTCCTTCGTCTCCCCCATCTCTAACGACCGCATGTTCTTCTATTTCTGCCTAGTCTGTCTCCACAGACCAACCACAGCATGATTGGTCACTGCTATTAATCAGTGCAGTAGGAGCTGTCTAAACTCATATACGAGGTGTGTGACGAGGAGAGCTCTATATGCTTTCTTCATTCTACCACCATGATTGTTGCCGAGCTGTCGTTATTAGTGTCGTGCGCATATATAAAATACCAAATCATTGTCAATGCAAGCATGTGAGACAGATTCCGCCTAGCGATTATCTTTCGAACAGTTATGCACAAGCAGCACGATAGATTTGCTACGCCAATCATGTTTTGCTGTGATCTATGATTCCAACACCCCAAAACACAAGTGGTGAGGTACCTTTGTTTGTATCTGAAATGTGGTGGGGGAGGGAGAAACATGTTGAAAGTGGATTACTATACTTATATATCTTTAGAAAGTCCAAATTACTGCTGGGCCAGGACGTTGTATGGATAAACATTACATCAGGCTGCATTCGGTGAACCTAATTTTTGACCCAGAAATTATTTCAAATCATCAAAACAAAACCAGATCCAAATAGAATAATTTCAGGGGTTCAATCTGGAGCAACCCGACATGCCCTTCAACTTATTTGGCAGAATAGCCAATTTGGTCCCTGAACTATTACTCGAGGCTCAGTTTTATCCCTGAACTTTTAAAACGTTTATTTTAGTCCTCAAACTCTACTTTTAGGTTCAATTCCATCCAAAACTATGAAAATGATCATTTCGGTCCTCAAACTTTGCATTTTTGGCTCAACTTCATCCTAGAACTACGAAGATGACCATTCCAATCCTCAAACTTTGCATTTTTGGTCTTTAAACTTTTATTTTCAAACTCAACTTCTAGTGTTAGGCTCAACTAATTACCATTTCTGTATAAAATAATAATTTTTATGCATAGGCTAAAAACAATTCATATTTAAGAATATTTAGGTCTATATTAGTATTCATCTTAAATATGAACATAAATGTTGAAAGTGTGTATCAGATTCGATGGTTGAGACGACACTAGAGACAATAATACCAAACGATGTTGGTTCATCTCAACTCACAGGTGGTGTTGGACAATGATAAAATTATGTCAAAATGCATTTGATAATTAATGGATGATATTCTGCCTAAAATATAAAGTTTTCTTTTTTGGTAGACAAAGTTGAGTTGAAAACAAAATTTTGAAGACCAAAATGCACTTTAATAGTTTTTGGATGAAATCGAGCCCAAAATGCAAGTTTGAGGGTGGTGTTGGACAATGATAAAATTATGTCAAAATGCATTTGATAATTAATGGATGATATTCTGCCTAAAATATAAAGTTTTCTTTTTTGGTAGACAAAGTTGAGTTGAAAACAAAATTTTAAAGACCAAAATGCACTTTAATAGTTTTTGGATGAAATCGAGCCCAAAATGCAAGTTTGAGGGCTGAATTATCTAAATCGAGCCCAAAATAGAGTTTAAGGACTTAAACAGACGTTTTGAAAGTTCAGGGATGAAACTGAGCCTCGACTAATAGTCTAGGGACTAAAATGGCTATTATGCCAACTTATTTTGTGTTCGGCTTACGCTCTAAATATTTTAGTTTATCCGTTACCCTTTAATAAAAGGGAACGTATCTAGTGCAAACCATAGCCTTTGTGAAAACTCGTGCAAACCACGCTAAAAAAATTGTCTAAATTCACCAAAAAAATCACACATGTAGATGGTATGATGATACACAACCTTGTAAAATATCTTATCCAAAATTGACTTCGTTTGTGAGTTATAAAAATAACAAATTTTAAGCCAGAAAGTATTCCACATGATTTGTAAACATCCTTTCGTCCATAAATAACTATCTTTTTTTCTTTTAAAAATATCTTTAATTAAATATATATTAAAAATATTAATATTTATCGTACATAATTAGTATCGTTAGAAAGATTTTTGAATCTAGTTTTTTAACAAAATTATTTAGAGATACAAATGTTGTATGCACTTGATACCAATCCAATTAAATTTGTGACACGTATAACAACGGTGATAATTAATTAGGGACGGAGGGAGTAGCCATCTGCATGGCGCGCTTTGCTCGTCAGACCCTCGCATGAAGCCGCATAGCCCCAAGATTTGCACCAATCGAAGCCGAAAAAAGTCTATATAACCTTCTCAACTATTGAGCGTCGACTACTTCACCCTCAAACTATAAAACTAGATATTTTACCCCATGAACTTTCCAAAACCGGTCAAATAACAACCTCGGGCAGTTTTAGATGGTGGTTTTGCTATAGTAACATGATTTTTGTCTATTTATTTTTTATTTATTTTAGCTGAATCTTTAAAAAATCATAGTAGATCATAGAAAAATTATAAAATAAAAAATCTAATTTTATTAGACTCCACATAAGTAGATCTACACAGTGAACATATAATATAGTATACTTTAGAATAAAGTTTTTATTGTAGATTTAGATCTATGCTTTTCTATAATTAAATAGAATAATTCATAGATGCAGTTTCTTATATCCAATTGTGGTGAAATTTTATGGTGTGCTTATTATTGTATCCTTGTACTGTAGTAAAAACTTCATATTAATCAGATCATGTATAACTTAGCTATAAATTTATTTAGATATAACTTAGCATAAAGCTAAATAAATCTATACCTAAGTTATACCTGATACAATGAGTACAAAATTTTTACTACAGTTCAAACATACAACGATTATTCCACAATAAAAATTTCACTACAATTGGATGAAAAAATTTGCATCTATGAATTATTCTAATTAATTACAGAAAAGCATAGATCTAAATCTATAGTAAAAACTTTGTTCTAAAGTATACTATATTATAAATTTACTGTGTAGATCTACTTATATGGAGTCCAACAAAATTAAATTTTCTATTTTATGATTTTGCTATGATTTACTATATTTTTTAAAAAACAGCCAAAATAAATAAAAAAGAGAAAAGACAAAACCACGCTACTATACAAAACCACGCTAATATAATTCATATACAATCATATAATTCAATTTTTAAAATAAATTTTATCTTCAATTCTATGCTAATATGATTGTATATGAATTATATTCATATATTATTGTTATAAGTTGCAACGTAGAAATACCTATAAAATTTATTTCTCTCTAGCACCAGGTGAATTTAAGATGATGGGCTTATACGTGAACTTTAAAAAGTGATGGAATGACAAATTCCAAGCTAAATAGATTAATTTATTGAATGGATTTCAATTCCTCCAAAATAAAGGATGCAAAAGTCCAAACAACCCCTTACATTTATTTAGAACGGTCATTTGAATTAAGTTGTAAATTTTGTAAATGAATTTTCACGAGCGAGTATTACCAAGATTCGTATATTAGTAGAAGCAGATCATACAAAAGGAATACAATAAAGAGGCCAGAGCTAGCTAAATGATTTCCTATGTACTATTAGGTCATGTAGTCATGTTTGGAACAACCTCTCTCAATCTTGTTTCATCAAAAGCTAGCTTCCTAACCCCCTCCCAAAAAAAACTATCCTCCTACCACAAGTCCACGACTAGCTTTGTAGTGGTTAAATTTGATCATGATGACATAATAAGATTAAGATCAGTCTTTCTTATTTTTTGGTGACGGAATAAAAGAAGACACAAGAAATAATAAATTCATCAATTCCGTCCGTAGAAATATTGGTCGTTGTTCGGTGATTGTCTATTCTCACGTCGTTTGTTGAGTGTATGTATCTAATCCAATACGGATAGGGATGCACTTCTAACTTCTGTTCAACTTAAGAATCAGCTGCATGTCGTCCTTAAGGGCATATATGTTCGTTTCCAGGGCAAAAATATTGTGCCCTGTCACATCGAATATTGTGGCCATAGTTTAGCATATTAAAAATATACTAATTAAAAAACTAATTTATTAGCCGGAGACTAATTCATGAGACGAATCTATTAAACTTAATTAGTTCATGATTTGACAATGTGGTGCTACAGTAAACATTCGCTAATGATGAATTAATTTAATTTAATAGATTTGTCTTAGTAATTAGCATATGACCCTGTAATTAGTTTTATAATTAATTTATTTTTAATAGACTAAATTAGCGCCGTAAAGTCCGATGTGACAGGCAAAAAAAAATTTGCCAGGGAAACGAACACCTCTAAGAAATACTCCCTTCATATTAATATTAGTTGTTAGATAAAATTTGGCTCAAACATTGGGAATATATATCATTATTAACTATTAAGTTTCTAAGTTTGTAAATATGAAAATTATATTAATATATTTGTTTTGAAAAATATTTTCATAAAAGTATACATATATCACTTTTTTATAAATATTTTTATAAAAACAGGAGGTTAAAGTTGTGTTTTAAAGACCATATCGCTGTTCTAAAGGACAACTAATATGGGTATGGAGAGAGTACTCCTATTTACCTAGAAAAGCTAACACGGTCGTCACTGCTTTGCCCAATAATACAAGACCTCGATTTACTCAGGACCTATTTGGTTGGACTTTTGGCCCCAAAAGCCAAAAGCCCAACCAAAGAGGTTGCACTGGAGGTAGCTTAAGCATGTGTTTTTCCATAGTATATTTTTGAAAGTTGTTTTGACTCTGCTATTGGCTTTTGGCTTTCAGCTTTTCAAAATAGGTGAAATAAAAAATGTTTTCATAATTATTTAAAAAAACAAAATTAGAAGATATACTTTATACTTGTTTAACCAAACAACTTTCAGTTTTTTCACATCTCATAGCCCACAACATCTTTTCCACAGCTCACAGCCACAACAGCTTTTCGCCACAGCTCAACCAAAAGGGCCTCAGTAACTTTAGAGAACAATTACAAACGAAACTTTCCGTTTTGGTGATAATTCGCTTGAGCTATAAACCGACTTTAATCCGCTATGAAACAAATTTTTTCTTAGAACAAATTATCCATATAAATTAAAAAAAACTTTTAAGTCCTGCCATTTCAAATAGATGATGGACAGCTGGACAGAGAGCTGCAAAGAGCCAAAAGACTTGGTGACGGTGCACTGACTCGACCACGGACCACATCACAACTCACATCGGCAGGGGATGCAATATAAAAAACCATGTGACAGAACTACACACGTAACCAATGCGACGTTCGCGTCTGCTCTTCTTGATCGACGACATCAGCAAATAAAGGTTCGCCGTGCAAACGTGTTTCTCGTGCTGCAACTGCAAGGATGACGAAGGAATCTCGCCGGAGCGGCGGAGGAGCCGAGTAGCCGACCAGTGACCGCAGTACTACTGCCCCAGTAAAGGTCACCACCAGTCGCCCAAGCACGACACGAGTGACCTACCGGTAAGACAAAGGTAAGCACGGAACGGACACGACACACCACCTGCACGAGGCCCAGCGGCCCCGAGAGCGAGACAGAGAGCGCGAGGCCAATCAGTTCGCCGAGCCAATCAGTCCGTATCCAGCACCAACATGCATGCACCTTGCAGTGCAACAAGTGAGGCCGTACACCACCCCAAGGCTGCCGCCTGCGGCCTGCCACCACTCTGGCCGGATGTTCTTCGGTCGACACGCGGGGGGGCCGACCATGCGGTCCGGCGCTCTGGCAGCATCGCACGTTGCCCGCACGACGCGCGCCTGCCCGCCAGCCCGGCAGCCCCGCGCCGAGCCCCCGAACGGCCCGACCCCAGGACCCAGGTCCCCGCGGACCGCGCGCGGCTGCCGCACGAGGAGGGCACGGCTCGTGCCAATGGCGCCGCCGGCCGCCGCACGAAGCTGGAGAGGACCGCGCCCCGCGGGCGACCGGGGCGTGAACGGCCGCCGCCGCCTGTGACAACGCGCAGGGCGAGCCCGGGAACGGCGGGCGCCCGCGCGGCCGGGTGCCGGGGGAGGGCCGGAGGGGAGCGGGCGGGCACACGTGCCGAATCGCCTTTTTCCGCGGGGTGGGGGGCTCACGAGCGGACAGAGCCAGACGGGACCCGATGATTGATTGTGTGATTCGGTGCACTGTACAGGGCGGCGGGTTCGGCTAGTCTGTGTGCTGCATGCACTGCACTGCTGCGACTACGAGCGTCAGTCGGATAGTGTCGGAGCACTGTGCAGATAAGGAAGTGGTGATCGGAAAGGGAAATCCGTCCCATGTGTGGGAAATGACAGCCTCCCCCATACGTGTCGACCGATGAATGGAGCTCCGGGCACATGACGACAGCCTGATGATAGTACTGGTATGGTACAGGAAAATAATGCCCATGTCGTTTCTTTATAGCGTGTTTGGATCGGAGATTGTTACCGTCCGGTATGACCAGTCTGAGATGCACTCGTTCGGCATTTTCTGTAGAATACTCTGGTCCGTTATGATAGGCTTTACTTAATGCAAAGTGGAATTATAACCAAACGATGTTTTCAGCTTCGGATGTAGGATAGAATGATTTTGGATCACTTGACGCCACAAACCAAACACACTATTATATTACGAGTTTATGATAAATGTATTTAGAAATTATTAACTGTCCCTAAATAACTGTCTCTAAAAATCCGTGTTTCCCTCAGACACGCTTTCCGAACAACAGTTAAAAAGGGACGGAGGGAGTAGCTTGTACTTCCTCCATTCTAATATTAATGCTGCTCAGATGTCCAGCCGTTGATACAACGAGGAACGTCCGCATGAACGACAATTGATTACCAGCGGATACATCAACTTTTCACCACGGCAATTGCTCAGATGTCCTATCAATGATATAGTGAAAATATAGTACAATTGCTTTACTAGGTGCAGGACCTCAAACGACATTCTTTCTAGACTAATTTTATTTAAGGCTAAAATGACACTAATAATGCGACAGAGGGAGTACTCCTAAAAACAGCAAAGAAGTAATACCTCGATCAACAATACTTGACGCATTGATTTGGCAGTCTTCGTCTAATTTTGGAAGATTGGGAAAACTTTTTTGATTAGAACTCCCTCAGTATTAGTAATTTAAGTCGTTTTGACCAGCGACAAAAAAGTGTTCAAAGCAAAAGTATTTATTGAAAAATATTTATTGAAAAATAGTATATATATATGTATTTTTTTATTAAAAATACTTTTCAAGACAAATCTATTCATATGTTTTTCATGTTTTTAAACTTAACAACTTAAAAATTATTTATGATTTATATTTTTAATGTTTGATCAAAGTCATGTCCAAAACAACCCAAATTACTAATATGGAGAGATATCTTTAACCGTAATTTCTTCTGGAATATATTCCTAAAAATAGATATTTTTTAATGTATATCTACATTTATAACGTTTCCAAACAAAAGTATCTGACAGTTACTGATTTTTATAGTTTTTAAGATTTGACCAAAATAAACTTTTTGAGAATATTTTTTTAAAAGATTTAGCTGATTTTGATTAATAATAAGAAGAAAGTACTAGCAAACAACAACGATTACACGCGCGAGAAGTGCTCCCTGCAGCAGCCTAAGTTGGTGTGGTTGATTTACAAAGCTACTTACTCAGAAATTAAAGATGTCAATAGCCAAACTCGAGAGAGTTTTGTTTACATGATAACCTTCGTATTTTCTTGATTAGCAGTACATATTTTCTTGATTAGTAGTACTGCTTAGATGAGGATGACACACAGGCACATGCCGCACATGCACATCCCACATGGAGCAACACCTAGTAGTACACATATTCACCACACACTTAGGGCATGTTCGTTTCCTGACAAATTTTTTTTGTCAGTCACATCGGACGTTGCGGCCCTAATTTAGTCTATTAAAAATATAGTAATTAAAAAACTAATTTGTCAGTCGGAGACTAATTCACGAGATGAATCTATTAAACTTAATTAGTCAATGATTTGACAATGTGGTGCTACAGTAAACATTCGCTAATGATGGATTAATTTACCTTAATAGATTCGTCTCAGTAATTAGCATATGACCCTGTAATTTGTTTTATAATTAGTTTATTTTTAATAGGCTAAACTAGTGCCACAACGTCCGATGTGACAGGCAAAAAAAATTTGCCAGGGAAACGAACACCTCCTTAACTCCAGATGCCTGCAGGATAGGACTTAGGAATCGTATCATCATGTCTCGTCACCTGACAAATTAAAAGGCAGTCCCACTATATAACATTCTTATATTTTCATATACTCCCACAATCCCACATGCAAACGCATTACCCAAATTTAACTAGAATTTGGCCAGGTGACAGTAAAAAAAAAAAAGGTAAAAGGCCAGGCTTTGCGCTAATTCACTTATGTTTTGAGAAGAATTTGGCACAGTGACGGACGGTTTCTACTGCGGATCATGTTGGTTTACTTTGGCATCCAAAAAGAAAAACGTGATTGGACACCGTGTTTGCGACTTTTCTTCCCATCTGAATAATCAAATAAACCGCATTACTACTTTTCTTACGCTGATAAGCACGAACACGTACATGTCCCCGGTCGGGGCCTACCGACGACACTATGATTGCTTGTGTGATAGTATGCAGGAGGATCCAGATCACTCTCTTTACCCCCGTTGTATTTTCCTGAGACATCTGTCGCTAGATTCGTACGACTGAAAACTACAAGGCGACCGCCTCACAAAGACATCACAGATTCAGGTCCTCTCATGGTGATGGAGAGCGCTATCATCCGTGGGCAGCTGATGCAGCAACCGTGCACCAAGAATCTCAGACCATTGATGTCTGCTCAATACGAGTGAAATATCTATACTCAATTCAATCTAGTTGTCTTCAGGGCCTTTCCATGCATTCTAACTTTGAGTAAAGTTTTTTTATTAGTCTCCATAAACTTCACTACTACATAAATTATTTTGTATGACACCCTACAATAATTAACCATGACAGACCTTTGACCCGACCGTCACGGTTATTGGGTGGCCGGCCTGGCCGCCCGGTCGCCCAGGCGCCCGTCCGGTTAATGAGTTAACCGTGGCGGGCGACCTAAGGTTGTCCGTCACGGTTAATGGTCTATTAACCGTGACATGCAACATTAACCGTGACGGGCAACTTAGGTTGCCTGTCACGGTTAAGTGTTTCCATATAAATACGATGACTTAGGGTTTCACGTGCACCCTCTCCTCTTCCGCAGCTCTCCCTCAGTCGCACGCCTCTCAGACTCCTCTCACCCTCTCCCTCTCAGTCCGCCATGGATCCGGTGGAGGCGAGCCCTCTCCCTCTCACCCTCACCCTCTCCCTCTCCCTCTCACCCTCACCGCCTTCCCCATCAGCGGCGGCGCGTGGCCCGACGGAGGTGGCGCGCGGCCACAACGGACGCCGCACGAGGCCCTCGGCGGAGGAGGCGGACCTCCCTCAGCGCCGCACGAGGCCCCGGTGGAGGAGGCGGACGTCGCGCGAGGCCCCGGTGGAGGAGGCGGACGCTGCGTGCGTGCTGGACCTGGACCCGGCGGCGACGCGCGTCATGGAGGCGGATCCGGCGGCGGCGCACGTTGTGGAGGCGGATCTGGCGGCGGCGCGCGTCGTGGAGGCGGATCCGGCTACGGTGCATGTGCTGGAAGCGGATCCGGCCGGTGTCAGCGCGGGGAGGGTGGATTGGGTCGGTGGCTCCCTCTCCTTCTCCTCCCATGGCGGCGGGCGGCGCACTCCCCGGCTGCGGATCCGACTGGAGCAAGGTGGGTGCACACGGTGGCCGTCGGATCTAGCCGGTGGCGGCTCGCGGTAGCCGGATCCGGCCGGTGGCGGCGTGGGGAGGGTGGATCCGGCCGGTGGCGGCGCGCGGTGTAGACGGGCTCGACGTCGGGCCTGGATGGACTCGGGTTGGGCATGCTGTATTTTTTTAAAAAAAAACTTGAAAATATTAAATGTGGCGGGCAACATAAGGTGCCCGTCACGGTTAAAATAATTAACCGTGTGAAACATCCTCAAATTTCCACGAAGAGAAAATCCACAGAATGAGTTATAATATGATAAACCAGGAACTGATCTTATCATATTATCATATATCAACCGATATCACAGTCATACATCGTAATATTACATGATTATAAGCATTACATCATTGGGGTATCACTTATTACAGAGTTGATTCTAGCGAAAGTCAATCGAGTGAAGGCTCCTCCTTCATGGGCATCATCAAAGTTGTCGAAGCGCAGCATCGTCTCCATGATCCGAACCAAACTTGAGCGTAGGCACGAAACCTCTTAATCCTCCTAGAGTCAGTACTTCTGAAGCAGGAAATCTGCACACCACCAGATGTGTGCAGACCATGGTCATGTGCTCTCCAACATAAGATTTAAGTTGTAAAAAGAATCCTCGGTAAACTCCTACAAGCAATACTATATGAATGCAACAATTTATTTACAAATAGTTCCCGGTTCAGCTAGCAACAAACGTGCTCCACACAATCACAGAAAAATTTTAAAAATCCGAATTTTTAGGTTTTTACAGTCCACCCACCTTACAAAGACCTCGTCCTCGAGATTTAGGAGTTAGTGCAAATGAGTCAGGTCTTCGTTGTCAAGTCACATGTAGTAATGCATTTGATTTTGAACTCTAGTATTTTGAAGAGGAGTTTTGGAAACATTTGTTTTCGGAAGTCCTTTTAAAATGGAGAAACTTTGTTTCGCAAAGTAAGGGAAATTCTTTTTAGGAAATTCATTTTTAAATTCTAGTTGGAAACACTTTCGTAAGCATTGTTTTTGGAAGGACGAACTTAAATGTTAGTTTTGGAAAATAAACCGGTATTTCTAATCCTTTTAGGAAATCAGTTCGATTTTCGAAATCAAATCTTATGTTCAGAATGTTTTCAGGAAACCCATGAAATAGCTTTGGTAAAAACTGTGTTTTTGCAAAGCGTTCTCCTTTTTTAAATAATGTCTTTCAAAATGAGAGAGTTTTCAAAAACATTTAAATCGAGGAACGATTTTCGCAAATAAAGGCGATGTGGTTGGAAACACGATAAAACAAAGCGGGGTTTTCGAAAACTTTTCAAATCTCGAAGTCATTTGAAAAGAGGGAAAAACGGGGTTTTCGTAAAACTCTTCCAAAGTCGTGGTTTTGACAAACATAGGTTTTGGATATCTCGATGCAGGTACAAGACGGGGTTTTGGAAAACATATATATATTTTTAAAGACCTTTTGCATAGGGAAAACATTATAGGGTAGGACTCTTACAATAGAAATGAATTTTCGCAAACTTTTCGAATCCTAGTTTTAAAATGAAAGAGGGGAAGGGTTTTTTGGGATAGAATCCCAATTCTTTTTTCCAATCCTTTTGAAAGTAAGTTTTTGTAAAACTTTTCGAAGTCCAGAGGTGGTATTATGAAATAAATATATTGGAGGGTTTTCGAAATGAAGATACGCATTTTGCTTTTCAATATGTTTTGAGATCAAATTCTTGCGAAATATACTTTTAAAAGAGGCATTACTCCACACGCTTTTGAAAACATAAGCAAGCTAGTTTTCAAGGATGATTCAAAATAAATTCCATTTTAAAAGCCTTTTGGAATCAAATTCCAAATTTAGAAGATTCTTTTCAATTAGTATACATTTTGAACATAAGGTTGAAAGACAATATATACATATATATTTGCAATAGTTTTTGGTTTTATAAATCTATTTGAAATTGAGAGATTTGAAGAGGGTCATGGCTCCTTGGTCTAAATCAAAAGGTTTTTAAATAAAGCTGAGCCAGGAGTTTTGAAAATGTTTTGTTTGAGAATAAAAGTACGGACTTTTATTTTTGAAAAGGGTTTTGCCATTCAAATCTTTTGTGTTCTTAGAATAAACTTTCCGCAAGAGGTTTTAAAAGAGGTTCAAAATGGGCTTTTGACATTTTTAAAATCAAAGCTTTTATAAAAGAGAGTTTTGTAATCCTTTCAAGAAAACGTTTCGCAAAACTTTATAAATCCAGATAAATCAGATTTTTGAAAATAGTTGAAGTCGACACCGGTTTTGCAATAAGAGCATTTTGGAAGTCTTTTGTTTTCGAAGACAAAACACACTCATTTATTTTAAGAGTTTTGAAACAAGCGGTTTCGAAAACACAAAAGTTTTTCAAAAGGGGCGTTGCTCCATTTTATTTTGAAACTGATTTTTAAATCACGTCTTTTGGAAAAGCAAAGTTTTGCAATCAACTTTGTTTTCAGAAACCATTTTCAAAACAACTTTTGAAATAATTTTTGGAAAACTCTTTTTCGGTTTTGATAAATACTTTTTAGCACAGTTGCAAAAACATACTTTTCACAAAGATTTTGCTTGATAAAACAGTTGCAAAGCATTCTTTGAAAGTAGGATCAATTTTTGGAAAAGGACTTGGCTCTTAGTTTGAAATCAAAGCTTGTTTAAAACAAAATCAAGCCAAGGTCCTTTGGTTTGAAAACATTTTACTTAGTGAAAGCAAAACTTGGTTTCGTGAAATCAAGTTCTGAAACGCTTTTGAAAAAGAAAACGGTTTTCACACTGCTTTTGAAAGAAAATCATTCGGGAAGGGAACTAAATCTGTTTTCTTTCAAAAAGGGAAGGCGATTTTGAAACTTTTAAAATCGTTTTCCTTTGAAATAGAATAGCTTTTATGAAAGCGCTGACATTTTTCAACCTCAAAAAGACGGGAGAGAAGTTTTGAAAACTTGTTTAGTTGGAAAGCCGAAAACACTTTGAAATAGTCTCGAAAGACATGATGCATCGGTTCGTAACTTTGGGTAGTTGGGTCACTTATGTACTACATGGAGGGTCTTGGGTTGGACCTATCCAGAGATAACCAGGGTCCACAGTCATTATATAAAAATAGCTTTACGAATTACACTCAAGTAGTAAAAACGAATGAAAGTGCAGAAACACAAGATCCAGGCAATCAGACAACACAACTCCTATATACATAGTGTTGACTTAAGGTGACTCTTTAAACCTTTAAGTCTCACACATCTACCGTCTAGCGTGGGCAGTCATGGGGTATGTTCTTTTCTAGACAGCTTTTCCCAGGTAAGAATGCCAGTAAGTAGCAGAAGTCAAGGCAGGAAAAACAAACAAATGTCAGCAGTCATTAGATGAGATGTTTGGCTTCTAAACTAGTGTTTTGGGTCCTGAGGTTTCATCCTGAGGTCAAGTATGGCTTTGATACTAACTGAAACATCCTCAATTTTCCACGAAGGGAAAATCCACAGAATGAGTTATAATATGATAAACCAGGAACTGATCTTATCATATTATCATATATCAGCTGATATCATGGTCATACATACAGTTGATTCTAGTGGAAGTCTATCGAGTGAAGACTCCTCCTTCACGGGCATCATCAGAGTTGTCTTAGCGCAACATCGTCTCCATGATCTGAACCAAACTTGAGCGTAGGCACGAAACCTCCTAATCCTCCTAGAGTCAGTACTTTTGAAGCAGAAAATCTGCACACCGCCAGATGTGTGCAGGCCATGGTCATGTGCTCTCCAACATAAGACTTAAGTTGTAAAAAGAATCTCCGACAAACTCTTACAAGCAATACTATATGAATGCAACAATTTATTGATAAATTGTTCTCAGTTCAGCTAATAACTACGTGCTCCACATAATCACAGAAAATTTTTAAAAATTCGAATTTTTGGGTTGTTACATCGTGACGGGCCACTTAATTTGCCCGTCACGAATAATACTATTAACTGTGACGGGCTTTTGAGCCCGTCGCGGTTAGCCTCGATTAATTGTGACGAGGCGGTCGCGACGGGCTCAAATGCCTGTCACGGTTAAAGAAAAACGTCTGTCACGCAAAAGATTTCTGTAGTAGTGCTTGTCTATATTTTTTTCAAAAACACACACACCCCGAACTCGGATAACTTACCTCTGTTAACTTCAAAAGTCGGATAGACTACCCACCTAAAATAGTGCATAGTGGTTGGCGGTTTTTGTTGAGTGGCATGTGGGCCTCATGTTTTTTTTAGTTTCTTTAGTCATGTCATCTTTTATTGAATATTTGAGGTCCTAAATGATCTTAATAAAAAAACCAACTAGAAGGTTTTAGTTCTCTTCCAACACTACAAATTTAGTACATAACTTGTCTCCATCCAAATTTTTCTGAAAGCTTGTCGAAAATGTGAGAAATTAAAAATGACTATCCAGAACTCTGAATGATCTCATATAAAAAATATTTCAACTACAAAATTGCATGTTGTATTTAGAGCTACGAGTTCAGTATAGACCATGGCCAATTTGCAATATTAAGGTCGTTTGAAAAATTCAACAAAACATAATTTAAAACCTTAGAACTTAAAACATAGACCTCTAAATATTCTCATGTTAAAAAGTTTTCGGCAACAAAGTTATAGATTCAATTGAGAGTTACAACTTTGGTATTGACCATGACAACATCCTAGATCATTTGAAAAAATTAAAAAATAAATTTCAAAATATGATGACCTAAAACAAATATTTGAGTCTCTAAAATATCACATATAAAAAAATATCAAGTACAAAAGTTATAGATGACAACATCAAATTCTACCATTTTAGTATAAAGTTTTTATTCATTGGAATTCATATGAAGTGGTTATGATTTTTTGGTACAAGAGAAAAGGATATCACCTGGCATGTGGGTCCTACAACCACGTCAATGAAACCACCAAATAACCACTATGAAATAGTAAATGAGTATTTTATCCGGTTTCAGAAATGAAAGGGGCGCGTAAGTTGTTCGTTATTCGAGTTGTGTTTTTTTTAAAAAAAAAATCAATGATAACTTCATAGGTTAAATCAAACATTAATTCCTCTATAGTTTTATATTGACCGGTTTCGACCAGGTCCATGAGTATCTTCCTCCTTGTAATTGGTACTAAAAATACCAACTTGAGCCGTTATGAAATACTCCCTGCATCCTAAATTATAAGGTATTCCAAAAATCTTGGAGAGTCAAAGTTTTTCAACTTTGATCAAAATTCTAGAGAGAAACATAAAGATTTATGACATCAAATATATATATTATTAAAATATAACTAATGAAGAATCTAATTATACTTAGTTGTAATCATAAATATTATTATCTTATTATATAAATTTGGTCAAAGTTGAAAAAGTTTGACTCTATAAGATTCTTTGAATGACTTGTAATTTGGGACGGAGGGAGTAGTATATGTCTCCTCGCGAAAAGAGAAATGAAATAGTATATGCCCCTTGTCATCGCCGGTAATGGCCCTTCATCCTTTCAGAGGCCAAAGCTAAGGGTAACAGTGTAACACAATACTATGAACTGCACATAAGCAGCCATTCCAAAATAATATCTGTGAGCAACAAGCTTGATCTACCTTGTGATAGCAGAGATAACGACATCTTCTTGGTATCTACAGTGGTAACGAACGGTAATAGAAAATTGGCTAGTTTCCGGACATCGTCTTGGATTAATGGGCGAACTCCCAAGTACATATAGCACCAACGTTGTTCAAAAAAGCAAAAAGGAAAAATACCACGGTACAAAAGGCTCTAGATAATCATTGCATTTCTCATATCACCCTATTAGTGACACCACAAGAAATAAACGAATATGTGATGCTATGGGAAGCCATCGACCGAATTTAGCTTTACGAAAACAAGGAAGATAACATCTATTGGCATTGGACGACAAATGGTGAATACACAAACCAAGAGTGCTTATAATATCCGGTTTGAAGGGGCTTTCAGTAAATTGAAGATTATGCCGTTTTGGAAGGCGAAGACGGAACCCAAATGTAATTTTTTTGCCTGGACATTGCTACACACAAAAAAATCACCAATAGCTTGATGAAACAACATTGTCCACATGACCCCATATGCAAGTTCTGTGGAAGTGACCTAGAGACTCTAACGCACCTATGCAAGGATTGTGTTTTCTTGAAACAAGTTTGGTCATTCTTGAAGCAGTGGCGTGGACTATCAGCGCTAGATTCAGTCACAACAAACGGTTCACTAGGTAACCACTGGCATAGATGCCAGATGCCACACTAAGATTGAAGGAAGCCTAAGAAAAGTTTTTGATGGTGTGATGATCTATTTGTAGTGGAACATTTGGAAGGAACAGAATAGAAGAACATTTCAGGACAGCGTTGCAACCAAGGCAAGTAGCACTGTTGTGCAAGAAGAACATAGAGGAATTAATGTTTTTCTCCTTTTGCGCACAGCCTATTAGCACAGATGAAGGGCACAGCCTATTAGCACTGAGTTTTTTTTTTTTGTGTGTGTGTTCTTCGCCTTGGGATGGCCAGGGAGTTTTTCCGTGTCTTGTCTAGGGAGTTCCAGGTGAGAAGATCAGTAGTTTTTTTCCTCTTTGGGAGTTGTTTTCGGTGGGGTGGTCGGCCTGCTTGTCGTGTTAGTGTTTTTTTTTTTTGAACTTTTGTCGTGTTAGTGTTAGTGATGATCCTTAGCTCACCTACCGCCTTTCCCCATAAAAAAATATCTATTGCGATTTGTTAAGCTGGGAAGTTTTTTTTTTTACAACAGTTAAGCTGGGAAGTTGACTGGTGAGTGCTCCACCAAAATACACTTTGTGTGGACAACATCCAGTATGTGGCTTGTTCCTTCGATCTCTGTTTGCAGTGGATTTCATACTATGAGCATATATAAAAATCACAGTTCATGTCAAAAAAATGCTCCATTTGACACAGCTCAACCAGTGAAGCTGTTTTTTTTTTAAAAAAAAATAGCTTCATAAACAACTTCCTAGACAAAGCTGAATTGTTTTAGAAAAAAATGTTTGATAAAATAACTTCATCAACAACCTTATATATATGGTTAGAAGAGAGAAATAAGGGGGTAAGTTGTAAAAAGCTATTTTTTCAGTTTTATCTCAACTTATGTTTTTATGAGATGATGGAGAAAAAAGTGTTTGACAAAAAAAAACAGCTCACGGTAGCCAAACATGACCTAAGTGAGAGCACTTGATTAAGTGTCTTATATAGGAGTTGTTCGAGATTATGTTCGTGGGCTTGTTGGCAACTTGCAAAGGTATACATCACATCGTCTCTATGGGTATGATTGGTTGCTTTGGTGACGAGGAGTCAGGATGGAAAGCCGGTCCAGAACGATACGATGCATGCTCAAACGATGCACCTAGTCGTGTTTGGTTGTTTTCGTTATTGATCCAGTATGAGATCTGATCATGTTTGGTTGCACGCATGAGTGAGAGTTTTAAGTGTATGATATATGAGCATGTGTATCATAGGTGCATCGTGTCATCCTGCATCGCGAGATAAGAGAGAATTGAGCTGACGGAGTAGTGCGGGACGGAGGGGTGGAGATGAATGAGATGAAGCAAGAAAATAATACGATACGGACAACCAAACACACTTAAGTGCACCGAACGGTGTTGGAATAGAATTCAGAATGGCTTTAGAATGGCTTTCTAGGTGCAACCAATCACCCCCTATGAAAACCGGACTATCCAACTTTACCAATTCGGTTTGGTTCTATGTAAAACACCGATGGAAGCTCGCTCACTCGAAAGAAATCCAATTTTGTTGCAAAATTCTCTGACCATCGTTGGAATGATCTCGGTTTAGTCATATGCATGACTGACTGAGTCATTAAAGACTTAATGGCCCGCTAACAGCCCGTGACCGATGGACTCACATCACATACCCAGCGGTCACTGACCTGGACCCAAGGGTGCTCGGGCTTTGAGATGGGGGTCACGTGTCTAAGTTAAAGTGATAATTAAGTCCGTGATTAGCCACCCTAACTACCTGCCGATCAAGATTAGCTCGGTGCATCTCCTGAACACTAGGAGCCAGCCGCCGGTCACCCTGTGCCGGTGTCCCCGTCACTGACGCTACTAGAGGTGCAGATCGACAGCACACCTACATCATGCAGACATGGGGACTTCAACGTACGGCCCTATGGGCACTTCCGATCGAAAGGTACTCCCTCTGTATGAAAATAGAAATCGTTTTAGACAAGGTTTAAGTTAAACATTGAGAATATAAATCATGAATAATTTTTAAATTAATGACTTTAAAGATATAAAAATCATGTAAATAAATTTGTCTTCAAAAGTATTTTTATAAAAATATACATATATCACATTACAATAAATATTTTTAAAGAAATAAGTAGTCAAAATTATGCTTTAAAAACCGTGTCGCTGTCCTAAACGATTTGTATTTTCATATGGAGGGAGTACATGCTAATTCTAAACAGTAAAAGGTCTACCTTTCCTCTTTTAATTTTTACAAAAGTTCATTTTTCCTCCCTAAACTTTAAAACCGGATAAAATATCTTCCTTAATTTTTGAAACAATACACGTTATATCTCTAGCTCGGTTATAAACGGTTTTGGATGATGGTTTTGCTCCAGAAACAGTAGTTTTGCTACCGTGACAGTGGTTTTGTTTATTTATTTATTTTCGTTGAATCTTTAAAAATCATAGTAAATCATAGAAAAATTATAAAATAGAAAATCAAAATTTTTTTGGACTCCATATGAGAAGATCTACATGGTAAACATAAAATATGATATGCTTTAGTGCAAAGTTTTTGTTGCAGTTTTAGATCTATATTTTTCTGTAAATAAAATAAATTTACAATTAAGTTATACATGGTCCAATGAGTATGAAATTTTTACTATAGTTCAAACATACAATAATTAGTTCATCACAAAAATTTCACCATAATTAGATTATAGAAACCACAGCGATTAATTATCACAATTAATTTCGTAACATGATATATTTTTCTGTAATTAATTAGAATAATATGCAAGGTGCAAAGACTGGAGTACGTTTGATCGAATTTTGTATAAGTTCATTTTTTTCCCGTATTTTAAATATGATTATCGTCCCTGGAGCATATGAGCGCGCGCGGGCAGCTATCGGCGTCATCTGAATTCAGCACCCTGTGAGCATGACAGAAGCAAAGCTGCACGCAACGGGGATTGGAAACTTTGGAATTAGAAGAGCGAAGAAATATCGTCATGATCATGACAGATGATGCATATAGGCAGGCACAGATTCGCTTCCCGGGAAGGGGAGAGCCGGAGAGGCCGGAGAAATAATTGGGGATGGATAGCAGATAGCACTCTGGTGGACGAACTTGTGCCACCCAATGTCCAATCGTAACGAGTCATGATCTTTGCCATCGGACGCGACCGGGCTCGTTGACGCATCCATCGGACCGGATTGGACTGCACACAGTGATGCGCTGGCGCAATCGTCCCTGCCTGGTGCCTGCTGGCCGGCCGGAGCGCGCGCACACACACACACAACACAAAGATGCGTTTTTTCCTGCTCCCTACGGCCGGCTAACGGGGCCACCCACCGGTACGTTGTTGCCTTGCCACAAAAAGCGCCAATCGGAGACGAATGAGCTCATGCCTAGCCTCCTAGTAGTAGTAGGTGTTCCGCACAGAACAGAAGAGGCTTGCAAGTGTGAACAGTGACGCGGCATTGGTGCAATCTTGCTCCTGCAGTGCCCAGGATCGTCGACTCTAGACACCAGTACTCTGGTACAGATATGCCGAGGCGAATGGCGAAGATTTGCAGTCGGTTCTCTTGTGCACTGCACGAGCTAAACATTTGATGTGGACTGCCATATGGGTGTATGGGAAAAAATCGAAGGAGGAGCTTCTGTGCTGTGCAGCTAGCTGGTGGTGGCCGGGTTTTGATATCTGACGGACATTTCAACGGTGAAGCGGTGTCACATTGCTCTTCCACATGCTGTGGGCCCGACCGACCGAACCTGTCACGAGAAGCCTATTAAAAACTGCTATAGATACGTCGTTGTAACTGTGTGCGTATGTGAATGCCTTTGCAATATTTTGACGCCACTGATATAAGCACCAGACGTTTTACTTGGTGCGTAGGCAGCCGATGGCGCTTGTCGATGAAGCTGCTTTCGTCAGGTAGCATCGGTAAAGCGACACGATGCAGAAGCAATCAACCATGTGCAGCAAATTTATGTGTTCCAATCCTGTCCACGAAATCACAAGTACGGAGTAGTAGGAGGCTGTAGGCCGGCCTGCAGCTCCGACAGAAAGAAAGAAAAAATCTGCTCCAGGGAGCAGTAGCGCGGGCAGTGGATAGTATCGATCGGGGGGATCGAATCCGGATCGATGAATGAATGCCCCCAACACTGAAATCAACCATGTAGCAGTACCGCAATTCGCTGTCATCCGATCGAAAGCAAGCAGAAGCAGCGAACGTCGTCACCGCTTTCAGTTTCAGATACTCCTATAGCCTGCCTGCTACAGCCATTTGCCCATTTCCTAGCTAGCTAGATTCTGTTCATTTTAACTACAAACCGACTTTTATCTGTACATATCAATCGTGAAACAATATTTTTTACTCATAGTAAATCATCTGTTTTATCTTTATGAGTCAGCTCATAAGTCCCGTCGAATAGAGTGCGGGACGCCCGGACTGTAGGCCCGCCTGAATCAGCTGGCAGCCTGGCAAGCGCGCATTGTCATCTGCTGGCACAAGCGCGCCGCGGGGGAGCCAACTAGCCAAGCCAGCGGCGACACATCTCGTGCGGCCGTCCCCGTCGACAGGAACGACGATGCCGCCGCAGTTTTGACAGGGGAAGCAAATGGCTTCATGCTCACATAGGATTCAGAGCTGATGATGATAATAGAGGGGGCACCACACAACCAACAGCCAGTGTTCTGTGCTCCTATTGCTGCGCACCTTCGCAGAGAGCGAAATGATCCCAGAACGACTTCGGTTTCCACGACTTGACAGCGCCCGTACGTGCGGACATGACATGACGCCTCCTCCTCCTCCGTACGCCCGGTTGCTTCGAGCTCTAGCCGTTCCAAGAACAGAACAGAACAGGGACATATAGTGCTCCGTACGAACAGGGGCTGCTGCAACGTGAACCGGAACGAAGCTAACGACACCCAACAGCGTCTTCGCGCCCGGGGTCCGCGGACGACAGCGAAGCCTTTAGCCTCGCCTCGCGCTCGCTTCGCTGCTGCTGCTCTCCGGCGCGTCGACCAGGACACCGTCTGGTGAGCCGCGTGAAGGTGAGGGGACGCTGTCCGCCGCTGTGCCGCTGGGGGCGGCGACGTCTCCGGCAGTTGACCGCGGAACAGTGGCTGTGGGGCTCGCCCGGGCGGCCTGGCCGGTTGGATGGCATGCGCGCACCGGAAGGCCGCGCGCGTCCGGACGTAGGACGTGGTACGCCGCCAACCGCAACTGCTTGCCGAGAGCGGACAAGGCTGGCTGTCGCCGTCGCCGTCGCGCCGTACGGAGCGGGCCGAGGTCCTGGGCTCCCTGTCCGGGCCGGGGATTTTTGTGAGGAATCAATTGATCCCGGGACGGCGTGCTTCCGAGGCGAGGGGGGCCAATTCATCCTGGCTTTTCAATCTTCCGGCGAACTCTCTTGTTCTACAAGACATCTCTCATATTCAATATGTAGATGAAACTGTGATTATGGTAGATGGTTCACAAGTATTAACCCTGAAATAGTCTTAGTAGCGCTTCGAGTGGTTTTCTGGTCTAAAGATTAATTTCCACAAAAAGTAAGGCGTTTGCTTTTGGATGGCACAATAGTAGGGATGAAGGATAGCCAATATGCTAAATTGTAATTCCGGTGAGTGACCATAACCTATTTACCTGTGATTTTGCAAATATTTTTACCAAGATGAGGAAAATGTTGGATTCATAAAGGAAAGCACATCACCTTATAGCACAGACGCTGATTTTAACTAACTCTTGTCTTAGTGTATTGAATTATTGTATGGGCTTCTATATGTTAAAGGATGGAGCACCTCAAAAAGATAGATACTATAAGCATAGGCAAGTGACACTCATAGTCACAAAAGTTCCCGATACGTAGGTACGAGGAACATGGTACGTGATACACAAATCGTTAATTTTAAGTTGCCGAATCTTAGGAGGATTATATCTCATCAGAACTTTTTGTACGATGATGAAATCGTGATCCTATGTAGTTGAAATAACTAATTTGCTGTGAGAAAAAAAAATACTATTCCAAGATTGATTTGTACAGATTAAAGTCGACTTGTAGCTCAAACGAACAAAGCCAAGATCGTGATTATTTTTTTTAAGAAAGGATTGCGATATATATTAATAAACGGAACACTGTTAGCGCCCATGCACTATAATATGCTCAAATCAATGGCACCTCGTTCCATGAGAACAAATGCATCCTGTAACTTCATACTGGGCTGACCGCTGGAGGCCCATTTACGTTAGGTGTTAGCAGCAGTGTACTACCTCCCCACGTTGCTTGATCGCTCCTAGGTCTCAGCGCCGCCGCTGTTGGACGCTGCGGCTACGATGCTATGACGCCGCGCGGCTCGACCCACGCCCTTGTCCCGATGTGGAGAGGTTGCGCCACTGCCGCCGCCGTCCGATGTGGGGATGCCGCGTCGCTCGACCCAGCGCCACTGTCACCACCGTCCGACGCGGGGAGGCCGTGCCACCGCCGTCGTCCGATGCTGCTGCGTGCTGCAGGTACACAGTCTCCCTCTCTTGATGCAGTTCATTTTGATACGCCGTTCCAATTCGTGACCTCCTGCGATCGTACCGCTCCGTCCCCGTTCCACAATTCCGATACAAAAGTTTCAGAAACGTTGGACGCGGCAGTGACTGTGGTGGCACCACCACTAAACCAAACTAGGCCTATTGGGCCGAAACAAAAATAAAAACAGGCCCAGTTAGTCCAGGCGGGTCTTGCCTCTCTTCTCGTCTCTCGAAAGTCACAAGCAAACCTTAGGTGGCACAGCGCCGGCGTGCTCCTAGCGGCTGGCCTGAGTGCGCGACCAAATCGGGGGACTGGCGGACGGTGGCGCGGACGAATCGAGGTCGGCAGGTGCAGTGCTTGTGTTGGGGAGGGAAGCAGAGGCGGGCGTGGTGTTCATGCCTGACGGGGCATCAGAGGCTGGAGCGGGTGATTTAGGGCCTTAAATGTTGTCCGTAGGCGTGAGAACTCACCAGCTCCGACGCTGGTGCCTCGCACAGCTCCGTGGCAAGGACGCTGGGGCCTTGGCACCGGCGGAACAGGCCCTGAAGTCACAGTCCACGCTCGCCTCCTCCGTTCCATCGGAGAACCACGGTAACCACAATGACGCTACCGGCGCCTGCCGATTGTTCGACGAAATTCCCCACAGGGACACCCCGGACCGTGCCCTTTCCGACCACGCGCGGAGGGGTTTGGTCCAGCAGGCGCTAGACCACTTTTTGGATGTGCACCGCTGCCATGGCCGGCGTGTTGGCGGTGGGGCACTGTTGGGCGTCCTCAGAGTCTGTGGGTCAGTGCCAGACAGAGTACTGGGGAAGCAGCTGCATGGCCTGTGCATCAGGTTTGGGCATGATCGTGGCGACGTCGGCGTGGGCACCTCTCTTGTTGACATGTATATGAAGTGGCACAGTGTTGAGGATGGCAGGAAGGTGTTTGAGGGAATGCCCGAGAGGAATGTTGTCACCTGGACGTCATTGCTCACTGGGTACATCCAGGCTGGAGAGTTCTTGGATGTTATGGCGCTCTTCTTCAGGATGCGTGCTGAGGGGGTCTGGCCCAATCGGGTCACCTTTGCGAGTGTTCTCTCAGTGGTGGCGAGCCAGGGTATGCTTGATCTCGGGCAGCGCGTGCATGCTCAGTCAGTTAAGTTTGGTTGCTGCTCCACTGTCTTTGTGTGCAATTCTCTGATGAACATGTATGCAAAGTGTGGGCTGGTTGAAGAAGCCAGGGTCGTGTTTTGTGGGATGGAGACCAGGGACATGGTGTCGTGGAACACATTGATGGCGGGCCTTGTGTTGAACGGGCGTGATCTTGAAGCCCTGCAGCTGTTCCATGATTCACGATCCAGTATTACCAAGCTTACACAGTCGACATACTCAACGGTGATCAAATTATGTGCAAATCTCAAACACCTTGGACTGGCACGTCAACTCCACAACAGTGTTCTTAAACGTGGGTTTCATTCATATGTTGATATAATGACAGCGCTTATGGATGCCTACAGCAAAGCAGGTCAACTGGATAATGCTCTGGATATATTTTTGTTGATGTCAGGATCTCAGAATGTTGTTTCATGGACTGCTATGATTAATGGGTGCATTCAGAACGGTGACATACCTCTTGCTGCTGCTCTTTTTAGCAGAATGAGAGAAGATGGTGTTGCTCCAAATGATTTCACCTACTCGACAATTCTGACAGCATCAGTGGCCAGCTTGCCTCTCCAAATTCATGCGCAGGTGATCAAGACAAACTACGAGTGTAGACCAACTGTTGGAACTGCACTTCTGGTCTCTTACTCTAAGCTTTGCAGCACTGAAGAAGCTCTTTCTATATTCAAAATGATTGACCAGAAGGATGTTGTTTCATGGTCTGCAATGTTGACTTGCTATGCCCAAGCTGGTGATTGCGATGGTGCCACAAATGTATTCATCAAGATGGCCATGCATGGCTTGAAGCCAAATGCGTTTACAATCTCTAGTGTCATTGATGCTTGTGCTAGTCCAACAGCTGGAGTTGACCTGGGTAGGCAGTTCCATGCTATTTCTATCAAGCACAGATGCCATGATGCACTCTGTGTGAGCAGTGCACTTGTTAGTATGTATGCAAGAAAAGGGAGCATCGAGAGTGCTCAGTGTGTCTTTGAGAGGCAAACTGATAGAGATTTGGTGTCATGGAACTCAATGCTATCAGGGTATGCACAGCATGGTTACAGCCAAAAGGCCCTTGATGTATTTCGACAGATAGAAGCTGAAGGCATTGAGATGGATGGTGTCACATTCCTTTCTGTGATCAGGGGATGCACTCATGCTGGTCTTGTTGAAGAAGGTCAGCAATACTTTGATTCAATGGTCAGAGACTATGGGATCACTCCAACCATGGAGCATTATGCGTGCATGGTTGATCTCTATAGCCGTGCAGGCAAGCTGGATGAAACAATGAGCCTTATAGAAGGCATGCCATTCCCAGCAGGTCCAATGGTATGGCGCACATTGCTAGGAGCTTGTAAAGTTCATAAGAATGTTGAGCTTGGAAAGTTGGCTGCGGAGAAGCTGCTGTCACTTGAACCTCTTGACTCAGCTACATACGTGCTTCTCTCCAACATTTATTCGGCTGCTGGAAAGTGGAAAGAGAAGTATGAAGTGAGGAAGCTCATGGACACTAAAAAGGTTAAGAAAGAAGCTGGATGCAGCTGGATTCAGATCAAGAACAAAGTTCATTCCTTTATAGCTTCAGACAAGTCGCATCCTTTATCAGAACAGATATATGCAAAGCTCAGGGCAATGACAGCCAAGTTAAAGCAAGAAGGGTATTGTCCTGATACAAGCTTTGTGCTTCATGAAGTGGCAGAAGAGCAGAAGGAAGCTATGCTGGCAATGCACAGTGAGCGCCTAGCCCTCGCATTTGGTTTGATAGCTACACCACCAGGGGCACCCCTTCACATTTTCAAGAACCTGCGGGTGTGTGGGGACTGCCACACAGTGATCAAAATGGTCTCTGAAATTGAGGATAGGGAGATTGTAATGCGAGATTGCAGCAGGTTCCACCACTTCAATTCAGGGGTCTGCTCTTGTGGCGATTTCTGGTGAATGGAGTCTGAACAAAATGGTTGTACATTCAATACTCAGCCAATGTCCCACTTGAACAATATCACTTGTAAGTTGACTTCTAAGATGTTTCATGTGCCTTTCATCTCTCAGGTTGGATGTTACTCCTTGCAGAAAAGGAGTGAGTTAGCACTTATTCCAGGTAAACTTCAGATATCTTAGATTCCAACACGAAACATTGCACTAATCATTCAGCATCAGGGAATAGTCAAGCAGTAGCAGCGCTAGCACCTGCCAACAGTGCCTATGCGATAAGGGTGCATGCCGATGCAGGGGCGTACCACGTACCTATTGTGAAGGCGCTACACCGTGGAATCTCCATGCATGGGCAATCGGCCATCTCTCTCTCCCTATTTGCTAGCGCCAGCACGTGTACTACCTGTTTATAGAATGACAGCATGGTGTCCCTGTCTGCGCACAGTGGCCTGAGCCGAGCAGAGCACTGTACACTGCTGAGTTCAGACCTTCATGTACCCAGCCATTCACTGGCATTATCTTGAAGACATTGGCATGGTTAGTTTCAGTCATTGCTGCATCCAAAGGCAAAAGTGGTTATCGTTGTCTATCAATTCTGAAGCTTTGAGTACTTATCAAGCAGCGAGCATTCTCAAAGGAGCTTTCATAATTAGTAAGTGAACAGTGGGGCCTATCTTTATATCTTCCCAAATATGTTGCTGTTTCACTAGTACTTGGACAAACTAGCTGTGATGTTTTTTTTTTGACAACATAGATGTGATGGGTTTGGAAGCCCATAGTCCGTGAGGTCCTTTTATATCCTATATATTTTTTAATTTAATGTGAAATATTTGCTGAATGCTGTATAAAAATAAATTCTGCACACATTCAGGTTGTCTTTTTGCTAGGCATAATGACAGTTTCATATACATGAATCGAGCAATACTATACTCCACAGATCCCCAGTTATCATATTTGATTTGGGGAGGTGACTAAACATTTGTACGTTGCCCCCTAGCAGATGCGAACATCTTCATTACTTGTCCTTTCTTGGCTGCCCAAACTAGAACCACACTCCTTTGAATTATCCTCACTCCTCCCTCTGAAGTTGCTTTTCTGTACAGAGTGGATGCAAGTTCAGTGCTTTAATTTGGTTTTCGAATTTCTGCTGCCCCTTCAATTCATGTTGAGTTATAGTTCTAGCAAACTCTCCCTACGACTGTACCTATACTTTCTTGTTGGAAGATTATTTGATATTTGTTTTTGGCTTGCGGTTTAGAAATGATCGTTTGATTCCTTGGCATCCAAGGTTACTGAGGGTAATTGGACATCTTGACCAGTGGATTTGTAATATTTACTCTGTTGGATTGTCAATGTTTATTTGCTGTTTAAGTTTTGTTTGATTGTCAATGTTTGCTCACTGTTTAAGTTTTTACTCTGTTTGATACTTCAGTTATCTCTGTCTGTTGTGGACTTGTGGTACATGTTTTTTTACTCTGTTTGACATTTTTTTTCTTGACACAGGAGAGCTGTGTGTCATTATAAGAAGGGGAAAAGGAGGTAAGAGCTCTTACCAAAAAAGGAGGTGTGCTGTGTATCATTTCTGTTTGACATTACAGTTGTCAAATTTGCTTCTGTGATATAAATTGCACTCATGCAATCTTGCTTCTCAACGACTTTCAACTTTCAGTCACCATAAGTTTGAGATTTTTCAGTCTATCTTTTGAACAGGATGACTGGCCAAATAATATCCTGATCATTCAGATGAGTTCAACCAAATTCTTATTTTCCACTTACCCATTTTAGTTCCCATTCACAGGGCATGATACTTCTCATAGAATTTTACAATGAGCAATGTAGAAAATATTTTTAAATCATAATTCTCCTAACAAGAAAATACTCTGGTGTTTTCAACGCTCTGCATTCCACTAAAGCATGTAAGCTGTCCATACATTATTCAGAAATATTTTCTCTCTCCTTCATAGGCAATTCTTGAAAGAGCTTTATGCAGTGTTTGGTTTGGGGAATCAACCCATTCTAGATGGGTGATGCATCTTGAGTCCATTTCTCAAATTTAGTGGAATGATCTCATTTCTCATACTAGTACTAATTATTAGCATGTGAGGAATGAGGTGGTTATGGATCAACTCATTCTATTCCACAAACCAAACAAAAAACTAAAGAATGAGATGATGATGGACCACTTCATTCCACAAACCAAACACCCCGACTAGTAAGTAGTAACTCCCTTTACATGTTTTCCACACTGTTGCTATTATGCTTTGCAGACCAGCTGTGATGGTTCACAATCCCTATTCCTTAGTCGAAGATCCTTTTGACCGGATGTATTTTTTATACATTGTGAATGATCTGCTGGACGGACGTGTAGAGAAAATTAACTCTGTTTCTCTTCCTCCTTGCTTTGCTGCTTGAGACAATTAAACATTTTCCTATACATGAAGCGACCAACATTTTACTCTGCATATCTCTATGCCATATTTGATTTGGTACAAATCTATCCATTGACAAGGAGGTGCCTTCGTACATTAGTACATTTACCCCACTAACAGATATGAACTTCTTCCTGATGTGTCCTTTCTTGGCTACCTGAATTAGAACCAATTCTTGTTGAATTGTCTTCAATTGGAAGTTGCTGATATTCGGCTGGTGCTTCTGTACTTTCAGCTATTTCATCATCTGAAGAATTATCACTTCATATATCACAAGAAACAAATTTTGTTAGGTTTCTGCAACCATTGAGTCACATATCTGCAAATTATCTAGGAAGTTTATACAGACTTACTTCAACGAATAGATGATTAATCCAATGGCCACAACTGTGAATGCTAGGTAATACAACCAGTTTATCTGTGGATTGCATATACAATATATGAGCATATTGGGTAATATGTTACCATTTTGGACGAGTATTCTGGGTTCAGAAAAATCACCTGTTGATGATAGAATAAAACTCGAATGGCGACTGCCCACATGTCTGATGTTAGCAGTGAAAGGTTGAACAATGTAGCTCCACTCATCTGCAAAAAGTGCATAAGTATAAAAAAGCTAAACTATTATTCAACTGATTGAAATTACAATAAGCGGGCCTTTCTTCTTTCTGATATTGTGTAGTCAGCCACTATTATTTAAACAGTTTTCCTTTATTCTTTGTTTATTTTAATAGACCATAACCATTTGACAGGGCCTAAGTTTCTAGTGTTGCCTACTTGTGGAGCTCACGTCATCCCTGATATGTTGGAGATCTTAACCTTAAGAACGAAAGGAGTAATTGTGTAGAATATGAAAATTGCCACTGCAAATCCTGCAAACAGACTTATCTGGAACAAATGAAAAAGACAAAAGTAGGAATGAGTTCCAGATAATCAAATCAGTAAGGTTTATGGGGAGTTTCATGGTAGAATGTACTTTTCTTACCATTGTTGGAGACCATGTAACTGCTCCTAGGCCCTTCCTTTCAAATATAAGTCTAAGGTTCATCAAGTTAAAAGGTAACAAGAATCTGGGTCGTATTTAGAGTTACAACTTTTGTTCGAGGAAATTATGCTAATAGTTTAACTTCGCAAAAGAGAGAAAATATTTAGATGTCATTTGACAGATCATGCCAATTTGTTTAATTAATCCTTTATTACCATTAATATAGGTTATTCAGTTACCTTTTTTTTT
The DNA here is from genome assembly GCA_009763385.1 of Coix lacryma-jobi var. lacryma-jobi. Taxonomy (NCBI): domain Eukaryota; kingdom Viridiplantae; phylum Streptophyta; class Magnoliopsida; order Poales; family Poaceae; genus Coix; species Coix lacryma-jobi. The sequence goes on from CM019826.1 coordinate 22,664,871, forward strand.
TGTTCCAGGAAAACTTGCCAATAGATCATGCCAGTTTGCTATACAGGTCTACAACTAATAATGAAACTTTGAGGATACATCTGCACTACACTGATCAACAACCCAAAGAGTCCAAGCATTGCAACGACTTCAACCCTATCCTTTTTCTTGACACAGTATTCCTACACATATGAGGAAAATGAAACACTTGTTTCCACTGTGAGAAACTGTTGCTGATAGCAGCCGATGCATGTAATGCATAACTAACCTCCCCAACATTGCTAAACGCAAAACCAACTGTCCCAGCAATAACAAGGACATCCCCCAGAAGTGGTATTTTGCTTGGATCTACAGAAAAATAAGATTTACATATGATGTTGACAATTGTGTAACTATAGAAACTAGAAAGTCTATTTCAATCATACTGTTCATAAGGTCATGTTTACATTTACACCTATTGCGTTGCAATCTTATGCACCACTAGTACTGGTATTCTTGATTGTTCTTCTATCATTTCTATTAGGGCCCTTGGAATTGAATTCATTTTAAGAATCATAATTTAGACACATATTAATTAAGCTATATGGTTATATATGAATTATATTTGTATATTATTGTTGGCTATATGAGAGAGATACTCATGTATTGCATTTCTACTATAGAGGAGTGAGTTGAAGAGTGTTATAAGTTGCAAATTGAAATATAGCATGGTGATCTATAGAATCCGTTTGTCTCTCTCTCACTCTATGAATTTAAGGTATGCTTATATGTGGATTTTGAAAAGTGGTGGAATATCAAATTCCAAGCCAAATAGCCTAGTTAATTGAGTGGATTCAATTCCTCCAAAATGAAGGGATCCAAACTGCCCCTTAAGGGAGATGGTATGGACAGGCCTACTATTACCATGAGTTCCTAGTTCTCAAAATGACTTGTTCTCGAGTCTTTGTTGTTGACTTTCTAATTGAACTGTCATGATGCTTGGAGTAACCTACCTTGCTCATCTGGAGATTTTGCATCTGAAAGCAGCACAAGGGCAAGCCCTGCCACACATGTCCCTGCCCCCACGAACTGCCAGAGTGAGTATCTTGTGCCCAGTGCGTACCAGGTGAGCATGACGACCCATACAACAGTCCAACAATCCAACAAGGTTACACTGGTAATGTATGAGTACTGGTATGCCTTCACAACTGGGACATTAGATGTTGATCAGCAGTAGCAAGAGCCAAGAGGGGCTAACAAAATTTCATTGAGTTGTAACTGTGTAGTGCGTGCTATACTACTCACCAAGATAGTTCCCCTGTACATCAAAGAAGGCCAGAGCTAGATACCAGTACCAAGCTATCTGCAAGATAACTCAAGACGGTGAGCTATGAATTGCAACAGTTTCCTGGGTTGACTTATGAAGGTACTCTTACTTGCAGCTTCTGCCGTCGGCGCAGGACGATTGGTACATAGACTAAGGTCAGCAACAGGTAAGCGAAGAAAGATTGTGTCAGTGGTGCATCAACACCTGCACAAATATATTAATTCATGGTAAGTAACTCAAATTACCACTATTCAGATAACAATCATCAAGTAAATTATCATAGACACTAATAATCTGTGTATATCGATCAGCCCAATGAGAGATGAAGCATTGACTACCAAGATTAGCAATGAGGGAGGAGGCGAAGCTTGAGGCGGCCATGGAGAAGGCGACGAGCTGCCCGAGGAGCAGCACGAGAAGAAGGCTCCATACATCCCTCTTAATCTCCATCAGCACGAGCACAGCTTACCGCAGCCCGGATCAGATCAGTTGCAGTTCTGCAGAAGGAGAAGTTATTATACGCCAGCGAACAAAGAGGAAGATGGAGCTGATGAATGGAAGGTGGGAGGTCTGGAGTGCAGGACCTGCAGGTGGACCGCGTGCAATAAACTAACCGTCGCGGGTTGTTAGGGGCACCATGTGCATGTGCCCTCTCCGTCGACGAATAATCTCTGCAAGCGACGTGTGGGACCTGGGGATCTTGTCATCAGCTGAGCAAGTAGCTTGTCCTGCTGTCCTTCAATACAGGTCTCGTGCTTCACGTCCTGGGAAGTTTATTCACAGTGGCCATACAGTTGTTGATTGCTGCAGTTTTTGAAATGGAAATGCTGAATGAATTTCAGGGCAGGCTGAGAAAAGAGAGGATATGATGCAAATACAGACTTACAGTTAGGCCATGTTCAGTCGGCCAAAAGACTCCAAATATTTTGCGCAGTGTAATTTTTAGACGTATGCACGAAGCACTAAATGTAGGTAAAAAAATAACTAATTGTACTTTTAGTCTGCTCATGTCGAGACGAATCTTTTAAGTCTAGTTGGGTCATGTTTGGACAAAGTTTGTCAAATAACAACGAAAGTGCTACAGTAACTTTTTGCCAAATATTTCGCGAACTGAACAAGGTCTTACCGGCCTGCTGGGAGCAAAGCATGCAGCATGCTGCATGCCAGGTCCAACCAGACTTGAATTGAACACGTATAGCAAATCTGCGGGTAACCAAATTCGGAGCAGACTTCATATGAGCGCTCAATGTCTTTTCCTTGTCTTCGTTTCGTTCTTTTTAAGTCTTTTCCTTGTCTTACTGTGGGTCAACGCAAGTCTGGAGAGTTATGCTTTGTGTTATCAAATAAATGTTTCTAAATTGTAGTAGTATTCAAAGCATGGAAACCTACAGTTGATCGTTTAAAAAAACTCTTTTTAAAAAAGAAATCTACAGTTGATAGTTCCAATCATGAAATTTGAAACACTAGATTCTCTGTTATTTTACGAGAGGATATCTTCAGCATCTCATATAGTGGCGCACTCTTCTTTTCTACTAGTGTCTCAGCTTAAGGGCATGTTTGACACGGTTTCATACGACTTTGGCTGCTCCTACACGTATCAGCACTGTTCACAGAAGTCGTTTTTTCTCTCTTATTAGCAAAATGAACGCGGAGCCAGAAAAAACCACTATAGCTCGGAGCACAGAGTTGGAGCCTGAAGGAGGCAAGGAGCCCGGCAGAGGATTCAGTTACAGTACTTGTGGTGGGGTGGGGAGGACTTGTGGGAAAACTTTGATGCCATGGACGGAAATGGTGGGGACTGAAAAAGGCCACGGTAGCTTCACAGCAGAATGGAATATACCAGAATTTAACTGTAGTTACCTACTCCCTTGGTCCTACAATAACTGCAAATCTAATAAGTAATAACCAAATATATATATTTGAAATACAATATTCATCGTATCAAAGCAAACATATTTAGATATATAAATGCTGATACTATTTTCTATAAATTTACTCAAAATTAAAATTATTTTACTCAAAATACTAGATGTTGTACTTATTTTAAAATGTGAAGAGTAATTATTAGTCCCATTTCTGAAATATCTTTTTTTTTTAATCCCGCTTTGCTGTCGAAATAAATGACTAGTTCTATTGCTTCAAATTTAACAGAACTTCATGCTATTTGAAAGAACAAAATATGCAATCCAGTCAGAAAAATCTAGGACCTTATATTTGTGATAGAAAATAAGGAACAATAATAGAATAAATAAAGGAGTTAGGTGTCCCTTTTATTCCAACTCTTATCTCTGCTCTCTCTATTTCTAAATAACTATCGTCGTTGATGTACATACAACAAGTTTGACTTGATTTGTAGCTAATGTGTCCAACATTTGTATATCTAAATAAATTTGTTAAAAACTAGATTCAAAGATCTTTTCAATGATACTAATTATGTACAATAAATATTGATATTTTTAATATATATTTAATCAAAGATGTTTTTCAGGAAGCGAAAACGATAATTATTTAGGGACGTGAGTAGTGCTTATCTTGATGCATGTATTGTATGTACCTATATAAGGGCAGTTTTAACCTAGAAACTAGAATGTTTTTTCTGGCCATTAATTAGGATGCCAAGGGCCTGTTTAGGACTGCTCCGCTCTATATTTTTTTAGCTAAACAGTTTTAGCTCAACACTACCTCTACTGTATTGCTATTATTCACTTATTAATTATTATTATCTAAAGTAGAGGTAGTGTTGCCTAAATGTTGTTTAAAATATGCATATTGTTTTATTGTATTAACCTTTATTGAAAAAGTTTCGGTAGTTCGGTTAGAACCGAAACCGACCGAAATAACCGAGAACCGAAATGCTCGGTTCCTAAATTTTTTTTATCCGGTCGGTTTCCATTTTCTAGGAACCAAATTTTATCAATAACCGAGAGAACCGAACCGAGAATCGAACCACCCTGAATCAGAGAAGGTGCTTTTCGTTTTAAACTCCACCAGAAACTCCCACACGCTGTACACGATCGTTGTTGAAAGTATATATATAGATAGCTATAAGGGGTGAATGATCTATAAAATGCACAACGCTAGAGCAAAGTGTTAGATAAATATGAGGTCTGAATAGCAACTACTTTTCCTAGCTCCGTTTCGCCAAAAACAAGCCTCCTATTTAATTCTAGTAACAAGGTGATCACTATTACTATCACACACAAACCACGAAAAACAAGCCTCATATTTAATTCTAGTAACAAGGTGATCACTATTACTATCACACTAGCACTACTTTAGTGAAACAACTAAAGCTAATGATTTCTACTCAATCCATCTCAAATTATAAGACATTTAACTTTTTTGACATCAAGTTTGGCCACTCGTCTTATACAAAATATCACTTCTTTTGTCGTGGCTTTGTTTATTAATAAAAATTCTTAGAATAACTTAAATTTGACTTTGTTTGTATAAACTTTTTGAATAAAACGAGTGGTCAAATTTGAGGATAAAAAAGTCAAACGTCTTATAATTTAGGATATAGGGACTACTAATTAAACTACACCTACACGAGATCTACTCACTACAAGCAACTACCAGTCTAACACACACAAACAAAACAAGACAAACCACCGGGCCAAGGGAAGACAATGATTTTATCTTTGAGATTCGATTGCTTGCCGGTTATCGAACTTACTAGTAAAATTCTATTCATGATGTTGAATTTCACAATGTGTATTTTAAATTGAATTGAGTCCATATCCTAATATAAATTGAAATCTAAAACATTCATTTTGTATTCGTATTCTAAGGATATCCATGTTCAAATTTAGTTAAAATAGGCTTAAATGATATTAGAATTCAATTGCACGTGAATCCGATATCCGACCCGTTTTTTTTTTTCTCTACGCGAGCCAGCCCATGCACCTGGACCTGGCTGTGCTCCTCTTGCAACCAGCCCACATGGGCGCGAAGGCAAATTCATCACCCAGCCAGCCCACAGCCAGCCCTTGGAGTCTCCAGCACTACGCAGGCCGCATGTCTGGCAAACAACGTGGGCTGCAAACGCAGAAAAGGAAAAGGCGATACTGGAATCGGCCCACGATAGAAGACAAGAAAACAAAATATCGAGAAGACACGAGTTCAAGTACGACAATTAAATCTCCAGATGAGCTCCTTCTAAGTAATCTTTTTTATTATAGATAAAGTTGCTACCTAATAATATTATTATTCTTAGGAACTTTGAAGAGGACAAGAAGTTACTTCGAGAGAGGCATGAAAGTGGAGAAGTCCGGCGTGGTGTCAAAACCAAGATGGAGGCCACATCCATATCAAGTTTGAGTCCATCTTAGACTTCTGGAGTAGACCGCATTACAATCGTTGCCTAGATTGCATATGGACTTACAGTAGTTTTTTATGTTATACATATGCATGGAAAGCTATGAAGATAAGTTTTCCAATGACACCAGTCCCATGTCAGAATCCCTTCAGAGTCGATGAGAATTGTTGAAACAGATGAGTATACGACAGAAAATCTGCTAGGATATTGCGTCACCGTATTTTTGGGTTGTTAGGCGTGTGTATCATGCTAAAGTCCGATCCATTAGGGATGAGTCGGGTGGCTGCCCTAATACTATATATTCAGTATCCATCGGCCATCGCCCAAGTTAGGTTTAGATTTTGTTTAGATTAATTTGTCTTCGAACAATTTAATTAATTAGTTTGTTAGACCCCAACTTATGATCTCTTCATCTTATTTCTGATATTAGATTGCATTTTGTTGTTCTTACTTGTGTCTTTGATTTGTAGGTAGAGATTAGCCTTCATGGCGAGGCTAACCACGTAGTGCATAGTAAATAACCAGAGTAGACATGGTTGTTCGGATTGCAGGCCTTTATGATAAGAAATCAGACTATGCGTGTGAAAAAGAATAAGAAATAATAATCCGCATAGCTAGCAGTAACACCATAACCTTTTGGAGTGAGAAAAAATGTCTTTACGAACCCACAATCCATTGCTACTACAACAAAGCGTTGTAGGGGCGGCTCGTGAGTCTTTGTAGGGGCGGCTCGGCCAGCCGCCCTTATAAATCCTATTTGTAGAGATGACAAATAACTTAAGTTGCTCCTATAAATGATTTTGTAGGGGTTACAAGTCGTCCCTACAAATCCTAGTTCCATGAGCATGAGATAAGATCAAATGGTACAAGGGCTATGAAACTCCATATATCAGGGTTGTGGCATCTGACAAATACAATAGCAAGATATAGCTTGCAAATCATTGTTTGAACACCTACTTCGTAAACATTAATGAAATCATAGATTCAATAATATGACACAAGTAGAAAAATGTGAAGAATATATTGTATATAAAGTTTTATTAGAGCAAGTATAATATACGTAGGTTGTATGTTGAGTTGTAAGAGAGATTGAAAACCCTAGTTTCATTTTGGATAATTGATGAAACCTATATGTACTAACAATTATCATTAAGTGTTGATATGAGCTAAGTTGGTGCACACCAAGTGATGAAGCAAGACATGTCATGGAATTGATGGTGATAACCAAAAAATGGATCAAGTGCTCCACGTTTGGAAAAGAAGAAAGAGTAAAACAAAACCCTATGAAAATCAAGGCAAAGGTATAAACAGGGAATTTTGTTTTGGCACACAAGACACCATAGAGGGTATGTGTGTTTAGGATCGATAGTCGTACTATCAAGAGGGAACTATCTCAGTGATTTTGATTATCAAGTGTCACTAGGTGAATTCATACTTGCATATGCATTAGGACCTAGTGTGCTAACTTCTAAACCCTAAAAAATACTTTGAAAAATGCTAACACATGTGCACACATGGTGAGACACTTTGGTGTTGGCATATGGAAGCAAGGGATGAAGTAGAAAGTTGAGATAAGAGGTCTTTGCTGCAACGAACGTGGTCCCAGGTGGGATACGCGTCCGATGACTAACCCTAGCTGTTACAGAACGATGGAAGCTGGCTTTGTGTGCATCAGACGCATAGGTTCGCATCCGATGCCCGTGACATCATGGATTTTAGCACAGGACGCTGGGTGCTTCCGATCCCATGTGATCGGACACGTCCGACCGTGAATTGTTGATCAGGTGCTCTCTGCGTCCAATCGAGGGCACAGACACATCTGATGCCACATAAAGGGCTTAGATTTGATTCTAGCCATTAAGATCTAATGATCGAGGTTGAACTTGATCAACACATGGACGGTCGGGAAGCACCGAACATTGCAAGGCGTGTTGAATCATTTCCGACAAGCGCGTCTTGCGAGGAACACTCTATTTGTTTGTGGAGGCTTATATATACTTGTTGATCGACTTTAGGGCATCTCGATCTCTTGGCACTTTGAAAGTGCATTCGCCCCATTGTGGGTTTTGGTTAATTAATGGCAATCAAGTTAGGGACTAACAGATTTATAAAAGCATATATGCAGGTGTTAGTCCTTAGAAAGATTTGAACTGTTGAAATCTCGTGAATAAAGCACGTTGGATACATTTGGACATAAAGATACCTAGCTCGAGTGGTGGTTTAAATGTTTGATTTTAAACTTGAGTAATAGGTAAGCCGGACTATCAAGAGGGTCACAAATTAGGTTGGCTAGATGTGGAGAAAAGTGCTCAAATCGACTAACTAAAGTTTGCTTGAGAGACACCGCACGATCACGAACACATAGAGGTAAATCTGGTCGGTAGTACCAACCATGGCTGCTCTGCGCGCTGCTCTAATTTTCTCTCTGTTCGCGCTCAAAATGGCCTGGCGGTAGTATCGCCATAAGGCTGGTACTACCGCCCCTCGGTGGTACCGACCTTGGCCTGTAGCAAGCCAGTTTGACAACCTCTCTGTATAGGCTCAAAAAATGACCTGGCGGTAGTACCGCCATAGAGTCGGTACTACCGCCCTCGGCGGTACCGACCCTGGTCGGTAGAAAGCTGGTTTCTGCAGACCTCTCTATTCGCGTCCAAAATGGCTTGGCGGTTGTACCGCCATAGAGTCGGTACTACCGACCCTCGGTGGTACCGACCCAGCCGGTAGTAAACCAAGTTTGCAGGGCTCTCTGTGTTGGCTCGTTTTTGACTTGGCGGTAGTACCGCCATAGAGTCGGTACTACCGACCCTGGTCGGTAGTAACCGAGGGACCAAGTCTCATTCTGCGGAGCTCTCTGTTTGCGGCCGATTTGGCCTGACGGTAGTACCGCCATAGGGCTGGTACTACTGTCCCTCGGTGGTACCGATCTGTGGCCGGTAGTTGACTTTAGGTCAGATCCAGATCTGTGCGATCGTTGGTGACTGGTCGGTACTACCGACCAGCCTCAGGACTGAGGGAGTATAAATAACTCTTCTCTTCTCGTTTGACGGTTACCCACTTATTCCACTCACTTATTGTGACCTAACTTCAGACAAAAGAGCCTCCAAGCATTGACTCATCCACTCTATCTCCCCCTTTGCTCCTAGATTCACTTATTTGCAAGATTTGAGCTAGGAAGTGAGATTAGAGAGTGGGAAGCTTCGATCTACGACTTGAGCACTTGGTTTCCATTTAGCCGGCTTTGTTTGTGTCTATGACTCTTGAGCTCTTTGAGCTCTAGCCGGTTAGGTGTTCTTCGTGGTAGCCCGTATTGATTCATTTGTGAGGGCTCCCCGAAGTGTTTGTATTTCCCCTGTGATTTCTAGTGGAGAAACTCTAGTAGCCTTTGCGGTTGCTTGAGTGAGGCTAGGAGGTGAAATAGACTCCGACCTTTGTGGTCACCTCAACAATGAGGACGTAGGCACTCCTTAGTGGATTGGCCGAACCTCGGGATAAATCACCATGTCTCGTGTGCTTGTTGTTGTCTCTACTTTGCATATTACTTGTGTTCTTCGTGTTCTTCCTCTCCCTATCTCTTTCTTAGGTTGCGAAGGCTCGATCCACACCGTGGAAAGCATCCAAGGCTTGGTAAGGCTAGAATCGTTGTGTATCATACTTAGGGAAGTGGGGTTCGTACTTGTATTACATTCATAGCTCACTTACATTGGATTTGTAGTTCCTTCTTAGGATCCCGGTAGTGTCGTTTTTTGTGTCGGTAGTACCGGTGCATCACACCCGGTAGTACCTACCTAAACAAACCGGCAACACCAGTTGTTGTCTAACTACATTTTCTAGTTTGTGAAGTTTCAGATTGTCAAAAATCACCTATTCACCCCCCTCTAGGCTGATTAGATCCTTTCAATTGGTATCGGAGCCTAACCCTTGTGTTAGCGCTTCATCGCGTAAGGGAGAATCATGTCGACCCTAAGTCAAGAACAAATCGATGACATTGTCAAGAGGGTTTCCACTCAGCTGCTAGAAGATCAAGCAAAGAAACAGGAAGATCAAATGCAAAAGATGAAAGATGAGATGGAGAGCATGAGGCAAGCTTTGGCCAACAAAGGCGAAGTATCCAGAAGCGGAGAAAATCCGCCACAGCCCAAAGAAGATAAGAAAAAGGAAGATGAAGTGAAAGGCAAGAGGGAGAAGGAGTTCTCTAACATGTCTTATGACTATAGCCAAATGGGCAAAGTCATTCAGTTGCCTAGCGTAAATTTAGGCAAGCCACCCTCCTTCGATGGAATCAACTACAATGATTGAGCACACAAGATGAAGCTACATCTTCTTGCCGCAAGAGTTTGGGAGATTGTCGAGAATGGACCAAATCATGTTGAAGGCGAAGAGTTCACCGACAATGATGTGGTTGAGTTTCAACAAAATGTTCAAGCCGCATCATTGATCCTATCATGCCTTAAGCCCGAAGAAAGCAACAAGGTACATGGAATGGAGAATGCCAAGAAGATTTGGGACACTCTTAGGATATCATATGAGGGTGATGCAAGTGTGAGGAAGTGCAACATAGAGCTTCTTCAAGGAAAGATCGAGAACTTCACGATCAAGAGTGGTGAGACCACTCAACAAATGTTTGATAGATTCATGACATTGATCAACAAGATTAGAGCTCTCAGAGACACAAAGTGGAATGACAACTCAGCTGCAAGAAAGCTATTGAGAGCTTATAGAAAGAAGAACATGACACTTGCATCAATCATCATGGAGAGACCCAACTATGAGAGCATGGGACCTCATGAGATGCTTGCCAAAATAAAGCATCATGAAGTCTTGGATGATGAAGCCATAGAAGATCAAGAAGCAAGCAACAAGAAGGTGGTAGCTCTCAAGGCAAAACAAGAAGAAGGTAGCAAGGCCCAAGATGACTCATCAAGTGAAGGGAGTGACGACTCCGATGATGAGATTGCACTTCTCGTGAAGAACTTTAGAAGATTCATGAGAAAGAAGATGTACAAGAAGGGCAAAGGTGGATACTTCAAGAAGTCAAAGAAGAGAAATTGCTATGAGTGTGGTGCGGACGATCATTTCATTGCCGATTGTCCACAAAGAAAGAACAAGAACAAGTATATCAAGAGTGATGACAAGAAACAAAGAAGAAGAAGAGGTGGTGAAGCTCATCTTGGTGAGGAATGGTTCTCGGAAGATGACTCTAGTGATGAAGAGAAGAGCAAGGGCAAGGAGAAAGAGAAGGGAGCGGCCAACATTGCCATACACAAGACTTCTTCTCCAAGCCCCCTCTCCAACATGACTTCCCCGACCACTTCATCACGCTTGTTCGAGGACCTCACCGACAATGAGGATGACGTCACTCATTCTTGCTTCATGGCTAAGAATGAGAAGGTATTACCTCACTCTCCTACTTGTTCTAGCGATGAATATAGTGATGATGACATGGATGAATTTGAACTAAGCATCATAAGAAAGTTTGGTAAGAAAGGTGGATCAAAGATATTAAAATTGCTTAGCAAGTTGGAAAGTCGGAATGAGAGTCTTGTTTTGCAAGGGGACTTGATCTCTCAAGAGAGAAAAGAACTTTGCATTGGAAGCCTCTCTTCCCGAGGAGAAGTTGAAGGTTGAGAAATTGACCATGGAACTATCTTTAGCTAACGAATCTAACAAGAAGTTAGCTAAGGAGTGTTCCACAAGCAATGACTCAATTGCTAATCTAAAGAGTAAGATTAGCTTGGTTCAAGAGAGCCTCAGAAGCTCTCAAGATAAATATCAAACTCTTGAACTAAGCTACAACACTCTTTGGAGTAGTACTTCTTCAACTACTCCTAAGGATTCCATGCTTCAACAAGTAATGGTTGCAATAGATGTTATAAAATTGATATAAATGCTTGTGCAACTAACATTGTTGAGTTAGAGAAGAAGAGCAAAGAAACCCAATGGTTGAACATGATCTTGAGGAATGGTTGCAAGTGTAAGATGGAACAACCAAAGGATATCCTCAAGACTGCAAGACATCCATTCATTAAGGACGGAATTGGGTACAATAGGTATGGTGGCAAGGCAAATGGAAGGAAGGTGGTCAATGGGGTACCCTTTGTTAACTTTAACAAATGGGTTCCTCTCTTTGACCTCATGAACAAGGCCAACAAGGTTGCCAACCCTAAGGCTCCACTTGCTAATGGTAAGATCAATAAGGAGAAGCAAGTGGAGGTCCCCAAGCAACAAAAGCCTATATCAAGAAGCTATGCATGTGATTACTTGTGTTGTTGGGGAGAGAATGGCAAGATAGTAGTCAAGTATGTTGGTGCCCTCAAGAAGAGGGAGATAATGAGAAATGTTTGGGTGCCAAAAGTTTATGTGACTAACCCCCTAGGACCCAATCTCACTTGGGTACCTAAATCAAGAACATAATCTTGTTTTGTAGGAATATGCCTCCGGTGGGTCAAGTTGAGTGTTGGATAGTGGATGCACCAATCATATGACCGGGGCAAAAGAAACGTTCTCCTCCTTCCAACCAAGCAATGACTCATGCAACAACATTGTGTTTGGTGACAATGGAAAGGGAGAAGTGCTTGGTTTGGGTAAAAATTGCTATCTCAACTGACAATTCCATATCTAATGTATTACTTGTGCATTCGTTGAGTTACAATTTGTTGTCTGTTTCTCAACTTTGTGAAATGGGTTACGATTGTCTCTTTACGGATAAGGGTGTGACCGTCTCTAGAAAAAGGGATTCCTCTATTGCATTTAAGGGCGTGTTCAAGGGAAAACTTTACCTAGTTGACTTCTCAACTAGTAAGGTAGAACCTACAACATGTCTAATGGCAAAATCCAGCATGGGTTGGCTTTGGCATCGCCGACTAGCTCATGTTGGGATGAGGAACTTGGCCCAACTTCAAAGGGAAGGGCACATCCTTGGACTAACCAATGTATCGTTTGAGAAAGATAGGATTTGCAGCGCATGCCAAGCAGGAAAGCAAGTTGGAGCAAAGCATCCAATGAAGAACGTCGTGTCAACAACAAGGCCATTGGAGCTACTACATATGGACCTCATCGGACTCGTTGCTTACCAAAGCATCAGCGGTAACAAATATGGTTTCGTTATTGTTGATGACTTTTCTCGTTTCACTTGGGTGTTCTTTTCAGCAGATAAAAGTGAGACCCAAGGCATCTTCAAGAAGTTTGCTAGGAGGGCTCAAAATGAGTTTGAGCTCAAGATCAAGAAAGTGAGAAGCGACAATGGGACCGAGTTTAGGAACACCAACATAGAAGAATATCTTGATGATGAAGGAATCAAGCATGAGTTCTCCGTTCCATATACCCCATAACAAAATGGGGTTGTGGAAAGGAAAAACCGAACTCTAGTTGAAGCCACAAGATCTATGTTGGATGAATACAAGACGTCCCATGGTTTTTGGGCGGAGGTGATGAACACCGTGTGTCATGCCATCAACCGCCTCTATCTCCACAAGCTAAGGGACAAGACACCATATGAGCTTCTAACCGGTAACAAACCAAAGGTGCATTACTTTTGAGTTTTTGGCTGCAAGTGTTTCAAACTTAACAAGAGGGCCAAAAGTTCAAAGTTTGCACCTACGGTACACGAAGGCTTTCTACTTGGTTATGGTACTAACGAACACGGCTACCGCGTATTCAATAATGCCACCGACACTATTGAGTTAACGGTAGACGTGACTTTTGATGAATCCGACGGCTCCCAAAAGGAGCAAGTCAATGATGAGCTTGTAGGTGATGACATGTCTCCATCCGAAGCAATCAAGAAGCTTGCAACCGGTAATGTGAGACCTATTGAGATTCAAGATGATGATGATGATGATTCATTGCACACTCCACAAGATTCAAATGTCCATCATGTGCATTCGAATGTACATGGTGAAGCTTCCGCAACTCCGATAAATGGAGGTGCAAATGGTGGTCAAATGCAACGCCAATTTGATGATCAAGCACAAGCTCAACATGAAGACCGACAAGATGATGGGGACATCCACACGTATGACGAAGATGGACCCATCCAAAGGAGATCACTCGTGCCACATCCTAAAGTGCATCATACGATTCAACGGGATCATCCCGTTGACAACATCTTGGGGAGCATACGACGTGGGGTAACGACACGTTCTCGTTTAGCAAGTTTTTGTGAACATTACTTGTTTGTCTCCTCCTTGGAACCTCTTAGGGTGGAAGAAGCACTTGATGATCCGGATTGGGTGATGGCTATGCAAGAAGAGCTGAACAACTTCACCAGGAATGAAGTCTGGTCCTTGGTGGAAAGGCCCAAGCAAAATGTGATAGGAACCAAATGGGTCTTCCGCAACAAACAAGACGAGCATGGCGTGGTAACAAGGAACAAAGCACGGTTGGTGGCTCAAGGTTTTACTCAAATTGAAGGTTTGGACTTTGGGGAAACCTATGCACCTGTAGCTAGGCTTGAGTCAATTCGCATATTACTTGCCTTTGCTACTCACCATGATTTCAAGTGTACCAAATGGATCTCAAAAGCGCATTCCTCAATGGCCCCCTCTCTGAACTAGTGTACATGGAGCAACCACCAGGTTTTGAGGATCCGAAATTCCCCAACCACGTCTACAAGCTCGACAAGGCGCTCTATGGGCTCAAGCAAGCCCCTAGAGCTTGGTATGATTGCCTTAAGGACTTCCTACTCAAAAAGGGTTTTGAGATAGGGAAGGCCGACGCTACTTTATTTACTCGCAAAGTCAATGATGATATCTTTGTGTGCCAAATATATGTCGATGGCATAATATTTGGTAGTACTAATGTGACTTTTTGTGAGGAGTTTAGTAGGATCATGACCAAACGGTTCGAGATGTCCATGATGGGTGAGTTGAAGTATTTCCTTGGATTTCAAATCAAGCAACTCAAGGATGGCACATTCATCAATCAAACCAAGTATACAAGAGACATGCTAATGAAGTTTGAGATGGACAAGGCCAAACCCATCAAGACCCCCATGCCTACCAATGGACATCTTGATCTAAATGAGGATAGTAAGTCAGTGGACCAAAAGGTATATCGCTCTATGATCGGTTCATAGATTTACCTTTGTGCATCTAGGCCTGATATAATGCTTAGTGTGTGCATGTGTGCAAGATTTCAAGCTAATCCGAAAGAATGTCATATTATCGCTGTTAAGAGAATCTTTTGATACTTAGTGCACACTCCTAATCTTGGCTTGTGGTATCCCAAGGGCTCCACTTTTGATCTACTTGGCTATTCCGATTCGGACTATGCCGGTTGCAAAGTAGAACGAAAGAGCACTACCGGGACTCGCCAATTTATTGGAAGGTCTTTGGTGTCATGGAGTTCCAAGAAACAAAATAGTGTTGCCCTATCCACCGCCGAAGCCGAGTATGTGGTGGCCGGTGCATGCTGTGCTCAACTACTTTGGATGAAGCAAACACTAAAAGATTTCGGATGTGAGGAAAACAAGATTCCACTTTTGTGTGACAATGAGAGTGCTATCAAGCTAGCTAACAATCCCGTAAACCATTCTCGCACAAAACACATTGACATCCGACACCATTTCTTGAGAGACCACGAAGCCAAAGGAGATATCTCTATATGCCATGTGAGCACCGAAAAACAATTAGCTGATATCTTCACAAAGCCTCTAGATGAGTCATGATTTTGTGCTTTAAGGAGTGAACTAAATATCATTAGTTCTTGTAATGTGGCTGGATGTCTTGCACATATTTGTTTTCACCTAGAGACCTAGACAAATGTTTTATCAAATATTGTGTGTGATTTAAAAATCTATTTTGCATGCTTCACTTATGTCCATAGCTATGTACTGCTTGTATGAAATCTGGACATGATTGAAGTTTGTGTAGTATACCACACAAGGTTCTCCTAGAATAGCTCTCTGTCCGTTCTGGAAGTGAACGGTCGGTAGTAACGCCATAAGGGCCAGTAGTACCAACCCCTATGGGCGGTAGTACCGACCGGGTATGACCCGGGTATAAAGGGCCGCGATAAAAACCCCTTTGACCTCATCCAGTCAGATTCACCGCGCCGCCGCTTTCAACCCGCGTCCTTCAGCCACCGCCGCTGCTCGCCTTTTGACCCGATCTCCCTCCTCCTCCACCCAAATCCAAATCCCTCCGGTGGGAAGGTGCGTTGGAGCAAGGAGATCATCTTGGTGTCGTTCGTGAAGCCCAGAAGTTTCTCCTACATCGGATTTCGGCCTCTTCTTCTCGAGTAGCAAGATGTCGCATAGTCGGAGGACCTCTCGTGATGCTCGTCAGGCAAGAGACGAGGAAGAGGAAGAATATGTTGCTTTGGAGCAAGGTGATGTGTAGCCGGGAGAGCCGCAGCGACGCAATCTCGGGCGTCGTGCTCGGCCCGGTGGGAGCAGCAAGGACATCACTCGCCAGGTTCATGGGCGTTTGTCCACGGGCCGTCGGAGTGTCGACATCAGCAGGGGTGGTGGCAGTGGACAGGCTGGTGGCAGTGGTCATGCGCCTCCTCCGCCTCCACCGCCCCCTGTCAGTGGTCCTCCCGGGCGTCTGCACAGTGTGATAGTAGGAGGAGTGGCTCAGGCCGCTGGTCCTGAGCGAGAGGGTCGTTCCATCGATCCTCGCGTTGGACCTCTGTCTCCTCCAACATCCGGTTTGCTGATGATCAACCGGGTGTTTCACTTGCATGGGGAGGCTGGTGCTCTAATGTCGTCCCCCGCCTATCCTGGTACTGTCATGGACTATTCTGATAGGAAGCAGGTGAACTTGTTGAGGACCCAGAGATTGGAGAATCCATATCTTTTTGTCAGGGATGATTCAGTGGACAGAAGGTTTTGGTCCCGCTTTTAGCAGGACTACTACGTGTCTGTCTGCTGGAAGGGATTCTGTGCCAAGGGCCATCCTCCTCTCTTTGAGCACAAGCAGCTGGCAATCTGCTCTGTGACAGACAATGGGATTGAAGAGATTGATGCTTTGGTGCATCGTCTTGAGGACTGGAGGATTCTTCGGCTGATAACTGGTGAGCGCAGTTATAATCAGGAGATCATCTGTCAGTTCTGGGCCACCCTTTTCATTGATCAGCCTGCTCAGGTGTTGCATTGGATGACCCAGGGAGTTCACTACAGATGCAACTTTGTCACCTTTGCCAGGCTGTTGGGGTTCAACAGAGAAGACATGAGCGCTCCCAGGCTGTCTGAGATGTATGGTGGGGGCATGTATCCTACGGATCTGCTGAGTTCTGGGATCTACATGCAAGGCGCGGTGCTGAACTTTCAGGTCAATGGGCTGAAGCCAACCTACTTTTTCCTAAACAACTTGATGCGCCTTACCCTAGACCCCAAGGTTGGAGACAACTCCAATTTGAGGAATGATGCTCCAAAGGTCCTTGTCCAGTTTGCTCTGCCAGATGGGCGATTCAGTATCTCCCACTTCCTTTGGCAGAAGATCTCAGATGCCTATAATGACCCGCACAAGGACCTGCCATTCGCTTCATACTTAATGCATATCATTGAGCATGCTGTTGGAGCCACCTTTGAGTATGACCGGACAGTGAAGGACTACAGTGTTCGTCAGTTCTCCTCGACGGGCAAGGCTAAGGTTGATGAAGGTGGTGAGGTTCCTGCAGCAGCAGCAGCTCCTGGCGAGGCTCATGGCCAGGAGCAGGCTCGTGAGGAGGTGCCCCCTGCTGCCCCTTCTTATCCGCGTCCTGAGAGGCGGAGGAGTGGGGGTGGTGGGGTTGTTCGTTATGCGCTCAACAAGTTCTTTTCATGGTGTTGCTACAAGGCTGAGCGCGACGAGCAGCACCAGCGGGAGGTGCGTGAGCACCTTGGTCTTCCTCCACGATCTCCGCTCTGACCCTTCCCAGACCCCTTCGCCGAGTATGATGCTCAGCCCAGGCGCAATGATGATGATGATGATGATGATGATGATGATGATGATGATGATGATGATGATGATGATGACGATGATGACGGTGGCCAGCAGCAGCCGCAGGGTGGTGATGAGGCTGGGATCTTCTCCTTCGACATGTATCAGCCTCTTCAACACCCGCCCCTGTACCAGCCTCCGCCTTTCTACCCCGACTACGGTGAGGGTCCATCACATGGTGGTGGATCCACCTCGTACCAGGGTGGTGGTGGCGGCTCCTACATGGGCTTTGCTGCCCCCGACGTCGATCTAGCTGGGAGTGGTGGCTTCCGCGACCCTTCTCCTCCGCTGGATCCTTCTACCGCTCCTTCGTCGTCATACCCAGGTGGTGATATTGGTGCTAGCGCTTACTCTTCCATCTTTGGTGGCTATGGTGGTTCGTCTGGTGGCTACTATTAGTTTCTTATGCTTATCTAGGCCTACCCCTTTTGGCATTTGATGTCAAAGGGGGAGTGTTAGGCTTATCTTGATGTGATAGCTAGCCCGTGAGAGAGAGTTAAACTATGAGAACTAAGTGTGGTTATGCTACTTGTTTATTTGTGATGTGATGAGGATGTAAAACATTTGAGCTTTATGTTAATTTCATGAATGTTTCATCCTCTATATTTCTGCTCATGTCATGGTTGGTGATTGTTGTTTTCGTTGGCTATCTCTTGTTATGCTATTATGTGAATCACCATGCCATCTTGTTTATGCATCACAAATTGATTTATATGATGTTGTCACACACTTAGGCACCCCACGAATTGCAAAATTTAGGGGGAGCTCTTGTTCTTGTGTATGCAACCTTGCTTTAAGTCAAGGTTTGAAATTCATATCCAAAGCATACACTAAGGGGGAGCTCGAACTAAATTTTGAAATTCAAAAGCTTCAATTCTTTCTATTTCTATTGTAAGCCTAAGTTGGTTGTCATCAATTACCAAAAAGGGGGAGTTTGAAAGTGCATTCGCCCCCATTGTGGGTTTTGGCTAATTAATGACAATCAAGTTAGGGACTAACAGATTTATAAAAGCTTATATGCAGGTGTTAGTCCTTAGAAAGATTTGAACTGTTGAAATCTCATGAATAAAGCACGTTGGATACATTTGGACATAAAGATACCTAGCTCGAGTCGTGGTTTAAATGTTTGATTTTAAACTTGAGTAATAGGTAAGCCGGACTATCAAGAGGGTCACAAATTAGGTTGGCTAGATGTGGAGAAAAGTGCTCAAATCGACTAACTAAAGTTTGCTTGAGAGACACCGCACGATCACGAACACATAGAGGTAAATCTGTATGGTCGGTAGTACCGACCATAGGTGGTCGGTAGTACCGACCATGGCTGCTCTGCGCGCTGCTCTATCTTTCTCTCTGTTCGCGCTCAAAATGGCCTGGCGGTAGTACCACCATAAGGCTGGTACTACCGCCCCTCGGTGGGACCGACCTTGGCCGGTAGCAAGCCAGTTTTGCAACCTCTCTGTATAGGCTCAAAAAATGACCTGGCGGTAGTACCGCCATAGAGTCGGTACTACCGCCCTCTGTGGTACCGACCCTGGTCGGTAGTAACCGAGGGACCAAGTCTCATTCTGCGGAGCTCTCTGTTTGCGGCCGATTTAGCCTGGCGGTAGTACCGCCATAGGGCCGGTACTACCGTCCCTCGGTGGTACCGACCTGTGGCCGGTAGTTGACTTTAGGTCAGATCCAGATCTGTGCGACCGTTGGTGACTGGTCGGTACTACCGACCATGGGTGGTCGGTACTGCCGACCATGGGTGGTCGGTACTGCCGACCAGCCTCGAGACTGAGGGAGTATAAATAACTCTTCTCTTCTCGTTTGACGGTTACCCACTTATTTCACTCACTTATTGCGACCTAACTTCAGACAAAAGAGCCTCCAAGCATTGACTCATCCACTCTCTCTCCCCCTTTGCTCCTAGATTCACTTACTTGCAAGATTTGAGCTAGGAAGGGAGATTAGAGAGTGGGAAGCTTCGATCTACGACTTGAGCACTTGGTTTCCATTTAGCCGGCTTTGTTTGTGTCTATTACTCTTGAGCTCTTTGAGCTCTAGCAGGTTAGGTGTTCTTCGTGGTAGCCCGTATTGATTCATTTGTGATGGCTCCCTGAAGTGTTTGTATTTCCCCTATGATTTCTAGTGGAGAAACTCTAGTAGCCTTTGTGGTTGCTTGAGTGAGGCTAGGAGGTGAAATAGACTCTGACCTTTGTGGTCACCTCAACAACGAGGACGTAGGCACTCCTTAGTGGATTGGCCGAACCTCGGGATAAATCGCCGTGTCCCGTGTGCTTGTTGTTGTCTCTACTTTGCATATTACTTGTGTTCTTCATGTTCTTCCTCTCCCTATCTCTTTCTTAGGTTAAGAAGGTTCGATCCACACCGTGGAAAGCAACCAAGGCTTGGTAAGGCTAGAATCGCTGTGTGTCATACTTAGGGAAGTGGGGTTCGTACTTGTATTACATTCCTAGCTCACTTACATTGGATTTGTAGTTCTTTCTTAGGATCCTGGTAGTGCCATTTTTTGTGTCGATAGTACCGGTGCATCACACCCGGTAGTACCTACCCAAACAAACCAGCAACACCGGTTGTTGTCTAACTACATTTTCTAGTTTGTGAAGTTTCAGATTGTCAAAAATCACCTATTCACCCCCCTCTAGGCTGATTAGATCCTTTCACACTTTAAAGTCTTGAACAAGCCTTTGAGCTGAGCATACTCCCTCTCACTCATCTCCTTGCTTGATAGTACAAATCAAAGTGAGATTGAGTGATTCCAAGTGTATTTGCTTGTGTGATTACATCAAATGGCACTTGGAGATCGTTGTTGTTGTGATATTCTTGTTATTCTTGGTGGTTGCTGCCACCTTGGCTTGGAGCAGCAAAGGATCATTGGCATGGGTTGGTGATTATTCATGGCCATCTTCGGGTAATTTGTGAGGGGTATTATTGTACCTTCCCCAGTGAAGAGCCAGAAGTTAACTCTAGTATTTTGCGTGTGTCATCAAGTTACCTCCATTATTGTGGATCGGTTCTTGCGGCGCTCATATGTTGAGCTAGGTTTGTGAAACACCTATTAGCCACCAAACCACCAAGTGGTTGGTTGACACAACGGAGACTAGCGTGTTGGCAAGTAGGTGAATCTCGGGAGAAAATCATTATGTCTCTTGCCTCTTTCTCCCATAATTTCTTGGTATTCATATTGTGATTGATCATCTTTTGCCAGTGCTGGTACATTTCTCTACTACTTGTATTACATTCTTTATTTCTTGTGTACTGGTAGTTGCTCTTGCTAGTGTTAGCTCTCTAGTTCATTGTATTTAGTTCTTGCTAGTTCACTAGAATAGATAGTAGTGACATAGCTATTATGTGACTTAGAAATCATACTATACTAGAAGGGAACATATCTAGTGCAAACCATAGCCTTTGTGAAAATCCATGCAAACCACGGTAAAAAAATCGTCTAAATTCACCAAAAAAATCACACACGTAGGTAGTATGATGATACACAACTTTATAAAATATCTTGTCCAAACTCGACTTTGTTTGTGAGTTATAAAAATAAAAAAATTTCAAGCCAAAAAGTTTTCCACATGATTCGTTAGAAATTTGTTATTTTTATACCTCACAAATAAATTCGATTTTGGACAAGATATTTTATAAGGTTGTGTATCATCATATTATCTACATGTCTGATTTTTTTTTATGAATTTAAACAACTTTTTTGTTGTGGTTTGCACGGGTTTTCACGAAGGCTGTGGTTTGCACTAGATACGTTCCCATACTAGAATTGGCTAGATAGGTGGCTTGCATCACTTAGTAGAGCTAGTGGAAAAAGTTTTGCTTTATAATTGTCTAACAAATTTCTATAAGTGTTTTTATGAAATTTTATTTGGCTATTTACCCCCTCTAGTCATTTAAGATATTTCAGAGATGGAAGAAGAGAGAAGAGAAGTGGTCTGTAATAAACTTACAACCAGCTTATGCACAAGAACCAATAAATCTTATGAGACAAACAAACAAGTAGAGTATATGTAAGTGGACAAGGACTATATAAGTGGACTGATAGAGTGATTGTAAGTTTACATACATTCAACAACCACTACGGGAGAACGGGCCTTTAGCCCCGGGCCATTTTTGGCCTTTAGCCCCGGGCATGGAGCCGGGGCTAAGGAATCGGGACTAAAGGCCCGACCTTTAGCCCCGGTTCTCTCGCCCGGGGCTAAAGGGGGACCTTTAGCTCCGGTTGGTAATACCAACCGGGACTAAAGAGGTCTCCAGCCGAGCCACGGTTGCTGGCTTCTTTAGTCCCGGTTGGTAGAGGCCGCCTCTTTTTTCTTTTTTCTTTTTTCTTTTTTCTTTTTCTTTTCTTTTCAATTGGTTATTGTTTTCGGTTTTACAATTACATTAGGGTTTCTAATACATATTCTTCGCTGCTAATATATTCCATTAGGGTTTCAAATTCGTATTCTTCGCTGCTAATAAATATATATAAACACATAGAATTTACAATTACACACAAATGAAATATGAAACTATATATATTATAGATCGAGCTATACATATGTACATAAAATATAAAATATTATCCATCATGCATCCTTAACTTGATATTTACAACACAAATATTGTTCCTGACTTAGAGGTCATACAAGTGTTCGTCTTGGTTTGGCTTCATTGGTTCATCTTTGTTAAACCAATACTCGGTGCCAGACTTAAGGACATGGTCGTTAATGAAGCCCGCGATGGTCTCTTGAATTGCTTTGAGGCGGACCTTATCCATGACCTGGTTCTTCAACCATGTCTCCTTCAATTTGGATTAAAAGAAAAAGAAAGTATTAACATACATAATATTTATGTAAAAGCAAAAAATGAAATAAATTCATTTACATGTTACGTACTTGCTGACTCTGTAGAGGAGTTCTTTTTTCATACACCGTCAGGAACTCGAAAACATAGTATGCACATAAATTGTTTCCCGGTGACTGCCGTAGAACCCACTGTACAAGATATAAAAAGATTACTCTCGGCTGAGCGTGCATCTGCTGAGTGATGCTAATGAAGGTAAAGAGACGGGGAGGTAGTACAACTTACATTTAGTCGTAGAGGCTCACGAAGTTGCGCTTTCAGATCCGGACGGTGTTTCTAAACAAACCAAGCCCAAACCCTGCACAATATATATAATTGGATCGTTAATTAACTATTCTAGAGTTAAAGAGCAGGAATCAATATTTAAAGATCACATTTACCCTCCGATAATATCTATCATATCTTGGTAATCTTCTTGTGGTTTTCTCAGAGAGTCATAGATTAGCAAACGACTTTCGTGGAGATCGATCACAATTAGTATCCAGTGAAAACTGCATTTATATTTATAAGTCAACACATATATCTTTATGTCAACCTATAATAAAATGTGCATATGATAACAAAACTCACCTAAAGTTGTAGGGGAATAGTATATATCTTTTGTCCCTTTGGTTTATGAAGAACCTTCGCAAATTCCTCTCTGTTTGAGTTTTTCATACATCCGAGGGAGTATTGCTTGGGTGCTTGAATACAATATATGGATCGATGAAACCAATCTCCTTGTCATTTTTACGCCTTAGTTGTCTCATCATGTTTCTGCATATGTTTAGAAACGCTTGCTAGTGTGAGGATAATTACTTATACATATACATAAGCTAAAGTGAGATTATTAAAAGAAACAATCACTTACAAGCAAAAGCAGTTGACGAGAGATTTGTCTAGAGCGTCCATGTGGCAGAGCTGATGTAACTCATTAAACTGAACATATATTATGTCATCACCACGAAAGTAGTCATGGTCTCTAATTCTGACATAAATATAGTCATCAGCTTTTCTGCCACACGCCGTGAGGTACCACTGATTTAGCAAGTGCATTTGCGTACCAAGATCCCTCAGGGCCGCTGGGTTGTATAGACTTTGACTATATACATATGCCCTCTGCCATTTATCAACTTCTGGAGCACTTATGATGCCTACTTCTTCGAGTATGTTTTCCACATTTAAACCAGTTTCCTCGAAAAATTTGAGCAGTTGCTCAGGATCAACGTCTCCATATGTTCGTTGTATGATGTCCATGTTTGTACCGTATTCATTCCCAACAGCTAGATCCGGCACTGATTGTTGCGTTTGTTCCCCGAGCTGTGGGACACCCTTTCCTGCTCTCTTCTTTATCTTCTTCGCCTCCTCAATTGATTTGCTGAGCATGCGATCATATTCTGATTTTGGCGAAGCCTTACGGGTAGCACGTACCTTTTTCTGGTGAGCGTCCACAGTTTGCCTTAGTTTTTCAGGACGAACAAAAAGGTACGGCTTCTCCGGGTTTCGCTTTGCTCGACTACTAGCAATGACAGCGTCGAAGAACTTGTTCAAGTCTTTTTGCGCTACAGCTTCAGTCTCCTCATCGGTCATGTCATATGGAAGTTTTGTCATCTTGGGAATGGCCGCTGGTTTTCTCACAGAGGCTGTCTTCTTCGGAGGTGGTGAGGCTGACGCCTTTGTTTGTGTGACAGGCCTCTTCTTTGTTGGCGGTGGCGGTGTTGGAACCCGCCGTGGAGATGGGGCAGGTGGCGGTGTTGGAGCCCGCTGTGGAGGAGATGGTGGGGCCAGTGGCGGTGTTGGATCACGTCGTGGGGGAGATGGGGCCGGTGGCGGTGTTGGATCCCATCGTGGAGGAGATGGTGGGGTCAGTGGCGGTGATGGATCCCGTCGTGTTAGATCTTGATCATCATCGCCCGCAACACTGTGATCATGTGGTGAATGAATAATTGGACTTAGGTTGGGGGATGTCCTGCTGCGAAAACAACATGGTATATGAGTATCCATTTATACTATTAGCTCACCAATACTATTAACATTCATTCACTAATTTCA
Organism: Coix lacryma-jobi var. lacryma-jobi; assembly: GCA_009763385.1. NCBI lineage: Eukaryota > Viridiplantae > Streptophyta > Magnoliopsida > Poales > Poaceae > Coix > Coix lacryma-jobi. Next base: position 22,689,283 of record CM019826.1, read on the forward strand.
TACACACCTAGGGTTAGGTTGTTGAGGAGGAGGAGGTGATGCACCAGGAATTATGATATAACACTTGCGCCAACATATGAATGTCTTCTCCGCTTCTCCTAATGTCTTCTCGCCATCACCTCCTTTAATGTCAAGTTCAACATTGTTGTAACCTTTCACCACCCTATCCACCGAGACGCTAGCATATCCAGGAGGTATTATTGCCCCATGACATCTTGGTGTCTTCATAGGATCGATAGGAGATACAACACCTATAGCCACCATGACTGTGGCATTCCCCTGTGGAATGTGCAGTTCACATGTCGTGAGAGGCTCGATGATGTCATCCACGGGAAAGTGCAGTCCTGCGTCTGGCACCTCTGTGGAAGCGCAACTGCTTTTCATTTGATCTGGGGGCTGATGTTGACTCCCGGCTCTGATGCAGATTGTCTTTGCATCGAACTTACTACTAACTGCACTTGCTTTTTTATTTCCTCGTTCATTTTGTCTTCAAGTGCTTTTTCTCGCTCAACTGCTTCACGAGCCGCGACCTGTGACTGAAGAACCATTTCCTCTAACCTTTGCATCCGCTCTGCCTCCTCCTCCTTCTGTCTCGCACGGCTTCTATAGGTCTCTTTGTCCCGAGGGAAGGCATGCTCCCACGACACCTCCCCATAGCCTCTGGTTCTCCCACCATGTTCAGGATTCTCTAGGGCGTATGTCAGCTCGTCCTTTTCTATGTTCGGCTGCCACCTTCCACTGTGAGCTATTTCTCTAGCATAGGCAAATCTTTCTGCTGCTCTATGGAGTTTTTCGCCATACTCTATCCTTCCCGTCTATAGGTCCAGACTTCCTCCATGATCAAAAAACCAATACTTGGCGCGCTCAGGCCAGTTTATTGATTCTGGTTCAATGCCCTTGGCTAGCATCTCTCGTTCCATTCTTTCCCATTTAGGAATGGCACTCTTGTAGCCACCTGATCCCAAGTGATGGTGGTATTATTTTTGTCGGGCATTCTATTAGTTCCTTCTGACCCGTGCCTCACCCTCTTCTGATTTCTTGAATTCTACAAACTCATCCCAAAATGGCCTCAACTTGACGTAGGCCTTAGTGTTGAAATCTGGAGTTAGGTCCTTCTTGATAAATGTGTTATACAACTTCTTCTTCCAGCCCTGGAATAGTGTTGTCATTTTCTTCATAGCCCAGTCCCGAACTCTTTCCTTCAAATTTCTATCTTCTGTTTCAAGCGTGAAATGTGCAAGGACATCTTGCCAAACTAGTTCCTTATCAAGATCAGAGACAAAACTTATATGAGGAGCACTTTTCTTTTCCTTCCATTCACGAGCACTGATCGGCATCTTATCCCTTACAAGGTACCCACAGTGGTTAACAAATTTCTGTGCATGTTCTCCAAGTACTTGGCCTGTTTCCTCGTTGAATTCCGAGATAATGTACTGGCCATCCAACGGCTTCTTCGGACCTCGTACGGTCCTACTCTTCCCGGTAGTCGTTGTCGATCCGGAGGGCTACGTATGTAGGAACAGTACATTATAAATACATTTATAAATTGTTTAGAATTTCAGGTGCACATAGAGATTGTAGGTATACCTCGCCAGTATTTTCTTGCATGATTTCTTCATAATCGGCAAAGTATTGACTGCCGTCATCTACTTCTTGATCATTGTTATCGTCACCTGCTAATTCTTGATTAGCGCCGCTGTTGATTAAGTCGTACATTTCCTCCTCCATGTTGTCAACTGGGTCGGCCATTTCTGCGAATAACATGGACGATAATAAACACCATATTTCTGCAAATAACGTATATTCATAAAGACCATATTTATTTTTTATTTAACACTTTGTAAAGGTAACACAATCGATAATAAACACTTTGGGTTTAGGGTTTAGGGTTTAGGCTCTAGGTTTAGGGTTTAGTGTAAGTGCAATCAAGCCCTAATTGTGGGTTTTGGTGATAATGACCACACAATGGGAGAACTAATGAGATTCATGAAGTTGATAAGCAGGTTATGATAAGAAAGGATGGTGTATGTACGTTGGTGGACCCCCCATACTACATTTCATCGGATCCGAACTCAAAGTGATATATCAAGCTTTTTCATTTGAATTTGAGTTATAGGAATGCCGTACTATCAAGGGGGAATGCAAATACATTGCTATGGCTGAATGACATGTGCTCAAACCAACCCAAGCCATCCATGTTTCTAACCAAAGACAGCTGCACTGAATTCCAATCCAACCCTGTCTGATTGGTAGGCACGACAGTGCCGCTCTTGTCGCGGCAGTGTCGGGGCGCGGCACTGCCGGGCTTCGGCCGGCACTGCCGCGACTTATTGTAACCGTTGGTAGGGAGGAGATATTTTCTCCATCTCCCTGCCACCCCAATGGTTATCCACGACCATAACTCGTCACCTACCTCCAGACAAGCTTCTCTGTTCCCCATTGAAGGCTCTCAACTCCCCTCTCACCAATCCTTCGATTTCCATTGATTCCAAGTGATTGAGAGGCTTAAACCTTCATCAAAGAGAAGCCCTAGCTGAGATCTACTTCCTAGAGCACTTGATTTGAGCCATAGCCGGTGGATTTGCTTCGATTACTCTTGGGTTCTTGGAACCCTAGCCGGCTAGGCGTCACCCTAGAGCCTTGCCAACTTGTGTGGCGGCCTAGGGAGGTTTGTAATCGATTGTTCAGCTAGTATTATTACCCCTCACCTCAAGGATTTGGTTCCTTGACTTGAGAACGAGGTAGAGTTGCAAAGCTCATGACCTAAGTGGTCAACCTCAACAACGTGGAGGTAGGCAAGCCTTGGTGGCGAGCTGAACCACGGGATAAATCACTTGTCTCTTGTGCTTGCTTAGTTTCATTCTTCATATTCATGAGCTTGTGATAGATTCTAGGGTTTGGCCCGATCTACTTTATTCCTCTTATTTGGCTTGGAGTAGTTGGTTTTGCTGGTTCATAGAACTTGTTGTAGCATTTCTATTCATATAGAATCAGTTAGTTGTGGCTGGATTTCGAATTGCAGCTTCTGGTCTCACACTGCGCGGCAGTACCGCGCTGGGGCCGGCAGTGCCGGGCAGCAGCAGTGACGGGCACAGAGCGGTAGTGCCGGGCTTATCTAATTAAGTTTTGAGCTGTGATTTTTGACAGGCCTATTCACCCCCCCTCTAGGCCACACAGGTTCTTACAAGTGGTATCGGAGCCTGGTCTCTCAGCAGCACTTCACCGTGCGAGAGAATGGCCACCGACGGAGGAACGTGTAACGTTAGCGTTGTGCAACCCACACCTGAAGTGGAAATGCACACCGCTAGCAGCAATGAAAGTCTCTCCACAGCAAGTGAGAAGGCACCTCCTCAAATGGGTGTGTCGGCCGGAGAGCTCGCAAGAAGAAAGAAGGAAAGAAGATTGAGAAGAGAAGCTAGAGCCAAAGCAAGAGAAGATGCAGCGGCTCTCAAAGCAAGAGAAGAAAAGGCTCAAAGAAAAGAAGAGAGAAGGATTAGAAGAGAAGAAAGAGCCAAGAGAAGAGAAGAAAAGAAGAAGGAGGAAGAGCTCCAAGCAAAGAAGAGTGTGAACTTGAGTGATGACTCAAGTAGCACCGAAGATGGAGATGATCACTTCTCCTACACACTTAAGGACAACAAGAAGAAGGAGGAGATGAAGAAGTCATATAAAGAAGTATCCTTTAACTATTCTTCTATGACTAACCATGACTCTAGGCCTCTCATCAATGTGCCCGCGGGCAAGTTACCTCGTTTCGACGGGACTAACTTTGCCAAGTGGAAGCACATTATGAAGACCTATCTTATTGGTCTCCATCCATGTATTTGGGAGATAGTGCACAATGGACTTGAAGCACCGGTTGATCCAAAGAGCCCCACTCAAGATGAATTCCACAACATTCATCTCAATGCTCAAGCCACTAGTGTGTTGCTTAGTGCCTTGGATGGTGATGAGTACAACAAGGTCATGGGAGTTGAGGTTGCAAAGGAGATTTGGGACACATTGCATATAGCTCATGAAGGGGTTGACAAAGTAAGGCAATCCAAGATTGACTTGTTGATGGCTAAGCTCAACCGGTTTGTGATGGTGAAGGTCCACAAGAGATGTTTGATAGATTGATGGTGATTGTTGGTAAGATTAGAGGGCTAGGTGGAAATTAAATCAATGATCACAACGTTGTGAAGATCATGTTAGAGGCATACTCACCTAGGAATGAGACCGTAGTGACATTGATTAGGGACAAAAAGAAGTTTGAGCAATTCACACCTAGTGATGTGCTTGGAAGGATTATCACATTTGATATGCAAAGAGAAGAGGCAAATGAGAGAAGGAAGCTTGGAGAGTTGGAAGCTAGGCTAGATGGGATGAAGATCAAGGATGTGGCACTTAAGGCTAGCAAGCCATCAAGGCAAGCAACATCAAGCAAGGCAAAATCAAGCAAGCAAGCCTCTACAAGCAAGCCCAAGCAACAAAAGAAGAAAATTGAAGTTGAGGACAGCACATCATCATCTTGTGGAAGTGAAAGTGATGGTGAAGAATTTGAAGAAATTGGTGATATAGCTCTTTTCATGAGAAGATACCGCAAGGGGCTCAAGAAGGAAGGTTACAAGTTTGTAAAAAGAAGGTTTCCAAACAAGAAGAAAAGAACTTGCTACAATTGTGGAAGCACCGATCATTTCATAGCACATTGTCCACATGAGAAGAAGGACAACTTCAACAAGGGCAAGAAAGATGACAAAGGCACTTACAAGAAACACAACAAGAGATACATGGGAGAAGCTCACATTGGACATGAATGGGATTCAACCGCACAAACCTCAAGTGAAGAAGATGAGAAGATAACAACAATAGCATTTCAAAAGTCATCTCCTTCACCAAGACTATTCAACAACTTGTCCGATGATGATGATTGCAACTCCCACACTTGTCTCATGGCCAAGAAAGAGAAGGTGAAAAAGGCTCACACTTCTAAAACCTCTCTTCCACCTAGTGACATCTCTAGTAGTGAACTTAGTGATTCCTCTAGTGATGATGATTCTAGTGATGAAGAGATAAACATGATAACTAAAAGGTTGGACAAGAAAACCAAACTCTTTATCACTAAACTAATGGAGGAACTAGAATGTGTACAAGCCGAGCTAGCAATAAGTGAGGATGCTCTCATCAAACAAGAGGACCTCTATATTGCTTGCAAGGAAGCTCTTGCATTAGAGAGAAGTGAGTTGGACGTCTTGCACGAGGTCTTGGCCAAAGAGCAAGATGAACATGCTTCCCTAAAGAAGACCCATATTGCACTCAAGGAAAAGTATTGTGGCTTAGATGAAAAGCACAAAGAACTTGAGTTGCAATATAATCTTCTTTGGGAAAGCAACTCAACTCTTCCTAAAGCAAATGTCACCTCTATTCCCTCCACTAGTGAAGGTTGTGGAAAATGCTATAATGTTGATTTAAATATCTATTCCACTAACCTTGTGAACATGGAGGCCATGAGAAAGGAGATAGCAAGATTGACAAATATCATTGCAAATGGTTGTGTCAAGTCTACCACAAGTGCTAATGAGAAGACTCAAGAGAAGAGCAAGCCCAAGTTCAAGAATGGACGGCGTCCTTCCATAAAAGATGGGTTGGGGCACGAAAAAGGAGCCAAGACTAATGGAAGAAGGACAGTGAATGGCTATGAGTGTGTGAGGTTTGAGAAGAAGGGTCAGATTGGTACAGTTCAGCCTGCACAGACCGCGGCAGTGTCGCGCCTGAAGGCGGCAGTGCCGGACCCCGGCAGTGCCGCCCCCAGGCCGGCAGTGACGTGCCCCAAGAAAGGGAAGGCTACCAGTTTGCCTTCTGCTCAGTCTCACACACAGCACAAGCAGGTACCCAACCCAAAGCAAGAATCTCAGAAACCAAAGGAATCTATTTGGGTGACCAAGAACAAGTTTGCACATCAACCCAAGATAGAAGCCCCAAGAAAGAGCATGTCATCTTGTTACATTTTAGGACACAACAACAGTGGTAAAGTTGTTGCAAAGTATGTTGGTGATAACAAGAGGACAGCCGACAAGTGCATTTGGGTTCCTAAGATACTTGTGACTAACTTGCAAGGCCCCAATATCAATTGGGGACCTAAACCTAGGAACTAAACTTGTCTTGCAGGCATACTCCTCCGGTGGATCAAGTTGGGTGCTTGATAGCGGATGTACAAATCATATGACCGAAGAAAGGAGTATGTTCTCATCATATTCCCCAACTTCAAATGCAAGCGAAAACATCATTTTTGGTGATAACTCCAAGGGGGATGTGTTAGGTCTTGGTAAAGTTGCTATTACACTTGAGCATTCAATTACTAATGTCTTACATGTCGATTCGTTGAGTTACAACCTGCTATCCGTTTCACAATTATGTGGAATGGGTTTCAATTGTCTCTTTACGGATGAGTGTGTGGAAGTCTTTAGAAGGGAGGATTCCTCTATTGTCTTTACGGGTCGTTTGAAAGGGAAGCTTTACTTAGTTGATTTCAACAAAAGTGAAGCCAAACTTGAGACTTGTTTAGTGGCAAAATCTAGCATGGGTTGGTTATGGCATCGCCGACTAGCTCATGTTGGGATGAGGAACTTGGCCAAACTTGAAAAGGACAACCACATCCTAGGACTAACCAATGTTGATTTTGAGAAAGACAGAGTATGTGGAGCTTGCCAAGCCGGAAAACAAGTAGGCGTACCTCACCCACCAAAGACCTACGACACTACTACTCATCCATTGGAGTTGATCCACATGGACCTCTTTGGACCGGTTGCCTACCTTAGCATCGGCGGTAACAAACATGGTCTTGTTATTGTTGATGATTTTTCTCGTTTCACTTGGGTATTCTTTATGCATGACAAAAGTGTAGTGCAAGAGAAGGTGAAGATGTTCATACGAAGAGCTCAAAGGGAATTCGGTTTCAACATCAAAAAAGTTCATAGTGACAACGGAACCGAATTCCGAAACACCCAAGTGGATGAGTTTCTTGATGAAGAGGGCATCAAGCATGAATTTTCAGTTCCATACACCCCTCAACAAAATGGCATGGTGGAGAGGAAGAATAGAACACTCATTGACATGGCAAGGACGATGCTAGATGAGTACAAGACGCCGGACATCTTTTGGGCCGAAGCCGTCAATACCGCTTGCCATGCAATCAACCGCCTCTACCTCCACAAGAGAAGAAAGAAGACCTCCTATGAGCTGCTCACCGGTAACAAACCAAAGGTGTCGTACTTTAGAGTATTTGGGTGCAAATGTTTCATATTGAACAAGAAGCCCAAAGCCTCTAAGTTCGCATCCAAGGTTGATGAAGGTTTTCTTCTCGGTTATGGATCAAACGAGCATGCCTATCGTGTTTTCAACAAGGCCTCCGGCAAGGTTGAAATAGCGATAGACGTGACGTTTGATGAAACTAATGGCTCTCAAGTAGAGCAAGTTGATGAAGTTGTTGTAGGTAATGAGGAACCACCTTGTGAAGCAATCAAGCAATTAGCCATTGGTGATATTAGACCACAAGAACAGCAGGCTACTGGTTAGGATGGTTTTCAAGCTGAAACTCCTGCTGGGACTGATCAGATACAGTCCCCGGCAGTGCCGGGTCCGACCCCGGCAGTGCCGGGCGAAGCCCAGCAGTGCCGGGAACTCCCAGGGCAGCCGCAGCCACTCCACTTCGTGGAGTGAACCTACAACCCATCTTCAAGCAAGATGAAGAAGGTGTGGTGACAAGGAACAAGGCAAGATTGGTAGCTCAAGGCTTCACTCAAGTAGAGGGCTTGGACTTTGAAGAAACATATGCACCGGTTGCAAGGCTTGAAGCCATTCGGATTCTTCTAGCCTATGCAGCCCATCACAACGTCAAGCTATATCAAATGGATGTGAAGAGTGCATTCCTCAATGGCCCTATACAAGAGTTGGTGTATGTCGAGCAACCACCGGGCTTTGAAGATCCCAAGTTCCCCAACCACGTCTTCAAACTCCATAAGACGCTCTATGGGCTTAAACAAGCACCTAGAGCATGGTATGAATGCCTTAAGGAATTCTTGCTCAAACAAGGCTTTGAAATAGGCAAAGCCGATCCTACTCTCACTCATAAAGTCAATGGAGATATCTTTGTTTGCCAAATATATGTCGATGACATAATATTTGGTAGTACTAACAAATCCTTTTGTGATGAGTTTAGTAGGATCATGACTAAGAGATTTGAGATGTCTATGATGGGTGAGCTCAAGTTCTTCCTTGGTTTTCAAATCAAGCAATTAAAGGAAGGGACTTTTCTTTGCCAAACCAAGTACACCCATGATATGTTGAAGAAGTTTGACATGGTGAACGCCAAGCCTATCAAAACACCCATGCCAACCAATGGACATCTTGATCTCAATGTGGAAGGGAAAGCCGTGGACATCAAGGTATATCGCTCCATGATCGGTTCTCTTCTTTACTTATGCGCATCTAGGCCCGATATTATGCTTAGTGTGTGCATGTGTGCTAGATTTCAAGCTAACCCGAAAGAGTGTCACCTAGTGGCCGTTAAGAGAATCTTGAGATATCTAGTTCACACACCAAACCTTGGCTTGTGGTATCCTAAGGGCTCCAAGTTCGAACTACTTGGCTATTCGGATTCCGATTATGCTGGTTGTAAAGTAGATCGAAAAAGCACTTCGGGGACATGTCAATTCCTTGGATGCTCCTTAGTGTCTTGGGGTTCTAAAAAGCAAAATTGTGTAGCCCTATCCACAGCCGAGGCCGAGTATGTTGCTGCAGGTGCATGTTGTGCGCAACTACTTTGGATGAGGCAAACCCTTCGTGACTTCGGATGTAACTTTACTCATATCCCACTCTTGTGTGACAATGAAAGTGCCATAAAACTTGCAAACAACCCAGTGAGTCACTCAAGAACCAAACATATAGACATCCGACATCACTTCTTGAGAGATCATGAAATCAAAGGAGATATCGCCATTAGACATGTGAGCACCGACAAACAACTAGCCGATATCTTCACTAAGCCTCTAGATGAGTCAAGGTTTTGTGTCTTAAGGAGTGAACTAAATATACTTGACTCTCGTAATGTGGTTTGAAACCTAGCATGCTTGATTGATCAACTAGTTTGACCTAGGTAAAACCAATTTAAAAACTTTCATACTTTGTGTTTCAAAACCTTTGTGAAAGAAACTTGCTTGGAATGACCATTATTCTGATTTGACTGATTGTCTTTGGTCATAACATGCAAGCAGTATGTGTCCACTCCAAGAATGAGCTGTAGTAACTTAGAGAATAAATCTCTCTGCTGGTAACTGTCCGGCAGTGCCGGGCCAGGCGCGGTAGTGCCGGGCCCCGGCAGTGCCGCGACAGGCGCGGTAGTGCCGCGACTTATCGATTCAGCAGGAATCGATCTGTTACTGTGTGGGACCGAAGGGAAAAATATCTTCTACACTTACCCTGCGGTTTCACCCTCTCTCTCCCTCAGCCTTTCACCGCAGCCCGTGATCCCCTCTCCCTCTCTCTCCCTCGGGCGACTAGGAGGAGACCGGAGTGCTCCCTCTCCACCGACCGTGCTCCCCGGCAACTCCTGCCTCCGGAGGTGCTGCTCGGGATCTTCTTCGGTGCTGCTCCGTCGTCCTCTTCTCCAAGGGTCTCCTTCCTCTCCTTCCTCTCAAGGTGAAGGTTCAAAATCCCAAACCCTAAGTTTTCCCCGATTTGTAAAATGCGCCATGGGTATTGTATTTAGAGGTTGTAGAAGGGTTTGTAGATGATAGGGAAGTGATAGAGATGATGGATGTAGTGTTCCTTGGCTCAGATCTGGCCTGCCTACGCAGCAGTGCCGCGCCCTGCGCGGCAGTGCCGGGCCCCGGCAGTGCCGCTCCCAGAGCGGTAGTGCCGGACCATGAGCAGGGGTTTGATCCAAGTGACACCTTATCCATCAAAATCTATCGCCTCACTATAACCTACCAGCCCTTATGCAGTCTTCTAATTCGCAGTTTCCATGTTTTAGATGTCGGACGGAAGAGGAGATGAGAGAAGGGTCAAGCAGAGGATGGATCCGCTCAGGGGGAGGAGCAAGCAGCCATCCCGTCGAGGTGGCTCTAGCTCCCAAGGAGATGTTTCAGCGAGGCAGCAGATCCGGGATGAGGCTCGCCTGCAGATGCAAGGGCGACAGATAAGGGAAGACCTCTACCCCAACACCCCAGAGCACTTGGCAGAGGTCAGCAGGGCGCACTTGCAGCCATACATAGAGGATGTGCAGGAGAGGCCTCCTCAGGACACCAGGGACAGGCAACCCGTGTCATACTATCAGCAGTTCAGCTTGGTCAAGTCTCAGCGCCAGCACAACCCATACAACCATCAAAAGGATATGGGCATTGATTATAGGTTCTGGAACGAGTTCCATTCTGATTTCTATCGTTCAGTCCTATACAATGCCAAGAAGCAGAAGATACTGAATATGAAGTATGTTGATTGGGAGCATCTAGAGAGCAAGACTGACCGTGACATCAACAGGGTGGTGGCTGCATGTAAGGCAAGAAACATGTATGATCTGATGGGATTTAGTTATAATTGGAACACCGAGATCATCCATCAGTTCCATGCGACGCTGTATGTTGACAATGTGGTTGAGGAGATGCATTGGATGACCGAGGGTCGTCACTACAATGTCACTTATGAGACCTTTAGTAGGATCCTCGGTTTGGGCAGCGAGGATAGAGAGTATGATAACCTGCATGATGAGAGGACTTTGACAGATTCTGAGATTGCTTTCATGTATGAGGACCCTCGGAAGGCAGATGGGTTGGTCAAGGGACTACAAGGTTTTTATTACATGTTGAACAACCTCTTCAGGCAAACTGTCAACCCAAAGAGTGGGTCCCATTCTAACTTGTATGGATATGGCAGGAACATGTTGGCTAGGATGGCCCCAGGGGCTAATCGCTTTTCCATATCCAGCTTTATATGGACTGAGCTTCAGGTTGCAGCCGAGGATGCTAGGAAGGCAGTTCTCTATGCCCCCTACATCATGTTTATGATTGAGATGGTTTCCGGCTATACCTTTGCTAAGGATGGGTTGCATGAGCCGTACCGTGCAGAGAAGAAGAGAGGAGCAGCAGCAAGGGTAGCAGCAGCTGACAGGCCAGAGAGCTCCCGCCCTTCCTATTCGAGGAAGAAGAAGAGCAAGCTGGCCAAATGGATCAAGGCCATCTTCTCTACTTGCACCTACGCAGCCCAGACAGCTCACCAGGCACTCGTTGAGCAGCGAGCAGAGCGAGAGCGGGCGGGACGTTCGCCGTTACCTCCACCCCGCTCTCCACCTCACTTCGACCTCTCCAGTCTATTTCCTTCATAGCCTAGTCCCGAACTCTTTCCTTCAAATTTCTATCTTCTGTTTCAAGCGTGAAATGTGCAAGGACATCTTGCCAAACTAGTTCCTTATCAAGATCAGAGACAAAACTTATATGAGGAGCACTTTTCTTTTCCTTCCATTCACGAGCACTGATCGGCATCTTATCCCTTACAAGGTACCCACAGTGGTTAACAAATTTCTGTGCATGTTCTCCAAGTACTTGGCCTGTTTCCTCGTTGAATTCCGAGATAATGTACTGGCCATCCAACGGCTTCTTCGAACCTCGTACGGTCCTACTCTTCCCGGTAGTCGTTGTCGATCCGGAGGGCTATGTATGTAGGAACAGTACATTATAAATACATTTATAAATTGTTTAGAATTTCAGGTGCACATAGAGATTGTAGGTATACCTCGCCAGTATTTTCTTGCATGATTTCTTCATAATCGGCAAAGTATTGACTGCCGTCATCTACTTCTTGATCATTGTTATCGTCACCTGCTAATTCTTGATTAGCGCCGCTGTTGATTAAGTCGTACATTTCCTCCTCCATGTTGTCAACTGGGTCGACCATTTCTGCGAATAACATGGACGATAATAAACACCATATTTCTGCAAATAACGTATATTCATAAAGACCATATTTATTTTTTATTTAACACTTTGTAAAGGTAACACGATCGATAATAAACACTTTGGGTTTAGGGTTTAGGGTTTAGGCTCTAGGTTTAGGGTTTAGTGTAAGTGCAATCAAGCCCTAATTGTGGGTTTTGGTGATAATGACCACACAATGGGAGAACTAATGAGATTCATGAAGTTGATAAGCAGGTTATGATAAGAAAGGATGGTGTATGTACGTTGGTGGACCCCCCATACTACATTTCATCGGATCCGAACTCAAAGTGATATATCAAGCTTTTTCATTTGAATTTGAGTTATAGGAATGCCGTACTATCAAGGGGGAATGCAAATACATTGCTATGGCTGAATGACATGTGCTCAAACCAACCCAAGCCATCCATGTTTCTAACCAAAGACAGCTGCACTGAATTCCAATCCAACCCTGTCTGATTGGTAGGCACGACAGTGCCGCTCTTGTCGCGGCAGTGTCGGGGCGCGGCACTGCCGGGCTTCGGCCGGCACTGCCGCGACTTATTGTAACCGTTGGTAGGGAGGAGATATTTTCTCCATCTCCCTGCCACCCCAATGGTTATCCACGACCATAACTCGTCACCTACCTCCAGACAAGCTTCTCTGTTCCCCATTGAAGGCTCTCAACTCCCCTCTCACCAATCCTTCGATTTCCATTGATTCCAAGTGATTGAGAGGCTTAAACCTTCATCAAAGAGAAGCCCTAGCTGAGATCTACTTCCTAGAGCACTTGATTTGAGCCATAGCCGGTGGATTTGCTTCGATTACTCTTGGGTTCTTGGAACCCTAGCCGGCTAGGCGTCACCCTAGAGCCTTGCCAACTTGTGTGGCGGCCTAGGGAGGTTTGTAATCGATTGTTCAGCTAGTATTATTACCCCTCACCTCAAGGATTTGGTTCCTTGACTTGAGAACGAGGTAGAGTTGCAAAGCTCATGACCTAAGTGGTCAACCTCAACAACGTGGAGGTAGGCAAGCCTTGGTGGCGAGCTGAACCACGGGATAAATCACTTGTCTCTTGTGCTTGCTTAGTTTCATTCTTCATATTCATGAGCTTGTGATAGATTCTAGGGTTTGGCCCGATCTACTTTATTCCTCTTATTTGGCTTGGAGTAGTTGGTTTTGCTGGTTCATAGAACTTGTTGTAGCATTTCTATTCATATAGAATCAGTTAGTTGTGGCTGGATTTCGAATTGCAGCTTCTGGTCTCACACTGCGCGGCAGTACCGCGCTGGGGCCGGCAGTGCCGGGCAGCAGCAGTGACGGGCACAGAGCGGTAGTGCCGGGCTTATCTAATTAAGTTTTGAGCTGTGATTTTTGACAGGCCTATTCACCCCCCCTCTAGGCCACACAGGTCCTTACATTTAGGGTTTCGCGTTTGGGGTTTCGGGTTTGGGGTTTAGGGTTTTAGGTTTGGGGTTTAGGGTTTAGGGTTTGGGGTTTAGGGTTTCGGGTTTAGGATTTAGGGTTTAGGGTTTAGGCTCTAGGTTTATGGTTCAGGTTTTCGGGTTTGGGGTTTTGGGTTTGGGGTTTCGGGTTTGGGGTTTAGGGTTTCAGGTTTGGTGTTTAGGGTTTAGGGTTTTACGTTTGGGGTTTAGGGTTTCGGGTTTGGGGTTTAGGGTTTTGTCCATATACATATACATGACCGATATAAATAAATGTATAGATATCTAAAGACCAAAATATCTAAGTGATTATTCCATAAAGACCATATTTATTTTTTATTTAACACTTTGTAAAGGTAACACGATCAATAATAAACACTTTGGGTTTAGGGTTTAGGGTTTAGGCTCTAGGTTTAGGGTTTAGGGTTTCGCGTTTGGGGTTTCGGGTTTGGGGTTTAGGGTTTCAGGTTTAGGGTTTAGGGTTTCGGGTTTGGGGTTTCCGGTTTGGGGTTTAGGGTTTGGGGTTTAGGGTTTCGGGTTTGGGGTTTAGGGTTTAGGGTTTATGGTTTAGGCTCTAGGTTTATGGTTTGGGGTTTAGGGTTTCGGGTTTAGGGTTTCGGGTTTGGGGTTTAGGGTTTAGGCTCTACGTTTATGGTTTAGGGTTTCAGGTTTGGGGTTTCGGGTTTGGGGTTTGGGGTTTAGGGTTTAGGGTTTAGGCTCTAGATTTAGGGTTTAGGGTTTAGGGTTTAGGGTTTAGGGTTTTAGGGTTTAGGGTTTAGGGTTTAGGGGTTTAGGGTTTAGGGTTTAGGGTTTCGGGTTTCAGGTTTGGTGTTTAGGGTTTTAGGTTTGGGGTTTAGGGTTTCGGGTTTGGGGTTTAGGGTTTTGTCCATATACATATACACGACTGATATAAATAAAGGGTCTGTCTACCTCAAACTTGTGTGTTTTATTCTCATTCAGCACACATGTGTTTTCATGGAGCAAAACACACGAATTCCAGGGAGGCACAAATCTGTGTGTTTTTGCTATTCTAACACATGAATTTTGCCAGCATAGCAAACAAAGAAAGGCCCACCAGACAAAGGAAAATTCATGTGTTTTTTCTTTAACTAGCACACAAAAAACAAGGAGGTGGAAAACCGTGTGTTTTTCAAGGAAGTAGCACACAAATTTTGATATAGGCCTTGTTTAGTTCACCTCCAAAAGTTAGAATTTTTTCACTTGCATGGAGCATTAAATGTAGGTAAAAAAATAACTAATTACACAGTTTAGTTGTAAATCACAAGATGAATCATTTAAGCCTAGTTAGTCCATAATTAAACAATATTTGTCAAATACAAACAAAATGCTATAGTTTCAAAATTTTCTAACATTTGGAATCTAAACAAGGCTATAGTCACATTTGTATTTGGACAAGTTGTCTTCTTTTGCAGTAATCTATGTACTGCCTTTGAGCCTCACGGAGACTAGAACTGCATATTATTCATCATCAAGACTAGATATTGCACATGTTTGGCACTATAATTGCAGAAATTAAAGTGTGCAAATTACCACTTATGAATGTGCAATAAACAAATGCATACTAACCACAACTTTCTTATACAGTAAGATTGATATTATTCATCATCAAGCTAATTATTCTGCATATGTGCATAATTACAAAAAAGGGCTAATACATGTGAAGACTACTGAGAATCGAGTTAACTTGTACTATCATCCAGTCAAAACAATTACACGTGAGACCGAATGCACTAGCTCCAGCAGGTCATCAGGGTTGAACACTCTCGTCATGCAGCATGTGATAGTGAGATGGCCTCGTAGCTCCCTGGAAAAAATGCTCTCAGTTGTATCAATTCACAGAAATAAATAATGTGCACCTAGGCAAACTTACAACAATAGAACCAAGTTCAGTGAAAATGGAGACTGATACTTGAGACATGGACTCATGCTCTGTAGCATGCTAGATGAATAGAAGGCAAGTACAGAACCAATAAGTTAACGAACAATGCTACACAAGCCACAAATTACACACCTCTGGTTCATTGAACCTCCAAAGAAGTGAGGCTTAGTCTAGTTAAAGCCCTCTAGCATCTCAATGGTATATACCACTAATGTGGGCTGACATAACAAGAAACAAAGGACAAGATGACAAAGGACAATTTTTTTCTATGCAAGAACAAGGACAAAAACACAATTACCTCGAAGACATTTTATACCAGACCTACACAATTATAATTGACAATTTTTTTCTATGAAAGGACAATGGACATAATTTCCTCCTAGATTAACACAATTACAATTGATAATTTTTTTCCTATGGAAAGACAATTTACAGATTCTGCACCCAGAAACGCTTGCTCCAGTTCTACTCTATGAGAAAAACTCATACTAATCTTGAATTAGGACATTTACTCTAGCTCTAATTCAAACAAATACGAAAATGCTCTGGTGGTCACATAGAAAAAAAAAGAGACAAAATGACACTAATAGTGACCCTACGAGCACTACTACTTTCTATAATGTCAATGCTCCATCAGTAACTAAGCTACAATAGCCCAGAAACTGAACCAAAATGTTCAGGGCCTGAATAATTATGCTAGCACAAACAAGAGACTTGCTAAAATTCATACGTGTGAGCGACGACTATTGCACATGTTTTGTACTAAAATTACAGATTTCATTTATCGCAATTTCTAGAACTGCAATGTGCAATTTTTGGTACCGAGAAAAATAACCAGGTCACCGACTACTACTGTATGTATTGCTAACAAATTCAGCCAACCAAAATCATATATCTTATGCATCAATTACATTCAAGTGACAATTGAGAACATGGATCGAATTGAGTCCCAAATTATGACCCCACAACACAAGAAGGGATCAAGAAATGTCAAGAAGCATTACGGCACATATTCCTGACTAACTAGTATGCATTTTCAAATCCTATGCTCACAAATCAGTCACAGATGAGATGGGTTACAATGACACAAATAAGAACAGTATGCATTTCCAAATCCTATGCTCACAAATCAGTCACAGATGAGATGGGTTACAATGACACAAATAAGAATAGTAGCAACAACAGTTTTGGTTTAGCAATACTCAAATGCTATCACATACAAGAGGGTGAGCAAAATCAAATCGCAAGTTACATTTCAATGTTGCTCTTTCAAATGCCTGCACATATTGAATGAATGTCAAGATAAAAAGACTGTCTTGACATACTGATGATGGCCCAAAAAATTGCATAGTAGACACACTAAAATTGCATTAGTTTAACTTTGCAATTTACGGATACCAAGTTTTAAATCAAGCAAATGGTGTCTATGATGGACTACTGAAACAACCTCATATTGACAATATTACACAAGATTTGTTGAAGTTTACAGGAAAGTAAGGCACAACAATATAATGACATGTGACAGAATACATTGCTAACCAACAATTTTAGTCAACTAATTCATAGATCTAATGTATCCGCTATGTTTTCATAGTGAAAACATAACGTATTTCATGTTTTATTTTTAGGCTACAATTCACAACATGGATGGGCACTCGACACCAAATTTTGACCTGACCACACCAGAAGGGATCAAGAAATGGCAAGAATCCATACAGTTGATGTACTACACTAACTAGCATGCATTTCTGAATCCAATGTTCCCAAATCTTTTACAGATGGGTTACAATGACATAAATGAGAACAGTAGCAATAACAGTTTTGCATCAGCAATACTCACTAGATCTAAAGCCAACCCTTCAAATGCTATCACATACAAAAGGGTAAGCAACTGAATCCTCAAAATTTATCCCCAAATATTTGTTATCTATGAGAAACAACCAGACTTATAGATATAGTCGCACACAAGAAAAAATAAAATTTGCCATTTACCTGATTGACTGAAAGCATATCACAGGCTTCACATGTTTTCTCCATGAAACCAAAAGAGCTTCTTCCATATTTTTGTTCTCCAAAACATACAACCAAAAAGACTTCTATGAGTTCATTGAGTTTCAATAACAATTTCATGAAAATTATGATATACTCTAAACAAAAAAGTTAGCACAGAGAATTTCTATAATAATCTATGCTCATACACAACCAAGACAACCACACAAGACAGACAATTTCTATAATAATCTATGCTGGCTTTATTATCAATCTATTATAGCACAAGGAACAATATACACTTATACATGCATAGCTACAGTTATACATAGTGAGCAATCTATTAGAGCAATTCACATATATGGTGTAGTTGTACCAGGGACTGATGCAACTGAAGCTTGAGGTAAAAAAGGGACAAATCATCATTTTATCATTAGGATAAATCATCATTCTGGCCATAATAAGCATGCAGTCCTAAATCACCTTAATCTGTCAAACCACGTTAACATTTAGAAACAAACCACGCACTGAATCAGCTCAGCTCAGCAGATGCAGTGGAATCGATGACACAAAAGGATTCTGAAGGACCGAAAATGGGGACCAGAGAGGGGTGAATGGGAGCCGTAAATTTTATTGCGAAATATTTAGGCCACTGTCCCAACGTTCACAACAAAAAGCTAAAACTGAACACCATGATGTCCACGACCTAAATGAGTGGGTGGGCGTTCCCTAAGAACATAGCGGGACAACCACAAAGCCAATGCAACAAACGAAAGTCAAACCGGAGCTCAAATAAGAAAACCCCGGAAGAAACCGACTTGACCAAACTCACTAAATTCAGCTTGGCACTGCAAGAGATGACCTTGGCTGGTAAACAGAGAGCGGCATCAGCTGCCCGAGCTAGCTGTGCTGTTGGAAAAATTAGCTCCTATGGCTATACACCACGTGCAGTGCCTGAAATAAAAACCAGTGATACCTGGGTTAGTGCTACACAGACAAAGGAGAGAAATTCACCTCACACACGTGGATTCTTATCAAGCAACATGAAGTAAATCAATGCTCTAGTAAATAGCCTAGAGAGCTTAGGTAATTCATGGTCTGCAAAAAGCAAGCTAATTGATCTTTCCTGTAGCTTGAAACTGACAACTCATGATGCAGATATATTTCATGAGGAAGAAAAACACTAGCTGAATAAATTTGGAAGAATTAATTCATGACAATTCAGGATTTAGAAGAACAAATCAAATTCAAAGCTAGGCACATGCTGCTGGACGCACTGCCTCTTCCTGCAAGTGTTCATCCAGTAAACAGGAAACAAACGCGATGTTGTTGCACTCTGAACATTGAACGAATTGCCTGTGCAAGCAAATGAAATGGCAGCCAGTGCACTGATTACCTCCTTACCTAATTACCGAAGTGCAGCTGCTCTCTTGCCAGGTTCCTGCAGCACAATGAAGTATTGTTGCCGAGCTACAGATGGACGAGCTGCTGCTGCTTTGCTAATGAGAATGAGCTGCTGCACTTGCTTCTTGGATTTGTGATGGCGCACGGCAACAGCACAGGTGAGTTCAGCTGCAAAACACACACAAGAACAGAGAAGCACACGCGGAGAGAAAAACGAGATTGCAGAAGAATGCTGCTCTCTGAGGCGCTGGAAATCAACAATTAGGAAGAGTGAGACTGCACGGCATCGACAGCCTGACCTGCACAAAGAGAAGAGGGGCAAGCTCCCTTGTCTGACGGCGAGCGGAGCCAGGAGCCATGGGCGAGTGCCGGCTCCGGCCTTGGTGTGCTCAGTCAAGCCACGGCCACCGCCGGCCTGAGCCCCTTGGGCCTGCACCTCCCGGTGTTTGTGAGCTCGGCGGGAGCGCTCCTGACATGCTGCTCAACCAATTCCAGAAAAGCAACAACACTGCACCGAATGAACAGAGAACGAGAAAACTGGTGGGTCTGCACACCGACAAAGCAAGCAGCCACGGAATCCAATCAGCAAGCACCGCTCTCACGAGCACACACGACGCCTAGGCACTCAGGCGCTGGTAGCGCTTGCGTCCGACCTGGAACCCGATTCTAATCAGGTCAGTTCAATGACAATGCATTCAAAATCAGACAAGATGTGTTAGCTACAGACATTGGACAAAGATTAACCCAGCGCCCCCATGCCACATTGCTTCCACTTCTGCAAATCTAGAGCCACAAAGCCCCAAAAATCCCCGCACCAGCACGCCTGAGCACCGAGCCGAGTCTCCTACCCTATGCCACCCAAATCCCCAAATCCCTACCAAAATCTCCAGATCCATGAAGCAAACGAACCTCCAGAGATTAGGGCGACGCACGACGAGCCAACAAATCGCTGCGATGATGAGAAAATCACTAGCAAAAACCTCTGACAACATCCATCCCTCCGCCCCATCCACTGCCTCCTTGCGATAGCGAACTAGCCCAACCGAAAACCCCACAAATCCGACGCAAAATCCCTTGAAACACAAGACAGATGAGATGAACTACAAACCTAGGTATGAGTCCGAGACGAAGAAGAACGAGTTCTCCGGAACACAATCCACCGCCGCCGATGAATCCCTCGGGCGTGCACCGAGAGAGAGATGGTTGCCGATGACAGGGAGAGGAGCTCAAGCCACTGCCACCGCTGAATCGCCTTGCGCGTGCCGAGAGGAAGACCGTCGCTGACGCTGGGGAGCTAAGTGAGGAGGAGAAGCATCCAAAAGAAATGAGGGAGGGAGATGACTGCTCAGTTTTGATAGAAATGGGCCCCAACGTCAGCCAAACAACGAAGGGGCACTTTGGTGGGAACAGACTACACCGCTTCCAGCCCTCGGTCCTTCATCGCACGGAGCAAAAATCCGTGTGCTGCCAGAGACAAAAACACCCGAGTGTTGTATAGGCTTTCTGTAAATAAATGTATAGATATCTAAAGACCAAAATATCTAAGTGATTATTCCATAAACATATACACGACCATATTCGTAAAAATAACATTACCGACATGATCGAAAAGTCATGTCTAAGTGATTATTCCATAAACATATCTGCGGATACATGGGTGTATGCCGAGTCTCTGAGTGATGAGTGATTGTCAACTGGGATAATGCGCATGTTCTTTGGCTTGTGTTGTGCAGGTGTCGAGCACGGATACAGTGATCAAAGGCAAGGTGAAGGTCAAGGAGAGACGTGCCGTGCCGATGGACCGAGAGTGACGAAGGGCGGACGTGAGGCATGGACTGAGGGACCAGTGGCCCGAGGATCAGCTGTGGTGGCTGACAGCCTGGGATAGCGACGAGCGAAGACTTGCGGGCACGGTGTTGCTTGGGTCGAGGACCTGGGGACACGTGTCGGTGGACGGGGTGCACAGGCGGTGCATCCCCTCTACGGCTCGGTTCGGTGGTTGAGCCACAGAAAAACCACCGAGTGGACGGTTTCTAGGTTTGGGCCTCAAAACCTGGACGCTGATGGTTTCCGAGTTTGGGCCACAAAACTCGGGCTGAGGACGGTTTCCAGGTTTGGGCCTCAAAACCTGGGCGCTGCGGGTTTTTGAGTTTGAGCCACAAAACTCAGGCGATGGACGGCTGGTTTCCCGGTTTGGGCCTCAAAACCGGGGGTTGGCTGTGAAGGCTGGTTTCCCGGTTTGGGCCTCAAAACCAGGGGCGAAGTCCGGGAAAAGGACGAGCGGAGAGGTGGCTGCACGTGGCAGCAATCGGTGAGGTTGCGTCGAGGCAACGCTACAGTTGTGCGGGCGTGGCCGTTGGATCACCAGCATCTTTGAGTTGGTCCAGAATAACCCTAGAGTTTAGCTGGTTCGCTCTGTAATTAGAGAGGGGTAGAGTAGGAATTAGAATTAGGATAAGTAGAGGGAGACACCCTCCTCCCATTTTATCTCAGCCATTTGCTCTTTGCCTTCTAGGTTTTCCTGCCCTCCCAATCCCCTGCTGTAGCAACTGAGATCCGCAGAGAACCATACCTCTGTGTACTGGAGATTTTGAGGAAGTGTGACCGTAATCTCACTGTTGTAGCGTGTGGTAGCCACACGGTTGCAGATCGATGTGTTGATTCGCGTTTTGGTTCGTGTTCTTCGCGTTCTTCATTTCTCTGCGTTTTTCCCGTCACTCGATCTCCCACCCTACTGCATCTTTTCAAATTCCACTTGAATCAACTTGTTCTTTATAGTGAGGAGATCATTTCCACTGAAGGAATTCATCTAACTCCTCACGAACAAGTAGATCGAGTCGATTTCATTTTCATGGTGCTTTTTCGGTTCATACACCTTCCCCTTCGATTTCCCGTTGATTGAATCGATTTGAGCGGATGATTTCTTGGGGATAGTCTGCAAACTATCTCGTGATCTTTTGCTCCAAGTTTGGGAACAAGGGATTTTGTTTTGGATCGGATTTGGGAGGATTTGAGTTGAGGGCGACCGAAATCGCCCTCTCTGGGCACTCGCGGACAGTCCGCCGTTGTGCCCGCGGACAGTCCGCGCGTCGGGCTCCGACCGAGCAGTGGTCGCGCGGCTCGGCTGTGCTGACTCGGTTTGACCGGCGGACAGTCCGCCGTATTCAGTCGCGGACAGTCCGCGAGCCGACCAGGGAGTTTCAGCAGCAGTGCTATTTTAGGGTTTCTGCCGGCGGACAGTCCGCCATCCCCCGCGGACAGTCCGCGGTTGAGCCGGACAGTCCGGGACCGTACTGGCGGACAGTCCGGGAGTTGGCTGCTTATTGAATTTTAGTGCGTTTTCTCTCCCGGCTTCTTCGCTTGGTTTCCGGACTTCTCGGTTGGCCTTTTAGTTCACCTAGGAATCTCTCTAAGTATCTTTGCTACTTGTTAGCATTGGTATTTGGGGATTTCTCGACGTAGCCTTCAATCTACGTTTGGGACTCGGTTTCTAGGGATCGAACTTGTGCTGGTGCTTTTGTCGTTTGACTTGCTATCGCTTTGTGGTGCCTCGCTGTGATCCTAGGGATCATCCACCCTCTTCCAAGGGTCGTGGGCATCACGGTTTCGATCGAAGCTTTTGGGGTTGAGTTGTGGGACAAAGGCCAAAGTTTTGAGAGAAATTTTCGAGCTCCCATTCACCCCCCCTCTGGTCGCCTTGCTATTGCATTCTCGGTCCTTCAATTGGTATCGGAGCGGGTTAAGGATCTTCCACCTTAGCCGGTTCCAAATCCACCGAAGGCGACATGGATCGCGGCGTGGACAAACCGCCGTTTTTCGATGGGACGAACTATGCGTATTGGAAGATACGCATGTCGGCCTATCTGTAGAGTTTGGGTGCTTCCATCCGGGATATTTGCAACTCTGCCGATTACGTGGTCTTGGCTGCTCGTGTCACTCAGCATCAGATCGATGAGCACGATGCCAATAGCCGAGCCCATAATGCTCTTTTCTCATGTTTGAGCATGAGTGAGTTTGATCGCGTTTCTCACCTCGCTACGGCTCGGGAGATTTGGGCTACCCTCATGCGTTTCCATGAGGGAACCACTCAAGTCAAAACCCGTCTCTACAAGTCATTCAAGTGAGAGTATGAGAACTTTTGACACATGCCTGGCGAGAGCATAGAAAGTTTATTCGCTCGCTTTCAGGTGATTGTCAACAGGATGAGGGCTAACAAGGAGTTGTTGCCTTTCGACGATCATGAGATGGCTTTGAAGCTTTTACATACCCTTGATCGGTCGATGTGGGACTCCAAAGTTTAGGCGATCATCGAATCACCTAACTATGAGACCCTCACGTGCGACGAGCTCTTCAGTAAGCTCAAGTCCAGTGAGATCGATGCCATGGCGAGGGCTTCTTATGAAAATCCTTCTGGCCCGTCGATGGCTTTGCTTTCTGGCTCTTCTGCTAACACCTCTGGAGGCTTTGCACTCTCTTCTCTTCTTTCTATCACAGAGGAGCAGCTGGAGTTCATGGGGGATGACGAGTTGGCAATGCTCGCCAACCGGTTCTCGCGGTTCCACAACAACCGCATGAACCGTCGCCGCGGAGGAGGACGCTCAGGATGCTTTGAGTGCGGCGACCCCAACCACTTCATCGCCAATTTCCCGAAGAAGAACAAGCAAATCTTCGGCAAGGCGGATCATGGGCACAAGTACGACTCCGGCAAGCGCAAGAAGAAGTACGTCCCCACGAAGCACAAGCGGAAGGGCGGCTTCAACAAGGAGTACATCAAGACCAAGTACTTGGAGAAGGCCTAGGCTGAGCAGCGTGCATTCTTCGCCACGCTCAGCGACGTCGACGACTCGGATGACGACTCTGCTTCCTCAAGCGACGACGAGTCCGAGAAGAAGAAGAGGATCGAGGACAAGCTCAATGGCCTTTGCTTCTTCGCTGACGACGAGGGCTTCTGCACCATGGCCCTCGGCAAGGAGGTCGATGGCGAGCTGGAGGAGATCCCTCGGAATGACGACGATGACGACGACACCTCCCAGGTATCTTTGACCCCCGATGAGCTTTCTGCTGAGGTCGAGAAGCTTACTGCCGCCCTTCTTAGTCAAGATAAGTTGCTTAGGTGCGCTGCTAGAGAGCGGAAGGAGTTTAGGCAGAAGTGGGAGGATACGGTGAATGAGCTTGAATTTGCCAAGTCCACCGTAGTTGTTTCTGAGGAGGCTGAGTGTGAGATGTGCACCACGCACATGACTGACCTTCTCACCTTGAGAGGTAAGTATGTTGCGTTGGTAGGAGAGGTGGATGAGCTGAAGGCTAGATCCTTACTGTTGGGTGCGTGCAAGTCCTGTGCGGGCTTGCAATCCGAGTTGGCAGAGAAGAATGCCAAGATTCTGTCTCATGAGAAGGCCAGCTCGGATAGCACATGTGTGACTAGGTACGTTCTGTGTGAGGGTTTGGAGATGGAGATTGCAAACGTGAAGCATGACAAGATGCAAACCGAGGAGGAAAACACATACCTTCGTACCATCTTGTCATGGGTGTCGAGTGGTGAGCCGCAGCTTGGGATGATGATCTCCCAATTCAATCGTGCTGCTGGAGTTCTAGGTGTAGGCTTTGCTTAGGGTGTTGAGAGCGCTTCATCTTTTGGGAAGATTGGAGAGTCGAGTGGTCTGAATCCATGTGAGAAGCCCAACTCTACCACTACTCCCAAGCTTACCAAGATTCCACCCAAAGAGCCTCTAAAGCCTAACACCAAGGATGGTGTCTTTGTGGAACCTCCGAGAGCTCCACCCAAGAAACAATCATGGGCTCCAAAACCAAACCACCTCAAAAACAAGCTAGACACCATGCCACCCATCCAAGAGGAGCTTATGCCACAGAAGGGCAAAGTGATCCACACCCACTACCGTGAGTACCAACAACCCCCTATGAGAGCGGTGAGGTACCAGTGTGAGCACTGTGGGAGAGATGGACACTTGAGTGAGTTTTGCTTTCGGCGCAAGAGAGAGGCGCGTCGTGCAAAGGAGATGAACAACCCAGACATGTACCATCCTTTCCATGATGTACATGTGCCGAATGTTCAGAGGCGTGCTGCTAGGCCTAGAGGTCCAAAACCTCAAGTTCCGGGGCCTAGGCCGCAAGGAGGTTGTGCCCGGCGGGAGCCTACAGTTGTGGGCTATGGACCCTGTGGCGGTGGCTTTGTAGTTGAGCGTTTTCCACCACCGCGTTTTGAGTATCGCGATGGACGCTCCTCCCTTAGCGGACCACGTTTTCCTCTACGTGGTGATCGCTCTTCCCGTAGGCGTGCTAGGAATGGTTTTTCTGCTAACCGTTCTTTTGAGCAGCCGACCCAACACTGGTATTCTCCCTACTTCACTAACCCCAGTGTTGGACCGTATGCTCACCCTATGTCTTTTTATTGATGTAGGTAAAACGATTGGAGAACGTGTGGTTGGTGGATTCCGGGTGTTCGAGGCACATGATCGGAAATGCCAAGTGGTTCTCCAGTCTTAGTCCGGTCGTCGGAAAGGAGTTTATCACCTTCGGCGACAATAGCAAAGGTAAAGTGTTGTCTCGTGGGTTGGTGCGAGTTAATGATCACTTTGTGTTGCGCAATGTTGCTCTTGTTTCTAACTTGCATTTTAACCTTCTTTCTTTTTCGCAACTCTTTGATGACGACTATGAGATTCATTTTAAGCCGAATCTCAGTCGTATTTTGGATCCTCAGGGCAATCTTGTTTGTGTGATTTCGCCCTTTGGGAAAGTCTTTCGTGCGGATTTCTCGGAGTCATTTGGAATTTCTCGTTGTCTTTTGGCTGGACCTTCCTCCTCTGATCTTTGGAAGTGGCATAGGAGACTAGGACATTTGAGCTTCGACTTGCTTGCAAGACTTAGTTCACTTGGACTAATCCGAGGATTGCCCAAGTTATCCATGGAGAAGGATCTTGTTTGCCATTCTTGTAGACATGGGAAGATGGTTGCTGCTCCCCACCATCCAGTGACTCAGGTCTTGACCAAGCGCCCTGGAGAGCTTTTGCACATGGACCTTGTTGGTCCGGCTCGGGTGAGCTCGGTTGGGGGGAAGTGGTATGTGCTTGTTATTGTTGACGACTTTTCGAGATATTCGTGGGTTTTTCTTTTTAGCTGAGAAAACTGAGACTTTCTCTTTTGCCCGCAATCTGATTTTGCACCTTCAGAACGAGTTCCCTTTGAACTTGATGCGAGCTATTAGGAGTGATAATGGTTCTGAATTTAAGAATTCAGATTTTCAGAAGTTTTGTGACTCTTTGGGTTTAGAGCATCAGTTTTCTTCCCCCTACACACAACCTCAGAATGGTGTTGTAGAGAGGAAGAATCGGACTGTTGTAGACATGGCCAGGACGATGCTCGATGAGCATAGGACTCCTAGGCGATATTGGGCCGAAGCTATGAGCACTGCATGCTACATTTCCAATCGCATTTTTCTCCGAGCTTTCTTGAAAAAGACTTCTTATGAGTTGCGTTTTGGAAGATAGCCCAAGGTGAGTTATTTTAGAGTTTTTGGTTGCCATTGTTTTATACTAAAAAAGGGCAACCTGGAAAAGTTTGAGTCTCGTTCTTCTAACGGTGTGTTTTTGGGGTTATGGCACTCATACTCGTGCATATCGTGTACTTAACCTTGACACTAACCGAGTCATGGAGACATCCGATGTCACCTTCGACGAGACCATGGTTTGTCCTTCTTCTCGTTTTGAGCGTGCAGGTGATCATGAGGTTTGCGAGCCTCTTTTTGATGATGAGGAAGAAGGTGCTGAAGGGATGGATGACCCAGCACCTCCTCCACCTGCTGTGCCGCAAAGAGAGGCTTCTACTATGACTCATGGCCCCGATCCTTCTTCTTCGACTTGGGGGCCGTGGGATCCGCCACCCCGAGCGGTACCTTTTGTACCCGGGGAGGCACCAGCTGCTGTTGAGGGGGAGATCACTTCTGCTCGGGAGGCGCCACGACATATCCAGCGCCAACACCCTCCTCAACAGATGATCGGCAGCATCGGCGAACGTGTCACTCGGTCAATGTCACAACAAATCTCTCACTTTGCTCATTCTGCATTTGTTGCTGATTTTGAACCCCGAGATGTTGGACACGCTTTATCTGATCCAGATTGGGTCAATGCCATGCATGAGGAGTTAGAAAATTTTGAAAGAAATCGGGTTTGGGTTCTTGTTCCTCCTCATCCTGAGTGTCATCCTATTGGAACAAAATGGGTTTTTAAAAACAAACAAGGAGAGGATGGCCATGTTGTGAGAAACAAGGCCAGACTAGTAGCCCAGGGGTATAGTCAGAAGGAGGGGATAGACTATGAGGAGACTTTTGCTCCTATAGCTCGTTCGGAGGCAATTAGAATACTCTTGGCTTTTGCTGCATCCAAAGGGTTTAAACTTTTTCAAATTGATGTCAAGAGTACCTTCTTAAACGGCTACATAGAAGAGGATGTGTATGTGAGACAACCTCCCAGTTTCGAAAATCCCAAGTTTTCAAACCATGTTTTTAAACTTCACAAAGCTTTATATGGTTTGAAACAAGCCCCTAGAGCCTGGTATGATAGGTTGAAAACCTTTTTGCTTGCTAAGGGTTTTAAAATGGGATGTGTGGATAAAACGCTCTTTCTCCTCAAGCAAGGCAATGACACTCTCTTGGTCCAGATTTACGTGGATGATATCATTTTCGGTGGTTCTTCTCACACTTTGGTTGCCAAGTTTGCAGACACTATGAGCAGGGAGTTTGAGATGAGCATGATGGGCGAGTTGACGTTTTTCCTCGGGTTGCAAATCAAGCAATCCCGAGAGGGGACGTTCGTGCACCAGGGCAAGTACACCAAGGACATCCTGAAGAAGTTTGACATGGGTGAGGCCAAGCCTTTTCCAACACCTATGTCGACCACGGCGGCCCTGGATGCGGATGTGGATGGAGAAGCTGTGGACCAGAAGGAGTACCGGAGTATGATCGGGTCATTGCTATACCTGACGGCGACACGCCCGGACATTCAGTTTGCGGTGTGTCTGTGCGCGCGATTTCAGTCGTTGCCGCGCACTTCTCACCGTCAGGCGGCCAAGCGCATTATGAAGTACTTATGCTTCACTCCAGAGTTTGGGATTTGGTATTCTGCTTCCTCCACCCTCTCTCTTTGCGGTTATTCTGATGCCGATTTTGCCGGTTGCCGTATTGATCGCAAGTCCACGTTTGGGACTTGTCAGCTTATTGGTTCTTCTCTTGTGTCGTGGTCTTCTCGCAAGCAGTCTAGTGTCGCCCAGTCTACCACGGAGGCTGAGTATGTTGCTGTGGCTAGCTGCTGTTCCCAGTTACTTTGGATGATGGCCACTTTGCGTGATTTTGGTCTGAGCTTTACTCACGTTCCTTTGCTTTGTGACAGCACGAGTGCGATTAGTGTTGCTAAGAACCCCGTGCTGCACTCTAAGACCAAACACATTGATGTGCGCTTTCATTTTCTGCGAGACCACTATGAGAAGGGTGATATCGACCTTCGCCATGTCGATACTCATCATCAGTTGGCTGATATTTTCACCAAGCCTTTGGACCAATCAACTTTTGCTAGGTTGAGAGGTGAGCTTGGTGTGTGTTTCCCCTTTTAGATGGGGGAAACATTTTGACCCTTGTATTATAAACTGACTTTGTGTTTTTCTTTTGGTTTCTTCATGCATCCTTGCATTTCATCTTGCATATTTACATTTAGAGCTTCATGAATATAATATTTAGAATGTGGCTATGCTTTGTACAGTATTTGCTCCGATGATTTATGATGATGCTTGTAGCTTATGCCCTTTTTTATCACTAATGCATGTTGTGAGCTGAGCTATTTTTGAATGGTGAATCTGCTTAATGAACATAAAACTAGAAACTGTTCACCATTGAGATATGCAACTAGCATGTGTAGGATATGTAGAATTCACTCGTGCTTTTCATATATGCTAGGTTGCTATGTCTCTAGTTCTGAGTCATTCACTTGCTTGGTATGTTCATATTCTAAGATAAAATTTGAACCAAGTTAAGTGAATTGAAAAGATCGAGACGGGACTACTTGTCAGCACATCACAGTTTCGAGACTGTTTCTCATTGCACTTTGAGTTAAACTTGAGCTGTGTAGTGTATGACCGAAACTGTTGCTTTAAGCTTCTAATTGCTTCTGCATAGGCTTCGCATAGTTGAAAAGTTAGGCGATGACAAGCTTTCAACCTCTCGCAATCATATGCTGAAATTTAAACTTGTGTAATTTAACCGCTGCAACTCCGATAAATTTTGGATACACAAGTCTATGTTTCATTCCATAGCATGATGATTGCACTGTGCTAGGGGTAGTTCACCTTGTATACATGTTTAGCACTTGTTTGACTTCCTGTCTATACATGTTTAGTGCTATTTTGATGGTGAATACCTTTTTGGCTAAAAATTGTTCACTTTGCTCATATGTTCAAATTTCGTAGTTGGTGATCAGTTTGAGCCTTTGCCAGCATTCTGTGCATTTTTAATGAGTCATCGGATCAGCACTTTGTCGCGCATCTTCATATTCTATCGACTATATTCCTGAAACTGCTAACTTGCATTTTGACTCATATGCATTTTGGAAGGGGGAGTTCTTTTGTAAAGGGGGAGATACTTGATTAGTGCATTTTCAACTAAGGGGGAGACATTTGCCAAATCATAAGGGGGAGATTCTCTAGTTGCGTGCACTATTTGAGGGGGAGTTTGCTCGGTCTTTGAGCTTTCCAATTGGTTCGAAGCATTTTTGATAGCTAGTTGTGTTGAGCCTTTGCCTCTTTCTTGAGGGACTAGCGTCTTTGCGTTTGTGCTTGTTCAGTTGGTATTGCGCTTTCTCGCTAGCGGTGTTGAGCCTGTTCTGCCTCTTCTTGAGGGCTAGCTCTATCTTTGCTTGGATTTCAATTGATTTTTCGATTGGTATCGAGCTTTCCTGCTAGCGGTGTTGAGCCTGTTCTACCTCTTCTTGAGGGCTAGCTTTGCTTTGCTTGGTTGCGTCGAGCCGTTGCCCATGTCTTTAGGAACCAAGTTGTTTCGCTCTTTCCACTTGACCTTCTTCGGCTTTGATATGCTTTTGGGTCATTTGTTCGAGTTCTCTCTCTTTCTTCCTCTCTCTTTTTCTATTCCATTATGATTTGTGTTGGTAGTTGACAATGCACTCATCAAGGGGGAGATTGCGGATACATGGGTGTATGTCGAGTCTCTGAGTGATGAGTGATTGTCAACTGGGATAATGCGCATGTTTTTTGGCTTGTGTTGTGCAGGTGTCGAGCACGGATATAGTGATCAAAGGCAAGGTGAAGGTCAAGTAGAGACGTGCTGTGCCGATGGACCGAGAGTGGCGAAGGGCGGACGTGAGGCTTGGACTGAGGGACCAGTGGCCCGAGGATCAGCTGTGGTGGCTGACAGCCTGGGACAACGACGAGCGAAGACTTGCGGGCACGGTGTTGCTTGGGTCGAGGACCTGGGTCACGTGTCGGTGAACGGGGTGCACGGGCGGTGCATCCCCTCTACGGATCGGTTTGGTGGTAAACCACCGAGTGGACGGTTTCTAGGTTTGGGCCTCAAAACCTGGGCGCTGATGGTTTCCGAGTTTGGGCCACAAAACTCGGGCTGAGGACGGTTTCCAGGTTTGGGCCTCAAAACCTGGGCGCTGCGGGTTTCTGAGTTTGGGCCACAAAACTCAGGCGATGGACGGCTGGTTTCCCGATTTGGGCCTCAAAACCGGGGGTTGGCTGTGAAGGCTGGTTTCCCGGTTTGGGCCTCAAAACCGGGGGCGAAGTCCGGGAAAAGGACGAGCGGAGCGGTGGCGGCACGTGGCGGCAATCGGTGAGGTTGCGTCGAGGCAACGCTACCAGTTGTGCGGGCGTGGCCGTCGGATCACCAACATCTTCGAGTTGGTCCAGAATATCCCTAGGGTTTAGCTGTTTCACTCTGTAATTAGAGAGGGGTAGAGTAGGAATTAGAATTAGGATAAGTAGAGAGAGACACCCTCCTCCCATTTTATCTCAGCCATTTGCTCTTTGCCTTCTAGGTTTTCCTGCCCTCCCAATCCCCTGCTGTAGCAACTGAGATCCGCAGAGAACCATACCTCTGTGTACTGGAGATTTTGAGGAAGTGTGACCGTAATCTCACTGTTGTAGCGTGTGGTAGCCACACGGTTGCAGATCGATGTGTTGATTCGCGTTTTGGTTCGTGTTCTTCGCGTTCTTCATTTCTCTGTGTTTTTCCCGTCACTCGATCTCCCTCCCTACTGCATCTTTTCGAATTCCACTTGAATCAACTTGTTCTTTATAGTGAGGAGATCATTTCCACCGAAGGAATTCATCTAACTCCTCACGAACAAGTAGATCGGGTCGATTTTGTTTTCATGGTGCTTTTTCGGTTCATACACCTTCCCCTTCGATTTCGCGTTGATTGAATCTATTTGAGCGGATGATTTCTTGGGGACAGTCTCCTAACTATCTCGTGATCATTTGCTCCAAGTTTGGGAACAAGGGATTTTGTTTTGGATCGGATTTGGGAGGATTTGAGTTGAGGGCGACCGAAATCGCCCTCTCTGGGCACTCGCGGACAGTCCGCCATTGTGCCCACGGACAGTCCGCGCGTCGGGCTCCGACTGAGCAGTGGTCGCGCGGCTCGGCTGTGCTGACTCGGTTTGACCGGCAGACAGTCCACCGTAGTCGGTCGCGGACAGTCCACGAGCCGACCAGGGAGTTTCAGCAGCAGTGCTGTTTTGGGGTTTCTGCCGGCGGACAGTCCGCCATCCCCCCGCGTACAGTCCGCGGTTGAGCCGGACAGTCCGGGACCGTACTGGCAGACAGTCCGGGAGTTGGCTTGTTGTTGAATTTTAGTGCGTTTGCTCTCCCGGCTTCTTCGCTTGGTTTCCGGACTTCTCGGTTGGCCTTTTAGTTCACCTAGGAATCTCTCTAAGTATCTTTGCTACTTGTTAGCATTGGTATTTGGGGATTTCCCGACGTAGCCTTCAATCTACGTTTGGGACTCGGTTTCTAGGGATCGAACTTGTGCCGGTGCTTTTGTCGTTTGGCTTGCTATCGCTTTGTGGTGCCTCGCTGTGATCCTAGGGATCATCCACCCTCTTCCAAGGGTCGTGGGCATCACGGTTTCGATCGAAGCTTTTGGGGTTGAGTTGTGGGACAAAGGCCAAAGTTTCGAGAGAAATTTTTGAGCTCCCATTCACCCCCCTCTGGTCGCCTTGCTATTGCATTCTCGGTCCTTCAATATCTAAGTGATTATTCCATAAACATATCTAAGTGATTATTCCTCCTCCATCTATCACAAAGGACACACCGTTGACGAGAGGACGAGAGGACGACGACGGACGACGGCGAGGATGACGTCGCGGTGAGGACGATGACGGACGGCGGCGAGGATGACGTCGCGGTGAGGACGACGACGGACAGCGGTGAGGATGACGTCGCGGTGAGGATGACGGGGGACGGCGGCGTGGTCAACGTGACCAATCTCTTTTTATCTACATGTGTAAACATAATATTTTGTTAGGGTAAAAAACATTTTCTATAAACATTTTCTACAAATGTCTGTGCGTTGCAAAGGAACACACGATTTATATATTTATTTTTCTATAAATATATATGTATACACTACAAAGAAATATTTTCTATAAACATGATTTTCTAAAAATGATTTATTTATTTTTCTATATATATCATTTTCTGATATTCTCTAAATATATATGTATATATATTCATTTTCTATAATCATTCATTTTCTATATATATCTTTTTTATTTTTCTATAAATACATATGTATTTATAATCATTTTTCTATAATCATTCATTTTCTATATATATCATTTTTTCTTTCATTCTTTCCTGCACACAACACACACAGTGCACACACACGCACACACACACACACGCACTGCACACAACACGCACACACGCACACACACAACACACGCACTGAGCACGGCGGCGCGACCGCGCCCGGCCTCCTCACCGGCGGCGCGAGAGGACGAGGCGCGCGCGAGAGAGATCCCGGCCGCCGAGGGAGGCGGCCGCCGAGTGCGGCAGCGAGGGAGGCGAGGGCCGGCGAGGGAGAGAAGAGGAGGCGTCGGCGCAGCCGCGCGAGAGGACGACGGCGAGGCGGACGTCGGCGAGGGAGCTCGAGGACAACGGCGGCCGGCACTGGATCGGAGACGGCGGCGCTGCGGGCGGTCTGACGTCGATCTGAGGAAGAAGGAGGGCACTGTGCCCTATATACGCGGGGAGGCTTTAGTCTCGGGCCGTGGCACCACCCAGGACTAAAAGACCTTTAGTCCCGGGGCGTAAGCCCGCCCGGGACTAAAGGTTACGCCCCGGGACTAAAGGTACCTTTAGTCCCGGGTGGTGCCGCAGCCCGGGACTAAAGGTTCTTTCCGGCCACTGTTTTGGGCTTTCTGTATTTTGGGTTTTGTATTAGGTTTTCACTATATTAATATGTTGTAATACTTATTAATTGCATAGTAAATTCAATATTAGGCATAAAATTCCTTAAAAATAGCAGTTGTATTTTCTTTTACCTTATTGTATAGTAGAAAATTTTGTAACATAAATTCTTTTCTTTTCTTATAATAACAAATATAAATATAAATAACAATTCATATTTTGTTAATACAAAAATATAATGTTAAATTTAAATATCTGAAACAACTGGTTCTCGATAGGAAAATTATTTTTGCATTATCTGAACGTTAAATTTTGGGTTGTTCATCTTTTATTGTCCAAATGCACGGTAGAAAAATTCACTGTTAAATTATAATTTAAGTTTAAAAGATAAATTTGTGTAGTTCATATACGTTTCTGTGTCTTATTGGTCTCAAACTTTTTGTTGGGCTGTCACGTGGCACGAGTGAGGCAACCAACAAATTTGTGATTTTTCGGAGATGGTTTCCTACTTTTTCCGGTTTAATCGAATTATCGCGCACCGTCACCCAATAATTATTGGATAAACTAGGCCTCCGACTTGGAAAAATTTTTGGGCATCTCGTGTGGGGCATCAATTTGGTCTCCAATAATTAAAATAATGATCAGAAAAATCTAACACATCGTGTGAGGCATCAATTTGGGCTCATATTAACGAACCATGACTATCCATAATCATTATTAACCATGACTATCCATAACTAAAATAATGTAATAAATCAAGTCATTTCGACACCGACATCAACGAACCATGACTATCCATAATCATTATTAATTACACAAAAACTATAATACAAAATATTAGTTAAAGCATAACTATATATCAAGCGGGTACACTGGTGATCTTCTTCTTGACGTATGTCCCTTGATTATGATCATGTCGTAACCATGGAGTCTCCTTAGTATTTAGCAGGATGCTTGGATCTTTGGTCACACTGAAGGGCGGTATTCGGTCATCCCTTTCGTAATCTTCTGACATGTCTGACTTGTCCTCAATTCCCACGATGTTTCTTGTTCCTGAAAGAACTATGTGGTGTTTTGGCTCTTTGGTTGATTTTTCATCATTTTTCCCTCTCTTGGGTTTTGTAGACATGTCTTTCACGTAGAACACCTGATTCACATCAGCAGCAAGGACGAATGGTTCACCTTTGTATCCAATATTGTTGAGATCCACTGTTGTCATTCTATACTCCTTGTCAACTGTTACTCCGGCTTCAGTCGTCTTGACCTATTGGCATCGAAACAAAGGGACTATAAAATTAGGTGCATAGTCTAGTTCTCAAATCTCCTCTATGCAGGCATAATATGTTTGCCTCTTCCCATTTGGGTCTGTGGCATCTACGCGAACACCACTGTTTTGGTTTGTGCTCCTTTTATCTTGGGCAATGGTGTAAAATGTGTTTCCATTTATCTCATACCCTTTGTACATGAGGATGTGCCATGATGGTTGCCTAGCCGACAAATATAGTTGCTCATCAATATTGTTATCACCTAGACATTCTTTTTGCAACCAAGTGCTAAAAGTATTCATGTGCTCACGTGTAATCCAAACTTCATTCTTCCCAGGAAATTGGGATCGTAGGAACTCCTTGTGTACCTCGATATATGGATCCACCACTGATGAGTTTTGAAGAACTGTGCAGTGCGCTTTATTGAAATAATCGTTCCCCGTACCGATATATGTTTTCTTCCCTAGTGTCCCCTTTCCACACAGCCGTGATTCAGGAACACCAATCGGGTCAAGGTCAGGAATAAAGTCAACACAGAACTCTATGACCTCCTCTGTCCCATAGCCCTTGGCGATGCTTCCTTCTGGCCGAGCACGTTGGTGAACATATTTTTTTAGTACTCCCATGAACCTCTCGAAGGGGAACATGTTGTGTAAGAACACAGGACCCGAGAATATGAATCTCCTTGACCAGGTGAACTAGGAGGTGTGTCATGATATTAAAGAAGTATGGAGGGAACACCAACTCAAAGCTCACAAGACATTGAACCACATCATTCTGTAGAGTAGCTAGTTCTAGTGGATTAATTGCCTTTTGAGAAATTGCATTGAGGAATGCACATAGCTTCACAGTGGCCAGACGTACATGTGGAGGTAGAATTCCTCTTAAAGCAACCGGAAGCAATTGCGTCATAAGCACGTGGCAGTCATGCGACTTTAAGTTTAGGAATTTCTTCTCATGCATATTTATTATTCCCTTTATATTGGAGGAGAATCCAGATGGGACCTTGATGCTGTTTAGGCATTCAAACCTGATTTCCTTCTCTTCATTGCTAAGAGTATAGCTAGCAGGTCTTAAGTAATGGCGTCCATCATCTGTCTTCTCTAGATGTAGGTTGTCTCGTTCTTTCATGCGCTGCAAGTCTTGTCGTGCTTCAAGTGTATCCTTAGACTTTCCATACACACCCATGAATCCTAGAAGGTTGACACAAAGATTCTTTGTCAGGTGCATCACGTTGATCGCATGGCGGACCTCTAGTACATGCCAATAGGGTAGCTCCCAAAATATTGATTTCTTCTTCCACATGGGTGCGTGTCCCGTAGCGTCTTTCGGAACAGGTTCACTACCCGTCCCCTTTCCAAAGACTACTTTCACATCCTTGATCATCTCAAGTATATCTTCCCCAGTTCTGTTGCGAGGCTTGCTCCGGTGGTCTGTCTCACCTTTATAATGCTTGCCTTTCTTTCTAACCTAGTGATTCACAGAAAGAAATCGACGATGGCCAAGGTACACTACCTTTCTACATTTTTTCAAATATATACTATCCATGTCATCAAAACAATATGTGCATGCATTATATCCCTTGTTTGTCTGTCCTAAAAGATTACTTATAGCAGGCCAATCATTGATTGTTACAAACAACAATGCTCGCAGGTCAAAGTGTTCCTGTTTGTAATCATCCCACACACGTACACCTGATTTACTCCATAAAAGTAGGAGTTCCTCAACTAATGGCCTCAGGTAGACATCGATGTCGTTGCCAGGTTGTCTCGGGCCTTGGATGAGCACTGGCATCATAATGAACTTCCGCTTCATGCATAACCATGGAGGAAGGTTGTAGATACATAGAGTAACAGGCCACGTGCTATGACTACTGCTCTGTTCCCCATAAGGATTCATCTCGTTCGTACTTAAACCAAACCTTAAGTTTCTAGCGTCTTTTGCAAATTCCGGGAATTCTCTGTCTATTGCTCTCCACTAGGACCCATCAACAGGGTGTCTCAACATGTTGTCTACCTTACGGTCTTCTTTGTGCCACCGCACCAACTTTGCATGGTCCTTGTTTCTGAACAGATGTTTCAGGCGTGGTATTATAGGAGCGTACCACATAACCTTGGCAGGGATTTTCTTCCGGGGACGTTCTTCACCCTCAACATCGTCACGGTCATCTCGCCTGATCTTATATCGTGACGCTTTACATACAGGGCATTCATCCAAATTCTCGTATTCCTTGCCACGGTACAGGATGCAGTCATTAGGACATGCATGTTGAAAGTGCATTCGCCCCCATTGTGGGTTTTGGATAATTAATGACAGTCAAATTAGGGACTAACGAATCTATAAAAGTATGCATGCAGGTGTTAGTTCCTTAGAAAGATTTGAAACATTGAAATATCATGAACAAAGCACGTTGGATACTTTTGGACAAAAAGATACCTAGCTCGAGTGTTGGTTTAAAAGTTTAATTCTAAATTAGAGTTATAGGTAAGTCAAACTATCAAGAGGGTCACAATTTATGTTAGCTAGATGTGGAGAAAAGTGCTTAAATTGACTAACTATAGTTTGCTTGAGAGACACCGCACAAACACGGACACATGGAGGGTTTTTTCTGTGCGGGCGGTAGTACCGCCCATGGGTGGTCGGTAGTACCGCCCGTGGCTTCACTGCGCTGTGCTCAAAACAACCTCTCTGTGTTTGGTCGAATTTGGCCTACCGGTAGTACCGCTATAGGGCTGGTACTACTGCCCCCGGTGGTACCGACCCTGGCCGGTAGCAAGTCAGTTTTGCAACCTTCTCTGTGTAGATTCAAAATGACTTGGCGGTAGTACCGCTATAGGGCCGGTACTACCGACCCTCGGTGGTACCGACCCTGGTCGGTAGAAAGGCAGTTTTGCGAAGCTCTCTGTGTTGATCAAAAATGGCCTGGCGGTAGTACCGCCATAGGGCCGGTACTACCGCCCCCGGTGGTACCGACCCAAGCTGGTAGTAACCAAGTTTTGCAGGGCTCTCTATGCTGACTCATTTTTGACTTAGCGGTAGTACCGCCATAAGGCCAGTACTACCGACCCTCGGTGGTACCGACCCTGGTCGGTAGTAACCGAGGGACTGAGTCCCTTTCTGCGGAGCTCTCTGTT
Source organism: Coix lacryma-jobi var. lacryma-jobi (assembly GCA_009763385.1). Lineage (NCBI taxonomy): Eukaryota > Viridiplantae > Streptophyta > Magnoliopsida > Poales > Poaceae > Coix > Coix lacryma-jobi. Next base: position 22,726,789 of record CM019826.1, read on the forward strand.
CGCGGCGGTTTTGGCCTGGCGGTAGTACCGCCATAGGGCCGGTACTACCGCCCCTCGGTGGTACCGCCCCGTGGGCGGTAGTTGACTTTAGGTCAGTTTCAGATCTGAGTGACCATTAGTGACTGGTCATTGACTGGTCGGTACTACCGACCATGGGTGGTCGGTACTACCGACCAGCCTCGGGACTGGGGGACTATTTATAGCCCTCCACTTGACTTTTGACGGTGATCCACTCATTCCTCTGATTCATTGCGACCTACTTTTAGACAAAGCTCTCTCCAAGCATTGACTACTCCCCTCTCTCTCCCCCTTTGCTCCTACATTCATTCCCTTGCAAGATTTGAGCTAGGGAAGTGAGATTAGAGAGCGGGAAGCTTCGATCTACGACTTGAGCACTTGGTTTCCATCTAGCCGGCTTGATTTGTGTCTATTACTCTTGAGCTCTTTGAGCTCTAGCCGGTTAGGTGTTCTTCGTGGTAGCCCGTATTGATTCATTTGTGAGGGCTCAGCGAAGTGTTTGTATTAGCCCTGTGATTTCTAGTGGAGAAACTCGAGTAGCCTTTGTGGTTGCTTGAGTGAGGCAAGGAGGTGAAATAGACTCCGACCTTTGTGGTCACCTCAATAACGAGGACGTAGGCACTCCTTAGTGGATTGGCCGAACCTCGGGATAAATCGCGTGTCCCGTGTGCTTGTTGTTGTCTCTACTTTGTATATTACGCTTGTTGTTGTGTTCTTCGTGTTCTTCCTATCCATATCTCCTTCTTAGGTTGGGAAGGCTCGATCTACATCAAGGGAAGCAACCAAGGCTCGGTGAGAGTAGAATTACCATCTGTCATACTTAGGTAAGTGGGGCTAGATTCTTGTATTACTGTCATAGCTCACATACATCGGATTTGTAGTTCCTTTTAGGATCCCGGTTGTGCCGTTTGTTTGTGTCGGTAGTATCGGCGTTTTACACCCGGTAGTACCTACCCCAACAAACCAGCCTCTCCGGTTGTTATCTAACTACATCTGTTAGTTTGTGAAGTTTCAGATTGTTAAAAATCACCTATTCACCCCCCTCTAGGCTGATTTGGTCCTTTCAATTGGTATCGGAGCCTAACCCTTGTGTTAACGCTTCACCGCGTAAGGGAGAATCATGTCGACCCTAAGTCAGGAACAACTAGATGAGATTGTCAAGAAGGTATCTGCTCAGTTGTTAGAAGATCAAGCTAAGAAACATGAATATGAGATGAAAAAGATGAAAGATGAGATTGAGAGCTTGAAGCTAGCTTTAGGCAACAAGGCCGAATCATCCGGTGAAAATCCGCCGCAGCCCAAAGATGACAAGAAGAAGGAAGATGAAGAGAAAGGAAAGAGAGATAACGAGTTCTCTGGAGTGCCTTATGACTATAGCCAAATGGGCAAAGTCATTCAATTGCCTAGCGTCAATCTAGGCAAACCACCCGCCTTTGATGGAATCAAATACAATGATTGGGCACACAAGATGAAGCTACACCTTCTTGCTGTAAGAGTTTGGGAGATTGTTGAGAGTGGACCAAGTCATGTTGAAGGCCAAGAGTTCACCAACAATGATGTGATTGAGTTTCAACAAAATGTTCAAGCCGCATCATTGATCCTATCATGCCTTAAGCCTGAAGAAAGCAACAAGGTACATGGAATGGAAAATGCCAAGAAGATTTGGGACACTCTCAGGATATCATATGAGGGTGATGCAAGTGTGAGGAAGTGCAACAAAGAGCTTCTTCAAGGAAAGATTGAGAACTTTGCTATCAAGAAAAGTGAGACCACTCAACAAATGTTTGATAGATTCATGACATTGGTCAATAAGATTAGAGCTCTCGGAGACAAAAAGTGGGATGACAACTCAGCTGCAAGAAAGCTATTGAGAGCATATAGAAAGAAGAACAAGACACTTGCATCAATCATCATGGAGAGACCCAACTATGAGAGCATGGGACCTCATGAGATGCTCGCCAAAATAAAGCATCATGAAGTCTTGGATGATGAAGCTCTAGAAGATCAAGAGGAAAGCCACAAGAAGGTGGTAGCTCTCAAGGCTAATCAAGAAGAAGGAATCAAGGCCCAACATGATTCATCAAGTGATGAAAGCGACGATTCTGATGATGAGATTGCTCTCCTTGTGAAGAACTTCCGAAGATTCATGAAGAAGAAAATGTACAAGAAGGAAAAAGGTGGATACTTCAAGAAGTCAAAGAAGAGGACTTGTTATGAGTGTGGTGCGGACGATCATTTCATCGCTGATTGTCCTCAAAAGAAGAACAAGAACAAGTTTAGCAAGAGTTACGACAAGAACCAAAGAAGAAGAAGAGGTGGTGAAGCTCATCTTGGTGAAGAATGGTTCTCCGAAGATGACTCAAGTGATGAAGAGAAGAGCAAGGGCAAGGAGAAAGAGAAGGGAGCGGCCAACATCGCCATACACAAGACATCTTCTCCGAGCCCTCTCTCCAACATGACAACCTCGACCACTTCATCACGCTTGTTCGAGGACCTCACCGACGATGAGGATGACTTCACTCATTCTTGCTTCATGGCTAAGGATGAGAAGGTATCATTTAACTCTCCTACTTGTTCTAGAGATGATTATAGTGATGATGAAATGGATGAATTTGAGCTTAGCATAATTAGAAAATTTGGTAAGAAAGGGGGACCTAAAATCATAAAATTGCTCACTAAATTGGAAAGTCGGAATGAGAGTCTTGCTTTGCAAGGAGACTTGATCTCTCAAGAGAGAGAAAAGAACCTTGCATTGGAAGCCTCTCTTGCCGAGGAGAAGTTGAAGGTTGAGAAGTTGACCGTGGAACTATCTTTAGCTAATGACTCTAACAAGAAGTTGGCTAAGGAGTGTTCCACGAGCAATGACTCAATTGCTAATCTAAAGAGTAAGATTAGCTTGGTTCAAGAGAGCCTCACAAGCTCTCAAGATAAATATCAAACTCTTGAACTAAGCTACAACACTCTTTGGAGTAGTACCTCTTCAACTACTCCCAAGGATTCCGACAACTCTAATGCTTCAACAAGTAAAGGTTGCAGCTATAAAGTTGATATCAATGCTTGTGCAACTAACATTATTGAGTTAGAGAAGAGCAAAGAAGTCCAACGGTTGAACATGATCTTGAGGATTGGTTGCAAGTGCAAGATGGAACAACCAAAGGATATCCTCAAGACCGCAAGACATCCATCCATCAAGGATGGGATTGGGTACAATAGGTATGGTGGTAAGGCCAATGGAAGAAAGATAGTCAAGGGGGTACCCTTTGTTAACTTTAACAAAGGGGTTCCTCTTTTTGACCTCATGGACAAGGCCAACAAGATTGCCAATCCTAAGACTTCACTTGCTAATGGTAAGATCAACAAGGAAAAGCAAGTGGAGGCCCCCAAGCAACAAAAGCCCATATCAAGAAGCTATACATGTGATTACTTGTGTTGTTGGGGAGAAGACGGCAAGATTGTCGTTAAGTATGTTGGTGCCCTCAAGAAGAGGGAAATTATGAGAAATGTTTGGGTGCCAAAAGCTTATGTGACTAACCCCCTAGGACCCAATCTCATTTGGGTACCTAAATCAAGAACATAATCTTGTTTTGTAGGAATATGCCTCCGGTGGGTCAAGTTGAGTGTTGGATAGTGTGTGACGTAACGGCCCTAGTCCCATGGCCCACTGATCACTGCCAACCACTGACAGTTGATCCGTACAGCCAAGAGATTACGACCGGGTTCCGCCACTGGGCTACATCAGTGCCCGATGTCCGCAGGATCATCTCACAATTCAGTTACAATCTCTTGAACATTTTGACAAATAACATCGGAGTAAATAGCGGAAGACTTAGATAACAATAGTTTTACAAACCAGGGTTCAACATAACATTAAAGTGAAATTACTACAGACCATAGTTCAAATAGATAGAGTTGGCAGGGTAGCATATGACAACAACTAAAAGATAAAGATACTTCACCCAGCCCGAGGGTGAATAATCACTCATCGGCCTCTTCCTGAACAACAGTCACACAGCAGGATCCAAGGCATACTGAGGAATCTGCCATACCTGCAACATGGGTAAAAGAACCCTGAGTACAAAGGTACTCAACAAGACTTACCCGACTAAAGAAAAGGGAGAAGACTCAGGAATGCAGGCTTAGGGTAGTCAAGGTAAGGCTTAAGCAAGATCAAGTATTTTGCAGAAAAGCATTTTTGTAAACCTTATTTTATTTTTGAAAGATTCGGTATTCCTCAAATCTTCATCGTTCATGATTCATTTTACATTTCAAAACATTCCTAGTTGAGAACCACTCCCTGTTGACAGTCAGTGACTAAGTCTCCATAACCGAGGAGCAGCGTTAATCCGGATAAATAATTCTCAGCTGAGGGTCCCTATCCACACTGCATATGTAGCACCAAAGCTTGCATATGCCAACTCGTCTCCCACGATTCCTCCAAGATTGGGCCTGGTCCTACGCCACCCGGAAGTACAGTACACCACTCCAATCCGGGACTTTAACCCACGTGGGTACATGCTACTTCCGCCATCTCTCCACTCCCAGTGCGCGGTTGTCGGTCCAATAAAGGATTCCTCGGAGCCGAAGCTTTCCGTAGTATGTGAATAGTTGCAAGTCTTAGTCAGCAGGCCCCCATACAGGTGGTCCCTAAATTTTCCAGCCAGCGACAAGCACCTCGGGACTCTAACCCAAGAGTACAGGTCCTGTCAGTTTTTCAACCTTGTCCCGGTCGGTGTCAACTGTTGAGTCCCGGACTACAACATGACGGCACCGTACGCAAGGACAACCTCTCCTTCCCATTGACTAGGTACGGATCAGATACTTAGCCAATAGTGGGAGTAAACCAGAAATTCCCATAAATATTCTCAAAGTGATCACACTTTTGAAATTGGCATTTTTTTATAGCAACTCTAGGGTATAGCATTGCTAAGCATTTTTCAAATAGTTTTAAACAGGGTCAGGGTTTGGCGGTGGAGGTAAGTAATGCAAGAGTTAGGTCATCACACAACTCCTAAAACTTAATGCAGTAGTTTAACGTAAAACATTTAAGGAAAACTTTATAAAAGCAAGGAAGGGTTTAAATGCACCGGGGCTTGCCTTGGATGGCAAAAAGAGCAGACTCGGGGTAGGTATAGGTGTCGGAGCTCGGGGTTGCCTCGGGGACAGATCCTTCGGTGGCTACCTCGACTTCAGGGCCTTCTTCGTCAACTATACGGATGCAATGATGAATGCTCATGAGAATGCTAGTATGAACAAAGTGCATAGGATAACACTAGAGTATAGCTTTGCAAAGTATGAGTGGTGGTTAAAGTGGTCAATAGATTACTTATCCCTTTTTAACAATATTAACAAGTTTAATTAAGCAACTTTTATTAAGCCTAAGTATGGACATAGCAAGGCATCACAAACATCATAGACCAGAGGGGTATGGGTCTATGAACGTCAAGCAATCCAAAAGTCACATCACAGGGCATTCAACGCTAACCCTAATCACCTTTTTCTATTTTCTTAATTATATAAAAAGGTCATTTTATGAAGGTGCTCCAAAAATTACCAAATTAATCACACAAGTTCATTAGGGTACAAGTATATGGCAAAACAAATTTCATAATTTTTGGAGGTCATTAAGGTGCTCAATTAAATCTAGACATTTAATTAACAAAAGGCACTATTCCTTTATTAAAATAAAGCTCAAAAATCAACTTGCTCCAAATGCCTTCAAAATTTTACCAGAGGTTCAGCATGACATAGCTAGCTTGCAAATTTTATCTCAAGATTTTTGGAGCCATAGATCACTCTCCAAAAATACCAAAGCCTTCATTTTTCAATTAAAAGGGGAATTTTTCATTTTCAAAATTTTGCACAAAACTCAAGTTTCATATTTTTATAAAATACTTCAGAGCATAAAGAGTCTACCACAAAAATTTCAAAATTTATGGATGTCTACAGAAAATCATACAAAAAAGAGGAAACAGAACACTATTCACATCTTGAAAAGAAAAAAAAGAAAACAGGACACGGCGGCGCTGCTCGACGCCGGCGACCACAAACGGGCGGCGCTCGGCACGCCGGCCAAGCCAGGGGGTCCGGGGTGAAACCAAGAGCACAGGGAGCATAAGGGAGCTCACCGGAGTCGATTGGGCAGCTCGGTGAGGGACGGGGATGGACGGTGGAGGAGGTCGACGGTGACCGGCGGGAAGCTCGCGGCGGCGACAGGCGTCCTGGCGACCCTGTGCAACAAACGGAGCCGCGATGGCCGGGTTAGAGTCGCACGGAGACAGGGAAGCGAATGCGAGGGTCGGAGGGAGATGATCAAGGCCGGAGACGGCGAATTCCACGAATCCGAGTTCGCCGGGTTTCTGCCGGAGGCGGCAACGACGAGTTACGCCGGGCAAACGGGGACGGTAGAGGTGAAATTGGAGGGTGGGGAAGCTTCACCAGATCAAGGCGGAGCTGCTGAGCTAGGTGGTTGAGCTCGGGAGGCGCTGGTGTGAGCTGGCGACGGCGGCGGAGGTGAGTGAGGGAGCTCGGGCTCCGGCGGCCTTCTTATAGGCGCGGCCAGGGGCCGGTAGAGACCTCGAGGTGGTGTGGATAAGCACGGCGAGCGCGTGCGCACTCGATTGCGCTCTGGCGGGGGTGATGGCGTGCAGCCGGGGCTCGGGCGTGTGCTCGCCGGCGATGGCCACGCGGCGGCGGCGCGCAGAGCTCTGTAGGGGACGGGAGAGAGGGTCAGCGCTCGCGTGCGGGCGCGGAGGGAACAAGGGGACAGCGGCGACAGGTTGGAGGCGCGTGGGGAGCAGCCAGGCACGCGGCGCGCGCGACGCCGGCGGGGCGCCATGGCCGGGCCCCCCCTTGGCCCTAGCTGGAAGAAGAACAGTGCTAGGGGTAGGGTTTGACTTTGCTGGTTTCTGAATTTTGCAAATTTCTCCCAAAATTTGAACTGAGCAGCAAAAACTCAAAACATCAAAGTTGTTCAGAAAAATGAGATCTACAACTTTGTCAATATGAACATTTTCAAATTCCAAATAGTTTTTGAACAATATTTGAAAACAGTAAAGGGGACACTTTTTCAAACTTGATTCAAATCAAAATTACTCTGGATTTCATACTGAAACTTGAAAATCTGCAAATATGAAAGTTGTTCATTTTGCCAAAACCTACAACTTTGCTATTATACACTTTTCCTGAAACTCATTTATTTTTGAACTCATTTTGAAAACTAAAAAGGGGACAAAAACTGGAGTTTGATTGAATTTGAAATAACTCAAAACTTTGTACTGCAACTTGAAAATTTGTAAATACCAAAGTTGTTTCTCTTTGACAGATCTACAACTTTGCTTTTTGGACCAACCCCAAATTTTGAATAATTTTTGAATTACAAAAAAAAAGGATAAAATCCAGGATTTGGAAATCAGGGTTTTGCAAAGGGATTTGAAATCAAATTCTGATTTTTGAACTTTGGCCAACACAACAAAACTACAAGACACCAAAGGAACAAGAATTACACAAAGCTAATCACAGAGATGAAATTACCATTTTGCCCTAGTAGAGAGAAGTGGGCTAAATAGGGTTTTTGCAATAGAGGTACTTCACATAAAATGACACACATGAAATCAAGATCAAGATGCTTAAAGATGATAATGATGATATGTCAAGTTAATTACATGCTAAACACCAGAGGTGTTACAGCCTCCCCCCCTAAAAGAAATCTCGCCCCGAGATTCTGCGTCTTAAGGAAGGACAAAGAAGGGATAAAGACAAAACTTTACATAGACAGGGATTCGAGAAAGTCGGGGTAGTTCTTTGCTAAGAAGTCTTCAGATTCCCAAGTAGCTTCTTCTTCAGAGTGCTGGTTCCACTGGATTTTGTACCATCTTGTGGTGGTTCTTCGAGTAACGCGATCCTTGTGGTCCAACACGCGAACTGGATATTCTGAGTAGGATAGATCAGGCTCTAGCTCGACACCTTCAACTTCCACGACATGTTCTGGTACTTTGAGACACTTCTTGAGTTGGGAGACATGGAAAATATTGTGGACAGCGGAGAGATGATCGGGCAACTTCAGCTTGTAAGCTACCTTGCCACAACATTCCAAAATCTCAAACGGACCAATGTAGCGGGGTGCTAACTTTCCTTTGACTCCAAAACGAGTGACTCCTTTGGTTGGTGAGACCTTGAGATATACATAATCTCCAACTTGAAACTTCAGAGGTCGACGTCTCTTGTCAGCGTAACTTTTCTGTCGAGATTGGGCAATCTTCATATTCTCCTGTATCTGCTTGACTTTCTCTTCCATATCTTTGACTAGATCAACTCCAAAGAATTCCCTTTCTCCAGGTTCAGACCAACTGAGAGGTGTACGACAACGACGACCGTACAGTGCTTCAAAGGGTGCCATTTTGATGCTCTCTTGGTAACTGTTGTTGTAGGAGAATTCTGCCAAGGACAAACACTGATCCCAAGTATCTGCGAAGGTAAGCACACAGGCTCTCAACATATCTTCTAACACTTGGTTGACTCTCTCAGTCTGTCCATCAGTCTGCGGATGATAAGCCGTGCTATACAATAGCTTGGTTCCAAGTGAGGCATGGAACGCTTTCCAGAACTTAGCAACAAACTGAGTACCACGATCAGAGACAATGCTTTTGGGTATGCCATGAAGTTTCACTATGTGGTTCTTATACAAAGTGGCATAAGTGGGGACGGTGTAACTGGTCTTCACTGGTAGGAAGTGAGCTTGCTTAGTGAGACGATCCATGATTACCCAAATGGAATCAAAGCCTTTTTGGGTCTTGGGTAGTCCATTGACAAAATCCATACTAATGTCGTCCCATTTCCAAGCGGGTACTGACAAAGGTTGCAATTCTCCTCCAGGCTTCATGTGTACTGCCTTGACTCTTTGGCAGGTATCACACTGAGCGACATACCGGGCAATCTCAATCTTCATTTTAGTCCACCAGAATCTCTGCTTTAAGTCTTGGTACATCTTGTTACTGCCGGGGTGAATAGAGAATCTGGTCAAGTGTGCTTCATCAAGGATTAACTGTCTCAATTCAGGCACCTTGGGAACTACTAGACGGTTCTTGAACCAAACAACTCCTACATCATCGATCCTGAAGCAATCAGCCTTTCCGGTCTGGACCTTTTCGATGATGTGCTTGATTCCAGGGTTATCCTTTTGAGCAGCAATGACTTGATCCTTGATGGATGTTTCTATGCTGACATTGCTCAAGCTTCCTTGCGGAATCATTTCGATACCCATCCTTTCAAGTTCATGGCACAAGGAAAGATCATAGGGCTTCGTCGTCAGACAGTTGCAGTATGACTTGCGACTGAGGGCATCGGCAACTACATTTGCCTTACCAGGATGGTAATGTACTTCGAGATCATAATCTTTAATCAACTCAAGCCATCTTCTCTGCCTCATATTCAATTCTTCTTGAGTGAAGATATACTTTAGGCTCTTGTGATCCGTATACATATTGCAGGTGCTGCCTAACAGATAGTGACGCCAAATCTTCAGGGCATGCACGACTGCTGCTAGCTCAAGATCATGGGTTGGGTAGTTTTCCTCATGTCGCTTAAGCTGTCGTGAGGCATAAGCGATTACTCGTCCTTCTTGCATCAAAACACAGCCCAAACCAGTACCAGATACATCACAGTATACATCGAAGGGTTTCTCGATATCTGGTTGAGCTAGGACTGGTGATGTAGTTAGCAGTTTCTTCAGGGCTTGAAAGGCTTGCTCACAGGCTGGTGACCAAACGAAATCCACGGAATTTTTCAACAACTCTGTGATAGGCTTGGCGACTCTGGAGAAATCTGGGATGAAACGACGATAGTATCCAGCCATTCCCATGAAGCTGCGAACTTCGCGGACAGTGGTAGGTGGCTTCCAATCCAAGATATCTGCCACTTTTTCAGGGTCAACTGACACACCTTCAGCGGACAGGACATGACCAAGGAATTGAATTCGATCTAGCCAGAATTCGCATTTACTGAATTTGGCATACAGCTGGTGATCTCTGAGACGAGAGAGGACGATTTGAAGATGCTTGGCGTGATCTTCAGGAGTTCTTGAATAGACAAGGATGTCGTCAATGAACACGACTACAAATTTATCGAGCTCTGGCATGAACACAGAGTTCATGAGATACATGAAATGAGCGGGGGCATTGGTCAAGCCAAAGGACATGACCAAGTACTCATATAGGCCGTATCTGGTGGTGAAAGCTGTTTTAGGAATGTCTTCTGGACGGATTTTTATTTGGTGATAGCCAGATCTGAGATCAATTTTGGAGAACACTCTGGCTCCAGATAACTGGTCAAAAAGAAGGTCAATGCGAGGCAAGGGATATTTATTTTTGATGGTGACCTCATTGAGCGGGCGATAGTCAACGCACAGACGAAGACTTTTGTCCTTCTTCTTCACAAAGATAGCAGGACAGACCCAAGGAGATGAACTTGGGCGAATGAGACCCTTATCCAAAAGCTCTTGCAATTGGATCTTCAGCTCTGCCAACTCTCTGGGAGGCATTCGATAAGCTCTGCGGGATATAGGAGCAGTCCCGGGCTTTAGCTCTATGGCAAACTCAACATCACGGTCGGGAGGCAGACCAGGTAGATCTTCTGGGAAGACATCAGGGAACTCACAGACCACGGAAATATCCCTGACTTCCGGAACACAGGCGGTATTCAACTGGGTGGTTGCTGGTTTTTGAGGCATAGGAAGTTGGAGAAGGAGTTTGGAGGTGCTGTTAGGAATATCCACTCTCACAACTCTATTCAAGATGTCTATCAAGGCTTTATACTGACACATCCAATTCATGCCTAAGATGACATCTATCTCTTGATTGCGCAGTACTATCATGGTGGTAGGAAAGACATGTTCCCCCAACATTACTGGTATACTGCGGACCACTTCCTTAGTATTTATCCGCCCTCCAGGCGAAAGTATACAGAAACTTTCTTTTAACTCCCCCATGGGTAACTTATGCTTGATGACAAAAGTGCGACTGATGAAGGAATGCGATGCACCAGAATCAAACAAGACGACTGCAGGATGATTGGCAACAGGGAACCTACCGAGCATGACGGGCTCTCCTTCTGGGATGTTACTGACGGTGGTGAAGTAGACTTGCCCGTGCTTCTTGACAAACTTGCCCTTCTGGACGTGCTGCTGCGGTGCACGGTGCTGCTGCTGTGATCCTCCAGGGCCTTTCTGTGCATGTTGAGCATTCTTCTTGGGTTTTGGGCACTCGCGAGACCAGTGACCAACTTGGCCACAGTTGTAGCATGGATGGTTGTAAGCTGTTTGAGGGGTGGTGACACGAACACCTGGGGCGTTCGGCTGAGTGGCACTTTGCTGGTTGGCATTATGAGTGGTGGCCGCAGTACGAACGACCACTTGCTGATGAGGGTATGGGGCACGGTTTTGGTGGTGGCTGGGGTGATAGATGATTCTTGGGCGCTTATGGTTGCTGGAGAAGCTGCTAGACCCAGCCTTCTTCTTCTTCTTCTCCTCCTGATACTGGCGGTTACTTTCCTCGAAAGCGACAGCACGGTCAACGACATCATGATAGGATCCGTTTAGGTTGTTGGATAGACCTCTGCGAATCTTAGGGTGCAGACCCCTAAGGAAACAATCTCTCTTCTTTTCCTCTGTGTTGACATAGTCGGAGGCATATTGGCTCAGGTGGTTGAACTGTCCCACGTACTGCATAACGGTGGAATCTTTCTGTTGCAGGGCTAGGAACTGATCAAGCTTCATCTTCATCAGACCTGCCGGGATGTGGTGTGCACGGAAAGCGGTGCGGAACTCTTCCCAGGTCAGCTGGTGACCTTCAGGCTGGGCAGCCAACAGGTTGGCGTACCAGGCACTTGCGGAACCACGGAGCTGCTGAGAAGCGAACCGAGGCTTCTGGATCTCTGTGCAGTGTAAAAGACTGAACTTCTGTTCCATGGTGCGTAACCAGTCGTCAGCCTCGAGAGGTTCATCGGCCTTCGTGAAGACCGGTGGTCGGGTTTCAGTGAAGTCCACGTAGGTTGTCTCTTGGTTATTGCGACGACCACGGTTGCCGTTGTTCTGCTGCCCTTGGTTCTGAGCCATCACGTTGGCAGCGGCGGCCAAGGCTGCAATGGCATCTGCCAGGGTAGCAGGAACTGGTGGAGGGTTTGGAAGGTTGGCACCTCCGGAACTTCCGGCTCCAGTGCGGGTGTTCACAGGCATCTGTTAAGAATTTGGGAACTTAGCATCCAAAGATTGCTTTTGAACGAAACTGACTGATAAGATTCATTGATGCAAGGGTAGATAACTGATACAGAGGTTCGATAGATAACCACCAACTGACAAAGGAAAGGTACAAGACACGATACAGACTCGACTAGACAGAAGACCAACTAACGCCCCAAACCTAGACTTAAGGCTTTAGGTGAGCAGATGGCATAGACACAACGAATCTAGTCGTCATCGATGATGACCATCTCTTCATCGTCATCTTCATCTTTGATGATGAGTTCGGGCTCTTCCTCCTCATCCTCGTCCTCGGCATGGACATCTTCTGCAGGTTCCACTTCTTCATTCTGGTCTGGCTCATGTTCTACTTCAGGTTCCTCCACGACTCCGTCTTCGGGGTCCTCAGCAACTGGTGGAATCACGGGGTGGAGCTGGTTGTGCAGCTGGTGTACCTCCTCATGAAGCATATCATTGTACTGCTCAATCTGGGCAGTGTACTGCTGCAGTCCATGGAGCTGGGCTCTGGTGACATCTTCGCGGATCCAGGTTGCATCACGCTGCTGGATGGCACGGACCACATTCTTGTTGGCTTCCTCCAGAGCGGCTCGTGTCTCATAAAACTCCATGCGGGAAAGATAGAAGTCATGCTCCATGTTCTCCATCTCAGCCTTCAGATTCTTGATTTCCTCCTTCAGCTGTTTGCGGGTACGACGGGGAAAGCGACGACCATTGGAGGATTCTCCAGTCTCTTCTCCGGTGCGTGGCGCCAGCTGGTGACGCGGCACACCGTTCGGTCCAGTCGACTTGCGAGCAGTCCGCTTGATAATGACCATATCTGGACAAGAGGTTATAGGTGAGAAAGGCTAGCAAGAAAAAGGTAAAGGCATACTAACCCAACAGACTTAGAGAGGAAGTTATTATCTCAAGTGATTATGGCATGATGCATGATTCGTTCCTACGGAACAAGGCAATGCAACTACTAAGGTAAGGTACATAGGGCTTAAACAAGTTGTCTTGCTACTAGTTGCCAAAGACAAGATGAGATGAGAGAAGCAATTTGGACTCAAAATAGTCAAGTTTAGTTTTGGACTTAAAAACCTTTTGAAATTTTCGCAAAAAGATTGCAACGTCGTAGTGAGATGCTCCGATACCACTCTGTGACGTAACGGCCCTAGTCCCATGGCCCACTGATCACTGCCAACCACTGACAGTTGATCCGTACAGCCAAGAGATTACGACCGGGTTCCGCCACTGGGCTACATCAGTGCCCGATGTCCGCAGGATCATCTCACAATTCAGTTACAATCTCTTGAACATTTTGACAAATAACATCAGAGTAAATAGCGGAAGACTTAGATAACAATAGTTTTACAAACCAGGGTTCAACATAACATTAAAGTGAAATTACTACAGACCATAGTTCAAATAGATAGAGTTGGCAGGGTAGCATATGACAACAACTAAAAGATAAAGATACTTCACCCAGCCCGAGGGTAAATAATCACTCATCGGCCTCTTCCTGAACAACAGTCACACAGCAGGATCCAAGGCATACTGAGGAATCTGCCATACCTGCAACATGGGTAAAAGAACCCTGAGTACAAAGGTACTCAACAAGACTTACCCGACTAAAGAAAAGGGAGAAGACTCAGGAATGCAGGCTTAGGGTAGTTGTCGGTGGTACAAAAAAGGGGTACCCCCAATCAACGCAAACACCCAAGCCAGGCCTCGGGCGAGCGCCCAAATCTCCGTCCCGTCCGAGCCCTCCGAGCCAGGCCCGGGCGGGCACTCAGTCTCCATCTCGCCCGAGCCCTCCAAGTCCGGCCTCGGGCGAACGCCCCAATCTCCGTCCGAGCCCTCCGAGCCAGGCCTCGGGCGAGCGCACCAATCTCCGCCTCGTCCGAGCCCTCCGAGCTAGGCCTCGGGCGAGCACACCAATCTCCGCCTCGTCCGAGCCCTCCGAGTCAGGCCTCGGGCAAGCGCTCCACCACACTCCACGCCCCCCTCGAGCGGTACGGACGACCAGACCAGCCCTGTACCACGCGTTTAATGCACCCACCTACTCCAGTCACGTCCTCTGAGACGCAGCACGTGCCACAGTGAACCGGTGTAGAGTCAAACCTTCTTTTCATCACAAACATGGGCAAAAAGGCACCAGCACTGTCGCGCCATGCCCTGCACTGCTGTGCCATGCTCTACACTGTGCACATCTAAATCATCACCTCGAGGCCTGCTCCGCGCCCCTCGAGCTCCCGTGAGCACCACTTCGAGGCCTGCTCCGCGTCCCTCGAGCCCCCGTAAACGCCACCTTGAGGCCGGCCCTGCGCCCCTCGAGCCCTGACAGCTCTCTTACTTTTGAAAGACAGGCACCCCAAGACCCGAAAGGTCCCTGCTACGTCCAGTACGTCCCGGGATGCGCGGTATGGCCCCTACAACGTCACGACGCCACGTCTGACACACAGGACGGAGGCCATGCTTCAAGGACGGTGCAACAGCAACCCCCACGCCTGCTCCAGTACCTTCGACAAGACAGCATACCTGCTCTTCTCTTTATTGGGCACCGTACGCTCCGACGTCTGGATCGTCCCTGTAAACCTGGCCTCCCCTTGCTCTATAAAAGGGGACGCCAGGGGCCTCTGCGAGGGGGGGCGAAAGTTTTGAGGCTTTGGCGAAGACAACACACGAGTCCACACACAGGCACGAGTCCGGATTCCGGTCCACGCTCACTGAGCTTATATTCTCCCCTGTACAAGCACTTAGGTGCAAGTAATACAAGAACATCCCCCCCGCTGGACGTAGGGCCTTCTTTGCCCGAACCAGGATAAATCCTTGTGTCCTCTTGCATCACCATCCAGGAAGAGAAGCACGCGATCATATCACTCGTTGGTGTAATACCCCCGGGGACGAAACACCGACAGTTGGCGCGCCAGATAGGGGAAACGCGTGTCCGAGTCATTTTCTCGCTATCTTCTGGATGGCTTCTTCTACTCCTTCGCTCTCTGCCGGTGCCGTCGTCTGGTTCGGGAACCTTGAGTCCTTAGCCGCCGGCAGCGGCAACGAGCTGACCCCGCTCTCCACGGAGGGCCCGAGCGGAAGGCGTGTCACACCACCCCGCACGGGGGGCATGACGCGTCGTCTGCACCACCACGCGTGGCCGCCTCGCGAGCGGCGCCGTGGTCACCATCGTCGCCAGGCACAGGCGGTGCCGGCGGCGTACGCCCACTTCCCCGCGGCCGGCGCAGAATCCCCGAGGGGAGGCCTGCCCGGCACGCGGCCGGCTACCTCTAGGGCGCGGGCGGGCTCCCCCAGCAAGTTCGCATCCGTCACACGCGCGGACCGGCACGTCTGGTATCCCACCAGGGAGTGCTTCCAGCTCGATGGGGTGGTGAGCGATGCCGAGGATGACGACGACGACGACGTCGGGCCAACGCTCAACCTCGGAGCGCCCAACGACGTGGCTGCGGCGGGCGGTTCGCGCATTCAGGCAAGAAGCAAATCCTCGGCCTCGGGTGCACCGCCTCAACACGACAACAGCCAGGCGGCGCAACTCGTACAGGTGCGGGAGGCAATCACCAAGACCGAGGAGGAGCGACAACGCCTGCTGCAGCTCCAGCAAACTCTGATGCAGGAACCACCCCAGCCTCGAGGAGCCAGAGCTCGAGGTCGGGCTCGAGAAGCCCGCCGACGGACCCTCGAGGACCGAGCGCCAGCACGCCCCGAGGTGTGCCTCCCGCGAGCCGGGCAAAACGTGGTGGCGGCCGCGATGCTGCTCCGCGATCTGCCCGCCGTCTCCAACCCCGACGCCAGACGCATGCTTGGGGAAGTAAAGAGCTTCCTCGAAACGGCCGCTGTGCAGATAGCCGAGAGCTCGGCCTTGCGCCAGCGCAGGGCAGCCTCGGAGAAGCCAGCAGACGCACCCCGCAGCAAGCACGAGACGTCGGTCCGCCAGCCGGACGCCCCTCAAGCCAGACCAGCCCAGGAGCAGATCGCTAATAGCCGGCGAACCCTCGAGCCCCCGGGCCCCAGGGTCTTCAGCCGAGCCATCCGCAGCTCGAACCTCCCCGACCGCTTTCGACCGCCGACCAACCTCGTGAAGTACAACGGGGAGGTCGAGCCCAAGCTCTGGCTCTCAGACTTCCGCCTAAGCTGCCAACTGGGCGGAGCGAAGGGCGACGACCGTATGATCATACGCCAACTCCCACTTTACCTCTCGGACACCGCCCGCCGGTGGCTCGAGGGGCTCCCGCCGGATCAGATCCATAACTGGGCCGACCTAGTCAGGGTCTTCGACAGGAATTTCAAGGGGACTTGTGCGCGCCCAGGCAACTCCTGGGATCTGCGACGTTGCAGGCAGGCAGCGGACGAACCCCTCCGCGACTTCGCTCGGCGGTTCTCGAAGCAGCGCCTCGAGCTCCCTCACATACCTGATGAGGAGGTCATCTCAGCGTTCCTCGCAGGCACGACGTGCCAAAAGCTGGTCCACGAGTTAGGGCGCTACCGTCCCAGGACGATCGAAGACTTGATGGATCAGGTCACCAGCTTCGCCTCCGGCAACGAGGCAGTGGGGGCCTTCTTTGGCCACTCCGCGGGCCAAGGTGAAGTTCAGAAGGCAAAACGCGGCGACGAGGGCGACGACGACGAAGAAGTGCGCGTGGGCGCCCGCCGCAGACGAGCTGGCTAAGTTGGCACCCACGCACGACGCCGCCCCTCGAGCCGGACGTGGGAGTTCGACTTTGACGTCACCCCTCGGGCTGAACTCGGGGGCTCGACGTCCCTTCGACGCCGCCCCTCAGGCCGGACTCGGGGGTTCGACTTTGACGTCACTCCTCGAGCCGAACGTGGGAGTTCGACACACCTCGAGCCGGACGTGGGAGTTCGACTTCGATGTCAACCCTCGAGCCAGATTCAGAGGCTCGACTTCGACGTCACCCCTCGAGCCGGACGTGGCGGCTCGACCTTCAACGCCACTCCTCGAGCCGGACTCGGGGGCTCGACTTCGACGTCACACCTCGAAGCCGGACGCGGGGGCTCGACCTTCGACGTCACCCCTCGAACCGGCCGTGGGGGCTCGACTTCGACACCAGCCATCGAGCCGGACGTGGGAGTTCGACTTTGATGTCACCCCTCGAACCGGACTCGGGAGTTCGACTTCGACGTCACCCCTCGAGCCGGACTCAGGGGCCCGACCTTCGCCGCCACATCTCCCAGCTACGCCGCGGTCTGGTACTCCACCCCTGGATCTTCTGCTGCAGGCTCAGCCTCGACGTTCGAACCGGGAGGAGGAAGGCCACCTATGCCACCGTCCACGTCAGGAGGCAGCACGCCCTCATCGAACAACCGGTGCCGTCTCCCACAACGTCGAGAAGGTAACCGAATACCTTCAATGAGCCTATCTAACTGCGTCTCGAGCCGGTTGACAGGCACACATGGCGATTCCGCATTCGCTCGGCTACCGGGGCCCTCCGCGGCCGCCGCTCCGACTTCCTGACCGCCGTCTTAGTGCCACGAACTCCACTCCCGACGAAGGCTTCTTCAGGAAGGTAAAAACGGGCTCAGGCCCTAAGTCTCGAAGCAGCGAAGGCTGGCCCTCAAAAAAGGGTTCGACAGCCGGCTTCGAGCACCCAAAAACGGGCCCCGGCCCTAAGTCTCGAAGCAGCGAAGGCTGGCCCTCGACAAAAGAGGGTTCGACAGCCGGCTTCGAGCACCCGAGTCAGGGACACTAAGGGGCGCCACTCGCAGCATCGCTCGAGGTCCAAGGCCTCGAGGCCCCTCACGTGTATCCAAGGCTGGGAGCACGACATGCAGTGAAATCCCCTCGTGGGGAGGCACCGAGCCACCGGGTCCTATCGAACGAACCCGGCATTCCTGCAGACTGAGCACCTAAGCTTTATGAGACCGCCTCCGGGCCACAGTCGACCCCTATCGAACGGGGCACGAGCTCTCACTTGGATTCCCCCGTTACCAGCTCACCGGGAACCTCGATACTCGCCACGCCCGCTCGTGGTAGTGCGAGGCATCCCACCCCGCATCCGATCGAAAGGACTCGGCGGGATGACAAGCCAGGGGAGCCGGCGTACCGGACAGCTCGAAGAGCCGGACGGTCGGCTCAGCCTGGCACCCCTCGACGAAAGAGGGTCAAAAAACTCGGGAGCTCGGCACTCTCGAACTTAAAAAACGCAACTAAAATGCACAAAGCCCACGAAGGAGTCTTAATCACTCCCCCATGGCCTCGGGGGCTACACCTGCGGGTGTCGCTCGCGCGACACCCACAGACCCAACACGGCCAGAACTCTTGAAATCCAACACAGCCGAGCCCTCACGACCCAGGTTAAGAGCCCCCGCTCGAATGCAAGCACTCAAACAGGGGCTCGGGGGCTACTGTCGGTGGTACAAAAAAGGGGTACCCCCAATCAACGCAAACACCCAAGCCAGGCCTCGGGCGAGCGCCCAAATCTCCGTCCCGTCCGAGCCCTCCGAGCCAGGCCCGGGCGGGCACTCAGTCTCCATCTCGCCCGAGCCCTCCAAGTCCGGCCTCGGGCGAACGCCCCAATCTCCGTCCGAGCCCTCCGAGCCAGGCCTCGGGTGAGCGCACCAATCTCCGCCTCGTCCGAGCCCTCCGAGCTAGGCCTCGGGCGAGCACACCAATCTCCGCCTCGTCCGAGCCCTCCGAGTCAGGCCTCGGGCAAGCGCTCCACCACACTCCACGCCCCCCTCGAGCGGTACGGACGACCAGACCAGCCCTGTACCACGCGTTTAATGCACCCACCTACTCCAGTCACGTCCTCTGAGACGCAGCACGTGCCACAGTGAACCGGTGTAGAGTCAAACCTTCTTTTCATCACAAACATGGGCAAAAAGGCACCAGCACTGTCGCGCCATGCCCTGCACTGCTGTGCCATGCTCTACACTGTGCACATCTAAATCATCACCTCGAGGCCTGCTCCGCGCCCCTCGAGCTCCCGTGAGCACCACTTCGAGGCCTGCTCCGCGTCCCTCGAGCCCCCGTAAACGCCACCTTGAGGCCGGCCCTGCGCCCCTCGAGCCCTGACAGCTCTCTTACTTTTGAAAGACAGGCACCCCAAGACCCGAAAGGTCCCTGCTACGTCCAGTACGTCCCGGGATGCGCGGTATGGCCCCTACAACGTCACGACGCCACGTCTGACACACAGGACGGAGGCCATGCTTCAAGGACGGTGCAACAGCAACCCCCACGCCTGCTCCAGTACCTTCGACAAGACAGCATACCTGCTCTTCTCTTTATTGGGCACCGTACGCTCCGACGTCGGGATCGTCCCTGTAAACCTGGCCTCCCCTTGCTCTATAAAAGGGGACGCCAGGGGCCTCTGCGAGGGGGGGCGAAAGTTTTGAGGCTTTGGCGAAGACAACACACGAGTCCACACACAGGCACGAGTCCGGATTCCGGTCCACGCTCACTGAGCTTATATTCTCCCCTGTACAAGCACTTAGGTGCAAGTAATACAAGAACATCCCCCCCGCTGGACGTAGGGCCTTCTTTGCCCGAACCAGGATAAATCCTTGTGTCCTCTTGCATCACCATCCAGGAAGAGAAGCACGCGATCATATCACTCGTTGGTGTAATACCCCCGGGGACGAAACACCGACAGTAGTCAAGGTAAGGCTTAAGCAAGATCAAGTATTTTGCAGAAAAGCATTTTTGTAAACCTTATTTTATTTTTGAAAGATTCGGTATTCCTCAAATCTTCATCGTTCATGATTCATTTTACATTTCAAAACATTCCTAGTTGAGAACCACTCCCTGTTGACAGTCAGTGACTAAGTCTCCATAACCGAGGAGCAGCGTTAATCCGGATAAATAATACTCAGCTGAGGGTCCCTATCCACACTGCATATGTAGCACCAAAGCTTGCATATGCCAACTCGTCTCCCACGATTCCTGCAAGATTGGGCCCGGTCCTACGCCACCCGGAAGTACAGTACACCACTCCAATCCGGGACTTTAACCCACGTGGGTACATGCTACTTCCGCCATCTCTCCACTCCCAGTGCGCGGTTGTCGGTCCAATAAAGGATTCCTCGGAGCCGAAGCTTTCCGTAGTATGTGAATAGTTGCAAGTCTTAGTCAGCAGGCCCCCATACAGGTGGTCCCTAAATTTTCCAGCCAGCGACAAGCACCTCGGGACTCTAACCCAAGAGTACAGGTCCTGTCAGTTTTTCAACCCTGTCCCGGTCGGTGTCAACTGTTGAGTCCCGGACTACAACATGACGGCACCGTACGCAAGGACAACCTCTCCTTCCCATTGACTAGGTACGGATCAGATACTTAGCCAATAGTGGGAGTAAACCAGAAATTCCCATAAATATTCTCAAAGTGATCACACTTTTGAAATTGGCATTTTTTTATAGCAACTCTAGGGTATAGCATTGCTAAGCATTTTTCAAATAGTTTTAAACAGGGTCAGGGTTTGGCGGTGGAGGTAAGTAATGCAAGAGTTAGGTCATCACACAACTCCTAAAACTTAATGCAGTAGTTTAACGTAAAACATTTAAGGAAAACTTTATAAAAACAAGGAAGGGTTTAAATGCACCGGGGCTTGCCTTGGATGGCAAAAAGAGCAGACTCGGGGTAGGTATAGGTGTCGGAGCTCGGGGTTGCCTCGGGGACAGATCCTTCGGTGGCTACCTCGACTTCAGGGCCTTCTTCGTCAACTATACGGATGCAATGATGAATGCTCATGAGAATGCTAGTATGAACAAAGTGCATAGGATAACACTAGAGTATAGCTTTGCAAAGTATGAGTGGTGGTTAAAGTGGTCAATAGATTACTTATCCCTTTTTAACAATATTAACAAGTTTAATTAAGCAACTTTTATTAAGCCTAAGTATGGACATAGCAAGGCATCACAAACATCATAGACCAGAGGGGTATGGGTCTATGAACGTCAAGCAATCCAAAAGTCACATCACAGGGCATTCAACGCTAACCCTAATCACCTTTTTCTATTTTCTTAATTATATAAAAAGGTCATTTTATGAAGGTGCTCCAAAAATTACCAAATTAATCACACAAGTTCATTAGGGTACAAGTATATGGCAAAACAAATTTCATAATTTTTGGAGGTCATTAAGGTGCTCAATTAAATCTAGACATTTAATTAACAAAAGGCACTATTCCTTAATTAAAATAAAGCTTAAAAATCAACTTGCTCCAAATGCCTTCAAAATTTTACCAGAGGTTCAGCATGACATAGCTAGCTTGCAAATTTTATCTCAAGATTTTTGGAGCCATAGATCACTCTCCAAAAATACCAAAGCCTTCATTTTTCAATTAAAAGGGGAATTTTTCATTTTCAAAATTTTGCACAAAACTCAAGTTTCATATTTTTATAAAATACTTCAGAGCATAAAGAGTCTACCACAAAAATTTCAAAATTTATGGATGTCTACAGAAAATCATACAAAAAAGAGGAAACAGAACACTATTCACATCTTGAAAAGAAAAAAAAGAAAACAGGACACGGCGGCGCTGCTCGACGCCGGCGACCACAAACGGGCGGCGCTCGGCACGCCGGCCAAGCCAGGGGGTCCGGGGTGAAACCAAGAGCACAGGGAGCATAAGGGAGCTCACCGGAGTCGATTGGGCAGCTCGGTGAGGGACGGGGATGGACGGTGGAGGAGGTCGACGGTGACCGGCGGGAAGCTCGCGGCGGCGACAGGCGTCCTGGCGACCCTGTGCAACAAACGGAGCCGCGATGGCCGGGTTAGAGTCGCACGGAGACAGGGAAGCGAATGCGAGGGTCGGAGGGAGATGATCAAGGCCGGAGACGGCGAATTCCACGAACCCGAGTTCGCCGGGTTTCTGCCGGAGGCGGCAACGACGAGTTACGCCGGGCAAACGGGGACGGTAGAGGTGAAATTGGAGGGTGGGGAAGCTTCACCAGATCAAGGCGGAGCTGCTGAGCTAGGTGGTTGAGCTCGGGAGGCGCTGGTGTGAGCTGGCGACGGCGGCGGAGGTGAGTGAGGGAGCTCGGGCTCCGGCGGCCTTCTTATAGGCGCGGCCAGGGGCCGGTAGAGACCTCGAGGTGATGTGGATAAGCACGGCGAGCGCGTGCGCACTCGATTGCGCTCTGGTGGGGGTGATGGCGTGCAGCCGGGGCTCGGGCGTGTGCTCGCCGGCGATGGCCACGCGGCGGCGGCGCGCAGAGCTCTGTAGGGGACGGGAGAGAGGGTCAGCGCTCGCGTGCGGGCGCGGAGGGAACAAGGGGACAGCGGCGACAGGTTGGAGGCGCGTGGGGAGCAGCCAGGCACGCGGCGCGCGCGACGCCGGCGGGGCGCCATGGCCGGGCCCCCCCTTGGCCCTAGCTGGAAGAAGAACAGTGCTAGGGGTAGGGTTTGACTTTGCTGGTTTCTGAATTTTGCAAATTTCTCCCAAAATTTGAACTGAGCAGCAAAAACTCAAAACATCAAAGTTGTTCAGAAAAATGAGATCTACAACTTTGTCAATATGAACATTTTCAAATTCCAAATAGTTTTTGAATAATATTTGAAAACAGTAAAGGGGACACTTTTTCAAACTTGATTCAAATCAAAATTACTCTGGATTTCATACTGAAACTTGAAAATCTGCAAATATGAAAGTTGTTCATTTTGCCAAAACCTACAACTTTGCTATTATACACTTTTCCTGAAACTCATTTGTTTTTGAACTCATTTTGAAAACTAAAAAGGGGACAAAAACTGGAGTTTGATTGAATTTGAAATAACTCAAAACTTTGTACTGCAACTTGAAAATTTGTAAATACCAAAGTTGTTTCTCTTTGACAGATATACAACTTTGCTTTTTGGACCAACCCCAAATTTTGAATAATTTTTGAATTACAAAAAAAAAGGATAAAATCCAGGATTTGGAAATCAGGGTTTTGCAAAGGGATTTGAAATCAAATTCTGATTTTTGAACTTTGGCCAACACAACAAAACTACAAGACACCAAAGGAACAAGAATTACACAAAGCTAATCACAGAGATGAAATTACCATTTTGCCCTAGTAGAGAGAAGTGGGCTAAATAGGGTTTTTGCAATAGAGGTACTTCACATAAAATGACACACATGAAATCAAGATCAAGATGCTTAAAGATGATAATGATGATATGTCAAGTTAATTACATGCTAAACACCAGAGGTGTTACATAGTGGATGCACCAATCATATGACCGGGGCAAAAGAAATGTTCTCCTCCTTCCAACCAAGCAACGACTCATGCAACAACATTGTGTTTGGTGACAATGGTAAAGGAGAAGTGCTTGGTTTGGGTAAACTTGCTATCTCAACTGACAATTCCATATCTAATGTATTACTTGTGCATTCGTTGAGTTACAATTTGTTATCCGTTTCTCAACTTTGTGAAATGGGTTATGATTGTCTCTTTATGGATAAGGGTGTGACCGTCTCTAGAAGAAGGGATTCCTCTATTGCTTTTAAAGGCGTGTTGAAGGGAAAACTTTACCTAGTTGACTTTTCAACTAGTAAGGTAGAACCTACAACATGTCTAATGGCAAAATCTAGCATGGGTTGGCTTTGGCATCGCCGACTAGCTCATGTTGGGATGAGGAACTTGGCCCAACTTCAAAGGGAAGGGCACATTCTTGGACTAACCAATGTCTCGTTTGAGAAAGATAGGATTTGCAGTGCGTGCCAAGCAGGAAAGCAAGTTGGAGCAAAGCATCCAATGAAGAACGTTGTATCAACCACAAGACCATTGGAGCTGCTTCACATGGACCTCATCGGACCCGTTGCTTACCAAAGCATCGGCGGTAACAATTATGGTTTCGTTATTGTTGATGACTTTTCTCGTTTCACTTGGGTGTTCTTTTTAGTAGATAAAACCGAGACCCAAGGTATCTTCAAGAAGTTTGCTAGAAGAGCTCAAAATGAGTTTGAGCTCAAGATCAAGAAAGTGAGAAGCGACAATCGGACCGAGTTTAGAAACACCAACATAGAAGAATATCTTGATGATGAAGGAATCAAGCATGAGTTCTCCGTTCCATATACCCCACAACAAAATGGGGATGTGGAAAGGAAGAATAGAACTCTTGTTGAAGCCGCAAGATCTATGTTGGATGAGTACAAGACTTCCCATGGCTTTTGGGCGGAGGCGATGAACACCGCGTGTCATGCTATCAACCGTCTCTACCTCCACAAGCTAAGGGACAAGACGCCATACGAGCTTCTAACCGGTAACAAACCGAAGGTGCATTACTTTTGAGTTTTTGGCTGCAAGTGTTTCATACTTAACAAGAGAGCCAAAAGTTCAAAGTTTGCACCTAAGGTACATGAAGGCTTTCTACTTGGTTATGGTACTAACGAACACGGATACCGCATATTCAATAATGTCACCGACACTATTGAGTTAACGGTAGACGTGACTTTTGATGAATCCGACGGCTCCCAAAAGGAGCAAGTCAATGATGAGCTTGTAGGTGATGACATGTCTCCATCCGAAGCAATCAAGAAGCTTGCAACCGGTGATGTGAGACCTATTGAGATTCAAGATGATGATGATGATCCGTTGCACACTCCACAAGATTCAAATGTCCATGATGTGCATTCAAATGTACATGGTGAAGCTTCCACAACTCCGATAGATGGAGGTGCAAATGGTGGTCAAATGCAACATCAACTTGATGATCAAGCACAAGCTCAACATGAAGACCGACAAGATGATGGGGACATCCCCACATGTGAAGAAGAAGATGAAGATGGACCCATCCAAAGGAGATCAATCATGCCACATCCTAAAGTGCACCATACTATTTAACAGGATCATCCCGTTGACAACATACTGGGGAGCATACGTCACGGGGTAACGACACGTTCACGTTTAGCAAATTTTTGTGAACATTACTTGTTTGTCTCCTCTTTGGAACCTCTTAGGGTGGACGATGCACTTGATGATTCGGATTGGGTGATGGCTATGCAAGAAGAGTTGAACAACTTCACCAGGAATGAAGTCTGGTCCTTGGTGGAAAGACCCAAGCAAAATGTGATAGGAACCAAATGGGTCTTCCGCAACAAACAAGACGAGCATGGCGTGGTAACAAGAAACAAGGCACGGTTGGTGGCTCAAGGTTTTACTCAAATCGAAGGTTTGGATTTTGGGGAAACCTATGCACCTGTAGCTAGGCTTGAGTCAATTCGTATATTACTTGCCTTTGCTACTCACCATGATTTCAAGCTATACCAAATGGACGTGAAAAGTGCATTCCTCAATGGCCCCCTCTCCGAATTGGTATATGTGGAGCAACCACCGGGTTTTGAAGATCCCAAGTATCCCAAGCACGTCTACAAGCTCGACAAGGCACTCTATGGGCTCAAGCAAGCCCCTAGAGCTTGGTATGATTGTCTTAAGGACTTCCTACTCAAAAGAGTTTTGAGATAGGAAGGGCCGACGCTACTCTATTTACTCGCAAAGTCGATAATGATATCTTTGTGTGCCAAATATATGTCGATGACATAATATTTGGTAGTACTAATGTGACTTTTTGTGAGGAATTTATTAGGATCATGACCAAAAGGTTCGAGATGTCCATGATGGGTGAGTTGAAGTATTTTCTTGGATTTCAAATCAAGCAACTCAAGGATGGCACATTCATCAATCAAACCAAGTATACAAGAGACATGCTAATGAAGTTTGAGATGGACAAGGCCAAACCCATCAAGACCCCCATGCCTACCAATGGACATCTTGATCTAAATGAGGATGGTAAGTCAGTGGACCAAAAGGTATATCGCTCTATGATCGGTTCATTGCTTTACCTTTGTGCATCTAGGCCTGATATTATGCTTAGCGTATGCATGTTTGTAAGATTTGAAGCTAATCCGAAAGAATGTCATATTATGGCCGTTAAGAGAATCTTTCGATACTTAGTGCACACTCCAAATCTTGGCTTGTGGTATCCCAAGGGCTGCACTTTTGATCTACTTGGCTATTCCGATTCGGACTATGCCGGTTGCAAGGTAGATCGAAAGAGCACGACCGGGACTTGCCAATTTATTGGAAGGTCTTTGGTGTCATGGAGTTCTAAGAAACAAATTAGTGTTGCCCTATCCACCGCCGAAGCCGAGTATGTGGCGGCTGGCGCATGCTGTGCTCAACTACTTTGGATGAAGCAAACACAAAAAGATTTCGGATGTGAGGAAAATAAGATTCCACTTTTGTGTGACAATGAGAGTGCTATCAAACTAGCAAACAATCCCGTAAACCATTCTCGCACAAAACACATAGACATCCGACACCATTTCTTGAGAGACCACGAAGCCAAAGGAGATATCGCAATACGCCATGTGAGTACCGAAAAACAACTAGCCGATATCTTTACAAAGTGTCGGGGGTCCACAAAAGGGGTACCCCCAATCAACGCAAACTAATAGGTTAAACCTAGAACGCCGGTAAATAACAAACCTAACTAGTCTAACCCCTTAAAGAGACCAACCCCTCGAGGCCCACAACGCTGGCCCGCCAAGCCAGGCCTCGGGCGAACGCGCGCTCTCCATCTCGCCCGAGTTCACCGAGCTAGGCCTCGGGCTGACGCCCGTTCTCCATCTCGCCCGAACCCTCCGAAGCCAGGCCCCGGGCGAGCGCTCCACTAAAACCTCGAGTCCTGGCATTTAGGGCTCGAGCCCCCCACAGTCGAACACCATACCTCGAGACCCCATGCGGGGACCTCGAGCCTCTCTGGCACAGCAGCCTATCCCTCGAGACGCTTATGCTTCCCTCGAGCGGCGCAGGCATCGGATGCCAGCCCCATACCGCGCATTTAATACATCCACCTACTCCAGTCACGTCCTCTGCAGCCCGACGTGTACCACAGTAACCAGGGCAGAGTCAAGTCTCATTTTCACCACAAGCATGGGCAAAAGGGCACCAGTACGGCACTGTTAACCCATACCCTACACTGTTGCACGTCCAAGCCATGTCTCGAGGCCCGGATGCCCACTGCTCAATCAATTTTCACGGGACTTGTCCATACCTGCGAGGGCTCGAGCCCCCCGTAGGCGCCACCTCGAGACCGGCTCCACGCCCCTCGAGCCCTAAACTGCTTTCATGCTATTGGAAGACAGGTACCCCAAGACCCGGAGGGACCCCGTCGTGTCCTGTACGTGCCGGAATGGGTGCTGCACGGCTTCTACATCGTCACGCCATCACGTCCGTGCCCGGGATGGAGGCCACGCCCCAAGGATGCCTCAACAGCAATGCCCCCATCGGCTCCAGTGTCCCCGACAAGACAGGGTTCTTACCCCTCTCCGTATTGGACATCGTACGCCCCGACACCTGTAATACCCTTGTGTAACCCTGGCCTCCCCTTGCTCTATAAAAGGGGACACCGGGGCCCTCATTCCACGGTTACAAACACGTTAGAACGCACATACGCCCACACACCCTCACACTTGAGTCCGGACTCTGGTCCACGCTCGCCAAGCTTGTATTCGCCCCTGTACAAGCACTTAGGTGCAAGTAATACAAGAACCTCCTCCCCCGCTGGACGTAGGGCCTTCTTTGCCCGAACCAGGATAAATCCTTGTGTCATCTTGCATCACCATCCAGGAAGAGAGCACGCGAACATATTACTCGTTGGTGTCACACTCCCGGGTTTCTCGCTGTTTCCTAGATGGCTGCTTCGACTCCTTCGTTCTCTGCCGGTGCCGTCATCTGGTTCGGGAGCCTCGAGTTCCTGGCCACCGACAACGGCAACGAGCTGACCTTGCTCTCCACGGAGGTCCCGAGTGGAGGGCGTGTCACGCCACCCCGTGCGAGGAGCGTGGCACGTCGCCCACACCACCACACGTCGCCACCCCATGAGCGGCGCCGTCGTCGCCATCGTCGCCAGGCACAGGCGGTGCCAGCGGCGTACACCCACTTCCCCGTGGCCGACGCGGAGTTCCCGAGGAGGAGCCTGCCCGGCGCACGGCCGGAGACTTCCAGGGCGCGCTCGCGCCCACCTAACGACTTCGCGTTCATCATGCGCACGGACCAGGAGCCAGGCCAGAGGCCTCCGAGCCGCGCACCGTCGACGCCACCCAGCCTCCTCCCGCACGGGGTGTACCGCGCTCGACGCCGGCGGTTCCCGTTCGGCCTCGACAACTCCGCAGCAGCCTACGCCCGCCAGCTCAACGAGCGCCGTCGGGACCGACCGCCGACAGAGCAGGAGGAGCGCCCGGGCGTGCTACTGCAGGCCATGGCCAACCTGGAGATCGTCCACCCCGCGCACGTCGACCGCGGCTTCTCGTGAGCCATCGAACCACCCCGGCGAGCCACCGTCGGAGAATGGTACCGCGAGCTGCGGTCCCAGCATCCGCCAAGGCGGCACGCCGTCAACAGCTCCGACTCCGACGAATACGACTACCACGACCCCGACCTCTGGGATCCCACCAGGGAGTGCTTCCAACTCGAGGGGGTCGTATGCGATACCGAGGACGATGGCGACGACGGCAGGCCGGCGCTCGATCTAGAGGGCCCCAGCGACGTGGCCGCGGCAGGCGGATCACGTGTTCAGGGGAGGAACGAACCTCCAGCACCGGCTGCACCGCCTCAGGACGACGACGGCCAGGCGGCGCAACTCGCGCAGGTGCAGGAGGCAATCACCAAAGTCGAGGAAGAACGGCGACACCTGCTACAGCTCCGGCAAACTCTGATGCAGGAACCACCCCAGCCCCGAGGAGCCGGAGCTCGAGGTCGGGCTCGGGAGGTCCACCGGCGGATCCTCGAGGACGGGGCACCAGCACGCCCTGAGGTATGCTTCCCGCGAGCCGGGCAGAACGTGGTGGCGGCGGCGATGATGCTCCGTGATCTACCCGTCGTCTCCAACCCTGACGCCAGGCGCATGCTTGGGGAAATGAAGAACCTCCTCGAGACAGCCGCTGTGCAGCAGGCCGAGAGCTCGACGTCATGCCGGTGCGGGGCAGCCTCAGGGAAGCCGGCGGACACGCCCCGCAACGAGCGTGAGGCATCCGTCCACTAGCCGGACGCCTCTCGAGCTAGGCCAGTCCGCGAACGGATCATCGACAACCGGCCACCTCGAGACCCCAATGACGCCCGCAACGACATCAACTGACGACGCAAGGACAAGGGGGCCCAAGAGCGTGGCTATAGTGCCCATCGAGGGGGGCGCTACGATAGTGACGAGGACCGGCAAGTCCTCGAGCCCCCGGGCCCCAGAGTCTTCAGCCGGGCCATCCGCAGCTCAACCCTCCCCGACCGCTTCCGACCGCCGACCAACATCGTGAAGTATGACGGGGAGGTCGAGCCCAAGCTCTGGCTCTCGGACTTCCACCTAGGCTGCCAACTGGGCGGAGCGAAGAACGACGACCGTGTGATCATACGCCAACTCCCACTTTACCTCTCGGACACCGCCCGTCGGTGGCTCGAGGGGCTCCCGCCGGATCGGATCGATGACTGGGCCGACCTAGTCAGGGTCTTCGACGGGAATTTCAAGGGGACCTGCGTGCGCCCAGGCAACCCCTGGGACCTACGGCGTTGCAGGCAGGCGGCGGACGAGCCCCTCCGTGACTTTGCTCGGCGGTTCTCGAAGCAGCGCCTCGAGCTCCCCCACGTACCTGATGAGGACGTCATCTCAGCGTTCCTCGCGGGCACGACATGCCAAGAGCTAGTTCATGAGCTAGGACGCTACCGTCCTAGGACAGTCGAGGACCTGATGGATCATGTCACCAGCTTTGCCTCAGGCGACGAGGCAGTGGGGGCATTCTTTGGCCGTTCCACGGACAAAGGTAAGGCGGTGACCACGCCGGAGGGCTCAAACAAGGGCAACGATGCCAAGAACGACAACAATAACAGCAACAAAAAGAAGAAGAACAAACGCAAAGGTCAGAAGGCGAAGCGCGACGCCAATGACGACGACGACGAAGAGGTGCTCGCAGGCGCCCTCGAGCCTAAGAAGCCCCGAGGCCCCCCTGACGGGGCTGTTTTCGACCAGATGCTCGAGGACCCCTGCACTTATCACAGGGGCCCCATAAATCACAAGTTAAAGGACTGCCGACTGTTGAAAGGCTACTACTCCAAGCTCGGCGATAAGAAAGAGGACGCGCCTAAGGGCAAGGATAACAATCGGCGCGGCGGTGGGGACGCGGACGGCAACTTCCCCCCGGTGCGCGACTGCTACATGATCTACGGGGGGCTGACCGTCAGGCTCTCAGCTCGAGAAAGAAAGAAGGAGCGCCGGGAGATCTTTGCACTCGGCCACGACGCCCCCCGGTATCTTGACTGGTCTGATGCGCCAATCACGTTCGACCGTGACGACCATCCGGACCGTGTCATAAACCCGGGGGCGTACCCCCTCGTCGTCGACCCCGTCATCATCGACGTACGGTTCTCCAAGGTGTTGATGGATGGGGGCTCGAGCCTCAACATCATATACCTCGAGACCCTCGACCCCCTGGGGATTTCAGAGGGACAGCTCCGACCCAGCGTCGGGGGGTTCCACGGAGTCGTGCCAGGGAAGAAGGCCCACCCCCTCGGGCGCATCGACCTGCCGGTTTGCTTTGGCACGCCGGCTAACTTCCGCCAGGAGACGCTCACCTTCGAGGTGGTTGGATTCCAAGGGACCTACCACGCCATCATCGGTCGGCCAGGCTACGCCAAGTTCATGGCGGTCCCCAACTACACGTACTTGAAGCTCAAGATGCCGGGGCCAAAAGGGGTCATCACCGTCGACACATCCTACGAGCACGCGTACCACTGCGACGTGGAGTGCGTCGAGCGTGGGGAGGCAAACGTCCAGCTCGACTCGCTCGAAGACCTAGCCGCCCTGGCCACCGAGGAGGCCCCTGAAGTAAAGCGCCACGCTGGCACCTTCGAGCCGGCAGAGCACACCAAGCAGATACCCGTCGACCCGACCTCGACCAATGGCAAGACGCTGACCGTCAGTGCCAGCCTCGAGCCTAAATAGGAAGTAGTGCTCGTCGACTTTCTCCGCGCGAACATCGACATGTTTGCGTGGGGACCCTCGGACATGCCGGGCATACCGAGGGAAGTCGCCGAGCACGCCTTGGAGATCCAGGCCGGGTCCAGACCGGTGAAGCAACGCCTGCGCCGCTTCGACGAGGAGAAGCACAGGATCATCGGCGAGGAGGTGCACAAGCTTTTGGCGGCTGGGTTCATCAAGGAGGTATTTCACCCAGAGTGGCTAGCTAACCCTGTACTAGTTAGGAAAAAGAATGGAAAAATGCGGATGTGTGTAGACTACACTGGTCTGAATAAAGCATGTCCAAAAGTTCTATTTCCTTTACCTAGAATTGATCAGATTGTCGATTCCACTGCGGGGTGTGAAGTACTTTCATTTCTCGATGCGTATTCCGGCTACCACCAGATTAGGATGAAAGAATCCGACGAGCTCGCTACCTCCTTTGTTACGCCTTTTGGTATGTATTGCTACGTTACAATGCCCTTCAGCCTTCGAAACGCCGGGGCAACGTACCAACGTTGCATGCAGCATATCTTTGGCGAACACATAGGCAAAACCGTCGAGGCCTACGTCGATGACATCGTGGTTAAAACCAAGAAAGTCGGGAACCTCATCAGCGATCTCGAGGCCACGTTCAAATGCCTCCAGGCCAAGGTTGTGAAGCTCAACCCTGAGAAATGTGTCTTTGGTGTGCCTCGAGGCATGCTACTTGGCTACATTGTCTCACAACGGGGGATCGAGGCCAACCCCAAAAAAATCTCAGCAGTCACGAGGATGGGCCCACTTCGAGACCTCAAGGGTGTACAGAAAGTGATAGGCTGCCTAGCCGCTCTCAGCAGATTCATCTCGAGGCTAGGGGAAAAAGCGCTACCCATCTATCGCCTGCTGAAGAAGACGGAACGCTTTGCGTGGACTATCGAAGCCGAGGAGGCATTAACCAAGTTGAAGGGGTTGCTGACTTCCGCGCCAATCCTCGTGCCACCGCGACTGGCCGAGGGTGACGATCGCCCCGAGCCCCTCCTCCTCTATGTGGCCGCAACCACTCAGGTGGTCAGCGCGGTCATAGTCGTCGAGAGGCACGAGGAGGGTCATGCGTTGCCGGTCCAACGACCGGTGTACTTCACCAGTGAGGTGCTCTCCGAGGCCAAGGTCCGGTACCCGCACATCCAGAAGCTGCTCTACGGCATCATCATCACAAGGCGCAAGCTCCAGCACTACTTCCTCGCTCATCCCGTAACGGTGGTGTCGTCCTTCCCCCTCGGTGAGATCATCAACAATCGGGAGGCCACGGGGCGAATCGCCAAGTGGTCCACCGAGCTAATGGGGGAGGCCATCACCTACGCCCCGCGAAAAGCCATCAAGTCGCAAGCATTGGCGGACTTCGTTGCTGAGTGGACCGACACCCAGCTCCCGCCAGCACAAATTCAAGCCGAGCTCTGGACCATGTACTTCGACGGATCCCTCATGAAGACGGGGGCAGGCGCAGGCCTGCTCTTCATCTCACCCCTCGGAGTCCACATGCGCTACCTGCTGCGCCTACACTTCCCCGCCTCCAACAACGTCGCTGAGTACGAGGCCCTCGTCAACGGGCTGCGCATAGCCCTCGAGCTTGGGGTCCGACGCCTCGATGTTCGAGGGGACTCGCAACTCGTCGTCAACCAGGTCATGAAGGCCTCGAGCTGCATCGATCCCAGGATGGAAGCATATTGCGGGGAGGTGCGCAAGCTAGAAGATAAGTTCCACGGCCTCGAGCTCAACCACATAGCTCGAAAGTACAACGAGGCCGCAGACGAGCTGGCAAAGTTGGCGTCCACGCGCGGCACGGTTCCACCAGACGTCTTCTCGAGGGATATCTTCGAGCCATCCGTCAAAATCGGCTCGGGGGCTGGCTCCTCGACGCCACCCCCCGAACCAGACACGGGGGCTCGACCTTCAACGCCACCCCTCGAGAACGACCCCTCGACATCCACTGAGGCGATGCAGATCGACGCACCCGCCTCTTCTTCATCACGACCCCTCAACTGGCGGACGCCCTTCCTCGACTACCTGACGCAAGGCGTGCTACCAGAAGACAAGACGGAAGCCCAATGCATCGCTCGAAGGGCCAAGACCTACGTCATCTACGGCGACGAACGGGAGCTGTACCGTCGAAGCCCATCAGGAATCCTTCAACGCTGCATCCCCCTCGAGGAGGGACGCAGGCTCCTCGACGACATGCACTCGGGGGCCTGCGGCCATCACGCAGCGCCGAGGACCTTGGTAGGGAACGCCTTCCGACAAGGCTTCTACTGGCCAACCGCCATCGAAGACGCCAAGCGCCTGGTCCAAGCTTGCCAAGGGTGTCAGTTTTATGCTAAGCAAACGCATCAACCCGCGCACGCCCTGCAGATGATCCCCATTACTTGCCCGTTTGCCGTCTGGGGGCTCGACCTCGTGGGTCCCCTCAAGATGACAACCGGAAAGTACACGCATGTGCTCGTGGCCATCGACAAATTCACCAAGTGGATCGAGGCCAAGCCCATAGGCGACCCCACCTCTGAGAAAGCCGTCGAGTTCATCGCAGACATCATGTACCGGTTTGGGGTGCCTAACGTCATCATCACCGACAACGGCACCCAATTCACGGGCAAAAAGTTTACCAACTTCTGCGACGACAACAGCATTCGCGTAACCTGGGCCTCGGTCGCATACCCTCAATGCAATGGGCAGGTCGAGCGCGCCAACGGCATGATACTCCATGGGCTGAAGCCGAGGCTGTTCAAAACCCTCAAAAATTTCGGAAAGGGGTGGGCTGCAGAGCTCCCCTCGGTGCTGTGGGGCCTTAGGACTACGCCGAGTCGAGCCACCGGGTTCACTCCATTTTTCCTAACTTACGGCGCCGAGGCCGTCTTGCCTACGGACCTCGAGTACGGCTCCCCTCGACTTCGAGCCTACAACGAGCAAACCAACGATGAAAGGCTCGCCAACGCCAAGGACCAGCTCGAGGAGGCCCGAGACGTGGCGCTCATCAACTCCGCGCGCTACCAGCAAACACTTCGACGCTACCACGACAAGCACGTGCGCAAGAGGGACCTGGCGGTGGGGGACCTCGTGCTTCGACGGCTGCAGGATAATCGAGGGCGCCACAAGCTTACCCCTCCATGGGAGGGCCCATACACCGTAGCTGAAGTGCTCAAGCCAGGAACGTACAAGCTCTACGACGACCAAGGGAGAATCCTGGCAAACGCGTGGAATATATCTCAGCTACGTCGCTTCTACCCTTGAAGGCCTCGAGGCCTCATTCATTTTGTTGCTTTGTACAAACACGCCCAAAATGAATGAACAAACTCGTGCATCGTCTTTCATTTTGCTTAGCAACTTGAGGTAGCCTCGACCCTGCCATGCTCAGGGTCGAGCCTCCCTCGGGGGCTGACGGGGGGACCTCCCCCCCCAGACTCTGGAAAAAATGCGTGTTTGCTTTTCAAAAATTCGACCCTCATCTCGACTCGTGCCTCGAGTGAACTAGCGACGTCTAAGTCCTAAAATACCTCGAGCCTCCAAGGGTCGGGAGGCGTCGACGTAGACGGCCACCTACGCCCCCGGGCTACGGTACCCTACCTACGCCTCCCCTCGAGGGGCTCGCTACGTATCAAAGGAACACAGACTAAGCTAGCAGAAACTCGAGCTTGCGACAAAGATAAGTGGTCAAATAAATTTGAAAAGAAAACAACCCCTTAAAATAAACAAGTCATATATACATACGGGTCTCGACGGACCCTCATTCATGTCATAAAATTCTTACAAGGGCCTCGACACCCTAATTTGGCACGCAGGCCCTAATCTTCGTCGGTGTGGTACTCCTCCCCGAGGTCTTCCACGGCGGGCTCAGCCTCGACACCCGAGCTAGAGGGAGGAGGGTCCTCGACACCGCTGCTGGCGTCAGGAGGCAGCACGTCCTCCTCGAAGATCTTCGCGAGCGACGTCCCCGGCCTCTCCATCTTCTCCAAGATTTGGTCGACACGGCGGTTGTTCCACTCCTTGTCCTTCCCCTCGATCTCGATGAAGCCATTGGCGACAACGTGGACCGGGAAGCGGAAGCCAGAATGGATGACCGCGAGCGTCTGCTTGATGCCATGATGGAGAGCTTGCCGGACACGGTCCCGCGCCGCTACGTCGAGGAAGCACAAGGCGTCGACCAAGGCGTCGCCTCGGGCCACCGCACCTTCTGCCGCAGCCACCGGAGGAACACCCCACATGGAGCCGAGCCGGTCGAGGGAAGTGCGAGCCCGCTCTGCCACCATCGTCTCGTCTTGGAGTTGGTCCAAGAGAGCCTGGTTCGTCCCGCGGAGCTCCTTGACCATCTTCTCGACCCCTGCGCAACGAACGAGGAAGAGTGAGACTGCGGCGTAACAAAAAACTTCGAGGCCCAAACAAGGACAAGGTGTAAGCCTCACCATCGCAATGTTGCCCCAGTGCGGCGAGGTCGCTGGAAAGGCCCTCAGCGCGCTGCTCGAACCTGCGCTTCTCGGCCAGCATGAGGAGCTTCTCGGACCTAAGCTCCTCAATCAGCCTGCCCGCCTCCACGAGGGCCAGATCCTTTCGGATCACCTCCTGTCGCGCCGCCCCCTCGGCAGCTCGGGCGGTGGCGACACCGCTCTCGGCGTCTTCGGCCTCCTTCTTCGCCGCCTCCGCTGCGGACCGAGCGGCGGCGGCATCACATTGAGCATCCTCGGCCTCTTTTCTCGCCGCCTCCGCTGCAGTTCGGGCGGTGGCGGCCTCGCCACGGGCGTCAGCGGCCTCCTGCTTCGCCATCTCAGCTTCAACCCGGGCAGAGGTGGCCTCGCTTCGGGCGTCCGCGGCCTCCTTCCTCGACGCCTCGAGAGCGGCGGCGGCCTCCTCCTTGGATCGAGCGACCTCACCTCGAGCCGCCCGGACCTCCGCCTCTGCCTCGTTGAGCCGGCTCGCCATTTGGGCGTTCCGGCTCAGCTCAGCGCGGAGATCCTGAAGCTCTGCCTCAGCCCTCGCGAGGGCGGCCGACACCTGTGCGGACCGGCCCGCCTCCTCGGAGCAGGACCGCTCCACCTCCGCCATGAGCTCGGCCACCTCCCGGAAGATGGACCGCACCTCGCGCGGGCCCCCCGCTGGACCGGTTGCTCGACGGAGACCATGGCGAGGGACGGGCTCGGCGCATCGGGAAACGGCCATACTGGACGGTCAAGCTCGATGTCGGGCAGATCCTCCTCCGCCCCGAGCTGCCCCAGCTGCGGCCCGCCGCCCGACAGCACGGGCCCCGGCTCTTCCTTGGCCGGGTCCTCCGGCGTCTGGTCAGCGCTAGCCGGCGCCTCGAGCGCCTCCACCATCGTCGAGCCCGCGGCGAGGAGCGGCCTCTGCTCCAGCTCGTTCAGGAGGTCCTCCATCATCGGCTCCTTCTCCGCCAACGCCTCTCCCCCCTTTCCCTCCTCCGCAGCACGGCTCGTGTCGGTCGGGGCCTCGAGGGGCGCAGTCTCCTCGGCCCCAGACACCGGCGGGGCCGTGCTCGCCCCAGGCGCTTCCCCCGGAACAGACGTCGTGGTGGGGGGAAGGGTGGCGCTCCCAGCTGACGCCATCGCGGGAGGAGGAGGAGGGGAGGAGGCAGCGCCTCAGTGGACGTGGTGGTGGCGGGCTCGATGCCGTAAGCTGCGGCCCCTGCAATATGAGATGACAGTGATATCAGAACCGGGAAGGATGCCTCGACCCCTGCGGTCGATGGCGACGGCCTCACCAAAATTCGCGACGATCATCTGGCTTCCTCGAGCCATGGCAGCTCGAGCCTTCTCCAGCCAAGCGGCTTCTCTAGCAGAGGAAGGTGCCATATCTCGAGGTGCCTGTGCCTCGACGGGGCTCGAGGTCTTGGCCCGCTTGGACGCAGCGAGGTCCACCTCCTGGTAGGAGCGCTTCCCCCGGAGAAACCAGAGATGGCATGCATCGTCAAAAGTAAAGAGGTAAAGCTTCACTACCGACGAGATCCAAGAAAATTACTCACCCAAAGCGGCGGCTGGGCTTCTTCCCGGAATCGCCGGACCCACTCGGGGGCTTCGAGCCCAACCACGGCTCGAGCCCTGCGCCTGAGCCGTCTCCGCAGGGCTGGGATGGGGGGAGGGCTCCCGATGCCTCCCGTGGCTCGACCTCGAGGG
The DNA here is from genome assembly GCA_009763385.1 of Coix lacryma-jobi var. lacryma-jobi. Classification (NCBI taxonomy): domain Eukaryota; kingdom Viridiplantae; phylum Streptophyta; class Magnoliopsida; order Poales; family Poaceae; genus Coix; species Coix lacryma-jobi. The sequence goes on from CM019826.1 coordinate 22,764,146, forward strand.
AGAGCCCTCCTTCCGCCCCACATCGCGGGAGGGCGACCGTACCTCCCTCGTGCTGTCGTCGTGGCGCCTGTCCCGGCGCGGGCTCCGGGACCTGCTCCGACGCTCGTGCTGGCGGTCGCGCCCCCCCCCCCCGCATCCGTTTCTATGTCCCGGCGGCGGTGCGGCGATGGACTCCGAGGACGCTCACGCCCCTGGTCACGAGACGCCCGGGGGCTCCCTCCCCGACGCTCGTGATGGTGCGGGCTCGACGCCTTCTCCTGACGCCCGCTCCTCCGCGGGCTCGACCCCGACCTCGATGGCTCGCGGCGGTCGGGCCCGGAGCCCCTCCCGATGTGGTCACTGCCCCTCGAGGCTCGGCCCTTCTCGAGACCCCCCGCCTGGGCTGACGCGGGGCGGCCGCCGTTGGTGCTACGGCGGAGGCGCTCCGGGTTCGGGGCTTCCTCACGACGGGGGGCGCGTCCGGCCGGGAGCTCGACGTGCCCTGGGCCTCCGACGAGGCGGAGCTGTGCATGGCCTTCTGCTGCTTCACCCCGCGTGGTACCTTCGCCGGGGGACCTCGTAGATGTTCTCCTGCACAGGGGAGCGGTCAGCCCAGATGTCGTCGAGCCCCGCGCGTCTCAGGCGCGCGTCCATCCCCTCATCGTCACTCTCATCATCATCATCATCCTCCGAGCTCGAGGAGCTGAGCTTAGGGGACTCGTCCCCAGGCTGCTGATTGCAGCGAGCCTTCGCCAACCTTTGCTCCCGAGCCGACCGACGCAAGTTTTTGTTTTTCTCTTTCTTCTTGCTCGAATCCGTGTTCTCTTTTTCCTTTTGGGCAGAGAGGCGCCTCACCTGTGTCTCCGCGGCGTCCTCCCTCACCGGGGGCCTCGAGGCACGACACGTGAACGTCTCCTGCGAAAAAGGAAACGTGATTCGAAGAAGAAAGAAGGAGGGGAGGCTCGAGACGGGCTAGCCCGATGGGGACCTACCAGATCGAGGCACCCCTCGTCGGGCGCCATGGGGATTAGCTTGGTACTCTTCGGGGCGAACGACCCATGGATCGTGATCGACATCCGGGAGATGCCCTCACTGTAGGGCAATCCCTCCTCGGCCATCCTCGACCCGCTCAGCGCTTCGGCCGTGGCCTTCTCCCCCATTTGATACAGGAAGAGGGGGCGGTCCTCCAAAGGGAGGACCCTCCATTGGTGGAACGCCCAGATGACCGCCGGGACAGTCAACCCCTCCTCGTCCACCAGCTTCTTCATCAGCTTCATCAGCGGCACCAGGTGGCGCTGCCTGTCTGCCACGACGCCCCAGACCCACTAGTCCGGGCGCCGGTCGAGCACCCTGCCGGAATACTGCGGGAGGAGCCCTCCCTCATTCCGCAGATAGAACCAGTGCTCATCCCACCCCGACTGGTTGGTCGAGAGCCTCTGGTGGAGATACTCGCGGGGGACGCCGGCCGACGAAGGTCCGGTCCGCATGGTGATGGCGAGGGAGCCAACGCGCACGAGCCGCTTCCCGCTGGGCTTCAGCGTCTTGGTGAAGAGCTCGCCCCGGAAGATGTGAACGAACATCTCCCAATGCGGCTCCATCTTCAAATACCCCTTGCACAACGCAGCGAAGATGGCGGCGTGCGAGATCGAGTTGGGGGAGAAGTGTGGAAGCTCCACCCCGTAGTGGTGGGTTAACGCCCGCATGAAGCGGCTCGGCGGGACGCCAAGCCCCAGGCGGTGGTAACGGGTGAAGCTCACCACGTACCCCTCCGGCGGGTGCGGCTCCCGGTGGTCCTCAGACGGGATGACCCACCACACAGATCCCTCCTCTGGGTTGGGACGAAGAAGCCCCTAAGCCACCAGCGAGTCCATCTCGCGCCGCGTCACCTTCGACCGTCTCCAGGCCTCGGCCGGCTGCGGCGAGGTCTTGTCGGCCATGGCAACGATGAGGTGGGCTTTGACGGCGGACGAACGGCCAGGGAGGTTGCTGGCTGCGGGCTCAGGAGGAAGGGGTGCGGGAACTGTGGCGGCTATGGAGGCAAAGGCAAAGAGAAGAGCCCTCTCCCCCTCTCTCGGTATTTATACGAAAGAACCCCAACAGGCGAGGCATCCCATGGTGACGAAAAAGGTAACCGCATAGCATTTAATGCGCCCACCTAACTACGTCTCGAGCCGGATGCAGGGTACACGCGACAGCTCTCCATTCGCTCTACTACCCAGGCCCGCCACGACCGTCGCCCCGGCTTCGCGTCCGCCGCCCTCCCCGGTAGATTTCGCCTAAAAAGGCACGCCCAACGGGCAGAAGGATTCCCAGACGACAGAGGCTTCTTCATGAAGGTAAAAACGGGCCCCGGCCCTAAGCCTCGAAGCAGCGAAGGCTGGCCCTCGAAGAGGGTTCGACAGCCGGCTTCGAGCACCCGAGTCAGGGACACCAAGGGGCACCACTCGTGGCATCACTCGAGGGCCAAGCCCTCGAGGCCCCTCACGTGTATCCAAGGCAGGGAGCACGACATGCAGTGAGATCCCCTCGGAGGGAGGCATCGAGCCACCGGGCCCTATCGAATGGGCCCGGCACTCTTGCAGACTGAGCACCCATGCTTTATGAGATCGCCTCCGGGCCACAGTCGACCCCTATCGAACGGGGCATGAGGTCTCACTTGGATTCCCCGTTACCAGCTCACCGAGAACCTCGATACTCGCCCGCTCGTGGTAGTACGAGGCATCCCACCTCGCATCCGATCAAAAGGACTCGCGGGATGACAAGCCAGGGCAACCGGCGTGCCGGACAGCTCGAAGAGCCGGCCAGCCGGTTTAGCCTGGCACCCCTCGACGAAAGAGAGTCTAAAAAACTCGGGGGCTCGACACTCCCGAACCTAAAAAATGCAACTAACACTCACACAAGAAAAAGCCCACGAGGGAGTCTTAACCACTCCCCCGTGGCCTCGGGGGCTACACCCGCGGGTGTCGCACGCACGACACCCACGGGATCAAAGCAGCCAAACCCTCGAGAACCGGCTAGCTAACCCTCGAGGTCCCAGTCGAGAGCCCCTGCTCGAGTGCGAGCACCCAAATAAGGGCTCGGGGGCTACTGTCGGGGGTCCACAAAAGGGGTACCCCCAATCAACGCAAACTAATAGGTTAAACCTAGAACGCCGGCAAATAACAAACCTAACTAGTCTAACCCCTTAAAGAGACCAACCCCTCGAGGCCCACAATGCTGGCCCGCCAAGCCAGGCCTCGGGCGAACGCGCGCTCTCCGTCTCGCCCGAGTTCACCGAGCCAGGCCTCGGGCTGACGCCCGTTCTCCATCTCGCCCGAACCCTCCGAAGCCAGGCCCCGGGCGAGCGCTCCACTAAAACCTCGAGTCCTGGCATTTAGGGCTCGAGCCCCCCACAGCCGAACACCATACCTCGAGACCCCACGCGGGGACCTCGAGCCTATCTGGCACAACAGCCTATCCCTCGAGACGCTTATGCTTCCCTCGAGCGGCGCAGGCATCAGATGCCAGCTCCATACCGCGCATTTAATACATCCACCTACTCCAGTCACGTCCTCTGCAGCCCGACGTGTACCACAGTAACCAGGGCAGAGTCAAGTCTCATTTTCACCACAAGCATGGGCAAAAGGGCGCCAGTACGGCACTGTTAACCCATACCCTACACTGTTGCACATCCAAGCCACGTCTCGAGGCCCGGATGCCCACTGCTCAATCAATTTTCACGGGACTTGTCCATACCTGCGGGGGCTCGGGCCCCCCGTAGGCGCCACCTCGAGACCGGCTCCGCGCCCCTCGAGCCCTAAACTGCTTTCATGCTATTGGAAGACAGGTACCCCAAGACCCGGAGGGACCCCGTCGTGTCCTGTACGTGTCGGAATGGGTGTTGCACGGCTTCTACATCGTCACGCCATCACGTCCGCGCCCGGGATGGAGGCCACGCCCCAAGGACGCCTCAACAGCAATGCCCCCATCGGCTCCAGTGGCCCCGACAAGACAGGGTTCCTACCCCTCTCCGTATTGGACATCGTACGCCCCGACACCTGTAATACCCTTGTGTAACCCTGGCCTCCCCTTGCTCTATAAAAGGGGACACCAGGGCCCTCATTCCACGGTTACAAACACGTTAGAACGCACATATGCCCACACACCCTCACACTTGAGTCCGGACTCTGGTCCACGCTCGCCAAGCTTGTATTCGCCCCTGTACAAGCACTTAGGTGCAAGTAATACAAGAACCTCCTCCCCCGCTGGACGTAGGGCCTTCTTTGCCCGAACCAGGATAAATCCTTGTGTCATCTTGCATCACCATCCAGGAAGATAGCACGCGAACATATTACTCGTTGGTGTCACACCCCCGGGTCCGAAACACCGACACAAAGCCTTTAGATGAGTCAAAATTTTATGCTTTGAGGAGTGAACTAAATATCATTGATTCTCGTAACGTGGCTTGATGTCTTGCACATATTTGTTTTCACCTAGAGACCTAGACAAATGCTTTGACAAAATATTGTGTGTGATTTCAAAATATATTTTGCTTGCTTCTCTTATGTCCATAGCTATGTACTGCTTATATGAAATCTGGACATGATTGAAGTTTGTGTAGTATACCACACAAAGTTCTCCTAGAATAGCTCTCTGTCCGCTCTGGAAACGCGTGGTCGGTAGTACCGCCATAGGGGCGGTAGTACCGACCCCTTGGGGCGGTCGTACCGACCGTGTTCGTCCTTGGTATAAATGGCCGCGATGATTCTTTTTCAACCCTATCCGGTCAAACCTTTTTCACCGTGGTCGCCGCCTCCTTCAGCCCGTGCAGCCGCCGCGCCCTCTCCTCCTCTCGATCTCCTTCCTCCTCCACTCAAATCCAAATCCATCCGGTGAAAGGTGCTTTGGAGTGTGGAGATCAATTTGGTGGTGTTCTTGAAGCCCGGAAGATCCTCCTACATCGGATTTCGACCTCTTATTCACGAGTAGCATGGTACTAGGGTGTTCTAGCCCGATCTCTCAATGTACCTTATTCTAGGTCGATTCCTTTGGTAGGATTGCTCTATCTAGTGTGTAGATGCTTCTAGGATGTATGTTTTGCAAGTTCATGGGCGATTTGTGTGATTGGATCGAAGGGAACCGCACGCTGCAGTGCGGTCGGTAGTACCGACCTCTATGGGCGGTAGTACCAACCGCGCGCAGTGAGCAGTTTTCTTCCCCAATTTCGATCGTCGTCTTTGCTACATCCTTTGAAGTTGTCCTTCCTCTTTATCTCATATCCGTCTATGTTATCTTGTTCTAGATGTCGCATGGCTGGAGGCCCTCTCACCAGGACGGAGATGATGATGAGGAAGAGTATGTGGCTTTGGGGCTTGGTGATGTGCAGCAGGGAGAACCACAACGCCGCAATCCCGGGCGTCGTGCCCAGGCCGGTGGGAGCAGCGAGGACGTCACTCGACAGGTGCGTGGATGTTCGTCCATGGGCCGTCGTAGTGTCGATGGTGGTAGAGGCAGAGCCAGTGGCAGTGGTGCTGGTGGGAGCGGTGCAGGTGGGAGTGGTCATGCTGTTCCCCCACCTCCACAGCCCCCTGTCAGTGGTCCACCAGGGCGTCTGCACAGTGTGATAGTGGGCAGAGTGGCTATGGGAACCGGAGCTGAGCGAGAGGGTCGGTCCATCGATCCTCGTGTTGGACCTCCTTCTCCTCCAACATCCGGGTTGTTGCTCATCAACCGGGTGTTTCATATGCACCCTGAAGCCGGTGCCCTGATGTCTTCTCTTGCTCATCTTGGAAATACCATGGACTACTCAGACAGAAAGAAGGCAAACTTGTTGAGGGCCCAGAGGATGGAAAACCCTTATCTATTTGTCAGAGATGATTCAGTGGATAGAAGGTTTTGGTCCCGCTTTCAGTAGGACTATTATGTGTCTGTCTGCTGGAAAAGTTTCTGTGCAAAGGGACATCCCCCTCTCTTTGAGCACAAGCGGCTGGTACTCCGCTCCTTGACAGACAAGGATTCGGAAGAGATTTAGGCTTTGGTGCAGAGGTTGGAGGAATGGAGGATTCTGGGGCTGGTAACTGGCGAGCGTAGTTACAATCAAGAAATTATCTGTCAGTTCTGGGTCACCCTCTACATTGATTAGCCGGTCCAGGTGTTGCATTGGATGACCCAGGGAGTGCACTACAGGTGCAACTTCGTCACCTTTGCCAGGCTGTTGGGGTTCAACAGCGAAGACAGGAATGCCCCTAGATTGTCAGAGATGTATGGTGGGGGCATGTATCCTGAGCATCTGGAGAACTCTGGGATTTACATGGATAGTGTACGGGCATACTTCAAAGTCTTTGGACTAAAGCCTGCTTACTTCATGCTCAACAACTTGATGCGCCTCACCCTGGACCCCAAAGTTGGAGATAATGACAACTTGAGAAATGATGCTCCCAAGGTCCTTGTTCAGTTTGCTCGGCCAGATGGACGGTTCAGTATCTCACACTTTCTGTGGCAGAAGATTTCTGACGTCTACAATGACCCGCACAAGGACCTGCCCTTCGCTCCATATCTGATGCACGTCATTGAGCATGTGGTTGGAGCCACCTTCGAGTATGATCAGACCGTGAAGGAGTACAGTGTTCGCAAGTTCTCCTCCACGAGTTTCGCGGGCAAGGAAAAGGTTGATGAAGGTGGTGACATTCCAGCTGCAGCAGCAGCTCCTGGCGAGGCACATGGCCCAGAGCAGGCTCGTGGAGAGGTGCCTCCTGCTGCCGCTCCTCCTCTGCGTCATGAGAGGCGTAGGAGTGGTGGTGTTCGCTTCGCCCTCGGCAAGTTCTTCAAGTGGTTCTGCTACAAGGCCGAGCGCGACGAGCTGCATGATCAGGAGGTGCATCAGCACCTCGGTCTTCCTTCGCGCTCTCCGTATCGCCCCTTCCCAGACCCCTTCGCTAAGTATGATGCTCAACCCAGGCGTGATGATGATAATGATTATGACGACGATGACGATGGTGGCCAGCAGCAGCCGCAGCAGCCGGCTGGTGGTGATGAGGCAGGGATCTTCTCCTCCAACATGTATCAGCCTCTTCAGCCGCCGGCCTCGTACCAGCCTCCTCCATACTACCCTGACTATGGTGCGGGTTCATCCTTTCCGAGCGGATCCACATCATATCAAGGTGGTGGCGGCGGCTCTTACATGGGCTTTGCTGCTCCCGACGCCGATCCAGCTGGGAGTGGTGGCTTCCGCGACTCTTCTCCTCCGCCGGATCCTTCCACCGCTCCATCGTCGTCGTTCCCAGGTGGTGATGTTGGCGCCAGCGCGTATTCCTCTCTCTTTGGTGGCTATGGTGGTGACTATGGTGGCTCTTCCAGTGGCTGTTACTAGTTTCTTATGCTTATCTTGGCCTACCCCTTTTGGCATTTGATGACAAAGGGGGAGTGTTAGGCTTATCTTGTTGTAATAGCTAGCATGTGAGAGAGAGTTAATCTTTGAGAACTAAGTGTGGTATGCTACTCTTTTATTTGTGTTGAGATGGGATGTAAAACTTTTGAGTTGTTTTAATTAAATTCATGTATGTTTCATCCCCTCTATTTCTGCTCATGTCATGGATGGTGATTGTTGTTTTCGTTTTATTTCATTGTTTCGTGGATCACCATGTCATGTAGACCATGCATCACAAATTGTCATATATGTTGTTGTCACGCACACTTAGGCACCCCACGGATTGCAAAATTTAGGGGGAGCTCTTGTTCTTGTGTATGCAACCTTGTTTTTTAGTCAAGGTTTGTAATTCATATCCAAAGCATACACTAAGGGGGAGCTCGAACTAAATTTTGGAATTCAAAAAGCTTCAATTCTTTCTATCCTTATTGTAAGCCTAAGTTGGTTGTCATCAATTACCAAAAAGGGGGAGATTGAAAGTGCATTCGCCCCCATTGTGGGTTTTGGATAATTAATGACAATCAAATTAGGGACTAACGGATCTATAAAAGTATGCATGCAGGTGTTAGTTCCTTAGAAAGATTTGAAACATTGAAATATCGTGAACAAAGCACGTTGGATACTTTTGGACAAAAAGATACCTAGCTCGAGTGTTGGTTTAAAAGTTTAATTCTAAATTAGAGTTATAGGTAAGTCAGACTATCAAGAGGGTCACAATTTATGTTAGCTAGATGTGGAGAAAAGTGCTTAAATTGACTAACTATAGTTTGCTTGAGAGACACCGCACAAACACGGACACATGGAGGGTTTTTCTGTGCGGGCGGTAGTACCGCCCATGGGTGGTCGGTAGTACCGCCCGTGGCTTCACTGCGCTGTGCTCAAAACAACCTCTCTGTGTTTGGTCGAATTTGGCCTACCGGTAGTACCGCTATAGGGCTGGTACTACTGCCCCCGGTGGTACCGACCCTGGCCGGTAGCAAGTCAGTTTTGCAACCTTCTCTGTGTAGATTCAAAATGACTTGGCGGTAGTACCGCTATAGGGCCGGTACTACCGACCCTCGGTGGTACCGACCCTGGTCGGTAGAAAGGCAGTTTTGCGAAGCTCTCTGTGTTGATCAAAAATGGCCTGGCGGTAGTACCGCCATAGGGCCGGTACTACCGCCCCCGGTGGTACCGACCCAAGCTGGTAGTAACCAAGTTTTGCAGGGCTCTCTATGCTGACTCATTTTTGACTTAGCGGTAGTACCGCCATAAGGCCAGTACTACCGACCCTCGGTGGTACCGACCCTGGTCGGTAGTAACCGAGGGACTGAGTCCCTTTCTGCGGAGCTCTCTGTTCGCGGCAGTTTTGGCCTGGCGGTAGTACCGCCATAGGGCCGGTACTACCGCCCCTCGGTGGTACCGCCCCGTGGGCGGTAGTTGACTTTAGGTCAGTTTCAGATCTGAGTGACCATTAGTGACTGGTCATTGACTGGTCGGTACTACCGACCATGGGTGGTCGGTACTACCGACCAGCCTCGGGACTGGGGGACTATTTATAGCCCTCCACTTGACTTTTGACGGTGATCCACTCATTCCTCTGATTCATTGCGACCTACTTTTAGACAAAGCTCTCTCCAAGCATTGACTACTCCCCTCTCTCTCCCCCTTTGCTCCTACATTCATTCCCTTGCAAGATTTGAGCTAGGGAAGTGAGATTAGAGAGCGGGAAGCTTCGATCTACGACTTGAGCACTTGGTTTCCATCTAGCCGGCTTGATTTGTGTCTATTACTCTTGAGCTTTTTGAGCTCTAGCCGGTTAGGTGTTCTTCGTGGTAGCCCGTGTTGATTCATTTGTGAGGGCTCCCCGAAGTGTTTGTATTACCCCTATGATTTCTAGTGGAGAAACTCGAGTAGCCTTTGTGGTTGCTTGAGTGAGGCAAGGAGGTGAAATAGACTCCGACCTTTGTGGTCACCTCAACAACGAGGACATAGGCACTCCTTAGTGGATTGGTCGAACCTCGGGATAAATCGCGTGTCCCGTGTGCTTGTTGTTGTCTCTACTTTGTATATTACGATTGTTGTTGTGTTCTTCGTGTTCTTCCTATCCCTATCTCCTTCTTAGGTTGGGAAGGCTCGATCTACATCAAGGGAAGCAACCAAGGCTCGGTGAGAGTAGAATTACCATCTGTCATACTTAGGGAAGTGGGGCTAGATTCTTGTATTACTGTCATAGCTCACATACATCGGATTTGTAGTTCCTTTTAGGATCCCGGTTGTGCCGTTTGTTTGTGTCGGTAGTACCGGCGTTTTACACCCGGTAGTACCTACCCAAACAAACCGGCCTCTCCGGTTGTTATCTAACTACATCTGTTAGTTTGTGAAGTTTCAGATTGTTAAAAATCACCTATTCAACCCCCTCTAGGCTGATTTGGTCCTTTCACATGTATCTTCTAGATTTCTAAACCCAAAGGACAGACGACTTGTTTTGCTTCGTACGTAGTGGCGGGCAATTCGTTAGGCTTCGGAAGCATCTTTTGTTTTATAATCTTCAATAATTGTCCAAATACCTTGTCAGATACACCATTCTGTGCCTTCCATTGTAGCAACTCAAGTGTTGTACCCAACTTTTTTTGTCCATCTGCAGCAGACAGGTATAGTAATTTCCTGTGATCCTCTAGCATACAGTCAAACTTAGCCTTCTCTCTTTCACTTTCGCAATCTCTTTGTGCATCACGAATGACATCACCAAGAGCATCATCTTCAGCGAGTGTGTCTTCTGCACTTGCCTCTTCTTCACCTTCCCCCATTGCAGTATCACCAAAGTCACCGTATTGAGCAATAATATCATCGTCATGGTCTAATTGTTCTTCTTCACCTTCTTCCATCATAACCCCAGTTTCTCCATGCTTCGTCCAACAACTATAGTTTGGCATGAAACCCGACTTGAACAAGTATGAGTGAAGACTCCTTGAGCTAGAATATTCCTTCGAATTATTACAAAGGGCACATGGGCAGCACATAAAACCATTCCGCTTGTTTGCCTCGACCACTCTTAAAAAATAATGCACGCCATCAATGAACTCTTTTGAGCGACGATCGACATTGTACATCCAGTGACGTGTCATCGTCTGCATTATATGACATATCACATAATTATATCTTTCATTCTTATCAACAAATTTAATTTTCTAGCTTAAATTTATAAACAAGTTCATGACACCCAAATTTAGTAAGCATCACTGGTGGCATATAAGTAGTAGCAGTTGAACTTGTCTAATTAATTATTACATCAAGATAACAGTGCAGCCTCATCCACTTGGTCACAACCAAAGCAACTAAAAATACCTGCATATTTTTCCCACATCACAGTCCAACAAGATGGACTGCGTGCCACTCCAACCTGATAGGAAGGTAAGGTAGGGGTAGGTGCAGTAGGAATTGAGTTGATTCTTGAGTTGAAAGCCTCTAGAGCTGTAGAAGCTTCCTCAAAAGACTTGTACTTTTTATGCACAGCTCCCTTAACTTTGAGGACATACTGACTGCACTCGGCCTAGCTGGTGTAAATACTGGCTTGGTGCCCTCAAAAACGACGTACCAAGCAGACATCCTTCTGCATTTTAGTTGAGCAGTAAACTAAAGTATTATATATTTCTACTTTTTGTAAACAAATGATTGAAATGATCTCTATTTCTCCAAAAAAATTAAAATAAACTAATTAAACCGGTCACATTTTGTAAACTAAAGTATTATATATTTCTACTTTTTTGTAAATAAATGATTTAAATGATCTCTATTTCTCCAAACAATTAAAATAAACTAATTAAACCGGTCACATTTTGTAAACTAAAGTATTATATATTTCTAATTGCTTTAAAAAAATGATTTAACCGATCTCTATTTCTCCAAAAAATTAAAATAAACTAATTAAACCGGTCACATTTTGTAAACTAAAGTATTATATATTTCTAATTTCTGTAAAAAAATAATTTAACTGGTCTCTATTTCTCCAAAAAATTAAAATAAACTAATTAAACCGGTCACATTTTGTAAACTAAAGTATTATATATTTCTAATTTCTGTAAACAAATGATTTAACTGATCTCAATTTCTCCAAAAAATTAAAATAAAGTAACTAAACCGGTCACATTTTTGTAAACTAAAGTATTATATATTTCTATTTTTTGTAAACAAATGATTTAACTGATCTTTATTTCTCTAAAAAATTAAAATAAACTAGTTGAACATGTCACATTTTGTAAACTAAAGTATTGTATATTTCTAATTTATATAAACAAATGATTTAACTGATCTCTATTTCTCCAAAAAATTAAAATAAACTAATTAAACCGGTCACATTTTGTAAACTAAAGTATTATATATTTCTATTTTATGTAAACAAATGATTTAAATGATCTCTATTTCTCTAAAAAAAATTAAAATAAACTAATTAAACTGGTCACATTTTGTTTTTTGGGTACTAATTTAAACTATCAAGTGAATGAACTCAAAATAGCTTCAAAAACCATATATATATATATATATATATATGTATAGCAGCTAAAAGTATGAAAAACTGAAGCTAGTAACCTTTGAACGAGTCGATGTCGACGTAGACGTGATGAAATAGATCAATCGCCGGAGATACGTTAACAAACAAAAATCACCGGAGAAGAGAGCAAACAAGCAGCAAAGCAAGAACTCAATGAAAAAAATGAAGACTGAGAGAGCTCGGGCAGGGCTGAAGAAGGTGGAAGAACAGTTCAAATATAGGAGAGACATTTAGTCCCGGCCCTTGTTCCTAGCCGGGGCTAAATGCCAACATTTAGCCCCGGCTGGATACAGCAACCGGGGCAAAACCTTTAGTCCCGGTTGGCGTCACCAACCGGGGCTAAAGGTCAATCTTTAGCCCCGGTTGGTGACACCAACCGGGACTAAAGGTCCCTCTGATAAATGAGCCGTTGGGCAGGGGAACTACCAACTAGGGCTAAAGACCTTTCTAGTCCCGGACGCAAATTTTTCCGTGACTAAAGCTAATTTTGCAAATCGTCCAAAGGCCTGTTCTCTGGTAGTGAACAGGCCGCAGTATAATATTGTTAGCCTTGTTCTTAGGATGGCACAACATGATAATATAACCGTGCAAGCTGTGTGGAGCACTTCACAGCTGCTAGTTATATAGAAATTCCGTGATTTAGTGCTATTATACCAGATCAGAGCGGCATTATTCATGTGGAGGTCAATAGTGTACTACAAATACTAAGAGGGTTTTCTGCATGTAACTAAACAACGGTGCAAAACTGCAAATGCTCGTGATTTTCAGACACGTCCCTCTCAACAATGCTGCTTGCTGCTGCCCCCCGCACTTCAGCTCTTACCGACAAAAGGGGGCTCCTACAAGTACCTTTGACTCAAGTCTTCAGAATTTAGTTGAAACAGAGTTCAGCACAGTATAGGCCCGTCAAGTCCGCGCATAACTGCTCGACCAGTCTACCCCTGCAAATTGTTGCGGCAGTACAGATACAGTCATTCAGAGATCAACAACATCCGCGTCAGGAACTCGATAATCCTGCACAGAGGCCAGCAGTACCATCACCGTCGAAACGCAACAGAGCGAACCAGTTTGTCCCATGTAGACGTACTGTACTCGCAAAGCATGATATGGTATGTTTTTTTTTCCACGGTCAAGCTGTGGTAGCCAGCCTATCGCACTCAGTGCAGACACAGACACGCGAAAGATGGGTCATGTTTAGTTTCGCCAACTTCCCCAAATATTTCTAGATTCCCCGTCACATCAATCTTTAGCTGCATGTATGAAGCATTAAATGTAGGTAAAAAAATAACTAATTGTACTTTTAGTATCTACATGTCGAGACGAATCTTTTGAGTCTAGTTGGTCCATGTTTGGACAAAATTTGTCAAATAACAACGAAAGTGCTACAGTGTCAATTCCAAATATTTCCCCAAACTAAACAAGGCTCTCAGATGACTGGGATTCGCTCCTGCAGAACGTACTGACGGTCGTCCAATTCTTCGGTCAAGTCTGACGAGCGAAATTAAAAGTACATACTACTACACACTAGCTAGTACGTAGCCGGTAGCCCGGTACGCATATCGTAGCAACTGCCGTGCCGATCGAGAGACCTTGGCGCCCACGGTTGAGTATGTTAATTACTTTGCATTGCATCTCACATCACATGTGAGTGCTCCTACTGAACTGCAGCGAAAACGTTGAACACGGAAAAACGCGGCGAACATGGTTGCATGCATTCACGTCAGCTTGCAGATCGTCACACATGCATGTGTTACTAGCTACAGGTACGCTTATTAATAAAATAATAATGCGATGAGGTCCTTGAGCAGGACAATTTGTGACGATCGACTGCCAAATTAGCCGTCCACGTACGGCGGGGCACGCGCGCGCACCTGCACCTGCACCGGCTGTTTTGTTAAGGTTTCGCACACATCAAGGCTGGAGGTGTAGCGGTCCGGTCCATTTCTGGGATCCGTGTGGCGTCGTTGTCTCCGTCTCTGCAATAAACAAAGCTAGCTAGGCCCGTCGTCGTTGCAGGCAGCTGCTCCGGCCTGCTCGGTCGTCGCTGCATGCGGCGCCGTTCACACTGGATAAGCTCGGAGATTAGCGCGGCTTAATGCATATCATTTGTGATCTGTGACGACGCGAGGAGCGCATGGATATAAAAGTATAGAATATATAGTTAGAGAAAGGGCCGGATTAACAATCCAAGCCGAGCGTGCATGCAGCTCTGTAGGAGCGAGTACAGGAGTATATACTATCCCCGGCCGGTGGTACGTGATTGCGCCCTGCTCGCGTCAGTCGTAGCACACCACACGCCTCGAATTCCTAGGAAAACTAAAATGTTACCCAGCGTGCGTGCGTGCGTTGCAATGATCGAAGATGGAACACGATCGTCGACGCTGCCCAGAGTTTGATGATGACGTACTCCGTATATATCAGCTGCTGCGGGCTGCGCTTCCTTCTTTTTCGCCTCGACCGTGTGCTTATACGTTCCCACCCGTACGTGGACGGGGGGTTTTGTTTAAGTCTACTGCCGTAATCACGTTTGCGTCTGATGGAGACACTGGCTTTAATTGGCATGACACGGCGGAACGAAAGGAGAAGCTGACGCCTGACGACTGATAGCGAGAGGTGCGCAAGAGACAGCGAGACGTGCGGCGTGCCGCTCGCACGCGCGGCGTCCTTCCGTTGAATCTGCGGCCGCATATATGTAGGGTTAAGTTGATGATATGCAGATGCTTCCCTTTGCATCGGGGAGAAACAAAGTGGTGGTGGTAGAAATAGACGGGATGTAGTGGAATCTGATGACGGGACTTTGTTCAAGGTCTACTAGCTACCTACTCCAGGTGATTGTGTGTGTGATTCATCTCCTTCTCTGGGGAAATAAAGTTGGGCCGTCCATTGCTGGCCAGCTTGCTTCCCGTGGCGGCCGAACTGCATACCGCCGGTCCGGTTCAGTGTGAGCGCAAAACTAATAAATCAAAGTACCGAGTTGCACGTGGTGGTGTAGTTGCGCGTTGCGCCTGACTCGGTGACTTGCCTTCTCTCACTGTCTTTCCTCGATGCTTATCTAGCTCACTCTATTAATGAATGAACTCTCAGTCTAGCTTAAGCATGCAGCTTATCTGATTGATTATACATCTCCGGCCGACCCCTCTTTCTGATCCGTCCCGATCTGGCCTGGTTGGTTCCGGCCGTTAGTATACAAGAGTAGTATAAGGTCAGTCTTAATGGAAATTTCATATGAGTTTTATTGCATTAAATAGGTTGTCACATAGACATTTTTATGACATGACAGTGTATTTAAGAAGTGAGAGAGAAAAATGAATTTTATCTCGATGAAACTCTCTTGGCACGATTACCAACTCTAGTCATGAAATTAAATGCATATGAAACTATATATAGAATGAAACTCTCACTCTCGGTGGAGAGCTTTATTCAAGTTTTATTTCATTTTATATGATATAGTAGTCTTGTAAACAACACAATTAAACTCCTACTTAGACTGGTCTAAGGCTAATCTTAATTAAAGCTTCATAGAATTTCATGAGCATTAAATATGCTGATGTGACACTGTATTGATGAAAAAGAGATATGATAGAGAGTTTTATGAGAGTAGAGAATTTCATAGTGTTGAAACTCTTCTGACTATTTACAAAATATGAAGATGTTGAATACCATAACATGAAACTAGCAGATGGCCTAACATACTGATCGACAAATTAAGCATAAAAGCGTGCAGTGATTACAAACGATAGATGCGACGAGAACACGTGCAAATTGCTGCAGCCTCTGCAGGTCTCGATCGATTATTGGTCTGTGATCTCACACAGCTAGCGCGCACATTTCAGCTATCTAATGCAGCAGCAGCAGCACAATTCCGCGACGACGACGACGACTGAGAGAGAGAGAGAGAGAGATGAACTGACCGACGGGCCGGCTAGCTAGCGCTGGAAATGGGAAACGGAAGCCGGGCGTGCCGGCCGACAAACGCAGGTGGCGCTTGGCGATGATGGCATGGCAATGACGCGTGCATATTCCGATCCCCGGCCGCGCGCTAGCTTACCGCAAACCGCGGGCACATTACATGCATGCGTCCGCGTCGCACTCGGACGCCCGGGCCGGGGGTGCTGTCTCGATCTCCTCTGGACAGCCGGACAGGCCTCTCGCTCTCGCGGCCCGCCGCCTTTTTGACATTCCCTTCGATCGATCTCTGCATCCATCCGCTGCGGGCGTCGATCGATGCATTTGCATCCGTCGTCGTCGTCCAGGGGGCGTTCAGACCCTGGCCACCACCTCCGTCGCCAAGTCGTCGTCCGTCCACTACCTTTTCCTCTGCTGCCGGCAGCACATATGCCGCCTGTTGTTATATTGCTTGCCTAGTTTGCTTGCACACGCGCTGTCACGCACGCAGCCGCACATATACAAATCTATCGCTACCTTTGGGACACGGCGTACGTTCGCGGTGGCAGCAGCGAACACGTCGGTCGCAACAACAACCGTACGTACGTGTATGCACATGCATGCAGTTGTTATGCAGGAGAGGAACCCAGAACAGGCCTTTGGACGATCTATCAATTGAGATAGTCTCGGCCAAAAATTGTGTCTGGGGCTAAAAATCTTTAATCCCGGTTGGTAACACCAACCGGGGCTAAAGGTGAATCTTTAGCCCCGGTTGGTATTACCAACCCGGACTAAAGGTCTTGAACCTTTAGTCCCGGTTGGTAATACGAACCGGGGCTAAAGGGTGAACCTTTAGCCCCGGTTGGTGTTACCAACCGTGACTAAAGGTCCTTTTAGCCCTGGTTGGTGTTACCAACCGGGGCTAAATGTCCTTCCCGAGTGGATTCAAAAGGAAAACGTCCAGGACTACATCACGTGAGTTGTGTAGCTCAGTTGGTAAGCGTGCCTAAGGCGAGAGGTGCTGAGTTCGAATCTCACATGATGCACATTTATTTTTTCTCATAGAACCTTTAGCCCCGGTTGAATGCACCCGGGACTAAAGCCCGGGACCTTTAGTCCCGGATTCTTAGTCCCGGTTGGCATACCCGGGACTAAAGGCCGGTCCTGGATTCTTAGTCCCGGTTGGCATACCCGGGACTAAAGGCCTGTTTCAGCCGGGTAGTGAATTTCCGCAGCGGACAAAAACACTTTACCACAGCGGGTATCAGCGCCCACCACTACCGGACATGGTCGCTTTGCCGAGTGCCACCTCCTTTTGCTCTCGGCAAAGCCTTTGCCGAGTGCAGCCCTCGGCAAAGGCCACACGGCAAAAAATGGATCGGCAAAAGGCTCTTTGCCGAGAGCCTTTTATCGGGCGCTCGGCAAAGCCTTTGCCGAGTGCTGAGATGGCTCTCGGCAAAGAAAAAAATAAAAAAACCCCGAAAAAATAAAGAAAATTTTTTATTTAATTGGAGGGAGGGCCCACTGGGCAGCGCCCACTTGTTGCCCTTGAAATCGCAAGTTCTACTATTTTTCACGCAATTTTCTCTCACGCAGTCAGCAGGATTCGAACTCACGACCTCTCGTTCGCGCGGAGCCTCCTCTACCACTGCACTACACACTCATATACATTCCATCTCCGTTTCGATTACCCATATATTATACTAAACCATATGTAATTTGCTTATTTGAGGCCCTAAACGAATTCAAATCAAAAAATTGTAAACTACAAAGTTTTCTAACTTTTCAAGATCTACAACTTTTATTTTGGTAGTTTTTCCATCCGAGGTCATTTATAAAAATTTGAATTTTAAATTTTACAATTTCAAACGTAGTTTTCGTTGACAAGATGATTTCAAATCAAAAAGTTGTCAACACCAAAGTTTCATAACTTTTCGAGATCTACAACTTTTATTTTGGCCATTTCTCCATCTAAGGCATTTTAAAAAATTCGAATTTTAAAATTTTCAAATTCGAACGTAGTTTTGCATAACTAGATGACTTCAAATTAAAAAGTTATCAACTACAAACTTTCATAACTTGTCAAGATCTACAAAGTTTATTTTGGTTATTTACCCATTTATACATCCAAAATTATGGTTATCATATTATTCACAAATATTATATATCACTCTTGTAGTTTCGTAAACTAACGGAGAGAGATGTAAGATTTATGAACAAATTTATTTTAAATTTGTCAAATGAAGAAATGACTAAAATAAAAATTATTCATCTTGATAAGTGAAACAACTTTTTAGTTGAAAGTTTTTTTATTTGGATTAATTTACTGCTTCAAAATATGATTTGAAAATTAGCTTTGCCGAGTGTAAAAAAAAAACTCTCGGCAAAGAGCTCTTTGCCGAGAGCCAATAAAAAAACGCTCGGCAAAGAATTTCTTTGCCGAGAGCAAGAAAAAACACTCGGCAAAGAAATTCTTTGCCGAGAGCCAAAAAAAACACTCGGCAACTTTGCCGAGTGTTTTTTTTTGGCTCTCGGCAAAGAATTTCTTTGCCGAGTGTTTTTCTTTTGCCGAGAGTTTTTTATTCGGCCCTCGGCAAAGAGCTCTTTGCCGAGCGCCCGAAAAAAAACTCTCGGCAAAGAGTGCGGCGCTCGGCAAAGTGAGTTTTTCCGGTAGTGCACTTTACGGTGCAACGCCATAGTAAATCCGTGTGGCACCGCAGCGGGCGCTGATGCCCGCTGCGGTTAATAATCGCAGTGGACACCTTAAAATGCCCGCTGCGATAATAATTTGAGAAAAACAAGAAAAAAAGGAAAAATCATGTATGGGCTTGGATGTGAGCCTGGATATCGCCGCCGCCGTCAAAACCCTAGGGCCGCCAGGGGCATGGCGGGCTACCTGCGTGGCCCGCCGCCGCCGCTGAGAGGAGTACGTGGAGGTCGTTCTGCTGCACGCCGTCGGGAAGAGCTGGATCCACTGCGCGCCACCGTGGAGACCTGCAACCGTGATGCACCGTCTCTCTGCGCGGCCCTACCACCGGGAGCCGTCATCGTTATTGTGGATCTGAGAGAGAAGGAGATGTGAGGAGCAGCCTTTGATCTGAGAGAGGGGAGGGAGAGAATGAGGGCATACCGGAGGATTTGCGCAAGGGTCGTCATCGTGGTCAGGTTCGTCGCCGTCGCAGGGAGGGGGAGGGGGTGCACACCGCCTAGCTCCACTGCAGCCTGGGGAGGCTCCAGCCACCCCGCTCCGCCACAAGCCCATTCGACCGAGGAGGAAGCCACGCGACCGGATCTGGCCACACGGTCATGTTGCCCCGTGTCCCCAGCAACGCGCCACCGAGAGAGAGAGAGAGAGACGAAGGAGTGGAGGGAGACGAAGTGGAGAGGGAGACAGAGTGAAGACTGGAGGCGGAGAGGGAGGAGCCGTCGCGCGACGTCGGGCGTCGCATGAGAATTGCAGCTAGAGGCGGAGGAATCCTAAGTGTGGGTATATATATGTAGATGAAAGATGAATTGAGTCTTGATTTACTGTGACAGGCTCAATAGAATGTCCGCTGCGTTAAATCGATTTACAGCAGCGGGCATCTTAAGATATCTGATGTGGTAGATTTACCGCAGTGGACATCTTAAGATTTCTGTTGCAGTAAATAGCTATTTTCTGCAGCGGATATTTTAAGATGCTCACTGCGGTGAATTGATTTACCGTGACGGGCAAAAGTTAGCCGCTACGGTAAATTAAAAGTGTCTGCTACGATAAATTGTAGGATTTACCACAGCGAACAAAAAAATCCATCTCGAAGGGTAAAAAAGCAACGTTGCGCAACTTCGTTTCTGTAGCAGTGACCTCGTGCTACGTATCTACGTACTCCTACTTGCGCGCGCAGAGACGTGGCTGCAGCATATTTTGTAGTACAAGAATTAAGCTCCTGTAGCACACTTTATGTGGTGCGTGTGCCACGTACGCTTTCAGCTCACCTAGCCAGGCCAAGAGCGCACTATAATTTACATTATCCCCGTCGAGTCTCCCCCGGCCGGGTCTAACACAATAACTTTAATTACTTTCTCTCTCTCCATTTATGCTTTTTCGACCACCCCACTTCCACTTAGATGCACACACTACGTCAAGGTTGGAACTTGGAACCGATCAAGGTGTGTCGATCGTGTGATCGATCGATCTGGTTTACAGTCGTCGCCCTATATAAAGTTGGACTTGGTCGAAAAGGCTACTATATGACCTATCCCTGCACACGACTTTGAGCTAGCCGGCCAAAAAAAGGCACCATGACATTCTGCTCAAGTAACTAATTTTCCCTTCACAAAAATTGCATATATATAGTTTACCCCGCGGTTCGATCTATATAGTTTTTTTTTTTTGAAAGAGAGGTCGATCTATAATTCTATAGTTGATCAACCTATAGCCTGGATGATTTGCGCTCCTTCTTTTGAGAGCTAAAAGAAAAGTTTTCCCAGCAATTGAAGTATGGCTAAACAATCTAGTTTAGTTCTCCTAGCCTGGATGATTTTCTTTGTTTCGTTTTTTTGTCTCCTGAACCGCTCAACTCTTTGAGCGACTTGCCTGTTCTGTATTCAAAACTTTTTTTTCTAATAAATTCCAGTAGGGCTAGCCCCTCCTGTTTACCTCAAAAAAAAAAAAAAATAGTTGATCGACCTAGCTAGCAACGACAACGCCATATATTAGTCCCTGCTTGTGTGTGGTTTATTTATCCTTTGCGTATTATTATATTATATGTGTGTTCATCTGTTTATTAATCTGCGAGCGTGCAATGCTTTCGTCGTTTTCTTGACTAGCCTTTTGCGTCGTCTTTTGCTTGCGACACATCATGTGCCTTCGCGAACGTTGAAAAACTTGCTCATGAATAATGAATGAATATATACAAGCGTGCGCGCCCACAGGAAAATAAAGTAGATACATTCCCTCCTATACCTGGCTAGACCACCGTACCTGCTGCTCTCCAATTAGCACATGGTCCTATATGCATGTTTAGATGCTAAATTTTGCAAAAAGAAAATCTTTATAGCACTTTCATTGTTATTTGACAAACTTTGTCCAAATGTACAATTAGTCTTGACATGTATATACTAAAAATACAATCTTTGTAACATGGACTAATTAGGCTCAAAAGATTCGTCTCGACATATACATACTAAAAGTACATTTAGTTATTTTTTATGTACATTTAATGCTTCATGCATGTGTTCAAACATTTATGTGATGGAGAAACGGTGAAAAGAGTTTGGAATCTAGCTAAACGGGTAAATCAACGTTCTTCTACATGTACACGCATTCCTGATCTGCAGTCTCCATTCGGATTTTGTGCGTATTTTTATTTTTTTAATAGTACGCGTACTGTATTCTAATAGCACATTAGCACCAGTGGATCGGAGGAGCAACTAATCAGCAGTTGATTGTTTGTTAGGATTATTAATAGATCAACAAACTGTAGGTGCAAGTTACGTATACCCTACTCATGCAGTATATATATAGGGCATATATGTTCACACATACTCCATCCGTCACAAATGTAAGGCTTAAAATTTATCCCAAAAATAACATTCTGCAACAACACTTTTAGGGGGTATTCTACAACAAATATGGGACACTCACCGCCGGATTTGACTCTTTACCGAGTGTATGTGGCACTTGGCGAAATCCTAAATACACTCGGCAAAAGCTTTACCGAGTGCCACGCTCAGTAAAGAGCACACAACAAAGAGCTCTTTGCCGAGTGCCGTTGCACTCGGTGAAATAAAAATCTGAAAACCCTAGAAAAAATAGCAAAAAGTTTATTTAATCAAGGGAGAGCTCCACCGAGCAACGCCCACCTGTCTGCATCAAAGTTACGAGGCTAACGCGACCAATGGGATTCAAACTGATGACCTCACCCTCACATGAAGTCTCCTCTACCACTGCAATACACACTCACATATGTTCATATTCTGTTTTGGTTCTCCATATATTATATTAATCCGAGTGTAATTTGCTTATTTGAGGTCCTACACAAATTCAAATCAAAACATTATCGACTATAATGTTTCATAACTTTTTGATATCTACAACTTTCATTTTGATAGTTTTTCCATCTGAAGTCATTTATAAAAATTTGAATTTCAAATTTGAGAATTTAAAACATAGTTTTCGTTGACAAGATGATTTCAAATCAACAAAGTTGTCAACTACAAAGTTTCATAACCTTTTGAGATCTACAACTTTTATTTTTGGTCATTTCTCTATCTGGGGTCTTTTGAAAATTTAAATTTTAAAATTTAAATACAGTTTTGTAAGACAAGATTATTTTAAATTTAAAAGTTGTCAACTATAAAGTTTTATAACTTTTGAGATCTACAACTTTTATTTTGGTCATTTCTCCATCCGAGGTATTTTGAAAAATTCAAATTTTAAAGTTTTTAAATTCAGACGCGGTTTTGCATGACTAGATGACTTCAAATTTAAAAGTTATCAACTACAAACTTTCATAACTTCTCAAGATCTATAAAGTTTATTTTGGTTGTTTGACCATTTATGAAACTAACATTGTGGTTCTAATATAATTCACAAATTTTATATATCACTTTTGTAGTTTCATGAACTATCAGAGAGAGGTATGTAAGATTTGTGAACAAATTTATTTTTAGTTTGTCAAATGAAAAAATTACCAAAACAAAAATTACTCATCTTGACAAGTTAAACAACTTTGTTGTTAAAATTCTTTTTATTTTGGATTCATTTACTGCATTAAAATGTAAATTGAAAATTAGCTTTGTTGAGTGTTAAAAAAACACTCGACAAAGAAGCTTCTTTGCCGAGTGTCAAAAAAACACTTGGCAAAGAGCTGTTTGTCGAGTGCTTTCTTTTTTGACACTCGGCAAAGAAATATTTTTTCGAGTATTTTTTTTTGCCGAGTGTTTTTTATTTGGCAGTCGGTAAAGGACTTCTTTGCTGAGTGTCTGAAAGAAAACACTCATCGAAGAGCTAGACACTCGACAAAGAAGGATTTTCCGATAGTGACTATCTTTTAACATGGAAGAAAATCACGTGTGCATTGTTAGATTTATTATGGGCCAAGCCCATTAATATATTTAATAAATCGATAACTCTATGGTGTGTAATTGTGGGAATTATTATTTGTACCGGATTGGAATTTAAAGGGACAATGACTCAACTTATATGATGAGATTTATTCCATCTAATTTGAGAAGTTGTGAAACGGATCAAGGCATGCCACGCGCGCGCGCGCGCCGCCGCCGTCGGCCGAGCCGGGCACGGGCCGTGGCGTGGCGTGCAGGCAGGCACGCAGGTGGACGTGACGTGGCGTGTTAGTTTTTGTTAATGCCCAGTAATCATGGGAGTTTCCAACTCTTCACCTGCATGTCAGACAGGTGTATGTGACGTGGCGTGTTAATTTTTGTTAATGCCCATTAATCACGGGAGTTTCTAACTCTTCACCTGCATGTCTCTTGTCCTTCCGCATTCTGCAGTCTCTCCGCCTTCCCTGCACATTGGTCGCCCACCTTTATAGATGACTACACTAGGTTATGCTATGTGTATCTCTTAAAAATAAAAGATGAAGCGTTTAATTATTTTAAGGCCTATAAAGATGAAGTTGAGAACCAACTTGAGAGGAAAATAAAAAGTTTAAGGTCCGATCGAGTTGGAGAGTATTTCTCTAATGTGTTCGATGAGTTCTGCGTGGAACATGTTATTGTTCATGAGAGGACATCGCCATACTCACCACAATCCAATGGGATTGCTGAAAGAAAAAACCGCACTCTGTTTGGTGAATGCAAAATTGAGTACAGCGGGATTATCCAAGGAATGGTGGGGTGAGGCGATTTTGACAGCGTGTCATGTCTTGAACAGGGTTCCAACAAAGAACAAAGAGATCACATCATTCGAGGAATGGGAAAAGAGAACTTGGGGTTGTTTGGCTAAGGTGAATGTGTCGATCAACAAGAAGCGTAAACTTGGGCCTAAAACTGTTGACTATATTTTCCTAGGTTATGCTTTTCACAGCGTTGGATATAGGTTCTTAATAATTAAATCTGATATTCCTGATGTGTATGTTGATACAATCATGGAATCGAGAGACGCAACATTTTTTAGAATGAATTTCCAATGAAGAATACACCTAGTGAAACAAGTGAAACAAGTCATGAGACTATAATTCCCCATGAACCAGAACAAATAGATCATGCTGAGGATACTCATGTGCACATCCCTGAGGAAGATGACATTATAGTCACTCGAAAGAGTAAGAGACAAAGGGTTGCAAAATCCTCTGGTGATGACTATATCGTGTACCTTGTGGAAGACACACCAACCACCATTAGACAGGCATATTCCTCTCCTAATGCTGACTTGTGGAAGGAAGCAGTCAGGAGTGAGATGAAATCTATTATGTCTAATGGAACTTGGGAGGTCGTTGACTGTCCTTATGGTTGTCAACCTATAGGCTGCAAATGGATATTCAAGAAAAAGCTTGGGCCTGATGGTACCGTTGAGAGGTACAAGGTAAGACTTGTGGCCAAAATATACACCCAAAAGGAGGGTGAAGATTTCTTTGACACTTATTCACCAGTTGCTCGTTTGACTACAATTCGCACTTTAATTGTCGTGGCAGCCTCATATGGTCTTATCATTCATCAGATGGATGTTAAGACAGCTTTCCTAAATGGAGAGTTGAATGAGGAGATCTATATGGATCAGCCGGAGGGCTTCATTGTGGATGGTCAAGAGAATAAGGTGTGCAGGTTGCTAAAGTCATTACATGGCCTGAAACAAGCTCCTAAGCAATGTCATGAAAATTTTGATAATACTCTACTTGTTGCTGGCTTTGTTGTGAACGAAGCTGACACATGTGTGTATTATCGGTATGGTGGGGGTGAGGTTGTTATGTTATGCCTTTATGTTGATGACGTATTGATCTTTGGATCAAATCTCAATGTGATTGAGGAAGTTAAGAAACTTTTGTCAAGTAATTTTGATATGAAAGATTTGGGAGAAGCTGATGTTATTCTGAACAACAAGTTAATTAGAGAAGGTGATGGTGGGGTAACTTTGTTACAATCTCATTATGTGGAAAAGGTATTAAATCACTTTGGTTTTAGTGATTGTAACCCTGCTCCTACACCTTATGACTCTAGCGTGCTATTGCGGAAAAACCGAAGAATAGCAAGGGATCAATTGACATACTCCCAGATCATTGGCTCGCTAATGTACCTTGCGAGTGCAACAAGACCTGACATCTCATATGTTGTGAGCAAGCTGAGCAGGTTTGTGTCCAAACCTGGAGATGATCACTGGCGCGCTCTTGAGAGAGTGTTGCGGTACCTGAAAGGTACTATGACTTACGGTATTCATTATACCGGACACCCAAAAGTGTTGGAAGGCTATTGTGATGCCAACTGGATTTCTGATGCTGATGAGCTTAGAGCCACAAGCGGATATGTGTTCCTTCTTGGAGGTGACGTTGTTTCCTGGAAGTCTTGCAAGCAGACTCTCATTACGAAGTCTACCATGGAAGCAAAACTCACGGCATTAGACACGGCTGGGGCTGAGGCCGAGTGGCTTCGTGAACTCCTGTTGAATGGGTGGTTGAAAAACTGATACCGGCTATTTCCATGAACTGTGACAATCAAACTGTGATTGCGAAGGTCAACAGTTCCAGGAGTAACATGAAGTCTACAAGGCATGTAAAGAGAAGATTGAAATCTGTCAGAAAGCTAAAAACCTCCGGAGTTATAACGTTGGATTATGTCCACACATCGAATAATCTGGCAGATCAATTTACTAAGGGATTATCATGAAATGTGATAGTAAATGCATCGAGGGAGATGGGTATGAGACACATGTGAAAATCTACCATAGTGGTAACCTTCTCTATGTGATCGAAGATCCCATGAAGTAGAGTGGTGAAACAAGCTATGAGTAGGTTGAGAGGAAAGTTCCCTTTTGAACCTATCTCTGATGCATAACTTTCCTTCTATAAGGCAGGTTGGTATTTACCTTAATGTACTCCGAGAGTCTAATACAGATGAGATGTTGTCCTACAGAACATCTTATGAGGAGTACACCTATATGAGTCAGATTGCTGGTCACAGTCTATGGGATTTGAGCGATCCCTAAATACTCATGAAAGGCACTGAAGTGTGACTTATATGATTCAAACAGCGGGGATGTCTGTTGCAGCCTAGTACCAGCAAAGGACTTGAGTGAATCTCACCTCACGCAAAATTGTCAATTCAAGACATAGTCCATTGTTCAGTTGTGATTGAGTGAAACTCTTGCTCTAGGTGGATGTTCAACTTAACAGTCTCCATCGAAACACTGGTATATCAAAGAATTGAGATTCTGGAATTTCACAGTTACAAACCCTAGAGTTTGGTGGGGATTGTTAGATTTATTATGGGCCAAACCCATTAATATATTTAATAAATCAATAACTCTATGGTGTGTAATTGTGAGAATTATTGTTTGTACCGGATTGAAATTTAAAGGGACGTTGACTCAACTTATATGATGAGATTTATTCCATCTAATTTGAGAAGTTGTGAAACGGATCAAGGCATGCCACACGCGCGCGCGCGCCGCCGCCGTCGGCCGAGCCGGGCTCGGGCCATGGCGTGGCGAGGCGAGGCAGGCAGGTGGACGTGACGTGTTAATTTTTGTTAATGCCCATTAATCACGGGAGTTTTCAACTCTTCACATGCATGTCTCTTGTCCTTCCGCATTCCGCAGTCTCTCCGCCTTCCCTTCGCATTGGTCGCCCTGCAGGTTTAAAGGGGCGGCGCCTCCTCCTGTCTTCTGGTTCCTACTCCTTCCTGAGAACAAACACACAATCCAGAGTTCAGTTCCGCTGCAGAAAAGATTTCCCCATCTCGTTTGTCCACACACACGAAAGATTGAGAGGGCAGGTGCCTCCGGAGCCGGTGCCGTTCGAGACCTTGCACAGGGATCAACAATTAGGTTTTTGGGGAGCGACTACACGACTGCCCGAACCATCTTCGTCGTCGTTCGTCTTCTTCAGGAGGATCGCCGTCGTCGTCTTCTTCCCGGCGAAGTTGCTGCTATTCATCTTCCTCCTGCGACCTGGTGGACCGGTCGTCTTCTTCCCGGTGACTTCCTGGTGGTCTTCATCCTCTTTGTCTCCATCTACTGTGACATGACCAAGGAAGTTGGACAAGGATCTGGATCTACACTAAGGATGGGAGGGTATGAACTTCTCATCTCCTCTCTGTTTTTCGTAACTCAGATAATTGTTTCGTCATGTTGTTTCAGTAGTACTGTTGATCACATTGCAATAGTTGTCTTTTATTGTTTCATAAGTTATACAGTGTTGTTGTCTGTTTTATATCCTGAGTTGTTGTCTGTTACATATTTTCTGAATGTTGTAGTAGCTCGGTTTCATTGTTTCAATAGTTGCTGTATATATGTATCAGTAAGCCTGTTACGTTGTTTCACATGCTTTTCTGCAGTAGATGATATAATATGTTTTATTATCATTTATATGTTTCACATGTTTGTTGCACATATGTACCATACTGATATGGTCATATGTGATATTATGAAATCACTAGTTAATTATCTTATATATGTCATCATCATGATGTTAATTTACAGAATTAAAATGACATAGAAATTGCCTTTATCTCTAACAGCATATAAATAATAATTGCCAAATCTAGGAGACCCTCCGAGAAAGGGTTGGAGATGATGATATATGATATATGGGTCTTTTGCCAGGATCCTTAATTTGTCTGATTTTTTAAAAGTTATTTATTGGGACGGAGAGAGTACATGCCATTAAAAAACATAATTGAATATGTAGCAAATCTTGTATATCTTGGAGTTGGTCTTCTCAACCGCGGACATATGTACTGTTTGATTCAGATCCAACAACATCGATGGTGAGTGTTCCTACAAGTAATTATGGAATATATACATGATCCTATATCACCCCACAACCACATCAACATAGCATATATGGTAGAACGATAATCTTCATCCCTTATATTCATGTTTGCATCCCTATAAAATGAACGAATCAACCACCTAAGCTCCTAAAATTTCTCCTTTAGGTCAAACTAGTCCCTCAGTCTAACAAGGCATGACTAGACATAATTTAGTAACTAATTTAGTGAGTTCTAGGGTTCATTCATCCTATTACTCTTCTTTTGTTAACCAAACAACTTCACTCTAGCAACATAAACCATGCTACACATATGTTTTCTTGTATTTCTTAATAGTGAAACACATAATGATGATCTAGTCATTTATTGTTGCTTCCTTTAACATCTAGAAAAAGAAATAGGCATGCATGCCAATGTGGCACTCAACATCAAACTAGGGAGTAATTTGACCCAAAATAAGCAAGTTTTGGTGAAAGTGAACCTCCAATGAAAATAAAGGATAAAAACTACCTACTCACCCAAAAAGTTAGGATTATATTAACTTAGAAGAAATAACAAATAACCACCTCGCCTCCACTGTGCCCAAATTACATAGATGGTTCATTAAATTGGCCACGGTAGAATAATGAAGCATATATATCATGAAAATCACAGTCGAAACCTTTCATCGACAATGTAAGAGGAACCCCAACTCTTAAAGCACTATAATATTCAATTTTTGAATCCACTATGAAGACATATAAGAGAATCTAAACAAACAAAGTGATCTCATTGACAAAGGATGTAAATGTTCAATATAACATTACCTCCCATAGGTTAAATGGATGTAGTAAATGCTAAATAGTTAGTGGTTGATGATAATGAAGCCATCAAACCTAGAACAAAAAACCACATAATGTTACCAGATGAAGTTCTCCGACCATGGAGAAAAGATAACCCCACCATCTTTCAGGATCCTCACCACCATCAATGATAATGCAACATGCCATTGCAGAAGAAGAGGTGGAGGAACACAGTTGGACACCTTCATCGCACTATCATGGTTATCTTGGAGAACTAACCCCTAACAAATTACATTATTAGAGAGAAAATAAATTCTACCAGTACATTTCTTAAGGATTTACATTTCTTTATTTTATTTAGTTACTTTTTTACACAAAAATGTTTGAATCGCAAATTTAAACACTCTTGATGCAGTTTATTTGGATGCAACAAAAGTTATATATACTTCCCCATGATTTAAATAGCGCGCTAAATTGCCGCTTTAGCACCGCTATAGCGGCTGGAAACAGGCCACGCGACGATATTGCTCATATACACGCTATATGTGCTTTTGCCGCTAAAGCGCGCTTTAGCGCCGCTAAACATGAATTGCGCCATAGCGCCGCTACACAAACGCTTTTGGTGGACTGCTGGATGGACAAAAAAACGGCGGCCCGGTCGAACTACAGCCCAACTACGGCCCGGTCTATGTACTCCCTACCGTCGCTAACCCTAGCCCACACGCAGTCACACACAGAACGGAACACAACACTCCAATCCTCTCCCTTGCGGCGGCACGACGGCTAGACGACGGCAGCAGCACGACGGCTAGGCGACGACGGCGGCTGAGGGACGGCGGGAGGCCAGGGGACGGCGGCTGAGCGACGGTCAACAATGTCGGAACTCGACGGGAGTGTGCCAACACCAACCCTAGGCAAGTTCCTCACAACTCTGCTCCCCTTCTACCCCATTGTTCTATGCAGTTAATAGGTGATATGAATGTGATTGTGTCAATGTGATGAATCAAGATGGTCATGGGATCTCAGAATTAGCACTTGTGTAGGATACAATGATACATTTTTCAGAATTTCAGAAACAATGTGTACTTGTGAATTTCAGAATTTGTGATTCATTGTGATTCAATGTGTACTTGTGTAGGATACAGTGATACATTTTTCTTTTTTTGTCAACTTTGTAGGCTTATCCAGCACTGCATCCACAGCTCACCAAACAAATGAAACAGTTTCTGAACTCTCTGACCCAGCTTGGAAGCACTGCACAATGCCAGATGCCAACAAAAAAGGTTCTCTTAAGTGCAATTATTGTGGCAACACTTACAATGGGGGTATTACTAGAATCAAGTACCACCTTGGCAAAGTTCCTGGATTTGGTGTTGCAAAGTGCAGCAAAGTTCCCTCTGATGTGCAAGACCATATGGTGCAGCTATTGTCAAAGAAGTTGGATACCAAGCAAAAGAAGAGACAGGAGAAGGATGAGGATAGAGCTGAAGTAGATTTGAGTCATTCTGAAGGGGAGCACAGTGATGGAGATGGAAATTCAGTTATTGTGTTGAAGAAGGTTAGCAACAAAGGTGGTTCTTCAGGTGGACCCAGGGATAAGTATTGTAAACTAACACCAGAAGAAGTAGTTGCTGCAAGGAAGGGAAAATCTATTGTTGTTGTTGAAAACAAGGTTCAGTCCAAGCTGTCTACTGAAAGTAGAGAAGAGAAGAGGGACAGGGCATGTGAGTACATCTGTCAATTCTTTTATGAAGTAGGTATCACACACAACACTGTTACACTTCATTGCTTTGACCTTATGCTTGAGGCTATTGGAGACTTTGGCAGAAACTTGAGAGGCTCAACTCTATATGAGATGAGTGGGAAATTCTTACATAAGAGAAAGAAGAAAGTGCAGGAGTCTTTGAAGTCACACCAGGAGTCTTGGGAACTACATGGATGCTCAGTCATGACTGATGCTTGACAGACAAGAGAGGTAGAGGTGTGATGAATTTGGTAGTTCATAGTGCATATGGTGTTTGTTTTCTTGATTCAGTGGATTGCTTAGCTGTGAAGAAAGATGGCAGATACATATTTGAACTAGTTGATAGGTGTATTGAGGAAATAGGGGTTCAAAATGTAGTTCAGGTTGTGACTGACAATGCAAGACCAAATGAGGCAGCTGCAAGTTTGTTGAAAGCAAAGCACCCCTCTATTTTTTGGACTGGTTGTGCTGCCCATACTATTGACCTCATCCTAGAAGATATAGGTAAGATGCCAAAAGTAGCAGCAACAATTAGCCAAGCAAAGAGCCTCACTATTTTCCTCTATGCCCATACTAGAGTTTTGAATCTTATGAGGAAGTACCTGTCTAGAGATTTAGTGAGGTGTGGTGTTACAAGGTTTGCTACAGCTTATCTAAACTTGAAGACCTTGCTGGGAAACAAGAAGCAACTTCAAAGGCTTTTTAGAGAGGATGATCGAGCTCAATGAATTAGGCTACCTGAAGAGTGTCAAAGGGAAGAAAGCACACAAGATTGTGACCTCTGACAGTTTCTGGAAAGCAGTTGAGACTGTTGTTAATTACTTTGAGCCATTAGCTATTGTATTGAGGAGAATGGACAGTGATGTGCCAGCCATGGGGTTCTTGTATGGCTATCTAGTAGAGGCTAAGAATGAGATCTCTAAGAGGTTTAACAAAGAGAGAAAAAAGTTTGATGAAGTTTTTCAGTACATTGATAAAAGGTGGGACAGTAAGCTGAGGACACCATTGCATAGGGCTGGTTACTACTTGAACCCTTTCTACTATTATCAAAACAAGAGGAGTATAGAGGAGAATGAGTCATTTAGAGATGGTGTAATAACATGCATCACAAAGCTTGTTCCAGATGAAGACACTCAAGACAAGATTATTGAAGAGCTCCAAAAGTTTCAGGATGCAGAAGGATCATTTGGCAAAGAAATTGCTAAAAGACAGTGCAAAAACATTCATTTTGATCCAGGTATTAAAAAATGCCCAAACTGTCTAATAACTTTCTCTTGGACAATTGTCGAATAAGTGTCTAATTGACTGTTGTTTTCACTTTTCCCTAATTTAGCTAAGTGTTGGCTCAACCATGGAAGTAGTGCACCAAACCTCAGAAAGTTAGCTGCAAGAATTCTAACTTTGACATGCAGTTCATCAGCTTGTGAGAGATGCTGGAGTTCATTTGAACAAGTAAGAATCTTTCCACTCTCCACTGATTTCTTGATTCTTATTGGCAATGATACTTGAGCTGAAGTGGACTTAATAAATAAAAAAACAAATCTATGTAGGTGCACACAAAGAGACGCAATAGGCTGCTTCATGACAGAATGAGGGATCTAGTCTACATCAAATTCAACTCAAAACTAAGGCAAAAGAAGGATAACAAGGATAAGGATCTGAAAGGATCAAGAAGCCCAAGAAGGGGGGTGAATTGGGCTTTTCTAAAACTTCTTGTGATAATAAAACCTATCAAGCCTCAATTAACCCCCTTGTGCCTAGTGAAGGACCGAGAAGCACTCAGAAAGCGACCAGAGGGGGGGTGAATGGGAGCTTCAAATTTTCCTTACGGAAACTAGTAGCCACTGTCCCAAGAATAAACCCCAGAAGCAAACCCTAGAGCTTGCAAATGTCCACGACCCTAGATGTAGGGTGGATGCTTCCAAGAAGCACAGCGGGACACTAGACAACTCTAGAAAGCCAACGCAAAAGACAGAAATCAATTCCGTCAATGAACGAGCGAACCGCGGACAAAACCGTGTGAAAACAGTAGCATCGGATGCTGCCTGCGTCCGATGCCAGACCACCGGACGCGTCCGATGCGAAAACTGCCTCTCGGGAACCTTACTGTTCCACCATCGGACGCTGTGAACAGTGAACAACCAGCGTCCGATGCTTTGGCTCCGGCGCGTCCGATGGCCAACGGACGCGTCCGATGCCTAGCGTCCGATGCCACTACAAACGCTCAGAAAGTGACACGCGTCACCGGAGCGTCCGACGCTTAGAACCCTAGCGTCCGATGCTCCCGTGTCAGCGTCCGATGCCCCCGAAAACTGTGCGGTTCTTTGATGATTCAACCCGATTTCCTCCGAATCAAAAGCTCTAGGCCTGGGATTCGATCTGAGGGGTCACAAGGATGTTAGTGAGCTATCTCTAAGAGATCATGGCTCGAACCTAACTCCAAATCAGTGAATCAAGAAATTTCGGGACAAGGAAGCAAAAACACGATCCAAAACAAAAATCGATCGATCTCCTAGACCGTGAGGTTAGAGGTTAATTCCTTCGGTGGAAAGAAGTGCCTCATGATCTAGAACAACTTGGTTCAAATGGTTTTGCAAAAGATGAACCAACCAAAGAGATCAAGCGACGGGAAGAACGTGGAGAAAAAGGATTCCGCGAAGAACACCAACGAAACGCGAATCACAACCACGATCTTGCAGCCGAAGCGCAAACACACGCTACGACAAGGAGGTTACGGCCTCCTTTCCTCAAAATCACCAGTACACAGAGTCTAGTCTCTCTGCGGATCTCAGCAGGCTACAGCAGGGGATGGGAGAGCAAGAAACCCTAAGTGTGAAAGAGCAAATGACTGAGATAGGGGAGGAGGGTGTCTCCCCTGACTACTTATCCTATTCTAGACTAAGTCTATTTCCTACTCTACCCCTCTCTATTCTAATTATAGAGCGAACCAGCTAAACCCTAAGGTTATTCTGGACCAACTCAAGTGGTAGGTAGATCCGATGGCCACGCCCGCACAAGTCGTCCGCGTTGCCTCCACGCAACCTTCCGATTGCCGCCACGTGCCGCCCTCGCTCTGCACCCCCGGTTTTGTGGCCCAAACCGGGAAACCAGCCTTTTCCAGCTATCCCCCGGTTTTGAGGCCCAAACCGGGAAACCAGCCCACCAGCATCTGAGTTTTGAGGCCAAACTCAGCAAAACCTCAGCGCCCAGGTTTTGAGGCCCAAACCTGGAAACCGTCCTCAGCCCGAGTTTTGTGGCCAAACTCGGAAACCGTCCACGCCCAGGTTTTGAGGCCCAAACCTGGAAACCGTTCATCTGATGGTTTTTCCCTGGCTCTACCACCAAACCGAAGTTGTGGAGGGGATGCACCGCCCGTGCACCCCGTCCACCGACACGTGTCCCCAGGTCCTCGACCCGAGCAACACCATGCCCCGCAAGTCTCCGCTCGTCGCTGTCCCAGGCTGCCAGCCACCACAGCTGATCCTCAGGCACTCCGGTCCCTCAGTCCAAGCCTCACGTCCGCCCTTCACTGCTCGATCCATCGGCATGGCACGTCCGCCGCACGGCACGCCCATCCTTCATCGCACTCAGTCCATCGGCATGGCATGTCTCAACTTGACCTTCACCTTGCCCTCGATCACTGTCTCCGTGCTCGACACCTGCACAACACAAGCCAGAGAACATGCGATCAAACCCGTTGACAATCACTCATCACTCAGAGACTCGGCATACGCCCATGTATCCGCAATCTCCCCCTTGATGAGTGCATTGCCAACTACTCACACAAATCATAATGAGAGAAAGAGAAAAGAAAGAAGAAGGAGAAGAAGAGAACTCGACCAAATGACCCAAAAGCATAGCAAAGCCGAAGAAGGTCAAGTGGAAGAAGCGAAAACTTGGTCCCCAAAGACATGGGCAACGGCTCGACGCAACCAAGCAAAGCAAAGCTAGCCCTCAAGAAGAGGTAGAACAGGCTCAACACCGCTAGCAAAATACCAATTGAAAATCAGAGCTAAAAATGGCAAAATGCTAGTCCCTCAAGATAGAGGCACAGGGGCTCAACACAACTAGCACGAAAACCACTCCGAACCAATTGAAAAACAACCGAAAGGTCTCCGAACCAATCAAAATCAACCTCGACGCCAAATGAGGAAAATGTTGCTAGTCCCTCAAGACAGAGGCAACGGCTCAACACAACTAGCAAAACTCCCCTCGACACGTGCAAGCAACCCGGGACTCCCCCTTAGCAAAAGCTCCCCCCTTAGTTGAACTCTAGGAGACATATGATTTGCAAAAAACTCTCCCCCTTAGTTGAAAATGCACTTATCAAGCACAAACTCTTCCCTTGAGCCAACACAACTCCCCCTTCCAAAATGCATATGAAGTCAGAAATGCAAGTGAGCATCTTCAGGCATATAATCAAAAGAGTGCAAAAATGCTCTAATCGGTATAGCTCCAATGGCACAACTAAGCACTCAAATAGCGAAGGCTCAAACTGATCACACATACGAAATATGAAGCATATGAGCAAGTGAGCAGTTTTTAGCCAAAAAGATAGTCACCATCAAAATAGCACTACACATGTATAGATAGGAATCCAGACAAGTGCTAAACATGTATACAAGGTGAACTACCCCTAGCAAAGTTCAATCATCATGCATAGGAATGAAGCATATACTTGTGATTTCATTTTTATATCGGAGTTGCAGCGGTAAAGAATTCACAAGTTCAACTATTTAGCATGTGATTGCGAGAGGTTGAAAGCTTGTCATTGCCTAACTTTTCAACCGAGCGAAGCCTATGCCGAAGCAATCAGAAGCTTAAAGCTACGGTTTCGGTCATACACTACACGACTCAAGTTTAACTCAAAGTGCAATGAGAAACAGTCTCGATACCGTGAGGTGTTGGCAAGCAATCCCATCTCGATCTTTTCAATTCACTAAAACTTGGTTCAAATTTTAAACATGATATGAACATACCAAGCAAGTGAATGACTCAGAACTAGAGACATAGCAACCCAGCATATATGAAAAGCAGGAATGGACTCAACGCACTCTACACATGCTAGTTGCATATCTCAATGGTGAACATTTTCAGATTTTATATACATTAAGCAAATTCACCATTCAAAAATAGCTTAGCTCATAACATGTACTAATGCTCAGAAAGAGCATAAGCTACAAGTATCAACATAAGCATCGGAGCATACTAAACAGAGCATAGTTTCATTCTAGTGATTATAAACATGAAGCCCAGAATGTAAATGCGTATGCTAGAATGCAACAGAAAAGAAGATCAAAGTAAAAGAGTCAAATTAGGAAACAACTCAAAATGCTTCCCCCATCTAAAAGGGGAAACACACACCAAGCTCACCCCTCAACCTATTAAAGGTTGATTCGTCTAAAGGCTTGGTGAATATATCAGCCAGTTGGTGATGAGTATCAACATGGCGAAGGTCGATATCACCCTTCTCCTGGTGGTCTCGCAAGAAATGAAAGCGCACATCAATGTGTTTGGTTTTCGAGTGAAGCACGGGGTTCTTAGCAACGCTAATAGCACTCGTGCTGTCACAAAGCAAAGGCACTCGAGAAAAACTCAAACCAAAATCACGCAAAGTGGCCATCATCCAGAGTAACTGGGAACAGCAGCTAGCCGCAGCAACATACTCAGCCTTCGTGGTAGACTGGGCGACACTAGACTGCTTGCGAGAAGACCACGAAACAAGAGAAGATCCAATAAATTGGCAAGTCCCAGAAGTGGACTTGCGCTCAATGCGACAACCAGCAAAATCGGCATCGGAATAACCGCAAAGCGAGAGGGTGGAGGAAGCAGAATACCAAATCCCGAACTCAGGTGTGAAACGAAGGTACCTGAAGATGCGCTTCACCGCCTGACGATGAGAAGTGCGCGGCGACGCCTGAAAGCGCGCGCACAGACACACCGCGAACTGAGTGTCCGGGCGTGTCGCCGTCAGGTAGAGTAGCGACCCGATCATGCTGCGGTACTCCTTCTGGTCCACTGCTTCTCCATCTACATCCGCATCCAGGGCAGTCGTCGTTGACATGGGTGTTGGAAGAGGCTTGGCCTCACCCATATCGAACCGCTTCAGCAAGTCCTTCGTCGTCGACATGACTGTTTCACGCTCCCCTTTATAGTACGGCCAAAGGAAAAACAAAGACCTAAGACTAACTAAGTGTCCTCCAATACCATATGACACTTAGACTAGTCTACCACCGTCTTCGTCGTCCATCCTTTGAAAACCGAAACGATATCCATTGCCAGGGGACATGAACTCCATATGCCCGTATCGTCGCCATTACCGTGACCTAACTCATCCTTGTTTCTGCAAAACACACGTTAGTCACAGTAATCTTGTGTTTCATCCAATCACCAAAACCATTAGGGGCCAAGATGCGTTCAATCTCCCCCTTTTTGGTGATTGATGACAACACGAGATCGAGTATAGAGAGAAGAGGTTTTTAAATCATGACATGTATGAACTTGCAATGAATAAGAGAAAATGATTAGAGGCAAGTTCAAACATGTCATGCCATCATCCTGCACTCAACAATTTAGAGTGAAAAACAAGTGCAAGAGTAAAAGAGCTCATGTACATAGACAAGCGAGAATTAAGCGCAAGTAAATGAGCAAAATGAAATGACATGTCATATATGATAACATAGTGAGCACATACATGTCATCAAGGTCCATAGCACAAGTATATCACATAAACATGCACAAAAGATGCGATAAGTAAAGAGCGTATGAGAACATAACACATCATAAGATGCAAAACCCTCTCACATCGCTCCCCCTATCGCTATACTCGGCCACTCTCCCCCTTTGGCATCAAGCGCCAAACTAAGCGTCGGAGGGCGGAGGTGGTGCAGACGAGTCAGGAGCCGTCTCTGGAGAGCGCTGAGTGAACTCAAACTGCTGAAGGTACTCCTCAGAGTCGGAAGAAGTAGTGCCGGTAGCCTGCTGACCCTCTGGAGCTGGAAGCTATGGTGAAGCGGTTCGGGTCGGCTCGGGCACTGACTGCTCTGTCTGCTCTGGCTGCTCTGGCGCTATCTGCTCTGCCTGCTCGGAAGCTGTCGTAGTCACGGTAACGGTGTCAACCTGAGGATCGGAGTGCGGAAGCTCTGGAATAGCTGACAACTCAGGCTGCACGGACGGAACAGGCTCTGTCTGCTCTGAAGAAGCTACAGAACTCGGAAGAGTCTCAGTAGTGGAAGTGACAGGAGCCGTAGACGTATGAACAGGGTCCAGTAGGTCAGGCGTCGGGAAGCCAGTAAGCTCACTGAAGGAGGCCGACAGATCCCTCGTCACTGTGGTAGTAGTCATATACAGGGAATCCGTCGGTCGTGGTGTGAATCCTGTGCGCAGAGGACTGAAAACAGGAGCTCCTCCAGGCGGAGTAGTAAAAGTGGTGAACTGGGAGGAGCTCTGGCCAAAAGACGGCAGCTGCTGAAACTGATGCGACGGACCAAACGGCTGCTGCTGCTGTACCGATGGCTGCCACTAGATCTGGTGCTGAGGAGGGGGCTGTTGCCACTGCCACTGGGGAGGTCCGCTGGCTAGACGCTCCATGAAGCTGAGCGTCTGCTGCTGTAGTGCCAGCATCTGTCTCTGAAGAGCATCAGACCGCTCCTGAGCCTGCTGCTGAGCTAGGGCC
The DNA here is from genome assembly GCA_009763385.1 of Coix lacryma-jobi var. lacryma-jobi. Classification (NCBI taxonomy): domain Eukaryota; kingdom Viridiplantae; phylum Streptophyta; class Magnoliopsida; order Poales; family Poaceae; genus Coix; species Coix lacryma-jobi. The sequence continues at coordinate 22,802,075 of CM019826.1, forward strand.
TGTGCCTGGGCCAACCTCTACTGCTCCTGGGTAAGCCGCTGGATGTCCTGAGTGACTGTCCTCTGCTGCTCCTCCATCCGTGCGAGTATAGCAAGTAGCGCTGGGTCGGAGGAGGCAGTACCAGACGGCCCGGCCTGAGAATCGTGAGCTCTGGGCTGGTAGCGGGGCGGGAGCTGGTAGTCCTCATCAGAGCTGTCGGTGGGGTCCTCAGCAACGTACGTGTCACCACCCTCGAGCTCTGCTAGCTCCTGCTCTGCAAGTGCTCGGACGGCCTCGTCCTGCTCCTGAAGTGACTCTGGAACCTATGGTCTCTGACGCGAGGTAGACGGGGCGTCCTGCCGCTGCTGCTGCCTGTGATCCCGGCCGTGTCCCAGAAGCTGACTCATGTTATACACAGGGAACACGGTCGCGGAGCCGGTGAGTGACTCAACTGGACGAGCGCCTGTAGTGACAGCAACCTTCCAAAGGATATACGAAATCCAGTGCGTGTAAGGAAGCTGCCTGCGGGCCTTGATGCCCTCTGCCACTGTGTCCTCCATCTCGCAGATAATCACATCCATGACGTCGAAATCCCGCTGCTGAATCAAGTAACTGAGTAACCACAGCTGAAGCCTGGAGATCGCCTCACGGAACCCAACACGGGGCAGCAGAGTGCGCCGAAGCACCTCGTGGAGGATCCGAGCCGCAGGAGTGAGATCCTTCGGCGCGCGGCTCGAACCCTCTCCGAAGGGCTCCTGGAAGCAGGGACGCACAAGGTCTGTAGAGGGCTGCTCACCGCCGTGAGGGCGCCTCGGAGGCTCTGTCTGACCGTAGCACAAGTCATGGATCCGGGTCTCAGAACGACAGAGTCCAAACCAATCCCGGATCGCAGACACAAACAGTTGGTAGTGCTCTCCACCAAAGGCAAACTCCAAGGTCTCTCGGTCTGGGTGAACCCAAAGAGACGCATAGAACTGAAACACCCAGTCCTCTATGTAAGAGCCAGACCGCCCCAATAGGTCTGAGAAGCCTGGTAAGTAAGTGAGGCTGGGACGGAGCTGCTCGGATGCTGACACAAGAGCCTCCAGAGAGCACACACGCTGGGAACGGAGACTAATCCCGGCATTCCTGTAGCCGCGGTAGAAGTCCTCTTGGAGCACAGTGAAGAAGTTCGGACCTGCCTGCTCCTGTCTCTCCCTGGGGAACCACTGCTCCACTGGAACTAGTCTGAGGGCCTGAATCTGTGAGCAGGTGGCCGCCCGGAGGTCCAGTCACGGGATCGGCGGGGGCGCACGCCTCGATGGAGCACGTGCTCCCCGCAGAGGGACATCGGGCTGGGGTGGCACCGCTGTCCTGCGACGCGTGGACCGACGCCGGGGAACCTCCTCAGAAACCTCCTCTGCTGCCTCTGCCTCAGGTGCCTCTGCCTGTGCTGCCTCGGCCTCTGCCTGGCCCTGCCCTGAGCTCTCGGGCTCGACACCTGGCGAGGTGAACGTCGTCCGATGACCGGCAGCCATAAGCGTGCCAGTCGGTGAGTGGTGGAAACGCTCAACCTCCTCAATAGCTCTGCGCTGGTCGGGGGACAACTGGTCCTCAATCATGAGTCCGCCCGAACTGCCTCCCTGCTCTGCTCGCTCGGCTACATCCGTCACTGCCTGTGCCTGAGCTGCCTCTCTCTCGGCTCTGGAGCGCTTCCTGCGCGTGATCAACTTCGCCTTCCCTGGCCGCTGACCGGGAGGGGGACGAGGAGGGGAGTCCCCAGGGCCACCACCAACGTTCTTGCAGCGCGGCATGGCTGACAAGAACGAGAAACGGACGCTGAAAAAGCAACTGCCACTGAAATGCCTCGAACAAGTCCAACTGACCCTGAAAACCCTGACAAAGAGACCCCAACTGACACTGGTCCTCAGGTGCTGTCACTTGCGAGGCTTGGCCTCGATCCGTACCCGCGGGCTTGGCCCCAGGTTATCTGACACTGCTAACTGTCAACTGCCACCAACTCGGACTCGCTGCGAGAATAGAGAGGATATATAAGCATATATAGTCTAGAGGTAAGCGAGACCTATGGAAGCAAAGCAATTGGATAAGAGATAGAGAGTGGCTTTGCTACCTGACGATCGATGAAACGAACCCAGCAAAAGAGAAGCACTGACGTTCCAGGGTCCACATGACACACGGAGGGGTCTGCAAAGGGTTCGGGTGAAAACGGGTGTTAAAACTTGATGAACGGCCTTTGAAACATTACGTCGAGCACCTTATGGGCAAGGTATATCAAAGAGGGGGTGGTAGGTGCTCACTGCGGGGGTAGTTGGCCGAGGAGATCGCCGGAGATGGAGGAAGGTGCTCGGGGACGACGGGGAAGACCTCCGGCGAGGGAGCTTGGTTGTCGGCGAGGAGTTCCGGTGAGATGGGGCTCCGGTGGGGTTCGGGCAAGAGCGCGCGCGCGGGTGCGAGGGGCAGGCGGCGGCCGGCGTGGGGGCAGCGGCCGGCGAGGAGGGGCACGGGCGCGGCGGAGCAACCGTGGCCGGCGGCGAGGGGTGGGGCACGGCGGCGCTAGGGTTTTGGTGGGGGCGCGGCGGATCGGGAACGGACGAGTGAGCGCGAGGAGCAAGACGGAGGGAGGTATGACGTGTGGGACCGAACTGTCAATGTAAGAACGCAACACGCCGCATAAAGGGACATCGGACGCGCCGATGGTTATGCATCAGACGCTCCGATGCCCGTCCAGGGAGCTCCAGAAATGCTCATTGCGCATCGGACGCGTCCTATGCCTCGGCATCGGACGCTGGGCAGCGTCCGATGAGGCACCGGGCGCTCCGATGAGATCGCATTGGACGCGACGCCAACACTGTTCCAGCCGGGGCTGTGTACAGTGGGGGCATCGGACGCTGGAGCCAGCGTCCGATGCTGCACTTTGGCCTGTTTCGAAGATCTCCGTTGCGGCTCCCTCTCCCAACCAAGTTCCAACTCAAATAAGAGGCAAATAAGCACGAGTTGGAACCTAGTATGAGCATCCTCGCATAAACCCTCAATTTTATAAATATTTTGCCATAGGCTACATAGCATTTTTAGTGAAAATAGGCAATAAAAACCGAGGAGACAACATGTGGCCACCAAAACTAGGGGACTTAACCATTAGGAGCCTCAAATGCTCCCCCTAGCGGTGGACGAACACAGCGGTTGCTCAAAACTTAATCGAAAAGAGCCGACAAAGCAACAAACATGCATATGCAATGCAATACGGAATTTGAATCTAGGTTGCTTGTCAAGTTTGCTCATGGGTAAGCTTCTTCACACGCTTTTTAGGGCGGTTATCTTAACCACGTCTGACAAGCCTATGTGCATAGCATAATTTAAACATGGCATATGATACAATGCAATGCAAAGACAACCCCCTTTCACCTTTTGACAAAGTTACTTAGATCAAGCACATTAAGCTCACTTCGCAATCTACAAAGGGTGTTCTCATCTAGGGGTTTTATGAAGATATCCGCCAATTGATCTTCGGTTCTAACTCCCTCTAAGGATATATCTTTCTTGGAAACATGATCTCTAAGGAAGTGATGGCGAATATCTATGTGCTTTGTGCGAGAGTGTTGAACCGGGTTGTTAGCAAGCTTAACCGCGCTCTCATTGTCGCACAACAAAGGTACCCTTTCTAGAACTACACCATAGTCTAAAAGGGTTTGTTTCATGTATAGGATTTGTGCACAACAAGCACCCGCGGCTATGTATTCCGCCTCGGCGGTAGACAAGGCTACACTATTTTGCTTTTTAGAACTCCATGACACTAGTGATCTCCCAAGCAAATGGCACCCTCCGGATGTGCTTTTTCTATCTACTTTGCAACCCGCGTAATCCGAATCAGAATACCCAACGAGTTGGAAGTTAGCTCCTTTGGGATACCAAAGGCCAAAGCTTGGGGTGTGCTTTAGGTACCTAAGGATTCTCTTCACCGCTATGAGATGTGATTCCCTAGGATCGGCTTGAAAACGAGCACACATGCACACACTAAACATGATGTCGGGCCTAGATGCGGTCAAGTATAACAAGCTACCAATCATAGAACGGTAGAGAGTTTGGTCAACCGGGTTACCTCCCACATCTAGGTCGAGATGTCCGTTTGTTGGCATTGGAGTCTTGATAGGCTTGCAATCATCCATCTTGAAGCGTTTGAGGAGGTCTTTTGTATACTTCTCTTGAGATATGAAAGTCCCCTCCTTCAATTGCTTGACTTGGAAGCCTAGGAAGAATGTGAGCTCTCCTATCATGGACATTTCGAACTCCTTCGACATCAAGTCACCAAATTCCTTGCAATAGGCTTCATTTGTTGACCCGAAGATGATATCATCAACGTAGACTTGACAAATGAAGATCTCTCCATCAAGCTTCTTAGTGAATAGTGTGGTGTCGACCATCCCAATGGTGAAGCCCTTCTCAATGAGGAAGTCCCGGAGGCGCTCGTATCATGCTCTTGGGGCTTGCTTGAGCCCATATAGCGCCTTGGACAACCTATAAACATGATTAGGATATCTAGGGTCTTCAAACCCGGGAGGTTGATCAACATAGACTAGTTCATTTATGAAGCCATTTAAAAATGCACTTTTCACATCCATTTGATATAATTTAATGTCATGATGTGATGCATATGCAAGGAGGATACGAATGGCTTCGAGTCTTGCAACCGGTGCAAAGGTCTCTCCAAAATCCAAACCTTCAACTTGAGAGAACCCCTTTGCCACTAGCCTTGCCTTGTTTCTAACAACCTTGCCTTGATCATCTTGCTTGTTTCTAAACACCCATTTTGTTCCAATGACTCTTGCGCCTTTGGGTCGCTCTTCAAGTGTCCAAACTTGGTTGCGGGTGAAGTTGTTTAATTCTTCATGCATAGCATTCACCCAATCCGGATCACCTAGAGCTTCATCTACAATGGTAGGCTCAACAAGAGACACAAAGGAGTGATGTTCAATAAATAAAGCAAGTTTTTGAGATCAAGTCATTACACCCCTTGTTGGACTCCCTATGATGAGATCTTGAGGATGAGCTTGTAGTAGAGGAGTAGTCCTTTGATCAACCACTTGAGGGGCCGCTTGTGGAGCATCAACATCTTGAGCTTGTACCACCATTTGATCATGGGAGACATGAGTATCTTCAAATGGATCTCTCCCTTCTTTGTCATCAACATGTGGTACATTGGATGATGATGGCTTGTCAATGACTTGCACATCGTCATCATCATCTTTAGGCTCGATGGCTCCAACCGGCATGTTCTTCATGGCTTCCCTCAATGGTTCATCACCTACATCATCAAGATTTTCATGCTCTCCTTGAGAGCCATTAGATTCATCGAATTCCATATCATATGTTTCTTCTACCATTCCGGTGGCATGGTTGAATACTCGATATGCTTTGGACTTCAATGAGTAACCAACAAGAAAACCAATATCACATCGGCGTTGAAACTTCCCTAGGAGTTGGCGCTTCTTGTAGATGTAGCATTTGCACCCAAACACTCTAAAGAATGATACATCCGGCTTCTTGTTGTTGAGTAGCTCATAGGGGGTCTTGCCAAGGAGACGATGGGGGAACAACCGGTTTGATGCATAGCAAGCGGTGTTGATTGCTTCCGCCCAAAATCTTTCTGGTGTAGTGTACTCATCTAACATAGTCCTTGCTAGGGTGATTAGTGTTCGGTTCTTCCTCTCAACTACCCCATTTTGTTGTGGTGTGTAGGTTGCGGAGACTTCATGCTTGATCCCAACTTCATCACAATATTGCTCAATGTGGGTGTTGTCAAACTCTCTTCCATTGTCACTTCTTATCTTTTTGATCTTCAAGTCAAACTCATTTTGGGCTCTCTTGGCAAACTTCTTGAATGAAGGGGTTGCTTCGGATTTGTCATGAAGAAAGAATACCCAAGTGTATCTAGAGTAGTCATCAACGATCACTAGGCAATAGAGATTTCCACCCAAGCTAGCATATGTTGTTGGTCCAAATAGATCCATGTGAAGTAGCTCTAACTCTCTTGATGTTGATACAAAGGCTTTGGTTGGATGTGTATTTGCAACTTGCTTGCCGGCTTGACATGCACTACATAATTTGTCCTTCTCAAATTTGGCATCCTTCAAGCCCCTAACCAAATCCTTCTTCAATAGCTTGTTGAGAGTGTTCATTCCAACATGTGCTAATCTTCTATGCCATAGCCAACCAAGTGATTGCTTAGTGAACAAGCATGTCTTCAAGTTGGCATCTTCGGAGGTGAAATCCACTAGATAGAGATTGTTGTATCTAAAGCCCTTGAATATCACTTGTGTATCATCTTTCTTGGTCACAACCACTTCCTTGTCGGTGAACAAACATTGAAAGCCAAGATCACATAGTTGCCCAACGGATAGCAAGTTGAAGCTCAATGATGCAACTAGAAGCACATTGGAGATGGTATGATCATTTGATATAGCCACTTTGCCCAATCCCTTGACATTGCCCTAAGTTGTCACCAAATGTAATCTTTTCTTGGTCATTGACATTCTCTTCTAGTGAGGTGAACATCCAGGGATCGCCGGTCATATGTTGAGTGCAACCACTATCAATTACCCAATGTGATCCACTGGTCTTGTAGTTCACCTACACACACAAGAAATCAAGCTTGAGCTTTTGGGACCCAAACTTGTTGCGGTCCCTTAACCTTCTCAACTAGTGACTTAGCAACCCAAATTTGCTTTGGCCTACTCTTGTTAGGTGGCCCCATAAACATGACCTTCACTTTGCCACTAGAATCTTGTCTAAGCATGTAGTGAGCATTGAAAGCAAAGGGCCTAGCATGCTTGGGCAAGGGTGTGGGCTTTGGCTCTTCACAATCATGAGCAAAGTGTCCTTCCTTTCCACACTCATAGCATCTCCCAATCTTCTTCTTCTTTGGCTTTGTGATGCTCTTACGTTGCTTCATCTTCTCTTCAAGAAAGCCAATACCATTTCTATTTGTCTTCCTGACGGTGTTCATGAGAAGCTCACTTTGAAGACATTGACCCTTGGTGAAGTTCCTCAAACCGGTGGTGAGGTGTTCTTTTTCCTTCTTGAGCTTGTCATTCTCTTGTTGGAGCTCTAATTGAGATGGTGTCATCTTGTAATCCTTCTCCATCTTCAATCTCTTGTTCTCTTCTTTTAGCATGTCAAGCTCAAGTGTCATGCTATACTCATCATCTTGGGTCTCAACAATGACTTGCTTTGTGGTTGCAAGCTTCTCTAGATCAACCTTGAGCTTTGCATTCTCATTCTTGATCTTGATGTAATCATCATAGTGATCGGCCACAACCACACTCTTGCCTTTGCCACTAGCTCTTTGCTCATCATGCTCACTAACCAAGTCCTCACAAGATGTAGCTATGTCACACTTAACAACAAGGTTAGGAGCATCATGTGTCTCATGTGAAAGCATATCATAAGAAATGGTGAGAGCATCATAGTCAACTTTCACTTGAGTGTATTGTTCTTTTAGCAAGGCATAACTAGTGGTAAAGTCACTATGCATCTTATCAAGTTTTTCATTTTTAGCTTTGAGCTCCTTGTTAGAGGACTTGAGCTCCTTGATAGTGGATAACATAGTAGCAAGTTCATCTTTTAGTTCATCACTAGCATGAATAGCATGATCACATTTCTCAACAAGAGATTCATTTTCATCAACAAGCTTTTCATTTTTAGCTCTAGTCTTTCTTATGATTTTAGAGTAGTCGTTTAGCAATTTGACAAGCTCATCATAAGTAGGTGCCTCAAATTCACCATCACTATCACTATCACTAGAGTCATCATCGTTTTGTACCTTCCGGTCACCCTTGGCCATAAGGCATAGGTGTGTAGATGATGATGGCGAAGGTGGTGGTGGTGGTGTAGAGGAGCCAATGACTAGAGCGGCCACCTTCTCCTTCTCATCGTCACTATCTTCATTTGATGAGCCACCGGAGGAGTCAATGTCGGTGAGCCAATCACCAACAATGTAAGCCTTCCCACCTTTCTTGTGGTATTGCTTCTTCTTGCCATCTTTCTTCTTGTATGGCTTGTCATTCTTCTTCTCATCTTCGCTTGATGAGTCATACTTCTTGCCCTTGTTCTTGTTCTTGTAGCTCTCTTTCTTGGGCTTGGTGCATTGGTGAGCAAGATGGCCAAGCTCACCGCAATTGTAGCAATCCATTTCGGAGATTGGCCTCCTCTTGCTACTTGTGAAGAACTTCTTCTTTCTTGAGTCAAAGTTGACTCCATTCTTGTGAAGCTTCTTCAACATCTTGGTGGTCCTTCTCACCATGAGAGCGATGTTGGAATCATCTTCTTCTTCACTTGAGCTCTCATGATGCACCTCAATAGCCTTGGACTTGCCCTTCTTGTCATGGCTAGCTTTGAAGGCCAAGTCCTTCTTCTTGTCGGTGGAGGAGCCACCACTTGGTGTGATGTGCATGTACATCTCATGCGCATTGATCTTTCCCAAGATTTGAGTTGGTGTAGCGGTGGAAAGATCACCTTGATGTAGCACCGTCACGATGTGTCCATACTTCTCAATTGGAAGGACACAAAGAATCTTCCTCACAACATCGGATGGTTGCATTTGTGTGAGGCCAAGTCCATTGAGTTCCTCTACAAGAACATTCAACCGTGAGTACATTTCATTTGCACTTTCATTAGCATGCATATCAAAAGAGTGAAGTTTTTGCATAACTAAATGATAGCGTTCCTCACGCTCACTCTTAGTTCCCTCATGGAGCGCACAAATGTTTTCCCATAGATCATGGGCATTTTTGTGGTTCCGAACACGGTTGAACACATCTTTGCAAATGCCTCTAAAAAGGATGTTTTTGGCTTTTGCATTCCATTTCTCATTTTCCTCCTCATTAGGAGTAAGGCTTGTGCCTTCTTTGGGCTTGGCAAAGCCGGTAATCGCGGCATTGAGGCATTTAACATCAACCGCTTCTAGGTACGACTCCATACGGATTTTCCAATATGGGAAGTCGTCTCCCTCGAACATGGGAGGTGGTCCATCACCTCCGGACATCTTAACTCTAGGCGGTTAAGCCTAAATCGAGAGCACGAGGCTCCTATACCAATTGAAAGGATCAAGATGCCCAAGTGGGGGGGGTGAATTGGGCTTTTCTAAAACTTCTTGCGATAATAAAACCTAGCAAGCCTCAATTAACCCCCTTGTGCCTAGAAGTGTGTTTGACAAGAATCAAATGCACAAAAGACTATCGCTAAACCATTTCTACTCTAGCATGGCAATTCAACTTATGAAAGAACAACAAGTAAATGCGGAATTGAATTGCTCAAAGATAAATGCGTAGAGAAGAGAGTAGAGATGATACGACGATCTTTTTGCCGAGGTATCGAGGTGTCGGCACACTCCACTAGTCCTCGTTGGAGCACCCGCGCAAGGGTATCGCTCCCCCTTGATCCGCGCAAGGATCAAGTGCTCACTATGAGCTGATTCTTCGCCTCTCCGGCCCGGTGAATCGCTAGCTACCGGTCACAACTCTACTTGAGTCATCCACAATGCCTCCGGATGATCACCAAGCTCTCCAATCGCCACCAAGCCGTCTAGGTGATGCCGATCACCAAGAGTAACAAGCTAGAACTCTCACTTGACCAACACAAGACCAAAGAGATGGATGGATACACACTTGCTACTCAATTCTCACTAGGAGGTGTCTAATTCTCACAATTAGCAAATCACTCAACCTCACTAGGGCTCTTGCACTCACTCACACTCACAAGGTGTTTCTCAGCTGATGGAAGTGTCAAGAACACTCAAATGGATGGAGGGAAGGAAGTATATATACTCCCCCAACCGGCCATCCAAAAACAGCACAAGACAGGCATTCTGCGGGGGCATCGGACGCGCCGATGCCAAGCATCGGACGCTCCGATGACCTCGTCCAACGGTCTACTGTACCTTCTTGTCAGACTGTTTAAAGGGACATCGGACGCTGGGCAGCGTCCGATGCCACCACATCGGACGCGTCCGATGTTGATTTGACCTCTCTGGAACCTCTCTGCATGGCCATCGGACGCTGGCCCTCAGCGTCCGATGCCAGCGTCCGATGCGGCCTCCAGTTCACGCCCACGTGAACAGTAGCACGGGCGCGTCCGATGTGAACACACCGGCGCGTCCGATGCCACGCACCAGACTAAACCCTAGTCGGGGTGAGCATCGGACGCGTCCGATGCCCACCTGGCCAGCGTCTGATGCCCGTTACAAGGGCAGAATCAACTCGGATCGCGACGCGGCCTAAACGACTTTTGATCCTCTCAACTTAAGGCATCTCTCTGAGCTATCTAGGGCTATGAAATAACAAGTGTGCACCACACCTACCTCAATAGACTCATCTAGGTCAAGCTACTGATTCACGCTCCCCTTTATAGTACGGCCAAAGGAAAAACAAAGACCTAAGACTAACTAAGTGTCCTCCAACACCATATGACACTTAGTCTAGTCTACCACCGTCTTCGTCGTCCATCCTTTGAAAACCGAAACGATATCCATCGCCAGGGGATATGAACTCCATATGCCCGTATCGTCGCCATTACCGTGACCTAACTCATCCTTGTTTCTGCAAAACACACGTTAGTCACAGTAATCTTGTGTTTCATCCAATCACCGAAACCATTAGGGGCCAAGATGTGTTCAGGATCCCCTGGAGAAACCTGTTCTCGATGCATTAGAAGATGAAGACAATGAGTGATCACTGGCATTGAGCCAACAGAGCTAGATCCAGAGCATGAGGGGCAAACTGGAGCAGGAGCATCATCCTAGGGAATTGCAGCTGCACCTCAGTTTTTCTGAATTTAAATGGTGCGCAATAGCGTCGCAATAGCGCCATAATAGCGTCGTGAGACAGTAGCCGCTACTGCAAAGCGCCGCCGCTATAGCGCACGCGATAGCGCAAATAGCGTCTGGAACAAGGTCGCGCGAAATTAAATAGCCCGCGATCAAAAACTTTGATAGTTCTAGATTTCGTAGCTTTAGAGTTTTTTTTTATATTGGCCATTTGTACGTAAAGGTTGCTATTTTTTATTCTTGAGAGATGACGATCGATAGTTCAATTAAACTGCATGAGAAACTGATGATGGCAGCTTGAGAAAGATGAAATTCATGTAAAAATATTTTTTTAAAAAAAACAGGATAATTCTGCGAATGACTTATTACACCATGTCAAATGATCTTAGATAATAAACATGTGCACTAAATTTCATAATGTCATGCATGCATATATACGTATGATGATACATGGTTGCCTAAATATCGGCATGCTGTGAAGCTGATAAATTTTCTCCCTTGCAAATATACCATAATTCAATTCGGAAGAAAATTCATCTACTTCACAGCCTCCAAGTCCAAAGCAACCTCGATCGATCGATCTCTCGAGTCTTATTGTTTGTGTCTCTTCTATACTACGCCTCCAAGCCAAGTATGTAGGAGCAGTACGTATCCATATAACATGTTCGAACTGGATGATTATGTAATTAACTCTATTCCCTATATACTATATGCATGGCTATATATACGTTACGCGTGCTGTTCGTTAATAACCTGTCTGCCGCCAGTATAGTAGTCATGCATGGGCTTGTTGGGCTCCATTATTATGAATCCATGGCGCCGCTCCCTGATCGAAGCGTATGATCCGCTCCGCCTGCTTGTTGGGCTTCGTCATCAGCGGCGGCGCCGCCGCCGCCTGGTGGTCGGGCGTGACGGAGAAGTGGCCGCCGCCGAAGGATCGGACGTGGTCGTTGAGGGAGCGCTTGTGCTTGAAGTCGGAGCCGCAGGCGCAGAACCAGCGCTTGCCGCAGTTCTTCTCGTGAGTGCGCCAGTCGCCCTTGACGGCGAAGGGCTTGGCGCAGCGGCGGCAGCCGAAGTGCTTGTCGCCGTGCTTGCGCTTGTAGTGCGTCTGCAGGGTGCGGAAGTCCTTGAGCGGGCGCGCGCGCGGGTGCGCCACGCTGTTGCGGCACCCCGGCGCGCAGCAGTAGCACGGCAGCTTGAGCAGCGCCAGCGTCGCCGCCTGCGTGCCCTTGAGCGACTCCGGGCCCTTGCGGTACTCGCGACCGTGGCCCCACATGTGCATCTGCATGCATGCGTGCGATCAGCTAGCGTTGAGATGCCATATTATGATGTTATATATGTATACATATAAAAATAAAAATCAACGAACGAACGTGAAGTTAAGTAAACGACGAATATGTTCCTTGCAGCACTAGCTAGAACGTAGTAGTATTTGTCCTTGCGCCATCATGCATGTTGGAGACAATGAAGGGTAAAATGTGTGTGAATGAACTAATGAAGTATGGTATGTCGGCAAATTAAAGAGCTAGGTAGTGGGGTTTAATCAGCTAATTCCCTCGCCTTTTTTATTTGATTTGATTTGATTCCTTGCGGGTACACATGAAACACTTGCTAGCTAGCTACGTAGTACCTACTAGGTCATTCTTCAGCAAGGGCTTGAGCATGCAAGTAGGTAGATGCCATGCCAGCCATTTTATCGGTCTCTAGTTCCGTCTCTACCAGACTACCCACCATATGCATGCCTGTTCAGTTTACACCTCGCATCGCATGCATGTTCCAGATCGCAGCAAGACGATCGAGGCAATATATAGCTAGCTACTTTCCCAATTGGAGCACAAATTTTCTTTGGAATATGCATGATCCACATGCTTCAATTATTAGGCACAGCTTGGGAGTTGGGATGGGGGTAATTTGGAATCTTAGATTCCAAATGCATTTTCTGTCCCTCTCACACTCAAGAGTAGTGCTAGCTAGCTAACTAATCAAATGGTTAATAATTTAAATGAAGTCAAGTAGTAGCACTTGTACGTACTTGGAGGCATTATTGACAGCTTTTCTTTTCTTTTTTTTTTGTGAAAAAAAAGCACTCAACACAATTGGAAACAGAAAAATATATGACTCTGATTGAGGAAGAGATCGAGGATAAAGAGACAGCAGCGCAATTTAAACCGTGCTCCAAATGAGACATGCATGATAGGTAGTAGTAGCAGCAGTAGTATGAGCTTAATTAGTTAAGTCACCTGCATGTTGTTGTATCTGTTGAATGTCTTGCTGCAGACATGGCAGATGAACTGCACCGGGCCGACGAGTATCTGCGCCGGCGTCGGGATCCAGTACCGGCGGCCGCGGCCGCCGATGAAGCCCTTGATGACCTCCTCTCCACCCACACGCAGGTAATCGGATCTCTCCGCCACGGGCTCCACCACCACCACCGTCTCACCGTGCTGCTGCTGCAGCTCCCCGCCTGCTTCTTCTTCTTCTTCTTCCACCTTGCACTTCCCATCATGCCGCCTCCTTGCCGCCTGCTTGTCGTCCTCTTCCTCGTCAAACTCCTCATCATCATCATCGTCGTCGTCGTCGTCTTCCTCGTCCATGGGCGCCGCCTCTTCAGAGCTATATCCCCCGGTCGTCGCCGCCGGCGGCAAGCCGATGTTCAGGTCAACACCGGCGGCCGCCTCCTCTTCCCGCGTGCCGGCGGTAGCAGTGATGTTGCTCAGCAGCTCCTCTTTGATAGGAATAGGACGACTACTGTGGCCACTATCGTCAGGAGTCGCTGCCCTCCCTTCAAGCCTACCAAGAAGCGGCAAGCACATCATGGCGTCGCGCTCGTCACGGCCATCATCGACGGCGGCGCCTAATCGGTCGATCGATGGCGTCGAGAGCGTCGTCGACGACGTCGTCGAGGAGGAGGATGGCGACGGTGGCGGCGATGATGACGATGACGACCGCGGCTTGAGCCACTCGTAATACGTATACGGCACGCCGAAAGCCATTGCGCAGGCCCTCAGCACCATAGATCGATCGATCAATTCGCTCTGCCTCGATCTGTACGATCGGCACGCCTCGTCGGCAGCTGGGTGTATGTATTATTATGTGCCGGGTTTGGTGCTGTGGAGAAGAAGAAACGAGCTGAGAGCGAGGGTCGTCTATGTCAAGGCGGCGGTGCATGCCACGGGCCGGCCGGGGAGAAACGGAGAGCAGGGAGAGGGGAAAATGGTGAGGTTGGTGCGCCGTTGGTGTTGCTCTCCTTATATGATGCGCTTTTGGAGCGTGCTGCGTGCGGTGCGTGCGGCCCTTTGAAGGTCCGAGGGGGCTCCGAACTCACCACTTCAGGTAGTACCAGGTACACGCGGCCAGTAGTGTCGACGGCGCAGTGGCGCACACGCAAACACGAGGTAAGCAAGGCAGGCAGGCACGCAGGGTCGCGTGTGAACGCGGTGGGAGCAGCCAATTCTGGGCATCTGTATGTGATGCCTAGAGCACGATAGCACCGGCCGGCGCATGCAGGAAAACCAGTTGCTTGGGGGCTTGGGGTGGGTGCGCTCAACTGTGCTGTGGCTGTGGGGTTCTACTGTACGTTAGCTTTCCACAAGGGGGGAAGTACTAGGTTGTTCGGAATGTGGCGAGAGTCAATCGTGTAGGGACAACGCGGCTATCTGGCCAGCTGCGAGAAGAATACCAACCGTATTGTGGGATAGAATTCGTTGTTCTTTTTCAAACGGAAATTAGTACGCAAGTGGACACGAATACCGTACCTTGGGCTTGCTTGTTATCTCGGCCTGCTGGCTCGTTTTGCCTGGCCTCTTCTAGCTGGTACCGAGCACGAGAACCTTACCTAGCTGGCTAGCGAGAGGCAAAACTCGCCTATCCAAACCGTTTGTTTGGCTGCATATAGATACATTTCCATCCACAAGTGTTGGTGGATCACTAGTACAGAGACATACTATACAGTCGGTTGAAAACCCATTTTCACAGGCGGTTTCCAGCACCGCCTGCGCTGGGGGCCAGTGAAAATGGAACAACAGCACAGGCGGTTGTTTGTGAACCGCCTGTGGAAATCGATTTCCACAGGCGGTTCACTTAACAAACCGCCAGTGTAAATGGTATATTTACACTGGCGGTTGGTTAAGTGAACCGCCTGTGGAAATCGATTTCCACAGGCGGTTCGCAACTAACCGCCTGTGCTATTATAGACCAGTTTTATATATATTGTTAATTGTAATTATTATATTATAAAATTAAATATATAGGAACGTGCAATTATATTGTTAAATTAAATATATGCATATACATTAATATAACAACATGCAATTTACATATTTCATACATACACAAATGTACATCAAAGTTTCGTGCTCACAACCATAGAGTTGCTAGTTTGCACATTACATACATCCAAGTTTGCACAGGTGGTCTAATAACCATTCCGAGTTAGTTTTAGCCTAGAAATCTCTATTAGCACTCGGTACTCTGGCTTCGATAATTCGCTCTCATGATCATGATACCTCCCTTCCGTTGAAATGACGTGCTTCAGTAGGAAAAGGCTCAGGTCCTCAACTATGTTGTACAAAGTAGATTCGGTGATGCGCTTTGCCTTGTCTTCCTTATATTCCTGCAAAGAAAGTTTGTCAATACCTTATATATTCCTGCATGTACATAGTTTGTCAATACTATGGTGGTCAATACTACATACACGACTATTACTTGTAGTACCTTGGAAGGGTTGCTGACGTATCGACCAGTCTCTCTCATGTGCTCACACACGTAGTATCCACAGAGGACGGACCCAGGTGGTTGCTTGTAGCACTATATAATGGGAAAGTGGATATTTATACATGCAACCATGGTCCTATGTATAGTACATATATGCTTTGTATTCATAAGAGTAAATTTTCACCAACTTATCGGCCAGTCATAAAAAACTTGCAATGGCTGCCCTTGAATGTTGGACTCGCATTTTCCACCTTTTATCTTATAAAACCTATATGCCCTATGATCTCGAATAGAAGAATCACTATGTTAATTATACACAAACTCTCAAAATACAAAAGTAAGAATGCATATCTCGACTTACAGCTCTAACATTTCAATGAATTTTGCATAGCTTGATGGCGGGTAATTTGCGGAGTCTAGTACAAGCACCCTTCCGTCCCTAGGATAAATGAAAAAGCAGATCCAGTGGTCCCTGCACGAATCAAATTCATGATGCATTTGTGTATTGGAATCAAATTCATGATGCATCTATATATGGAAACTCACACTTACCCAAAGTGGTACGGGGCCACTACCGATTCCCTATTTTGATACTTCAGCAATGACATTCCAATGTAGAAGGCGTACTGGGATTCATACGCCAACTTCAACTTTGCGATTTTCTTCTCCCGTTCCTCACCTTCTAAGTCCAGTAACTCTATGTTGTCGTCACCGATTCTGAAAGTGTGTCGTTCTTCGCATATATCAATTGGGTTTAGATAGCCAATCCTTTCATTGGCACAATAATTGAAATCTTGCCCATAATACATCTCCTGCTGATCATATAGCATTCTGCAAGGCACATGTGCAAGTCAGATCTTCAACATTGACGCAACTATAATGCATTTTAAACTATGTAACACTTACAGTGCAAACGTCGTTACGATCTGTACGTCCAGTCTCTCGAGGTTCATCATCAACCAAATGTCTTCAAAGTTAATGATGCACATATTATTTTCACTTAGAAATGCCTTTTGTGGGATACACACGTTGATGGTGTCGATGCCAGCAGAAGCGGCTCTCATATACCAGTCATGCAACCTTTTTATATTGCTTGGAATCTTTAAGAGTGTCTGCCGCTTGAGTAGAGGCCTTCCCAACACAAAAGTTTTAGGGATAGACTTGTAATCTTCTGCAGTTGGGACCTTGATAGTGTAAGGAATCACCTTAGGCACTGGCTTCGCTGACTTCTGAAGCTCAGACAACTCAACGACTTCTGAAGTGCGTTTCTGTCCAATTCCTTTTAAAAATTTCGCAGTCCCAGCTATTTTCTTCTTTGGCTCGTAGGCGGAAACCAACTTGGGTACCGGAAATTTCTTTTTTGGCGGTGGTGGTGGCTCCTTGCTTTGTGGCAGAGGATCTTCGGGTTGTGGGGAAGGTGGGGAATTCAATGGTGGTGTCTGTGGCAAAGGCGATGACTGTGGCGGGGATGGTGCTGACTGTGGCGGAGGAGACGACTGTGGTGGAGATGGTGCTGACTGTGGTGGAGGAGACGACTGTGGTGGAGATGGTGCTGACTGTGGTGGAGGAGATGCCTGTGGCGGAGATGGTGCTGATTGTGGCGGAGGTGATGATTGTTGCGGAGATGGTGCTAACTTTGGCGGAGGTGATGATTGAGGGTCGGGAATAGACTGGGGAGGTGACGGTGGGTGGTCATGAAGAGGATCGGTAGGTCTTGATGACTCCTGAGTGGGTTGCTCCATCAGCTGGACGTCCCGCCTAGGCCAAAGAATGAAATTGTTTATAGCCTGTCCGAGTTTCTCAATGTCCTCTGGACCCGGGATGTCTAGAATCTCATCCTCATATCCTTGAACCACGGTCGATACTTCTACTCTGCAGTAGTCTTCAGGAATGTCAGCTCCATGGTATTTGCGTCCTGGTATTGCTTTGCCCTTGGCTACTTCCCTTGTACGATGATTGTTAATGTCATATCTTATGACCAGGGAGCACGACATGGGACCAACAATGTCATCAACCGGATAGTGAACCTTGTTCGCCGTAGACGCAACACTGCTTGGAATGTTGGTTGCACATTGTGACACCACTGGTACTAGCTGCATCTGAGGTGCCTGAACGCTAATCTGTTGATTTGAAACCGCACTCGCTAGTTTTTGCATCAACTCAGGAGGAGGATTTTCTAGCAATTTTGCCATCATCTCCATGAACTCTTTCTTAGCCTCTTGCTTTAAATAACTTGCCATTTCTTCCTTGTATCGATCACGTTTCTTATACTCACCTTGCCACTGAGGGCCGAATCCATCCTTCCATCCCTCTTTGGATGAGATGCCCCGAACACGGCCATGATGCTCAGGGTTACCGAGGCCCGCAGTAAAGATGTCCCTCTCCCTTCGTGGCTTGAATTTCCCTTCCCGCGTCTTGGCCGCTACCGCAAAGATGCTCTTTGTTGCTTCTTCAAACATTGGGTCGTCAAAGGACACACCGCTCTCAGTTTCCTTTGGTTTTCGAGCAAGAATCCAATTTGCTGACCTTTCACCAACTTGCTCGGACAGCGCTGGCAACCCTGCCGCCTTCTTCGCAGCCTCTTCTTGCCTCCATTTGGGAACCTGACGCTGGTAACCACCTGTGCCTAGACGGTGGTGGTACTTGTTCTTCTTAGCGAGAGCAGAGTTGGCTTCGCTGATAGTTAACAAGTCTGGCTCTCTCCTCTGCTCTAAAAAGACCGCCCACTGTCCTTTAGTAATCTTGTATCTGCTTGTAGGGTCCAACCCTCTCTTTGCAAACTTGGTATTCATCTCTGACCTCCAGTTTCGGAAACTGATTGCACACTGCTTCATTGTGTATTCCTTTATCAGTGCCTCTGGTGTGTTTCGAGGAAACAGGAACCTCGTCTTGATTTTATCCCAAATTCTTTTCTTGTCATCATCTGACACACTAGACCACTGTCGAATAGTGATGTCAAGAATGTCCCTAACACAGAAACCAATGGTGTTCCGGTACTTAGGTAGGGCCTCCTCAGGAGCTAGGGGTTGTCCGATCGGGCTAACATCTGAGATGGCATATACATCATCTGGAAACTTGTTTAATCCTCTCTCGCCTCGTTTCAAATTGCTTCGTTTTCTTTTCCTTGAACTCTCAGTGGTCGGGGTCGTGGTCGGTTCCGGTGCATCTTCGGCTTGTGCCACTTCGTGTTGCCAAATCAGTTCTTGCATTTGAGACATTTCCTCCTGAGTATAGACATTGTGAATCGTATAGATGGGTTTATATATAGACATTATGGATCGAAATCATGTAATTACATACAAACATTGTATATCCAAATCATGTAATAATAGACAAGGATTACCTCATCGGCTTGTGGATTATAATCAGGGTCACGTTCCAATTCACGATGAGCCTTCCTCACTTCGGGAGGCTCCATGTCATCGCTAACACTTTCATATTCTGGAGTTTCATCCCCTGTGGCTTCACCCATTTCGTGGGTCCCTTCTACTTCCTCCGTGGGGTCGGACGATCCCAGGACTTTGCCTGTTTGGTGGGTCACTTCTTTCGTCATGGGGTCGGACTCTGGGGCTTGTTCCGTATGTTCAGATCCTGGGGCTTGATCCTTGCGCGAAGAACTCATCGCGACAAACTGACATAAATATATAATAATATCAAAAGATCTAGCTATGGTATGAAGAAGTTACGACAAACTGAATGATTTTATAAAAGAAAAAAATTATTTCACTATTTATCGCTAACATTTTTCAAGATATGAATTTTTGAATGATTATATAAAAGAAAAAAGAAAAAAAACATGGCATTTCATATTTGTGTGCTTGAATATGTTTGTGAAAGCATGCATGGGGTTCAATCGGTTTTATGCTTGAATATGTTTGTGAAAAACATGAATGGGAAGCCAGCCGATGCGTCGTGGAAATGCACAAAGCTCTTAGTATGCTAATATCGATGAACCTGATCCGATGGAGACTGCTATAATATGGTTTCTATGTGCTCTAAGAGAAAACCAACAGTATAAGCGCGACGCCCACAAAGTTCACACACGCGCGCCCACGAGAAAATAGTTGGACATTGTGCGCTCGGGTAAAAAAAACCAGCCACTAGAAACCCGGTCAAGAAACGCATGTTGACGTACGTTTCGATCCGCACCGTCCACCGGATATCTAGTCGGTTAGAGTTCGGACAAGCACGGGGTTTGTACGTACGTCTATCTGCGAAAAAGCCAAGTAAACTAGGGTTCATTTGAAAAAAAAATTGTCACGAGAAGGGTGGTGAAGTCCCTCTAGCATACTTGTCATCGTCACACACACTCACAAAAGAAAAGAAAAAGGAAAGAAAATGCAGCGCTTCGACTCGTCAACTACTTCGTTACAACGTGACATCCTTCACGGACGTCCTGAAATAGAGACGGAACCAGGGGAGCTAGCTGGGGTCGTGGCCCCATAAACAGTAAACACTTTTATCATGTATAAAAAATCAACTATATAGATAAAACAATACAAATTCACTATTTTTTATAATAATGTTATATTTTTTGGTTAAGAATATTAAATATATATATATGTAAAAATATTGAAAATCTATTGAGATATTTATATAATCTATTGAATATTGAAATTCACACGTGGGCACCGACTGACCAGTAGTGAGTGACTCCCCTCTCCCTCTCAAGATATAATTTTGAATGATTATATAAAAGAAAAAAGGAAAAATAAAAACTCCCCTCCTCCTCCTCTCCCTCTCCGGCCCAATTCCTGGCCCAACTCCCCTCTCCCTCTCTCTCTCCCTCTCTCGGCCCAAGCCCCTCCTCCTCCTCTCTCTCCCTCTCCGGCCCAATTGGCCCAACTCCCCTCTCCCTCTCTGCCTCCTTGCGCGCCCGCCGCCCGCAGGCCGCCTGCCGCCCGCCGCCGCCTTGCGTGCCCGCCGTCGCAGTGCGCCCGCCACCGCGCGTGCGCCCTGTGGCGGCGTCCACCGTGACGCCGCGAAGTCCCCTCTCCCTCCCTCTCCCGGCCCACGCCGTCCTCGACTCTTCCTCCACGCGCGCTGCCGCCGCCGCCCGCTGCGGCCATGCCGCCGCCGCCGCTGAATGCGCAGAGAGAGAGAGAGGAGGAGGAGGAGGAGGAGGAGAGGACTCACAACGGCGACGGAAATGGCGAGCGCAGCGGAGAGGGGATGGTGGCGCGACGATCAACGGCGGCGGAAAACTTCGGCAGCCTGACGGCGTTGGTTTGGAATGAACTGGCGCCAACACTTAGAAAATTTTCGGGGTGAACTCTTGACCTATATAGGGAGCTCATTTCTACAGGCGGTGGTCAATGCCAACCGCCTGTAGAAATTGTTTGTACAGGCGGTTGGTATTGACCACCGCCTGTAGAAATAGAATTATACAGGCGGTGGTCAATACCAACCGCCTGTAGAAATGGTTTCTACAGGCGGTTGGTATTGACCACCGCCTGTATTAACCAATTTCCATTTTTTAAATGCAGATATTGTTTCAATTCTTAAAAAATCCATATCTTAAAAGATATGGCTCTAATTAGAAAGTTTTGAATACCACGTTGAAGGGGACACCATGATCTACAACTTTTGTTTTGGTCAATACTTTATTTGACACTGTTGTAGCACATGTTGTCCACATCTACTACAATCTTCTGTAAAACTCACTTAAACTCTCTAAGAGATATGCCCATTTGTGAAGCATCTATGTTGTCACTTTGTTCAAATCATTTCATTCTTTTTCCTGGAGTTTAGTTGGCCAATACATGCCACCATACCAAATTTGACGATTTTTTGAAAATCTAGTGAATTACTGAATTTTTTTTAAGTTATACGAATTTAATAGCCCGACAACTCGCAGATGACATATGGCACACTTAATGACCTCTAGTGAGGAACTATTGAATACCAAAGTTGTAGGTAACAACATAGTGCACATCTTTTGTATAGGACATCCCTTCATTTTTTACATTTTTGATGTTCGGAGTTTTGAAATTCAAATTTTGAGAGAGTTTTGTGCGACTTAGGGTTTTAGAAATGGCTCTAATGTGGCATAAAGATTACATAAAACTCACTTAAACTCATGATTTGAATACATAAAAGTGGCTCTAATGTGGCATAAAGATTACATAAATGGATTACAAGGCAAATAACAAAAATAATCTAGGCAGCTACTATTCTTCCTTCTCCATCATGTCGCACCCAGGGCAATGATTTCTGTGGGATGGTTCGCTCAACATTCCTTATCCTTACTGGATGGTCATCTACAAAGAGAGACATATCGCTGAACTCGTTAAATTCATCCAGGTCAGATACACCATCAACTCCTATAGCTTGTTGCTTTCTAGGAAAAACTACATGCCTCGGCTTGTCAGTACTTTTCTTCTCATTACGAGAAAGGATTTGTTCGGCATAGAAGACCTGTGCAGCACGGTTAGCCATTATCCACGGATCATCTTTGTAGCCAACCTTACTTAGATCAAGAACTCTGACCCCATAGTTGTCCACTGTAACATGTTTGTCTTCAACCCATTGACATCGAAACACAGGGATCTGAAATGAACCATAGTCAAGTTCCCATATGTCCTCAACGAAGCCAAAGTATGTAGTCTCATTACCAGTTTTAGAGTCTAAGGCCTCACATCGAACACCACTATTCTGTGCCATGCTCTTGTTGTCCTTGGACTTCGTACAGAACGTGAAACCACTAATGTCATAAGTTTGCCATGTCGTGACTTGGCGTGATGGTCCAGATGCCAACACCTTGATGGTGCGTTCCTCAGTTGTTTCCCCATCTGGTATGTCGTGCTCCCGAAGCCATGAGGTGAACTTTTTTTTGTGTTCCTTCGTTAACCAATCATCAGTGCACCCATGATTATGTTCATGAAGCTCATTAATGTGTTTCTCGATCCAAGGCTCCATTATCGAGAGCTGATGTAGGATGCTATGATGTGCCTCGAGGATTGGATTGTAATCAAGAGGGACGATTATTTTCTTTCCCATCCTCCCTCTTCCGTTCAGCCTGCCCTCATGTCTTGACGGAGGTAAACCTATTGCAACCTGGTCTTTTAGGACCTTGTTGCAAAAAGGACCTCCGGACTCAATTGCCTCTTCGGTTAAGTACCCCTCTACCATGGACGCCTCAGGACGAGCACGAGTTGATACATAGCCATTTAGTATTGACATGAAATGCTCATATGTCCACATCTCATGGAAGTACATGGGACCCAGAGCCTCTATTTGTGGAACCAAGTGGACCACAAGGTGAACCATAATATCAAAGAATGCTGGGGGGAAACACATCTCAAACTGTGACACTGTCTCCACTGCGAATTCCTTAAGGGACGCCAACTCATCATGGTTAATCACTTTTTGTGAGATCCTGTTGAAGAAGTAGCACAACCGTGTGACAGCAACCTTGATCCACACTGGATTTATAGCCCTGATGGCAATAGGGAGGAAAGTAGTCAGCATGACATGACAATCATGTGAGTTGTAGTTGGTGAGTGTAAGGTCTTTCATTGACACAATACTCCGTATGCTTGAGCAGAACCCAGATGGGACTTTCAAATGCTTGAACCACGCACACATCGCATGTTTTTCTTCATTGTTGAGGTTGTAGCTTGCTGCCGGGAACTGGTACTTCCCATTTTCTTGAAGCACAGGGTGAAGTTCATTTTTTATGTCTAACTGTACCATGTCCATGCGTGATTTCAGTCCTTCCTTTGTCTTCCCCTTCATGTCTAGTAAGGTTCCAATTAGGCTTTCAAACACGTTCTTCTGGACATGCATACCATCGATTGCGTGGCGAACGTCTAACTCTGGCCAATATAACAAATACTCAAAAAAAATAGACTTTTTCTTGAATGTAGCCCCTGGAGTTGGTTTGACATCCTTTCTTGGTTTTCTGTCTTTTGTCTTCTTCCCAAAAACAAAATTGAGTTTGCTGACTAGGTTGAAAACTCTTTTGCCTTTACTGTTACCTGTTGGAGCAGTAGACTGTAGTTCAACATTATTGTCGAAATACTTATCCATCTTTTTCTGATGGTACCTATGTCTTTTCGATAAGAAGCGTCTGTGTCTCATGTACACTATCTTCTTAGATGCATTAAGGGACACGTAAGCAGTTTCATCTATGCATACCACACAACCAACCTTTCCCTTGAACTACCCTGATAATGTGAAGAGAGCAGGGTAATCGTTGATCGTAACAAAGATAATTGCTCTCAGTGTGAATGATTCTTTGCGGTACTCGTCGAACATTTTAACACCTGTTTCCCACAATATCTTCATGTCCTCCATTAAGGGCTCCAAGAAAACATCCATGTCAACTCCAGGCTGTGTAGGTCCAGAGATTAGGATGGTTAGCAAAAGGTACTTTCGCTTCTGCATCAACCATGGAGGAAGGTTGTAGATGGTGACGATCACCGGCCATGTGTTGTGCTTGCTGCTCCTCTCAGCAAATGGATTCATTCCGTCAGTACTCAATGCGAACCTAACATTTCTTGGTTCCTTTGCAAAGTCCATGTGGTTTTCATTGAAATGTTTCCACTGCTGGCCATCGGCTGGGTGCCGAAGCTTCCCATCATCTTTGTGGTCATCGCAAGCATGCCAGCTCATAAGTTTGGCATCCTCTGGGTTAGCGAACAAACACCTCAAACGATCGACCACAGGTAGGTACCACATCACCAAAGCAGGAATCTTTTTCTGGGCATAATAGTCTACTTCTTGTTTTTCTTTCCTGGTGGATTTTGAACTACTCTTTAAAGTCTTTTGTTGGGTCCTCTTTCGCTTGGTTTCTTTACACACGGAGACAGCACACTCTTCCTCTCTGTAGTCTTTATTCGTCTTGTATCTACTTGCACCACAATTTGGACAGCTATCCAAATCCTTATAATCAGCACCTCGATACAGGATACAATGATTTCTGCACGCGTGGATCTTCTCAACACCCATTGTCAGTGGACTGATTAGCTTCTTGGCATAGTATGTGTTAGCAGGCACTTTGTTCTCCTTAGGAAGTATGTCTGCAATAATACTCAAGAACGCATCGAAGCCAGCATCAGAAAGACCATACCTAGCTTTGCACACCAACAACTTAAGCACAGATCGCAGCGTCGTGAACTCTTTGGTGCAACCCTTAGACTCATCATACAAAGGCTCTTCTGCTGCCTTCATCAAGGTCTCCATACCTTTCATGAAGAATATTGATGGATCTTCCATATGACGACGCAACATTGCCTCTAGAAATTCTGCATCTTCCGTAGCCATATTATTTGGCAGCACATTAGTTCTGACATCTTCATTTCCTCCTGCGAAACCATGATCTCCAACATTTGGCACAACATGTTCGACGTCAGGTTGTTGTGTCTCCTGTACAAACTGAAACCCACCATCGACCATATCTTCACCATCGACGTCGATGTTCGCAGGGTTTTCAGTTGTATAAGGCGCAGAGCTACCCTCTCCATGCTTTGTCCAAATCAAGTAATCATTCATAAATCCTCGGCGGACCAGATGAGAAAGGATTTGTTGAGTGTTATCAAATACAACAACATTTCTGCAGTCCATGCATGGACAATGTATGTGCGTCTTCTTTGTTCTCCAAGCATGATTCTTAGCGGCATCAACAAACCTTTGGACCTCGGGTATGTATAATGGATCTAGTCTTGATAACTTATACATCCAGAATGACCTCTCCATCATTACCTGTAAAAAACAATAAATTGATTGAAATCAATGTAAAAAAGTAACCATATCTAGAGATTATATATTTGCTAGGTGAAACCCTAGATCTAAAAAGTAAATCATCAAATTAAGCAAATTGAGGCAAGAGGGACACAAACTAACCTTTCCTATTAATCTCCTTCCAAGAAATGAAGATCAAAACCTATCCCCTTGTATTTTGTAAACTCTTGACCTCCAAAATCGCCTCCAATGGAAGGTGGCGGCGAGAAACAGTGCTGCTCGAGGAGGAAGATGGGGTATTTATACCAGAGATAGCATAGGCGGTTAGCTAGGAATTATTATTAGCTAGTGTTTAGAGTTTACTGGGGTTTAAAGTAAAAAAACTAAGTAGCATAATTTAAAATACCTAAGTATCATCAAATTGAGCAAGAATGAGCAAATTGAGGCAAGAGGGACACAAACTAACCTAAAAAACAATTGAGAAATAAACAACATAATAAAAAACATAAATATTATATAAAAACCTACATTTCCCTCTCTACATAAATACTCAAGAACACACCATTGTACATGGAAACAAGGAAAGATATCATGCATAAACAAAATTTAAAAGTAAATACGAAGCAGTATAGATGAGAGACATTATTTAACCATCTTAAGCAAGCTCACTCATTAACCTAGGTATTCTTCTCTCTCACTCATGGGTGAAACCCTAGATCTAAAAAGTGAATCATCAAATTGAGCAAGAATGAGCAAATTGAGGCAAGAGGGACACAAACTAACCTAAAAAATAATTGAGAAATAAACAACATAATAAAAACATAAATATTATATAAAAACCTACATTTCCCTCTCTACATAAATACTCAAGAACACAGCATTATACATGGAAACAAGGAAAGATATCATGCATAAACAAAATTTAAAAGTAAATACGAAGCAGTATAGATGAGAGACATTATTTAACCATCTTAAGCAAGCTCACTCATTAACATAGGTATTCTTCTCTCTCACTCATGGGTGAAACCCTAAATCTAAAAAGTGATTCACAAATTGAGCAACAATTGAGCAAATTGAGGCAAGAGGGACACAAACTAACCTTTCCTGTTAATCTCCTTCCAAGAAATGAAGATCAAAACCTCTCCCCTTGTATTTTGTAAAATCTGGACCTCCAAAATTGCCTCCAATGGAAGGTGGCGGCGAGAAACAGTGCTGCTTGGGGAGGAAGAGGAGGTATTTGTACCAGAGATAACACAGGCGGCTGTCTTAAACCAACCGCCAGTGTAAATACCACCATTTACACTGGCGGTTGGTTTAAGACAGCCGCCTGTGGAAATGCATTTCCACAGGCGGTTGTTAACTGTCAGGGCCCCCTTTTACATCACAGGCGCGTGATAATTAAAACCGCTTGTGCTATAAAAAGGGGGCGCCAGCTATGAGCAGAATTCTACTAGTGGATTACAATAAAACTTAAACTAAATTCTACTTAATTTTTTTTAAACCACGTGAATTGAAATGTATTTGTGTGCACCTAGATAATATTTAACTAACGCTTAGTAAGGTGATACCGTGATAGGATACCTTGACAAAACATAATATCTCTACACTATGTAGTGGCGGCCTTAGAATTTTTTTTTCTTGTGTATTCAAAATATAGAGGGATATAAAATTTATTTAACATCATAAACTCTCAAATCTTAATATTTGGCTTATGTAACACCACATATCACTAATTATACAATATATAGCAAATCGTATCTCTTTGCAAGAAAGTCTTTAAATCTGTAGTGTGCTATAATTTTTTTCTTTTTTTCTTCGTATTTGAGACCTAAAATTAATCCAGAGACAAAGTAATTTGGTGAAAAAAATCAGGCAAACTGATTCACAAATTACTATGCTATCCATAACAAATTGAATAGAAAATTAGAAAGTCAATCCCAGAAACAAATAAAATTGTTATGCTATCCACAACAAATTGAATAGAAAATTAGGAAGTCAATCCAAAAAAATTGGCACATAGGAGACAGTACATCGCCATGGCGCCCAACGATGTGTCGTGCTCGCCAGCCCGGTGCGCTCGTGCCATCGTCGGCCCTAGCCACCACTAGCAAATCATATCTAGTATTTGGAAAAAAGAATTCACGCTTGTCCGGAGACACTCATCGGTCACTGATACTTGTGGGTGCGGTAGAGAATTTAGCCTATTAAGCCTTGAGTGGGAGAGGAAAAAGAGTAGAAGCTGTGATTTCGGACTAATTTGTTGTACATTTGTTCATTTTGTTGTACTTTTACTTTTTAATATACATATTACATATTCAGTAGAATTAAGGTTGGCCCGCTCATGACAATATGGATTTAAGAGAACAAAGTAAAACACAAGTTGGAGTGAGCAGAATCACACATGAGGACGACAAAATGATATATTCCCATGGTTCCTTGTCACCTGCATCCATATTCACGAACCGTTCCAATTGATGGGTCATGCCCTTCCCCTCAACTTACCCGCCCCTTGCGCCCCGACAACGCCGGCGGCTCCATAATAGCCTCAACATTGATCCAACTCTCTGGAGCATATACTAGCCCCTCCCAAGCCTAGATCCGAGCTCCCTGCTTCCAAATCTAGTGATCCATGGGAATAGGGTGGCCACCCTATCACTCCTCGGCGAGCCCGACAGGTTGTCCCCCACTTCCTGTTGCTCCCCCCAACCACCTCAGCCCGCCAGCCATCACTCTGGCACTGACGACCACCTGTGACGCTGCCTTTAGAGCTCATGATGCGACCTCTCTGTCTCTCTCTCTCTCTCTCTATCTATCTATCTATCTATCTATCTATCTATCTATCTCCATTCGCAGCTTCCTTCTTCCCTGGGGACCGTTCGACTGGACAACCAAAGGCCCTTCGTTGGTCTGAGGACATCTACGATGGCTCTGACAACAACTCTGTTGCCTCGCACGAGCAGGTCAACCCTCCTGTTGAAGTGCTCCACCAAAGCCCACAGCTTCTTCCTTTGGGGCCAGGCGCACCGAGCACTATGGTCGCTGATGCCACTGACAAGCCAAAGGGTATTGTTGGGCCTCGTGCGAAAACACGGGGCCACCAGCAGGCAGTCCAGGTGCTACCGATCGTGGGCTGACCTCATCCAAGGTCTCCATGTTTGTAGTGAGGTAATTGTCAAGTTGTCGCTCCATTATAGTGTCATGGGTGGCTGCAACTCTGTTTTTTAGTGGCTTGGTAGACTAGCACCCCGATGTAGCAGAGAAAATGTTCTCGTCATTGGATGCGAAGGGGTGGCAGAAGGTCCACCCACGCGGCCAACAGGTTCAGGTCAAGCCCTAGGTTGGCAATGAGCCATCCTGGAAGCGTATTCCCTTCGCGCTTTGGGGAAGGTACCTCAATTGCATGTCCTACTCTCACAAGGTTTTGCTACCTACATGATTCCCCGGTGATGCCTTCGTTGCCATGGGTTCAGACACTTAGCATGTGATTGCAAGCATCTGAGGGAGGCTAGGTGCACTATCATCAAGAATGCTTGGTGTGAGACGAACTGCCCAGGCACGTCACTTGGCAACGACATGGTGTTGGGGGCTCCTTCTGCCCCTGTCCTAAGGCATCGCAAGTCATTATCGACGCCATTGGCACCTATGTTGCTAGTGCTTCATTGGGGCCACGACCATGACCATGGTCGTTGACTAGGTGCTCCTCTACTCCAGGATTCAGTTTCCTTTGACATGGACTTCTTTGACCCCATATCTTTGAAGCTTTGGTCTAAGCCCAATAATTGATCTTTGTGATCCCATGTGATCTGAAGGGCTGGTTATCTTGGACAAGCCCCCGGGAGCGGAGGTTTTGGTAGCTACTAACTAGGTCGATGACTTCTCTTGCAAGCCATGCTCCTCATCCGGGCCTCCTCTTTGAGTTCTTAGGATCAATCCTTGGAAGTTATCAAGGCCTTTTCGAAAGTGGTGGCTTATGCAAGACGCGACGCTCGCCATCTCCTTCGACTCAGTGGTCGAGCTTTTCACCTACTGGGCAGTCTAGTCCTTGTTTTGCTTTTTAACGTGTTGGATGGGCCCTCCAAGGCCGCGCCTCACCGTCTTTGTTGCTCGTCTACTCAACTACACTTCATTGCAGTGGTTGTCTCACGTTCAAATGCCACTCGAGCACCACCCTCCAGACGCCTCTTATCTTAGGTGATGCCTGGGTCAAAGTCTGCTCGGCTCTCCAAACTCCTCTGCTTTAGTGAAGGCCCATTCTCAGGGTTGCTCGGGCCCAATCCAGTGTTGGTCTGCCTAGGAGAAGTGGTTGTTTAGCTGTTAAACCTCGGGAGGCCAACCCAACTCTTCAGGCCCAAAAGGTTCTTTTTGATCAAGTGCGGGCTCACACGGATCCATCATAGCCCGTTAACATTATAGCAACACAGAAGTATGACTTCGTCTTTGCAGATCCGCTATCGAAGTCCAAGCATGAGGCCTTGAAGGTCCTTTTTGAGGACGATGCATTCTTTGATGACTGTATGATGGGCTTCTGCCCTAGACACCTTGAGGAGTTCTCGCAGCCATTAGTTGCCGCAAGTTTGTTCCTTTTGAGCGTGGCTGAGCGGCCGAGCGCGTAGTTGTGCAGCTACGGAGTTGGGGTCGCTTCTTAGTTTGCTATAATCCAAGACTTCTTTCAATTTTTTTCCTTTTTCATTGTGTTCTTGGTTCTGAGTGGGTAGGGGTATTGTTTTTCTACCTCTGCTTAATGAAATATGTGCCTAGGCACGATCACGAAAACATCCATATTGAGGCAAGCTCAAAGATCACCACCTCTCCATCAAGACTCAACCCCACAAACATTGTCTCCTCCACTCTAGGCCAGCTCGATCACAAGACTCCTATCCAAGCCTCAATCCCACTAGAGTAGTTCTTTGCCTCTCCAGCGTAGAATGAACGCAATAGCCCCATAGAAATCACCTCCAAACCCACCACAATCTCCAATCCATTGCTTGATGAGGATAGAGAATGAAGAAAATTGTTTTTCTTGACAGTTTTGTGAGTCAAGGAAACTAGGAACACACTTCATTTACCAAATAGACAAGAAAACATTCGAACAACAAGTAAATTAGTTTCCTTGAGGGCTAACAACCCCAAGGAAATATAAATAAAGAGCAAAAATATCAATTGAAAGCCCAACTTCGCACACTTACCGCTACATCTTGAAATTACTTCTAACTAAGTGAATTTATTTTTTTCTTTTGTATTCACTTTATCGAATATTATAATAAATATTTGAGATCCTAAATGATTTCAAATATACAAATTTAAACTAAATTGTTTTAGATCCGAGGTTATTTGAATTTTTTTTGGAAGCTCTGGGTACTTTCTTGGCGCTTACAATTAATCAATTACACAAGAAAATATGAATTACCTTAACGGTTTCGAATAGCACTCAAGGATATATGTATTATCTTTGCGGTTTCCAATAGCTCCCAAGAAAATGAGCAGTCACCTTGACAATTTACAACAACACTCAAGGAAACATGAAATCTGTTGCCTTGGCACGCAGTTCACATTGCCAACGGGCCGGCCCGGCCCGCCTTGGCCCGGGCCCGACCAAGGCACGGTCCGACCGGGTCGGGCCAACCGAGGCACGACGGGCCGAGGTCGGGCCTCGTGCCCCAACGTCAGCCCAGGCCCGGCCTAGGTAGGGCTCAGGTCGGGCCCGCAGTAAGATTTACCTTTTAAATCTATATATTTTTATTTATTTATTTATTTATAAATATATGTATATTTATATGTATTTATATATATATTTATATACATTTATTTTTTATAGATGTATATATATTTCTATATAAATATTTTTTTGTATATATCGGGTCGGGCGGGTCCGGGCCCGCTAGCTGCCGTGCCGAGCCGGGTGTGGGCCGGGTCGACGGGCCTCGTGCCTCATGGCCAAGTATACATAGTTCAGACTAATACTTGAGGAAATAAGCAATTACCTTAGTGATTTAGGTTGTGTTTAGGTGTAGGGTGAAAAAAAATTTGGATGTCACAATGTATATTGCGGCACTAATTTAGTTTATTAAAAATAGATCAATTATAAAACTAATTACACCGCCACACAGTACTTAACGAGACAAAGCTATTAAGCTTAATTAATCTATTATTAGCACATGTTTACTGTAGCACCATATTGTCAAATTATGAACTAATTAGGCTCAATACATTCATCTCGTGAAGTAGACTCTGGCTGATAAATTAGTTTTATACTTAGTCTATATTTAATAGTTCATGTATGTATCCTAATATTTAATGTGATAGATGAATTTTTTTTGGAATAATATCTAAAGCCTTGCTCGTATTTTCTGAGAGGTCTACATCCCGGCCAAGAAAAGTATATTTTTGTTGGCGATTCTGCAAGTCACGGTGGGCACGCTGAAGGAGTTAAATTCGCATCACCGATAGATCACCAATCACCTCGAACAAGCTGCAAGGTTGAAAATCAAAGCTATTTGAAC
Source organism: Coix lacryma-jobi var. lacryma-jobi (assembly GCA_009763385.1). Lineage (NCBI taxonomy): Eukaryota > Viridiplantae > Streptophyta > Magnoliopsida > Poales > Poaceae > Coix > Coix lacryma-jobi. The sequence goes on from CM019826.1 coordinate 22,833,767, forward strand.
GTGGTTTTTCAGTTTTCATCATGACAAGGCGCGCCAAATTCAAGTCACCGGTCGTGACTGACGCATATCTGATGCAACTTTAACCGCTTTACTTAGAAGTTAGAACAAGCCACACATATATACAGACTTCGTCAAAAAAGCATATACATACATAACCATCATGGCACAGAACAGTCAGCTGGTTTGACATGGATGCTAGCTATAGCTAGACTACCAGCAAAGTATATGAGCAGCATACCAGAGACTACCAGCACCCCTCGATCGCACCAGCTAGTTTAGCGTGTACTCCCTCCATATATAAATAGATGACATTTTAGATATCAAAACGGTCTCTAAAATACAATTTTTACTCTCTTTATATTAAAAAAATATTTTATCAAAAAGTGGTATATATATTTTTATGAACGTATTTTTTAAAAAACAAATCCATTCGTATGGTTTTCATATTTTCAAACTCAACAACTAAAAAGTTATTCATAATTTATATTTTTAATATTTAATCAAAAACATGTCCAAAATCTATGTAAAAGACCGAAAAGGAGCCAGCTGAAAAACCTATGTATCTAGCTATAAGTGGGTCGCTCTAACTTGGTGAGCTATGCATAGGGTGATGGTGGGGCCCCTCTTTTCGAAGTGGAGGTCGCAGTACCGTGCGCAGTGGTAGCGCGTGTGGACGACCGATGAACGGACGGATCGGAGTGACGGGCGATCGGGAGAGCAAATGTCAAAAAACTCTCGGTCGAGTCGAGTCAGCTGGGTCAACCGGCCGGCGTGGTGTGTTTGTGGATTGTGGTGGTGCGTGGTCCGCCATTGGATGACCGACCCCGGCGCCCGGCGGTAGTGCTGCTGTGTCTAGCTAGTCCGCCCGGCCGGGGGACTGGTTTGGTTGCTTCACCCTCCAACAACGGATCAAACACGACACGACGAGGCGCGGTCCCGTCCCGCGGGCATGCGCATGCGCATGCGGCATGCGCGTCGCCGTCGACGAACGAAAAGGCTGGTACTCGATCCTAGTAGCTCTGGCCGCCGCCGCGTCCGCGCGACTGTCGCCGCGACGCGATCGGGTGTGTGGGGGTCGGCATGCTGCTACATGCAACCGCGGAGCGGGCACGGCCATGTCGAGGTCGAGCCTCGAGCCTCGAGCGGCCCCAGCCACATCATCCTACTCCGACATGCAGCTTCTTTTTCCGCAGGGGCGCTAGCTGGGCGTCGGAACGCAGCAGGGGCCGGGGGAGAAAGGGAAGCGCCGCCTTCTTTTCCGCCCACGAGAAAAATGAATGGGGCCGCGTCGGGGTCGGGCAGGCCCCCACTGATATGTTAGGTGCGCTAAGGGCATCGGACCACTCAGGTAATAATGAACGTGTTGGGCTTCTACCACTGGACCAGAAAGGGGGCCACCGTGTATGCGTTAAACAGGCTTTGCAGCCCATTCTGCCTAGACGGGTGTATAGATAAATCTGGACTCGATGGGCCAAAGCGATTCGCTGGCAATTACCACCGATTGGCAATTCAAACACCTCCTAGTCGTAGCCGAGTTTCTTTTTTTATCGATGTTGGAACCGCACTTGCTCCCCTTCGCTCTCGCGCGAGGGAAATGCGAAGGTGGCCAAGCATCGAAGGTTGAAAATGAAGGTAAGGGAAACAAAGACTATTATCGTAGCTCTATTCCCCAGAAAATCGTCCCCTTACACTGTTCACCCCTTGGTATTTATAGGAAACACCAAGGGTCACAGGACTAATTACGAAAGGGTACAACAAAGATTCCCTGCCTCCACGCAGGGAGGAGGGGCAAAGAAGTAAAAACACGGTTGCAGCGGAAACCCTAATCAGTCTTCCCTCTGTGCGCGGCCACTCGGTCTTGCCCACCTTCGGGGGCAGACGCGAAAAATTTGACCCTCGACTCTGCTCGCCCTCGAGCCAGCGTCCTCCCGTCGCCTTGCCGAAACCTTCGCTGCAAGCAAAGTGGCCTCGCAAGGCGAGCGAGGGTCGCCCGCCTAGTTGTCGTCGAGTCAACCTGCAGAGAATTGCAACAAAGCCTCGGTGGTCGGATCCGTGGCGAGGGTTAGAAAACGGGTCCGAGGAGTTCGGTCCCTTGAGGAAAAGGGGCGAGCGGGGACGCGTGGATCACGCGAAGGTCGTTTTTGCCTGCGCTCTGTGTGGTGCCGCTGCCGAGGGTCCTCATCCCCAACAGTAGCCCCTCGTTGCTTTGGATCTAAGGGGCAGAGCTTAGGCCCAAGCAGCGCCTTTCGATGGGAGACGTTAAAAGACCCTAGGCAGCGACGCCCGCGACTGCTCTGGGCCGGGCCGTAGTACTGTTGGCTTTTGTACTGTTTAAGGCCGCTCCGTTTTTCGTGCCGAGTTTTTCGGCTACTGTGCCGATTTGTTCGGCGGATGCTCCCGCTTCTAGTCCTACAAATAGGAGGGTAGGTGAGGGGCTTTTGTCTTGTGCCCTCGAACGCGCTTGCCATCCTGTTGTTGCTCGTTTGTTGTTGCGAAGGTTGCTTTTCGCATAGTTGCGAAGGCTTAGACTGCTTGCGTCTTAGCGAGGCTTAGTTTTTTGAGATGGCGAGGTTGAAACAAACGGCTCGCGCTGTATCTCCCGCCGCTGCGGATGAGGGGACTACCTTCGAGTTCGGGCTTAGTCGGGTTGGCGCCACTGATTTGGCATCCTATGTTAGGTGGGGTTGGATTGAGGAGGGCAAGGCGAGGGCCAGTGCTGGGGAGACGGTGCCGAAGCCAGGTGCAGACGAGGTTGTTGTATTTGAGGAATTCTTTTCAGCCGGACTTCGCTTTCCTGCTGACCCCTTCGTGACTTCAGTTCTGCGAAGGTTTAATTTGCGCTTTCATCAGCTTACACCTTCGTGCTTCACGAAGATGTCTGTTTATGTTTGGGCCTGCCGATCTCAAGGGATTGTCCCTCATGTCGAAGGGTTTGTATGCACTCATCGCGTCCATATGCAGCCTCGGAAGTTCACTGATGGCGAGGGCAGATCCAGTCTCGGTCAGTTCGCCGTCTACACTTTCTGCTATCGCGCCGGCGCGGAGCTACCGGTACAAGCACAGAAGAACAAGTGGAGCAGTGGGTGGCAAGAGTTCTGGTTCTACTACAAACTCAGTGGTGATGTTGAGCTTTGTGGTGAGCTTCTGTTGCTTGGAGAAGTAAGCGCCGAAGCTAGGATGAGCGCCGAGGCTCACGCCTCTGTTGACTGCCTAAGGGTTGTTGCCCGCTCGCAGTGCGCGCGTGACCTGGTGGAGGAGTATTGCTGTGCCAAGATTTGGCCTCTTGGGCGAAGGCAAGCATGGTTCAAAGTGGAGGATGATCCCAAGTATGAAGGTAGGGGTTTAAAGAAGCCGAGCCTGGATCTTGATAAGATTTGGGAGAGAACTCTCCAAAAGTTTCCCTCACGCAGAGATGGGATCGAGGTCATCTGCAAGCGTGTTCAGCAGTGGACTGTGGAACTTGTCGGGAAACTGTCCACGCTGGAGACTAAGGCGATCCACAGCTCGGTGGGTAGCGGAGGTCGGGTGAACAGAATGTTTGATATTCTTGGGGTTCGGTATGCGGACTGGCCAACTCCTTCGAGCGAGGATGCGCCGAAGAAGAGGAAGCATGAAGCTTCGGGGGAGAGGGGAGTTGTCTCTCGGTCGAAGCGAGGCCGTGGGCAAGGCCGTGGCGGTGCCGGTGGCCGGGTGAAGACACTCGCGACGAAGGTCGCGGCCATTTCGGCTGGTACCTCTTCATCAGCTGTTGTTGCTTCCGGCCGAGGTGTTGGTAGGGCTGCAGGGCGGGTGCCCCGAGTTGGAGGGATCAGTGCTTTGATCCAGATTTCGGACGACGAGGATGAGTCTGATGATGAAGAGGTGGAGGAGGAGAAAGATGGAAAAGAGGGGGGAACGGACGAGGGTTCGTCTGATGAAAGCAGCGAACCTTCCAGCGAAGGACATGACACTGATGAGGAGGTGTCCATCGATGACACCCAGGGAAGAGGGGTAGCCTCGCCAAGCGCTGGTGCGATGGTTGCCCGGAGCGCGGACGACATCGCTCGAGACACTGAGCCGGATAGTCCTCGACGAGGGTCGATTCCCAGCTTTGCGGGCTCGCACCTGTGGGTAGAGGGTTTTGAGTTTGATGGCGAACTCGAGCCCGACCGAGCCCGGGGAAAGAGACCGTACGGCGAGGCGAGTCGGTCAAGCCTCCCGGAGTATGCTAAGAAGCTTGGGATTTCTGATCCGGCAACTGAGCTGTTCACCAGTCCGGACCTTCGGGATTGTCACTTGCAATGTGGCCCAGAAGAAAGGCGTTTTTTAGGCCGAATCTTCGGCCGCATTTGTGTGCCGGAGGCAGAGGTTCGACTTGCGGACCAGGCGGTTGGTGATACTTTTGCCGACGTTGACGTCAAGTTGGCGGAGCTAATGCTCTTGAACCGCGCGGCGAGGCGAAAAGTTGGCTCCGACATGGAATTTATGAGAATCCAAATTGATGAGCTTGAGAAGGAGAATGGCAGACTTGCCTGGAGCTTGGAAAATAAGGAAATTGAACTGAAGAATGCTTCGGAGAAGGCCGCGAAGGCTCGAGAGGAGGCAGTTGAACTGGCAAAGCGTAATGTAGATTTGATTGCCGAGGGAAAGGCGAAGGACAAGGCGTTGGCCGATGTCGAGGGTCGCTTAGGGGATTTGAGCGAATCCTGGCGGACGAGTATGGAGAACATCCAGCGTAAGCTTGATTGTTGCCTGACTGAGGCCGGAGGCTCTGCCGGAGAGTCGTTGCCTGCAGCTAGCGCGGAAGCCTTCGAGGGTTGGCTGAGTAATGAACTTGATGTATTTAGTTCGCTAGTTGTCAACGCAGCCGATTTCGGGGGCTACGCCGGGGCTTTGGCGATGGCGAGCACGCTTTGACTGGCGGGTTGTGATCATCTTCGCAAAATCAAGAGGCCAAACCATGCCTTTCCGTCGGTCGATGAAGTGCGCCGTATGAAGGTTGATGATGCTGAAGTTCGGAACTGCGCGATGCGTCTGCTCTGCAGGTTTTGGATCTCCGGAGGCGGCCGAGCTCTTGCCTTCGAAGAAGCTGCCGAGGCTACACGCCAGGTTTGCGTACTTTTCCGGATTTTTCGATTTTGTTGATCTGTTTCAGAGGGGTTATTATTGATCTTGGCGAGGTTTGCCTCTGTTTTGCTTATAGGCTCGAAAAGATGCGATGCCCTCGCCGCCCACGGAAGTTGAAGTAGGGGGTTGCTCCGAAGCTGCCCCTGAGTCAAGTGCTGCGGGGGTTACGCTCGCCGAGATCGAGGCCTTGACTAGGGACGTCCCGATCACTGAAGAAGCCGCGGTGCAAAAAGCGGCGACGGAAGAGGAGCCTGCTTCGATCGTCGAGGCTGCCGAGGAGGAATCCACGGCGGAGAAGGCGTCTGCTGGAGCCTCGACTGTCGCCATTGGCGAAGGTTCGAAAGCTATCAAGGACGGAGCTGCGAGTGGAGCCCATAGGGAAGCTGGTCAGGTGTGATCCCTGGGATTGTTGTGGCGAGGTAGCCCTTTTGTAGAGATTGTGGTTGTAAAAACTTGAGGCTGAAGCATCTTCGTATTTTTGTGAAACATGCAGGTTCCTGACGGAACCGTGCTAGACGTTTTCGACGTGACTCCGCTGATGTTAAATTATCAAGATGTTTTTATAACTGGTGAATCATGGGCTCATGCTAGGTTTAAACATCCTTCGCTTTCTTTTGAACGCTTTTGGTGGTCAAAGGTGCGAAGGTATGATTTAAAGAATAGTAGGTCGGGTCGTTTTTGGCGTGAAGCAGATTATACGGACCGTCAAGCCGACCGTTATTTGTTTGGATCTACTTCGATCTCGCAAGCTAGCGGAGATGATGATATTGACGAGGAGACAGCTTTGGAGTATTTGTTTGGGCAAAGGGAGCTTGGTATAGGTTCGGATGGGGCGCTTATGATTCCGAAGGAAGAACCTTCGGAAGTTAGTGAGATAAGGCATAGATACATGTATAGGGCGAGGGTTTTGCCCAGGGAACTGCCAATTGTCCCTGCAGCTCCTTTGTTGTGGGGACCCCTGGTTCCAGTGGAGGGGGGGTTTGAGGAGGTGGCCGAGGGTTTCGATGACTTGGCAGTAGTTGAACGTGGGGTTGAACCCTTGTAACTTTGACTTTTTCCTTTTAAAATGTAAGCCGCATTATTGGTTGAGGCAAGTAAAATCTGCAATTTATCTGAATTGGTTTGTAGTGGTTTAACTAAAGTGATTGTGAAGCTTTACGTTATGATTTTGATGGGATGATTTTGGAAAAAACAGCGACGCCCCCTACTTTATTTTGGCGAGGCTCGCGTGACGCTTTTGATACGCTGATTTGAAAAAACAGCGACGCCCCCACTTTCTTTTAGCAAGGCTCGCGCAATGCTTTTGATAAGCTGATTTGAAAAAACAACGACGCCCCCACTTTCTTTTAGCGAGGCTCGCGCAATGCTTTTGATAAGCTGATTTGAAAAAACAGCGACGCCCCCACTTTCTTTTTGCGAGGCTCGCGCAATGCTTTTGATAAGCTGGTTTGAAAAAATAGCGACGCCCCCACTTTCTTTTTAGCGAGGCTCGCGCAACGCTTTTGATAAGCTGGTTTTGGATTTCGTGTCTACTGTTACCACGGGCGGCGGGGTTTGCTTTTTCGGCGAGCCCCTGGCATTTGCAGCGAGGGTGCTCGGCTTTTTGGACTTCGCACCTCCCCTTCTCTTGGGTAGAGGTGAAGTTTGCTTTTTGCGAGCCCCTGGCGTGATTTCGTGAGGGTGGTCGGCTTTTTGGACTTCGCGCCTCCCCTTATCTTAGGTAGAGGTGAAGTTTGCTTTTTGCGAGCTCCTGGCGTGTTTTGCGAGGGTGCTCGGCTTTTTAGACTTCGCGCCTCCCCTTATCTTAGGTAGAGGTGAAGTTTGCTTTTTGCGAGCCCCTGGCGTGTTTTGCGAGGGTGCTCGGCTTTTTAGACTTCGCGCCTCCCCTTATCTTAGGTAGAGGTGAAGTTTGCTTTTTGCGAGCCCCTGGCGTGTTTTGCGAGGGTGCTCGGCTTTTTAGACTTCGCACCTCCCCTTATCTTAGGTAAAGGTGAAGTTTGCTTTTTGCGAGCCCCTGGCGTGTTTTGCGAGGGTGCTCATCTTTTTAGACTTCGCGCCTCCCCTTATCTTAGGTAGAGGTGAAGTTTGCTTTTTGCAAGCCCCTGGCGTGTTTTGCGAGGGTGCTTGGCTTTTTAGACTTCGCGTCTCCCCTTATCTTAGGTAGAGGTGAAGTTTGCTTTTAGAAAACGTTCGTTTTTGAAGCAATCTTAAAAAAAATTGCATCGATGATAGCACTCTTTGAAGAAGAGGTGCTTTTTGGATGTTTTCTAGTAAATGTAGAGGTTTGATGACTTCTTTTTTCGGGGGTTCTAACCTGCATTAAGGTTGTGGATGCTGCCTCGTTAAAAAACCTTACGCCCCTTCATAAGGAAAAAGAGTGCAGCTCCTTCTGTTTTTGTTACATGCACAGAAATGGAAGAAAACAAAAGTGAAACAAAAGATTACATGGTGCGAGGGCTCGCTAAGGCTCCGCTATGGGTAGAATTTGCGAAGGTCATCAATGTTCCAGGTGTGAGGCAGGATGTTTCCTTCGCTGTCGGAGAGGTGGAAAGAACCGGGGCGATTGCTTTCCACAATCAAGTATGGACCTGTCCACTTGGGCTAGAATTTTCCTGCCAAGCTGGCGTTTTGTTTTCTGATGAGGACGAGGTCACCCTTCTTCAAATCTTTGATTCTGATCTTTTTGTCTCTCCATTTTCTGGTTTCTTCTTGGTACTTACGAAGGTTGTGCACTGCGTTGCATCTTGCTTCTCCGAGTAGGTCTTTATCAAGCGGTTGGGCTTGCTCGTCAGATGCGAGGGTTGTTCTGAGCGACCCATATTTTAGTTCTTCTGGAAGCACCGCTTCTTCGCCGAACAAAAGTTTGAAAGGAGTGAATTTTGTTGCTCTGCATTCTGAGGTGTTGTGAGACCAGGTGACCGAAGGTAGTTCATCGGCCCATTTACCCTTAGGTCTACCTTGCAACTTTTTGGATATAGCTTGGAATATTGTCGCATTGGCTCTTTCAACCAGGCCGTTGGATTGCGGGTGCCGGACGGAGGCGAAGCATAACATTGTCCCAATTTGCGCACAGAATTCTTTGAAGACCTCGCTGTCAAACTGAGTGCCATTGTCGACGGTTAGATGTTGAGGAACTCCAAAGCGACAAACTATTTGTTGCCAGAAAAACTTTTTTACTGCGAGGGAAGTGATGGAGGACAATGGTCTTGTTTCAATCCACTTTGTGAAGTATTCCACAGCTACCACCGCATAGCGAAGGTTCCCTGGAGCCGTCGGTAGTGGGCCTACGAGGTCCATCGCCCACCTTTGCAGAGGCCAGGTTGGGCATATGAGAGTTGTAGGTGCCCCTGGAGCATTTTGGTTTTTTGCCATCAGTTGACAACCCTCGCAATGCTTGACAATGGTTTCCGCATCTCTTAATGTTGTTGGCCAGTAGAAACCTTGTCGGAACGCTTTGCCGACTAGAGCCCTCGGGCCGTTGTGGGAACCACAGATGCCCTCGTGGATTAGCTTGAGAATGTCATTGCCTTCGGACTGTGACACACATTTGAGCCATGGCGAGGTTACCGAAGCTTTGTACAAGGTGTTGTCAACAATCTTGTATCCTCGCACTCTTTGCTTTAGTCTGTTTTCTTCTTCTCTGTTGTTTGATTCATGGAGCCCCTTGATGTAGGCCATGATAGGTGCTCTCCAATCCTCGCACTGAATTGCGCTGATCAGCTTGACGCTGATTTCAGAATCTTCGAAAGCTGACCGAGTGGTAACCTCGTAGAACACATTTGGTGGGAGCTGTAACTGCTGTGCGGCTGCTTTAGCTAGGCAATCTGCCTCGCTGTTTTGAGTCCTTGATATTGCTTTTACAGTTATGCCGAGGAAGAAAGATTCTAACCTTCGGACATATCGAAAATACTTTTGAAGCTCTGGATCTTTTGCTTTGTAGTTCTTCTCAATGTGCCCCACAATGACTTGCGAGTCTGTATTGATGAGTGCCCTTCGGACTGACAATGACCGTAGTCTTGAAAGTGCCAGAATCACAGCTTCATATTGAGCGGAGTTGTTTGTGCATTTGAAGTCAAGCCTTCGTGCGTATCTCAGCTTCGACCCGGAAGGCGAGATTAGAATGGCCGAGGCACCGGCACCAGTTGCACCCCAGGCGCCGTCGACATAAACGACCCAGAACTGGTCGTGTCGCAACTCACCAGCACGAGGGTCGGGTGTCCATTCTGCTATGAAATCAGCCAGTACCTGTGATTTGACTGTTGTTCTGCCGACGAAGGTCACAACGTAACTGTTAAGCTTGACTGCCCATTTTGCTATTCTTCCAACTGCCTCGTTGTTTTTGAAAATGTTCTCGAAGGGGTACGACGAAGGTACATGGATCTCGTGCGCCTAGAAATAGTGCTTGAGCTTTCTTGATGCCATAACGACGGCGTATGCTATTTTCTCAAGCTCCGAATAATTTCTTTTGGGGCCTTCGAGGGTTTCTGAAACATAGTAGATTGGGGCTTGTCTGGTCTTGTTATTTTCGCGGAGCTCCTTGATGAGAACTGCGCTTGCTGCGTGAGGCGAAGCTGCGACGTAGAGTAACAATAAATCTCCCTTGCTTGGGCTGGTTAGGGCAGTCAAGCTGGTCAGATACTTTTTCAACTCCTCGAAGGCCTTTTGCTGCCGGGGACCCTAATTAAATGGAGCATTGCTTCTGAGTGTTTCAAAGAAAGGTAACCCTCGCTCTGCGGATCTTGAGATGAATCTGCTAAGTGCTGCTAAGCGGCCAGACAGACGTTGAGCTGCTTTTTTGGTCGCCGGAGGTTCCATGTTCATGATGGCGTCAATCTTCTCGGGGTTAGCTTCGATTCCTCTGGCTGAGACGATGCAACCTAGCAATTTACCTTCGCTTACCCCGAACACGCATTTTTCTGGGTTTAGTTTCAATCCGGCGGACCGGAGGTTGCTGAATACCCTCGATAAGTCGGATATGTGGTTTTCTTTTAGTTCACTCTGGACAACCAGGTCATCGACATAGGCAGAGACAGCATGCTCATCCTTGAAAACCTCGGAGGTCATGCGAGCGAAGGTTGATCCTGCATTTTTCAAGCCTTCTGCCATTCTTCGGAAGCAATAGGTGCCCGAGGGTGTGATAAAACTTGTTTTTTCCTCGTCTTCTTCATTCATCCAAATCTGGTGATAGCCTGAGAAGCAATCAAGGAGGGACAGCGTTTGGCAACCTGCCGCTCTGTCGACCAGGGTGCTTATGTTTGGGAGAGGGAAATCATCCTTCGGACAAGCTTTGTTCAAGCAAGTGAAATCCACGCACATTCGCCATTTTTTGTTCTTCTTTTGGACTAGGACCACATTTGAGAGCCAAGTTGGGTATTTGACCGGGAGAATGACGCCTGCGTCCAAAAGCCTTTTTACCTCAGCCTTCGCTGCCTCCTTTCTTTCTTCTGACATTTTGCGAAGCTTTTGTTTGATTGGGCGATAGCCTGTTTTACTGTTCAGGCTATGCTCAATCATTGTTCTGTTGATTCCTTTTAGGTCCTCTGCGGACCAATCGAAGGTGTCGGAATTTTCTCTGAGGAAGTTAACGAGGTTGCCTTCTGATTGGGGGTCTAGATTGGCTGAGATGAGCACCTTTCTTTCAGCGTTACCCTCGAAGAGTTGGACTTGTTTGGTTTCCTCCTTTGGCGCTGCCTTCACTCTGTCATTGCAGACTTCACCCTTGTCGCTGATGCTGGGGGTTTGAGGTTTTGACAAATTGTGTACATTGCGTTGCCCTGGGGCTACGTTTCCTTCAGCTACCCTTGCAATGTCTTGGTCCCCAAATACTGCAACCACACCCTTCGGAGCGGGAAGCTTCATGCATAGGTAAGCGGGATGGATGACAGCATTGAATGCGTTTGTGACCCCTCGGCCAAAAATGGCATTGTATGGATAGAACATGTCGACGACATCGAAGGTGATGTGCTCAGTTCTGCAGTTCGTTTGGTCGCCGAAAGTCACAGGCAAGGGTATTTTGCCAACCGCTCTCACTTGTTGACCGCCGAAGCCGTATAGGGGGTTGTCAGCGGGTTGTAGGAGGTTTCTATCGAGCTTCATGCTGTCGAAGGTTGAGGCGAATAAGATGTCAGCGGAGCTTCCTGTATCAACCAAGATTTTGGTGACAGTCCACCCAGCGAGGTTGGTTTCGATCACCATAGCATCGGTGTGAGGGTAATCTCTCAGCTTCATGTCGCTGGAATCGAAGGTTATGGGGATGTGAGACCAACGACCGAATCTGTGGGGTCCTTCGACGGCCACGTGGTGAACTCGTCTGGCATGTTCCTTCCTCTGCCGTTTATTACCATGGTCCTCATTTGAACCTCCGGTGATAGCTAGAATCACACCGAAGGTTGATGTTGGATTGTTGATGGTCGTTTGGCTCTGGGCTTCGGCTTTGACGGGCTGGGGTGCTGGTAAAGAGGGAATTGGTGGTGGTGGTGGCAGAGCGTTGCTGGTTTGGTGGGTTGTTGGAATCTGGTTTTGGGGGGTTGTTGGGTATGTGACTGTGTATGGAGTGTTTTGGCGTTGTGGGATTGTTGTTGCCTGGTAGGAGGTTTGGCTGAAGTGTGGGTGGTGGGGGTAAATGGGTTGTTGCGAGGGTAGGCCATAATTTACGGGGGTGTAATGGAATTGGGTATTTGAAGGGTGGAAACTTGGTTTCCTGGTGTGGTGGATGGTTCGAGTGTCTGACGAAGCAGCTTTCCTGGATTCCTGGTATTCTTTTCCCTTGGCGAAGCATTCGCATTGCTTTATTGTGTGTCCCTTTCCGAGACCACAGAAGTGACAATACATTTTAGCGGGATCTCGTTGCTGGTTCCGCTGATTCGGCTGGGGTGGCAAACCCTGAGAGGCTTGGTTGCTTGGAGGTTGAGCGTCCCGTCTTTGATCCTCGTGATTTGTTGCTTTGTTGATTGCACCAACGTTGCTTTGCTCTTGGCGAGGGTTGCTTTCCCTTGCTTGAGGCCTCAGCTGTGGCTTCAGTTGTGAGCGCCGAGCGTCAGACTTTGCTCTGAAGTCCATGTCTGCTCTTCAATATCGTTCCATTGTTTCGTGTAACTCCTCAATTGAATTCGCTGGCTTCCTGGCAAACTTTGATGAGCATGGGCCTGGACGCAGGCCACTGACTGCGGCGAGGATTACAGCTTCGTCGGATATCCCCGGAGTTCTTGCTCTAATTTGGATGAACCTTCGCCAGTAGTCTTGAAGCGGTTCTCGCTCCTCTTGCTTGAAATTGAACAAATCGATGGGGTTTGAAGGGGCTGGTGTGATGCCTTTGAAGTTTGTGCAGAGCCTGTCTCTGAGATTGGCCCAGGAATCCACGGTGCCGGGGCGAAGGTTGCTGTACCAAGTTTGCGTGATGTCGCGCAAGATAATGACAAAGGATTTTGCCATTGTTGCTTCGTCTCCACCTGCCGCGGCGACTGCCGCCTCATAGCTCATTATGAACTGGCGAGGGTCGGAAAGCCTGTCGTAACGAGGTAAGTTTTGTGGGTTGTAGCATGGAGGCCAGGGTTGAGTTTGGAGTATCTGGGAGACGGGTGACCGTGGGTCATAGGGCATTTGGTGTTGCTGAGGTCTTCTTTGGATGCGGAGGTTTTGCTCTCTCTCATCTGGGTAAAGTTGGCGAAAGTTTTGCTGTCTCATTGGGTAAGGCTCTTGGAGTGGCGGTGGCGGGGGTGGTGGAAGGCGAAGGTTGTCTCGAACTCGCTCCTCAATTCCCTCCTGCAGCGGGGGCATATCCCCGTCGTTCCAGCCCTCTGCCTCGGCCTCAGCCGCGGCGAGGGACTCTTCCATTCGGTGAAGCTGCTCCCTGGCCTCGTCTACCTTCTGCCTGATGGCGCGCAGCCGATTGTGCTTCTCTAGCTGGTCCAGACGCCGCTTCTTCTCCTGCAGCTTAGCCTGAAGGCTTTCTAGGGCCTCGAGGCCCAACTCCTCTTCGTCTGCTCCCTCTCCCTCCCCGGGGGTGTGAGGGTGCAACACGATCCGGGCTTGAGGGCCCAGGACCTCAGCGTCCGGGGTGACATCCTGCGCCCTTGAGGGTTCTGGTATCTCCTCAGCAGGTGGGACCACCGTCGCCATCTCTCTAGTCGTGCGAAGGTCTCTGGTGGTGTTGGTTCGCCTGTTCCCCGCCATTCGATCCCCACGGACGGCGCCAAACTGTTGGAACCGCACTTGCTCCCCTTCGCTCTCGCGCGAGGGAAAGGCGAAGGTGGCCAAGCGTCGAAGGTTGAAAATGAAGGTAAGAGAAACAAAGACTATTATCGTAGCTCTATTCCCCAGAAAATCGTCCCCCTTACACTGTTCACCCCTTGGTATTTATAGGGAACACCAAGGGTCACAGGACTAATTACGAAAGGGTACAACAAAGATTCCCTGCCTCCACGCAGGGAGGAGGGGCAAAGAAGTAAAAACACGGTTGCAGCGGAAACCCTAATCAGTCTTCCCTCTGTGCGCCACCACTCGGTCTTGCCCACCTTCGGGGGCAGACGCGAAAAATTTGACCCTCGACTCTGCTCGCCCTCGAGCCGGCATCCTCCCGTCGCCTTGTCGAAACCTTCGCTGCAAGCAAAGTGGCCTCGCAAGGCGAGCGAGGGTCGCCCGCCTGGTTGTCGTCGAGTCAACCTGCAGAGAATTGCAACAAAGCCTCGGTGGTCGGATCCGTGGCGAGGGTTAGAAAACGGGTCCGAGGGGTTCGGTCCCTTGAGGAAAAGGGGCGAGCGGGGACGCGTGGATCACGCGAAGGTCGTTTTTGCCTGCGCTCTGTGTGGTGCCGCTGCCGAGGGTCCTCATCCCCAACAATCAAGCGTAACTTGGACACGCACCAAAAGCGCGCGTACGACGGCCGTACACATGTAAAGAAAGAGACTGGAGGCTCGCTGCCTTTGTGCGTGATAAACACACAGTATCGTGTGTATGGTCGGTGTATATCATGTTTCTAGATGCTTTAGAACTCTGATTATGCTTTCAGTTGGCTGTTGTTCTTGTAAGAAAGGTTCAGTTTGATTACATGCTTGTTTTTTGTGTTAAACTCTAATATATATAACATGATAGTTGTAGATCACGGTGCTTTTAGAACTTAACAAAGTTTCATAGTTTTTTTTTTGGATAAGTAGTTTGTCCACAGAACAAAATATGTGAAGTAGGGTTGTTTGTTGATTGAGTGTTTGGTTGTTATTTTGAGAAAAATGATGGTGCTTCTTTAAGTGTTCCCTTAGTTTGTGTGAGTATGTTTTCTAAGATTTTTGAATGGGTGGTGCGTCTTTGGAATCAATCTTAGCTCATGTTACTGTACCGTCCTTTCAAGGCAAGTAAACAGTGGTGGTTTACTAGATGTCTAGATCTTAACTTGTACCTACACTCTCTCATAATATATTAATTAGACCAGCATGATATACTTAACTATAGCTCTGTTCGCTTGATCTAGAAGCCGGCATGGCTGATTCGCATGACTGATTTTTTATGAGAGTTTCACGGCTGATTTGTTCAGATTAAAACCAGCAGAGGAATGAATGAAACGTTAATAATTGAAAGTGTAATAGGATTGGGAGAATAAGCAATGCACTAATTAGAGACCATGTGTAGTAGGCACGATGGAGATTCCGACGGCAGGCCCACGGGCCATGAGTTCCATAGTATGTTTACAATCTAACAATAACATCTTAGACTTTTGTGGCGTAATAAGTGAATAAAATCCTGAAATGGATGAGTATCATGGAGTAGTCCTGAACTCGTGAAGAGATAAATATTTGTCTCCTTTATTTTTAATTCCTACAAAGTAGTCCTCGTCACAAGATTTATAAAACCCTTAATTCACAAATATCCGTCTCCTCTGTTGTTTTATAACGCCCCACATGCAAATGGTTTAGTTTCTTTCCTAGTTGAGGTATGTTTAGATGCATATACTACCACACATATCTTTGCCGAGTGCCAAATATTTTGTTGAGTGCCAAATATCAAGCACTCCTCAAAGCATCTTTTTGCCAAGTGCCGCACTCGACAAATAAGTTTCACACTCAACAAAGAATGCTTTGTTGAGTGTCAGACACACGGTAAACCACGACACTCAGTAAAGCTCCTCTTTGCCGAATGTCGAGCTCTCGGCAAACCCGCACACTCGGCAAAGAGAGTACCCAGGTCACGGTCGTCACCCGCTGACACCCTTTGTTGAGTGTCAGCCATTAGGCACTCAGCAAATGGCTTTTTGACGAGTGCCAGGCCTCGACACTCGGCAAACAATGCTCTTTGTTGAGTGTCAGGCCTCGGCACTCGGAAAACGTTGCTCTTTGCCGAGTGCCAGGCTCCAATACTAGGCAAATTTTTCTTTTCAATTTTGACCTCCAAACTTTTTTCAGGCTCTTATAGTGTTTGGTACTCCATGTTAAAGTTTAATACATTTCTCGGTTTGTTTGCTAAATTTCTTTCATTTAATTGAATTTTTTTGAATAAGTCAAATTTGAACTGTAAGTCGTTCGAATAATGAAAAAAATATTTGGAAAAATAATATTCATGTTATTGATCGAGTTCAATGTGAGGCCGTACACAGGGACATGCCATAAATTTCAAAAGTCTTGTTCACAAAATATGACCACAAACTTACGGGCAAATTGTCTTTAAAATCTATAAAATGCAAATGAAGTCTGAAAATCATGAAATTTGTCGAGATGCTATGATATCGTATGTGAAGGATGTGATAAAAATTTGAGAAGGTTTTGTGAATGTTATCTCGTATGATGCTTACAAACTAGGATATCTCTACATGCGATGGACTTGTGGATTTGTTTCGATATACTTGATAGCTTGTTGTTATATATGTCAAATATATTGTGATATATGTGATTGATTTGATAAATATGTGATGTAAGTTTGGATGGAAGTGATATATATGTGATATTTTTTGTTTGTCAAGGTGAAATGTAAAAAATAAAGAAAAAAGTAGTTTTTCAGTAACTTTACCGAGTGTTGCACTCGACAAAGGATTCCTTTGCCGAGTGCAATGGTCATGACACTCAGTAAAGTTAGGAGATTGAACGCATGGGAACCCAATTTCCCAGCTTTGTCGAGTGTCAGGACCATGATACTCGACAAAGAATTTTTTTTAAATAAATAAACAAATAATAACTTTACCGAGTGCCAGGGCCATGGACACTCGGCAAAGAATTTTTTTTTTAAAAAAAATACAACTTTGCCAAGAGCCGGGTCAAGGCACTCAACAAAAGAATATAAAAAAAATATTAAAGCTTTTGTCGGGTGCCAGGACCCGGAGCACTTGACAAAGAATATTGTTAAAAGAAATTAAAACTTTGTCGAGTGCCAGGGATACTCGGCAAAAGATTTTTTTAAAATAAAATAAAATAAATCTTTGTCAGGTGCCTGGCCAGGGCACTCGGCAAAGTAGTTGTTAACGACTCGGGTGCCGTGACGACCTTTTTTTTTATCGAATGTCCGACAAAAGACACTCAGTAAAGAGGCCTTTGCCGATCGATTTTTTTCTGAGTGTTCTTTATCGAGTGTCTTTACCAAGTGACTGAGGCACTTGACAAACAACATGAGTCCAGTAGTGATAGGATTAATTATTATCTCATTGAAACATGGGCTAATAAGGTGGATTGTTTTTTTAGCTAAGTCTACAAAACTAGTTGTTACTTGTTAGCCGGCTAGCTGACAAACACCCTAACTAATTTGTATTAATCTTAAACCCCATCTAATAATTAGCCATAGCTGATGTAAATATTTTTTTTTTTTTTGCATTGTATGTCTCGTTGGCCACATTGCTCGCTCCCTTCGACACGTGGTGCACGTACCGTCGTACACCCCGAAACGGTAAAATGGAAACCAAGGGCTTAGTTCCGAGAAATATTTGAAATCTGCACTGTAGCACTTTCGTTGTTATTTAACAAACTTTATCAAACATGGACTAACTAGACTCAAAAGATTTATCTCGACATGTAGATACTAAAAGTGCAATCAGTTATTTTTTACTTACATTTAATGCTCTATGCATGCAGCTAAAGATTGATGTTACATGAAATATAAAAATATTTGGCAGAAGTTGGAGAAACTAAACAAGGTCTAATATAATCGCGTCGTGCCTGTGTCTGCACCGCTAGTCCGCTACTCCGTATCAAGAGTCAGGAAAGGCAAAGCTTGCTGCTTTCTAAAGGCATACTCCCTCCGTATCACAATTAAAGTTCGTTTTGGAAAAGCTTTCGGTCAAACATTGAGAATATAAATTATGAATAACTTTTAAATTATTGAGTTTAGAAATATAAAAATCATATAAATAAATTTATCTTGAAAAGTACTTTCATAAAAGTATATATATATCACTTTATAACAAATATTTTTAAAGAAATAAGTGGTCAAAGTTATACTTTGGAGACCGTGTCGCTGTCCAAAACGAACTCTAATTGTGATACGGAGGGAGTATATACACTTGGTACTAGTAAATAAACAACGCATGTCTGGCCAAATTTATGCTATAGTATATGTCGAACGAACTGGATAGATATGGTTCAATGTTCATCCATTCGGCCTTACGATCACGCTCACGCTCTCGCTCTCGGATTGTTTACATACCGGCTCTCTGCCGGTTTCTGAAACGAAACTAGCCACAAAGTGACACATGGTACCATCAGCATCGGCGATTCGGCGCAGCGGCACGTCGACGTCCCAGCCCCACCTGCGGCGGCCGGCTCTTTCGCTTTCGGCCTCCCTTCGCACCGAACTTTTCAGGGGCGGCGCTGCTAACCTTTGGTCGAGTTCAAGAGCCGGCGGAACAAAAGACAAGTGGAGAAAGAAAAGAGTGAGAGCAGAGCCTTTCTGTCCACTTTTTTTTCCTAGTGATGACGATGCACTGAATACCCAGTGGTGACTGATGCATGTTCCACTCTCGATGAAATGAATATATGTTAACATTGATAGAAGAACGCTACTACAATCTGTCCCCCTCGGGCCTCCTCCGCTCGCCACCACTGACGGCGCGGAATCTGTACCCTAGCTACTACCACCACCACCACGCATCGAACCTTCGATCAGATGAATTCAGAAGCCAGGGAACTGGCTTTGGTGGTACGGACGGAGACCTTGCTCGCTCGTCCCTGTAGCTGTAGGGCTGACATTCTCTGCGGCGGCGGCGCCGGCGAGGACGCTCCTGCCAAAGATCGAGAAGAGTCAATGCCAAGTTGCCAAGGCCGCCCAAGAGTGAGGCGTGACGTGTGCCATCCACTGAAAGAGTTCATGGAGGAGGATTCGGCGGGTGGTCTTACTCGGTTGGGTCCGGGCGGGATGCCCAGACGGAGCTGAGGGCGCGGAGGCGGCGGTGATACTCGCTGATGGAGAGGAAGCACCGAGCCGTCTGCCGAGTCGTCAGGATCCGCCGCATCTGGTGCAAGGTCTGCTGCCTCAGACTGTCCGCCTGCACGTCGTTCGTCATGGGAAACGAAGAACAGAGAGGTGTCAGATAGCCGCCGTTCACACACTACTCTCTCATGACAAACCGCGTCGGGACTTGTGAGTAGTTTGGAGGGAACGCGACGGACGGCAGCGCCAGCGCTCTCATCGACACGTCACACTCATGAGCGCAAATAATTTGGCGGCTGCGGCCGGCCTGCGGGGGCCTGTGTGGCCGCATCTGGTGAATAGAGAGCCCGTGCTCGTGCGCGAGACATAGACACAGCCTCAAAGCTTAGCTTTTACTGCTGTTGTGTGTAGTCAGTCTAGGGACATGTCTGGTCGCTTATTAGCAATCGATTCTGGCCATCACACACTCAAAAACAATGATCTGGATCGCTGATTCATCATGCAGACTTGCCTGAGCAAGCAACCAAACAAGCCCTCAAACTCTGCTCTATAAATTCTATCATGGAGTAGCTTCACAAAAAAAAAAAAAAAAAAAAAAGTTTCTGGAGAGTGAAGCCGAAAAACAGGCCCTAAATGTCTATTGTCAGGCGTTTTGGCTATATAGAGACTAATATAAACTTCATTAGCTTCTGACCTTACAGTTACAGTAGTACCTCTCCTAAGTATGGTGTGTGAACATTAACATGGTTTCCAATCTCATAACAAGTCTTTTGGATATATATGCTTGTGCATCCCTTCAACTACCAGCAAAATACAGGGGAGAGCAAAGAGGGGGGTATATATGATCACAAATAGGAACAGGGCACGTAGGTGCATTAGTTCATTCATAATTTTATAGTAAGGTGGCCATCACATTCCTACTCTGGCTTTTCATAGAAAGGGATAGGTGGTCATGTCTACGAGTATACATTTGTTTTTTGCGATAGTAGAAAAGAACCTTTGCTTCTGCTGGGGCCCTATATAGCTGGCCGGTAGTCTGGTACCACAAACATAGAAACGGATAGACGCACATATAGACACAGATTAATGATGAATGGTACAAAGTGCTAATGATGTTTATCTGCATGTTTAGAGGGTTAAGCACACAAAGTTGGCTACGTTACATTTTAAGATAATACTGTAGCTAGCTTTCTGCTATCCAGCAAGAAAGGCAACACTTATTTTACGGTTAGCGAACTGAGATCAATGTTAACGTAATACTCTCATGACTAAAAGTTTTATCTTCAAAGAATTGTAGCATTGCATTCCTATCTATCCATATGAAGTGCGCCTGCAATGTGTTTAAGCTCGTTGCGACACCTATATGGAACGGAGAGTAAAAACTGACCTGACGGTAAAAGCTCTCGAGGGCGTCGAGCCTGTTGAGTGCTAGGGCCATGAGAGCAGTGTAGTTGGCGACATTTGCACCATCACTGAGAGGACTCGCGCCCACTGCATCCGCCAGCGACTGCTGCAGCTGCTGAAGCCCCTGCGCGAGCGCCTCCTCAGTCTGCTCTGATGACCGTTGCAGATTGTACATCCCTAGTAGCTGCGGCTCCGTAAGAGGATCAAGCTGTGGTATCAGCATCTGATCACAAACCAACAGACAAGACTCAGCGATTAATAACATTGTGCTGTTCGTTTGGAGAATAAAGTCTGTGCTTTTCCCTGAAAAAGAGAGAAAAGGATGCTTACCTTGAGGATTTCAGAAGGACGGAACCCGCCCATCCAGAGGAAGCATCGCTCAGCCGTCGTTGCCCACAAGCCAGTCATCAGGTGGAACACATCGGATCTTGCAAGCATAGCCCTCAGGTGGAAGAGCTCGTCATAGTGCCGCATGCACTCTTCAACGATGGCCCCCAGGTTTGCGTCAATAATTTGAGGCTGCAGCACGGCCTGGAGCTCTGTCATGTGCTTGGTGTCATCTTCTAACCACCGGGCGTACTCCATGTCAAAAATCACAGCGCCTGTAATAACACGTTCAAATCAAAGGCCTTATATGAACCAGTTGGGTGGTGAATCTTTGTTCCGAGGTGCTGAATGAGATGGTCATACCTGAACTCAAATCTCCAGCTGCACCGCCTCCTCCCGGGAACAGACCCTGAAACCATTTTAACATTACACCACATGGTAACACTATGCAGATACTAGATCAAATGTTTTGATGTCCTGTCTCCTGAGGCTTCTAGAGAATTTGGACCTGTGAACGTGCTCCATGCAGTTCTTGTTCGATTTGCTGAAGCCTAATCCGACTTGTTTCTAACTGCTGTACATAGGCCTGAAGTTGAACCATTTTTATATCTTTGTTAGATATATGGTACCAGTTGATCTAAGCATTTTCTCTATTTTGCTGTGCACCTTTTTTCTCAGCCTGCTCTTTCTTGCAGCTTCTCTGTTCTGAGCCAATCGCCTCTCAGTCTAAATAAATTTTTAGAATGATATAAGAGATTAAGAGTACAGCAAAACTGTAGTACCATGCAAGCAGTAAAACGTTAGCAAATGTTACCAAACCTTGGCATCTAACAGCTTGCCGTCTTTTCTTGTGGATCCATGCTTTCCCTGCACCAGAACACCAAAAAGGTAGCTTACAACAGTGTGCAATGCTAGTTCTATAGTAAGATACCTAGTCAGCATCAAGAAAGTATAAGTATATTGGAGCCAAAATCTCCTGTTGGGCGTTACTACTTATTTACTATTGCTTTTAGATAGCAGTTCTTTACCTGTTTCACCCTCCATTCCACAGTATTTCCATCAGCTCAATGACATAAGCCATCAGAAGAGCATCTGTAGCTATTTTTATTTGTCTTTCCCAATGGAGGCAGAAGGGAAGTAGCATGCCCCAACCATCATTTGGTTTCTTTGTTTTTGTTTTTTATTTTTATTTTTCCCTAAAAAAACATTGACCAGATGCTATTTGAAAAACGATATTGCCTACTTTGTTGAGGGTTGACCTACTCTCCAGTCGTCCAAGAAACACACTACTTTACCAAAAAAACAACAACAGTGACTTCTCTATTCAAATGCATGTCTGCATCTCAAAACCTTCAAACCAATTCAAGCTTCCAAAAAAAATAGTTGTTCTAATGGTTCCTGACAATACCATATGCTCTAGTTTCATTGTAAAGCTGACTTAATTTCTCCATAATCTTTAGTAATCTATCGACTAGACAGTTGTCCCTAGCTATTACCTTGTCTTGGCCTGCTGCATGCTGCTGAAAGATTGGAGCTGTGGTTGCTGCCGCTCCGAGTCCTTGCTCGTAGTTGTAGTCATCAACGGTCACCATCAAACCCTCCTGCCGCTGCCCAGAGTCGGCCCTCATGCTCCCTGGGGACACCAACTCGGTCTGTGGCATACTGTTCTGACCTGAGCTCGAGTCAGTGGTGCTCCCTACTGAGTGCGAGTTACCCTGCGCAGCAATTCATCAAGAGGAGCAGACAGAAGAAGGCAGTGAGCAGTTAATTAACCAAGAACACCTTTGTCCGGTTTGGTCAGCAAGGAACTGTAGAGCACTGTGAATGATGAAACAGAAGCAGTGCTTACACTGTATGGCTGCTGTAGATGACTCATTGGCCATGAAGGGAAGATCTCCAGTGTGGGGGGCCTAGCTGCAAGGTATCCAGCTGCTGCATACATACAAATGGAATTAAAGGTCTTTTCAACGCTCTATCTCCAAGAGGCAGCAAAATTGGGCAGAGATAGAAGAGAGGAGTGAGGTGCCCGCTCTGCAGCCTGTGGGATCACACAATTTATGCTGTCTCCTAATCCCAACTGCATCTGGTTATGGCTAATCTGTGCTAGGCCAGGCAAAAGCAAAGTCATGCTACCCTGTGCTTATCTACTGCAGTGTTGTGAGGAGAGCAGCAAAGCAAAGAAAGAAGCCGATTCCACGGGTGGTTAAGGTTTGGATTAAAGGAGAGATGTAGAGAAAAAGACAGTCTTACTCTTACACTCTGTGTCCACATCACTTCCGATCATGCCGTGATCAAAAGAAGTACGGGTGCCATGGATAAGGGCCTCCTCCAACTCACCAAAGTAATAAGGAGCAGCTGCAGGTTGCAACTCCCTGGACCAAGCAGCAGTGCAGCGAGTTCAGCACCAATGGCAGCCATATGCAATATAAGGCAAAGCAGATAAAAGATTAAATTTTCAAGAAGGTAAAGGCAATGACTGAAAGTGAGGGTCAGAGGTGTACAGATAAGGATGAGGGCTAAAAAGAGGAGCAGGAAGGTAAGATCACTTGCAGGATCAAGGCCTTAGGCATTAAGAAACTATTTGGTTTGTGGGAAGAGGTGTAATCCAATGAGAGGAAGCTCGGAATATATATACAGGAGAGTTTGTTATAAAGATAGTTAAAAAGAAGATACGGGAAACACTATTTTATAGCAACTGTGCAGAAAAGAGCTTTAGCTGTGTTGTCTTTGCATTTACTAGTAAGCAGTAGCAAGAGAGAAATAGAAGAGGGAGTGAGGGATAGAGTAGAAGGGAGAAGCAGTACAAGAAATTGGTAGGTTGTGCAGCAGAAGCACGCCTTTGGGTTCCACATGCAATTGCTTGGCTGAATGATGCAGCTCTACCATGATCACTACTTGTCATCCACCACGAACTCTCCTCACCTTGCGCCATGACAGTGAGCAGAGATCAACTGCAAGGAGAGATTAGTGAGCTAGCTAGGTTCACATATATACATGTGTTTGATATATTCAAGAGAGGACCATATATATAGAAGGAGCATATATAAATACCACATGGTAGGCCGTTCCTTCGGTTCTTGTTTGTCTTCTCCGACAATGGTAAGTTGAATCACCCTTGTGGTTTAATACACTAGTGTGCCCCGAAGAAGATCTTGTGTCCTTTAGAACATGCCCTATGAGGCTGTTCCTCTTTCTGTTTTCACAGGCTATAGAGAAATGAGGGTCGAGGAGGAATAGGTAGGGATGTGCTGATGTGGTAGCCCATTGCCAGGATTTCTGTCTCCTACTTCTTGCAACCACCTTTCATCTCTGATCTCTCATTGGCTACCCTCTGACCTCTCCTCTGGGATAGCAAGTACATCAGTGGGGAGATGGAGATGGGAGGAGGAACGGCATAAAATATTTTCCTAGAAAATAAAAGGTTAAAATTTGGCAAGTTGCTCTAGATTTTTATCCACCTTCCTATTCGAAAAAGAAAATCCTTGCAATGCAAGAGTATTTGGAGGCAGGAAACGGGATTTGTTTGACATTATCTGTCATGTGGGGCACGGCATACACCAGACGCCGCAGGGCGCGCGACGTGCGCAGGGCAGCGGAGCGGGCCGCGGAGCGCGAGGCGCGCGCGCGAGGCAGCAGCCGCGATCGCCGCGAGCGCAGAAGGAAGGTGCGACCAGGATGGCTAGGAGATAATTAGGCAATAAAATTAGGAGATTGGTTTCCAAATTAGTTGGCCGGCTGGCCCTTATATTTCCCTGTACTCAGACGATGAAGGATTAAGCAATATCAATTACCAATTCTCGTCTCTCCCTCTCGTGCTTAAGCCCAGGCGGCTGAGGGGAATAACCTCCGCCCTGGAAGACTCGGCCGGAGACTACGAGCTCCGTAGTCGAGGGCCTGCTACTCTGGATCACCGCGTCCTTGACAACCTGGTATCAAGGTCTCGTCGATCCTCTCCCACCCACTCCTCCCAGTCATCTTCCGCCGCCCAGCCCGATCACGCCGCGCCCCCATCTCCCACCTCCGTCGCGCCCGCCTCTGTCGCGCCACTCATGGCCGAGCCCTCCTCCACCGACCTCCTGGCGGCCATCAAGGCCCTCACCGACGACATGGCGACCATGAAGGCCGATCTGGCCTCACTGAAGAAGGAGAAGTCTGAGTCGTCTGCCGGCGGCGACGGCGACAACCGGCGCACGGACGGTCAGCTCCCTGACCACCCGCCCAGGCACAAGAAGTGGGATTTCCCCCGCTTCGACGGCACCACCGACCCCATGCTCTTCCTCAACAAGTGCGAGTCCTACTTCCGCCAACACCGCACCATGCCGGAGGAACGCGTGTGGATGGCTTCGTACCACCTCGACGACGTCGCACAGCTGTGGTACAACCAGCTCGAGGAGGACTCCGGCACGCCCACCTGGGCACGTTTCAAGGAGTTCCTGAACCTGAGGTTCGGGCCGCCTCTCCGCTCGGCGCCGCTGTTCGAACTCGCCGAGTGCCGGCGCACGGGCACTGTGGAGGAGTACTCCAACTGTTTTCAGGCACTTCTGCCTCGCGCGGGCCATCTGGAGGAGGACCAGCGCGTCCAGCTCTACAACGGCGGTCTGCTGGCGCTGCTCAGTCATGCCGTCCGCCTCCACAACCCCGACTCACTCGCCGCTGCCATGAGCCTCGCGCGTCAGGTCGAGCTGATGGAGGCTGAACGGCCGCCGCCACCCCCTCCGGCTCGGGCCCTCCGCGCGGCATCCTCCCTGTACCCGCGGCGCGGCCCGCGCTTCCAGCAGCGCCACCACTGCTGGCGATCCCTCCCCCACCAGCGGCTGCCAGGAGCGAAGGCAATCAGCGGCGACTCTCCCAGGAGGAGATGGCGGAAAGGCGCCGTCAAGGCCTTTGTTTTAACTGTAATGAAAAATATTCTCGAGGCCACAACAGGTTTTGCAAGCGCCTTTTCTTCCTCGAGGGCGTGGAGATCGACGACGCCGAGGAGGCCACAGCGGCTGCGCCTGGGGACCCGGAGGCCCCAGTTTTCTCCCTGCACGCGGTCGCCGGCGTGCACTGCGGCGGCACCATGCAGCTCGCGGTCACCGTGGGCGCGGCCTCCCTCGTCGCCCTCCTCGACAGTGGCTCGACGCACAACTTCATCGCCGCCGGGGCAGCGGAGCGCTCCGGGCTGCCAGTCGAGCCCCGACCTCGGCTGACCGCCGTGGTGGCCAACGGCGAGCGCGTCTCGTGCCCTGGCGTCATCCGTGCTTCTCCGGTCACCATCGTCGGCGCCCACTTCAACATCGACCTGTTCGTCATGCCACTTGCAGGTTTCGAGGTCGTGCTCGGCACCCAGTGGCTGGCCACCCTCGGGCCGGTGGTCTGGGACTTCGCCGCGCCCTCAGTGGCGTTCCAGCTGCACGGGCGTCCGGTGCATTGGACCGGCGTGCCAACAGCACGGACGCCGCGCCTCCACTCCGCCGTGGCTGGTGCGCCGCTCCTCGAGGAGCTACTGGCAGCCTTCGACGACGTCTTCGCCGAACCCACGGGGCTGCCCCCCCTCACGCAGCCGCGACCACAGCATCACCCTCAAGCCGGACGACGCGCCGATGGCCGTCCGTCCGTACCGGTACCCAGCGGCGCACAAGGACGAGCTGGAGCGCCAATGCTCCGCCATGATCCAGCAGGGCATCGTCCGCCGTAGTGATTCGGCGTTCTCCTCGCCGGTGCTCCTCGTCAAGAAGGTGGATGGCTCCTGGCGCTTCTGCGTCGACTACCGCGCCCTGAACGCCCTCACCATCAAGGATGCGTTCCCCATCCCCGTCGTCGACGAGCTCCTGGATGAGCTCCACGGGGCGCGCTTCTTCACCAAGCTCGATCTCCGGTCGGGGTACCATCAAGTGCGGATGCGGCCGGAGGACGTCCACGAGACGGCGTTCCGCACCCATGACAGCTTGTACGAGTTCCTGGTGATGCCGTTCGGGCTGTGCAACGCCCCGGCAACCTTCCAGGCACTCATGAACGACGTGCTGCGCGCCCACCTCCGCCGGTTCGTCCTTGTCTTCTTCGACGACATTTTGATTTACAGCCGGACCTGGGCCGATCACCTGCGACACCTGCGCGTCGTCCTGTCTCTCCTTCGCCAACATCGCCTCTTCGTCAAGCGGTCCAAGTGCGCATTCGGCGTCGACTCCGTCAGCTACCTCGGCCACATCATCTCGGCGCACGACGTGGCCATGGACCCCGCCAAGGTCCAAGCCATCCACGAGTGGCCACAGCCCCGCTCGGCGCGTGCGGTGCGCGGGTTCCTGGGCCTCGCCGGCTACTACAGGAAGTTCGTCCACAACTTTGGCTCCATCGCCGCCCCCCTGACCGCGCTCCTGAAGAAAGACGGTTTCTCCTGGAACGACGACGCTGCCGCGGCCTTCACCGCACTTAAGGAGGCCGTGACGTCGGCGCCCGTTCTGGCACTCCCGGACTTCACCAAGCCCTTCACCGTGGAGTGTGATGCATCCACGTACGGCTTCGGGGCGGTACTCATCCAGGAGGGCCACCCGGTCGCTTTCTTCAGCGGGCCGGTGGCGCCCCGCCATCGCTCCTTGGCGGCCTATGAGCGGGAGCTGATTGGCCTCGTCCTCGCCGTTCGTCACTGGCGACCGTACCTGTGGGGGCACCGCTTCATCGTCAAGACGGACCACTACAGCCTCAAGTTCCTCCTCGACCAGCGCCTCGCCACGATTCCGCAACACCACTGGGTCGGCAAGCTGCTGGGCTTCGACTTCTCCGTCGAGTACAAGCCTGGCGCGGCAAACACGGTGGCTGACGCCCTCTCCCGTCGGGACATCGACAAATCCGCGGCGGGCGCCCTACCGGCGGTCTCCGGGCCACGGTTCGACTTCATCAACCGCCTCCGCCACGCTCAGGCCACGGACCCGGCGCTGGTGGCGGTCCACGACGAGCTCGCTGCGGGCACGCATACGACGCCGTGGGCGATCACCGACGGCCTCATCACCTTCGACGGCCGCCTGTACATTCCGCCGTCTTCCCCGCTGCTGCAGGAGATCGTGGCTGCCACCCACGACGACGGCCACGAGGGGGTCCAGTGCACGCTGCACCGTCTTCGCCGCGACTTCCATTTCCCCAACATGCGTCGCTGTGTGCAGGATTTTGTGCGGGAATGCCTCACTTGCCAGAGGTACAAGACAGAACATCT
This sequence comes from Coix lacryma-jobi var. lacryma-jobi, assembly GCA_009763385.1. Classification (NCBI taxonomy): domain Eukaryota; kingdom Viridiplantae; phylum Streptophyta; class Magnoliopsida; order Poales; family Poaceae; genus Coix; species Coix lacryma-jobi. The sequence goes on from CM019826.1 coordinate 22,861,131, forward strand.
CCATCCCGCCGGCCTCCTGCTTCCACTGCCGGTTCCCACCGCGGTCTGGGCGGACATCGGCCTCGATTTCATGGAGGCCTTGCCCAGGGTGAATGGCAAGTCGGTGATCCTCTCCGTCGTCGACCGTTTCAGCAAGTATTGCCACTTCATCCCTCTGGCGCACCCGTACACCGCCGAGACTGTGGCACCGGCGTTCTTCACCGACATCGTGCGTCTGCACGGCATGCCACAGTCCATCGTCTCCGACCGCGACCCGGTGTTCACCTCGCTGTTTTGGCGCGAGTTGATGCGGCTTATGGGCACCAAGCTGCGCATGTCCTCCGCCTTCCACCCTCAGTCGGACGGCCAGACGGAGTCCGCTAACCGCGTCATCGTCATGTACCTTCGGTGTTTCACAGGGGATCGCCCGCGACAGTGGCTGCGGTGGCTGCCTTGGGCCGAGTACGTCTACAACACGGCCTACCAGACTTCGCTCCGGGAGACGCCGTTCCGGGTGGTCTACGGTCGCGACCCGCCGACCCTCCGCTCATACGAGCCCGGGGAGACGCGTGTGGCTGCTTTGGCCCGCGACATGGAGGAACGCGCCTCCTTCCTTGCCGACGTCCACTACCGCCTGGAGCAGGCGCAACAAGTGCACAAGCGCCACTACGACAGCCGTCATCGCCAAGTATCCTATCAGGTGGGCGACTGGGCACTGCTCCGCCTCCGCCAGCGCACCATGTCGTCGCTGCCACAGGCGGCCTCGGGCAAACTGAAGCCACGCTACATCGGGTCGTACCGCGTCGAGGAGCTCATCAACGACGTCGCGGTTCGTCTCGCTCTTCCTCCGCAGGCCCGCATCCACGACGTCTTCCATGTCAGCGTCCTGAAGAAGTTCGTCGGCCTCCCCCGTCGTTCCCACCTGACCTGCCGCCCATTCACCATGGCGTGGTGACACCAGAGCCGGCCCGGGTGGAGCGAGCTCGCATGGCACGCGGCGTCCGCCAGCTGCTCGTCCATTGGCGCGGCGAACCGCCAGAGTCTGCCACCTGGGAGGATCTCGACTCCTTCCGCGAGCAGTTCTCTCTCTTCCGGCTCGAGGACGAGCTGCTTCGCGAGGAGGGGAGAGATGTCATGTGAGGCACGACATACACCAGACGCCGCAGGGCGCGCGACGTGCGCAGGGCAGCGGAGCGGGCCGCGGAGCGCGAGGCGCGCGCGCGAGGCAGCAGCCGCGATCGCCGCGAGCGCAGAAGGAAGGTGCGACCAGGATGGCTAGGAGATAATTAGGCAATAAAATTAGGAGATTGGTTTCCAAATTAGTTGGCCGGCTGGCCCTTATATTTCCCTGTACTCAGACGATGAAGGATTAAGCAATATCAATTACCAATTCTCGTCTCTCCCTCTCGTGCTTAAGCCCAGGCGGCTGTGAGGGGAATAACCTCCGCCCTGGAAGACTCGGCCGGAGACTACGAGCTCCGTAGTCGAGGCCCTGCTACTCTGGATCACCGCGTCCTTGACATTATCCATGAGACCATGACTTTGAGTACTATAAGTTTTCGCTTGAAGAGAAACTCAGACGTTTCAGCACTGCCTAGTTTCTCTGTTTGGAGATGCTATTGGACAGGAGAATATATGTTCTAACCAAGTTGCCTGTTATTTAACTTATTAGTGCTTAACCCTTTGGATAAAGTAGGGCCGAGTATATTTGAAAAGAGTATGGTGTGGTGAAGTGCAGGTGCATTTATACTCACTGGAAAGTTCCTCAGGTCTGCTCAGATTTGCTCAATCCTTTGCCTAGCTGAAGCTCAACCTTTTCCTATTCTGACTTATGTCGTGCACTAGGAGAAAGGAGACTTTTATATGCTCTTCTCCTGGTACCAAACACCAGGCAAGCTCATGTGGTTTCTGCAAGAAAAAAAATGTATCAGAAATCCAGGAATTCAATTTCTTCTATACAGATATTTAGCAACTGGACTATTTTCGGTAATAGCAAGTTATCAGAATCTCTTGTATGAGATTTTCGAATTAGAACGTAACCTTTTGTCAATATTTTAATTGTTTGTGAATAATTACAAAGAATGGTGAAAATAGCTAGATATTGAAATTTATATACTACCTAAATATAAATTCAAATATCCATGGAGTGTGTACTGGAAATTTCAACAACCAAATTTGAATGCAGATCTGACCTTGTTTGAGGCCTAGTTTCAAAAGCACCATGCAGGATATTAGGAATGGAGCCAAATTGTGGTGTATAAACCTCCGTGGCATATAGCCTTGACTGCATGAGTCATATGTCATTTATTATTATTATTATTTTCTTCTACTAGTGATTTTGTTTGTCATGGTCTTGCTCTCTCTCCTTCTTAATATAATGATATGCGTTGAAGAAAAAGAAATAGACATGTGAGATTATGTAATAAAAAAGACAAAATGGCAATAAACAAATACAGATTTGTCTGTGGCAAATGGCTATTGCAAAAATCGAACCATATTATATAGGAGTATTGAACAAGTCATGCTGAAACCCAAAAACATGAGAACATCTAAAGGATTGCTCCAGTTGAAATAGCACGTAGAACAGACTGCAAATGAGCTCAAACTTCAAAACTTAGGCTCTGTTGACGTGTTTATATACCTCTGAAAGATAACAATAAATGTAAGTTTATTTCTCCGTCGCCACTTGGCCAGCTTAATCACTCCATGGCTCCAAACAGGCATCATGGTCCTAACTGCGATTGCCACAACAATCTAGTCCAGTTTCAGACCTGCCACATTTTTAATGGGAGAGAGTCCTTTAAAAAATATAAATATATATATATATATATATATATAGGAGAAAGAGTGGATCCACGCCTTTTGTGTTAATTTCTTCCCAATGTTTTTGAAGGAAAGAACCAAAGAGGAGGATCCATGCTGGCTGTGATAAAGAAGTCCGTGTCAAGGCAAAAAAAATTAAAAAAGATGTGGACATGAAACATCAATTGGTTCAGTATTTCCTAATAAAAATCACAATAGTCACACCTGCATCAAAATTGTGCTACAAACGGATTTATTTTATGAAAGCTACAAATGGAATTAAAATGCTAGCTGGAGGCTGGAGCACATCCAAATTCCTCAGCTGCAATGCAACCACCACTGGCTTCAAGCATGCTAGTTCGTCGAATTAGGAGGCTCATTGGCAATTTCGATGCTTAACTAACATTTTGAATTTTTTGCCCACTCGAGGACAACCTAATTCATCTACTACGAGACTACCGCAACACCACGCCTAAAAATCGATAAATATACACCACGCCTAAAAATCGATAAATATACAGCGGAAATGCGGAACGCAGGGTATGCGCAAAATCCGTGCATGTCCAAGCTAATTTCGGTTAGGATATCACTAGCGCGACGAACACAACAAAATTCGCTCGCGGAGATGAATGAAATTCGTACCTTTTCATGACGGAATTGTGCGATCGGGGCACGCCGCACGCGCAATAGAGAAGGGATGGCGAGAGATGAATACGTGTGGAGGTGCAGCACGCCGCACGAAGAAGCGAACGAGAATTCCCATGGAACTGGGGTCCCTTTTAGCCGTGGTGGCGTGGGCGCGCACAGCGCAGTGCACACCGGCGGTGTGCTTTCAACGGAAGGGAGACACGGCGGAGCGGCGGGCCGGCGGTGCTGCGTGTGTCAAACGGCGACGAAGCAGAGATGCTTCGTTTCGGCTGCTGGGCCGTCTCGCTGTGCTGTGTGTGGTACCTGCGGTTTTTTCCTGTTCTCCAGTGCGAACCCCTCGGCCCGCGAGCTTGCTGTGACATACCAGCCCAACATGTCGTGCCAACGTGACTCGCCTTAGGTGAGGCCCATCGAGGGCCTGCCAGCGCGTCGGACTGGGCTCACTCGGCCGCTCTATGGCCCATGAGTCGCAACTTTCTTCCTTTTTGCCTTTAACTTTTTCTTTTTTCCTTTTTATATTAATATAAAATTATAAAGGAAAAATAAAATTGGAATCCGCGTGACGCCGCTCGCCGCTGGGCTTTGGCCACTCAGCCAGCGCTCGCCGAACTCACCGAGTCATTGGCTTGGCTCCGCGCCTCCGCCGTTGGCGTCGTCTACTCGCCGAATCCCTGGCGAGGCGCAGAAACCCTTCATCCCTTCGCTAAAACCTTTGGCGGCGGGATTCCCCATCTTCACAACCCATCTGGTGTCCTGTATAAAAGCGCTGGGAGGATCTGCCGACGTTGCTGTCCATAGGCGGCGGCTCTCCAGTGTCCTCTTCTTCTAGTGAAACGGGTCACAGGTAAAATAAGCGATATTTAATCCATCTTGACTCGTTCTCAAAAAGTGGTTAAGCGATTTTTACCAGTGATGAATCCGTCTTGACTCGTTCTCAAATAGTGGTTCTACCTCTGTGTCTAGCAATTTCTGGCGTAGATTATTTTCCTAGGTGAGATTGGGGTTATTCTTGAAGTCTTTGATTGCTTTGCCGTTGTTCCCCTATCGAGCCTCTCTAAATACGATGATGTACTATCCCACTGTGTTTTAGTGTAAGGTCAGGTGGCCATCAGAACGCACTCACAACCTCCGGGTTTTTCCAGATCTATTTTCTGGATGTATTTTGCACTCGATTCCATTTTGTCATGTATTATTAGTCCAATTTCATTTTGTTGGCATGTATCATTAGTTCATTTGGTTCGTTCCGTTCAAATTATTTCATTTCAAAATCTGAAGTATGAACTATAATTAAACCAAACACTTGCAAATGAAATTGCTACATAGTTAGGAAAGTCAGTTGGCTCGGAAGTTGAAACCATATGGTGCCTTGATTGTTTTTCCCAGATTTTGGAACTAATGTGGCTGCTACCCAAACACCTGCAATCTAGCCAGTAACCTGTATTGTTGTGTTCTCTTACATGTAATGTCATTTTCTGGCCATCAACAAAGCCCAGCTAATGTTCTTTTTCTTTTTGCCAGTTTCAAGGCGAAAGCTCTCCTGGAATTAATTATTGAGGGATCAGAGATTGCATCTGCCAGTGCAAGCAAATTCCAGAGCTAAGGATGGTGCAACAGCTAGTTTTCTCCAGTGCTTCCAGTTGCCAGTGCCCACTAGGCATTTCGCCAATAAATGTTGGGAAGTCACTTGCAAGTTTTCAGAGAAAGAAGTGGTTTTCTGGTGGTTTGTATCGCTTTTCTCGACTTGAGTGCTCTGCAAACTCCCGCCGAGCTGGGCCAAGGCGCACCAAGGATACCTTATATGACCTTCACCCTGAGATCTATTTGCTTTATGGAGAAGATAATGGTGCAGCTACTGTATCCAGCAAAGAGCAGGGTATTGACACTGCAGCTGAAAGATTGGTGGACACTTCTCCCTCTTACCGCTATAATGAGCCCAGGATTAAAGTCATAGGGGTTGGAGGTGGTGGCTCCAATGCTGTGAACAGGATGATTGAAAGCTCCATGAAGGGTGTGGAATTCTGGATTGTGAACACTGATTTTCAGGCTATGCGGATGTCACCCATCGAACCAGAAAATAGGCTACAAATTGGCCAGGAATTGACACGTGGTCTTGGTGCTGGTGGGAACCCAGAAATTGGCATGAATGCAGCCAAGGAAAGCCAGGAGTTGGTAGAACAGGCGGTTGCTGGTGCTGATATGGTTTTTGTGACGGTAAGTACATATTGCTCAAGCTGTCAAGCATTGCACGTTTCAATTTGATCTAGAATGGCGTGTGTTTCTAGTCTTCATGGTAGTTTGAAAATATATAGGGATTTGAAACCATGTTTTTCCTTCGATTGGATGACTGATATAATGGTTTCTATCCATCTTGAGAAGAATATGGTAACCTCTATTTTGATCCTCAAATTCATTTTGCAGGCTGGAATGGGAGGTGGGACAGGCACTGGTGGGGCACCTATTATTGCAGGGATTGCAAAGTCCATGGGTATATTGACTGTTGGAATTGTCACAACCCCATTTTCATTTGAGGGAAGAAGGCGGGCTCTTCAGGCACAAGAAGGAATTGCATCGTTGAGAAGCAATGTTGATACACTGATTGTAATTCCAAATGACAAGTTACTGACTGCTGTATCCCCGAATACTCCTGTGACAGAAGCATTCAATTTGGCGGATGATATTCTTCGGCAAGGTGTTCGTGGGATATCAGATATAATCACTGTAAGAGAAAATGCTATATTTTATGTCATCAACATTGCTCCTTTTGCGAATAATTTAAATCATGTTCTGTCCAAACACTCCTGTTGTTGAAATATTATGCATCATAGAAAAGCATGCAATAAAGGATAACAAGACCTACTGAATTACTGATGTTATATAAGTTTTGCTAAAGATATAGCCTTGTCCTTCTTGACCATGCACTGCCCCAGGGTATGGGTTTTGTTTAGTGCATCACACTGCTAAAAGGTTGAAAACAGTGGTTTTACATCTAATTTTCTTTTTACATTGATGCAGAACTAACAACAAAGTAAAAGTTGAATAACATTGTTCTGCACTTGGTTTCTTCCTGAGTCATCCTTTTGGTTTCTTGGCACGCCATTTGGAAATTGGAAAACTCATGCCCCTGAGAATTCAAACATTTTTAACATGTGCTTTCTCATAATGTTCACCCGGATTAGATGACAATTGCATGCTATCTACTTGGTAGAGTGGTCACTTCTACGTTTCATCTTTTGCTTGCAGGTGCCAGGTCTGGTGAATGTGGACTTTGCTGATGTTCGATCAGTTATGTCGGATGCTGGCTCATCGTTGATGGGCATTGGAACAGCAACAGGTTAAATTTCAGAATTCAGAGAACCATGTTCATTTAGAATCATACACATACATGCATAGTCTCTGTCCTATCAAATTATCTGTGGAATCCTGAGCATATTATGCTATTGAAAAAATCAATATGTAGTTTGAATGTCTAAATAATAATGTTGAGTCTGAATTTCTATGCATATGGAACATTTCCCTACCAACACATCGACAACTAACCCACACCTGCCAATCCTGTTGACCTCTTTGTAGGCAAGACACGAGCCAGAGATGCTGCACTCAATGCCATACAGTCTCCTCTACTTGATATTGGTATTGAAAGAGCAACTGGAATTGTATGGAATATCACTGGAGGGAATGATCTAACCTTGACAGAGGTAACGTACATTCACATATATCATTTGTTGTGTTTGGCCAGTGCGTCAGCTTTTCAGGAGTTCCTCCTGAGGTCGCGTGCTCTAGGTCCTTAGTTGCCTGTGTGATAAGCAGGTCGTGGTCATGCTCTGGTCTGTTGTGGCGCTTCTTTTCTTGTCTATCAGTGTGCGTGGGGTGTGTTGGGAGGGCCTGTTCTAGCCCGTTCTCTTGTTCATTTTGTACTGCCCCTTTTCTTAATGAGATAACATGCAGCTCGCTTGTGTTGCTAGGGATGGCTTCTTGAATAGTTAGAATACATTCTTATTGAACCCCACTTGCCATCATTTTCTACAGGTGAATGCTGCAGCTGAAGTAATCTATGATCTTGTTGACCCTGGTGCAAATCTGATTTTTGGCTCTGTCATAGATCCGTCATACACTGGTCAAGTATGTCATGGAATAACATTGTTTCTACTTTGTTGTTAAAATTGGTTTATGCATCAAAACGAAGAGGCCTGTAAATTTCACAACTGGTAACTTCATCCTATTACCCGTGTCAATAACATTATACATCTGTTCAGGTGAGCATAACTCTAATTGCAACTGGTTTCAAACGCCAGGAAGAAAGTGAGAGCCGATCTTCACAGGTACATATTGCAACGTCATTTGTCTACTTTCCCTTATTTCTGCCGTGTATTCTCTCATGAGTCCTGACGCTCCATGCCCAGGCTGGAGGAGACAGCAATCGTGGTCGCTCGGGTTGGTTTTCTCCTGCTTCACAGGACGAAGGTCATGCATTGCAGATCCCAGAGTTCCTACAGAGGAAAGGGCGTTCAGGGTTTCCACGAGCCTGAACACAATTTGGTCCATTGTTTTTCTTGTCATGGTTTTCCCCCGTTTATTGTAGTTTGGTATGATGCAGGTTTGGTTTCTATGTCTCTTAGTTAGCAAGGTAGAGCAGATGTTTGAATCCTAATTGTAGTTCGTGAACTATATCCTATCTGTGTGCAGACTATGCCGCTTGAGTAGATTGGCTGGGCGGTTTTGCTTCCGAGATCTCAATTTGCAAGTTATGAATAAAAGTCAGCGCTGAGATCAAATTATAATGTTCCGTGTGAAGGATTTAGTCTAGTTTTGCCTTCGCATGTCTTATTAGGACGAATATTTCTTTTGGTATCAGACGATGACACGATGTACTCCCTCCATACCCATATTAGTTGACGTTTTAGAAAAGGTTAGAGTCAAATATTGGGAATATAAATCATCAATAACTATTAAGTTTCTATGTTTACAAATATAAAAATTATATAAATAGATTTGTCTTGAAGAATACTTTCATAAAAGTATACATATATCCCTTTTCCATAAATATTTTTACAAAAATAAGAGGTCAAAGTTGTGTTTTGAAGACCGTGTCGCTGTCCTAAACGTCAACTAATATGGGTATGGAGGGAGTACCCGTTAACAATAAGCCTTCTATGATGATTTCATTAAACTCAATGTATGCTTGTCTAAATATCTAGTCTCTTGCAAATATTCTTAGGTAACATTTGTAATTTTGGATGGAATTTGGAAAAAGGAAAAAAAAAATGGGATAGAAGTCGTTGGGTATGGGATAAGTAAAATACCCGTACCTCTTGTTTGCTATGGGACAGGTTTAGAATAGAAAATCATAGTTAAGGTGACCAAAATACCCCTCCTAGATAAAGAGAGAGCCAACATAGAGCATCTCCAAGATCTCCAAGAGGCTCTCTACATAGTGCTTTATCAGAAAAATTAGAAAATGATTAAAAATCAGCTTTCAATAGGCTTTCTAAACCTTTCTCCAAAATCACTATTCTCGCTCTCCATTTTTTTTTACGAGACCCAGTTACAGACGCAGAACATCATTCTATAATTGTCTAACAGGATTTGAAACTATACCAAATAAGTCCAAATTTTCATATAAAATAAAATCACTATTAAGAAACTGCACATTTATAGAAAATTTTTGTGTTCAATAAATTTTGAACATGTGCCAAATAATACATAGATGTGCAAAACAAATATAAAGCTAAAACACTATCTTTGACTTTATGATTTAGCTTTATTTGGTTCAACACTACCATATTTGGTTGGTGTATATATTGAGTTTGGCTAAGAAGATAGCGTTTGGTTGTCCGCACTAAGATATTAGGCATGAGACAATGGTGGATTAATATGTGTCATTGAGATATTTATTTTGGACAAATATACTTTAATGGTTCATACTTTAACTTATTATAAATCTTATTAATACCCTTAATCGCATAAAAAAACTTAATACCCTTTAAAGTATATTAATATCGTTTAATATACACAGGTGTCACTCGCCAGAGACTGCACGGTATAGGCCTGGTTCAGACTGACCGCACTCTTCGTACTCTAAATTCATCCTCTATATATTCTAGTCATCGAGATTCTTTCCTCTATATCATTTTCTTCCGCATCCATCCATCCTCTATATCATCCTTTATTCACAGTGGGACCCATATTTTTACAAATAAATTTTATCTAAATATATTCATGTGAGATCTTGTTTTGAAAGATTTATTGAAACAAATTTAATGGTGTAATCGGAATTTACTTTATATGTTTTGTTTGTGAGTTATAATATTTTGTAATTAATTGAAGTAGTAGGGCCCACCTGCATGTACTCCCTCTTTCCGCGTGCATGCAGTCAGTCTCCCTCTCTGCTCCGCTTTTGCCCATGCACTGCTGCCTCCTTTGCTTTACCGTACGTACTGGACGACGCTGGGAATAGCGGATGAAATTCGGTACCGTTCCTCATAACGTACAGCGCTGCACAAGTTTTTTCCTCTATTGTCTCGTACAGTACGTATATAAAGGATGCACTGCGGACAGCCTCAGCTTCCATGCAACGAACCTAATAGCCCCCTAAAACAAAAGACTATAATTTGTTAATACTGTGATATTTTTTGTAAAGTTTGTTGTTCAAAGACGGTCTATTTGTAAACTATATATAATATTTTTCTAATAATCTAAAAATATAAAATTATTTTGCTTGTGTCTTTTAGGGAGGTTATCTGGTTTATTGGACTAAAATTTAGTCTTTGCTATATTCAAGATGTTGCGGTGCTAATTTAGTCTATTAAAAATAGACTAATTATAAACATAATTTATTCTATTAAAAATAGACTAATTATAAATCTAATTTGTCAGCCAAAGGATAATTCACAAGACGAATCTATTAAGTCTAATTAGTTTATAATTTAACAATATAGTACTACAGTAAACATTTACTAATGATGAATTGATTTGACTTAATAAATTTATTTTGTTAGTTACTGTATGACAGTGTAATTAGTTTTATAATTAGTTTATTTTTAGTAGACTAAATTAGTACCGCAACATTCGATATGACACAGACTAAACTTTAGTCTCTGTAACCAAACACTCCCTTAGTTTTTCAGACCTCTATTTAGAACGTTACAGTAATTTCACTGATCAATTCAATCTCACCTGAAAAACATTGAAAAATAAAATCTCACGTTCCGCTCGAGACAACCTTGCTGGCTGTTCGTGAAGCACCAACCCCTGAAGAGGAAAAGCAGGAGCCATACGGAGCGCAAGGGAACCGCAACAAGCGACACACCAACCAAACGAATTTCCCCTCCAAAAACGAGCTTTCCACAACGCGCGAATTCGCCCTCGCGCGCTGTCTCGCAGCGCGCCTCGTTCCTCGTCCCTCCCTCCTGGCCGTTTGGAGTCCGTTCGGCGGCGGGGCGGACCGCATCCCACTCCATGGCGGAGAGCTTCGGGCGGTGGGAGTCGGATCCGCTCTTCCCCGCCGCCGAGTGCGTGCAGGACTCCGCCGACAGGTATGGCCTCCGCTCGCCCTGCTTCTTCCTCGATCTGCTTGCCTGTTCTGGACTGGACCCAATCCTGGAGCCCCGGAATCTGTCTGTATGATTTCTTCTGTTTGTCTAAATTATTTGCGGATTATAATTTTATACACCTATAAGTTACGAGTAGAATTGTAGGTGAGTATGAATCGTGGAGATCCTCTGGTTACCTGAAGTTTTTCATTTTGCTCTTCATGAGAACAATGAGTTTGTTTACATAAAAAGTGCTCGAGAGGCATTCAAGCACTGTCACGACTGAGGTGGAGCCGTCCAGGGAGAAGATCGTGGTTGTATATCTGAGTCATGCCTTGGTGGCATGAATCTGTTCTATTCATCTGTCGATGGAAGCCCGAGCAATGGGTTATCATAATTTTAGTTGGTTACAAGTATCAGATGGAAGCCCGAGCAATAGGTTAGCATAATTTTAGTTGGTTGCAAGTATCATGTCTGGCCATGGCTTATGTTTTAACTAAACTAGCTTTTCTACCAATGGGATATTGATTCGTATCCCCAAAGGTTGCAGGAAATGACCATTCTTACATTCGACAAAGATTTTTTTTTTCTTGAACACGCAGTACTGCTGCATACCTTTATATTAAGAAGTTGAAAAAGGCGCAAAGAGCCCCTACACTCCTACAGAAACCAGAACAAAAAAAATACCCAAAGCACAGCAATGCCAGTCTCTCACCCCTCCTATCCCTATCTACAACGGAGGGTAAAACACATCGACAAAGAATAAGTAATGGGCAGCTTGCTGATTGTATTGATATCTCCTCCTTTTCGATTGGTGTGCAGAATGGAGGGTGTCTACCGTCTGCTTTTGCATGAAAGGAAAGTTATGCAGGATGGTACTTCTGATGCAAAGTTTCATGCTCCAATACAATACGAGAGAGATGTGATTACTGCTCTTGGAACTACCAAATGGCAGGTTCAAAGAGTCAAGCTTTACATATATAGCCTCCAACCACTCCGAGCATTGTATGGTTTTTTTTCTTCTAAAGCATTTATTTTCTAACTTGCAGCTGGAACAATTTGAGAGGGAGGTGAATGCTGCTGTATTCTCTGACAAATCAAAGTCAAGAGAAAATGCAATCTTAAAATTTAGGCAATTCATTAGAGCTATAGCAGACCAGATTTTTCAGGTGGAAGAAAGCTTGGAGAGTCTTAGGCTAGGTTCTAGTAGAACCCCAAAACATTTATACTCAAGTGAATATGACGGAGATGGGCTGGCATCCTTTCTTTCTGGTTCCAGCAAGGATGACCATGCATACCATTCCACTGGTACAGATGAAATTGTGGAGCTTAAGCTTGGCAATGTTCCTTTAGTTAATGGCTATCATTCCACCCAAGAACATACAACATATGAGCACAGGAATTCAGATAAAGATGTGGAAGGAGCGGGGAGTGCATGCGAAGGAGATCATACCAATAGCAATATGTATGTTTTGGATGCTGATGATTCTATAAGTTGGAGGCTTTTTTGCAAAAACAAACTAAGCAGACCATACCGTAGTTTTATAAGAAACCTATGGTTTACAAATCGGGGTCGTGAAAGCTTTACGAAGAGGAGGAAGGATGGTGAAGATATGGATAGCTTGAGAAATGGAAACATGCTACCTTCTTTCAATCTACCTCAATCTGGAAGGGTAGTTTACTCTTTCTTAATCACGTTTTTCATTTTCTGATTCTCTGCATGCTGTAATCTATTTTAGGCTAAAAGTTTTCTGGTGCTTCAAGTAATTTTTTCTGTGCACTAATATTCACATATAATAACTTTATATTTATATATTGTTGCAGGTCTGGCCCGAGGTCATTAAGAGGAGATTATGTAGATCTGACTACTTTACAGATCATAACCGCCCTCAAATCCGTTTAGTGTCAGCAGTACTGATTGCACTTGCTGTTCTCTGTGAGTTTCTTTCTTCCATGGGTCATCTGTTCCTTTTAAGCATTTAATGATTGATCACATTGCTTTGGAACAAAAGGGTTAAATTAACAGAAGTTAAGCCAGTTGTTTATTGTTTAAAACCTGAAGAAAAATGAAGAACAGAACACCTTTATTTTTGTGCTGCTCTATGTTCCCTCAGAGGCTAAGACCCTCACAAATATATGTCATCAGTTAGTGGTAACTGATAGCTTTCCTGGAAACTGGATTACTGGAAATGAAGGGTCCAGGGTTGATAACTCTTTAATACCGTCAGCGTCAGTATTCATTTTGCATATGATTTTTTTTCTTGAACTACGCAGGAGAGCTGCGCGTCATTTCATTAAGGTGGAAAAAAACAGTACACGAGTCCAGGAGGGCCCAAACCTGAGTACAAAGAACAAACACACACACCACACCCCAGAAACTACTCTAAAAACGTGCCACAAAACCAAGAAAAACACGACCAGCAACCACAGGGCCTAAGCACTAAGGGCCAGCAACCTGGGCATGAGCTCTTGGAGCTTTGAAGCCCCTGCTGTACACCAGAGAGGCAGAGACTACCTTCCATGCTCACAGCCCGCAGCACCACCTGAAGACTCAGCCTTGAATTCTCAAACACGCAATCATTGTGGTGCTTCCAAATATCCCAAGCCACTAAGATTATTAAGGAGTTGAGGCCCTTGTGCGCTTCTTTTGGTACAACTTTGAAAACGTTTTTCCACCAACCAGAGAAACGACCCACTGAATGATCCGGTGCTAACTGTACTATGCCCAAGCGCTGAAAAGTCGAAACCCAGATTTGGCGAGCAAACACACATCCAACCAAAAGGTGACTGATTGTTTCCTCAGTATGATCACATAAGGGACAGACCTCCGGGTGAGGCAGACCCTGTTTGGCTAGGCGGAACACCGGCTATAAACCACCAACCAAATGAAGAATTTGCAAAACACACATCCAACCAAAAGGTGACTGATTGTTTCCTCAGTCTGATCACATAAGGGACAGACCTCCGGGTGAGGCAGACGCTGTTTGGCTAGGTGATCGGCCGTTCAACACCGGCTATGAACCACCAACCAAATGAACAATTTGCCACGCGAGGGGGGGGGGGGGGGGCAACTCTTCCAAATTCTTCTCCATGGACTGAACTTGATTATCCCAACGAAGAAGGCTGAGTAAGCTGATTTGCTGCTGTAGGAGCCCAACCGGGTCAATTTCCACTTACTGGTCAGGCACATCTTGTTGCAAGATAATACCATCCACCAAGTCCCAGACCTGAAGATATTCAACCAAAACTTGCACTGTAAGAGCCCCGTTTATATCTCTGACCCACCTTCTATTTTGGAGAGCTTCGGCTACAGTTCGCCGCTCTTGGCAGTTCGTTTCGAGACTGTCCTGAACAAGTTGGGGGCCACCTCCGCCAAGGTATTGCCATCCGAACCATCGATCAGATCAAAACAGAATTTTCTCCCCATTGTCAACTATGGCATCCACAGCAACATTAAAGAGAGCCTGGGCATTTCGTGGGGCTTGGATTGAGAGGCCAGACTAAGGTCTTGAAGGGTCCGTCTTTTGCGCCCAATTTTTGCATATGATTTGTAACACACTGTTAGTTATTTCTTTTGACTAAGGACATATTTGGATACCAAGGGCTAGTTCTTAGCTAGCTAAAAGTTAGCCAAAATTAGACGTAGCGCATCCAAAAGGAGAGCTAATAGGTGGGTTAATTTTTTAGCCAAGCGTTCAACTAGTTATTAGCCAACTAGCTAGCCAACCCCAGCTAATTTGGGCTCATTTTTAGCCCCAACCAGTAACTAGCCCTAGCTGATCCAGACAGGCCCTAAGACAACATTGAACTGTAGAAGATCGTTGTGAACTGCCGATGTGATTCTTGAAATTCCATTTTATGTGTTTACTGTTTAATGTTCTTTTACTGTCAAATGGTTAGTGAACTCTTTACTTTCATCAGCAACACTGTAGATTATCTGTTGGAGATAAATTTTCATGCAATCTGTTGTTCCATACCCATTTATCTGAGATGATTTCCTGCTTGCTGCAGGCTTGCTGGTATCCCATGTGAAATGAGACCCGCGAGGCCGTGAATCTAGTTTTGGCTCACGTTGTGTTATATATTACCACAGTCCACGGTGTACTAATAGTGATCATGCTTGTGCTGTGTCATGGATTCTGGAGGACCATCATTGGTTGGAAGTATTTTAATGTTGCACTCCAAATTGCCATGCTCTGCAGATGGAAATGCCCTTTTGTGGTTGTCAGTTTTGGTTGCTTGTCATTGGCATGACCTGTCATCAACACCTCTCAAAACAATTCACTAATCCCTGTATTTGTTCAGAGCCTCCACATGATGTATCAGTTTTATCTCACGCATCATATGTAACTTAGAATTGCCAGATCAACGAGAGGAGTGTAGAATTTCTGGGGTGCGGTTACCTTGTGTTAATATATTGTTATGAAAGTGAAGGCCGAATTGAATAGAAATGACTCATTGTATATTTGTATTGTACCTATATACTCCCTCCATCCCAAATTATAAGGCATTTCAAAAATCTTGGAGAGTCAAAGTTTTCTAACTTTGACCAAATTTATACAATAAGATAATAATATTTATGATTTTAATTAAGTATAATTAGATTCTTCATTAGTTATATTTTCATAATATGCATATTGGATATTATAAATGTTTGTGTTTATCTTTATAATTTTGGTCAAATTTAAAAAAGTTTGACTCTCCAAGATTCTTGGAATGCCTTATAATTTGGGATGGAGGGAGTAGTTTGTAACTGCATCTACCTGGTATATTGTATCAAATATGGTTCTTACATGGACCTGGAACTCTCTCCAAGCTTCCATTTCGTTTGACTCGGCAGATTCATTGAGCAAGGACGCCCTTTCGGGGTCCGTTCTCATTTGCTTGCTGTGCTGGTGCGCCTTTCGTTTTGGTGGTTGTGGTTCCTGTCAGTTCTCAATCATACAGCAGCAGCGTGTACAAGGAGAACAAGTACAAGTTTTCAAGTACCAAGAAATCCAAAATGAACTTTTCTTTGTCAACGTTTGTATCTATTTTTTTTTAAAAAAAAATTGTTATCGACTGATTGAGTCTGATCTGACCAAAAAAAATGCTAAATAGTTTTAAACTGTTCCCAATTTATTTATTTCAAAATTATGTAAACTGTGGACATGGTTGAGGATCCTGCCATCATCTGAATTTGTATCAGAGCCTTATTTAAAAGGGAGAATTGGCCCTGGGACATTCCGAAAGGCCTAAATTGGCCGGTGCACACATCCACTTTAAATATTTGCCACAAGACACTATGGTTTCGTGTAATTGGGCCAATAGACATCGACCCTCATCCAATATCTTTATAAAATAGATATAAAATTATATAAGTGCCAAAAAATTATAATATAATTTTTTCGACACTCTACATGATAAGAACTACATACTAAAAATATTATTTTGCGCTGAAATGATCATTTTGCCCCCACTTCATAAATAAACAAAGATAATCATGGTTAATTTGCTTATATGATTGTAGGTCACTACAAATCTTGGGACAAATCATAGAATGCGTACATCAACAAATCTTGACAATGCTAAAAATATTAGCTCAAAATAATAAAGTTTATAGTGACATATTTAGCATGACTGAATTATAGATTTATCTCTTGTGGAGCTTAATTGATATATTAAACTTTGTTATTTTGATATGATATTTTTATGATAGACAAGATTTGGTGATGTATGCATTCTGTGATTTTGTCAGTATTTTTAATATATTACAAATAAATTAACTAATTAATCATGGTTATCTTTGTTTATTTATGAAGTGGGGGCAAAATGATCATTTCAGTACAAAATAATATTTTTAGTATGTAGTTCTTATCATGTAGAGTGTCGAAAAAATTATATTATAATTTTTTGGCACTTATATAATTTTATATCTATTTTATAAAAATATTAGATGAGGGTCGATGTCTATTAGCCCAATTACACGAAACCATAGTGTCTTCTGGCAAATATTGAAAGTGGATGTGTGCACCGGCTAATTGAGGCCTTTCGGAATGTCCCAGGGCCAATTCTCCCTATTTAAAAACATGGACTTAGATTCGACAAAAGAGCACATGGCCACAGGTGTAGTCTCCGGCTCCACACTCAGGCAACGTTTTGTGAACAAGTCCGATTTATGAATTTTGAAATCCGACAAAACTATAAAACATGTTACAAAATCTAAGCCCTGTATGGAAGGTAATGTAAAGCAATGGTTCTTGAACTTAAAAATTCAAAATATTTTCCCCTAGCAAGGACGCCCTTGGGTGGCTCTCGACTCCGATCGAAATCCGCACATATATTTCTTTTTTTTTATCGCACATCTGATTCATATTTGATTCCAAGCAAATCTGAATTGCGTTTGTGCCAGTGCCACACCTCCATCTCTGGCACGTGGGACCCCTGCGTCAGTAAGGGTCGGCTGTGCTGTGCTGAACTGCTGATCCCGTCCCCTGATCCCCCCCAAGGGGCGGCTCATCCCGCGAATCAGGCGTCCTAACCGCCGAAACACCACCATCACCATCACACCGTAAAATAAGCACACAGCTCCTCGTGATCTGCTTTCGGCACCACCACGGCCTTTCGCTCAAGGAGCCAGCCAGCCGTGTCCCGTGTGCCGTCTGCTGACCCACACACACAGGCCACAGGGCAAAGCAGAGGCGTAGCGGCCGCGCCAGGGACAGCGAGTTGGGGTCGGAGGCTCGGAGCCAGCCAGCCGCCGAGCACGTCGGCCCCCTGCCGCCGCTCAGTTGGCGGGCCAGAGGACGCTGCTGCCCCTATTAATACGGCCGCCGTTCGTGTGCCCTCCACAGCATCCATCCACCCAGGCACCCAGCCACCCTCGCGATCCGGCGGCCCCTGCCCCGCTTCGTCTGGAACCGGCGTCCGCCGCGCCCCGTCCCCGACCACCGCTCCGTCTCGTCGGAATAGCAAGAGCAGGTACGCTTCGCCCGAGCCCGACCCGTCCCCTTGATCGCACGCACGCGGGTACGCGCGGCAGGATCCCTGTAGTCGGAGATCGCGCTGTCTGATGTGATGTGATGCCGCCCTTTTGTTTGTGCTCCGCCTCGGTCCCGGCGGTCCCGCGTTGCGGCAGGTTGTTTGGCGCGGGCGTGCGGCGCGCTTGGCCGGCCTGCCCGGATCTGTCCCTGTTCCTGGGTCGATTTTTTTCACTCGTAGCGTAATAGTGTTGTCACATCGTGCTACTTAAATGTAGGAACAGTGATAATTGCCAACAGATCATACGAATTCTCGAATTTCATCTGCATTTTTCTGTACCTTCCTGCTAGCACTTCGCAGTGATCTGATAGTTGACGTCATTTCCTTTGTGCTTTCTTGCCAGTAACATCGGGATCACCGGGGCCAGCAAAGATGTCAACTGCCACCGCCCCAAGACTGTCCGTCCCCAAATCTGGGGCGAGGTATCGGACCGCCGCCGTTCCGGCGGCCAAGACCCTCCTCTCCTTCGTCGGCTACACGAGGCAGGCGGCGGCGCCTCACGCGCCAGGGCTACTACGGCTGTCCAGCAGGTTCGTGGCGTCCGCGGTCGCGCACAAGGTGAAGCTGGTCGGCCCCGACGGTGCGGAGCACGAGTTCGAGGCCCCCGAGGACACCTACATCCTCGAGGCGGCCGAGAACGCCGGCGTGGACCTGCCCTTCTCCTGCCGCGCCGGGTCCTGCTCCACCTGCGCCGGCAAGATGTCGGCCGGCGAGGTCGACCAGTCGGAGGGCTCGTTCCTCGACGAGGGCCAGATGGCCGAGGGCTACCTCCTCACCTGCATCTCCTACCCCAAGGCAGACTGCATCATCCACACCCACAAGGAGGAGGAGCTGTACTAGAGTTTTGAGCTGCTTATTATGCATCAGTGCTAGTTTGCTCAGTTGCTCCAATGGTGGCGCGTGCGCGTTCGTTCGTTGAGGTTCCATGCCACCAGGGGAAGGGCCGAAGGGGGCGTTTCGTTGTTGAGATGGGCTAGTTCTTGTCATCAGTTTCGGTCGTTCGATGAGATCATGGCATATGAGAGTTGTGACAATAATTATGGCAATATTGTTTCGCGATTTCAAATTATGGCATTGTGTTCAATTGGCTTTGGCTTAGGTTTTAATTTTTTTTCAGGTCCATTTGGAGGTCATTCGGGCCTAAAGTTAGTGCTTAGTGTTGCTAGATGGAAGCCCACTTGCGAAAGGGCCTCTGGTCCGGTGGTAGTGTAGTCCAGTGGGACGCTATCCACCAGGGTTCAAATTCTGGTGTCGCATTTTTTCTCTGGATTTTTTTCCAGATTTTGCAGGTACAGGTACGCGTGCGCGTTCGGTGGTACTGCTTCTCAATCTCTCTTTGCGTGTGTACGGACGCGCGCACGTGTGTGTGCGTGTGGTGGTGTGAGTGTGGTGTGTGTGGGTTGTGTGCGTCCAAATTATACCTGATCAAAAAAAAGATGGAAGCCCACTTGCACACTAACAATCGAATTCCACTTGCAAAACAAGAGCATCTCCAATAGTTTGAAAAAATGAATTATCCTTGTTTTATTGGAAAAAGAAGAAAAAACGGTCTCCAACAGATTGGTATATGACTTGCTAAATTTTGCTAAATTTTTCTAAGTTAGAATCGGAGGCAACCTACTTGATATATTTACCAAGTCAGCTTCACTTGCTATCCGGCGTTTCTTTACCCTTTTGCCGCCGCCACCACTTCTCTCGCGCCTACTTTTCTTTGTTTACTAAGCCCATTTTACCAAACTATTGGAGATACATGAAAAATTCACTTGACAAAAGTTTTTGCAAGTTGCTAAATGACAACTCTTTCCAAGTCAATTTGTCCAAACAATTGAAGATGCTCCAACAAACGAATTACTATGTCACTGTTGAGATGAGCGCACTATGTCACTGTCGTCATACCAATTAACCATCCAGCAGTGGCGGATCCAAAATAAATATAAGAGAGGAACTTCTTCAACCTCTAGATAGAGGAGCGATACTTTTGCGCGGGTGCTTCAACGAGGACTAGAGGGTGTACTGACATCTCGATACCTTGGAAAACATCGATGTGTTCAAAGCCTCTCTTTACCTTCCGTATTTATTTTGAGCATTTCAATCTTTGTCATCTATTTTCCTAGAATTGTTATAATAGAGTAGGATTGGAACTTAAAGTGCTAAACTTTTGTGTGTTAGAAGATATATAACACAACTTTAGGTGCTAGGGATGAAATGGGCTAGTTAGGCTTTAATTTTTACAAGAAAATTTTAGAATATCTCAATTCACCCTCTCTTGACCATCTTAATCCTTCTGGTATTCTTACTGTTGTTTTTTATCTACGCCATCTTTGGCACTATTCTCCGTGCCACTATGATACTTTCCTGCTTAGTGACTGCCACACACAAGCTTGAGCTTGCTCTAGTATGGCTTGGTTTGTGATTACCATTGCATCCTGGTTCTTGGTTGATTCGTGGAATTTTGTGGTTTATGTTATATCGCATTAGTTTTGTTGGCTTGTTTCACTACTATGATTCACTGCTAATTTTTGTTAAATTGTGGTTTGTAATCTTAGTGCTTATAGCCTATTTAGTCTCCCTTCTCCCTATCTCGTTGCCTTTGTTAATTGAATATTTTTGCAGGTCACGTCTTGTCTAGGCAAAGATAAAATGCAACCTTTTGAAATGAAGAAAGCTTGTTGCTTGCTCATTGTCGAGTTATTACCTTCTATCTCCTTATGAAATCTGAGGGATTGTTTGTATAGGATCATCTTATAATTTCTCATTTGATAGAGACCAAGAATATGGCAGAGAAGGTTTGTTTTTAGTATACCTTGTTCCTATAAGTTTAGTATAATCGGTAGCATGTAGGAATTTATTCTGTTATTGAATATCATTATCTTAGGGCTTGTTAGATAATTTTTGTTTCTCAGTAGATCGGAAAGTTATTTGGACTTTGCAATATGTGAAAGATTCAATGTTCTCTCTTTTGCAGATAAAGCAAGCCACCATGAATCCAACGAGCCTAAAAAGGGAGCACTGTGTTGTAGATAAAGCAAACCACTATGAATCCAACGAGCCTAAAAAGGGAGCATTGTGTTGCAGATAAAGCAAGCCACCATGAATCCAACAAGCCTAAAAAGAGAGCACTGGTGATCATAGTATGCATAGCAGCACCATCCAAACAAATAAGGGGTCATTTGGGAGCACTTTGCGAAGCAGATTCTCATGGAGAATCACTCTCTGATTGTCAAACGTATTTTTCAACGAGAAGTGGTTCTCCGTTGATTTTGTGAAGTAATTCTCTGAAATGAACCAAGAGACTGAGAGCTGAAAAATGTAGCTTCTCCTAATTTTGTGAAGTAATTATCCATCCTAATTTTGAAAATTTATGCTAAAGAATCAAATAGGACCACTTTCATCCAAAGAATCACTTCACCAGAGAATCAGGGAGCACGGCTCTGCCAAATGGGTCCTAACATTATCACATCAGACAAATAGAGGATAAATTTAGCAAATGTTGTGATCCAAGTACGGTTTTCTGCTATGTTGTGTCTATTGCTTTATTACCTAGGTGCTCCAATAACACATGATTGATAATTTAGGGTGTTGAAGTCTCTGAATCAAGAAAGAATGAACCTTAATAATAAAGTCAACGAATAGAAGAACAAGGTTAATCTAATATGAACATGCAGTGGTCATTGTTTTCCCGTTAAATAAGAGTGTATTTGCTTGAAATCTAAAATCTACAGTCAATAGGATGAATGTAACACCTCTGGTGTTTAGCATGTAATTAACTTGACATATCATCATTATCATCTTTAAGCATCTTGATCATGATTTCATGTGTATGCATTTTGTTAAGTGTATCATTTTATGTGAAGTACCTCTATTGCAAAAACCCTAATTAGCCCACTTCTCTCTACAAGGGCAAAATGGTAATTTCATCTCTGTGATTAGCTCTGTGTAATTCTTGTTCCTTTGGTGTCTTGAAGTGTTGTTGTGTTGGCCAAAGTTCAAAAATCAGAATTTGATTTCAAATCTCTTTGCAAAACCCTGATTTCCAAACCTTGGATTTTATCCCTCTTGTTGTGATTCATAAATTATTCAAAATTTGAGGTTGGTCCAAAAAGCAAAGTTGTAGATCTGTCAAAGAGAAACAACTTTGGTATTTACAAATTTTTAAGTTGCAGTACAAAGTTTTGAGTTATTTCAAATTCATTCAAACCCCAACTTTTGTTCCCTTTTCAGTTTTCAAAATTAGTTCAAAAACTAATGAGTTTCAGGAAAAGTGTTTAATAGCAAAGTTGTAGGTTTTGAGAAAAGGAACAACTTTCATATATAAGGATTTTCAAGTTTCAGTTTGAAATCCAAAGTAATTTTGATTTGAATCAAATTTGAAAAGTGTCCCCTTTGCTGTTTTTGTATATGGTTCAGAAACTATTTGGAATTTGAAAATGTTCATATTGACAAAGTTGTAGATCTCATTTTTCTGAGCAACTTTGGTATTTTGAGTTTTTGTTGCCCAGTTCAAATTTTGGAAGTAATTTGCAAAATACCGATATCAGCCTAAAGTCAAACCCTAAAAACCCTAGCCCTGTTCATCTTCCTCGCGTAGGGGGAGGGCCCCGGCTGTGGCCGAGCCTCCGGCGCTGCGCGCGCCACGCATTTGGCAGCCGCTCGTCTGTCCCCGACCAGCCGCCTGCGTCCGCGCCATCATGCCGCCCCCGCACGCGCGCCAGTTGACCTCCGCCCCGTCCCCTACAGTGCCCAGCGCGTCGCCGCCGCGTGGCCATCGCCGGCGAGCCTTCGCCCAGGCCCTGCACGCACGCCTGTCCTTCCCGCCAGAGCGCAATCGAGTGCGCACGCTCTCGCCGAGCTTATCCACCCCACCCCGAGCTCTCTACCGGCCCCTGGCCGTGCCTATATAAGCCCGCCGGAGCCCGACCTCTCTCCCTCAGCTCCGCCTCCGTCGCCAGCACAGTCCACGGCCTCCGCCGCTCCACCACCTAGCTCAGAAGCTCCGCATTGAGCTCGTGAAGCTTTCCCACCCTTCAATTTCATCTCTACCGCCCTCAATCGCCCGGCGTAAGCTCGCCGTTCCCATCTCCGGCAGAAACCCGGCAAGCTCGGGTTCGTGAAATTCGCCGTCTCCGGCCATGATCATCCCTCACCGACCCCCGTGTCGTGTTCCTTGGTTCCGTGCGACTCTGACCAGGCCCTTGCGGTCTCGTGTGTTGCGCAGGGTCGCCGGAGCGCCGTTCGCCGCTCGCCGCCGAAGGAGCTCCACCGAGCCTCACCCTCGGGCACGTGCCGAGCCACACCCTCGAGCCCTGCCTCCAATCCGTGGTAAGCATCCGAGGCCTCCGGCCTCTGCTTCCACTCCGTCTCGCCCGAGCCCAAGCCTCGGCGAGCGCATGCTCTCCGCTTCGCCCGAGTCAGGCCTCGGACGGAGGCTTACTTCTCCGTCTCGCCCGAGCCTCCGGGCCAGGCCTCGGACGAAGCTGTCGCTTCCATCTCAACCGAGCCCGTCTCGACCGAGCCCGTCTCGACCGAGCCCCGCGCGATTCGCCCGAGCCCCCGCGATTCGCCGAGCCCGGCCTAGAAGGAGCACAGTGCTCTTCTCTTTTTCTGAGAGATGTGAATAGTGTTCTGTTTTCTCTTTTTTGTATGATTTTCTGTGTGCATCCAAAAATTCTGAAATTTTTGTGGTAGACTCTTTATGCTCTGGAGTATTTTATAAAAATATGAAACTTGAGTTTTGTGCAAATATTTAAAAATGTAAAATTCCCCTTCTAATTGAAAAATGGAGGTTTTGGTATTTTTGGGGAGTGATCTATAACTCCAAAAACCTAGAGATAAATTTTTATGTGCTAGTTATGCCTTTCTGAGTCTCTGGTAAAATTTTGAAGTCTTTTGGAACAAGTTGATTTTTGAGCTTTTATTTAAATAGTTGAATAGTGCCTTTTGTTAATTAAATGTCTAGATTTAATTAAGCACCTTAATGACCTCCAAAAATTATGAAATTTGTTTTGCCATCTGTTTATGCCATAATGAACTTATGTGATTAATTTGGTAATTTTTGGAGCAACTTCATAAAATGACCTTTTAAATAAAATAAGAAAAATAGAAAAGATGGTTTAGGGTTGGTAATAAGTGTTTAATGATGTGATCTTTGGATTGATTGATGTTCATAGACCCCTACCCCTCTGGTCTATGATGTTTGTGATGCCTTATGATGTTTATGCTTAGGCTTAATAAAAGTTGCTTAGTAAAGTTGGCTAATATTGCTAAAAAGGGATAAGTAATCTATTGTCCACTTTAACCACCACTTATACTTTGCAAGGCTATACTCTAGTTTTGTCCTATGCACTTTGTTCATACTAGCATACTCATGTGCATGCATCGTTGCATACGTATAGTGACCGAGGAAGAAGGCCCTGAAGTCGAGGTAGCCACCGAAGGATCTGTTCCCGAGGCGACCCCGAGCCCCGTCAACTGCGCTGCTTACCCCGAGTCTGCTCTCTTTGCCATCCAAGGCAAGCCCCGGTGCATTTAACCCTTTCCTTGAATTTATGAATGTTTCCTTAAATGTCTTTGAGTTAAATTATTGCATTAGGTTGATAGGAGTTGAGTGAAATCCTATCTGATGCATTATCTACCTTGACCAATGATACACCCGATACCTGCTTTTCAAAACTATTTGCAAAATGCTTAGCAATGCTATATGATAGATTTGCAATAAAAATGCCAATTTCAAAAGTGTGATCACTTTAAGAATATTTATGGGAATTTCTGGTTTACTCCCACTATTGGCTAAGTATCTGATCCGTACTTAGTCAATGGGAAGGAGAGGTTGTCCTTGCGTACGGTGCCGTCATGTTGTAGTCCGGGACTCAACAGTTGACACCGACCGGGACAGGGTTGAAAAACTGACAGGACCTGTACTCTCGGGTTAGAGTCCCGAGGTGCTTGTCGCTGGCTGGAAAAATTAGGGACCACCTGTATGGGGGCCTGCTGACTAAGACTTGCAACTATTCACATACTACGGAAAGCTTCGGCTCCGAGGAATCCTTTATTGGACCGACAACCGCGCACTGGGAGTGGAGAGATGGCGGAAGTAGCATGTACCCACGTGGGTTAGAGTCCCGGATTGGAGTGGTGTACTGTACTTCCGGGTGGCGTAGGACCGGGCCCAATCTTGGAGGAATCGTGGTAGACGAGTTGGCATATGCAAGCTTGGGTGCTACATATGCAGTGTGGATAGGGACCCTCAGCTGAGTATTATTTATCCGGATTAACGCTGCTCCTCGGTTATGGAGACTTAGTCACTGACTGTCAACAGGGAGTGGTTCTCAACTAGGTCTGTTTTTGGAAAGTAAAATGAATCAAGGATTATGATGGAACAAGGAATTTTTGAGTCTTTTCAAAATAAGGATAGAAAAATGCTTTTCTGCAAAATGCTTGAACTTGCTTAGAGCCTTACCTTGACTACCCTAAGCCTCTCATACCTGAGTCTTCTCCCTTTTTCTTAGTCGGGTAAGTCTTGTTGAGTACCTTTGTACTCAGGGTTCTATTACCCATGTTGCAGGTATGGCAGATTCCTCAGTATGCCTTGGACCCTGCTGTGTGACTGTTGTTCAGGAAGAGGCCGATGAGGCCGATGAGTGATTATTCACCCTCGGGCTGGGTGAAGTATCTTTATCTTTAGTTGTTGTCATATGCTACTCTGCCAACTCTATCTATTTGAACTATGGTCTGTAATAACTTCACTTTAATTTTATGTTGAACCCTGGTTTGTAAAACTATTGTTATCTAAGTCTTCCGCTATTTACTCTGATGTTATTTGTCAATATGTTCTAGAGATTGTAACTGAATTGTGAGATGATCCTACGGACATCGGGCACTGATGTAGCCCAGTGGCAGAACCGGTCTTAATCTCTTGGCTGTACGGATCGACTGTCAGTGGTTGACAATGATCAGTGGGCCATGGGATTAGGGCGGTTACGTCACAGAGTGGTATCGGAGCATCTCACTACGACGTTGCAATCTTTTTGCGAAAAACTTCAAAAGGTTTTTAAGTCCAAAAACTAAACTTGACTATTTTGAGTCCAAATTGCTTCTCTCATCTCATCTTGTCTTTGGCAACTAGTAGCAAGACAACTTGTATAAGCCCTATGTACCTTACCTTAATAGTTGCATTGCCTTGTTCCGTAGGAACGAATCATGCATCATGCCATAATCACTTAAGTTTATAAAAGAGTTCGTTGGGATAGTGTACCTATACCTTTTTCTTGCTAGCCTTTCTCATCTATAACCTCTTGTCCAGATATGGCCATTATCAAGCGGACTGCTCGCAAGTCGACTGGACCGCATGGCGTGCCGCGTCACCAGCTGGCGCCACGCACCGGAGAAGAGACTGGAGAATCCTCCAATGGTCGTCGTTTTCCCCGTCGTACCCGCAAACAGCTGAAGGAGGAAATCAAGAATCTGAAGGCTGAGATGGAGAACATGGAGCATGACTTCTATCTTTCCCGCCTGGAGTTTTATGAGGCACGAGCTTCCCTGGAGCAGGCCAATCGGAACACGGTTCGCGCTATCGAGCAGCGCAATGATGCTTGGACCCGCGAAGATGTCACCAGAGCCCAGCTCCATGGACTGCAGCAGTACACCGCCCAGATCGAGCAGTTCAATGATATGCTTCATGAGGAAGTACACCAGCTGCACAACCAACTTCACCACGTGGCTCCACCTGTTGCTGAGGATCCAGAAGATGGAGTCGTGGAGGAACCTGAAGTAGAACATGAGCCAGACCAGAATGAAGAAGTGGAACCTGCTGAAGATGTCCACGTTGAAGATGAAGATGAGGAGGAAGAGCCTGAGCTTATCATCGAGGATGATGATGATGACGAAGAGTTGATCTTCATCGATGATGACTAGACTCCTTGTATCTGTACCATCTGCTTACCTAAAACCTTAGACTAGGTTTGGGGGCGTTAGTCTGTCTGTTGCCAAGTCTGGCATGTATCTTTCTTTTCATACCTTTTCCCCTTATCAGTCTGTTGTCATCTTTATCAAGCCAGCTATCTTTGTATCAGTGAAGTTATCAATCAAGTCGTTTCAGAACCTTTGTCCATATATGCTGAGTCCGAGTTGCTTATACAGATGCCTGTGAACACCCGTACCGGAGCTGGAGGTTCTGATGATGCCAACATCCCAAACCCTCCACCAGTTCCTGCTACCCTGGCAGATGCCATTGCAGCCTTGGCCGCCGCTGCCAATCTAATGGCTCAGAACCAAGGGCAGCAGAACAACGGCAACCGTGGTCGTCGCAACAACCAAGAGACAACCTACGTGGACTTCACTGAAACCCGACCACCGGTCTTCACGAAGGCCGATGAACCTCTCGAGGCTGACGACTGGTTACGCACCATGGAACAGAAGTTCAGTCTTCTGTACTGCACAGAGATCCAGAAGCCTCGGTTCGCTTCTCAGCAGCTCCGTGGTCCCGCAAGTGCCTGGTACGCCAACCTGTTGGCTGCCCAGCCTGAAGGTCACCAGCTGACCTGGGAAGAGTTCCGCACCGCTTTCCGTGCACACCACATCCCGTCAGGTCTGATGAAGATGAAGCTTGATCAGTTCCTAGCCCTGCAACAGAAAGATTCCACCGTTATGCAGTACGTGGGACAGTTCAACCACCTGAGCCAGTATGCCTCCGACTATGTCAACACAGAGGAAAAGAAGAGAGATTGTTTTCTCAGGGGTCTGCACCCTAAGATTCGTAGAGGTCTATCCAACAACCTAAACGGATCCTATCATGATGTCATTGACCGTGCTGTCGCTTTCGAGGAAAGTAACCGCCAGTATCAGGAGGAGAAGAAGAAGAAGAAGGCTGGGTCTAGCAGCTTCTCCAGCAACCATAAGCGCCCAAGAATCCTCTATCACCCCAGCCACCACCAAAACCGTGCCCCATATCCCCATCAGCAAGTGGTCGTTCGTACCGCGGCCACCACCCATAACGCCAACCAGCAAAGTGCCACTCAGCCGAACGCCCCAGGTGTTCGTGTCACCACCCCTCAAACAGCTTACAACCACCCATGCTACAACTGTGGCCAAGTTGGTCACTGGTCTCGCGAGTGCCCAAAACCCAAGAAGAATGCCCAGCATGCACAGAAAGGCCCTGGAGGATCACAGCAGCAGCACCGTGCACCGCAGCAGCACGTCCAGAAGGGCAAGCTTGTCAAGAAGCACGGGCAAGTCTACTTCACCACCGTCAGTAATATCCCAGAAGGAGAGCCCGTCATGCTCGGTAGGTTCCCTGTTGCCAATCATCCTGCAGTCGTCTTGTTCGATTCTGGTGCATCGCATTCCTTCATCAGTCGCACTTTTGTCATCAAGCATAAGTTACCCATGGGGGAGTTAAAAGAAAGTTTTTGCATACTTTCGCCTGGAGGGCGGATAAATACTAAGAAAGTGGTCCGCAGTATACCAGTAATGTTGGGGGAACATGTCTTTCCTACCACCATGATAGTACTGCGCAATCAAGAGATAGATGTCATCTTAGGCATGAATTGGATGTGTCAGTATAAAGCCATGATAGACATCTTGAATAGAGTTGTGAGAGTGGATATTCCTAACAGCACCTCCAAACTCCTTCTCCAACTTCCTATGCCTCAAAAACCAGCAACCACCCAGTTGAATACCGCCTGTGTTCCGGAAGTCAGGGATATTTCCGTGGTCTGTGAGTTCCCTGATGTTTTCCCAGAAGATCTACCTGGTCTGCCTCCCGACCGTGATGTTGAGTTTGCCATAGAGCTAAAGCCCGGGACTGCTCCTATATCCCGTAGAGCTTATCGAATGCCTCCCAGAGAGTTGGCAGAGCTGAAGATCCAATTGCAAGAGCTATTGGATAAGGGTCTCATTCGCCCAAGTTCATCTCCTTGGGGCTGTCCTGCTATCTTTGTGAAGAAGAAGGACAAAAGCCTTCGTCTGTGCGTTGACTATCGCCCGCTCAACGAGGTCACCATCAAAAATAAATATCCTTTGCCTCGCATTGACCTTCTTTTTGACCAGTTATCTGGAGCCAGAGTGTTCTCCAAAATTGATCTCAGATCTGGCTATCACCAAATAAAAATCCGTCCAGAAGACATTCCTAAAACAGCTTTCACCACCAGATACGGCCTATATGAGTACTATGGTCATGTCCTTTGGCTTGACCACTGCCCCCGCTCATTCATGTATCTCATGAAACTCTGTGTTCATGCCAGAGCTCGATAAAATTCGTAGTCGTGTTCATTGACGACATCCTTGTCTATTCAAGAACTCCTGAAGATCACGCCAAGCATCTTCGACTCGTTCTCTCTCGTACTCAGAGATCACCAGCTGTATGCCAAGTTCAGTAAATGCGAATTCTGGCTAGATCGAATTCCATTCCTTGGTCATGTCCTGTTCGCTGAAGGTGTGTCCAGTTGACCCTGAAAAAGTGGCAGATATCGTGGATTGGAAACCACCTACCACTGTCCGCCGAAGTTCGCAGCTTCATGGGAATGGCTGGATACTATTGTCGTTTCATCCCAGATTTCTCCAGAGTCGCCAAGCCTATACACAGAGTTGTTGAAGAATTCTGTGGATTTCGTTTGGTCACCAGCCTGTGAGCAAGCCTTTCAAGCCTGAAGAAACTGTTAACTACATCACCAGTCCTAGCTCAACCAGATATCGAGAAACCCTTCGATGTAAACTGTGATGCATCTGGTACTGGTTGGGCTGTGTTTTGATGCAAGAAGGAAGAGTGATCGCTTATGCCTCGCGACAGCTTAAGCGACATGAGGAAAACTACCCAACCCATGATCTTGAGCTAGCAGCAAGTCGTGCATGCCTTGAAGATTTGGCGTCACTATCTGTTGGGCAGCACCTGTAATATGTATACGGATCACAAGAGCCTAAGTAATATCTTCACTCAAGAAGAATTGAATATGAGGCAGAGAAGATGGCTTGAGTTGATTAAAGATTATGATCTCGAAGTACATTACCATCCTGGTAGGCAAATGTAGTTGCCGATGCCCCTTAGTCGCAAGTCATACTGCAACAGTCTGACGACGAAGCCCTATGATCTTTCCTTGTGCCATGATCTTGAAAGGATGGGTATCGAAATGAATCCCGCACGGAAGCCTGAACAATGTCAGCATAGAAACATCCATCAAGGATCAAGTCATTGCTGCTCAGAAGGATAACCCTGGAATCAAGCACATCATCGAAAAGGTCCAGACCGGAAAGACTGATTGTTTCAGGATCGATGATGTAGGAGTTGTTTGGTTCAAGAACCGTCTAGTAGTTCCCAAGGTGCCTGAATTGAGACAGTTAATCCTTGATGAAGCACACTTGACCAAATTCTCTATTCACCCCCGGCAGCAACAAGATGTACCAAGACTTAAAGCAGAGATTCTGGTGACTAAAATGAAGATTGAGATTGCCGGTATGTCGCTCAGTGTGATACCTGCCAAAGAGTCAAGGCAGTACACATGAAGCCTGGAGGAGAATTGCAACCTTTGTCAGTACCCGCTTGGAAATGGACGACATTAGTATGGATTTTGTCAATGGACTACCCAAGACCCAGAAAGGTTTTGATTCCATTTGGGTAATCGTGGACCGACTCACCAAACAAGCTCACTTCCTGCCAGTGAAGACCAGTTACACCGTCCCCACGTATGCCACTTTGTACAAGAACCACATAGTGAAACTTCATGGCATACCCAAGACCATTGTCTCTGACCGTGGTACCCAGTTTGTCGCTAAGTTTTGGGAAAGCGTTCCATACCTCACTTGGAACCAAGCTCTTGCATAGTACAGCATATCATCCGCACACAGATGGACAACTGAGCGAGTCAACCAAGTGTTAGAGGATATGTTGAGAGCATGCGTGCTCACCTTCGCAGATACTTGGGATGACTGTCTGCCCTTGGCAGAATTCTCTTATAATAACAGTTACCAAGAGAGCATCAAAATGGCACCCTTTGAAGCACTGTACGGTCGTCGTTGTCGTACACCTCTCAGTTGGTCTGAACCCGGAGAAAGGGAATTCTTGGAGTTGACCTGGTCAAAGATATGGAAGAGAAAGTCAAGCAGATAACAAGAGAATATGAAGATTGCCCAATCTCGACAGAAAAGCTACGCTGACAAGAGACGTCGACCTCTGAAGTTTCAAGTTGGAGATTATGTATATCTCAAGGTTTCACCAACCAAAGGAGTCACTCGTTTTGGAGTCAAGGGAAAGTTAGCACCCCCGCTACATGGTCCGTTTGAGATTTTGGAATGTTGTGGCAAGGTAGCTTACAAGCTGAGGTTGCCCGATCATCTCTCCGCTGTCCACAATGTTTTCCATGTCTCCCAACTCAAGAAGTGTCTCCGAGTACCAGAACATGTCGTGGAAGTAGAAGGTGTCGAGCTAGAGCCTGATCTATCCTACTCAGAATATCCAGTTCGCGTGTTGGACCACAAGGATCGCGTTACTCGAAGAACTACCACGAGATGGTACAAAATCCAGTGGAACCAGCACTCTGAAGAAGAAGCCACTTGGGAATCTGAAGACTTCTTAGCAAAAAACTACCCCGACTTTCTCGAATCTCTGTCTATGTAAAGTTTTGTCTTTATCCCTTCTTTGTCCTTTCGTAAGACGTGGAATCTCGGGGCGAGATTTCTTTTAGGGGGGAAGGCTGTAACACCTCTGGTGTTTAGCATGTAATTAACTTGACATATCATCATTATCATCTTAAGCATCTTGATCATGATTTCATGTGTATGCATTTGCTTAAGTGTATCATTTTATGTGAAGTACCTCTATTGCAAAAACCCTAATTAGCCCACTTCTCTCTACTAGGGCAAAATGGTAATTTCATCTCTGTGACTAGCTTGTGTAATTCTTGTTCCTTTGGTGTCTTGATTTTGTTGTGTTGGCCAAAGTTCAAAAATCAGAATTTGATTTCAAATCCCTTTGCAAAACCCTGATTTCCAAACCTGGATTTTATCCTCTTTTGTGATTCAAAATTATTCAAAATTTGAGGTTGGTCCAAAAAGCAAAGTTGTAGATCTGTCAAAGAGAAACAACTTTGGTATTTACAATTTTCAAGTTGCAGTACAAATTTTTGAGTTATTTCAAATTCATTCAAACCCAGTTTTGTCCCTTTTCAGTTTTCAAAATTAGTTCAAAAACTAATGAGTTTCAGGAAAAGTGTTTAGCAAAGTTGTAGGTTTTGAAAAAGGAACAACTTTCATATTAAAGATTTTCAAGTTTCAGTTTGAAATCCAAAGTAATTTTGATTTGAATCAATTTGAAAAGTGTCCCCTTTCTGTTTTTGTATATGTTCAAAAACTATTTGGAATTTGAAAATGTTCATATTGACAAAGTTGTAGATCTCATTTTTCTGAGCAACTTTGGTATTTTGAGTTTTTGTCTTCCCACGTTCCACATTTTGGAAAAGTAATTTGCAAAAAATCCGAATCCCGCCTAAGTCAAAAACCTAAAAACCCTAGGCCTGTTCATCTCCTGCGTTTTTAGGGGGTGAGGGCCCCCCCGGCGTGGCAGAAGCCTACGGACGCGCGGCGCCAGCGTTTGGAAGTTCCAGCCTCGTATTGTCCCCGACAGCAGCTGCAGTCGCGCCATCATGCCGCCCCGCACGCGAGCCCAGTCGACCCTACCCCAGCCCATACAGTGCAGCGCGGTGCCCGCCGCAGTGGCCATCGCCGGCGAGCTTAGCCCAGGCTGCACGCACGCCTTGGCCTTCCCGCCCAGGAGCGCAATCGAGTGCGCACGCTCTCGCCGGAAGCTTACTCCACCCCACAACGCAGGCCTCTACCGGACCCTTTTGGGCCGTGCAGATATAAGCCCCGGCGCCCGACTCTCTCCTCAGTCCGGCCTCCGTAGACAGCACAGTCACGGCCTCCGGCCCGCTCCACCACCTAGCTCCGAAGCTCGTAGTGAGCTCGTGAAGTTCCCACCTTCAATTTCATCTCTAACGCCCTCAATGCACGGCGTAAGCTAGCCGTTCCATCTCCGGCAGAAGAAGAGAAAGAAACCGGCGAGCTCGGGGTTTGTGAATTCGCCGTCATCCGGCCCCATGAATCATCACGCCTCACAGACCCCCGGTGTCGTGTTCCGTTGGATTAGGTCGCGACTCTGAACCAGGCCTTGCGGTCTCGTGTGTTGCGCAGGGGTCGCCGGAAGCGCCGTCGAAGACGCCGCGCCCGAAGGGAGCTCCACGAAGCCTCACCTCGCACGTGCCGGCCACACCCGAGCCTGCCTCCAATACGGGTAAGCAACCGAGGCCTCGGCCTCTGCTGTACACTCGTCCCGCCAGAGGCAAGCCTCGGCGAGAGCGCCCATGCTCTCCGCTTCGCCCGAGTCAGGCCTCGGACGGAGGCTTACTTCTCCGTCTCGCCCGAGCCTCCGGGCCAGGCCTCGGACGAAGCTGTCGCTTCCATCTCAACCGAGCCCGTCTCGACCGAGCCCGTCTCGACCGAGCCCCGCGCGATTCGCCGAGCCCGGCCTAGAAGGAGCACAGTGCTCTTCTCTTTTTCTGAGAGATGTGAATAGTGTTCTGTTTTCTCTTTTTTGTATGATTTTCTGTGTGCATCCAAAAATTCTGAAATTTTTGTGGTAGACTCTTTATGCTCTGGAGTATTTTATAAAAATATGAAACTTGAGTTTTGTGCAAATATTTAAAAATGTAAAATTCCCCTTCTAATTGAAAAATGGAGGTTTTGGTATTTTTGGGGAGTGATCTATAACTCCAAAAACCTGGAGATAAATTTTTATGTGCTAGTTATGCCTTTCTGAGTCTCTGGTAAAATTTTGAAGTCTTTTGGAACAAGTTGATTTTTGAGCTTTTATTTAAATAGTTGAATAGTGCCTTTTGTTAATTAAATGTCTAGATTTAATTAAGCACCTTAATGACCTCCAAAAATTATGAAATTTGTTTTGCCATCTGTTTATGCCATAATGAACTTATGTGATTAATTTGGTAATTTTTGGAGCAACTTCATAAAATGACCTTTTAAATAAAATAAGAAAAATAGAAAAGATGGTTTAGGGTTGGTAATAAGTGTTTAATGATGTGATCTTTGGATTGATTGATGTTCATAGACCCCTACCCCTCTGGTCTATGATGTTTGTGATGCCTTATGATGTTTATGCTTAGGCTTAATAAAAGTTGCTTAGTAAAGTTGGCTAATATTGCTAAAAAGGGATAAGTAATCTATTGTCCACTTTAACCACCACTTATACTTTGCAAGGCTATACTCTAGTTTTGTCCTATGCACTTTGTTCATACTAGCATACTCATGTGCATGCATCGTTGCATACGTATAGTGACCGAGGAAGAAGGCCCTGAAGTCGAGGTAGCCACCGAAGGATCTGTTCCCGAGGCGACCCCGAGCCCCGTCAACTGCGCTGCTTACCCCGAGTCTGCTCTCTTTGCCATCCAAGGCAAGCCCCGGTGCATTTAACCCTTTCCTTGAATTTATGAATGTTTCCTTAAATGTCTTTGAGTTAAATTATTGCATTAGGTTGATAGGAGTTGAGTGAAATCCTATCTGATGCATTATCTACCTTGACCAATGATACACCCGATACCTGCTTTTCAAAACTATTTGCAAAATGCTTAGCAATGCTATATGATAGATTTGCAATAAAAATGCCAATTTCAAAAGTGTGATCACTTTAAGAATATTTATGGGAATTTCTGGTTTACTCCCACTATTGGCTAAGTATCTGATCCGTACTTAGTCAATGGGAAGGAGAGGTTGTCCTTGCGTACGGTGCCGTCATGTTGTAGTCCGGGACTCAACAGTTGACACCGACCGGGACAGGGTTGAAAAACTGACAGGACCTGTACTCTCGGGTTAGAGTCCCGAGGTGCTTGTCGCTGGCTGGAAAAATTAGGGACCACCTGTATGGGGGCCTGCTGACTAAGACTTGCAACTATTCACATACTACGGAAAGCTTCGGCTCCGAGGAATCCTTTATTGGACCGACAACCGCGCACTGGGAGTGGAGAGATGGCGGAAGTAGCATGTACCCACGTGGGTTAGAGTCCCGGATTGGAGTGGTGTACTGTACTTCCGGGTGGCGTAGGACCGGGCCCAATCTTGGAGGAATCGTGGTAGACGAGTTGGCATATGCAAGCTTGGGTGCTACATATGCAGTGTGGATAGGGACCCTCAGCTGAGTATTATTTATCCGGATTAACGCTGCTCCTCGGTTATGGAGACTTAGTCACTGACTGTCAACAGGGAGTGGTTCTCAACTAGGTCTGTTTTTGGAAAGTAAAATGAATCAAGGATTATGATGGAACAAGGAATTTTTGAGTCTTTTCAAAATAAGGATAGAAAAATGCTTTTCTGCAAAATGCTTGAACTTGCTTAGAGCCTTACCTTGACTACCCTAAGCCTCTCATACCTGAGTCTTCTCCCTTTTTCTTAGTCGGGTAAGTCTTGTTGAGTACCTTTGTACTCAGGGTTCTATTACCCATGTTGCAGGTATGGCAGATTCCTCAGTATGCCTTGGACCCTGCTGTGTGACTGTTGTTCAGGAAGAGGCCGATGAGGCCGATGAGTGATTATTCACCCTCGGGCTGGGTGAAGTATCTTTATCTTTAGTTGTTGTCATATGCTACTCTGCCAACTCTATCTATTTGAACTATGGTCTGTAATAACTTCACTTTAATTTTATGTTGAACCCTGGTTTGTAAAACTATTGTTATCTAAGTCTTCCGCTATTTACTCCGATGTTATTTGTCAATATGTTCTAGAGATTGTAACTGAATTGTGAGATGATCCTGCGGACATCGGGCACTGATGTAGCCCAGTGGCAGAACCGGTCTTAATCTCTTGGCTGTACGGATCGACTGTCAGTGGTTGACAATGATCAGTGGGCCATGGGATTAGGGCGGTTACGTCACAATGAACACATGGGCTTGCATAGTCTGGAAATGTTGAAGGTAAGAGCGTATTTGTTTTTGTTGTATTAATTTATACCTATTTGTTTCCTGTGGACCTAGGTTTTTGTAATCGGATAATATGTAAATTCCTCTTGCATAAATGGTCTTAGTCATCTTATGTTGGAAATAGTTTCATGTGAATATATGAACATTATAATATCCATGATATTTGTAGTTCCAAAGTAATTTGTTTAGTTTTAAGCATCTCACCTAAAACATGTATAAAAGAAAAGGGTGTGTTTTTCATGTGATAGTTTACTTTTGGGATACATCTAGGTTTTGCCTCCCTTTTCTCTT
This sequence comes from Coix lacryma-jobi var. lacryma-jobi, assembly GCA_009763385.1. Taxonomy (NCBI): domain Eukaryota; kingdom Viridiplantae; phylum Streptophyta; class Magnoliopsida; order Poales; family Poaceae; genus Coix; species Coix lacryma-jobi. Next base: position 22,897,366 of record CM019826.1, read on the forward strand.
GAAACACGCCCTTAGTATGATATTCGTATTATGAAAAAAGAAATTTGTATAAGTTGCATATATGCTTAGTATCTTGAGCATTATTCAGAGTTACAAGCTTTTGATTGTCCGATTGTATCTAACCCCTGTTTTGTATCTTCAAGTTTGTTTCTGGTGATGATGACCTTCTGAAGAGAGATAATATTGGAGAAAGATGGAGGAAACACGAGCTTTGTGTTCTATCAAGAGTAGGAGCTAACTCGGTGAAAGATCATGAGTTACCAAATCGTGATGCTTGTGAAAATGATATTTCTGAAGACATCCATGAGTTGTGAGAATGTGGTGATGCTTTTGAAGATGGGTTCTATGAGGAAGTTAAAAGACAGGACTGAAAACAATCAATCAAGAATGTCGTGTACTCGAGGTAAGTTGCACTGCCATACCAGGTAATAAATGAGGGGATTTTGGTGAATGCTATACTGCTGCTTACTTTTCCTGTATGACAGAACTCCTGATGTTGAACCTCTGGAGGAAGAGTTTGAAGGCGATGGCAAGAGGACGATTTCTTATCAGGTTAGTCTTCACCTCCGATCCATCATGTAACATATTATAGATTTTGGTTTCATGTTACATGCTTCTAAGTAATTCGAAACCCTTGCAGATTTTGAAGAACATGGGGTTGATTCGTTTGAGGAACAAGAAAAGGACTAGAGGGCAAGTAACGTAACATTATATTTGTAGTGTATGTGACTTGTGAGTCATTTAAATTGCTACATAACTCTGTTGCTCATTTTTGACCTACTCTTTTCAGGATAAGCATAAAAGCAAGCTTGTCAAGAGAAACGACCAAGTGTGTGATATCAAGAAGCTCTCTGGTCCATATGGGGGTGAAATGTCTGATATCAACCTGAATGTCAGCCACGGTGTTTGGTTCAAGAGTTGATGTCATTGTTATATTCATGTTGGACATGGGAGGATTGTTTCTGGTTGTATCTTGACATTTTATTTGCATATTATTAAAATGTATTAAGTCCTTAATGTTTGTCTTGTGGATGAGTAAAATTTTGCCCACAAAAAAAATATAATCATCACAATTGCCTATGTGTGAACACGTGCTTACGTCGAAACCATGTATAATTATCAAGGAAATTCGTATATTTGAATCATATATATGAGTCAAAATTTTCAGATAAAGTCTTTATTATGAGGTACTCCATCCATCCCAAATTATAAGTTATTTCAAGAATCTTGGAGAGTCAATTTTTTATAAGTTTAACCAAATTTATATAATAAGATAATAACATTATGACACCAAGTATCATTAGATTTTTTATCAGTTATGTTTCATAATATACCTATTTGATGTCATACATATTTGTATTTATCTCTATAATTTTGGTCAAACATGAAAAAAACTTTGACTCTCTATGATTTTTGGAATAACTTATAATTTCGAACAGAGGGAGTAAGTTATATGTAGAGGCACTACCAAGCCATGGATAATTTCTGTTGGCTTTGAAAATTCCGATCGGTTTCCTAAAACTCAATAGGAATAAAGATAACTCCTGTTGGTTAAAAGGAGACGATATGTAGGTAAGCCTGGACGAAAAACTCAAAATTCGCTAGCTCGCTCGACTCGCTCGTTAATGGCTCGGTTCGAGTTCGACTCGTTTTATAACGAGCTAGCTCAATTTATAACGAGCCAACTTGAGCTGACTCGTGAGCTGCTCGTTAGCTCGTACGAGCTAATTAATTCACAAGTCAACAAACTCAAATTAGCTATTGTAGAATGTCCAGGCCTCCAGCAATGTGGTGAGAATCATATTTGTTCTCACATGTTGTTCACATACATGTAAGAAGATATAATCATATAAAGAAAATTATATTTTTACATGTATATATTATTCTTTGTTAAATTTACAAGTACTTTGAGAAATTGTGTTTTTATGATTTGGCTCGCGAGCCAAACGATCCAGCTCGAGCTCTATAGCGAGCCGAGCCGAGCTGCTCTTCTAGCTCGTTAGTATAACGAGCCGAGTCGAGCCAGCCTGCTAACGAGCCGAGTTGGCTCGATATCCAGGCCTATATGTAGGGGTGAAAGTGGTATGGATAATCCTCCACTCTGATCCGCTCCAAATCCAGGTTTTAAGGATATGGAGAAGTGAAAGTGCATTCGCCCCCAATGTGGGTTTTGGCTAATTAATGACAATCAAATTAGGGACTAACGGATTTATAAAAGCATATATGCAGTTGTTAGTCCTTAGAAAGATTTGAAATGTTGAAATCGCGTGGACAAAGCACGTTGGATACATTTGGACAAAAGTTACCTTGCTCAAGTGGTTGATTGAAAGTTTAATTCTAAACTTGAGTTATAGGTAAGCCGGACTATCAAGAGGGTCACAAAATTTGGTTGGCTAGATGTGGAGAAAAGTGCTCAAATCGACTAACTAAAATTTGCTTGAGAGACACCGCACGATCACGAACACATAGAGGTTTTTCTGTGCAGTCGGTAGTACCGACCATGGGGGTCGGTAGTACCGACCAGGGCTGCAGCGCGCAATGCTCTCTGGATTGAGTTCATTTTGAACTCGCGGTAGTACCGCCATAAGGTCGGTAGTACTGGGAACCCAGAGCATTCTAACACCCTCTCTGTGTAGGCTCGAAAATGACTTGGCGGTAGTACCGCCATATTGTCGGTACTACCGGCCCTCGGTGGTACTGACCCTAGTCGGTAGGAACGTCATTTTTGCAGACCTCTCTGTTCGTGCTCAAAATGGCTTGGTGGTAGTACCGCCATATTGTCGGTACTACCGACCCTCGGTGGTACCGACCCAAGACGGTAGTTAGGCAAGTTTGCAGGGCTCTCTGTGATTGCTCATTTTTGTCTTGGCGGTAGTACCGCCATATTGTCGGTACTACCGACCCTCGGTGGTACCGGCCCTGGTCGGTAGTAACCGAGGGACCAAGTCCCTTTCTGGGGAGCTCTCTGTTCACGGCCATTTTGGCCTGGCGGTAGTACCGCCATATGGCCGGTACTACTGACCCTCGGTGGTACCGACCTATGGTCGGTAGCTGGATCTAGGTCAAACTCCGATCTGTGCAACGGTTTTTGACTGGTCGGTACTACCAACCATGGGTGGTCGGTACTACCGACCAGCCTCGGGACTGGGAGACTATAAATAACCCTTCTCTTCTCTTTTGACTGTTACCCACTCATTCCACTCACTTATTGCGACCTAACTTCAGACAAAGACTCTCCAAGCATTGACTTCTCCCCTCTCTCTCCCCCTTTGCTCTAAGATTCATTCCTTTGCAAGATTTGAGCTAGGGAAGTGAGATTAGAGAGTGGAAAGCTACGATCTACGACTTGAGCACTTGGTTTCCATCTAGTCGGCTTAGTTTGTGTCTATTACTCTTGGGTTCTTTGAACCCTAGCCGGTTAGGTGTTCTTCGTGGTAGCCCGTGTTGATTCATTTGTGAGGGCTCCCCGAAGTGTTTGTATTTCCCCTGTGATTTCTAGTGGAGAAACTCTAGTAGCCTTTGTAGTTGCTTGAGTGAGGCAAGGAGGTGAAAGAGACTCCGACCTTTGTGGTCACCTCAACAACGAGGACATAGGGACTCCTTAGTGGATTGGCCGAACCTCGGGATAAATCGTTGTGTCCCGTGTGCTTGTTGTTGTCTCTACTTTGCATATTACTTGTGTTCTTCGTGTTCCTCCTCTCTCTATCTCTTTCTTAGGTTGAGAAGGCTCGATCTACACCGTGGGAAGGAACCAAGGCCTAGAGAGGCTACAATCTTCATCGACAATACTTAGGGAAGTGGGGCGTTTATTTGTATTACATTCATAGCTCGCATACATTGGATTTGTAGTTCCTCTTTAGGGTTCCGGTAGTGTCGTTTGTTTGTGTCGGTAGTATCGGTGTTTCATACCCGGTAGTACCTACCCAAACTAACCGGTAATACCGGTAGTTATCTAACTACAAGTTTTTAGTTTGTGAAGTTTTAGATTGCAGAAAATCACCTATTCACCCCCCTCTAGGCTGATTAGATCCTTTCAATTGGTATCGGAGCCTAACCCTTGTGTTAGCGCTTCACCGCGTAAGGGAAAATCATGTCGTCCCTAAGTGAAGAAGCTGTCAGTAATATTGTCAAGAGAGTCTCTGAGCAGCTGTTGGAATAGCAAGCAAAGCAGTTCGAAGATCAAATGAAAAAGATGAAGGATGAGATTGAGAGCTTGAAGCAAGCTTTGGGCAGCAAAGCCGAGTCATCCGGAAGTGGAGAAGTTCCACCACAGCCCAAAGAAGATAAGATGAAGGAAGATGAAGAGAAAGGCAAGAGAGAGAAGGAGTTCTCTAATGTACATTATGACTATAGCCAAATGGGCAAAGTACTTCAATTGCCTAGCGTCAATCTAGGCAAACCACCCCCCCCCCCTTCGATGGAATCAACTACAATGATTGGGCACACAAGATTAAGCTACATCTTCTTGCCGCAAGAGCTTGGGAGATTGTCGAGAATGGACCAAGTCATGTTGATGGAGAAGAGTACACTGACCTTGATGCAATTGAGTTTCAACAAAATGCTCAAGCGATATCCTTGATCCTATCATGTCTTAGGCCCGAAGAGAGTACCAAGGTACATGGAATGGTGATTGCTAAGAAGATTTGGGACACTCTCAGAATATCATGAGGGTGATGCTAGTGTGAGGAAGTGCAATATAGAGCTTCTTCAAGGAAAGATCGAGAACTTCTCTATCAAGAGTGGTGAAACCACTCAACAAATGTTTGATAGGTTCATGACCTTAATAAACAAGATTAGAGCTCTTGGAGATAACAAGTGGGATGACAACTCAGCTGCAAGAAAGCTATTGAGAGCATATAGGAAGAAGAACAAGACACTTGCATCGATTATCATGGAGAGACCTAACTATGAGAGCATGGGACCACATGAGATGCTTGCCAAGATAAAGCATCATGAAGTCTTGGATGATGAAGCCATAGAAGATCAAGAAGCAAGCAACAAGAAGGTGAAAGGTCCTAAATGGCTAGAAGGGGGGTGAATAGCCTATAAAAATTTCTACAACAACACTTAAGCAAGCTTATTAGACAACTAAATGGCGAAGCAAGTTTTGCGCTAGCTCTACAAAAGTGCAAGCCACCTATCCACAATTCTTGTTAATTATAATCTCTATGTCACACAATATCTATGTTGCTATTTTACAACTAAATGAGCAACAATAATTACCACTACACAAGATAAGTAATTTTAACTAGCTACAAGAAGATATAATTATCACTTGCAAGAATGTAACAAAGGTAAATACAAGTGATAGAAGTGTGTATACCGAGCCGGGCAAGAGATCAATAAATGAATACCAATGAATACCACGGAGACAAGATGACACAATGATTTTTCCTCCGAGGTTCACTTGCTTGCCGGCAAGCTACGTCCCCGTTGTAGCGATTCACCCACTTGGAGGTTCACGAGCTAATTGGCATCACACGCCAAACCCTCAATAGGGTGCCGCACAACCACACCACAAGATGGGGATCCACAAGCTACGAGCAATCCACTAGAGTTGCCTTTGGCGCTCCGCCGGGGAAGGCACAAGAAACCCCTTACAAGCACTTTGATTGGGGGCGGACACAATCACCAAATCCCCTCACCAATCACCAAATCACCAACCGTCTAGGTGACGGCAATCACCAAGAGTAATAAGAAATCCACAATCACAACAATCACCTAGTGCCACCAAATGAATCACAAATGCACAATCACTAGGTTTTCCCCCAAATCCTCTCCCAAATGACCAACAAGTTAGGAGATGGAGAGGAGAGGGAGGAGATGCTCTTGAAGCTCTCAAGATCAATCACTAGAGCTCGATCTCTTACTTGAATGGAGCACAAATCCTTGGGAGTGAGAGAGGAGAGAGAGAGAGAGCTTTCTTCTTCTCTTGCTTAGGGTTCTTCAAAAGGCAAGAATGGGGAAGAGCCGGTCTGAGAGGAGGAGGAGGCATAGGATAAAAGCCAGCCCACCTTCCACCGCACAAAGCCTGACCCCAACGGTCATAATTCCTCCAATCAAACGGCTAGATCTGAGTTGAACAAGAATTTCTTGTGAGGGAGAAGAGAAATTGCCGGTTGAGCTCTCATTCTCTCTCACTGACACACGCATGCAACCTTGTCTCCCCTCAACGAGAAATTCTTGTGAGGGATAGATGAATTGCTTGTTGAGCACCTTTTCTCTCATGCCACTCTCTCACTACCAGTCCAAAACGGACCAGTCCAAACACATGCATTTCACGCATACTACTGCTCAACCAGAAATTCTTGCTAAGCTCAAACAAATTTCTTGAAGATAAAAGCTTCAAGACAGAGCACCCTCTATCAGCAATGTTAGCTCTGTCAACGAGAAATTCTGGTGGTAGCTCCTTTAAGCCAAACTTCCTCCTCTAATTTCACCCCTTTTAAGTGCTAACTTTACCAAGGTATTCCAAAGTAAATTGGGCACTTAAGTTAGCATTTTTCACAAAGAATTTTTAGGGTTACTCTCACCACGTCACTAAGCGCAATGCACATGCAAATGAGACTCACACTTAGTGGCACTAGATAACCATTGTAATTAAAGATTTCCCCTCTTTATAGTACGGTTATCTATCCTAAACCCGATCACGCACTCTATTGCGTCTTGACCGGCAAAACAAATATCCTATTTTATACCTTTGCCTTGAGCCCATAGGATTTTGTTTTTCTCTTTCATCTTTTCCAAGATATGAGCACTTGATCACCATTTGTGGCCATCACCAACACCATGTGTGCCATCCTTGCTCAACCTTGGATACGGACATAACCTTTCTCATTCATAACACTAGAATAATGGTTAGTCCACTTGGTTGTCTCAATTACCCAAAACCAAACATAGGGCTTTCAATCTCCCCCTTTTTGGTAATTGATGACAACCTTCACAAAGATATGAATTAAATTCAATTTGAATTTGAGTTGCTTGTCCAAGCAATTTGATCATGAATAAGAGAATTGGACAATCACCACAAATTCGGTTTTAGTAGTAATAGCTCCCCCTACATATGTGCTTCATGAGTTTGGTTCAATTTGTTCACATATGCATGGATTGTAATTTTGGGAGAGATACTACTACCAAATGATGCTAAGGTGTATAGAATGGACCTTTGAAGCGTGTTATCATCGGAGTGCACATTTACCACGATCCTTAGCACCATGAGTAGCTAGATATCACATGTAAACATAAACAACTAGATACCTCATGAGATCAACATTAGAAGAAAGGTTCTAGTACCACTTGAAAAATAAACATTTAAACCATATCTAGCTATCTCTAATGCATGCTAGTTTTCAAAACATCATTCAAGTTCTAATTCTAGCATACACCAAACAAGCATGTATATTGAATTTAAACTTTCACAATGCAACCACTCATATGAATATGCACATTCAAATGCAACAATAAGTTCATGAGCTTGCTCCCCCTACATGTGAGCTCAAATTTTAATTGATCCTCCTCCTTTGTCATATTTTTATCTTTTCAATATCTTTGTAACCATTTCTCCCCCTTTGTCATTAAGTACCATAAAAGGCACACCAATTTTAGTAGGAGTTAAGTTAATCAATGGGTGATCAATTTCATAATATGGTTCAAACTAGCAAACAAACATAAGATATTTAACACGGTTTGCTCTTGAGTAAGCTTCTTCACACATCTTTCAATGGTTATCTTACTCACGTTGGTTAAACACTTGAATGCTTGTTTCCAAGATTAAACACTAGGTTCATAAGCCCACAAACATGTCATATGCTACCACTAGATCATATCAAACATAGAAGCAATAGTGGTACCATATATACATTAAATTCATTTTATTTTCATGAATGAGCCTATATCATGCATGGAATGACTAAATGCACTAAACATGTCCTTAGCAAGGATGAATGTCATGCCAAACAATTTTACCTTTGCTTTGTCGAAGGAGAGGCATGTCATATATGGAGGGTGCATCAACTCATATTTGAGAAATCAAGTATGTTCAATTCATTCCTTAGCTTGCAAAATCTCTTCTCATCAAGTGGCTTGGTGAATATATCGGCAAGTTGATCTTCGGTTCCCACACTCTCAATTGAAATATCACCCTTTTGTTGATGATCTCTTATGAAGTGATGGCGAATGTCAATGTGCTTTGTTCTTGAATGTTGAACCGGATTGTTAGTGAGCTTCACCGCACTCTCATTGTCACATAACAATGGCACTTGTTTGAACTTGATTCCAAAATCATCCAAAATTGCTCTCATCCATAGCAATTGTGCACAACAACTACCCGCAGATATGTATTCGGCTTCGGCGGTTGAAAGTGCAACACTATTTTGCTTCTTTGATGACCATGATACAAGTGATCTTCCAAGTAATTGACATGTGCCCGATGTGCTCTTTCTATCAACTTTGCATCCCGCATAGTCAGAGTCCGAATAACCAATCAACTCAAAGTTTGACCCTTTGGGATACCACAATCCAACATTTTGTGTATGTTTTAAATATCTCAATATTCTTTTTGTTGCCTTCAAGTGACTCTCTCTTGGTGAGGCTTGAAATCTTGCACACATACACACACTAAACATGACATCCGGCCTAGAAGCAGTCACATAGAGTAAGCTTCCAATCATAGACCGATACAACTTTTGATCCACCATGTTGCCACTAGCATCACTATCCAAATGTCCATTTGTCCCCATAGGTGTGCTAATAGATTTTGCATCATCTAAACTAAACTTCTTGAGCATGTCTTTGATGTACTTGCCTTGACTCACAAACGTGCCATTCTTCATTTGCTTGATTTGAAGACCAAGAAAGTAACTAAGCTCTCCAATCATGGACATCTCAAACTCATTTGCCATCATCTTCCCAAACTCTTCACAAAACTCTTGGTTGGTTGACCCAAAGATAATGTCATCAACATATATTTGCAACACAAACAAGTCTTTGCCAATCTTCTTGGTGAAAAGAGTAGTATCAACCTTGCCCATCTTGAACCCTTTAGAGAGTAGAAAATCTCTCAATCTCTCATACCATGCTCTTGGTGCTTGCTTCAAACCATACAATGCCTTCTTGAGCTTGTAAACATGGTTGAACTTCTTGTCATCTTCAAAACCGGGCGGTTGTTCAACATATACTAATTCATTGATGTAGCCATTCAAGAATGCACTCTTCACATCCATTTGATATAACTTGATGTCATGGGCACAAGCATAAGCTAATAAAATTCTAATTGCTTCCAATCTTGCAACCGGTGCATATGTTTCTCCAAAGTCAAGACCTTCAACTTGTGTGTAACCTTGTGCTACCAATCTTGCTTTGTTTCTCACTACTATGCCATCTTGATCTTGCTTGTTGCGAAATACCCATTTGGTTCCAATTACATTGTAATTCTTTGGCCTCTCAACAAGTTCCCAAACTTGGTTGCGGGTGAAGTTGTTTAGCTCTTCATGCATAGCATTAACCCAATCAGCATCCATCAATGCATCTTCTATCTTGGTTGGCTCAAATGATGACACAAATGAATAATGCTCACAAAATGAAGCCAATCTTGATCTTGTTTGCACACCACTTCTAATATCCCCAACAATTTGATCTATCGGATGATCTCTTGCAATGTTGGTTGGTTGGAGTATTTGCACTTGATTGCTTTGTTGAGATGAACTAGCTTGTTGATTTTCACTAGCACTTGATTGATCATGAGAACCACTAGCTTGACTTGCATCAACTTGCATATTTGAGAACATTTGATCATCTTCACTATCATCCACTTGTCTTGGTCTAATATCACCAATATCCATATTCTTCATTGCATTAGCCAATTGAGTGCCTCTCACATCATCTAGATTTTCATTTTCTTCTTGAGAGCCCTTAGTTTCATCAAATTCAACATCATGCACTTCTTCAATAATGCCACTAGCTAAGTTCCAAACTCTATATGCTTTGCTTGTGGTTGAATATCCAAGTAAGAATCCTTCATCACATTTTTTCTCAAATTTGCTCAATCTTGCACCTTTCTTCAATATATAGCATTTGCAACCAAATACTCTAAAGTATGCAATATTGGGCTTTCTTCCATTCAATAGTTCATATGGTGTCTTCTCTAACATACCATGACAATAAAGACGGTTGCTACAATAGCAAGCCGTATTGATAGCTTCGGCCCAAAAAGAATGACTAACATTATATTCACTAAGCATAGACCTTGCCATATCAATCAAAGTTCTATTCTTCCTTTCAACAATCCCATTAGATTGAGGAGTGTACTTGGGTGAGAATTGATGTCTAATGCCAAAGTCATCACACAACTCATCAACTCTTGTATTCTTAAATTCACTCCCATTGCCACTTCTAACTCTCTTGATTGTTGTTTCAAACTCATTTTGGCATCTCTTGACAAAAGTTTTGAAGATATCAAATGTTTCACTCTTGTCACTAAGAAAGAAGACCCATGTGTATCTAGTGTAATCATCCACTATCACAAAGCCATATTTATTTCCACCGATGCTAACGTATGTTGTTGGTCCAAATAAATCCATGTGCAACAATTCAAATGCTTTGCTAGTACTCATCATGCTTTTCTTAGGATGGGTGTTACCAACTTGTTTGCCGGCTTGACAAGAGCTACAAAGTTTATCCTTCTCAAAGGTGACATCTTTCAAGCCTCTAACTAGATCATGTTTCACTATCTTGTTCAATTGTTTCATTCCAACATGACCAAGCCTTCTATGCCATAACCAACCCAAACTAGATTTAGTGAACAAGCATGTTGACAATTGGGTTTCACTAGCATTGAAATCAACCAAGTATAGGTTCTCATATCTAAAACCTTTGAATATCAAATTAGAGCCATCTACACTTATGATCTCTACATCATCAACTCCAAATATACATTTGAAACCAAGATCACACAATTGAGCAACTGACAATAGATTGAAGTTCAAGCTCTCAACTAGCAACACATTGGAAATGCTCATGTCATTGGATATTGCAATCTTACCAAGCCCTTTAACCTTGCCTTTGCCATTGTCACCAAATGTGATAGAATCAAAACCATTATTGCCACTTGAATTGATTGAAGTGAACATTCTTGAATCCCCGGTCATATGTTGAGTGCACCCACTATCAAGCACCCAATGCCTCCCTCTGGCTTTATAGTTGACCTACAAGAACAAATCAATTCTTTTTAGGTACCCAAACCTTTTAGGGTCCTCGTGTTGGAAATATGCCCTAGAGGTAATCATAGAGATGATGATATTTCTATTGTATCCATGATTTATTATATGTTCATTGAATATCCATTAAAGACAACTTGTATTGATTGACAATTATGTGAATTGTCTGTGAAACTCTTTTACTTGTATGGTTATTCAATAGTTATCCCTGATCGGAGTTCATGTGAGGACACACATGGATATTAGATCAGCACATGTATTAGTTGATGACTATGTTTCACAAGTCATAGGCATGGATATGTCAAACTAATAATGTGGGCACATGTATGACATGGGGCTGGACTGACCCAGCATGAGATGTTCTTGTTATCTCTTTACACATCATGTACGTTATGTCCTTAGACCTGAGATTGTGGTATGTGCTCAAGATATGAATCGACTTTCTTAGGGACTATCAAACGCTACTTCGTAACAGGGTAGTTATAAAGATAGTCTTCAGGTTTGTCAGGAAGTATGCTGTGAGACATAGACGATCAAGATAGGATTTGTCCCTCTCCATTCGAGAGAGAGATATCACTGGACCACTCAAATGATTGGATCATAAAATGCATGGCCGTGCTTAGGTTAAGTGTTAACCTATGAGTTGGACCAAATATTGTGTGGCAAGGGAATTACGTATATGTGATCGTGGTGGTTCGTCAGATATGATCTTTGCGTATACATAGGAGTTGACACGTCTTGCTAGAGGCCGCTGTCAACTATCGGGCGAGTAGGAGTACTCGGGCCGTGTCTATGTGTGCGTGAACCCATAGGGTCGCACGCTTAAGGGGCTGGAAGCCTGATTCGAGTTGGACTCGAGTCAGACCGGGATTAGGGTTTGCTAATGGGCCTCCAGGTCGGTGGGCTCATTAGGGACGCCTATATAAAGAGGGGTGGGGCGACTAGGGTTTAAACCACGTCAATTGTTGACAGCCGTCGCCGACCCCACGCTCGCACCTATTGCTCCTTGCAGACCTAGCAGTCTGGAGGCGTGACGCTTCCTCCCTGTACGTGTGGATACCTCGGAGGTGCTGCATCTGGAGCACAAGGACGAACCACACGTGGAGACGTGAAGGACGGACGTGAACATCTACACGGCATCGCTGCGACGCGCACGTCTACACCGAGACATCTTCTGCTGCATCTGCGCGTCTAGTGGTAATCCCGTGATCTATAACTAGCAGCAGTTCCTGGTTTATGGGGTCGAAATTTTTTGCGTTCGGCTAACTCAGCAGAAGCGTTCGGCTAACGTAGCGTATCTGTTTTTCGGCTACCACAGCGGTAGCATTCGGCTAGTGTAGCATCCCCATAACCCAACAGTGGTATCAGAGCCGTTACTGCCTCGTTATAGATTCGGTTGTGTGCATATACAGATATGCACGGTTGTAGATCAGTCTCTGATCTTGATTCGTGATCTTGCTGTGTTGGTCATGTAACGATCTACTCCTACCGGTCGGAATTCCGCCATCGGAGTTAAGTGATACGTGTAAATCCAACCATGGCAAGATGGAGATCAATCAGATTGATCGAATCAAATCTGGATCAAGAGCCGGGTGCATGAGATGTACCGCGACATCTGCAAAAGAGCGTTGTTCGGTAAAACAACCGTAACTTTTGCATACGACCTCGGATTGAGATGATCTTTAAACAAAAATCGATCTACAGAAATTTTTACATCCGATTTTCACTGGCCTTGGCCGGTTTCGTCGAATTTAGATTTGCGAAAAAAGGCTGGGAAAATTATTTTTTCTGCGATTCAAGTTTAGACGTCAGGAACCTTTAACTCTGTTTTGCAGGGATTGATGACTAGTATGGCCCTTATGTGTATGTGATGCATGTATGTTTTTATTCATGGCTTGCACATCATGTAATATGACAATATGGCAGGAGCCACATAGATATTGTCATCAATTTGATGTAATGGCCTGCGTGCCAAATTGTGATGATCCTACTCGCGACTATGTAATTGTTTTAATTACGCTAGCTGTAGCTAGTCTTGGTGGATTCATCACTGGAGGATGGCATGCATATACCATGTAGATGGAGATCATCATGGTGAACAGATTGGCGGAGATGGAGATCTCCAAAGAGACACTGGGCTATACCAAGTCATATCTGTGTTAATGCTATTCTCTTATTATGTTCTACTTTCACGTATGATTCATGTTTATTGTCTACATGCGGTAGTGAAAGTGTAGAACGATCCCTCAGTAATGTTCAAGTCATATGCTTCCCCAAACCTTGCACTGTCATATGTCTTGTACAATCGGTGGTGCGCCTATGAAATTAGGGTATCACTGATTTTCCTGGACTAGGCAGGTTCGTATCGGATACTTACTGCAGAAGGGTTGGTTGCTTGAACAAGGTCATCCTAACGGTTAGGGACCTTGAAGCATAAGGAGTTGAGCACACATAGAGATGTTGGCCAACAACAAGAGTCATATGTGATATGATTAGCAAAGAGTTGCTTACCGATCTACCATGTCCACTAGCGGTGATGCTAAAGCTCACTAGTAGACTTGTTAGTTTGGATCTTGAATCATTGAGATTCAATAGAGGGATATTGATCTCAGTGGGAGTAGATTTTATTAATGATTTAATATCATTTACTCTCTCTTGGATACATTGTCTTAGTATTTTGCATTTACTTTTGTTGTAGATCAATGGCACCTAGCAATCCACCATTTACTTTACGTTCAATCCTTGAGAAAGATAAATTGAATGGAACAAACTATGCGGATTGGATCCGCAACCTGAGAATTGTTCTCAGGGCTGAGAAAAAGGAAAATATTCTAGACACCCCACTACTAGAGGAACCTGCTAATAATGCACCTGCTACTGAGAAAACCGCTTACAAGAAAGCATGTGATGCTGATCTTGAAGTAGGATGCCTGATGCTTGCTAGCATGGAACCAGATCTGCAGATGCAGTTTGATAATAACCATACAGCCTACGATATGATCGTAGCGCTAGATGAGATGTTCCAGACTCAGGCTAGAACCGAAAGGTTTAATGTTTCTAAGTCTCTTGCTGAGACTAAGTTAGCAGAGGGTGCAGCAGTTGGATCACATGTGATCAAGATGGTTGGTTACACTCAGAGGTTGGAGAAGCTAGGCTTCCCAATTGGTCCAGAACTGGCTACTGATTTCATTCTCTCTTCTCTCCCACCTAGCTATGGGAACTTCATCTCGAACTACCATATGCATGGTGCGGAGAGGGGCTTGAATGAGCTATGTGGCATGCTTAAAACAGTAGAGGCAGACATCAAGAAAGGTGCTGGCAGCAGCCATGTGATGGCGATCCAAAACAAGCCTAACTTTAAAAGGAAGGGCAACTATTGGAAGAATAGGAAGGGCAAGGGCAAGGCCAAAAATGTGATCTCTAAGCCAAAGCCTCCTGCGCCTGACGCTGCTGGACCAACTGCTGATTCTGAGTGCTTTCACTGTAAGGGGAAAGATCACTGGAAAAGAAACTGCAAGGTGTACTTAGCATCCTTGATGAAGGATGGCGGTGGTAAAGGTACTCCCACTGCTCATACACTTGTTGTTTATATTACAGATATTTTTCTCGCTAACTCTTATATTAATTCTTGGGTATTTGATACCGGCTCGGTTGCTCATATTTGCAATACGATGCAGGGAATGATAAGAGGTAGAAGCGTTGGAAAAGGGGAGGTTGATTTCCGTGTGGGCAATAATGCAAGAGTTGCTGCGTTGAACGTCGGGACGATGCAACTACACCTCCCATCAGGATTTATTTTGGAGTTGAATAATTGTTATTTTGTTCCAAGTTTAAGTCAAAACATTGTGTCACCTTCATGTTTGATGAAGGATGGCTATTCATTTGTGAGTAAAGACAATGGTTGTGTAATCTCTAAGAATGATATGTTTGTGGCTTTTGCATCCATTGTGAATGGGTTGTTTATTTTAAATCTTGATGATGCACCTATGTCTATCTGTAATATTACTGCTAAAAGGCCTCGACTTAATGAGTTAAGTCCTACCTATATGTGGCATTGTCGTTTGGGTCATATAAGTGAAAACTGCATGAAGAAGCTCCATGCTGATGGGATTCTAACTTCATTTGATTTTGAATCATACGAGACATGTGAGGCTTGCTTGCTGGGCAAGATGACCAAGTCGCCTTTCACAGGTCTTCCTGAGAGGGCGTCTAACTTGTTGGAACTTGTACATACTGATGTATGTGGACCAATGAGTACGACAGCTAGAGGCGGATTCCAATACTTCATAACCTTCACTGATGATTTTAGCAGATATGGCTATGTCTATCTGATGAAGCATAAGTCTGAGACATTTGAAAAGTTCAAAGAATTTCAGAATGAGGTAGAGAATCAACGTGGCAAGAAAATTAAGGCCTTGCGATCTGATCGTGGAGGTGAATATTTGAGCCACGAGTTTAGCAATCATCTTAAGAGTTGTGGAATTGTTCCACAGCTTACGCCACCTGGAACGCCTCAGCGAAACGGCGTGTCCGAGCGACGTAATCGAACTTTGTTAGACATGGTTCGGTCTATGATGAGCCAGTCGGACCTTCCTTTATCGTTTTGGGGATACGCTCTAGAAACAGCCGCTTTCACATTAAATAGGGTACCGTCTAAGTTCGTAGTTAAGACACCATATGAGATATGGACTGGTAAGAGTCCCAGTTTGTCTTTTCTAAAGATTTGGGGTTGTGAAGTTTATGTCAAACGACTTATTTCAGATAAACTAACACCCAAGTCGGACAAGTGCTTTTTCGTAGGATACCCAAAGGAAACTTTAGGGTATTACTTCTACAACCGCACAGAGGGCAAAGTGTTTGTCGCTCGAAATGGTGTTTTCTTAGAGAAAGAGTTTCTCAAAAGAGACAAGAGAGGGCAGAAGGTATATCTTGAAGAAGTTCAGGATGAGCCAACAGGGATTGACTCCACGAGTGATGCTAATGTAGCAGAACAAGTTGAGCTACCTGTGGCAACAGACACCCCGCCCCAACCACGAAGGTCGGCAAGAATCCGTGAGTTGCGTGGGGATGTGTTATTGTTAGACGATGACGAACCTGCAACTTATGCCGAGGCAATGATGGACCCTGATTCCGAGAAATGGCATAGTGCCATGAGATCCGAGATAGATTCCATGGGAGCCAATCAAGTTTGGAACTTGGTTGACCCGCCTGATGGGGTAAGACCCATAGAGTGCAAATGGATCTATAAAAAGAAAAAGGATATGGATGGAAATGTCCAAGTTTATAAAGCTCAACTTGTCGCAAAAGGTTTTCGGCAAGTTCAAGGAGTTGACTACGACGAGACTTTCTCGCCGGTAGCAATGCTTAAATCTATCCGGATCATTCTAGCAATTGCTGCCTATTATGACTATGAGATATGGCACATGGATGCTAAAACAGCCTTTCTAAATGGAAATTTGGAAGAGGACGTGTATATGATACAACCCGAAGGTTTTGTTGATCCAGGCAATGCTAAGAAAATATGCAAGCTTAAGAAATCTATTTATGGATTAAAGCAAGCATCTCGGAGTTGGAATATTCATTTTGATGAGGTGGTCAAAGGGTTTGGCTTCCGTCAAAGTGAAGAAGAACCTTGTGTTTACAAGAAGGAAAGTGGGAGCGCTGTTGTGTTTCTAATCTTGTATGTAGATGACATACTGTTGATTGGGAATGACATCCCGATGTTCCAAACCGTAAAGACTTCACTGAATAATAGTTTTTCTATGAAGGATTTAGGAGAAGCAACATATATTCTGGGCATTAAGATCTATAGAGATAGGTCAAAGAGGCTAATAGGATTAAGCCAAGAAACGTACATTGACAAGGTGTTGAAGCGGTTCAACATGGAACAGTCCAAGAAAGGGTTCTTGCCTATGTCACATGGCATGCGCTTTAGCGAGAAACAGTGTCCTTCGACATCTGATGAGCGAGAGCGCATGAGTAAGGTTCCATATGCTTCGGCTATTGGTTCCATTATGTATGCCATGATATGTACACGCCCGGATGTCTCATATGCTCTAAGTGTTGCGAGCAGATATCAAGCTAATCCAGGAGAGAGTCACTGGACACTTGTTAAAAACATCCTTAAGTACTTGAGAAGGACTAAAGATGTGTTCCTAATCTATGGAGGTGAGAAGGAGCTCGTTGTAAATGGTTACACCGATGCTAGCTTCCAAACTGACACAGATGATTCACAATTTCAATCAGGTTTTGTGTTCACAATAAATGGTGGTGCAGTCAGTTGGAAAAGTTCCAAGCAGGAGACCATGTCT
The DNA here is from genome assembly GCA_009763385.1 of Coix lacryma-jobi var. lacryma-jobi. Taxonomy (NCBI): domain Eukaryota; kingdom Viridiplantae; phylum Streptophyta; class Magnoliopsida; order Poales; family Poaceae; genus Coix; species Coix lacryma-jobi. The sequence continues at coordinate 22,914,890 of CM019826.1, forward strand.
GATTCTGCAGCAGAAGCCGAGTACATTGCAGCTAGTGGAGCTGCAAAGGAAGGTGTTTGGATGAGGAGGTTCCTCATTGATCTTGGTGTGTTTCCAAATGCGTCCGGCCCTTTGTCTTTACATTGTGATAGCAATGGGGCGATTGCGCAGGCTAAGGAGCCAAGGAATCACCAGAAGAACAAACATGTACTGCGGAAATTTCACCTCATTCGAGAGTTTATTGGAAGAGATGAGATTAAGATGTGCAAAATACATACGGATTTGAATATAGCAGATCCTTTGACAAAGGCTCTTCCACAGCCTAAGCATGAGGCGCACGTGAGGTCTATGGGTATTAGATATCTAAAAGATTAACTCTAGTGCAAGTGGGAGACTGTTGGAAATATGCCCTAGAGGTAATCATAGAGATGATGATATTTCTATTGTATCCATGATTTATTATATGTTCATTGAATATCCATTAAAGACAACTTGTATTGATTGACAATTATGTGAATTGTCTGTGAAACTCTTTTATTTGTATGGTTATTCAATAGTTGTCCCTGATCGAAGTTCATGTGAGGACACACATGAATATTAGATCATCACATGTATTAGTTGATGACTATGTTTCACAAGTCATAGGCATGGAGATGTCAAACTAATAATGTGGGCACATGTATGACATGGGGCTGGACTGACCCAGCATGAGATGTTCTTGTTATCTCTTTACACATCATGTACGTTATGTCCTTAGACCTGAGATTGTGGTATGTGCTCAAGATATGAATCGACTTTCTTAGGGACTATCAAACGCTACTTCGTAACAGGGTAGTTATAAAGATAGTCTTCGGGTTTGTCAGGAAGTATGCTGTGAGACATAGGCGATCAAGATGGGATTTGCCCCTCTCCATTCGAGAGAGAGATATCACTGGACCACTCAAATGATTGGATCATAAAATGCATGGCCGTGCTTAGGTTAAGTGTTAACCTATGAGTTGGACCAAATATTGTGTGGCAAGGGAATTACGTATATGTGATCGTGGTGGTTCGTCAGATATGATCTTTGCGTATACATAGGAGTTGACACGTCTTGCTAGAGGCCGCTGTCAACTATCGGGCGAGTAGGAGTACTCGGGCCGTGTCTATGTGTGCGTGAACCCATAGGGTCGCACGCTTAAGGGGCTGGAAGCCTGATTCGAGTTGGACTCGAGTCAGAGCGGGATTAGGGTTTGCTAAAGGGCCTCCAGGTCGGTGGGCTCATTAGGGACGCCTATATAAAGAGGGGTGGGGCGACTAGGGTTTAAACCACGTCAATTGTTGACAGCCGTCGCCGACCCCACGCCCGCACCTATTGCTCCTCGCAGACCTAGCAGTCTGGAGGCGTGACGCTTCCTCCCTGTACGTGTGGATACCTCGGAGGTGCTGCATCTGGAGCACAAGGACGAACCACACGTGGAGACGTGAAGGACGGACGTGAACATCTACACGGCATCGCTGCGACGCGCACGTCTACACCGAGACATCTTCTGCTGCATCTGCGCGTCTAGTGGTAATCCCGTGATCTATAACTAGCAGCAGTTCCTGGTTTATGGGGTCGAAATTTTTTGCGTTCGGCTAACTCAGCAGAAGCGTTCGGCTAACGTAGCGTATCTGTTTTTCGGCTACCACAGCGGTAGCATTCGGCTAGTGTAGCATCCCCATAACCCAACACCTCGAAGGCTAGTGACCAAACTCTTTGGTACCCAAATGGCTTTCTTCTTTGAGCCCACAATTGGTGCAGCAATGAATTTAGCTTTCACACCATTAACACCCTTGGTAAGCAAATAGCAAGAATCAAATTGAATAGAGGATACATTAGCATTCTTGTTCTTGTTCTTGCAATATTGCTCTACATGCCCACTTTGCTTGCATCTAGTGCAAAACCAACCATTGCTCTTCACAAAACTAGTCTTGTGAGTAGCAAAAGCCGCCTTGCCATTCTTGGGGGTATAGCCCAATCCCTCTTTGTTGAGAGAAAAGCGTTGGCTACCCAAGCACTTAAGCAAGCGGGCCTCACCACCATAGGCTTTACCTAAGGCGTGAGTGAGCTCATTTACCTCCCTCTTCAATGTCTCATTCTCAACCATGAGTGAGGAATCACAAGTGAAGCCATCATCCATAGATGAAGTAGTAGTGGTAGATGATGAGCTACATGAAGGCATAGTAGGAGCAATAACAATAGGCTTATAGAATGATTCATCAATTATATCACAAGCTATGCCTATGTCACATGTTTCAACCACATCCTCAATTTTAGCTTGATCAATAAGTGAGGAGTGAGCTTTCTTAAGCTTAGTGTGAGCATTGCCAAGCTCCTCATGGGCTTGCACTAGCCTCTCATGAGTAGCATTGAGCTCCTCAAAGGATTGCTCAAGAGCTTTTAGTCTCTTTTGCAATTCTTTGCACTCCTTTCTCTTTTTATCAAAGTGTTCTCTAGCATCATCAAGCATTTCAAATAATTCATCTTTAGTGGGTTCATCATCATCATCATCACTCTCATCATCATCGGATTGTACCTTTGTGGCCTTAGCCATGAAGCATGATGGAGTGTCGAAGATAGAAGGCTTGTTGTTGATAGCAATGCTTGCAAGTGCCTTCTTCTTGCTTGCCTTGCAGTCATCATCATCATTATCATCATCACTATCACTTGTGGATGCATCACTATCCCAAGTGACCATATATGATTGCCCCTTCTTCTTCTTGATGAACTCTTTCTTCTCCTTCTTTTCCTTCTTCTTGCTCTTCTTGTTGTCATCATCATTTTCACTATTATATGGACATTGAGCAACAAGATGGTCCTTGCTACCGCACTTGAAGCACCTCCTTGGTTCATCCTTGTTCTTGTATGAGGTCTTCTTCCTCCTTGCCCGGTAGCCCTTCTTCTTCATGAATTTTCCAAATCTCTTGACAAATAGAGCCATCTCTTCATCTTCATCATCACAAGCAATGGAACAATCATCTTCACTTGATTCTTCCTTCTTTTCTTTGCCCTTGCTCTTGGTCTTGGATGATGATGTGGCCTTGAATGCCACACTCTTCTTCTTGTCATCCTTCTTTACCTCTTGTTCATTTTCATCTCTATAGGTGTCGTCGGTCATCACATCTCCAAGTACTTGGTTTGGTGTCATAGTGTCCAAACCGCTCCTTACAAGCAATGTGACCAACATACCAAATCTCTTGGGAAGACATCTCAAGAATTTGTGAGAGAAGTCTTTGTCCTTCACCTCTTCTCCAAGTGCTTTGAGATCATTGACAAGCACTTGAAGCCTATGGAACATCTCCGGTACACTCTCATCTTCATTCATCTTGAAGCTAGCAAACTTTTCTTTGAGAATGTATGCCTTTGCTCCTTTCACCGCTTGGGTGCCCTCAAATGATTCTTCCAATTTCTTCCAAGCATCATAGGCCATCTCTAAATTCTTGATTTGCTCAAATACCCTCTCATCAACGGCATCATGAATAGCACTAAGAGCAATGTCATTGTTTTGCATCTTTTCTTCTTCGGCGGGGGTGAGTCTCTCCGGGTTTGCAATCTCAATCTTGACATCTACAACTTGCCATATCTTTCTATTGATTGACTTTATGTGAGTGGTCATCTTTGCCTTCCAATAGCCATAGTTGGTGCCATCAAATTGGGGTGGCCTTTTGGTGTTGTTGATTTGAGCCATTTTGACACCGAATGTTGTTAAGCCTCAAATAACGGTGACCTCGGCTACGATACCACTTGAAAGGTCCTAAATGGCTAGAGGGGGGTGAATAGCCTATAAAAATTTCTACAACAACACTTAAGCAAGCTTATTAGACAACTAAATGGCGAAGCAAGTTTTGCGCTAGCTCTACAAAAGTGCAAGCCACCTATCCACAATTCTAGTTAATTATAATCTCTATGTCACACAATATCTATGTTGCTATTTTACAACTAAATGAGCAACAATAATTACCACTACACAAGATAAGTAATTTTAACTAGCTACAAGAAGATATAATTATCACTTGCAAGAATGTAACAAAGGTAAATACAAGTGATAGAAGTGTGTATACCGAGCCGGGCAAGAGATCAATAAATGAATACCAATGAATACCACGGAGACAAGATGACACAATGATTTTTCCTCCGAGGTTCACTTGCTTGCCGGCAAGCTACGTCCCCGTTGTAGCGATTCACCCACTTGGAGGTTCACGAGCTAATTGGCATCACACGCCAAACCCTCAATAGGGTGCCGCACAACCACACCACAAGATGGGGATCCACAAGCTACGAGCAATCCACTAGAGTTGCCTTTGGCGCTCCGCCGGGGAAGGCACAAGAAACCCCTTACAAGCACTTTGATTGGGGGCGGACACAATCACCAAATCCCCTCACCAATCACCAAATCACCAACCGTCTAGGTGACGGCAATCACCAAGAGTAATAAGAAATCCACAATCACAACAATCACCTAGTGCCACCAAATGAATCACAAATGCACAATCACTAGGTTTTCCTCCAAATCCTCTCCCAAATGACCAACAAGTTAGGAGATGGAGAGGAGAGGGAGGAGATGCTCTTGAAGCTCTCAAGATCAATCACTAGAGCTCGATCTCTTACTTGAATGGAGCACAAATCCTTGGGAGTGAGAGAGGAGAGAGAGAGAGAGAGCTTTCTTCTTCTCTTGCTTAGGGTTCTTCAAAAGGCAAGAATGGGGAAGAGCCGGTCTGAGAGGAGGAGGAGGCGTAGGATAAAAGCCAGCCCACCTTCCACCGCACAAAGCCTGACCCCAACGGTCATAATTCCTCCAATCAAACGGCTAGATCTGAGTTGAACAAGAATTTCTTGTGAGGGAGAAGAGAAATTGCCGGTTGAGCTCTCATTCTCTCTCACTGACACACGCATGCAACCTTGTCTCCCCTCAACGAGAAATTCTTGTGAGGGATAGATGAATTGCTTGTTGAGCACCTTTTCTCTCATGCCACTCTCTCACTACCAGTCCAAAACGGACCAGTCCAAACACATGCATTTCACGCATACTACTGCTCAACCAGAAATTCTTGCTAAGCTCAAACAAATTTCTTGAAGATAAAAGCTTCAAGACAGAGCACCCTCTATCAGCAATGTTAGCTCTGTCAACGAGAAATTCTGGTGGTAGCTCCTTTAAGCCAAACTTCCTCCTCTAATTTCACCCCTTTTAAGTGCTAACTTTACCAAGGTATTCCAAAGTAAATTGGGCACTTAAGTTAGCATTTTTCACAAAGAATTTTTAGGGTTACTCTCACCACGTCACTAAGCGCAATGCACATGCAAATGAGACTCACACTTAGTGGCACTAGATAACCATTGTAATTAAAGATTTCCCCTCTTTATAGTACGATTATCTATCCTAAACCCGATCACGCACTCTATTGCGTCTTGACCGGCAAAACAAATATCCTATTTTATACCTTTGCCTTGAGCCCATAGGATTTTGTTTTTCTCTTTCATCTTTTCCAAGATATGAGCACTTGATCACCATTTGTGGCCATCACCAACACCATGTGTGCCATCCTTGCTCAACCTTGGATACGGACATAACCTTTCTCATTCATAACACTAGAATAATGGTTAGTCCACTTGGTTGTCTCAATTACCCAAAACCAAACATAGGGCTTTCAGAAGGTGGTAGCTCTCAAGGCAAACCAAGAAGAAGGAAGCAAGGCCCAAAATGACTCATCAAGTGAAGGAAGTGATGACTCCGATGATGAGATTGCGCTTCTTGTGATGAACTTTAGAAGACTCATGAGAAAGAAGATGCATAAGAAAGGCAAAGGTGGATACTTCAAGAAGTCAAAGAAGAGGAATTGCTATGAGTGTGGTGCGGACGATCATTTTATTGTCGATTGTCCACAAAAGAAGAACAAGAACAAGTATAGCAAGAGTGATGACAAGAAGCAAAGAAGAAGAAGAGGTGGTGAAGCTCATCTTGGTGAAGAATGGTTCTTCGAAGATGACTCTAGTGATGAAGAGAAGAGCAAGGGCAAGGAGAAGGAGAAAGGAGCGGCCAACATCGCCATACACAAGACCTCTTCTCCAAGCCCCTTCTCCAACATGACTACCTCGACCACTTCATCACGCTTGTTCGAGAGCCTCTCCGATGATGAGGATGACGTCACTCATTCTTGTTTCATGGCTAAGGATGAGAAGGTATCATCTCACTCTCCTACTTGTTCTAGTGATGAATATAGTGATGTTGACATGGATGAATTTGAACTAAGCATCATAAGAAAGTTTGGTAAGAAAGGTGGACCAAAAATATTAAAATTGCTTAGTAAATTGGAAAGTCGGAATGAGAGTCTTGCTTTGCAAGGGGACTTGATCTCTCAAGAGAGAGAAAAGAACCTTGCTTTGGAAGCCTCTCTTGCCGAGGAGAAGTTGAAGGTTGAGAAATTGACCGTGGAACTATCTTTAGCTAATGACTCTTACAAGAAGTTGGCTAAGGAGTGCTCCACGAGCAATGACTCAATTGCTAATCTAAAGAGTAAGGTTAGCTTGGTTCAAGAAAGCCTCACAAGCTTTCAAGATAAATATCAAACTCTTGAACTAAGCTACAACACTCTTTGGAGTAGTACTTCTTCAACTACTCCTAAGGATTCCGACAACTCTAATGCTTCGACAAGTAATGGTTGCAATAGATGTTATAAAGTTGATATAAATGCTTGTGGAACTAACATTGTTGAGTTAGAGAAGAAGAGCAAAGAGATCCAACGGTTGAATATGATCTTGAGGAATGGTTGCAAGTGTAAGATGGAACAGCCAAAGGACATCCTCAAGACCGCAAGACACCCATCCATCAAAGATGGGATTGGATACAATAGGTATGGTGGAAAGGCCAATGGAAGGAAGATGGTCAATGGGGTACCCTTTGTTAACTTTAACAAAGGGGTTCCTCTCTTTGACCTCATGAACAAGGCCAACAAGATTTTCTATCCAAAGGCAACACTTGCAAATGACAAAGTCAACAAGAAGAAGCAAGTGGAAGCCCCCAAGCAACAAAAGCCTATATCACGAAGCTATATTTGTGATTATTTGTGTTGTTGGGGAGAAAACGACAAGATTGTCGTTAAGTGTGTTGGTGCCCTCAAGAAGAGGGAGATTATGAGAAACGTTTGGGTGCCCAAAGTTTATGTGACTAACCCCCTAGGACCCAATCTCACTTGGGTACCTAAATCAAGAACATAATCTTGTTTTGTAGGAATATGCCTCCGGTGGATCAAGTTGGGTGTTGGATAGTGGATGCACCAATCATATGACCGGGGCAAAAGAAATGTTCACCTCCTTTCAACCAAGCCATGACTCATGCAACAATATTGTGTTTGGTGACAATGGAAAAGGAGAAGTGCTTGGTTTGGGTAAAATTGCTATCTCAACTGACAATTTCATATCTAATGTATTACTTGTGCATTTGTTGAGTTACAATTTGTTATCCGTTTCTCAACTTTGTGAAATGGGTTACGATTGTCTCTTTACGGATAAGGGTGTGACCGTATCTAGAAGAAGGGATTCCTCTATTGTATTTAAAGGTGTGTTGAAGGGAAAACTTTACCTAGTTGATTTCTCAACTAGTAAGGTAGAACCTATGACATGTCTAATGGCAAAATCTAGCATGGGCTGGCTTTGGCATCGCCGACTAGCTCATGTTGGGATGAGGAACTTGGCCCAACTTCAAAGGGAAGGGCACATCCTTGGACTAACCAATGTCTCGTTTGAGAAAGATAGGATTTGCCGCGCGTGCCAAGCCAGAAAGCAAGTTGGAGCAAAGCATCCAATGAAGAATGTCGTGTCAACCACAAGACCATTGGAGCTACTACATATGGATCTCATCGGACCCGTTGCTTACCAAAGCATCGGCGGTAACAAATATGGTTTCGTTATTGTTAATGACTTTTCTCGCTTCACTTGGGTGTTCTTTTTAGCAGATAAAAGTGAGACCCAAGGCATCTTCAAGAAGTGTTAACACCAGAAATTCACACGCATAAGAGTATGACAAGTGGACCCAGCCAGCAGTGAAGAAAGGATTCGGCAAACGATCGGGCAACTATTTGGTCCTCAGAGTTTCGGTGAATGCATGTGCGGTCGGCTGTTTTGCGGAGCAGCGGCTCCATTCGGAAAATGGATATAGCAAGTAAAACCGGCTTGCACGAGAATACACGTAACAATGGAGGACGCCGAGAAGAATAGGAATGGGATTTGTATCTTTCCAAATTTCATTATGTAAGTCGTAATCGTCTAGGACTCGTGTTTTCGCCCAGGGTATAAATATAAACCCTCGGCCATTGTAAAACTGTTCACAACCATATCAAAACAAACCGGCCTCGTGCCACCTTCGAGTCCTTAGTCGTGTCGTCGAGTTCTTCGAGAGAAATCATCGATCCGTCGACCTCCGTAAATCCCAAAAACCTTGTTATCATGTCTAGTATCATGCGGTGGATTTAGATATGATGCAAGTAGTCTTGCTTGTTTTCAATGGTCGTGTAGCGGACCCTTGTTAGCGATCAAGAAGTCTTTGCTTATGCTTTGCTTATGGGTAGATACCGTGCGGCAAGTGTTTATTCATATGTTTAGCAGAAGCGAGATAGTTATCGGCTCTGTTAGATTTGGCAAATCTGATAGATTCATTAAGTTATCATGTGTTGCATTATTTATTTAATTTTGTAACACTCTTTTGCCCAATCTAGATTAATTTTTGTTCGGCCTCTGCTTCACAAGTTTGCTTGTGTCTCTTTAATCGCAAGATCATGATGGCCGAGTTAATTTTCAATCTAGATTGTTACATGTTGTGGGTTCATGCATGTCAACCACAATTAGGTTTTAGTAAAACTGGGTATCGTGCGGCAGATGCAGGTTTTAGTTTAGTTTAATCGTGCTTGTTTGTATGTTCCTTCCTCATGGACCCCAACTCGGCTAGCTTGCCGATCTTGGTTAAGCTTACGCGAGTAATAAGTTTTTATAGATCTGTTTGGATACATGCATGCTTTTAGCTTCTTATAATTAGATTGTATCATACGGTGGATTAATCTAATTACAAGGAGTGGTGTAGACTTAGTTTATGCTTGATGGGTTTTACGAAGACTAGACGTGCGGTAGACTAGTTGGAGTAGCCTATGCATGTGTTATTTGAATAGATTTATATTTACAAGTTACCTGTTTACAATTCGTTACGTTTTGACGATTTCTGTTGTTTGTTTAAGCATGCTTTTCCTCATACGTGTATTCGGCAGTTAATATACTTACATGCTTTCTTTTCATATTAGCCGAATAACTCTATAAACATGCTTTGACAGACAGCTTCTATAGTTGTGTGCCATTGTGATTGGCTTTCAAAGCCGTACATATGGAACTGTCTGGTCTCACCCGGCATGTTCCAGTGGTATTCTCACAGTTTTATCCATTGTTGGTTTTCAGGTCAAACCGACTGGCACGTCTCCGAATTCCAAACCGTCCGGGCACCCGATTGAAGCCAAGCTTTTCGGCTTGTCGTGTGTTAGGCGTGGTGTGTCACGTTTTGCGCCAACACACTTTTTGGCACGCTCGGTGGGACCCCTCTGTTTCAAGATGCCTGAGATCAACGACGATCAGATTCTGGATGTGACCATGGATGAGTTGCTATCAGATTCGAGGAATTTAGTACAACAAGCTTGTGATGAGTTCCAGCGCAAGTGCTTGGCGTCCTTCTCCAAGAAAAAGAGCGGCAAGGTCTTCCAGAAGCAACCATTCCCAAGGGTTCTCCTTCCTCACCAATCCGACCAATCCGACAGCACTATTGAGGAGGATATTCAGAAAATGACCAAAATAGTGTACAAAGTTGTATCAGAAGCCATGACCAATCATCAGTCAGCTTTCTTGAATACCTTTCGCGCCATTATGGTTGGTATTTTCGGCCCAGCAGTGGATAAACGCTTTGAGGAAGCCGCTGGTCCAATGCAGGGACCACTGTTGTTCCCAATACCTCAACGTCGAAGGATTGCCGAAGACGGCGGAGCTGGCACAAGCACAGGTGGGGTGGTCCCTCATGAAACATAGCAACCTCCCGCAACTTATGGTCAGCTCGCGTTCGGCACAACAGGAAATGTCCCGCAATCTGCTTTCAGAGTGTCTCCTGCAACGAACAGGATACAAAGGAATATGTTTGGAGATGGATATCAGGAGTTCATTGATTATAGCTCGATTAATGCTCTTCCAAATCCGGGCTATAAAAGTTCAGCAGGAGCACGTCTTGGGGACCAGACACAAGCACCTCCAGATTCTAGTGTCGACTTCATCATGCATATGATGGCTGATATGATGCAAAATCAATTTGGCCTAAAGCCAAAGAATCAGTCAAATGCTTACAAGTCTCCTTACCCAGAGTGGTACAATCGGGTAGCACTTCCTCCAAGGGTAAAACCTCCTACTAATTTTACCAAGTTTTCAGGCCAAGATGACACCAGCACTATAGAACACATCAGCCGCTACTTGATGCAACTTGGAGAGGCATCTGCGGATGAAGCTTGGAGGATTCGGTACTTCCCGTTGTCATTGACAGGACCAGCCTTCTCGTGGTTCACTTCTCTGCCAGCAAATTCTATTAATACATCGGCAGAGCTAGAACAGAAGTTCCACCCGTATTTCTTTACGGGCACCAGTGAGAAGAAGTTGGTCGATCTCATGAGTCTGAAGATGAAACCCAACGAGACGCCGCAAGAATATCTGCGTAGATTCAGGAAGACCAAAAACCTTTGCTATTCCTTGAATTTACCAGATGATCAATTGCCAGGGATAGCCATAGCTGGCATGCTGCCGAGTATCAAGGAGAAGCTATTCGACATGGAGTTTGATGATCTCGGACAATTATCACAACGGTTGGCTATGATGAGTAGTCAAGCCCAAGGGTTTAGGAGGAATAATCAATTCCAGAAGGGTGATGTGGCTGCCGAGATGTATCAGGCTTTCTTAGAAGAAGCAGCTGAGTATGATGATGAAGATGAAGTAGCTGCAGCCGAGATAGTCTAGGCTAAAGAGCCGACTCAAGTCAACCAGCGATGGCTGAGGCAGCAAAAAGGTACTTATGACTTTGATGTTTCCAAATCAGATAGATTATTTGAATACTTATTGAAGGAAGGACGCATCAAGTTGCCAGAAGGTCATCCCATGCTGCACCCTGAGGGGGTTAAAGACAAGAAGTATTATGGTTTCCATAATACCAGGTCTCACTCTATAAATGATTGCCGAGTGTTCAGAGTGCGGGTCGAGAAAGCTATCCAGGAAGGGCATTTAAGGTTCGATGGAAAGATGAAAGTTGATGATAGCCCTTTTGGGCAGAATACCGTGTCCTTCTCTGTTAATATTCTTGATGCAGATGATCTCAGAGGCAAAAGCAAAGTGAAGGTGTTAACCTCTGATAGAGCAAGAGGAGCTGGTGTTGTTGACCCTGATCGGCAAATCACAAACGGGGAGTTTCGGCAACGAGTCCGTTTCCAGAATAGTCGAACTGAAGGGGGTGAAATCTCCAGGCCCAGGGTCATGACACGCATTCTGTTGAATAAATGGCGTCGGGAGCAAGAGCGGTACCAAAAGCAGAGGTTTTATGAAGAACAGAAGTTCCTAGAGAAACAACAGAGATACGAAAAGGAGATATACCGAGAGGAACGAGAACATATGAGAAAGCAAGAGCTATCACACTGGGGATGCTCGTTTTTCAAGTATTGTTGGAACGAAGGCTTGAAACTGCCTGCTAAGAACAATTGCCCTGAATGCAGTGATCAATACTCTGAATATAGGCAGTCTCGAGTCAACCGCCGTTCGGTCCATGAAAGGCTTGGGGCACGAATCCCTGAGGACGATCGGCACTTAAAAATAAGTAACTCCGAGAATCGGCAAGGAAGAGGATTTGCTGATCGAAATTGGGCTCGCACTGGAGAGGAAGAATATCGCGAGTATGTCTGGCAGAGAGGACAGTGGTGTCCACCAGGATTGAGAAAGAGCCAGAAAGGAAGAGTGCAGCGCCTGAGGAACAGGGAGTTGACACAAACAGGCGCCAGGACAAAACAAATTTGGCATCCTAAAGAGAAGCCTGATGGTGGTGATCGCTCGGCTGATGCATGCATGGCATTCTTTATTCCATCGGAATTCATAGCTCCCGAAGATCAGGATGTCCAAGAAGAAGTGTACTCAGATTTCGACGAAGATGAATTCCAAGATTTGTTAGCTCATCTTGTCTTGGCTCAACGGGCAGTTTTTGACAAACCAGCTAAGCATCGACACTTGAAGCCACTGTACATGAGGGGGTATGTTAATGGCAAGCCACTAACCAAGATGTTCATTGATGGAGGAGCTGCTATAAATATCATGCCATATACCACCTTCAGAAAGCTTGGGATGGCAAGCGAGGAACTATTGAAGACCGACATGGTGTTGAGAGACTTTGCTGGTAATTCTTCTGATACTCGAGGAGCAGTTCATGTTGAGTTGACGATCGGGTCTAAAACTTTGATTACTACCTTCTTCGTCATTGATGGCAAGGGGGCATACAGTTTGCTATTAGGAAGGGATTGGATACATGCAAACTACTGTGTACCATCAACTATGCACCAATTCCTCATCCAGTGGATTGGAGATGACATCGAAATTGTCCATGCTGATGATTCGGTGAGTGTTGCTAATGCAGAGCCCATCTACTGGGAATATGATGGTGTCGAGTGCTTCTCTGGAAGAGCTTGGGAAGCAGGTACTGTGAACATTTTCGACAAGGACCAACAGCCGATTCAAACAATCGGCTCTCAGAGCAATTTTTGAATAAAATGAACCAGCTGATGGTAATGGAGAAAAGTTGAGACCAAGTTTCGTGTCGGCTGATAGGGAATAAAGTATTGATGATGAAGCCGAAAGAAGACCAATATATGCGAGTTTGATCCAGATTATAGATTGATAAACCTTTGAAAGGGTTCTGCCTATTTCTCCGTTGCCAAAGCTAAAGAGAGATCAAGAATTCACGTAAGGTGACGTACAACAGAAGATTTTTGATAAGATTGAAGGATATATGAAGGCACTTCCACAACTTGGTAATCGTTTCAAGTTGTACATGGCGGCCGATAGCCTTACAGTAGGATCAGCCCTTATATAAGTTTAAAGGAAAAAAAGGAGTAATAGCTTGCCCTAGCCGAAAATGTTGGACCCAGAGACGGGTATTCGGCTGTAAGGAAATTTTTGTTCATATATGTGTTGCTCGTGAACTAAGCTTCGGCATTCCTTGTTAAAAGCCGAACGCGTGGGAATTGTATGTGGAACAAATTCAAGAATATTTGTATAGCCGATGTAAAGCATCGCCTTTAGTGGAAAAATGTTCTAAGGATTTGAAATATAGCCGATATTGTTTATGTCGCCTCTAGCACTAGAATGTTCACAATCCTGGTGACATTAGCGTTTTTCAAGTTGGCAGGTTTATCAGGAACAGAGAAAAAGTGAAGTGCAGTAAATAAGATGCCGAGCGACATGACGTGTCAAAAACGAGATCTAGTCGGCTAAGATGATGTCATGTGTTCGGAAAATATTTTCTCTAAAGAGATGTTGCAATCAGAAAAAATCACTGAGGTAATCGGAGATGCAAGTGGGATTATTCAGAGAAGAGCAAGTTCCATCTGTTACAAACTTCATTCACAGATCTGTCCTAGTACAAACTACCCTTGAAATAGTTTATTCAGAACAGACTGCGGATCAGTAACTTTGGCAATAGCAGCGGCATGATCATCGTAATCTTCAATATCTTCCATTTCATCCAGGCATCCGTCTGCGAAACCAACTGGTAAAGAGGAGTAATCCTCTTTGGTCCAAGAACTCATTGCCGCTAGCCCGAGGGAAACCCCAGCACGCACACCTTGGATGACGGCCTGATCTATGCGACAATCCACAACATTAAGACGAGCTTCGGCTGAGTCCCCATGAGCATCCACCTTGATGGCGATTCTGTTCACCGCCATTTTCAGACGGTCATTCTCTGCAGAGAGAGCTAGCAAGAGGAAAAGGTGCATCAGGCAAAGTAGGCTCAACCAGAAGGAGGGAACCAAGGCTTCACTAACCTGTGATGATATTGCAGAGTTGCTTCCGTTGGTCTGCCCATTCAGCTTCCACAATGTCGTACTTCTTAGATACATCCTCCAATTCCTTTTGGGCCTTATCCCTCTCCTCACGATACCGGAGAGCATCCAAACGGGTGAGCCGAAGTGAATTGTCAGATTCAGAAGAATCTGGTAACCCGGGAAAAGGATTGGGGAAAGACATTGGAGCTGCTGTTTCTGGAAAGGGAGCCCGGTTTTGGCTAAAGAAAAACTTCACCCTGGGAAGAGAATGAACGACGAATCAGAGACGGATGAACAAGAAGAGCTACCGCAAGGGGGCAGGAGACTAATTTTTTACCCATGGCACCGGTGAGTTGATGCTCGGCTTCTTCCCGCTTCGTCTCCGATGGGATGCCTGCCGTGGTCGCCGTCGCCTGCCATTGATGGAAACACAAGCGAAGGATTTTCTCTTTGGCTTGAGCTGGAAGCCGAGAAGTGGAGATTTGGTTAATCAAACTGTTTGACTGAAGATAAGAGTGACAGCTTGTGTATGGTCATATTTATAGAACCATAGCTTGCACACTGGAAGACCAAGCATCAGAATGGGGTTTTCACAGCTTACGAGCCGTTATTGGACCAGGCCGAATTTTTGACGATTAGAAGAGGTCATGACTCCAAAATCGGGAAGCCGATAGGATTCGGCTAAGAGTTGTTCAGTTTCGGCTGATTGTTTGGGAACTCATATTACCGTTTGGCACTGAGGACAGGAAAGTGAAAAAATGGAAAAAAAATCCTTTGAGAGATACTATCCTGACATCATCATAGGTTGGAAGATTGAGGAAAGACTGAGACTTTGGGTCTGAAAATAACCAATTACAACGATTGCCTATGAAACGGAGATGATCAGCATGATTATCAGCAATAGCCGATGTAATGTACATCGCCGCTGGGGTAAGGATAAAATTAGTGACTGATGCACAAAGTAGAACACACATTGATCTCAAGGGATCAGTCACAAATTGGATCAAACAGAGAAAACTTTTTATTTGCAAAAGGAAGGTGCAGGTTTACAATAGAAATCAGTTTGTCCATCCTATCCTCTGTCTAATCGTGAGGTCATGGTCGAAGGAATCAGCCAGATCTGTTCCAGCTTCCTTCATATCATCTACAGAATGTGCTACCCTGTACTCTAGTCCCCGCTCACAAACATCAAAATTACGATAGTCGGCGCCAGAATGAATCCGTACAACATTGAAGGCAAGTGCCGCACCGTATCCCATGCTAGCTCTGGAGATATCAGGGAGGATTCGGGTGACTTCGTTCACCCGCCTCAGGGCCGTCGTGCCCGGTGCATTGGCCGTAATGGCAAGGTTGGCGATAGCAGCTTCAAGAGTATGAAGCTTGGCCTCCAGAGCTAAAAGGGAGAAAAGTGAGTAAAGGCAAGAGGGGGAAAACAAAGACGGAAATGATAAAAATACTTACCGGCGGCCCGATTCCGAGCAACGTCACGCTCCCGAGAAACTTGATAAATCTCCTGATTCTTCTCTTCTAGATCAAGATGAAGATCTATGATCTGTTGCGCCAAGTCCTCGGGGAGATCGTCACCAACCCTCTTGAACAAAGGTAACAAAATAAGAACGGTTGCTTCATTTTGAGATAAAATAAAAGAGAACAACCTTCTCCTGGAAGTGCTGGAGATGCCAAGATCGGAGCTATGATTGCTCGCCACGGAAGACATCCTATGAATTGGATTGGGTGATGATAGGAGAAAAAGAGGGTTTTCTTGTTTTTTAAGATTGGAACAGGGGAGCTTGAGAAGGTAGGCCGAAATGAAATGAAGGGTGACTTAAAGACCCCAAAGAATGCATCGGGAGATGAATCGGCAGGTAAGGCAATTATGGTACACGAGAGGTGGATGCTTCCGGAGGTTCCACGTCAGTACACAGGAGAAAAAAAGAATTTTGGAATAAATATTTATCCTAAAATTAGGGGGCATGTGTTAACACCAGAAATTTGCATGCATAAGAGTATGACAAGTGGACCCAGCCAGCAGTGAAGAAAGGATTCGGCAAACGATCGGGCAACTATTTGGTCCTCAGAGTTTCGGTGAATGCCTGTGCGGTCGGCTGTTTTGCGGAGTGGCGGCTCCATTCGGGAAATGGATATAGCAAGTAAAACCGGCTTGCACGAGAATACACGTAACAATGGGGGACGCCGAGAAGAATAGGAATGAGATTTTTATCTTTCCAAATTTCATTATGTAAGTCGTAATCGTCCAGGACTCATGTTTTCGCCCAGGGTATAAATATAAACCCCCGGCCATTGTAAAACTGTTCACAACCATATCAAAACAAACCGGCCCCGTGCCACCTTCGAGTCCTTAGTCGTGTCGTCGAGTTCTTCGAGAGGAATCATCGATCTGTCGACCTCCGTAAATCCCGGTAATCTTGTTATCATGTCTAGTATCATGCGGTGGATTTAGATATGATGCAAGTAGTCTTGCTTGTTTTCAATGGTCGTGCGGTGGACCCTTGTTAGCGATCAAGAAGTCTTTGCTTATGCTTTGCTTATGGGTAGATACCGTGCGGCAGGCGTTTATTCATATGTTTAGCAGAAGCGAGATAGTTATCGGCTCTGTTAGATTTGGCAAATCTGATAGATTCATTAAGTTATCATGTGTTGCATTGTTTATTTAATTTTGTAACACTCTTTTGCCCAATCTGGATTGATTTTTGTTCGGCCTCTGCTTCACAAGTTTGCTTGTGTCTCTTTAATCGCAAGATCATGATGGCCGAGTTAATTTTCAATCTAGATTGTTACATGTTGCGGGTTCATGCATGTCAACCACAATTAGGCTTTAGTAAAACTGGGTATCGTGCGGCAGATGCAGGTTTTAGTTTAGTTTAATCGTGTATGTTTGTATGTTCCTTCCTTATGGACCCCAACTCGGCTAGCTTGCCGATCTTGGTTAAGCTTACGCGAGTAATAAGTTTTTATAGATCTGTTTGGATACATGCATGCTTTTAGCTTCTTATAATTAGATTGTATCATGCGGTGGATTAATCTAATTACAAGGAGTGGTGTAGACTTAGTTTATGCTTGACGGGTTTTACGAAGACTAGACGTGCGGCAGACTAGTTGGAGTAGCCTATGCATGTGTTGTTTGAATAGATTTATATTTACAAGTTGCCTGTTTACAATTCGTTACGTTTTGACGATGTCTGTTGTTTGTTTAAGCATGCTTTTCCTCATACGTGTATTCGGCAGTTAATATACTTACATGCATTCTTTTCATATTAGCTGAATAACTCTATAAACATGCTTTGACAGACAGCTTCTATAGTTGTGTGCCGTTGTGATTGGCTTTCAAAGCCGTACATATGGAACTGTCTGGTCTCACCCGGCATGTTCCAGTGGTATTCTCACAGTTTTATCCCTTGTTGGTTTTCAGGTCAAACCGACTGGCACGTCTCCGGATTCCAAACCGTCCGGGCACCTGATTGAAGCTAAGCTTTTCGGCTTGCCGTGTGTTAGGCGTGGTGTGTCACGTTTTGCGCCAACAAGAAGTTTGCTAGAAGGGCTCAAAATGAGTTTGAGCTCAAGATCAAGAAACTAAGAAGCGACAATGAGACCGAGTTTAGGAACACCAACATAGAAGAGTATCTTGATGATGAAGGAATCAAACATGAGTTCTCCGTTCCATATACCCCACAACAAAATGGGGTTGTGGAAAGGAAGAATAGAACTCTTATTGAAGCCGCAATATCTATGTTGGATGAATACAAGACGTCCCATGGCTTTTGGGCGGAGGCGATGAACACTGCGTGTCATGCTATCAACCGCCTCTACCTCCACAAGCTAAGGGACAAGACGCTATATGAGCTACTAACCGGTAACAAACTGAAGGTGCATTACTTTTGAGTTTTTGGCTGCAAGTGTTTCATACTTAACAAGAGGGCCAAAAGCTCAAAGTTTGCACCTAAGGTACACGAAGGCTTTCTACTTGGTTATGGTACTAACGAACATGGCTACCGTGTATTCAATAATGCCACCGGTACTATTGAGTTAACGGTAGACGTGACTTTT
This sequence comes from Coix lacryma-jobi var. lacryma-jobi, assembly GCA_009763385.1. Classification (NCBI taxonomy): domain Eukaryota; kingdom Viridiplantae; phylum Streptophyta; class Magnoliopsida; order Poales; family Poaceae; genus Coix; species Coix lacryma-jobi. Next base: position 22,933,040 of record CM019826.1, read on the forward strand.
GATGAATCTGATGGCTCCCAAAAGGAGCAAGTCAATGATGAGCTTGTAGGTAATGACATGTCTCCATCCGAAGCAATCAAGAAGCTTGCAACCGGTGATGTGAGGCCTATCGAGATTCAAGATGATGAAGATGAGCCATTGCACACTCCACAAGATTCAAATGTCCATCATGTGTATTCGAATGCACGTGGTGAAGCTTCCGCAACTCCGATAGATGGAGGTGCAAATGATGTTCAAATGCAACATCAACTTGATGATCAAGCTCAAGCTCAACATGATGACCAACAAGCTAATGAAGACATCCACACATATGGTGAAGATGATGAAGATGGACCCATTCAAAGGAGATCACTCGTGCCACATCCTAAAGTGCACCATACAATTCAACGGGATCATCCTGTTGACAACATACTGAGGAGCATACGACGTGGGGTAATGACACGCTCACGTTTAGCAAATTTTTGTGAACATTACTTGTTTGTCTCCTCTTTGGAACCTCTTAGGGTGGAAGAAGCACTTGATCCGGACTGGGTGATGGCCATGCAAGAAGAGTTGAACAACTTCACTCGCAATGAAGTATGGTCATTAGTGGAAAGACCCAAGCAAAACGTGATAGGAACCAAGTGGGTATTCCGCAACAAGCAAGACGAGCATGGCGTGGTTACAAGGAACAAAGCACGATTGGTGGCTCAAGGTTTTACACAAATCGAAGGTTTGGACTTTGGGGAAACCTATGCACCTGTAGCTAGGCTTGAGTCAATTCGCATATTACTTGCCTTTGCTACTCACCATGATTTCAAGCTATATCAAATGGACGTGAAAAGTGCATTCCTCAACAGCCCCCTCTCCGAATTGGTGTACGTGGAGCAACCACCGGATTTTGAGGATCCGAAATTTCCCAACCACGTCTACAAGCTCGACAGGGCTCTCTATGGGCTCAAGCAAGCCCCTAGAGCTTGGTATGATTGCCTTAAGGACTTCCTACTCAAAAGGGGTTTTGAGATAGGGAAGGCCGACGCTACTTTATTTACTCGCAAAGTCAATAATGATATTTTTGTGTGCCAAATATATGTCGATGACATAATATTTGGTAGTACTAATGTGGCTTTTTGTGAGGAGTTTAGTAGGATCATGACCAAAAGGTTCGAGATGTCCATGATGGGTGAGTTGAAGTATTTCCTTGGATTCCAAATCAAGCAACTCAAGGATGGCACGTTCATCAGTCAAACCAAGTATACAAGAGACATGCTAAAGAAGTTTGAGATGGACAAGGCCAAACCCATCAAGACCCCCATGCCTACCAAGGGACATCTTGATCTAAATGAGGACGGTAAGTTAGTGGACCAAAAGGTATATCACTCTATGATCGGTTCATTGCTTTTACCTTTGTGCATCTAGGCCTGACATTATGCTTAGTGTGTGCATGTGTGCAAGATTTCAAGCTAATCGAAAGAATGTCATATTATGGCTGTTAAGAGAATATTTCGATACTTAGTGCACACTCCTAATCTTGGCTTGTGGTATCCCAAGGGCTCCACTTTTGATCTACTTGGCTATTCCGATTCGGACTATGCCAGTTGCAAAGTAGATCGAAAGAGAACTACCGGGACTTGCCAATTTATTGGAAGGTCCTTGGTGTCATGGAGTTCCAAGAAACAAAATAGTGTTGCCCTATCCACCGCCGAAGCCGAGTATGTGGCGGCCGGCGCATGCTGTGCCCAACTACTTTGGATGAAGCAAACACTAAAAGATTTTGGATGTGAGGAAAACAAGATTCCACTTTTGTGTGACAATGAGAGTGGTATCAAGCTAGCAAACAATCTCGTAAACCATTCTCGCACAAAACACATTGACATACGACACCATTTCTTGAGAGACCACGAAGCCAAAGGAGATATCTCCATACGCCATGTGAGCACCGAAAAACAATTAGCCGATATCTTCACAAAGCCTCTAGACGAGTCAAGATTTTGTGCTTTGAGGAGTGAACTAAATATCATTGATTCTCGTAACGTGGCTTGATATCTTACACACATTTGTTTTCACCTAGAGACCTAGACAAATGTTTTGACAAATATTGTGTGTGATTTCAAAATCTATTTTGCATGCTTCACTTGTGTCCATAGTTATGTACTGCTTGTATGAAATCTGGACATGATTGAAGTGTGTGTAGTATACCACACAAGGTTCTCCTAGAATAGCTCTCTGCCCGTTCTGGAAGTGAACGGTCGGTAGTACCACCATAAGGGTTGGTAGTACCGACCCCTATGGGCGGTAGTACCGACCAAGGTTTTACCCTGGTATAAAAGGCCGTTGTGAAAGGCCTTTCACCCCTTTCCAGTCAATCCCTTTCACCGTGCCGCCGTGCCTTTGACCCGAGCCTCCCGGCCGCCATCGCGCCCTCTACCCTCGATCTCTCTTCTCCTTCACCCAAATCCAAATCCCTCTGGTGGGAAGGTGCGTAGGAGCAAGGAGATCGCCTTGGTGGTGTTCGTGGAGCCCGGAAGCTCTTCCTCCATCGTATTTCGGCTTCTTCACTTCGAGTAGCAAGGTACTAGGGTGTTCTTGCCCAATCTCTCAATGTACCTTGTTCTAGGCCGATTCCTTTGGTAGGATTGTTCTCTCTAGTGTTTAGATGCTTCTAGGATGTATGTTTTGCAAGATTGTTGGCAATTTGTGTGAACGGATTGGAGAAAACCGCATGCTGCAGTGCGGTCGGTAGTACCGACCCTTACGGTTGGTAGTACCGACCACGCGCAGTAAGTTGTTTTTCTCCCCGTTTGAGATTGTCACTACCTTTCGTTACATCTTTTGAAGTAGTCGTACTGTCGCTTGTGTCTCATCTTGGTCTATGCTCTCTTTTTCTAGATGTCGCATAGCCGAAGGGGCTCTCGTGATGCACGACATGCTAGAGAAGCAAGGGAAGAGGAAGAAGATGAGTATGTTGCTATGGACCAAGGTGGCTTGGAGCAAGGGGAGCCGTAGCGTCGCAATCCCTCGCGCCGTGCTCGGTCCTCCAGTGGGAGTCATGAGGATGTCACTCGACAGGTTCGTGGGCGTTCGCCCACGGGACGTCGGAGTGTCGGCCGTGACAGGGGTGGTGGCAGTGGACATGCTCCTCCTCCGCCTCCACCGCCCCCTACCAATGGCCCTCCCGGTCGTCTGCATAGTGTTATCGTGGGCGGTGCGACTCTGGAGGTTGGATCAGAAAGGGAGGGTCGTTCCATTGATCCTCATGTCGGACCTCCGTCTCCTCTGACATCCGGGTTGCTGTTGATCAACCAGTTGTTCCGCATGCATGATGAGGTCGGTGCTTTGTTTGTGGGACCTGCTTACCCTGGAAATGTCATGGATTACTCAGACAAGAAGCGAGCGAATCTGTTGAGGGCTCAGAGATTGGAGAATCCCTATCATTTTGTCAGAGATGACTTAGTTGACAGATGCTTTTGGTCCCGCTTTCAGCAGGACTATTATGTGTCTGTCCTCTGGAAGGGTTTTTGTGCTAAGGGGCATCCTCCACTCTTTGACCACAAGCGTTTGGCGATCCGTTCTCTGACTGACAAGGGTTCTGAGGAGATAGATGCTTTGGTGCAGAGGCTTGAGGACTGGAGGAGACTGGGGCTCATATCTGGTGAGCGAAGCTGGAATCAAGAAATCATATCTCAGTTCTGGGCAACTCTGTTTATTGATCAGCCTGCCAAGGTGCTTCATTGGATGACCCAAGGGGTCCACTACAGGTGCGATTTTGTTACCTTCGCCAGGCTGCTGGGTTTCAACCGTGAGGACCGCAGTGCCCCTAGATTATCTGAGTTGTATGGTGAAGTGATGTATACTTCTGAGCTGCAGGCTTCTGGCATCTATATGCATGGCAAGGTGGCAACTTTCAGGTAAATGGCCTAAAGCCTTATTTCTTTGTTCTGAACAACCTGACGAGGCTTACCTTGGACCCCAAGAGCGGAGATAACACTAATTTGAGGTATGATGCTCCGAAGGTCCTTTGTCGGTTTGCTATGTCAGATGGGCGATTCAGTATCTCTCATTTCTTGTGGCAAAAGATATTAGATGTCTGCAATGACCCTCACAAGGACTTGCCTTTTGCTCCATACTTGATGCATATCATTGAGCATATGGTTGGAGCTTCTTTCGAGTATGACCGAACTGTGAAGAAATATAGTGTCCGTCAGTTCTCCTCCACGGTCAAGGACAGAACTGAAGAAGGTGGTGATGCTCCAGCAGCAGCAGCTGCCCCTAGCGAGGCTCATGGCCAGGAGCAGGCTTATGAGGGAGTGCCTCCTGCTGCCTCTTCTCCTCCGCGTCGTGAGAGGCATAGGAGTGAAGGTGGTGGAGGTGTTCGTTACGCTCTCAGCAAGTTTTTCTCATGGTTCTGTTACAAGGCTGAGCGTGACGAGCAACATCAGCGTGAGGTGCGTGAGCATCTTGGACTCCCTCCACGGTCTCCACTTCGGCCCTTCTCAAACCCTTTTGCAGAGTATGACGCTCAGCCCAGACGTGATGATGATGATGATGATGGTGATGATGACGGTGGTGAGCAGCAGCAACAACATGGAGGTGATGATGAGGCCGGTATTTTCAGTTCCGCTTTGTTTCAGCCTCTACAACCTTCGCCTCCATATCAGCCTCCCCCTTCTATCCTAACTACGGTGCGGGTCCATCACATGGTGGTGGATCCACTTCGTACCAGGGTGGCGGCGGTGGCTCCTACATGGGCTTTGCTGCCCCCGACGCCGATCCAGCTGGGAGTGGTGGCATCCACGCCCCTTCTCCTCCGCCGGATCCCTCTAGCGCTCCTTCGTCGTCGTTCCCAGGTGGTGATGTCGATGCTAGTGCTTATTCCTCTCTCTTCGGTGGTCCTTATCATGGTGGTTCTTCCAGTGGCTACTATTAGATCCTTTGCATATCGTGGCCTACCCTTTTTGGCATTTGATGCCAAAGGGGGAGTGTTAGGCTTTTATCATGTTGTAATAGCTAGTTTTGAGAGAGAGTCTAAACTATGAGAACTAAGTGTGGTTATGCTACTTTTAAATTTGTGATGTGATGAGGTTGTGAAACATTTGAGCTTAATGTAATTTTTGTTTGGTTCAACCTCCATATTTCTGCTCTTGTCATGGTGATTGTTGTTTTCTTATGGCTATGCAATTTGAGTCTTTTTCTTTCTTCCATAGCCATTCGTTTTCTATTATTACATTGTTATGTGGATCACCATGTCATCTTGTTCATGCATCACAAACTGTTATATATGATGTTGTCACACACTTAGGCACCCCACAGATTGCAAAATTTAGGGGGAGCTCTTATTCTTGTGTATGCAATCTTGCTTTAAGTCAAGATTTGAAATTCATATCCAAAGCATACACTAAAGGGGAGCTTGCACTAAATTTTGGAATTCAAAAGCCTCAATTCTTTCTATCTTTTTGTAAGCCAAAGTTGGTTGTCATCAATTACCAAAAAGGGGGAGTTTGAAAGTGCATTCGCCCCCAATGTGGGTTTTGGCTAATTAATGACAATCAAATTAGGGACTAACAGATTTATAAAAGCATATATGCAGGTGTTAGTCCTTAGAAAGATTTGAAATGTTGAAATTGCGTGGACAAAGCACGTTGGATACATTAGGACAAAAGTTACCTTTCTCAAGTGGTTGATTGAAAGTTTAATTCTAAACTTGAGTTATATGTAAGCCGGACTATCAAGAGGGTCACAAAATTTGGTTGGCTAGATGTGGAGAAAAGTGCTCAAATCGACTAACTAAAATTTGCTTGAGAGACACCGCACGATCACGAACACATAGAGGTTTTTCTGTGCAGTCGGTAGTACCGACCATTGGGGTCGGTAGTACCGACCAGGGCTGCAACACGCAATGCTCTCTGGATTGAGTTCATTTTGAACTGGCGGTAGTACCGCCATAAGGTCGGTAGTACCAGGAACCCAGAGCATTCTAACACCCTCTGTGTAGGCTCGAAAATGACTTGGCGGTAGTACCGCCATATTGTCGGTACTACCAGCCCTCGGTGGTACCGACCTTTGGTCGGTAGCTGGATCTAGATCAAACTCAGATCTGTGCAACGGTTTTTGACTGGTCAGTACTACCGACCATGGGTGGTCGGTACTACCGACCAGCCTCGGGACTGGGAGACTATAAATAGCCCTCCTCTTCTCTTTTGACTGTTACCCACTCATTCCACTCACTTATTGCGACCTAACTTCAGACAAAGACTCTCCAAGCATTGACTTCTCCCCTCTCTCTCCCCCCCTTTGCTCTAAGATTCATTCCTTTGCAAGATTTGAGCTAGGGAAGTGAGATTAGAGAGTGGAAAGCTACGATCTACGACTTGAGCACTTGGTTTCCATCTAGCCGGCTTAGTTTGTGTCTATTACTCTTGGGCTCTTTGAACCCTAGCTGGTTAGGTGTTCTTCGTGGTAGCCCGTGTTGATTCATTTGTGAGGGCTCCCCGAAGTGTCTGTATTTCCCCTGTGATTTCTAGTGGAGAAACTCTAGTAGCCTTTGTGGTTGCTTGAGTGAGGCAAGGAGGTGAAAGAGACTCCGACCTTTGTGGTCACCTCAACAACGAGGACGTAGGCACTCCTTAGTGGATTGGCCGAACCTCGGGATAAATCGCTGTGTCTCGTGTGCTTGTTGTTGTCTCTACTTTGCATATTACTTGTGTTCTTCGTGTTCCTCCTCTCTCTATCTCTTTCTTAGGTTGAGAAGGCTCGATCTACACTGTGGGAAGGAACCAAGGCTTAGAGAGGCTACAATCTTCATCGACAATACTTAGGGAAGTGGAGCGTTTATTTGTATTACATTCATAGCTCGCATACATTGGATTTGTAGTTCCTCTTTATGGTTCCGGTAGTGTCGTTTGTTTGTGTCGGTAGTATCGGTGTTTCGTACCCGGTAGTACCTACCCAGACTAACCGGTAATACCGGTAGTTATCTAACTACAAGTTTTTAGTTTGTGAAGTTTTAGATTGCAGAAAATCACCTATTCACCCCCTCTAGGCTGATTAGATCCTTTCAAGAAGTAAATTTAATATCCATGCAGATACGGTTAATCCGAAATCGATTTCATGCGGATGTGATGTATGATATGAAATTGGCAAAATCGAGTGAATATGAATTATTCGATAATTGAACGTTGATTATCCGACGCTTATAATAGGATAATCCACATATTGTAAGAAGCCCAATCGGTAAGAATACAACTCAATCCAACTCATGTAGCCTATAAGCAAAGCTCATCAACTATACATACTAATTTAAGTATCTTTTCAATACATGGAATGGTAATCGTAGTGATTGGCTAGTTATTTTTTTACACACTTATTTTATATTGTTAAATTTAAATTGAGAACTTGTATTAATTTTATAAGCTCTTAAATTGTAGTGGTGGATTGATGATCATTATTTCGTGTTGTATTGCCGTTTTATGACTTTGATTAATTAATTGTTTCTTATCTTAAAAAACAATATGTAGGCACATATTATCCGGCTTTACAGAAGTCTGCTTCCGCTCCATGACTGATTCAAATTTGTACCATTTTCAACATTAAAAAATATATATTCATATCTGAATTCATATAATATCAGTTCAGCTCCGAATCTGACTAAAAAATATGAATTGGGATATGAGGAAGCATTATCCACTCCGATTCGATCCGTTTTCATCCCTAGCAATAGCTAATGGATTCCTGTCGGCTTTATAAAACCGTCAGGAAACCGTACAATACTCCTGACGACGCGGGCGTTAGATGGGCTTGGCGCGAAGAAATCCTGGGCTTTTTTTTACTGGGCCCATCCACAAATTAGAATAATATATAATATAAATGACCCGAAAACCCTAGGCCCATTTTCCCGCCGCCGCCCGTGACTGCATCCGTGTCCGCCGAGGACCGACGCCGCCCTTCTGCTTAGCTGCGGGCTCACCGCAGTCGACGCCACCGCCCTCCCCCTGCATCTGCCGCGCCTCCCACCTTCTCTCCGCTCACGGCCTCCCCTGAATCCGGCGCCGCTGCCCCTCCCCTTCTCTCCATCCGCGCCGCTCCTCCCCTCCTCTCCATCCGTCGTCGCCCCTCCGTTACTCTCCATCCACCGCCGCCCCTCCCCTCCTCGGCACCCGTCTCGGTCTGCAGACGCTGGTGCCAGCCCCTCCAACTTCACCAGACGCCAGCCCGTCGACAGCAAGCCGGAGGCCACAAGAGCGGATACACTCATGACGTAGCTCCCCTCACACGGCAAGCCGGAGGCCAGAAGAAGAGAGCGGGTCAGCTGCTGATTTGAAGAGGAGCTGGAGGTTTGCTGCCACAAGGGGAGAAGATCCTGCTGTAAGAGGTCAAGGGAAGAGCAAGAAAGGCAAACGAAGGAGTTTCCTTAAACCCTAAGAGGTGATTAATACATCCCCTTGCATTTTTCTTCATTTTACGAAAGCATTCATGTTGTGAAATACATGTTTCTGCACCCAGCTATATATGGTTAGGAAACTCTATATGTCTGCAATATATGTTCACTGGTGTAGGAAAGAATCTGATAATGGAATATTATCTGTTGTTAGCAGTAAATGGCACAACTGCAATTAGTGTGAGAACACAAATGAATTTTGTTCTGGTTCTCCATTGTCTTTTTGCACATTATATGATATATAGATTAGAACTTAGCCTTATTAGAAGCATGCAGAAGCAAATATGTTTTGTGGGCTATATGAAACTATATTTATATATATGCATTAGGAAATTGTTGTATTGGATCACTAATTAGTGCACTTTGAATCTGACAGCAATACTAAAATATGGATCAACGTGATTGGACGTATAGTGGTTGGAAGCGTGGTAGGCCAACATGTGATTGGGTTGAGCATACAAACCAACTCTTGGATTTTGCATTCTCTAATCAGACTGTAGTACAAGAGGGTACCACAAAGTGCCCTTGTGCTGTGTATCGTAATTATTTTCGTCACAAAAGGGGCAACATAGAGCTGCATCTATTGCACAATGGGTTCAAATCCAACTACACAACTTGGACTGCACATGGTGAGAGGTGCTGCCAGCAGCCAGGAATTGAGGGTTTCGGTGATACAGATAGGATGGATGATATGTTGGTAGACTTAGCTGCAGCTGCACCATCGCTGGGTGATGAGGAGCCAACAGAATACGCTCAAGCTTTGTATAGGATGATTGATAGTGCAGAACAAAATTAGTTCATGACAAAACAGCCCACTCAACTTTACCAGGCACAGCTAGGTTGCTATCCATAAAGTCGCAATACAACCTTTCTATTTCGTGTTATGATGACATCATGGCACTCATCCACGAATTCCTACCAGCTGATAGTAACTTGCCTAAGGACTTCTACCATTCCTTCAGTTCTCACGAAGCCACGAGTCACACGACGCAGGCGCCGCAGTCCGCATGCTGCCAAACCTCATTCATCCCCTAAAACCCTACTACCCGGTGGCGACCCGCGGCGGGGCTCATCGCTCGAGGCAGTGGCGGGCGGCAGGGCTACTGGGTGGTTAGCCGGCTCCTAGTGGGGCTCATAGACACAGCTGGTTGTCCGGCTGGGGCTGAGGCCCGAGGGGCGAGGGCAGTCGGCCGGCGGTGGCCGGGCCTCCAAACCAGGGAAGGCCGGAGGGGCCGAGGGGCGGTGGCAGCCAGCAGCCAGGACATTGGGCGGCCAGCGGGTAGGGGCAGCGGACTGCAGCCATCACAGAGCAAAGAGCGGCGGTGAGGATTAACTGATTCAGGAATGTGAATTTGCGAGTCGCGATTTCTGTTTTATAGCATTTCTGCTATTTGCTATTATTTGTAAGTTAATAGCGTGTTTTCTAATTTCCCTTCATTAGTTTGTGTCATACTGTCATGTATATGTTAGAGCTGAACAATTCGTGCCTTTAATCAGTAATATACCACTACGAACTATATTTGGACCTTTGCATTGAACCTTTTTTTATTATTAGGAAATAGCCTAGCATGGGGAAGAGGCAGAGGAAGACTCCAGGGCGCGTACCGGCACGGAGCCTTCCAAAGTCCAAGCGGACCGGCGAGCTGGTGACAATGTCTGACTCTGACAATGACGAAATTGATGCCTGTAAGATGGATGGAGGAGCTGTGAGCCCCCCTCCCTTCGTTTCTGAAGAGCTTGCATTTGGTTGTTCCTGTTGGCTGATGCGTGCTTTGTCGTTGTTTTGTCTCTGATTTCTGTTTTGCAGTCCACAAGCAGCGGGACATGATCCCCTTCGATGCCGATGATGGTTAGTGCCAAGGGTGCAAATGGGTAACCTTTAGTTCAAATATTTATACTAAATGAGATCTCATTTTGAAGAAGTAGTACAAATATTTGAACTAAAGAGGGTTGGAGGTGCCCCTAAGGGTCACCAATTTGCACCCTTAGTTACTGCTCTAGTCTTGGTGCTATTAGGGATTTTGATTTGCTTCATCCATCTACTTGCAATTTACTAAGATGTTTTGATTCTCTTTCTTTTTGCTGGGTTGTTTGCTTTGTTTCAGTAAGGGAGTCAGAGGATGATGATATGGAACAGCCTGTGTTTGACCTTGAGGTAATTTTTACCCCTTACTGACTCAGTTCTCCATGAGTTCACATTGTACGTAGAAAGCTACAAATTATATAGGTGGTAACTTTCAAGGGTTTTGGATGATTAAATGCAGGTATTGATGTTTGGCTGGATAGCACAGCTGCATTACCTTGCTGTCAGTCATTTTTTTGCTCATTTAACGTTGACTAGTGTTGCTGGATCATATGATTTGTTGCTGATATGTTTTTTCCATTTTTATTTGATGATACTATGATAGTTTATTTTGGGGGTAATGTGTTGCAACTGTATTTCTGGGTTAGGAGTGTTTGGATATGAGTGCATGAAGGCAGACATTGATGTGCCTAAACCGTGACTAGCGGCTCTTGTTGGGTTTCAACTCTAGCCTACCCCAACTCGCTTGGGACTAAAAGGCTTGGTTGTTGTTGTTGTTGTTGTTGTTGTAACATGTTGCAACTGTATTTCTGGGTTCTGGGTGGATATTGGTATACACTATATAGAGTGCTGCCTTCTCCCTTGTAAGGGGCACTATGGGTCAAATGGCTAGTATCGATTAGCCGGTAATTGGAGCCCTGCTAGGTCGATTAGGCACTGTGTGGCCAATAAGCTCTGGACACGCTAGGCTCTTTGCCTACGCGCGAGCGCAGACACAGGAAAAGCGGTGGCGAGGCGATCTTACACTAGTGCGGGTGGGCAGGCAGAACAAAATTGTGGGTGGGCACGGCATTACAAAGAGGACAGGAGTGTGGAACAGAGCGCGGGCGTGGATGGGCAGATAATTTTATAACTTACAAGAGAATTTAAGTCTCCATTGCTCCTCGCATCGCTGCCAGCTGCCGAGCTGCGAGACCTCACCACTTTGTGTTGCTGCCAATGTATCCTTGCCCTAGTTCCCTTCTCCCTCATCCTGTTAGTTCTCAGCTTCCAGTTCATCTTGTATGAGTGTGCATGTGAGCCAGCTAAGCATGGTGGGGCTGTTGAGCCTTGGGAAGTCATGTGCCCCCTCGTGTGGAAACTGGTGGATGGAGCACGTCTTTGCAGTTTGTTTGTGTGTCATGCATGAACTGCGGCGCTCGAGCTGTCTCTGTGAGATACATTTCTATTGTTTTCTCTTGAACTTGCTTCTATATGCAAAACTCATTACTTCCCTGTTGTAATTTTCTTCTGATCCTCGGTTCTCAAATGCTAATAACCTGATAAATGTGCCTTGTTTGTGCTGCCTTGTGCCTTGTTTGCCCTGAAATTGTTTCTGTTAACTATCTGTTTTTTTCATCTGTGCTGGTGCCTCCTGATCTTGCTCCCAGCAGCAAATAATCTAATAAATTATAAAAAAGCAGGAACACATAATCACGTATAATCTACACTTTGGTGCTCTAGGTACTAGGCTGTGGCCACTGCCTGGCACCTTTTGGAACCTTGGTAGAAGCCTGAACTTCTGTACTACTCCCTCCATCCCAAATTATAAGTCATTCCAAAAATCTTGGAGAGTCAAAGTTTCTTAAGTTTGACCAAATTTATATAATAAGATAATGAAATTTATGACATCAACTAAGTATCATTAGATTCTTCATTAGTTATATTTACATAGTATACATATTTGATGTCATAAATCTTTGTGTTTCTCTCTATAACTTTGGTCAAATTTGAGATGCTTTGACTCTTCAAGATTGTTGGAATGACTTATAATTTGGAGCGGAGGGAGTAGTTGATGTTATTCTTATCTTCTATCTGTTTGACTTATCTATGATCTTAATTATTTAGGGTGTTTCTGATAGCGAAAGTGATGACAGCAAAGGAGAAGAGTCTGGTGACATGGCTAAAGCTGATTATGAAGAATGGGACAAAGGGTATATTTCAAAATGTAAGTTTGTGTATAGCTCTTACACAATATCTATGGGCATAGTACTATCCTGTTAGGGTCTGATTGGTTCCTTGCACTGTAATAGCCTGCATACGGGTTTAGTATTGGATATCCAATCCAACATAGCCTTCTGCTTTCAAACATTGTTTGGTTGTCTATGTTTCGACTTTGCACATCTTAAAAAATCTGTTTGGTTGTTTGAACTAGGTGTCCATATGCACGATTGCTTGCGTTTGGTTGGTTGTGTAATAGTTCCTGCTCAGCTGCTCCTCGTTCCTCTGGTGCGATGCAGTGGCTGGGGGTGACCCTGCGGTGCGGACTGCACAGCGGATGCAAAAGATTGAGCGGTGGCCTGCAGTGCGGGTGCAAGCCCGCCCTGCATAATGGATACAAGCCCGCCCTGCATAACGGATGCAGCTCCAAGCTGCTTTGAGGAGAGTGCTACGTTGCATAAAACCTTATGCAAGCAACCAATCAAACCTAGTCTGCACTACGAAAGCCTGGAGAAGGAGTTATACATGCAACCAATCAGACCCTTAGTGTATTTCTTTGTTTCTGTTTAGCAATATGTTTCTGTGGCTTAACTGCTTAAATAATTAGGTCCACATTGATATAGGTGAACTATTACAAATATGTATTAGCCACCAGCAAAGGTGATGCTATTTTTAAGTATAATTGCAGAAATTATATAAATATATACAATGCTTTGCAACTGTAAAGGGAGTGATAAATAATACTGACTTTCCTCTTCAGTGTTGAATAAATCTGTTGGCACATAAGATGCTAGTGCTGATTTCTTATACTTTTAGAATTTATGTAGTGCTTCAATGCAAGCTTTGGCTCAATTGTTACAATTTGCATTACCGTTAATGAAGTTAATAAGAAAATTACTGAACCTGTTATTTAGCTGTTTTTGTTTCTTCTGATATGTGGCGTTTGAACAGTAAAAAGAGCACAGAGGGCTGTCAAACAAATTGCTGGAGGTGATGATAGCATGGATGAGCTGGAGGATGAAACAAAGGAAAATGTTTGGGGCAGAGGAAAAAATGCATACTATGCTGCTGGTGAAGAGTCTGGTGATGATGTGGTGGATTACGAGGAGGCACAAAGGATACAAAAAAATCAGGAAAAAAAGCTGTCTATGAAAGATTTTGGACTAGAAGATGGTGAAAGTGATGAAGAGAATAATGTCACAAAGGTGATCGTCTTTTTTCTGTTTTTTTTTCTTGTTACTGTCTTGCCGTGGGATGGCTTTGAGAATCATCTAAACTTAACTCAGGACATCTTCTTATCGCACAATAAGTTATTCTCTATTATACAACTATACAATTTTAATCTATTTTAGGAACAGTCCATGTTGTGAATCCTCAACTCTGAGACTTGTCTCTTATCAATCCTCAACTATTAAAACTTGATTTTAGGTGATGTGGTGTTGATGTGCAAAGTGACCTAAGGTCAAAATAGTTTTTGATTTCTAAAATTTAGTAAATATTTTTGAATAGTTCTGGAATTATTCTCACCTGCATTATGGGGTATTGCCAACCTGCATATGCAAGACAATCAGGCTAGCACGTCGGGCCATGGTGGCAGAACAGGCCTGCAATACAATCCCAAGGGTTATTTATGTTGGGAGGTTATGTAGACCTTTTACTATTGTTTGCTTACTCACATCCATTTCATTATTCATGTAATATGCTATACAAGAAAAACTGTCTTCAAAGCCATGATAAGGCGTTATTTAGGCGGTTTTCAATACTTTAAGGGGTAAAATACTTCGTTTTCTAGGTGAAGTAGACTAATGGCAATAGTTCTTTTTGTGTGTGTGTGTGGGGGGGGGGGGGGGGGGGGGTTGTGATTTAGTACTTCTGTCCTAAGTGTCGTTTTTGGATGCATGGTGTTCAAATTTTTGTAAGTTTGACTAGGTTTGTAGAAAATATTAGGAACATTTGTATCTCCAAATAAGTTTATTACAAAAATAGATCCAACGATCTATCCAACAATACTAATTATGTATCATATATATTAATATTTATATATATATCTGGTCTAAGTTGAGTACCTTTGATTTTTCGGGAAGTGAGAACGACAATTTAAAAGGGACGGAGGGAGTAAAAGTTTTTCTTTATTTTATTCACTATCTTTGCCTTGTTCAGCGATGAGGATTGTAATTTCCATTGTTTTCTACCTTCTCATTTGGCTAATACTTTATCTGAGTATATATGTTGGATGGTGCATACATTGGATAATACCCTTCTGCAATTATTACCCATGGACTAGCAGGTATCCAACCATGAAACCAAAATGAAAGAAGACTTTACTGTCTTACCAGGCGATGACAAAATGGATGTGGTTTACAGGTCTGTTGTTTGACTTCTGTACTGTATGTCTACTTCCTTCACGAAGTCTGTCCTCATGTCATGACATAATGTATCTACCGTTCACCAGTGCATGAAGAAACTTTTTTACCTTTGAAAATGATCATTGTAATGGTTAGTTCCACTCAGATCAAGCTTAAATAGGCATGTCCATTAGTGAAATTTTGAGATTTGTCATGCGTATAGCATATAAATTGTGTACTACTTGAAGTGACATTGTCATTATGTGTTTAAGTGCAAGGATGGTGATGTCTATATATTAATTTTGTGCACTTCTGCTTCTGAACTCATCAGTTCTGCCCCTGAACTCGTTAGCTTGTTGTCTGAGTTGAAGGATGCCCATGAAGAACTTAGGGCTATAGGACAGCTTACCAGTGAGGTAAATTACTGCTGCACTCACAGTTGAAACAATATTCTTGTTTCTTATTTTAATAGTATTCGCTGAATAATTGTGTAGCCTGAAGACTTTAACTTGCATGTGTAGCCTGAACTATGAAACTTGAAACATCAGTATTTGTTAGCTTACCAGTCTTTGCTTGTTTGCCTTCAGAGTAAACCCTTTATTGCATACTATTTACGAAGCTTAGATGTTATGTGCTATTGAACAAAATTTCAAATATGGTGATTCAAACCATTGTTTTTGAGGCGTCGCCTAGGGGTCGCCTAGGCGTCGCCTAGTCGTCGCCTAAGCGTTGTGGCGTACCCCAGGCGCCGCAGGACGCCACAGGGTGTTAGTTACGCCATATCGCCTAGGCATCGCCTAAAGGGCGCCTAGGCGTCCAGGCGCACCCCCAACGCCACAAGACGCCGCAACGCCTCAAAAACATTGATTCAAACAGGACCATATCTTGTCTCTACAATAAAGCTCAAGAGTGTTGCGAATAGCCTAAACGGTGAAAGTACTCATACTTTCGATTTGTTTTTCATCTACTACACCATCTTTGGCACTATTCTCCATGCCATTATGATGATTCTTGCTTAGTGACTGCCACACACACAAGCTTGAGCTTGCTCTAATATGATTTGGTTCGTGATTACCACTCTTTCCTGGTTCATGTTGATGATTCATGGAATTTTGTGACTTATGTTATATCACAATTCACATTAGTTGAGTTGCCTTGTTTCACTACTGTGATTTACTGGTAAATTCTGTGGTCTGTGATCTTAGTACCTAAGCCTGTTTAGTCTCCCTTCTCTATATCTTGCTGTCTTTGGTAATTAATGAATATTTTTGCAGGTCACGTCTTGTCTAGGAAAAGATAAAATGCAACCTTTTGAAGTGAAGAAAGCTTGTTTGCTTGCTCATTGTCAAGCTATTACCTTCTATCTCCTTATGAAATCTGAGGGGTTGTCTGTACAGGATCATCCTGTAATTTCCCGCTTGATAGAGACCAAGAATATGGTAGAGAAGGTTTGTTCTTAGTAAACCTTAATCCTGTATGTACTGAATTGAGAAGGCATGCCCATGCTGCTCTTTATCTGCCAGATGACATCCTTCCCCTCTCTTATCTTTCTGTTGATGGTTATTAGGTTGGTATTCTAATCAGTCTTACTAGACCAAAAATAAGTTTAGTAGAATTGATAGCATGGAAGAATTTGTTCTGTTATTGAATATCATTATTTTGGGGCTTTTTAGATAATTCTCTTTTTGAATCGTTTGGAAAGTTATTTGGAGTGTGAGATATGTGAAAGATTCAATGTCCTCTCTATTACAGATAAAGCAAGTCACCATGAATCCAGGGAGGCAAACAGGGAGCACTGATGACAATAGTATGCATAGCAGCACCATCCAAACAGATAAGATTGTCACATTGGACAAACGGGAGGGCAAATTTAGCAATGTACTAGCACTGGATAAAGTGATCCAAGTACTGTTTCTGCTCTGTTGTGTCTATTACTTTATTACCTATGTGCTCCAAATAACACATGATTGATAATTTAGGGCGCTGAAGTCTCTGAATCAAGAAAGAGTAGGCCTTCTAATAATGATTACCATGAAGTCAACGAACACAAGAGCAAGGTTAATCTGATATGAACATGCAGTGTTCTTTGTTTTCCTGTTAAATAAGAGTGTATTTGCCTGAAATGTACAAATGACAGGATGAACATATGGGCTTGCATAGCCTGGAAATGTTGAAGGTAAGAGCAAACCTTGAGGACAGATTAAAGAAAAAAGGGCTCTATAATTTGACAAAGTCGAAGTCAGAGAAGTTGTCAAAAACCAGGACAACTAGTAATAAGTGAGTTATTAGTTATGTATTTCTTCTGTAGTTCTGTTACATAATAACGTTTCTGTTTCTTTGTGCTTTTAGTAATATTTATCTTTGATGTGTAGAAGAGGCCTGCAGACATTGGATGACTTTGATGATGAAGTGCTAAAGAATAATCAAATGATGAAACCTAGCAAGCTTGTTGCAGCTGCTGCTAAATCAAATAAAAGCATGGTATGCTACACTGTTCATTACAGGCTGTTTGTTTTTGTTGTATTATTAGTTTGTACCTAATTGTTTCCTGTGGTCCTAGTCTTTTGTAATTGGATAATATGTAAATCCCTCTTGCATCAAAATGGTCTTAGTCATCTTAGGTTGGAAATAATTTCATGTGGATATATCTTGAACATTATATTATCCAGGATATTTGTAGTTCCAAAATAGTTTGTCCAGTTTTAAGCATCTCACCTTAAAAAAGTATAAGAAACGTGTGTTTTCATGTGAACACACCCATTTTGTCCACTTTTGGGATACATCTAGGTTTTTGGACCCCTCCTCTTTGGAAACATGCCTGTAGTATGATATGTATATTTTGAAAAGGAGAAAAAGGAATTTCAACGAGCTGCATATATGCTCAAGAATAAGCTATGATGTGTCTTTATTTAGAGTTACAAGCCTTTTGGTTGTCTGATTGTGTCTAACCCTCTGTTTTGTATCTTCAAGTTTGTTTCTGGTGATGATGACCTTCCGAAGAGAGATAATATTGGAGAGAGGAGGAGGAAACACGAGCTTCGCGTTCTATCAAGAGTAGGAGCTGACTCAGTGGAAGATCATGAGTTGCCAGATGGCGACGCTTCTGAAGATGACCATGAGTTGTCAGAAGGTGGTGATGCTTCTGAAGATGGCTTCTATGAGGAAGTTAAAAGACAGAGGACTGAAAAACAATCAATCAAGAATGCCCTGTACTCGAGGTAATTTTCACTGACATCCAGGTAATAAATAAGGGGATTCTGGTGAATGCTATACTGCTGATTACTTTTCCTGTATGACAGAACTCCGGGCGTTGAACCTCTGGAGGAAGAAACTGAAGGCGATGGCAAGAGGACGATTTCTTATCAGGTTAATCTTCACCTCCGGTGCATCATGTAACATATTATAGATTTTGATTTCCTGTTACGTGCTTCTAAGTAAATCCAAATCCTTGCAGATCTTGAAGAACAGGGGGTTGACTCGTTCTAGGAATAAGAAAAAGAAGAATCCTCGAAAGAACTACAGGGTAAGTAACATAACATTATAGTTGTAGTATATGTGACTTGTGAGCCATTTGAAGCTCTTGCCTCTCCATCTTAGTAACTGGAACTATCAATGTTAGTAAATGGAACTATCAATAACTGAGTGAAGCTCTTGCTGGAGATGCTAAGTGGCTGGTGGTGGTGCATGTTATTTGGAATGGCCAAGCAATGCATTAGTTTCAGTAGGCTAATTGTTCTTCCTATTGATCAATGTTGGTCCTATTTGGTATGGCTCCAGAAGAGGCTTCAGCTTCACTAGGGGAGGAGTTTAGGATTTGTGGAGCTGTTTTTTTTTTTGGAGGAGCCAGATTGTGTGGTTGACACCATACTAATTTTTTGTTTCAGTAATTTGATCTCTGTAATTTTCTGCTCTAGTAGTTTTTTTTAACCATGTGGATCTTCTATAATTAAACCAATGTATAATATGTGACTTGTGAGTCATTTGAACTGCTAGTCCCATAAGTCAGTTGCTAATTTTTTTTACTTACTCTTTTCAGGATAAGCATAAAAACAAGCTTGTCAAGCGGAAAGGCCAAGTGCGTGATATCAAGAAGCCTTCTGGTCCATATGGAGGTGAAATGTCTGGTATCAACCCGAATGTCAGCCGCAGTGTTCGGTTCAAGAGTTGATGTCATTGGTATATTCATGTTGGACATGAGAGGGTTGTTTTTGGTCGTATCTTGACATTCTATCTGCATATATTATTAAAATGTATTAACTCCTTAATATTTGTCTTACGGTATTAGATGAGTAAAATTTTGCCCGCCAGAAAAAATTTATCACCATTGCCTGTGTGTGAAAGCGTGCTTATTTGAATCCAAGTATAATTATCAAGGAAATTCATATATATGAGTCAGATTTTTTAGATAAAGGTCCTTATTGTGAGGTACTCCGTAAGTTATAAGCATAGGAGCTACTCGTAGTAGCATGACAGTATACATAACATGCCGATCATCAAGGTGCAATAGTTACAACTCGCGGGCAGGGGCAGCACTGCTATAACAGCGACAATCTTTAAAGCATAACTTTGATAGTTGTCATATTTTTAAACTCAACAACTTAAAAGTTATTCAAGATTTATATTTTTAATGTTTACTCAAGGACAACCGACGTACGTGATAGTAACAGGTAGAGATTGTGATCGCTGGGCGGGCCGGTGATCACACGTGGCGGCGGCAGATGGTGAGCTGGCACACCTCCACGCGCTCGTCGGCGGCGAGCATGGAGCATGGCGTTGAGCCCTCGCATGACGGCCGAGGTGCGGCGGTCGTGGTCCGACAGCTGCACGTCGGGCGGCAGCGCCACCATGCCCGCCCACAGCGGTTGGAGATGCTCTTATAAAGTAACAACCGAAATTTTAGCTTTGTTACAAATATCTTGTATACGATGATTTCATCCTCCTTGCACAGATAGAAGAAACTCCCCATGCCCCCATGTCCACGGAGTCGTGGTTATTTGATGGAGGAGGAAACTCCCCACGTTCACGTCCCCCATGTCCACGGAGTCGTGGTTACTTGATGGGGGGAGTCGTGGTTACTTGATGGGAGAGGAAACTCCCCACGTCCCCACGTTCACGGACGTGCGTCGTGGTTACTTAGTGGGAGAGTTTCCCTCTATAACCTCATCTCATATTCTATATAAATATGTATCAATGATCAATGAAGAAGCCCGATGATTCATTCTATTCTCCTATGTCTCATTTATATTTTCTCGCAATTACTACTCGCAACACGTTATCAGCACCTTCGCTCATCGCTTCTTCTTCCGTGAGGAAGAATAGCTCAATTGATAGGGCACCAGAGGCCGATCTCTCCAAGGGGAAGAAGATCATGAAAAATCAACTGGAGATCGGAAGGTCACAGGTAACAATAGGGAATCATATCTTTATTCCCTATACTCATGTTCTTCAACTTGACGTCGATTCGACGCTCCAAGCACCGACTCCGTCGTTCGGCGAGGATGGATGTGAGGGGGCTCGCAACCGCGACTCTCGCAACCTCCTCCGCGTGGGCACCGCACGTTGAGTTGGCACTCTCAAACGTCAACTTCGTCGACTCCCCTTGTCTCCGCACCTCCGGCAACAACCGAGGATGACACAGTGGTCGTTGCACCACCGTCTCACCGACAAGTGGCCCTGCTGGGTGGCGCTCGCGGCAAAG
Organism: Coix lacryma-jobi var. lacryma-jobi; assembly: GCA_009763385.1. Taxonomy (NCBI): domain Eukaryota; kingdom Viridiplantae; phylum Streptophyta; class Magnoliopsida; order Poales; family Poaceae; genus Coix; species Coix lacryma-jobi. The sequence continues at coordinate 22,953,499 of CM019826.1, forward strand.
GCGCCATGCGCGCCCGTGGCGGCCAGACAGGCTCCTTCGTGTGGCCTCCGCATCCGGCCAGGCGGCTCATCGCCAGGCCCCGCGGGCGTGGCTTCGGTGCCCGGCCTGGCGGCGCTCGACTTGGCCGGCAGTCGCCGAAGCTTGCCCGTGCTCGGCCAACGCGCCCACGGCCTGGCGAGGCCCGACGCAACCGACTCAGCAGTAGCTGGCGGCCAGAGGTCCGGCGCTCGACGCAACTCAGCACAGCCTGACCGGCGCGACCATGGCCCCAACGGCCTCGACGAGTGCCACCTCTTGTGCGGCTCGGCGTTCGCAGCCCCGGCCCACGGCCGCGCGCTCGGCCGGCCACAACTCGGCAGCCGGCGACCCCCGTGCCTCACGCGTGTGCAGCCGCTGCGCTTGGCATCTGGCCTGGCGGCGCCCGGCCAGGCCCCTGCGCCAGTGGTGGCCGGCGGATCCGGCTGCCGACGACCCTGGCTGCGACGGTCCACCACGGCATGGTGAGGCGAGGTGGCGCCTCGGCCCGGCGGCCACCCTGCGCCCGATGGCCTGCAGCCCCGGCCTGGCGGCACCCTGACCCCACAACGGCGAGCGGCTCCAGCCGGCTGTCCGCCCGACAGGCCGGCGGCGGTGGCTGGCCACCTGGGCCTGGCGACGACAGTTCAAGGTGGAAGCGGTTAGGGTTGAATATGGCGGCTGCTCCACCCCCTTCATGGGCCGAATGGACGGCCCAGGACCAGGTTGGGGCCTGCGAGCTTTCAACTTGGGCTAGGTGGATCCAAATTGCGTTTTGGGCTAATTACTATACTGTTTTGGCCCACAGCGCAACCATCTTCATGTATATTTTACATATACTGTACATTGTTCAAAGTGTTTGTCCATGACAATTCCCAATAACATGTACCATATGTGTTGAATATATTGTTCAAAGTGTTGTCCAATGACATTCCCAATAACAATATGTTCCACTTTATTTGTGTAATTTATTTTTACGCAATTTATATTCTATGCAATTTATTTTATGCAATTTATTTAATATGCAATTTATATTTTGCATTTTTAATTAAGCGTATTTACTTATATGTTTTAAGTTTCAAGCGCTTAATTTATGTCATGCAAATAATTATGTGATTACCTCATCATTTGTGTATAATATTCTGAAATTTGCATATTGGTCATACACAAGGTAGTATCATAGTACTACTGCGGGATCTACACTATGCTACACATAGTGATTATCCTCAACGTGTATACCAATATGACATTCTAGAACAAATGACCTTCACCTTCACCTTCACGGTGACAACTTTTGTTTATTTTTCAAAATTGGTCATGCACAAGATGTACCACAGTACTATTGTAAGTGCATCTAGCCCTTAGTGGGTTTTGGTGAATTGAGTGACAACATAATTAAAGGTCTAACAAGTTTGCTAAGTGTATCAAAGGTTCAACAAAAAAAACAAACTTGATGGTATTTCACATAGTGTTGAAATGAAGGCCCAAATTGTGTATTGTTGTATTGGAAGATAATGAAAACAATCTTGTTCAAGCAAAAGACAACAATGCAAATAGAGTTGAAGATATGGCTTCTATGTTGTGGGATATCATGACATCATGAGAAAGCAAGCATATTTGGCAAATGACAAGTGAGACATGGATTGATGATTTTGGAATGGTCTCAACAATGGGTTACTTTTCATGAGCAAGAAGAGTTTGATAGTGAACTAGCTTTGATCAAGGTTGAAGAATGAATCAAGAATGCATAAGTGAGTGAATGCCAAGCAAAGGTCAAATGACAAGGACTTAACTTATATTGGATATATGTCATCTCTACATTGGTTTGCTTGTATGGATAAATGTTTGGAGAATCACTTTGCATTGATTTGATCAAGCTAGAAGTATGAAGATGGAGATTGAAGTGAGTGTTGAGTGTCAAGCCAAAAGGAGAGGATATAAGGAATCATGAATTAGCTTGACCATATTAATGATGATCCACATATGTCTCTATGTGAGTCAAACTAAAGCTTGATTGATCTCAACATTCATATCTATAAGATGTTCAAGCAAGGATCACAATATTGAAGAAACGGTTTTCAATGGATGCTCAATATGATGTGACTTGAGTGTGGCTTGATAAGGTGAAGATAGCAAGGAAACGGCTTCGAGGTACTAAGCGAAGGCGAAGGTCAAGGAGACCGAGGTAATATGGCTAGGGTGAAGAAGAGAGTACTTGCATTGAGTCGAGGTACTAATCAAGCTATGATGAGTCATATTATGTTAAGGATCAAATCATTAGTGGAAGTGACTTGAAGCCATGGGTTGAACTCATATGTGTGGAAATGGTTCAAGTCACATGCTCAAGGTGTGCTTGCTCAAAGAAAGGAGACAAAGATGATTGCAACCCCTTTGAAGTGATATCAAGAAGAAATGACATATGAAGACATTGAAGACTCAAGTGGTTAAAATGGTTATATTCTCTTTATCTTGAGTATAGTTATGTCGTACTATCAAGGGGGATGCAATACAAATCATAGACAAGTCTCAAGTGCTGAATCTAACCGAACCCGAGTGCTAACATGAGAGAAAACACTTAGCACTGCACCTGCACTTGTTGATCTTGGGCTTGTTCTCTACAAGGTTATATAGCCCTCGAAATAAGCTTTCCGAAATGTCCAAGATCACTAAAATCGGAGTTTGGAGTAAAAAGTTATGGCGTTTTTTGTGAGGTCACCTGTGCTGTCTCACGGAGCTGCTGCAGTGCCGCTCTGTCGAGCGGCAGTGCTGCTCCGGTGTAAGGAAAATGGACCTCGGACCATTTAACTCCGGATTTTGGTGTTTGATGAACAACATAACCAAGTTGGACTAATGCGTTTGCAAGTGTTTGTTTTGTAGTCCAATAGGGTGCAAATATGACTTGGACTAAGGCAACGTGGTGATCCGACGATCAACACCTCAAGCAAGACTCTAGAAGCTCAGTTGAAGACCCTAAAGATCAAGCAAAGTCCAAGCCACAAGAATGGAACCAAGTCGGGCACAAAGAACGAGAGAAAGGCGAGAAGAACAAGTGACCGGACGCTGCTTCGCAGTGACCGGACGCTGGCCTGGATGCGTCCGATCAGTACCCCAAGCCAGCAGCGCCACGTCAAAGCGACCGGACGCTGTGACAGTAGTGACCGGACGCTCCGATGCTACTGTTCCTCAGCGCGACCACGTGACCGGACGCTGGAGCTCATCTGAGTTCGATCGAACACAGAGAGGTTCCAGAGGCACAAAATCGTGACCGGACGCGTCCGATCGTCTGCGACCGGACTCATGCCAGAGTCCGATCAGTGCCTGTACTGGCGGCCAACTAGCCGTTGTGAGTGACCGGACGCGTCCGGTCAGGACGTGAGTGCGTCCGGTCGATGTCTGAAAAGTGCATCTCTTTGCCCAACGGCTCTATTTTGTTGGGGCTCTATAAATACCCCCATGGCCGGCCAAAAACAGTAGGTTGGAGCTCAAGGAAGTGTACCAAGTGTATAGACACATATTTAGTTGCTCTAGCCACCAAAGTGCTTAAGTGATATACTAGGTGATTAGTAGAGGTGCTTTGCGAAGTGCTTAAGCCAGTTAGACCACCGCTTTGCGCTTGCTCTAGGTGTTAGGCCTAGTGTTTAGTGAGGTTGAAAACCTCTTGACTACCGGTGCTTGCGCGCACCGTTGTTGTACATCGGTGGGGCTTGTAAGTCTTGCGAGATCACACCAACCGCGTTTGTGGTGTGGCCGCCTCCGTGTACCGAAGGGAACAAGGTCCGCGGCATTTCGGCCGGAAGCTTGATAGTGAAGACGGCGGGGAGCATCCGGGAGAGGCTTTGCCACGAGTGGCTTAACCGGAGACCCACTTGCGAGTGGGGAAGGCCCGGAGCTATCCACGGAGTTACCCGACCGGGAGCTTGGCCCTTGCGAGGGGCTCCAACGAGGACTAGGGGGAAGCTTGCGCGCTTCTCGATACCTCGGTAAAAATACCAGAGTCGTCGACGGGAGTTTGCATCTCTATCACACTCTTTAGCTTCCGCATTTACATTGCTACCTTGTTCATGTGCTTTACCTTTCCTAGTTTGATATACTAGTTGATAGGTTTGGAAACTAGGTTGCATAACTCCTTTTTGCGGTAGAGATAGCAAACACACCTAGCAAAACCTTAGTTGCACATTAGATAGTTTACTTTGTTTCATAGGTTTTGACTAGGTGGTAATTAGAGGCCTTAGTTTAGAGTAGAAGTTTTAAGTTGCCTAATTCACCCCCCCTCTTAGGCGTCACGGTCCTTTCACCCGGCAGTGTCGGGCTAAGTGCGGAAGTGTCGGGCCTGTACAGCCAGTAACGGCTAGTTTCTAACCTCTAATGGCTAGTTTTGAGTGTGGGGGGTATATATACCCACCCCACGCCTCCAGGTGAGGCTGCTGGTGCCCAAAACACTTCTAACACATCCCAAGCCATTTGAGAGCTCTCCCCAACCCTCTCTTGTGAGAGTAACATGCTTAGTGCATGATTAAGTGACGGGGCTGTGTGATTAAGAGCTAGAGAGCAAATTAGAGCCTTCCAAACCTTGAGCACTTGTCGGGCTTCGTCGATCTTTGTTGTGCATCTTTTACTCTTGGAGGTGAAGCCTCCTAGACGGCTAGGCGTCACCCGGCGAGCTCCCATGCTTGTGCTGAGCAGCGAGAAGTTTGTAATCCTCTTGTGGAGCTAGTGGAATTACCCCTCACTTCAAGGATTTGGTTCCTTGACTTGAGACCGAGGAAGAGTTGCAAAGCTCTTGACCTAAGTGGTCATCCTCAACAACGTGGAGGTAGGCAATCCTTGGTGGCGAGCTGAACCACGGGATAAATCACTTGTCTCTTGTATTTACTTGTGTTCATTCATCATACTTGTGAGCTTGTGATTGATTCTAGGATTTGGCCCCGATCTACTTCATACAACATATTTGGCTTGGTTGAGTTGGTTCTGCAGGTTCAGGAAACCAAGAGCAACACTTCTATTCATATAGAACTGGTTTCCTGTGGCTAGTTTTGAATTGCAGGCTCGGGCAGTTTGTTGGCGCAGTAGTACCGGGCTGAGGCCGGTAGTGCCGGGCATCACTAACAAAGTTTTGAGCTGTGATTTTAACATGCCTATTCACCCCCCCTCTAGGCGACATCAAGGTCCTTTCAATTGGTATCGGAGCTTTGGCTTTCAATTATGGGCTTAACCACCTTGAGAGATGATGTCGACAAGTGAGGAAGTATCTCTAGAACTTTTACTTTCTGATGGCTCAAATTATGCATCTTGGTCTGCTAGTGTGCTTACTATTTATAGGACCATGGGTCCTCATATCGAGTGGATTGTTGATGTGAGCATTTCACCTTCTAGTGATGATTTGACCTATCTATCTAAAGAGGAAGTGAAATGCTTACAACACAATGCTCAAGCCTCTAATGTCTTATTTAGTGCTTTGAGTGAAGATGTTTTTGATGCCATCATATTTGGAGATGGTGAACCTCTTGAGGATGCTCATGTCATTTGGACCACACTCAAAGAAAGATATGACAAGTCCAAATGTGATGAGAAGTTGCTCTCATTGGAGGAACCACTTGAGGAGTGCTCAACTTCACCAACAAATGAAGAGCCTCAAGTGATTCTCCCAAAAGGCATAGCTGATCATTCCACAACCACTCCCTTACCAACATATGTGAAAGGTAATGAAATGGTTGGTGAGAACAAGGATTACACATATGGTACTTCTACTTCCTATAGTTCTTGTGAGACTAACATTTTGAAGGAAGAAGAAGCTTGTGATCGGTGGAGGCCAAGTGATGAATCCACTTCACCAATGTGCTCAACTATTTATGCCACTTCTCATGTATGTCTTATGGCAAAGGGTAAGAAGGTAAAATCAAAATACAAACCTTCTCCACCTCCTAGTGACATCTCCAGTAGTGATCTTAGTGATACTTCTAGTGATGAAGAAATAAATAACATAACTAAAAATTTGGATAGAAAGACCAAGTTATTTATTTCAAAGCTAATGGAGGACTTAGAGGCAACACAAGCTGAGCTAGAATCTAGAGAAAAGACTCTAATTAAACAAGAGGATCTATACATTGCTAGCGAGGAAGCTCTTACATTGGAGAGAAGTGAGGTGGACACCTTGCGCAAGGCTTTGGCCAAAGAGCAAGATGTCCATGCTCTCCTAAAGAAGGATCATATTACACTCAAGGAAAAGTATTGTAGCTTGAATGGCAAGCACAAAGAACTTGAGGAGCAATATAGCCTTCTTTGGGAGAGCAACTCACATCCTACCAAAGGAAGTGATGTCTCTACTCCCTCCACTAGTCAAGGTTATGGAAAATGCTTTAATCTTGATTTGAATATTTATGCCACTAACCTTGCTAATATGGAGGCTATGAGAAAAGAGATTGCTAGGCTCAATGAGATCATAGCAAAAGAGTGCATGAATGGCAAGACTCAAAACAGTGGCAAGAAGGTGGAAAATAGCTCTGAGTGTGCTCAGTCTATGATCAAGGGCAAAGTTGGTACAAATCAGCCTGCACAGATGGTGGCACAACAACAGCCCCGAGCAGCACAGCCACCCAAGGGCGACAGTGCCACTATGAAGGGCGGTAGTGCCGCCCCCATAGAAAAGGGAAGGCTACCACTTATGCCCTGGTCAGGTCAAGCTCATGAAGAAGGTCTCCAAATCAAAGCAAGAGCCCCAGAAAGCAAAGAAGACTCTCATCACTTGCTTCAAGTGCAAGAAAGAGGGTCACCATGTAAGGGATTGCTCCTTGAAGAAAGAAGCGAAGGCCATGAGCAACATTCAAGAGAAGAAAAAGATGGCTCATGGCAAGTGCTCCAACATGGGACACAATGCCTCGATGTGTTCCAACAAGGTTGATGACCAAGCCACACTTCCAAACAAGAAGATAAGAAGAAGTAAGAGGAAGTGTTATGAGTGCAATGAGAAGGGTCATGAAATTGCATCATGCCCCTACATGAAGAACAAAGGCTTGATATCATCAAGAAAGAGGCTTAGTAGCAAGGTAGCAAGCAAATTGCAAGAAGACAAGACTAAGAATAACAAGACACGCCTATGCTACACTTGTAGGGGAAAGGGACACCTAAGTGTGGAATGTCCCATGGGTAACACTCTTAAGCCTAACTTGTCAATTGATTCAAAATTACTTAGGAGGCCCAAAAATGTCACTTGTGCTAGAAAGGTGATTGGTTCACCATATACTAGCACAAAGGCCATTTGGGTGCCTAAGTCTCTTGTGACTAACCTTGATGGACCCATCTTGGTATGGGTACCAAATTGTGCTTAATAAGTGTTGTAGGTACTTGAAGGTGATATGAAGCCTTGGGGTGCTTGAGCAAGTTTTATTGAAAATATCATCTCATGCTATCAATCTTATTCATATTGACTATTCTATCAAGATTGACCCAAGGATGAATTCATGGATATATCTCTAACTTCATACTCATCTCGGTAACAAGTACCTAACCCTTGCTAGCTAGCCACTTGACTTGTGTAGTCTCTAGTACTTCACAAATATGTTTATGCTTGTGAATTATTAGAGTGGCTAGAGTACTTTGAGTTCAAATGAATCATCTTTCATATAATGCTTTTAATGGCTCTCTAGTAGAGCAAGATCTTATTCATGTTGTAGGTAATGAGGAACCACCTTGTGAGACAATCAAGAAAATGCCCATTGGTGATATAAGACCACAAGAAGTTCTGGGTATAGAGATAGGATATCCTCAAGCTACTATCGCACCAAATTCCACTGACATCTCTGATATGGTAGTGCCGCGCCTCAGAGCGGCAGTGCCGTGCCTCAGAGAGGCAGTGCCGCCCCTATGCAGACAGTAGTGGCTGAGATAAGTCCAAGCCATGGATGAAGTCTACAACATGATGATAAGCAAAGTGAAGATGAAGAAGCCACCTCATCCATTATGTTTCAAGAAGGGTGGTAACAACTAAATCTCAAGTGCAATTTATTTCAAATCTTATCTCTTTGTGTCTTGTGTAGTCACTTAGGGAAAGAAAGCACTTGAGGATATGTATTGGTTGTTGGTCATGGAAGAAAAGTATGATTGGAATTGAATTGATCAATCACAACAAGCAACATACATGACTTGGTGTTCTTTGTGGACCTTAAACCAAGAATTTCAAGAAAGCTCAAGTAGAAGCACTTATCACTCAAATCTCAAGAACTCTCTACTTGATGAAATCTTGTCATATGGTAGATTGACAAATTCTCATTCTCATCTTATGGCCATCTACATGCTCAAATGGTTGTGAGTTTTTCTTGGCATAAGTTAAATTTGATTATTCTATTGTTGCCATGACCTAGACATAGAGTAAAATTCCATGTTCTTAAATGAATAGAGTGCTATGTGAGAAATTCAAATACTTAGAGCACTTATAAAAGGGGGAATTTACTCTATGACTAGAGTTGTGAGACTAACCATTTCTCTAAGTGATTTATGTAGTCTCACTAAATGAGAATGTGTTTCTCAAATGGAGTGTGCTATCATACCAATGCCATCAATCCAAAACTATGTGATGTGTTCTCTCTAGTTAATTTTGGGTTGATTCGTCTATGATTAGCCACTCATCATAATATGGCTTAAATCTGCCCCTTGGACTTAAATGACCAACCATGCACATTCACATTTCCATTCGACTCAAAAGAGTGTGCATGCGGCATTAAGAGAGATTTAGTCCATGTTATGAGGTTTCTCTATTTTGGTAGCCCATTTGCCTTCCACACATAAAGGGTTACTAAATGAGAAACTAGTGCTTGTGCTACTAATACCTCTTGTGTTGAGCTTATTCATAGGAAATCAATAAGAAGAGGTTGTGCTTATTCATTTGGATGCATCACAAGCCTAAAGGTTACTCTTCACCTAAAGCAAGATGAGGTTGGTAGAAGTCGGAGTGTGTTGACTCACTCTCAAGATGTGGAGGCTCCTCATGTCGGAGATAATCTACAACCTACTGCTGATGTGCGAGCAGCAGTGCCGCTCAGCGGGCAGCACTGCCGGGCCATGAGCAGCACTGCTGCACACCTCCACACACAACAGCTGACAACAGTCCATTTTGTGGACTTAGAGCATGATGTTGAGGTTGAGTTGGATATGCTATATTGGAAGAACTCATAATATTACAAATATTGATAAGAGGACTGAATGGAAATAATGTCTTGTGAGTATTCTCAATCAAAATCACCTCAAGAATGGGACAAGAAGAAGAGAAGAATTGTGAATTATCAAATCTGTCAAAAAAAATTGCAAATCTGAGTTGGCTGCCTTCAAGCATGGATTTGGAGATTCAAATGTTAATAATTTGGTCTAAAATTTTGTGAGCATGCTATACAGATCTAGTACTTGCTGCTGTACAGTTTTCATGGAGATTGATTGAGAAGAACATCAGTTTTTTGTTGAATTATGCCAGTTTCAGCAATGCAGTTTCAGACTTGAGCAATTTTGGTGAAAAATTGATTTGACTGACTAAATGGAGTCCAAATGAGCTGAAATTCTTACAGCAGTTAAAGGACTCATAGATGCAGCTATGTACCAAATTTCATGCATATTGGCCTAATGGTCTGAGAGATATGAATTTTTCTCCAAGGAAGATAGAATCTGAAAAGTTGGATTGCAAGCAGCTTGAAGGAGTTCGAAATGAGTTGGAACATAGTGTAGACTTCTCCTTTGACCTCATATTGTTGATGTGCATAAGTGTGCTTTGTGTACCCTTGTGTGCATAAATTGAGGGGGGAGTTTACTTTCTATCTCATGAGACAAAATGTCTTCTCTCAAGCTCATATTATGTAATCTCAAACATTGGAGAAAGAAGAACTTCAAAGGAGGATGGATAGTTCCAATGGAATCTTTGGGTGCTCCAAAGATTATTCTTGGAGGTCTCAGTCTTTATAAACTGAATGCTCCTAGTTTTGTTGTCGGATGCCCCAATCCTTTAGAGGAACTATATTTATGTGAGTTGGAGAAAAGAAGTGAAGATTGGATGTTCATTGCTAATTCTCCATCTAAAGCTCATCAAGTCACATGGATCCATCCGATTGATCAACCAAGACCTGGTCAATAAAGAGTGGTAACTCCTAGTTCATAATTTGCAAATTTCATGAACTTTACCATTTGCTTTCTATGTGAGTTGCTTTAGGTAAAGAAAGAACTAGGAACTTAATTTGGATCTTGGATGATCACCAAAGCTCTAATTCACCACATTTCATCAAAAGAAAACTATGGCCATTCAAACCATTGAAATCTTACTTATATGATGGTCATGTCAATCAAAATTTATGTGGTGATCTCTCTACCTTAGTGGTGGTATGTTTTCTTTGGCATAATTTTAATTGTTGCAAATTTGGTATGCCTTGACCAAGATATAGGATGTACTCCTCTAAACTCTTAAACCGATTCAAGTGCATTTCACAAGTAATTCGAGTACTTGATGCACATATTAAGGGGGAGCCCATTCTATGTCTTGTGTCTTTTGGGACTAACATTTTCTTCTAGTGAACTTGTGTAGTCTCTTGGTGAGAATGAGTTTCTCTTGGGTATGCTACATAACCAAATCAATCCAAATTGGTAAAGTTATCTCTCATATTCATTTGGATTGCAACTTTAACTCTTATGTAGCTACTCTCCATAATATAGCTTAAATTTCCTTGATTGGACTTAATTGACCAAAAGTGCATATGTTCTACTTTCCACATACATATGTATGCACTATCAAATAGGGGGAATTTAGTCTATGCTATGAGGTTTGCAATTAGTGATCCACATGCCTTCCACATCCAAATGGTCACTAGTTGTAAACTGTAGCTTGTGCAGTTTAATGTTATCTCTTGTCTTTGTGAGCATTCCCTAGGAGACATCTAGGTGATATTATGAGATACGAGCATCCATTCCTATTGGCATCAACTTGTGAAGATTCCTTCCATTGGTGTCAAACTATGAAGATCATATTTCAATTGATATTGGTGGATAATCTTTTAGTTTGGTATATCAAGAAATATGTCTTCAAATTGGTATCTCAAAATGACAACAAGAGCTAGCAATGGACTTTCAACTAAGATGAAGCACAAGATTGAAATGTCTCCTTGAAGATGATGAAAAGGAGAGATGGGCACAAATGAGATATTTTGCTTAATGAAGTGCTAGGCCCATCAAAGCACTAAATTCAAAATCATCATCACTCTATGAACATTTGTATTACCTTTGTGCATCTAGGCCCTTACATGCTAGAGTGTGCATGTGATGCAATATTTTGAGTCACACCATGAGTTTATTCTTATGGTGACGATTAGAGAATGCGTTAGATATTTGGTTGATACCTCTTGTGGTGATTATGTGAGTTTGTCTCATGTTATGTCACCTATGTGAGGTATGAGCTAAATATGCTAACCTCTTGAGAATCTTGACTTAAAGTGTTGCATACTTTGTTTGGTAAAAAAACATAGAAGAGAAATCATATATGCTAAACTCTTACCTACCTCTATCCCTCACTTGTCTACCATCATTTCTTCCTTTTGGTGGAGAGATCCTTTTTGGAGATTAATGCCAAAGGGGGAGAAATTTTGGGGGACATTGTAAGGGAAGAGAGATTGATATGAGGATGGAAAGGGGTAAAGGAGAGGCATATAAGATTTTTCAAAATTATGTGGTGTGTGCAAGGATAATTTAATTTGATGCTCTTGACAAGAATCATTTATGCTATTGTGTGACATTCATGTCTTGAGTGGTGCTTGTTTTGTTCAGTACTGGTCAGGCAGGTGCGGTAGTGCCGCCCTCTGCTAGTCAACAATTTTTGAGTGCATGAACTGTCATAAGCATCACGATTATCATGTTAACACCTTGCACCCCACGAATGCTAAGATATATGAGAGTTTCCACACTTTGTCTTAAATATGTGCATTTGGCATTTGAGGCCAAAATTTGAAATTCCTTTCAATGCACATATTTAGGGGGAGCTCACTATATCATAAGATTCAAAATCTTAATGTTTATCAATCTCTTGTAAGCTTTAATTGTGTTGTCATCAATCACCAAAAAGGGGGAGATTGTAAGTGCATCTAGCCCTTAGTGGGTTTTGGTGAATTGAGTGACAACATAATTAAAGGTCTAACAAGTTTGCTAAGTGTATCAAAGGTTCAACAAGAAAAGCAAACTTGATGGTATTCCACATAGTGTTGAAATGAAGGCCAAAATTGTGTATTGTTGTATTGGAAGATCATGGAAACAATCTTTTTCAAGCAAATGACAACAATGCAAATAGAGTTGATGATATGGCTTCTATGTTGTGGGATATCATGGCGTCATGAGAAAGCAAGCATATTTGGCAAATGACAAGTGAGACATGGATTGATGATTTTGGAATGGTCTCAACAATGGGTTGTTTTTCATGAGCAAGAAGAGTTTGATAGTGAACTAGCTTGGATCAAGGTTGAAGAATGAATCAAGAATGCATAAGTGAGTAAATGTCAAGCAAAGGTCAAATGACAAGGACTTAACTCATATTGGATATATGTCATCTCTACATTTGTTTGCTTGTATGGATAAATGTTTGGAGAATCACTTTGCATTGATTTGATCAAGCTAGAAGTATGAAGATGGAGATTGAAGTGAGTGTTGAGTGTCAAGCCAAAAGGAGAGGATATAAGGAATCATGAATTAGCTTGACCATATTAATGATGATCCACATATGTCTCTATGTGAGTCAAACTAAAGCTTGATTGATCTCAACATTCATATCTATAAGATGTTCAAGCAAGGATCACAATATTGAAGAAATGGTTTTCAATGGATGCTCAATATGATGTGACTTGAGTGTGGCTTGATAAGGTGAAGATAGCAAGGAAAGAGCTTCGAGGTACTAAGCGAAGGCGAAGGTCAAGGAGACCGAGGTACTATGGCTAGGGTGAAGAAGAGAGTACTTGCATTGAGTCGAGGTACTAATCAAGCTATGATAAGTCATATTATGTTAAGGATCAAATCATTAGTGGAAGTGACTTGAAGCCATGGGTTGAACTCATATGTGTGGAAATGGTTCAAGTCACATGCTCAAGGTGTGCTTGCTCAAAGAAAGGAGACAAAGATGATTGCAACCTCTTTGAAGTGATATCAAGAAGAAATGACATATGAAGACATTGAAGACTCAAGTGGTTAAAATGGTTATATTCTCTTTATCTTGAGTATAGTTATGTCGTACTATCAAGGGGGATGCAATACGAATCATAGACAAGTCTCAAGTGCTCAATCTAACCGAACCCGAGTGCTAACATGAGAGAAAACACTTAGCACTGCACCTGCACTTGTTGATCTTGGGCTTGTTCTCTACAGGGTTAGATAGCCCTCGAAATAAGCTTTCCAAAATGTCCAAGATCACTAAAATCGGAGTTCGGAGTAAAAAGTTATGGCGTTTTTCGTGAGGTCACCTGTGCTGTCTCAGGGAGCTGCGGCAGTGCCGCTCTGTCGAGCGGCAGTGCCGGGCTAAGTGCGGCAGTGTCAGGCCTGTACAGCCAGTAACGGCTAGTTTCTGACCTCTAACGGCTAGTTTTGAGTGTGGGGGGTATATATACCCACCCCACGCCTCCAGGTGAGGCTGCTGGTGCCCAAAACATTTCTAACACGTCCCAAGCCATTTGAGAGCTCTCCCCAACCCTCTCTTGTGAGAGTGACATGCTTAGTACATGATTAAGTGTTGGGGCTGTGTGATTAAGAGCTAGAGAGCAAATTAGAGCCTTCCACACCTTGAAATAGCTCCTCATGTTGTGCCCATGAACTAGCTCTTGGCATGTTGTGCCCACGAGGAACGCCGAGATGACGTCCTCATCAGGCACGTGGGGGAGCTCGAGGCGCTGCTTCGAGAACCGTCGAGCAAAGTCGCGGAGGGGCTCGTCCGCCGCCTGCCTGCAACGCCGTAGGTCCCAGGGGTTGCCTGGGCGCACGCAAGTCCCCTTGAAATTCCCATCGAAGACCCTGACTAGGTCGGCCCAGTCGTCGATCCGATCCGGCGGGAGCCCCTCGAGCCACCGGCGGGCGGTGTCCGAGAGGTAAAGTGGGAGCTGGCGTATGATCACACGGTCGTCGTTCTTTGCTCCACCCAGTTGGCAGCCTAGGCGGAAGTCTGAGAGCCAGAGCTTGGGCTCGACCTCCCCATCATACTTCACGATGTTGGTCGGAGGTCGGAAGCGGTCGGGGAGGGTTGAGCTGCGGATGGCCCGGCTGAAGACTCTGGGGCCCGGCGGCTCGAGGGCTTACCGGTCCTCGTCGCTGTCGTAGCGCCCCCCTCGATGGGCGCTATAGCCACGCTCCTGGGCCCCCTTGTCCTTGCGCCGGCGGTTGATGTCGTTGCGGGCGTCATTGGGGTCTCGAGGTGGACGGTTGTCGACGATCCGCTCCCGGACTGGCTTGGCCTGAGAGGCGTTTGGCTGATGGACGGATGCCTCGCGCTCGTTGCGGGGCGTGTCCGCCGGCTTTTCCGAGGCCGCTCCGCGCCGTTGTGACGCCAAGCTCTCGGCCTGCTGCACGACGGCTGTCTCAAGGAGGCTCTTCATTTCCCCAAGCATGCGCCTGACGTCAGGGTTGGAGACGGCGGGTAGATCGCGGAGCAGCATTGCGGCCGCGACCACATTCTGCCCGGCTCGCGGGAAGCATACCTCGGGGCGTGCTGGTGCCCCGTCCTCGAGGATCCGCCGGTGTACATCTCGAGCCCGACCTCGAGCTCCGGCACCTCGAGGCTGGGGTGGTTCCTACATCAGAGTTTGTTGGAGCTGAAGCAGGTGTCGCCGCTCTTCCTCGGCCTTGGTGATTGCCTCCTGCACCTGCGCGAGTTGCGCCGCCCGGCCGTCGCCGTGCTGAGGCGGTGGTCGTGGCGCCGGAGGTTCAGTCCTCCCCTGAATACGCGATCCGCCCGTCGCAGCCACGTCGCTGGGAGCCTCGAGGTTGATCGCCGGTCTGCCATCGTCGCCCCCGTCCTCGGTGTCGCTTACGTGCACCTCGAGATGAAAGCACTCTCTGGTGTGATCCCATAGGTCGGGGTCGTGGTAGTCGTACCCATCGGAGTCGGAGCTGCTGATGCCGCGTCGTCTTGGCTCGTGCCGGGGCTGCAGCTCGCGGTACCACTCCCCGAAGGTGGCTTGACGAGGCGGTCCGACGGCTCGTGAGGGGCCGCGGTCTACGCGCGCGGGGTGAACAATCTCCAGGTTGGCCATGGCTTGCAGTAACACGCCCGGGCGTTCCTCCTGCTCCGCCGGCTGTCGGCCCCGAGCTAACCGAACCCGAGTGCTAACATGAGAGAAAACACTTAGCACTGCACCTGCACTTGTTGATCTTGGGCTTGTTCTCTGCAGGGTTAGATAGCCCTCGAAATAAGCTTTCCAAAATGTCCAAGATCACTAAAATCGGAGTTCAGAGTAAAAAGTTATGGCGTTTTTCGTGAGGTCACCTGTGCTGTCTCAGGGAGCTGCGGCAGTGCCGCTCTGTCGAGCGGCAGTGCCGGGCTAAGTGCGGCAGTGTCAGGCCTGTACAGCCAGTAACGGCTAGTTTTTGACCTCTAACGGCTAGTTTTGAGTGTGGGGGGTATATATACCCACCCCACGCCTCCAGGTGAGGCTGCTGGTGCCCAAAACATTTCTAACACGTCCCAAGCCATTTGAGAGCTCTCCCCAACCCTCTCTTGTGAGAGTGACATGCTTAGTACATGATTAAGTGTTGGGGCTGTGTGATTAAGAGCTAGAGAGCAAATTAGAGCCTTCCACACCTTGAGCACTTGTCGGGCTTCGTCGATCTTTGTTGTGCATCTTTTACTCTTGGAGGTGAAGCCTCCTAGACGGCTAGGCGTCGCACGGCAAGCTCCCATGCTTGTGGTGAGCAGCGGGAAGTTTGTAATCGTCTTGTGGAGCTAGTGGAATTACCTCTCACTTCAAGGATTTGGTTCCTTGACTTGAGACCGAGGAAGAGTTGCAAAGCTCTTAACCTAAGTGGTCATCCTCAACAACGTGGAAGTAGGCAAGCCTTGGTGGCGAGCTGAACCACGGGATAAATCACTTGTCTCTTGTATTTACTTGTGTTCATTCATCATACTTGTGAGCTTGTGATTGATTCTAGGATTTGGCCCCCGATCTACTTCATACAACATATTTGGCTTGGTTGAGTTGGTTCTGCAAGTTCAGGAAACCAAGAGCAACACTTCTATTCATATAGAACTGGTTTCCTGTGGCTAGTTTTGAATTGCAGGCTCGGGCAGTTTGTTGGCGCAGTAGTACCGGGCTGAGGCCGGTAGTGCCGGGGTGCGGCAGTGCCAGGCTCAGGGCGGTAGTGCCAGGCATCACTAACAAAGTTTTGAGCTATGATTTTAACAGGCCTATTCACCCCCTCTAGGCGACATCAAGGTGTTGGCGCAAAAAGTGGCGCACTGCGCCAAGCACACGGCAAGCCGGAGAAGCTGGCTTCAATCGTGGCCCGGGTGCTCAGAAGTCCGGTGCGTGCCAGTCAGTTTGACCTGCAACTAACAAGGGAGATAAACTGTTAAATACAAAGCTGGAACGTGCCGGGTATGACCAGACAGTTCCAAGATGTACGGCCCTGAAGCCACTTACGACGACATATAGCTATGAAAGCTATCTGCCAACAGGTCTGAAAGGTTATTCGGCAATATGAACAGAGCTACGTGAATAACAGGTTGCCGAACACGTTTGCATGAGAATCGTACTTGCATGATGTATTAGACATAAGTTAAAACTTAACCAATCTCGATTGTACAACCGAGTTGGGATCCATGGAGATTGAACATACAAGCTAAGCATGACTAAGCTAATCCAAAGCCTGCGCCTGCCGCACGACACCTAGCCTTGTCATAGATCAAACACACTTAACATGCATGAACCCTCACCACGTGGCAACCCAGATACGATCCAATTCGGCTATTACGAATAATAGATCTACTGCATAACAGACTTTTCAATAATAAACGTGAAAGAACAGAGCAGATCTATAAAGATGAAGCCGAACCGGACGGTATCTAGATTGGGCAAAAGTGTTATGATGAAATAAACGTAACAAAACACATAACACAAGGTAACTTAATGAATCTATCAGATTGCCAAATCTAACAGAGCCGATAACTATCTTTACTCATGTCTCAATCCGCCGCACGATACAAGACATAAACAAAGACCTCCTGTCATAAGCTTAAATCCGCCGCACGATACTAAGCTTAACGTACGAGACTACTTGCACCATATCTAAATCCGCCGCACGATACTAGACATGATAGCAAGGTTGCCGGAACTTACGGAGGTCGACGGATCGATGGCCCCTCTCGAAGAACACGACGACACGACTTGGACTCGAAGACGGCACGGGGCCGGGGTTGGTTGTATTGATTGTGAACAGATTTACAATAGCCTCAGGGTTTATATTTATACCCTGATGTCCTACGAGTCCTAGGAGGATACAATTACAATGACAAATTAGGAAACTATCAAAAACATGATGCCTTTTGCTCCAAGCTTCCTTTAATAACCGGCACGCGCTAAAATAACGAGATTTCCATCGCCAAATCTCCTTGACATGCCGTATTCGTCGCAAACCGACTTGGCTTTGAGGTAACCGACCGTAGCGTTACGTTGCCGAATCTGCTCGCCGTTGACTAATCGCTTTCACAGCCTTGCCGAATACATTGAGTTAGCCGACCGCGTCCGCCGTCTGCCGAATCCTTCAAGCGGTGGCGTTCGCCGAATCATCATAGTGCCGGTCCACTTGTCATAGTGCGAAAACTCGGTGTTAACACATGCCCCCTAATTTTGGGATAAATGTTTTATTCTAAAATTCATTTTCTCCTTTTCGCACCACTGTAGCGTCTCTGGAAGCATCCGACTTCCTTTGTCATTAATCATCACAGCTGCCGACTCGCCTTCCAATGCACTCGAGATCCTTTAAAAATTCCTCTCTATTCCATTTTGGCCTGAACTTCCCGAGTTCCTCTGTTCAGCTTCTTCATCTAGAAAAACCCTCTCTTTTCTTGCCCTGAACCGGAAAATGTCTTCCCAAGCAAGCCATTACAGTCTCGAGCTCGGCGACACCAGCACTTCTAAGAGAAGGTTGCTTCTGCTTTGATCTTTTCGCTTTGGATAATTCTGCCTCATTTTGTCTCCCCTTCAGGAGGACTGGCGACGACCTCACCGAGGTCCTGGCTCAGAAGGTTACAGACCTCCAGTCTGATCTAGGAAAGAAGAATCGGGAGATTATTCAAATCTCTCAGGAGCGCGATACCTTTCGGGAACAAGCCATCGGTAAGCATCCCTCAGCTGTCCTTTTCTTATCTCTTCCTTCTGCTTGACCCCTTTTCCTTCAGCTCTGGAGACTAGGCTCCACTCCCTCGAAGCCGCTATTGCCGACCTTGCTACTTCAGCCAATGTGCCAGGCATGGTGGCTCTAAGGCAGGTGAATGAGATCAAGCGGGTCCTTCCTGACATTTCTAGGGCCGGCATGAGCTACGGCGCAACACTTGCTTTCAATGCCGTCCGGATTCATTCTGGCGCCGACTATCGCCATTTTGACGTTTGTGAGCGAGGACTAGAATTTAGGATAGCACGTTCAGTTGAGGATATGAAGGAAGCCGGAACAGACTTGGCCGACTCTTTCGATTCTGATCTTCCGATTAGAAATAGAATGACATGGACGAACTGATCCTTCATTTGTAATTGACTCTTGTTATGTGAATAAGAAGTCCTTTTATCTATCTTCTTGAAATCAATCTGTGACTGATCTTTCGGAATCAAGGTGTACTCTGTTCCATGTACTTGGCCATTTGTAACATATCTGCATTTTGCATCCAATCGGTTACCGTTCTGATGACATCGTGTTTAACCGTGTGAACCTGTTCGGCAATCTGGCCAGTGTTTGTCTCGAACATCTAAATCGGCAGTTTTGCCGAAGACAGACGCTCTATTCCCCGCCGAGCACGTACGTGAGTGCACTCAGACGGCCTGCGCAGCCCATTACTGTAGAAGCCCATCTTGGGAAGCGGAAAAACCCCAATCCGTCGGTTGATTTTTCGACATAAATCGTCCCTGGAGGCCTGCCTTCTCCCAATCTTGCATCCGCTCCTTTAGTACTCTCGCCGCCTCGGCTTCCTTGTTCGTTCCGCCCCAGAAAACCCTAACCTTCCGAGTGCAATGGCGGGCCATGATGACCGCGGCAAGCGCCCGGCGACCGAGGAAGCCGAAGGGAGCCACGCTCGGCGCCTCCGTCGGCGCGGGTAGGACTCCTCGCTTACGTCCTTTGTGGCAGTTTCTTGAAGACCTCGCTCACGCTCGGTTACTGCTTGCTGACAGGGTCCCCGTTATCTCTTCCGCCGGCAGGCATGCCCGGCCTTCTCCAGCGTCGGGGAGGCCAGAGGCTCCACCATCGGACTCGTCAAGCTCCTCCGACAGCCTCTCCTACCACTCCCATCCTTGGGAGGCGAGCCCGGACCGGGATTCCGACGGCGGCCTCTACGACCACAACGACGCCTTGAACTTCATGGCGCTGCGGGACGAGTCCCGGGAAGAGCTGGCCGCCGTCTCGAAGCAGTACGGGATAGATCAGCTGGAGTGGGAGGACCAGCGCCGGCAGTTCTGCGACGCAATCACGGGTATGAACACCCAATCCTAGATCGGCTTTCGGTCGTTCTTGTTGATCTTTTAACCGATCCATTTCAACTCGTCGTTCATAGCACTGTCTGAAGAGCTGGAGCGCCTAAAGATGGCGGCGAACGCCGTCGCAGACCGGGTGAACGCCCAGGGCGACACCGCCGAGGCGCGTCTGGCCAATGTACACGGCCGCGTCGAGCAGGTCGCCCTACAGGGTGTGCACCATGGCGTGGCGCTGGGGCTGTCGGCGCTAACGGTCCGCGCAGAGGAGGACTTCTCCGTGACGCCGGTTGGCTTCCCCGGCGGGGCATGTCCGGAGGACGTCGAGCAGATTGATGATCTTTTGGACTCCTATGAGGATCATGCTCGCGCCCTCGCCGCAGTCACCAATCCGCAGACGGTCATCAACAGGATGTTCGGTAACTGATCTGCACCTTTTGCACATTCCCCACTATGAACAATGTTCTATTCTGCTGTGTTCATACGCACAACCTGTTCTCCTGTCCTGCGCTTGTTGAGCGTTTGATTTACCTAGCCGATTGCACAGCACCGCGTGCACTTGGCCCTGTATTTCTGCGTTTTTTGTGCTAGAGGCGACACATGCCGTGCCGGCTATTTTTGTTCTAAGGGCGATAGACTCTATCGGCCATTTTTTGCGCTAAGGGCGATACAACCTTGTATCGGCCGTCGGTGCCCGCTAGTCCTTGATTCCGTTATGCACCGACCTCCACGCTAGGATGAAATCTCTTTAGATAACGTCCATTAATTGCCCTAGCAAACTCTTCTCCTTGGAGGGTTTTCAGAATGTACGCATTACCCGGAGCACGTCTCAGAATTCGAAAAGGCCCTTCCCAGTTAGGGGACCATTTGCCGAATACCTTGTCTTTGGTACCGACTGGCAAGATAATTTTCCAAACCAAGTCTCCTTCTTCGAATCCTTTTTCTCTCATTTCGAGTTGTAGTACTTGGCAACGCGTATCTTGTTCTTCTCAATATTTTCCAAGGCCTTGAGACGAATCAAATGCAAATCCTCTAGCTCATCCATCATCAAATCCTTATAATTCTCTTTAGCCAGATCGTTCTGCAATGTAACTCGCCTTGACCCCGACTGCAACTCCCATGGTAGAACTGCGTGATGCCCATAGACCAACTCGTAAGGTGACGTCTGAGTTGACCCATGACAAGCCATTCGGTAAGCCCACAAAGCTTCGTTGAGCACCAAGTGCCACCTTTTGGGTTTCTCTTCGATCTTCTTTTGAATGATTTTAATCATGATCTTGTTAGAAGCTTCTGCCTGTCCATTGGCCTGTGCGTAGTAAGGAGAAGAATTATATAGCTTAATCCCCATCTCTTCGGCAAAGTCACAAAACTCCGAAGAAGTGAACTGAGTTCCTTGATCGGTAGTGATGGACTGAGGAATGCCGAATCGGTAAATGATATGCTCCCTGACGAAAGACACCATGTTCTCTGACGTCACCTTCTTCAATGGGATGGCTTCAACCCACTTAGTGAAATAGTCCGTGGCCAACAAAACAAACTTATGTCCCTTGCTGGATGGAGGGTGGATTTGGCCGATCAAATCAATGCCCCATCCTCTGAAAGGCCAAGGCTTAATGATTGGATTCATGGCCGATGCTGGAGCCCTTTGCACATTGCCGAATCGCTGACAATCCTGACAACCTCTGTAATACTTAAAGCAATCTTCGAGCATAGTCGGCCAAAAATATCCAGTCCTCCTGATTAACCATCTCATACGGTGAGCCGACTGGTGTGCACCACATACGCCTTCGTGCACCTCATACATCAGTTTCCTAGCCGCGTCTTGGTTCAGGCATTTAAGCAAAACCCCATCTATGGATTTGTAGTACAATTGATTGTCCAAGAGCGTGAACTTAAGAACCTTGTACCTGAGTTTTCGGGAGACTTTCCTGGACGGGTCCCTGAGGTAATCGGCAATGTTGTCTCTCCAGTCTTCAATTGCCTGATTATCACTCGGGACTGCTTAATCACCTCCTGGGGTTGTTTGCTCTCCCTCAAGTGCAAAAATGTTTTGATTCTCCCTATACCCGGATGCTGCCTGGGCCAACTGGTTTGCTTCTTCGTTTTGCCCCCTAGGAATATGTTGCAAGGTTGCCGATCGAAACTGTCTGAGAAGCTCTTGGCAACCTTCGAGATATTCCTGCAGCGTGTCGTTCTTGCACTCGTATTTGCCGGTCAATTGCTTGATCACCAATTCTGAGTCACCGAAGATCTCCACGGCGTCTGCCTTAATGTCCACAAGCAACCGCAGCCCTCGGAGCAGTGCTTCGTACTCTGCTTGATTATTAGTTACCGGGTACTTGATCGGTATAGAGTACTTGAAGGGTGCCCCCCTGGGAGAAATCAACACGATCCCGACTCCACCACCTTTGCTGCACGAGGATCCATCAAAAAACAATGCCCAAGGGATAATGGTTATCATGTTAGCATTAGGATCACGGTGGTGAGTGACAAAATCAGCCATAATCTGGCCTTTAACAGCCTTTGCCGATTCAAAACGCAGATCAAATTCAGAAAGAGCTAAAACCCATTTACCGATCCTTCCACTTAAAATCGGCATTGACAACATGTGCTTGATTACATCAAACTCTGATACTACCACGCATTCGGCATTCAATAGATAGTGCCGAAACTTGGTACAGGAATAGAAAACGCACAAGCACAACTTTTCGATAGCCGAATACCTCGTTTCGGGGTCTAGCAGCTTTCGGCTAAGATAGGCTATGACTCTCTCTTTTCCTTCGAATTCTTGCATGAGGGCCGACCCTATCGTTAGGTTGTCGGCCGCCACGTACAACTTGAAAGGCTTGTCGAGTTGTGGAGGAACCAATACTGGTGGTGCCTTCATGTACTCCTTGATCTCATCGAAAGCCTTTTGTTGCACGTCACCCCACACGAACTCCTGATCTTTTTTGAGCTTCAATAGTGGAGAAAATGGCAGCACGCGCTCAGATAAATTGGATATGAACCTTCTGACAAAGTTGATTTTGCCGAGCAGTGATTGAAGTTCTTTGAGATTGGTGGGCGGCACTACCTTATCAATTGCTTCCATGCTCTTCCTGCCGACTTCGATCCCCTTTCTGTGGACCAGGAATCCCAGAAACTCACTAGCCGACACCCCAAATGCACACTTGGTTGGATTCATCTTTAAACCATGTTCCCTCGTGCACTCCAAGGTCTTCCTTAAATTGGCTAAGTGTCTTTCCTTGCTTCTGGATTTGACCACCACATCATCAATGTAGATCTCTACGGTCTTGCCGATCAGCTCATGGAATATGTAATTCATGGCTCGCTGGTAAGTGGCACCGGCATTTTTCAAACCAAAAGTCATGACCATCCATTCAAACAAACCTATATGGCCGGGGCACCTGAAGGCGGTCTTTGCCACATCCTCTGCAGCCATGAAGATCTGATTGTAACCTGCGTTGCCGTCCATAAAGCTTATGATTTCAAAGCCGGCCGAAGCATCTACTAGCAAATCGGCCACCGGCATTGGATAACCGTCCATAGGAGTGGCTTTGTTGAGGTTCCTGAAGTCGATGCAGACCCTCATCTTCCCGTTTTTCTTGTACACTGGGACAATATTGGAGATCCATTCCGCATATCGACACGGCCGAATGAAGTTAGCTTCTAGTAATCGTTCCACTTCCTTTTTCACGTCGGCCAGCACTTCCTCCTTGTAGATCCTACGTGGAGGTTGTTTATATGGGCGGTACCCGGGTTTGATCGGCAACTTATGCTCAACAATGGACCGATCCAATCCAGGCATTTCTGTGTAGTCCCAAGCGAAACAATCTTTGAACTCTTTTAGAAGATCTACTAGCTGCACTCTGAAAGCAGGGTCTAAACTGGAACTTACAAACATCGGCCTCTTCTTACTCGCGTTACCAACATCCACCTCTTCTAACTTGTCAGCCGACGTGAACCCACGTCCCAGTTTGCCCTCGCTGTTGTCAGTTGGGTTGTCCATCTAAAAGAAGCTTTGAGAGCCGACTGCTTGGATCGGCTGTTGATCTCTGCCGTAGACGTTGACAGGACCTTCTCCCCACACAAGATCGGAGAAGCAATCTACTCCGTCAAATTCCCAGTAAGTAGGCTCAATGGTAGCAACACTCACCGAGTCATCAGCTTGGACAATCTCGATGTCATCTCCAACCCACTGAATGAGTATTTGGTGCATGGTCGAAGGTATGCAGCAGTTGGCATGGATCCAATCCCTGCCTAAAAGCAGGCTGTATGCCCCCTTGCCGTCAATGACAAAGAAGGTCGTGATGAGCGTCTTGGATCCTATCATCAGTTCCACGTGCACGGCACCCCGAGTGTCAGAGGGATTGCCGGCAAAGTCACGGAGTATCATGTCCGTTTTGAGCAGATCTTCATCGTTCATGCCCAGCTTTCTGAAGGTGGCGTAAGGCATGATGTTGATCGCTGCACCACCATCGACAAACATCTTGGTCAGCGGCTTTCCATTGACGTACCCTTTGACATACAACGGCTTTGAATGCCGATGCTTGGCTGGTTTGTCAAATGCTGCCTTCTGAGACAACACGAGCTGTGCCGTGAGCTCGTCGAGCTCGTCCTCGCCAGAATCCGTATACACCTCGTCCTGTGCCCCCCGGCCGGCAGGAGCCATGAACTCCAGGGGAAGGAAGAAAGTCATGGCCACGTCAGCGCCCTTGTCGGCGTCATCTGGTTTTTCCTTCGGGCGCCACTCTTGCTTCTTCCCATTGGCAGCTGCTTCTTCCAACTCCCTATTCCGGAGGCGTTGCACTCTCCTTTTCTGGCTTTTTCTGAGCCCTGGTGGGCACCACTGCCCCTTTTGCCACCTATATGGGTGGGGCTGTACCTCCTTGCTGTCGTCCTGGTGATGCACCCACTCCTGGTCGGCATATCTTTTGGCTTGCCGACCTGGGCTTCTCATTTTTAGGCGCCGATCGTCCATTGGGATGCGTGCTCCCAACCTTTCATGGACGGGACGGCGGTTGACCCGATCCTGCCTATACCCCTTGTACTGATCGCTGCATTCGGGGCAATTGTTGACGGCAGGCAGTTTCAAGCCTTCGTTCCAGCAGTGGCGGAAGAACGGACAGTCCCAGTGAGCTTGCTCCCGCTCTTGGCGGCGTTCTTGCTCCCAGCGATGGGCCTGTTCTCTGTGGTAAGCCCTCTCCTCCAGACGATACCGGCGCTCTCCCGCGTGATCGTCTTCATGTTGGTATTCCTTCGTGAATTCTCGCTCTTCGCGCTGGAGACGCCTCTGCTCTTTCTCATTTTGCCGGCGCCACTTGTTAAGGAGATCTCTGTGGGTAGGCCTGCGCCTGGAAGACGACTCTCCGTGCTCGTATCGGCTATTCGCGGCGTGGGCGTGCTGTCGGAACTCATCGCCAGTGATCTGCCGATCGGGATCCACTGCGCCAGACTCGCGCGCCTTGTTGGAGGTGAGGACTTTAACCTTGCCCTTGCCTCTGGGATCCTCCGGGGCTACCATGTTCACTGAGACAAACACGGAGTTCTGGGCGAAGGGGTTGGCATCGATCTTCATCTTGCCATTGAACTTGATGTGCCCATCCTGGATGGCCTTCTGGATCCTTGTCCTGAACACACGGCAGTCATTAATAGAATGGGTGTTAGTGTTATGAAAGCCGCAGTACTTCTTGTCCTTAACCCCTCCAGGACGCAGCATCGGGTGATCCGGGGGTAGCCTGACTCTCCCTTCGGCGACCAGAAACTCGAAGAGCTTGTCGGCCTTGGTGACGTCGAAGTCGTACGCTCCCTTCTGCTGGCGTAGCCACTGCTTGTTGGCCTGGGTCGGTTCTTTGTCCCAGTTGAACTCTGCAGCGGCCACCTCATCTTCGGCATCGGAATAGTCATCGGCTTCGTCCAGGAAAGCTTGATACATCTGGGCCACGACATTGTCCCTCTGGAAGCGCCCTTCCCTCCGGAAGCCTTGCGCTTGGATAGTCATTTCATTCAGCCGGCGAGAGAGATGACCCAGGTCCTCGAACTCCTGGCCGAAGAGCTTGTCTCTGATGCTTGGGAGCATGCCCGCCACGGCCAATGGTGGAAGCTGGTCGTCCGGCAGGTACATGCCGAAGCACTGGCTTTTGACTTCCCTAAACCTGCGCAGGTAATCCTGCGGTGTCTCATTCGGCCTCTGGCGCACATACATGATGTCCACCAGCTTCTTCTCCTTGGTGCCCGTGTAGAAGTGCGTATGGAACTTCTGTTCCAAGTCTGCCCAAGAGAGAATAGAGCCCGGTGGCAGAGACATGAACCAAGCGAATGCCGGCCCAGTGAGCGATGACGGGAAGTACCGAACCCTGAAGGCATCCTCGGTATTGGCCTCTCCAAGCTGGAGCAGATAGCGACTGATGTGCTCCACCGTGCTAGTGTCGTCTAAACTGGAGAACTTGGACAGGTCTGTTGGCACCTTGACTCTGGGAGGTAGAGCCACACGGTGGAACCATTCGGGGAACGGAGATCTGTAAGCACAGGTACCCTTAGGCTTCAGGCCGAAAGTGCGCTGCATCATTTCTGCCATCCTCTCCAGCATGACGTCGACGTTAGAGTCGGCGGCCTTCTCGGCCGTCGGCTTCCCGTACCCTGGATGTGGGGCACCCTCTATGTTGTGAGGCTCAAGCATCTCATGGTACCCGTTTCCATAGTAGTCCTTTATGAGCCTAAAGGTTTGCGGGGAGATCTTGCGTGTTGATTCTGGCGGCTGACCCTTAGCGCCGAACGTGAGCTGACCCATGGTCGGCAACTGGCCTTCTGGCGTGTGCTTCTCTTGAATGGTCATTCCGCTCGATTGAGCCTTAGGCGGGGTCTCCTCACCAGCAGTTCCTGCCCCCTTGAGGTGATTCGGCAGATTGAAAAGATGTGGTCCTGCTATAGGGCCAAACTCGGCCTCCATAAGTTCATCGGCCTTGGGGCCGAACTGGGCGATCATGATGGTGCGGAAAGTGTTGAGAAACGCCCCATGCATGCGACCGATGGCCCCAGAGACAGTTTCGTTGATTATGTGAGACATTTTCAACACTGCCTCCGCCTCCCCGGGATCATTCGGGTTGAGCTGGACGGGTTTCGGCAGATCGTGCAGACGGCGAACCTTTCCGCTCTTGTTCTTGGAAAAGGCTTCTAGGCACTTGGCCTGGAATTCGGCACAAGCATCCTCCACCTGCTCTCTGTACTCGTCGGGTAGTTCGGTGAGCTGCACCTGCACGAGCCCCGCCTTGTTGCTGGCCTCGGCTTCAGTGACTTCGACCATTGCTGCAGGAAAAAAGTGTCCCACTGGGCGTGCCAAAAAGTGTGTTGGCGCAAAAAGTGGCGCACTGCGCCAAGCACACGGCAAGCCGGAGAAGCTGGCTTCAATCGTGGCCCGGGTGCTCAGAAGTCCGGTGCGTGCCAGTCAGTTTGACCTGCAACTAACAAGGGAGATAAACTGTTAAATACAAAGCTGGAACGTGCCGGGTATGACCAGACAGTTCCAAGATGTACGGCCCTGAAGCCACTTACGACGACATATAGCTATGAAAGCTATCTGCCAACAGGTCTGAAAGGTTATTCGGCAATATGAACAGAGCTACGTGAATAACAGGTTGCCGAACACGTTTGCATGAGAATCGTACTTGCATGATGTATTAGACATAAGTTAAAACTTAACCAATCTCGATTGTACAACCGAGTTGGGATCCATGGAGATTGAACATACAAGCTAAGCATGACTAAGCTAATCCAAAGCCTGCGCCTGCCGCACGACACCTAGCCTTGTCATAGATCAAACACACTTAACATGCATGAACCCTCACCACGTGGCAACCCAGATACGATCCAATTCGGCTATTACGAATAATAGATCTACTGCATAACAGACTTTTCAATAATAAACGTGAAAGAACAGAGCAGATCTATAAAGATGAAGCCGAACCGGACGGTATCTAGATTGGGCAAAAGTGTTATGATGAAATAAACGTAACAAAACACATAACACAAGGTAACTTAATGAATCTATCAGATTGCCAAATCTAACAGAGCCGATAACTATCTTTACTCATGTCTCAATCCGCCGCACGATACAAGACATAAACAAAGACCTCCCGTCATAAGCTTAAATCCGCCGCACGATACTAAGCTTAACGTACGAGACTACTTGCACCATATCTAAATCCGCCGCACGATACTAGACATGATAGCAAGGTTGCCGGAACTTACGGAGGTCGACGGATCGATGGCCCCTCTCGAAGAACACGACGACACGACTTGGACTCGAAGACGGCACGGGGCCGGGGTTGGTTGTATTGATTGTGAACAGATTTACAATAGCCTTAGGGTTTATATTTATACCCTGGTGTCCTACGAGTCCTAGGAGGATACAATTACAATGACAAATTAGGAAACTATCAAAAACATGATGCCTTTTGCTCCAAGCTTCCTTTAATAACCGGCACGCGCTAAAATAACGAGATTCCCATCGCCAAATCTCCTTGACATGCCGTATTCGTCGCAAACCGACTTGGCTTTGAGGTAACCGACCGTAGCGTTACGTTGCCGAATCTGCTCGCCGTTGACTAATCGCTTTCACAGCCTTGCCGAATACATTGAGTTAGCCGACCGCGTCCGCCGTCTGCCGAATCCTTCAAGCGGTGGCGTTCGCCGAATCATCATAGTGCCGGTCCACTTGTCATAGTGCGAAAACTCGGTGTTAACACAAGGTCCTTTCAACTATCATGGGATTTTTATCCTTTTTATGTGAACCAACTTTGAATATGAACTACAAAGGGGTCTACACCTACAGGTGATTGCCAAAATTCATCTTTTAGATTGGTCATGCACAAGCTAGTATCTCAATACTACTGCAGGATGTACACTATGTACATCACATAGTGACTATCCTCATGTGCTTTACCCAATCTAAATATGAATTACATAAGATTTACACCATTCAGGGTGTTTACTTTCAAAATAATAGTCTCATAATGTGAGGTCTACACCATGTTTCTATAAACATAGTGACTACCTCTGAGTTGATTCACCCAATAAGGTTTATGTCATGTTCATAACATTTGACTACCTTCAAAGTGTGATCAACCTATATTACTATTAGCAACGAACAAGTAGTGGGATGCCATCTACTGCACATACACATATTTGCAGATTATGCTCCCCTACTACAAGGTCACCAATCTGGTTTGTACCTTCTATGTGCCAACATGCTAATACATAATGATGGAGACTATTTTTGGCAACAATTACTATACACAGTGATGTTAGCAGTGATTTTCTATCACCTATTGTCGGTGTTTCGAATCCGGGGGTATCACACCAACGAGTAATACGATCGCGTGCTCTCTCCCTGGATGGTGATGCAAGATGTCACAAGGATTTATCCTGGTTCGGGCAAAGAAGGCCCTACGTCCAGCGGGGGGGGGGGGTGTTCTTGTATTACTTGCACCTAAGTGCTTGTACAGGGGCGAATACAAGCTCAGTGAGCGTGGACCGGAGTCCGGACTTGAGTGTGTGGATGTATGTGCGTTCTAACGTGTTCGTCACCCGGAGTTTTGTCACCCTCCAATGAGGGCCCTGGTATCCCCTTTTATAGAGCAAGGGGAGGCCAGGGTTACACAAGGGTATTACAGGTGTCGGGGCGTACGGTGCCCAATACGAAGAAGGGTAGGAATCCTGTCTTGTCGGGGCCACTGGAGCCGATGTGGGCGTTGCTGTCGAAACGTCCTTGGGGCGTGGCCTCCATCCTGGGCGCGGACGTGGAGGCGTGGCGAGGTGGAGGCCGTACAGCGCCCATCCCGGAACGTACAGGACGCGGCGGGATCCCTCCGGGTCTTGGGGT
Source organism: Coix lacryma-jobi var. lacryma-jobi (assembly GCA_009763385.1). NCBI lineage: Eukaryota > Viridiplantae > Streptophyta > Magnoliopsida > Poales > Poaceae > Coix > Coix lacryma-jobi. Next base: position 22,983,058 of record CM019826.1, read on the forward strand.
ACCTGTCCTCCAAGAGCGTGAAAGCAGTTAGGGCTCGAGGGGCGCAGAGCCGGCCTCGAGGTGGCGCCTACGGGGGGCTCGAGCCCCCGCAGGTGTGGGCAAGTCCCGTGAGAATTGAAAGAGCAGCAGGCATCCGGGCCTCGAGACGTGACTTGGACGTTCAACAGCGTAGGGTATGGGTTAACAGTGCCTCACTGGTGCCTTTTCGCCCAAACTTGTGGTGAAAACGAGACTTGACCCTGCCCTAGTTCACTGTGGTACACGTTGGGTTGCAGAGGACGTGACTGGGGTAGGTAGATGTATTAAATGCGCGGTATGGGGCTGGCATCCTATGTCTGCACCGCTCGAGGGGGACATAAAGCGTCTCGAGGGATAAGCCGCTGTGTCAGAGAGGCTCGAGGTCCCCGCGTGGGGTCCCAAGGTGTGATGTTCGGCTGTGGGGGGATCGAAGGGTAGTGGAGCACTCGCCCGAGGCCTGACGCGGAGGGCTCGGGCGAGACGGAGAACGAGTGTTCGCCCGAGGCCCGGCTTGGAGGGCTCGGACGAGACGGAAAGCGAGCGTTCGCCCGAGGCCCGGCTTGGAGGGCTCGGCTCGGAGGGCTCGGGCGAGACGGAAAGCGAGCGTTCGCCCGAGGCCTGGCTTGGAGGGCTCGGCTCGGAGGACTCGGGCGGGACGGAAAGCGAGCGTTCGCCCGAGGCCTGGCTTGGAGGGCTCGGCTCGGAGGACTCGGGCGGGACGGAAAGCGAGCGTTCGCCTGAGGCTTGGCTTGGAGGGCTCGGGCGAGACGGAAAGCGAGCGTTCGCCCGAGGCCTGGCCTGGAGGGCTCGGGCGAGACGGAAAGCGAGCATTCGCCCGAGGCCTGGCTTGGAGGGCTCGGGCGAGACGGAAAGCGAGCGTTCGCCCGGGGCCTGGCCTGGAGGGCTCGGCTCGGTGGGCCAGCGTTGCAGGTCTCGAGGGGTTGGCTTTTCAGGGGGTTAGACTTAGTTAGGTCCGTTATTGATTGGTGTTCTAGGTTTAACCTATTTGTTTGCGTTGATTGGGGGTACCCCTTTGGCGTTCCCCCGACAGTAGCCCCCGAGCCCTTGTTTGAGTGCTTGCACTCGAACATGGGCTCTTGACTTGAGTTTCGAGGGCTTGGCTGTGTTGGATCTCGAAGGCTTGGTCGTGTTGGTTCCGTGGGTGTCGTGCGAGCGACACCCGCGGGTGTAGCCCCCGAGGCCACGGGGGAGTGATTTGAGCTCCCTTGTGGGCTTTTTGCGCGTTTAGTTGTGATTTTTAGGTTCGGGGGTGTCGAGCCCCCGAGTGTTTTAGACCCTCTTTCGTCGAGGGGTGCCAGGCTGAACCGACCGGCCGGCCCTTCGAGTTGTCCGGCACGCCGGTTGCCCTGGCTTGTCATCCCGCGAGTCCTTTCGATCGGATGCGAGGTGGGATGCCTCGTACTACCACGAGCGGGCGAGTATCGAGGTTCCCGGTGAGCTGATAGCGGGGAATCCAAGTGAGACCTCGTGCCCCGTTCGATAGGGGTCGACTGTGGCCCGGAGGTGGTCTCATAAAGCATGGGTGCTCAGTCTGCAGGAGTGTCGGGTCCATTCGATAGGACCCGGTGGCTCGATGCCTCCCTCCGAGGGGATCTCGCTGCATGTCGAGCTCCCTGCCTTGGATACACGTGAGGGGCCTCGAGGGCTTGGCCCTCGAGTGATGCCGCGAGTGGCGCCCCTTGGTGTCCCTGACTCGGGTGCTCGAAGCCGACTGTCGAACCCTCTTCGAGGGCCAGCCTTCGCTGCTTCGAGGCTTAGGGTCGGGGCCCATTTTTACCTTCGTGGAGAGGCCTCCGTCGTCTGGGAATCCTTCTGCCCGTTGGGCGCGCCTTCTTAGGCGGAAACCGTCGGGGAGGGCGGCGGACGCGAAGCCGGAGCGACGGTCGTGGCGGGCCCGGGTAGTGGAGCGAATGGAGAGGTGCCGCGTGTACCCTGCATCCGGCTCGAGACGCGGTTAGGTGGGCGCATTAAATGCATACTGTTACCTTTTTACGTCGTGGGAGATCCCGCCCGACGGGGTTTCCCCTTATAAATACCGAAAGAGGGGAAAAGGAACCCTTTACTTTGCCTGTGCCTTCGCCGCCGCCGTAGCCTTCACGCGCCCTCTCCTTCGAGCTAGCCGATTGGGGATTTCCAGCTGCCCGTCCGCTGCTCGGATCCGCGCCGCGCCCCCGTCATGGCCGCCCAGACACAAGTGCTGCCGGCCGAAGACTGGAGCCCGTCGAAGGTGACGCAGAGCGAGATGGACTCGCTGGTGGCCCAGGGGCTTCTGCGCCCCAACCCGGAGGAGGGACCCGCATGGTGGGTTATCCCGTCGGCGGAGCACCGGGAGCCGCACCCGCCGGAGGGGTACGTCGTGAGCTTCGCGCGCTACCACCGTATGGGGCTCGGCGTTCCGCCGAGCCGCTTCATGCGGGGGCTGGCCCACCACTTCGAGGTGGAGCTGCAGCACTTCTCCCCCAACTCCATCTCGCACGCCGCCATATTCGCCGCGGTGTGTGAGGGGTACCTGAAGATGGAGCCGCACTGGGAGATGTTCGTCCATCTCTTCCGGGGCGAGCTCTTCATCAAGTCACTAAAGCCCAGCGGGAGGCGGCCCGTGCGCATGGGCTCCCTCGCCATCACCGCGAGGGCGGGGACCTCGTCGGCCAATGTCCCTCGCGAGTACCTGCGATACAAGCTCTCCACCAACCAGGCCGGGTGGGACGACCATTGGTTCTATCTGTGGAACGAAGGTGGCCTCTTTCAGCAGTACACCGGCAGGATCCTCACCCAACGCCCGGAGAAGTGGACCTGGGGCGTCGCGGCGGACAGGCAACGCCACCTGGCCCCGCTGATGGAGATGATGAAGACGCTGGTGGATGAGAAGAAGTTGACCGTGCAAGCGGTCATCTGGGCGTTCCACCAGCGTAGAGTTCTCCCGCTGGCGGACCGCCCCCTTCTTATGCACGAGATGGGGCCGAAGGCCCAGCTCGAGGCGCTCAATCGCTCGAGGATGGCCGAGGGGGGGTTGTCCCGGAACGAGGGCGTCTCCCGGGTGTCAATCACGATCCAGGGGTCGTTCATCCCTGAATACGCCAACCTGGTCGCCATGGCACCCGACGAGGGGTGTCTCGAGCTGGTAAGCCTCCCTCGAGCTGAGCTGTCTCGAGCCTCCTCCTCCTTTTTCCTCCTTCGAACCTCTTGCATCCTTCTTGTAGTTTGTCTCGTCACGCTTCTTCTTTTTTCAGGGGGCGTTTACTTGTCGCGCGTCGAGGCCCCCGGTGAGGGAGGACGCCGCGGATGCTCAGGTGAGGCGCCTCTCTGCTCAGAAAGACAAGGAGAGCAAGGATGCCAGGAAGAAGAAAGAGAAAAACAAAAACTTGCGTCGCTTAGCTCGGGAGCAGAGACTGGCGAAGGCTCGTCGTAACCGTCAGCCTGGGGACGGGTCCCCCGAGCTGAGCTCCTCGAGCTCGGAGGAGGAGAGTGGTGATGAGGAGGAGAGCGACGACGAGGGGATGGACGCGCACCTGATGCGCGCGGGGGCCGTCGATGACAGGGCTGACCGCTCCTCTGTGCAGGAGGGTATACTGGAGGTCCCTCCGGCGAAGGGACCGCGCAGGGCGCAGCCGCGGATGGCGGCGCCGATCCCTGCCTCGTCGGGGGGCCGAGGTCCGTCGAGCTCTGCGCCGGACGTGCCCCCGGTCGTGAGGAAGCCCCGAACCCGGAGCGCTTCTGCCACAATACCAACGGAGGCCGCCCCCGCGTCAGCCCAGGCGGGAGGTCTCGAGAAGGGCCGAGCCTCGACGGGCAGTGACCACGCCGAGAGGGGCTCCGGGTCCGACCGCCGCGAGCCATCTAGGACGGGGTCGAGCCCGCGGAGGGTCGGTCGTCAGGAGGAGGCGTCGGGCCCGCTCCATCACGAGCGTCAGGGAGGGAGCCCCCGGGCGTCTCGTGACCAGGGGCGTGAGCGTCCCCGGAGTTCGTCGCCGCACCGCCGCCAGGACACAGGGGCGGACGTGGGAGGGCGCGACCGCCAGCCCGAGCGCCGGAACAAGTCTCGGAGCCCACGCCGGGACAGGCGCCGTGACGACAGCACGATGGAGGTGCGGTCGCCCTCCCGCGACGCGGGGCGGAAGGAGGGCTCTCCCTCGAGGTCGAGCCATGGGAGGCTTCGGGAGCCCTCCCCCCATCCCAGCCCTGCGGAGACGGCCCAGGCGCAGGGCTCGAGCCGTGGGGTGGGCCCGAGGCCCCCGAGTGGGTCCGGCGATTCCGGGAAGAAGCCCAGCCGCCGCTTTGGGTGAGTAATTTTCTTGGATCTCATCGGTAGTGAGGCTTTACCCCTTTACTTTTGGTGACGCATGCCATCTCTGGCTTCTCAGGGGGAAGCGCTCCTACCGGGAGGTGGACCTTGCTGCGTCCAAGCGGGCGAAGACCTCGAGCCCCGTCGAGGCACAAGCACCTCGAGGTATGGCACCCTCCTCCGTTAGAGAAGCCGCTTGGCTGGAGAAGGCTCGAGCTGCCATGGCTCGAGGAAGTAAGATGATCGTCGCGAATTTTGGTGAGGGCGTCGCCATCGGCCACAGGGGTCGAGGCATCCTTCCCGGCTCTGATATAACTATCATCTTATGTTGCAGGGGCCGCAGGTTATGGCGTCGAGCCAGCCACCACCACGTCCGCTGAGGCGCTGCCTCCTCCCCCTCTTTCTCCTCCCGCGATGGCGCCAGCTGGGAGCACCATCCTTCCCCCCACCACGACGGCTGCTCCGGGGGAAGCGCCTGGGGCGAGCATGGCCCCGCCGGTGTCTGGGGCTGAGGAGCCTGCGCCCCTCGAGGCCCCGACCGACAGGAGCCGGGCTGCGGAGGAGGGAAAGGGGGGAGAGGCGTTGGCTGAGAAGGAGCCGACGGTGGAGGACCTCCTGAACGAGCTGGAGCAGGGGCCGCTCCTTGCCGCGGGCTCGATGATGACGGAGACGCCCAAGGCGCCGGCTAGTGCTGACAAGACGCCGGAGAACCCGGCCAGAGAAGAGGGCCTGGGATCGAGCCTTCTCTCGATCGTCCTGCCGCCGTTCGAGCCTTCGCCCCCACGCGAGGTTGTGACGCCGCCTCGGGAGGTGCCGGCTGAGGGACGAAGGGAGCCGGGGCCCATGCCGTCGAGCGGCGGGCCGCAGTCAGGGGAGCTCGAGGCGGAGGAGGTTCAGCCCGACATCGAGCTTGACCGGCCGATGTGGCCGTTTCCCGTTCCGCTGAGCCCGTCCCTTGCCGTGGTCCCCGTCGAGCAACCGGCCCCGCGGGGGGCCCCGCGCGAGGTGCGGTCCATCTTCCGGGAGGTGGCCGAGCTTATGGCGGAGGCGGAGCGGTCCTGCTCCGAGGAGGCGGCCCGGTCCGCACTGGTGTCGGCCGCCCTTGCGAATGCTGGGTCGGAGCTTCGAGATCTCCGCGCTGAGCTGAGCCGGAACGCCCAAATGGCGAGCCGGCTCAACGAGGCGGAGGCGGAGGTCCGGGCGGCTCGAGGTGAGGTCGCTCGATCCAAGGAGGAGGCCGCCGCCGCTCTCGAGGCGTCGAAGAAGGAGGTCACGGACGCGCGAAGCGAGGTCGCCTCTGCCCGGGCTGAGGCCGAGGCGGCGAAGTAGGAGGCCGCTGACGCCCGTGGCGAGGCCACCACCGCCCGAACCGCAGCGGAGGCGGCGAGAAAAGAGGCTGAAGACGCCGAGAGTGGTGCCGCCACCGCCCGAGCTGCCGAGGGGGTGGCGCGGCAGGAGGTGATCCGAAAGGATCTGGCCCTCGCGGAGGCGGGCAGGCTGATCGAGCAGCTTAGGTCCGAGAGGCTCCTCATACTGGCCGAGAAGCGCAGGCTCGAGCAGCACGCCAAGGGCCTCGCCGGCGACCTCGCCGCTCTGGGCCAACATTGCGACGGTGATTTTCATTCCTTGTCTTTGCCTTGACCTCGAGATTTTTGTTACGCCGCAGTCTCACTCTTCCTCGTTCGTTGCGCAGGGGTCAAGAAGACGGTGGAGGAGCTCCGCAGGACGAACCAGGCTCTCTTGGACCAACTCCAAGACGAGACGATGGTGGCGGAGCGGGCTCGCACCTCCCTCGACCAGCTCGGCCCCATGTGGGGTGCTCCTCCAGTGGCTGCGGCAGAAGGTGCGGTGGCCCGAGGCGACGCCTTGGTCGACGCCTTGTGCTTCCTTGACGCCGCCATGCGGGATCGTGTCCGGCAAGCTCTCCATCATGGCGTAAAGCAGACGCTCGCGGTTGTTCGCTCCGGCTTCCGCTTCCCGGTCCACGTTGTCGCCAACGGCTTCATCGAGATCGAGGGGAAGGACGAGGAGTGGAACAACCGCCGTGTCGACAAGATTTTGGAGAAGATGGAGAGGCCGGGGACATCGCTCGCGAAGATCTTTGAGGAGGACGTGCTGCCTCCTGACGCCAGCAGCGGTGTCGAGGTCCCTCCTCCTCCTAGCTCGGGTGTCGAGGCTGAGCCCGCCGTGGAAGACCTCGGGGAGGAGTACCACACCGACGAAGATTAAGGCCTGCGTGCCAAATTTGGGCGTCGAGGCCCCTGTAAGAATTTTGTGACATGGATGAGGGTCCGTCGAGACCCGTATATATATGACTTGTTTGTTTAAAGGAGTTATTTTCTTTTCAAATACGTTTGACCACTTCTCTTTGTTGCAAGCTCGAGTTCCTGCTAACTTAGTCTGTGTTCCTTCGATACGTCGCGAGCCCCTCGAGGGGAGGCGTAGGTAGGGCACCATAGCCCGGGGGGCGTAGGTGGCCGTCTACGTCGACGCCTCCCGACCTTGGAGGCTCGAGGTACTTTAGGATTTAGACGTCGCTAGTTCACTCGAGGCACGAGTCGAGACGAGGGCCAAAATTTTTGAAAAGAAAACGCGCATTTTTTCCGGAGTCTGGGGGGTGAGGCCCCCCCGTCAGCCCCCGAGGGAGGCTTGACCCTGAGCAAAGCAGGGTCGAGGCTACCTTAAGTTGCTAAGCAAAATGAAAGACAATGCACGAGTTTGTTCATTTATTTTGGGCGTGTTTGTACAAAGCAACAAAATGAACAAGGCCTCGAGGCCCTTAAGGGTAGAAGCGACGTAGCTGAGATATGTTCCACGCGTTCGCCAGGATTCTGCCTTGATCGTCGTAAAGCATGTACGTTCCTGGCTTGAGCACCTTAGCTACGGTGTATGGGCCTTCCCACGGAGGAGTGAGCTTGTGGCGCCCTCGATTATCTTGCAGCCGTCGAAGCACGAGGTCCCCCACTGCCAGGTCCCTCCTGCGCACGTGCTTGTCGTGGTAGCGTCGAAGCGTTTGCTGGTAGCGCGCGGAGTTGATGAGCGCCACGTCTCGGGCCTCCTCGAGCTGGTCCTTGGCGTTGGCGAGCCTTTCATCGTTGGTTTGCTCGTTGTAGGCTTGAAGTCGAGGGGAGCCGTATTCGAGGTCCGTAGGCAAGACAGCCTCGACGCCGTAGGTTAGGAAAAACGGAGTGAACCCGGTGGCTCGACTCGGCGTAGTCCTGAGGCCCCACAGCACCGAGGGGAGCTCTGCGGCCCACCCCTTTCCGAAGTTTTTGAGAGTCTTGAACAGCCTCGGCTTCAGCCCATGGAGTATCATGCCGTTGGCGCGCTCGACCTGCCCGTTGCACTGAGGGTATGCGACCGAGGCCCAGGTCACGCGAATGTTGTTGTCATCGCAAAAGTTGGTGAACTTTTTGCCCGTGAATTGGGTGCCGTTGTCGGTGATGATGACGTTAGGCACCCCGAACCGGTACATAATGTCTGCGATGAACTCGATGGCTTTCTCGGAGGTGGGGTCACCTATGGGCTTGGCCTCGATCCACTTGGTGAACTTGTCGATGGCCACGAGCACGTGTGAGTGCCCTCCACTTGTCTTTTTGAGGGGGCCTACGAGGTCGAGCCCCCAAATGGCGAATGGCCAAGTAATTGGGATCATCTGCAGGGCATGTGCGGGTTGGTGCGTCTGTTTGGCGTAGAATTGACACCCATGGCATGCCCGGGTCAAGCGCTTGGCGTCTCCAATGGCAGTCGGCCAATAGAAGCCTTGACGGAAGGCGTTCCCGACCAGGGTTCTTGGTGCTGCGTGGTGGCCGCAAGCCCCCGAGTGCATGTCGTCGAGGAGCCTGCGTCCCTCCTCAAGGGGGATGCAGCGTTGAAGGATTCCTGATGGGCTTCGACGGTACAGCTCTCGTTCGTCGTCGTAGATGACGTAGGTCTTGGCCCTTCGAGCTATGCGTCGAGCCTCCGTCTTGTCTTCCGGTAGTACGCCTTGCGTTAAGTAGTCGAGGAACGGCGTCCGCCAGTCGACGGGTTGTGTCGAAGGAGAGGCGAGTGCGTCGATCTGCATTGCCTCAGCGGGTGTCGAGGCCTCGTCCTCGAGGCGTGGTGTCGAAGACCGAGCCCTCGTGCCCGGCTCGAGGGGTGGCGTCGAGGAAGGCTCAGCTTCTGGGCTGATCTTGATGGATGGCTCGAAAACGTCCCTCGAGAAGACGTCTGGTGGGACCGTGCCACGCGTGGATGCCAGCTTGGCCAGCTCGTCCGCGGCCTCGTTGTACTTTCGAGCGATGTGGTTGAGCTCGAGGCCGTAGAACTTGTCTTCTAGCTTGCGCACTTCTCCGCAGTACGCCTCCATCTTGGGATCGATGCAGCTCGAAGCCTTCATAACCTGGTTGATGACGAGCTGCGAGTCCCCTCGAGCTTCGAGGCGTCAGACCCCGAGCTCGAGGGCGATGCGTAATCCGTTGACGAGGGCCTCGTACTCGGCGACGTTGTTGGAGGCCGGGAAGTGCAAGCGTAGCAGGTAGCGCATGTGGACTCCGAGGGGTGAGGCGAAGAGCAGGCCTGCGCCTGCCCCCGTCTTCGTGAGGGATCCGTCGAAGTACATGGTCCAGAGCTCGGCTTGAATCTGCGCCAGCGGGAGCTGAGTGTCGGTCCATTCAGCAACGAAGTCCGCCAACGCTTGCGACTTGATGGCCTTTCGCGGGGCGTAGGTGATGGTCTCCCCCATTAGTTCGGTGGACCACTTGGCGATGTGCCCCGTGGCCTCCCGATTGTTGATGATCTCACCGAGGGGGAAGGAGGACACCACCGTTGCGGGATGAGCGAGGAAGTAGTGCTGGAGCTTGCGCCTTGCGACGATGATGCCGTAGAGCAGCTTCTGGATGTGCGGATACCGGACCTTGGCCTCGGAGAGTACCTCACTGGTGAAGTATACCGGTCGTTGGACCGGCAACGCGTGACCCTCCTCGTGCCTCTCGACGACTATAACCGCGCTGACCACCTGAGTGGTTGCGGCCACATAGAGGAGGAGAGGTTCGGAGGGATCGCCACCTTCGGCTGGTCGCGGAGGCACAAGAATTGGTGCAGAAGTCAGCAACCCCTTTAACTTGGTTAAGGCCTCCTCGGCTTCGGCAGTCCACGCAAAGCGTTCCGTCTTCTTCAACAGGCGGTAGAGGGGTAGTGCTTTTTCCCCTAGCCTCGAGATGAATCTGCTGAGAGCGGCTAGGCAGCCTGTTACTTTCTGCACACCCTTGAGGTCTCGAATCGGGCCCATCCTCGTGACTGCTGAGATTTTTTCAGGGTTTGCCTCGATCCCCCACCGTGAGACAATGTAGCCAAGTAGCATGCCTCGAGGCACACCAAAGACACACTTCTCGGGGTTGAGCTTCACATTCTTGGCCCGGAGGCACTCGAACGTGGTCTCGAGGTCGCTGATGAGGTTCCCGACTTTCTTAGTTTTAACTACGATGTCATCGATGTAGGCCTCGACGGTCTTGCCTATGTGCTCGCCAAAGATGTGCTGCATACATCGTTGGTACGTCGCCCCGGCGTTTCGCAGGCCGAAGGGCATCGTAACGTAGCAATACATACCAAATGGCGTGATAAAAGAGGTTGCGAGTTCGTCGGATTTTCTCATCTTAATTTGGTGGTAGCCAGAATACGCATCAAGGAACGAAAGCACTTCGCACCCAGCAGTGGAATCGATAATCTGATCAATTCTAGGTAAAGGAAATGAAACTTTTGGACATGCTTTATTCAGACCAGTGTAGTCTACACACATCCGCATTTTTCCATTCTTTTTCCTAACTAATACAGGGTTAGCTAGCCACTCTGGGTAAAATACCTCCTTGATGAACCTGGCCGCCAAAAGCTTGTGCACCTCCTCGCCGATGATCCTGCGCTTCTCCTCGTCGAAACGGCGCAGGCGTTGCTTCACCGGTCTGGACCCGGCCTGGATTTCCAAGGCGTGCTCGGCGACTTCCCTCGGTATGCCCGACATGTCCGAGGGGCCCCACGCAAACATGTCGAGGTTCGCGCGGAGAAAGTCGACGAGCACTGCTTCCTATTTAGGCTCGAGGCTGGCACTGACGGCCAGCGTCTTGCCATCGGTCGAGGTCGGGTCGACGGGTATCCGCTTTGTGTGCTCCGCCGGCTCGAAGGTGCCAGCGTGGCGCTTCGCTTCAGGGGCCCCCTCGGTGGCCAGGGCGGCTAGGGCCTCGAGCGAGTCGAGCTGGACGTTTGCCTCTCCACGCTCGACGCAGTCCACGTCGCAGTGGTACGCGTGCTCGTAGGATGTGTCGACGGTGATGACCCCTTTTGGCCCCGGCATTTTGAGCTTCAAGTACGTGTAGTTTGGAACCGCCATGAACTTGGCGTAGCCTGGCCGACCGATGATGGCGTGGTAGGTCCCTTGGAATCCAACCACCTCGAAGGTGAGCGTCTCCTGGCGGAAGTTGGCCGGCGTGCCAAAGCAAACCGGCAGGTCGATGCGCCCGAGGGGGTGGGCCTTCTTCCCTGGCACGACTCCGTGGAATCCCCCGACGCTGGGTCGAAGCTGACCCTCTGAGATCCCTAGGAGGTCGAGGGTCTCGAGGTATATGATGTTGAGGCTCGAGCCCCCATCCATCAACACCTTGGTGAACCGTACGTCGACGATGACGGGGTCGACGACGAGGGGGTATGCCCCCGGGTTTATGACATGGTCCGGATGGTCGTCACGGTCGAACGTGATCGGCGCATCTGCCCAGTCAAGATACCGGGGGGCGTCGTGGCCGAGTGAAAAGATTTCCCGGCGCTCCTTCTTTCTTTCTCGAGCTGAGAGCCCGACGGTCGGCCCCCCGTAGATCATGTAGCAGTCGCGCACCGGGGGGAAGTTGTCGTCCGCGTCCCCACCGCCGCGCCGATTGTTATCCTTGCCCTTAGGCGCGTCTTCTCTCTTATCGCCGAGCTTGGAGTAGTAGCCTTTCAACAGTCGGCAGTCTTTCAACTTGTGGTTTACGGGGCCTGGGTGATAAGTGCAGGGACCCTCGAGCATTTTATCGAAGACGGCCCCGTCCGGGGGGCCTCGAGGCTTCTTATGCTCGAGGGTGCCTGCGAGCACTTCTTCATCATCGTCGTCGTGGGCGTCGCGCTTCACCTTTTGACTTTTCCCCTTGCCCTTCTTCTTTTTGCCGTGGTTGTCACGGCTTTTGATGTCATCGCCCTTGCTCGAGCCCTCCGGCGCGGTCACCACCTTACCTTTATCCGTGGAACGGCCAAAGAAGGCCCCCACTGCCTCGTCGCCTGAGGCAAAGCTGGTGACACGATCCATCAGGTCCTCGACCGTCCTGGGACGGTAGCGTCCTAGCTCATGAACTAGCTCTTGGCATGTTGTGCCCACGAGGAACGCCGAGATGACGTCCTCATCAGGCATGTGGGGGAGCTCGAGGCGCTGCTTCGAGAACCGTCGAGCAAAGTCGCGGAGGGGCTCGTCCGCCGCCTGCCTGCAACGCCGTAGGTCCCAGGGGTTGCCTGGGCGCACGCAAGTCCCCTTGAAATTCCCATCGAAGACCCTGACTAGGTCGGCCCAGTCGTCGATCCGATCCGGCGGGAGCCCCTCGAGCCACCGGCGGGCGGTGTCCGAGAGGTAAAGTGGGAGCTGGCGTATGATCACACGGTCGTCGTTCTTTGCTCCACCCAGTTGGCAGCCTAGGCGGAAGTCTGAGAGCCAGAGCTTGGGCTCGACCTCCCCGTCATACTTCACGATGTTGGTCGGAGGTCGGAAGCGGTCGGGGAGGGTTGAGCTGCGGATGGCCCGGCTGAAGACTCTGGGGCCCGGCGGCTCGAGGGCTTACCGGTCCTCGTCGCTGTCGTAGCGCCCCCCTCGATGGGCGCTATAGCCACGCTCCTGGGCCCCCTTGTCCTTGCGCCGGCGGTTGATGTCGTTGCGGGCGTCATTGGGGTCTCGAGGTGGACGGTTGTCGACGATCCGCTCCCGGACTGGCTTGGCCTGAGAGGCGTTTGGCTGATGGACGGATGCCTCGCGCTCGTTGCGGGGCGTGTCCGCCGGCTTTTCCGAGGCCGCTCCGCGCCGTTGTGACGCCAAGCTCTCGGCCTGCTGCACGACGGCTGTCTCAAGGAGGCTCTTCATTTCCCCAAGCATGCGCCTGGCGTCAGGGTTGGAGACGGCGGGTAGATCGCGGAGCAGCATTGCGGCCGCGACCACATTCTGCCCGGCTCGCGGGAAGCATACCTCGGGGCGTGCTGGTGCCCCGTCCTCGAGGATCCGCCGGTGTACATCTCGAGCCCGACCTCGAGCTCCGGCACCTCGAGGCTGGGGTGGTTCCTGCATCAGAGTTTGTTGGAGCTGAAGCAGGTGTCGCCGCTCTTCCTCGGCCTTGGTGATTGCCTCCTGCACCTGCGCGAGTTGCGCCGCCCGGCCGTCGCCGTGCTGAGGCGGTGGTCGTGGCGCCGGAGGTTCAGTCCTCCCCTGAATACGCGATCCGCCCGTCGCAGCCACGTCGCTGGGAGCCTCGAGGTTGATCGCCGGTCTGCCGTCGTCGCCCCCGTCCTCGGTGTCGCTTACGTGCACCTCGAGATGAAAGCACTCTCTGGTGTGATCCCATAGGTCGGGGTCGTGGTAGTCGTACCCATCGGAGTCGGAGCTGCTGATGCCGCGTCGTCTTGGCTCGTGCCGGGGCTGCAGCTCGCGGTACCACTCCCCGAAGGTGGCTTGACGAGGCGGTCCGACGGCTCGTGAGGGGCCGCGGTCTACGCGCGCGGGGTGAACAATCTCCAGGTTGGCCATGGCTTGCAGTAACACGCCCGGGCGTTCCTCCTGCTCCGCCGGCTGTCGGCCCCGAGCTAACCGAACCCGAGTGCTAACATGAGAGAAAACACTTAGCACTGCACCTGCACTTGTTGATCTTGGGCTTGTTCTCTGCAGGGTTAGATAGCCCTCGAAATAAGCTTTCCAAAATGTCCAAGATCACTAAAATCGGAGTTCAGAGTAAAAAGTTATGGCGTTTTTCGTGAGGTCACCTGTGCTGTCTCAGGGAGCTGCGGCAGTGCCGCTCTGTCGAGCGGCAGTGCCGGGCTAAGTGCGGCAGTGTCAGGCCTGTACAGCCAGTAACGGCTAGTTTTTGACCTCTAACGGCTAGTTTTGAGTGTGGGGGGTATATATACCCACCCCACGCCTCCAGGTGAGGCTGCTGGTGCCCAAAACATTTCTAACACGTCCCAAGCCATTTGAGAGCTCTCCCCAACCCTCTCTTGTGAGAGTGACATGCTTAGTACATGATTAAGTGTTGGGGCTGTGTGATTAAGAGCTAGAGAGCAAATTAGAGCCTTCCACACCTTGAGCACTTGTCGGGCTTCGTCGATCTTTGTTGTGCATCTTTTACTCTTGGAGGTGAAGCCTCCTAGACGGCTAGGCGTCGCACGGCAAGCTCCCATGCTTGTGGTGAGCAGCGGGAAGTTTGTAATCGTCTTGTGGAGCTAGTGGAATTACCTCTCACTTCAAGGATTTGGTTCCTTGACTTGAGACCGAGGAAGAGTTGCAAAGCTCTTAACCTAAGTGGTCATCCTCAACAACGTGGAAGTAGGCAAGCCTTGGTGGCGAGCTGAACCACGGGATAAATCACTTGTCTCTTGTATTTACTTGTGTTCATTCATCATACTTGTGAGCTTGTGATTGATTCTAGGATTTGGCCCCCGATCTACTTCATACAACATATTTGGCTTGGTTGAGTTGGTTCTGCAAGTTCAGGAAACCAAGAGCAACACTTCTATTCATATAGAACTGGTTTCCTGTGGCTAGTTTTGAATTGCAGGCTCGGGCAGTTTGTTGGCGCAGTAGTACCGGGCTGAGGCCGGTAGTGCCGGGGTGCGGCAGTGCCAGGCTCAGGGCGGTAGTGCCAGGCATCACTAACAAAGTTTTGAGCTGTGATTTTAACAGGCCTATTCACCCCCTCTAGGCGACATCAAGGTCCTTTCAACTATCATGGGATTTTCATCCTTTTTATGCGAACCAACTTTGAATATGAACTACAAAGGGGTCTACACCTACAGGTGATTGCCAAAATTCATCTTTTAGATTGGTCATGCACAAGCTAGTATCTCAATACTACTGCAGGATGTACACTATGTACATCACATAGTGACTATCCTCATGTGCTTTACCCAATCTAAATATGAATTACATAAGATTTACACCATTCAGGGTGTTTACTTTCAAAATAATAGTCTCATAATGTGAGGTCTACACCATGTTTCTATAAACATAGTGACTACCTCTGAGTTGATTCACCCAATAAGGTTTATGTCATGTTCATAACATTTGACTACCTTCAAAGTGTGATCAACCTATATTACTATTAGCAACGAACAAGTAGTGGGATGCCATCTACTGCACATACACATATTTGCAGATTATGCTCCCCTACTACAAGGTCACCAATCTGGTTTGTACCTTCTATGTGCCAACATGCTAATACATAATGATGGAGACTATTTTTGGCAACAATTACTATACACAGTGATGTTAGCAGTGATTTTCTATCACCTATTGTCGGTGTTTCGAATCCGGGGGTATCACACCAACGAGTAATACGATCGCGTGCTCTCTCCCTGGATGGTGATGCAAGATGTCACAAGGATTTATCCTGGTTCGGGCAAAGAAGGCCCTACGTCCAGCGGGGGGGGGGTGTTCTTGTATTACTTGCACCTAAGTGCTTGTACAGGGGCGAATACAAGCTCAGTGAGCGTGGACCGGAGTCCGGACTTGAGTGTGTGGATGTATGTGCATTCTAACGTGTTCGTCACCCGGAGTTTTGTCACCCTCCAATGAGGGCCCTGGTATCCCCTTTTATAGAGCAAGGGGAGGCCAGGGTTACACAAGGGTATTACAGGTGTCGGGGCGTACGGTGCCCAATACAAAGAAGGGTAGGAATCCTGTCTTGTCGGGGCCACTGGAGACGATGTGGGCGTTGCTGTCGAAACGTCCTTGGGGCGTGGCCTCCATCCTGGGCGCGGACATGGAGGCGTGGCGAGGTGGAGGCCGTACAGCGCCCATCCCGGAACGTACAGGACGCGGCGGGATCCCTCCGGGTCTTGGGGTACCTATCCTCCAAGAGCGTGAAAGCAGTTAGGGCTCGAGGGGCGCAGAGCCGGCCTCGAGGTGGCGCCTACGGGGGGCTCGAGCCCCCGCAGGTGTGGGCAAGTCCCGTGAGAATTGAAAGAGCAGCAGGCATCCGGGCCTCGAGACGTGACTTGGACGTTCAACAGCGTAGGGTATGGGTTAACAGTGCCTCACTGGTGCCTTTTCGCCCATACTTGTGGTGAAAACGAGACTTGACCCTGCCCTAGTTCACTGTGGTACACGTTGGGTTGCAGAGGACGTGACTGGGGTAGGTAGATGTATTAAATGCGCGGTATGGGGCTGGCATCCTATGTCTGCACCGCTCGAGGGGGGCATAAAGCGTCTCGAGGGATAAGCCGCTGTGTCAGAGAGGCTCGAGGTCCCCGCGTGGGGTCCCGAGGTGTGATGTTCGGCTGTGGGGGGATCGAAGGGTAGTGGAGCACTCGCCCGAGGCCTGACGCGGAGGGCTCGGGCGAGACAGAGAACGAGTGTTCGCCCGAGGCCCGGCTTGGAGGGCTCGGACGAGACGGAAAGCGAGCGTTCACCCGAGGCCCGGCTTGGAGGGCTCGGCTCGGAGGGCTCGGGCGAGACGGAAAGCGAGCGTTCGCCCGAGGCCTGGCATGGAGGGCTCGGCTCGGAGGACTCGGGCGAGACGGAAAGCGAGCGTTCGCCCGAGGCCTGGCTTGGAGGGCTCGGCTCGGAGGACTCGGGCGGGACGGAAAGCGAGCGTTCGCCCGAGGCTTGGCTTGGAGGGCTCGGGCAAGACGGAAAGCGAGCGTTCGCCCGGGGCCTGGCCTGGAGGGCTCGGGCGAGACGGAAAGCGAGCGTTCGCCCGAGGCCTAGCTTGGAGGGCTCGGGCGAGACGGAAAGCGAGCGTTCGCCCGGGGCCTAGTCTGGAGGGCTCGGCTCGGTGGGCCAGCGTTGCAGGTCTCGAGGGGTTGGCTTTTCAGGGGGTTAGACTTACTTAGGTCCGTTATTGATTGGTGTTCTAGGTTTAACCTATTTGTTTGCGTTGATTGGGGGTACCCCTTTGGCGTTCCCCCGACACCTATACAATATGAGGTAAACACTACATGTGATTCGAGATTCATCCCGACTTCACAATATTTGCATTTGCCAATTCAAGACACATATTGAATCTGAAGTTATTTAAGTAATAATTTACTTAAATAAATAACAATATATAGTGCATTATTTGGGTGACTCCTTTCAATCACATACAGAGTCTATGTTTTGGCAAAGATTTTACATCATCTATTCCCACAAGAATAGAATCCAAAACATTAGCAACGATCTTGTCGCTTGTTCTTTATAGAATGGTCAGTCTATAATCAAGTATCACCTTGAATCCTAAAATTTTGTCTTTATTGCTATAATATTTACTGTCCAAGTAAATTCATACATGATAAACTCATGTTGGACATGGCTAATATTTCCTGTTCGAAATATTTATAACCTCGCATTGGATGGAATTTATTTTCCTACCATGAGCATTAAGATATCAACGATATCACTGGGGGTATAAGGCATCACAACTATGCCTGCTCAACCCCAATCAAATGCTCAATCCATTCTGGATATTGCCACACTTGCGTTGATGCATTTTGTATGCAACTCATGCATTTGGATTTTTCGAATCTTAGTGTTCAAAAAGTGAGATTCATCTACCTTTTACAAGTCCCTCATCGGGATTATAACAAAGGATGTGGCATTGGCCAAATTATAAATGATTGTTCAATCATTCATTTATCAAGGATCTTTGGTCCATGGCAATTGCAACATAATGGATTCTCATAAACGCAAATATCATTTTTCATTTAGAAAAGTGATCATATGTGACAAATCTCGTATTTTCACAAAAATGTGATTGCAAAGTCCATGTACACAGAAACGCCAAATCAAATATTTGGCTCAACTATACCTCCAACTCATTGGAGGCGAGCGAGTTCTTTGGAATAATTGTGAGTTCACTTCAACAAGCGAACGCTTGTAAAATGTCTCCATATTTTGATTGAAGACATTATTAGCCTAATGATATACTACCACACGTAGTATGTTGTCCATCATAAAAAATATCATGTACCACATACATGGTATATATATTCTATATGAGTGCAAATTCATACACGAATATTGCCAAACTCTATATAGAATTATATGAGATTCAACCAGGTGGAAAAGAATCTTGCTTAGTGGACCATCATACCGCTAACACAATTATGAGAGATTACATCCTCTCCATGGGTATTCAAATTAATCGTGGATGTGTCAATGTATCCTGATTCTATAAATACCACATGATATTTTTCATATATTCAGTTGCATGGTTTTCAAATGGGAACCCAATACTAATGAGCGATGATGAAAATCCTTTCACTCGCCTTAGATGCAACATATATGAAAACTATATAATTGTACAAATTCTTTCCACGTCATTTGGGGTGTATTATACATACATCAATCTCATCATACCTGTTGCGTGCAAAATAATTTTCTCTCTTGATTCCATCAAGATTGGACATATTTGTCTTGGATCATTCTATATTTAGAATGATGAGAAAATTATTATCAATTCTATTGGTCACAAAATCAATATGAGTCACACAATTTCTTTGAGAAATTCAAGATCATACATGTGACTCTGTTTGCCATCCTATGGACCATAAAGATACTATGTAATGCACATCTATGCATCTACAATGTTGTCCTAATTGTGCGCCTTACTCCTAAGGTACCACAAATTTACCAAACTCATTGCTCAAATTCTTTAATTTAGAGCAAACGATCCTGGACATGGGATCCAATCCATGTAAATGGAATTATTTGGTTTCAGGGACCACGTCATTAAGTATCTTATGTTCATACACATAATGACCAAACTAAATCTCTCATTGAGAGAATCAAGTTTGTTGTTTGATGACCCAAAATAGAATTGCTATTTACTAACATCTAGTTGGTGATATGCAGATTTACACAACGCACAATAAATCCAAATCCATAAAGCTGCAATCATACGGCTCCCTCCGTTGCAGTTCATACGTGGAAATTTAACCTTGTAGTCAAAATATTTCCCATTTGCGAATCGGTAACGTTTTGCACGTACCGATATCACCACCGCAGCGTACATAAATGGACATTTTAGAGATCACCATAAGGTATTATTATCTGTCATTCAATAATACCTCAAATCTCTAATTAGGGATTCACTCAATGTTCGTATGCTGAGTACATCTTTGAGGAAGATTCTAGGCATTAGGGGGAGACACTTACCACACATGGAATACCAGGAATCAAAAATAGAATATCATTTCTGATGTTCGATCCTCATATCCACGTACCAAAGAATCTGAACCAACAGTTCAGAATATCTTATATTTGCAACACATTGCAAATAGTCTGTCAAATGCATTTAGTTGTCATAAAGTTGTCACCAAATCTGATTCCCGTTCAATGTGCCAAAAAGAGTGGAGGTACCTATCAAAACCACTCAACTTCTGAATCTGGATAAGAGGGGGAGAAGTATGGCCACATGGGATACAGCTTCTTGCAAGCACTTTCGGATCAGGCGGAGAGAATTCTCCAAGACAGTACATGCATATCAACATCAAGTTGATAGACACATTATGGATATTTACTATTCAAAGCCTATGGATGTTTAACATCCAAAAGCCCAGCACATCTTGTGCACAACTTTAGGCACTGGGTCATTGGAACGCCCTAACTCTGTTATTATGGAAAATAACATAGAGTTCAAAGGGTAAACATTTCCACATGCTTAAATTGGTTCCATTGAATCAATCATTCAAAAGACTACAACTTGTCGACATAGTCCTCAAAATTGTCATGCACCTTATCTGGATCCAGACCAAAAGTCCTAGGCAGAGTGTTCAACCACTCACATTTTGGTCAACCAAAGGTGACAATTAAGGAGAATTGCTTTCACTCAATAATGAGAAGTCTTTACTTCTGTAATGACTCCTTATCACAATGTTTCCTCCATGGAAGCACTATGGATTTTTCAAAGCCATAAGGCGGTGAAATAGTGAGAGCTTGTAGCACATGGTTTCATGCAGAGACCTAGCATAACATACCCATTGGTATGTGTGAAAATTATGTTCCTATATCGATAATTGGCAGATCAAAAAGAAAATTGATTTGGATAGATTTAGATTATAAGTCCCAATGGATTTTGTATTCTGAATCAAAACATAAATCGCAACATACATTGTGTATAAATCAAGTCACTCCATGACTTCAAATAGTTAAGTTGTTTGTGGTACAACTGACTAGGTGAGTTCCTTCCACAGAAGGATATCTCCCATTATGATGATTGCACCTATGTGTTCACACTTAAAACCTAATTGGTTTTATACATCTCATATGAACATATCAAAATAGGAAATCATCGTATAAGACGGAATCTGAGATGAAAGATTTGGGTAAAACCAAATTATGTTTAAGTCTACAACTTAAGCACACACATCAGTCTTCCAATATTCAATTGATATTGTATACCAATATCCAAATAATATTGGATAATCATACTACAACACTGATCGTCATTCAATCCCTAAACATGGATCAATATCCATTTTTTATCTTTGGGATGATAACCTTAGTGCCATCAAAGCGCTTATGTATCCTGCATATCGCAACAGGCCTGATATTGTATTTGCAGATACTTGCTATAGCTCGAAAAAGCGCAACTTCTATACACCGAAAGGTGAGAGTCAAAGAGGATATCCACATATATCTATATGGCACAAAGCAAGATATTGGTTTATCATCGTGTAAATTAAGAAATGATCATGTGGAGTATGAAAGTACTGGCTATTTAATCCCTATAATGACCAGATCACATGTTGATGTTAGTGGTAAAGTTCTCATGGGGGTCATTAAACTTGACTGTAGTGGCTACTTCCACTCCTCGTTCTGAAGAATTACATGAACATGTATAACTTCATTGAATGATCACTTTGATTCCATGGAATCGCCAGCCATTATCTTTAAAGATAATGCAACTTGTGTTGCTTGGATGTCAACAGGTTACATAAGAGCAATATCACTATATTGCCTTCTAGAAATGTTTTATTCTCACCAAAGTGATGAGATAAACACCTTGCAAACTAAATCATGTGATAACTCCACAAGATTTATTCACAAATTCCCTACCAATTTCCACATTTCACTGAATTTGGTATGCGATGACTTTGAGAATTGCAAGGTTCAGGGGAAGACTCCTCTTGAAATTATAAGCTGTTCAAAACATCATATTGTACTCTTTTTCTCTATAAGTTTTTCCTCAAACAGGTTTCTCATAGAAGGTTTTTAATGAGGCAATATCAATACAAGTCATATGCCATATCTCTTATTTTCCCCACTAGGGTTTTTGTATGGGGTATCTAAGACATAACCTATGTCATATCTTCTGTTTTCCTCCACAGAGGTTTTTGAGAAGGTATCGAACACATATAATTACAATTATGATCCTCAGATCATATTTATTATTCTCTAAACTTGGTCATGGGTTTTCCTTCCAAGGTTTTTCCCATATAAGTTTACAATGAGACAATAATCAACATATGTCATATCATTTTATCCTTATTTTTCCCACTAGGTTTTAAGGAGTTTTTAGTGACATATCTACATACATACATTTCTCCTCATTTTCCCCACATGGTTTTTGGAGAAATAATACTAT
Organism: Coix lacryma-jobi var. lacryma-jobi; assembly: GCA_009763385.1. NCBI lineage: Eukaryota > Viridiplantae > Streptophyta > Magnoliopsida > Poales > Poaceae > Coix > Coix lacryma-jobi. The sequence goes on from CM019826.1 coordinate 23,004,196, forward strand.
TCATTGATCTCAAGGACAGATTCGATCAAGGGGGAGTGTTACAAATATCTTGTATATGATGATCTCATCCTCCCCACACGGATAGAGAAAACTCCCCACGCCCTCACGTCCACGGAGTCGTGGTTACTTGACGGGGAGGAAACTCCCCACATCCCCACGTTCACGGGACGTGCGTCGTGGTTACTTAGCGGGAGAGTTTCCCTCCGTAACCTCATCTCATATTGTATATAAACATGTATCAATGATCAATGAAGAAGCCCGATGATTCATTATATTCTCCTGTGTCTCATTTACATTTTCTCGCAATTACTGCTCGCAACAGGCTTGTGGTCTTTTGTGCATACAGCATACTGGTCCGGAAGATGAATGTGACTCGAGATGAGCGCACTATGTCACTGTCGTCATACCGATTAACCATTCAGAAACATATTTCCATTTTATTTGTGCCGAGAGCCATTGCGTTGTCTGGATGGATGATAACTCCTTTCCTAAAGTGAAGTCTAAACGTGGAACCTCTGAAAAATCTGAATGCATGCTATTCTTTGTTTAATCTGTTCTTTACTACGGAGTACTAATGTTTGTCTCGCCTTCAGTTTTCAGAAACAAAATTCAGACTTTCAGAGGATCCGAGCCCAGATGCAGGGCGTTGTCATCTGCGCTATACGTATATGTTATTTAGCTGAGCTACAGCTACCCTTACTAAGTGCCTGTTAATCTGTCGCCTTGATTCAGGTTAACTTGGCTATATGCGTTCTCCACTTCAGCCGGCACTGCTCTCTGTTCAAGTGTTCATCATGCTAATAGTAGATCAGCATCAAGCCAATAACATAGTATTACCTCCTTTTTTGGTCAGTTTTCACTGTGCGCTGACGCATCTGGTCTTGAACCACTAGCATCAACTGCGGATTCCGTTTGTTCAATCCACCCAACATTTGCTCACAACCAAAGAGAAAGAAAAACAAGAATGCGCATGAAAAATGCTGTAGATGAATAAATAGCTACATCGAATTTTACAATCTTAAATCAATGCCCCACGTGACCTTTTGCTTTTGGAGGAATGCGGACTTTTAAACCCTCAAACATCAATCAAACTGGCGATCGTTGAATGTTGAGCATTCACAGTCGCATTCAGTAACTATGTTCATATATTATTTACATACCCGATGATCGAGTCAAAGAAGAAAAAGAAAAAAAAAACCTGGCACTGGCAGCCGTGCTGGCGTCTACAAAACGATCAAGAATCTGAGATCAGGGATGCAAGCTTTCGCTGTCATGGCCACCATCAGGTGTGACGGGATGACGTGGAGCCTTTTAGTCTTTGGTCAGCGACCACTACCTGTCAGTCTCATCCGCTCCTGCTGGCTGCTGCATGCGGCCTGCCCGCCGCCGGAACGAACGAAGCCAACTCAACGACGCTAACGACGACGGTGCCACGACGAAAGGCGCGGCACCGTGCGCGTGCAGTAGCCGGCGGCCGGCGCTCTGGCGTGCACGATGTACGGGTACGGCAGGCACGAGCCTTTCGCTGTTCCGTCGTCGTGACACCCCGTCTCCCGATAGTTTTCCATCGTCGTTTTTGTTGTTTTTATTTTTTTTTGTTATTATTACATGCATATATATATATATATTCCTTTGTTTAAATACATAACAAAAAGTAATATATTTTATTTTAATAGATAGGTTTATTCATCTCTTCTCTCCTTAAAAAAAACTATCGATATTCCCCTCTCCGGTTTACCAACAAGCAGAGCGAAAATAATATACTGTTTAATTATATATTGTTTTGACCTTTTTTTAAAAAAAAATACAGAATTAGTACTATGTACATAGACATAACATGTATCTAGATACATAGCAAAAACATTATATATAGCTAGAAAAAATAGAAAAATTCTACTACCTGTTTAGAATACATGATTTTTTCATCCATTTGACATACTTTTTTTGTCGGACCTTATTTTTGTCTATCCACACTTTCACGGAAGGCCTTATTTAGCTACACATAAATATACTCCAATCCACGAGAGTTAAAATAAATTGAAGTGGAACCTGGAGCCTATTATACGTACATAGAAAGTGCATGTATGTATGACAGACAGACCAGGCAGAGCACGGCGTACGCCGCAGCGAGCCGCGGCGACTGCCACGGGCCCACGACTATAAAGAGCAGGGGGTAGCTTGCGAGACCCGGCCCGGCCCAGAGGAGCGCGCCCGCCCGTCCCCGCATCATATCGCTGCTGCCCTGAGGCCTGAGGGAGGGGCAGGGCGAGCAAGCCCCAGACGAGCCATGGCGCGGGCGGAGCTCCTCCGCAGCGTGACCATGCGCTCCTCCCCGCTTCCGCGCTGCGTCCTCCTCCTCCTCCTGCTCCCCTTGCTCCTCTCAGGTACGTACGGGTGGTAGCGCCGAGCCCGTTTCCTCGCTGTTCATCTTCATGGCGTTGCTTTTGCAGTTGCAGTAGTAGATGCGTTCCTGGTTTTGGAATTGTCGAGATTTTGGGCCCCCTTGTGCTCGACAGGCCGGCCACGTGTGCATGCAAACAAATTTGAATTTCCTTGTGTATATATATTACTGGTATTTCTTCTCCGTTTCCTATCAGTTACTACTAGGAGGGAAGGAATTACCTATATATCGACTTCATATTTTCCTATCCTTCACGGTACTCTTATTAGATGTAGATGAGACCATCCTTCCCGTACGTAGCAAAAACAGCCGTTCTATATTTTTTCCACAGCGGCCTCTCGAGCATTATATTGCTGGTTGATTGCTGCAGCCTTGCGAGGTCGTTTTCGTGAGTTACTTGAGCCAATTTTCAGTCGGCCGGTCCGACGTGGGTTTTGACAGAGAAAAGAATGAAATGTCCACGTCATACGGCGAGGTCTTGTTGAAATCACGCATGCATGATTTGACATTTCCTTGAATTTTTTCCACCGATGATCGCGCATGCTATGCTGATGAAATTCAGCTGTGCGTCCGGCTTGTTGTGAAACCGACGTCCGTCCTACCCGGCCACAATGAGTATCACAAGCCTGTTTACGTGTGAAAGGAACCCCTTGATTTTTTTTGCTCTTTCCCTTCATTCAGATATATACATCAGTACGTACTACTAGCATTAGCTAGTAGTATAGTATATCAAATCACATGCCGACCTAATAATTATCACTAGGATTAATTTGGATGCGATGAGAGATACGTACATCTCACAACCATCAGCAATGTACGCGCGCCCGTTGTTAACATAAATTTTCCTTGTCATTTTAGGCCCCATCCCGAATACTAAATCTGAGCATTCAATTTAATTTCCCGGCCCTGCCCGCTGATTGCATTCCATTCCATTGCAGTTGCAGCCGTCGACGTCGCGTCGGCGGCGGCGCCACTCAAGTTCGGCATCAACTACGGGCAGATCGCCAACAACCTCCCGCACCCGGCGCAGGTGTCGGGCCTGCTGCAGTCGCTGAACGTGAACCGCGTGAAGCTCTACGACGCGGACCCGGCCGTGCTCACGGCCTTCGCCGGCACGGGCGTGGAGTTCATCGTCGGCAACGAGGACCTCGGCAACCTGACGGACGCGCGCAAGGCCCGCGCCTGGGTGGCGCAGCACGTGCAGCCGTTCCTCCCGGGGACGCGCATCACCTGCATCACCGTGGGGAACGAGGTGCTCTCCGGCGGGGACACGGCCGCCATGCAGAGCCTGCTCCCCGCCATGCAGGCCGTGCAGCAGGCGGTGGTCGCGCTGGGCCTCGCGGCGCAGGTGAACGTCTCGACGGCGCACTCGGTCAACGTCCTCGCCACCAGCTACCCGCCGTCGTCGGGCGCGTTCCGGGAGGAGCTCGGGCAGTACGTCCAGCCCATCCTCAACTTCCTCGCCGGCGTCGGCTCGCCGTTCCTCGTCAACGCGTACCCGTTCTTCGCCTACAAGGCCAGCCCCGGCAGCGTGTCGCTGCCGTACGCGCTGTTCGAGCCCAACCCCGGCGTGCTCGACCCAAACACCAACCTCACCTACGACAACATGCTCTACGCCCAGATCGACGCCGTGTACGCCGCCATGGAGGCCAATGGCCCCACCGACCTCACCGTTAGGATCTCCGAGACCGGGTGGCCGTCCAAGGGGGACGACGACGAGGTGGGCGCCACCGTCGCCAACGCCGCCGCGTACAACGGCAACCTCATGAAGAGGATCGCCATGGGCCAGGGCACGCCGCTCAAGCCGCACGTGCCCGTCGACGTGTTCGTCTTCGCGCTCTTCAACGAGGACATGAAGCCCGGCCCAACGTCGGAGAGGAACTACGGCTTGTTTTACCCCAACGCCACGCCGGTGTACAACTTCGGCTTCGACGACGGAGCGTCGTTCGGCCCATCGCCGACGTACTCCTCTTCTTCCAGGCTGGCGGCGGCGGTAAGGAAATTCTGAACTTATTATATCGTAGAAATTTTGGCAAATTAAATGACACATCTCTGTCGTCACGAGAAGCTTAATATTTATCCATTGTGTTCACTGTTGCAGATTACATTTCAGATGGCGGTTGTTGTCCTACTCGCCGGCTTCTTCCTATGACCATCCTACACAGCACCGTGCGTGAAGATTATTGCTATTTTTTGACTAACCCCATCTGTGCCTTCATTATTGGAGACTTCAGACTAGCTACCGGCCGGAGCCCATATTAGTCTGACTTGAGGTAATAGCTTATGTGTCCTGTTCAGCTGACTTAGATAATACAATTTTTTCTCTAGAAATGAAATTCTAAATATTCATTTATATGTTTTGGTGTCATGGGCCCTATTCACTTAAATTTAATTAGCATATTTGTGACTTATTCTCTTTCACATAATACTATTGAAACAATCGAAATCAGCCGTGAATAAGTTGAAGCAACTATGGTGCTGTTTGGCTGGTTGTTTTTACGACTTATTTCGGCTGTTTCAAGCTTCAACCTGTTTCTATGGTAGACTTTTTTTCTTGTTATATATTTTTTAATTAAGAAATAAAACGATATTCCGGCCTTCTATATTCACCAGTGAATGAATACAACAAATCAATATAGAAAAAGTCCGAACAACCACTCTCCAACACACAACAAAATCATCACAGAACGTAAATAAAAACAAAGACAACAGATCTCTAAACTTCTCTGTTGCTGCCAATCCACTCTTAAAAAACCCACCTCAACAGCATAACCTCCAAACTTTGCATCCACTCTCAGTTTCCTTGAAAATTATATGCAAGGAGTTAGATTTTTTCTTGTCGAACATGGTATCATTTTTATTCAATCACAAAGCCCAGCACATCGCCCGCCAACCCCACCATTATCTGCTCTTCTCAAACTTGGGATAAAATTCCTAAGCCACGAGCCAAACATGTGGATATTATTTTGGGGTGGTTGAAAGTGATGAACAATGCATTCCACAAGAATCTCAGCATATACGACACTTGAAAAAAGATGTTTTCACTGTGTCTCATTTAAAACACAAAAGAGCTAGCGTCTCCTTTCCATCCTTTTTAACAGTTATCCTTTGTAAGTATGACCTCCCTCCTCTTAAATACCAGAAAAAATCTTTATTTTCAATGGGAGCTCTCTTTCCCGAACAAATCTTTTCCCCCACATCTCTTTCTCATCTCTCTTTCTTCGTGATGATCACCTATATAAAAATTGAGGTCGAAATTCAAAAAAATTCACCATTTTTCTAGATCCACGTAAATCTATCCTTATTCCCATTCAAATTGATGGGCCACAACTAAGGAGAAGAACATCTTTATTTTTAATTGGAGCTTTGCCTTCGAGAACATTCCTTTCCACCATTCGTCTCTTTCTTGTGATCTCCCTATACAAAGGTTGAGTCGCAATTCAAAAATCTACCATTTTCATGATCCACATAAACCTAATCATTATTCCCATTCAAATTGATGGGCACAACTAAGGAGACCAAATTCAGACAATCATCCAACCATTCACCAATTAATGCCCTTCTGATTAGACGATACGTGGGTTGTGCTTAGCACTTTGGTTACTGAATCCCCTTTCCTTCTTCTTACTAATTTATACAAGGTTGGAAACTTCACCTTTCAAAGATTCTTGCGCTGCTATAAAAAAATTTTGGCTTGACATGCACTACCCATCTCCTAAAATACACGAGGATTTTTAGAGACGTTTACAATTGCTCGCCTTTTAAATAGATGCACGCAAACAAACCTTTTATTAACGCAGGTGATCGGAAATTACTCATCTTAAAATAGATTAGGCAAACCGTCAAAAATACCCGCCTCCGCTAATAAAGGTGAGTCTATTTGCCATTTGTTTGGCCTATATTTGCCTGGTATCGTGCTCTGAGTATATATAGGGGCACTTAGGGTTTTCTCCTCTTATTCTCACCCCTCTATCCCACTCCTGTGCGATGGCCCTCTCTCTCACTCTCATGAGGCGCCCACTATCTCTCTTATGTTTGTCGATCAGCGCGTGCTTCCCCCTCGGTGGGGACGCTTGCTCCGGAGTGCGTGGGGCGCCACGCCCACCTTAGCGAAGGCATGCAGGGCTCCAGCTTGTGAGCCAAAGTTGGCACAAATGAGGCAACGTCCACCCTAGCGGCTTCTCCTAGAGAGACATCTGTGGCGCGAGCAGATCCAGCGCCGGGGCGTCGTCGACATCCATGTCGTGCGGATCATGTGAGGCACACGCGAGATCGGGTGAGGCACGTGTGGATCCGATGAGGCGAGCTCCTAGTAGTTGGCGGCGGTGGTGTTCTCGATAGCGGTATTGTGGCGATGTTTCCGGTAGCGAGCTTAGCGACGGGCCTGAGAGTAGGCTCGGCGTTGGGCCTATGCCCTTTTTTCAAACCTATTTTTGCAGACGGCCACTATGACAGTCTCAGAAAGAGCTTATTGATGCAGGCTGTCTCGTCGAGGTAGACGTATTGCCTGTCTGGGAAAACCAGAAATGCTCGTCTAGAAAAAGCTTTGTGTAGTAGTGCTGACCAATCCACATATCGTCGCAAAACCTAGATGTGGTTCTGTTGATAGTTTTCACGGTCGATTTTGATTGTTTTCAATAGTGTTATGTGAGAGAGAATAAATTGCAGTACCATTGATAAGTTCAAGCGAACAGAGGGCAGTCTTATTGCCACAATTAACCTTGAACTTCCTCTGTTCTAGCAATCTAGACATAAAGGTCTTTGACGTCCATAAAACCTGCCAAAAATAAGAATCACCCGGCCTCTTTACCATATTTTCTCTCGTTATTAAATGGACGTCTGTTACTTGAAAGTAGATATTATTTGAAGCAATGTTTTGAAAATGGATTCCCCTCCCTGCTGGACCATACACAATCAGTGAGACACCCTTTAAACGCTATGGAAGGTCATCGATCGGCTGAGCACCGATAATCGATTTTCAGAACCTCGAGTAGCAGTAGCAAAATTATTCTCATCAGGTCATACAGTTCGTAATGACGCCGCCACACAAAAAAAAGGCCACCGCCGCCGCCGCGCCTTTCCTTTGGTCCCCTCTCTCCTCCCTCTGGCATATCGCTGGAGGCCAGAGAGAGTGGGGATCCATCGTTTTTAATAATTTGTCCCCAATAGATCGAGTTTTTAGGGTTTGAGTTTCTTGATAACCAAGTATTGTGGTATTGAAGATTTATCTTCTCCTTATCCTCTTCGGCGACGGTGAAGGAGAAGGATGGAATTGTCTTCTCCATGGCGACTCCGTTGAAGATGATGTCGACAACTGCGGCGTCAATATCTCCACCGACATGACGGCATGGAGACTTTTGTTTCCGGACAGCGGCATCAAGATGGCGATGATCTCGCTGCCATGGAATAATTTTCTTCCGTCCCTTCTTCGTTTTGTTTGGTTAGATCTGACCACAATCAAGGACTAGGGAGAATAAGTTTCACAGATCATTCCTCCTCTCTTCGGTGGCAGAAAGAAGAAGAAGAAAACACAAGAAAGAAGAAGTTTCTCTCACTCCAACTCCACCTGCAGAAATGTTTGTCGTCGTTGGGCATCTATTGTCTGGCTTAAAACATTGTTGTCGAGTATTTGCCTATGCGGTCATCCATATAAAGCGTCAAATAGGTTTAGATTTGAGAGTTTGAGTTATTCACAGTGTGGGTGCAATATAGATGAATATCAGTTTTTGGATATATGTTTTTTCCAGAGTACTTGTAAGTGATGATGTACCCAACTATATTTTAATACAATTCTTCTTTCATCTTAAAAAAAAAGGCCATACAGTTCGTAAATCACACAGTCATGATCTCCTGACTTTTGTTGAGAAAAGTTTGAGCCATGGATCGAGTAGCTTGTCAACCTGAGATGTTCCGTTGGTTATGTTAGGTAGTCGGTCATCCTCACCTGGAGGCAACATATGAACATACAGATGTCTGGCCTTTTCCGCCTCCGGCGCGCCATGCGACTGATGTCTTCCGGTAGCGTATCCTTTAGGGACGACAGGGAGGCAGGCCGGTGGTTGATCGGTTCTTGCTTGCGCTGCCAATGCCCTGAGAGCTCCACACCGACCATGACCAACCACAAGAGGACCGCCTTGCTCTCGTCATCTAGAAAAGAATCGAACAAGAATTAGCACAGGAGGGAACAGGATGGGCGAGGGCATGCTTCTTCCATTTGACAGCTACTGTACTTTCCAGAAGCAAATGTTCCTTTGGCCAGATTGGGGCCTGCTGCCGTTGAGCGCTCGCTGTTGTCGTTAAACCTTTGAGAACAGTCGAACAGGGCACTTTCTGCTGAGAGGTGCAGACTACTCTTTTTTCGAAAAGAACTTACCAGTGTCTACGAAACAAAATTAGGTCAAAATAAATAAGCTCAACTCTTCTCTTTGTTGTTGCTTGCTGCTACTACTCTATAATTAAGCTAGTCTCTCTCTATATATATATATATTACTAAAATAACACTACAGTAATATGTAAAATAAGTATGACCATATACTCTATGTATGCTTGCATACTTGACATATATGACACTCTAGAATGTCTAGTTATGATCATATATTTTGTCTACATACATTTCGTCGGTCATAAACTCCATAAATCAAGAGATATACACATGGGAGTACGGAAATAATTTCACTATATATATATATATATATTAAACTATATGATACACGGTCACTTGATGAGACCCAAAAAAAAATCTGCGTCCATCTGTTGATTTATTCCTCGTATGATCTGTTTGACACAAACACTGATGAAAGTGAAAGTTCTAACACTGATCTCACGGCTCTTGTACTTTATGTGCAGGTTGATCAGATTTTCCGTACCCCCCCTTTATCGTTATTGATTGGATTGGATTGGATTGTAAGATTGTAATAAGACTAGGAAGGAAGGAAGCTGATGTGTGGCATATCATATATTCATATCTACGCACCTTTTTTTTTCATGCCAAGCAGTCAAGCCGCTGTAAAAGTTTTGAAAACATGAGCTGAATTCGAATAGGATGTAGAATCGCCCCTGATTAGTTCTCCAGATGCAGCGAGCATGTGACTGAGCTCAGAGTGGTCTTTTTGTTCTGTAAGTATCATTTAAATCTTGAGGGCCCGTTTGTATGCTTGGAATTGAATTCATTTTAAGAATTAAAATTTAGACACATTTTAGTTAAGCTAATATGATTATATATGGATTATATTTGTATATTATTGTTGTCTATACGAGAGAGGTATCAATATGTTGTATTTCTATCATGAGGGAATGAGATGAAAAGAATGTTATAAATTGCAAATTAGAAATATAACATGGTGATCTCTAGAATCCATTTCCCTCTCCAACATATGAATTTGAGGTAGGCTTATATGTGAGACTTGAGAAAGTGGTGGAATGTTAAATTTCAAGCTATAGTATATATTTATTGAGTGAATTTCAATTCCACCAAATGAAGTGATCCGAACAGCCCCTCAGATTTTTTCCTAGTGTGGCTCTGTTTGGTTATACGTTGTGTGGGTGAAGGAATATATGATAGCAATAACACCTACTTTTCTTTTCAAAAGGTTTGCAGTAGCCGGTTATGATCACTCTTTTTTTTAGGTAAGGTTATGATCACTCGTGTAACTGTAAACTTCAATTCTCAATTTTTTCCAAATTTTATTCTCTCGCCAAAAACAAGAAAACTTAAGTCTTGAACTAAAAAAAAGGAATACAAGTACATGGAGTCATGGATACAATCACAAGGACTACCGTAGAACCCCTGATGTACACGTATATACTCCTCTCTATTTTCAATTATAAGTTAATCCAATTTTCTTGAAGAGTTAAAACATCTCAAGTTTGATTAAAATTATAGAGAGAATTACAAAGATTTAATATGATGAAATAGATATACTATAAAATATAATCAATGAAAAATCTAATAATACTTATTTAATATTATAAATATTATTTTATTATATAAATTTGGTTAAACTTAGGTTTAACTCTCCAAGAAGTACTTATAATTTGAGATGGAGGGAGTGCGACAATATGGTGTCACGAACCACTCTAAATTGATATCTAGAAATGGGATCCGAGAACTTGGGCTTGGAGGAATTTGGGATGAAGAAACATAAATGGTGACACATGTTCTTGTTTTACTCCCCCTCCGTATTGGTAAAAGAAGTCGTTTTGGACACCGACATGGTTTCCAAAGCTTAACTTTGACCACTTATTTTCTTTAAAAATATTTATTGTAAAATGGTATATGTATATTTTTTAGAAAGTACTTTTCAGACAAATTTATTTATATATTTTTATATCTCTAAACTCAACCATTTAAAAGTTATTCATGATTTATATTCTCAATGTTTGACTCAAACCTTGTCCAAAACAATTTTTCACCCTATGGAGAGAGTATATTGTCAGGCTCCCCATCATGGCTAACACGACCCACTAGGCAAACGTACACGCAGGGCCCAGAGGCCCGAGGCTTCTTACACCACTTTCCAGGAGCTCAATACATCTTTGTGTCTCTCCTTAAAAAAAACTCATGTCTTCCCAATGTATCACTCTAATGATGTAGAAGCCCTCACTCAAAAAATGATGTAGAAGCCCCATAAGTAAGGGTGACCACACGACATCCATTATTGTGGCCATTGTATGGTTATCGTCTACTGCCTCCCTTTAAAAACTAACTTGGGGCTATGGAACAGCTTGGTTCCTTGCTCGATATTGTTGTGGCTTGCTGTTGACGGTCCTTAAACACCTGTTTTACCATCAACATTTGACCCTAAAGTCCACCAAAAAGGCATGAAATGTAGTCAAATAGGTTTCAAACTAACCAAATTCCACATGTCCATAGAATTCTATTTGAATGCAGGATTTGAACCAAATTTGGACATATGGACCCACCAGAGGCCAAGCCCACTCAGCAGGGCCCAATGGCCTAAGGGGGGTGGCGCCCGCCACCCCTAGGTGGCGCCCGCCACCTCTAAGTGGCGCCCGCCACTTGGTTGGCCCAAGTGTCACCCCATGCCACATCACCGATCCGTGTGACCTCCCAAGGCCAAATCCTAGCCCTTGTCACTAGGTCAGTGGCATCGGACGGCTCAGGGAGGAGTGGCGTGGATCAAGGCTGAATGTCGGTTGCTAGGACATGCAACCGACCTCCAAACCGCCTTGGACAACCACCTGGATGTCGTTGAAGCAGAGGCGGTTCATCCAACGGCCAGAGACTAGCGGCCGCCAGTAGGGGGTGCCCGCCACCTGACCTAACCCTAGGTCGGTTGGCTGCCCACTATAAGAACCCCCCTCACTCATTTGGGCTATAATATACCCCCCCTGGAGGCACCTCTTCATAAACACATCTCACACCAAGTACCATCCCAAGCAAAGCAAGAGAAGCAAGTGAGAGTTAGGTTAGAAGCTTAGAGAGTTTAGGCAAGTAGGTAGCTAGTAGAGCAAGGCATCTTCGCCCTCGCGGTAGCGCTGCAAGGGTTAGCTCAAGAGTAGAGGCGTGCGAGTGATCGGTTCTGGAGCTGGGAAGTCTTCCTTCATCTTCAGTTCAGGTTTTGCTCTTGTTACTCAAGCATTTACTATATTCTAGTTCATCATTTCAAGTATTACTTTATTCTACTTATCAGTATTGAGTGGTATACTTGATTGATTGCTTGAGTGCCTAGCTATCCTACAGATCAATTCACTTAGCCATAGTAGTTAATCTCTAGTGAGCTTGTGTTTGATCTTTGCCAATAGGTTGCTTAGTTAGTTTAGTGTTTATCTTATTAAGTCAAGTGTTTGCTCTGACGTCCGCAAGGGTGTCTCTATTCAAAGCTAGGGTAGAGATAGTTAGAATATAATTAAGCGTGGTGCTTAGTTATAGACTTACCTTCAGATACGGCTAGACCCCCGGATAGCTGTGGTAGCAAGCAGGTGGTGACAGCCCTGTGCGCCTTGAATTCCACCACGTAGTTGGCCCAGTTTAACAGTATGGCTCGTTGTGCTAGCGTTCAACCTAAGTAAGTGGTAAAGGCTACTACGCCCTCGATACTTGACAAGATAGGAATAAAACTTTACTTAACTTAGTAGTTGCTTTATTGACTTTTGCCTGCCTTGCTTCGTAACTATCTCGCTTCGTAGTTATCTTGCTTTGTAGTTATCTAGGAGAGTTAGTAGTTAGTAGTTAGTTAGTTATCCTTAGTTACCCTCTATCTACCTATCCATTCCACCTTACCTTAGCCATCCAGTTCATCCTTACCTATCATCCATATATTCTTTCTAGCCTCTCTTCTCCCTTTTGCCTTTTCTCTTTTTCTTTGACTCTCATCCCCTCCTTGACTCAACTCAAGACCACCCCCTAGCCTTCCCTTGGGATCAAATAAATCGACACCTGTACTCTCCAGGCGAGTGCTACTACGATAGTTTTGTGCGCTTGCAGAATCTCCTCCTGGTAGATTGCATTCTCGCTAGCTAGCTCCTACTAGTGTCGGGATTGACAACCCCGCTTGGCATTAGTAGATAGCTACTTTAGTTACCCTATACTAGGTGTAGCTAAGAACTACCAACAAGCATTTCTGGCGCCGTTGCCGGGGAAGGCAATCGGTGTATCGGTTGAGTCCGTGTCAAATTTATCTTCGCTTATGCTCCTGCTTAGCGAATCCCATCTTACCCCATTCGTTCTTTTCTTAACTCTTCTTATCTTTTTCCTTCATCTTCTTCAACTTCTTTCTTTCTTATCTCGTTCTATCTTCACGATAGCCAATAAGACCATTCGTGAGTTTTCTGCTCCTTCTGCCGCTAATGTAGCGATAGGACCAGACGTGATCGATGCCAACCTCAATTTTGAGTTGAAACCGGCTCTGATCACGATGGTCCAAGCTAGCCCGTTCTGTGGCAAGGCTCATGAGGATGCCAATGCTCACCTCCAACATTTTTTGGAGATTTGCGGCACCTTCACCATTAAGGGATAACCCAAGAAGCCATCCGTCTTCGTCTCTTTCCTTTCCTTGCTAGGAAAAGTGAAGCAATGGTTCTATACCGATCGCAACGTTGTAGACACATGGGACAAGTGTTCCAATGCTTTTCTCGCCAATTCTTTCTGATGGGCAAGACGAATGCTCTTCGCAACAAAATCTCCAGCTTTACGCAACAAGCCGAGGAATCTATTCCCGAGGCTTGGGAGGTTGCAAGAGTATGTCGCTGCTTGTCCGCACCATGGTATGGAGGACTGGCTATTGATCCAGAACTTCTACCATGGCCTAACCCCCCTCTCTAAAGCCATTTGGATGCCGCCTCCGGCGGTGCATTCTTTTCTCTGAATGTTGCAGATGCTAAGGCTCTCATAGAGAAGATGGTGTTGAACCAAGGATGGAATGACGAGAGACTGCAGCCCCGTACGCGAGGTATGCATTCCCTTAAGGAGCCGACTGATGATCGGCCAAGATGGACCTGCTGGCAAAGAAGCTGGACAGCTATGAGAAGATGAACCAACAAGAGAGTGTCCATCTCTGGAATCCTACATGACTTGTGAAGTCTGTGGGAAACCGGACATTCTGGGAGCCATTGCCCCGAGCTACATGAAGATTTGAACTTCATCAACACAACAACGGTTTCCCGTCAACTGAATGAATCAAGGATGGAATCAGCTTGCAAACTCTCAAGGTAACAATTCATTCTCCCGCTCTAATTTTCATAATTCTGATAATTTCTCATTCTTGAAGAATTTAGTTTACTCACAAGGTAGAACTACTGATTTCTTGAAAGAGAGATTAATGGCGAATGATAAAATCCCTTGAGAAAATAAATGCTAAATTGGAAGATTTCTCATCTGCTCTGAAAATCAACTTAGCTTTAATAAGATGTTAGAAACCCAATTAGCTCAACTTGCTGCTATCATACCATCTTTTGAATCTGGCAAAATTCCTGCTAAACCTGACATGGAAACTGCTAATATGGTTGAAATAAAATATTTTAACTGTTATGAAGATCAAACATGACTGTTAGAAAGGTGATCCTGGTAGTCCCATAATTAGATGCTCAATCTTTGGTGAAGTCTTTAAAAATGCCATGTGTGATTTAGGATCGAGTGTGAACATTTTATCTAAAGATTTTTTTGAAAACTCGTTCTTTTCACCCATGTCATCCACATCTGCCTATGTTGTGCTAGCTGATCAATCCACTTGCTATGTAGAAGGAATAGTTAATGACTTACCTGCTCATATTAGAGGCTCCTATGTTCCTGCTGATTTCATAATACTAGATATGGGAAATAGGACAGATGTGCCTCTAATCTTAGGTAGACCCTTCTTGAATACTTTAATGCTTGCATATATGTGGGAAGTGGTAAATTCAAATGACATTAGGAGGGAGGAAGAAATATTCTCTTTCTCTCCCGAGCCCCGCATATGCCGCTAACATGCAGGAACCAAAACCCGTTCGTACCAAGAAGAGGCGCCCAAGAACAGGGTGGAGCAGAAAGAGAGAGCCACCTCCTCCTAAGTTGGTGTATTCACATAACAAAGGAGAGGTGCCAAAAGAAGAAGAACCGATGGAGTACTAAGAGAGAAGTGCCCAAGGAAAGATCCACCCGATAAGGATGAAACTCCATGAACCTAAGGTATGGTTT
Organism: Coix lacryma-jobi var. lacryma-jobi; assembly: GCA_009763385.1. Taxonomy (NCBI): domain Eukaryota; kingdom Viridiplantae; phylum Streptophyta; class Magnoliopsida; order Poales; family Poaceae; genus Coix; species Coix lacryma-jobi. Next base: position 23,019,231 of record CM019826.1, read on the forward strand.
TACTTTTAATTTTTCCCTTCAACTTTCCCTTTTTCGAATAAATAACATATGCCATGCATGCAACTAAAAAAAATATCACCAGTTATCATTAGTTTATATGCATAGGTATATGTTAACTTAGTTAGAACAATAAAATATCAAAATAGGATAGTTTTCCCTTTTTAATAAAATGAGAACAAGAGCTCCGACTGAGATGAAGAAGATCTTCTCACCAAGCAAGAAGCCAGCTTGGGGGAGACTCCCGCTCCGATAAGGTATGTCTCAAGCCTACACTTTACATTCAGTTCTTAAATTCTATATCTTTTGAATGTCACATGCTTGCCTAAATAACCACTCCATGAATAAAACTGATAATATCTGTTTAAACAAGTTGAAACCTGAATAAGATTTGAAATATGCCATGCAAATGCTATTGTTATGGTTTGAATGACTAGTCTTATCTAAGTTGTAGCTTTTGTGGGTTGCACATGCTTTAACTGAAATCATGCTTAGTGAATAAGCTAGTAAGAAATGGAGTAATTCTTTAAACTTGTTAAGGTGAATTAGGACCTAATCTGGAGGATTTCTTTTAAAATTATGAAAACCTTGCTAAAAGTTCCTCCTAGATTTTATCCCATCCCACCACCAGCCAAATATTTGTTAGTCATTAGTCAAAACCACAAAGAGCTTTGTTTGTGTTTTTGCTTTGTTAGACCTCATAGATCTTAGTAGAGAAGCTTATCATATCTTTTTGAATCAGATTCACGCACACCCACCATAATTTGCCTACTTTCCACTTTGGAAGTTTGCAACCACCAAATAAATTGCTTATTCTCTACACCGGAGATATGCAATACCCTGCCAAACATCCCATTGCTAGCCTTATGCTATTCCTACACTGGTAATAAGCATTTCTCTCTCCTTTCCCTACTCATTTCAAAATCCTTTCCTATAGATGTCTGGGGAAATCTAGAGCTAAAAGAGAGAGAGAGAGAAAAATGAGCAAAATAGCTCAAGAAAGGACTATGTCCTGTGAAAAAAAGAGAGAGAAAAAAGTGAGCAAAGTAGCTCAAGAGAGGACTATGTCCTAAGAAAATGTGAGGACGCATCTTTTGTCTACTCACTATGTATCCAAAAAAAAGAAAAAAAGAGAGAATTATCATTAGCTCTAGACCCCAGAAATTAACTAGGAAGGATTATGAAATACCTCTCTATACACTTCCACATAAACCACACATGCACATCTTGATCAATTTTTATGATTTGCTGCTCCTTATGATCTGAGTGTCTAGCTTAGCAATAAACATCAGGCAATTTGCTCATGGTTCTTAGCCTACCTATAACTCCACATATCATTCTTTAGAAATAGGAGAGGCTACATTTTGGCCTAAGTGAGGATTTAAACACCATTGAGTGATTGAGTGAATCTTGAGGACTTAAGCAAGTTGTTTATCTTTTGAAAACCTTGAAAACCCTCCAGACAGAATCCTAGTCAAACCTAAGCAAGATAAAAGTTTCCTATCTACTACTTTTTTTTCACTCTTGCATGTTTGAAGTGAAAAGCTATAAGCTCCACATTGCTATGATTTATGATATATGCTAAGTTATTTCTCACTATACAATATGCACTTGCAGACATCTTAAGTTGCTATCCATTTCATGCTCAATGTTTAAACCGCATTGTTGCTCGAGGACGAGCAACAGGTTAGCTTGGGGGAGCTTGTTGACGGTCCTTAAACACCTGTTTTACCATCAACATTTGACCCTAAAGTCCACCAAAAAGGCATGAAATATAGTCAAATAGGTTTCAAACTAACAAATTCCACATGTCCATAGAATTCTATTTGAATGCAGGATTTGAACCAAATTTGGACATATGGACCCACCAGAGGCCAAGCCCACTCAGCAGGCCCAAATGGGCCTAGGGGGGTGGCAACCCGCCACCCCTAGGTGGTGCCCCGCCACTTGGGTTGCCCAAGTGTCACCCCCTGCCACGTCACCGATCCGTGTGACGTCCCAAGGCCAAATCCTGGCCCTTGGTCACTAGGTCAGTGGCACATCAGACGGCTCAGGAGGAGTGGCGTGGATCAAGGCTGAATGTCAGTTGCTAGGACATGCAACCGACCTCCAAACCGCCTTGGACAACCACCTGGATGCCGTTGAAGCAGAGGCGGTTCATCCAACGGCCATAGAGCAGGCGACCGCCGTAGGGGGGTGGCGCCCGCCCACCTGACCTAACCCTAGGTCAGTTGGCTGCCCACTATAAGAACCCCCCTCACTCATTTGGGCTATAAATACCCCCCTGGAGGTTCCTCTTCATAAACACCATCTCACACTGTGACGGAACCGCCCAATAATGTGGCCCACTTGCACACGTCATCGTCATAGGGAGCCCAATGACTGTGCAAATGAAACACGTTACTGGAAAGATCCGTCGGGTGTCCCCGAGAGGACCCCGAATTACTCACGAGCCACAGGACCATCATCATGAAGGTTGGAATAATTACAACATTACAACAGTTTGATACAAAATACCATCGAGTGCAGAAGCAAGATAGATAAACTTTACAAATTATGAAGATGTTACTTTTTACATAAAAATAACTGGTATTGCGGAAGTAGAGTAGTATATGACAGACCACACTTAGGCGGAGTACCTAAGTTGGAGAAGAGGAACAACCAGATCACGTCAAGCCCACTGACATGATCATGATCAACACCACCTAATAGAAACCTGCAACAGGGGATTAACAAACCTGAGTACTGGGGTACTCAACAAGACTTACCCGACTAAAGAAAAAGGAGAAGACTCAGGAATGAAGGCTTAGGGTTCAAGGTAAGGCTTAAGTATTTTGCAGAAAAAGCATTTTGTAAACCTTGTTTTTTTTGGAAAGATTCAAGCATTTCTCAATTCTTCATTGTCCATGATTCATTTTACATTTCAAAACATACCTAGTTGAGAACCACTCTCCGTTGACAGTCAGTGACCAAGTCTCCATAACCGAGGAGCAACGTTAATCCGGATAAATAATACTCAGCTGAGGATCCCTATCCACACTGCATATGTAGCACCCAAGCTTGCATATGCCACTCGTCTACCACGATTCCTCCAAGATTGGGCCCGGTCCTACGCCCACCCGGAAGTACAGTACACCACTCCTATCCAGGTACGACGACCACGTGGGTACATGCTACTTCCGCCATCTCTCCACTCCCAGTGCGCGGTTGTCGGTCCAATAAAGGATTCCTCGGAGCCAGAGCTTTCCGTAGTATGTGAATAGTTTGCAAGTCTTGGCCAGCAGGCCCCCATACGGATGGTCCCTAATTTTCCAGCCAGAACTATACCTTGGTCATATCTCACCCAAGCGTAATAGTCCTGTCAGTTTTTCAACCCTGTCCCGGTCGTGTCAACTGTTGAGTCCCGGACTACAACATGACGGCACCGTACGCGCGGACAACCTCTTCTCGCACAATGACCACATGCTAGCTAGGCAAGCAGTCATCGAACGAGAAGTAAAGCAAATTCCCATAAAGATTCTTTCAGTGATCACACTTTTGAAAATGGCATTTTATTGCAAATCTATAGTATAGCATCACTAAGCATTTTGCAAATAGTTTTAAAGCAGGGCTGGTGGATCTTCTGGTGGAGGTAAATAATGCAGGTAATAGGTATCACACAACTCCTATAACCTAATGCAGTAGTTTAACTCAAAAGCATTTAAGGAAAACATTTTATAAACCAAGGAAGGGTTAAATGCACCGGGGCTTGCCTTCGTTGCAGGGAAGATAAGATCCAAGAAAGATTGACACAAGTTAGTTCATTTGCTGCTTGAAGTTAAGTCTTTTTCGACGAAGCCTGTCCAACAAGAACCCTCCTTCGAGGCTCGTTCGACAATGGTGAACACCAGAGCTTGATCAACACGACTTCAACACTCTTGGATACTACACGTGGATAAATGATGTATGCTTTAACATGATGCCATGGAATGCATGCTAAGTGTGACGGAACGACCCTAATCCCATGGCCCACGTGTCCCTGTCAACTTCTGACAGCCGAACCCATGTTCCATGTGATTAAGACCTGTTCGCCACCGGGCTACATTAGTGCCCAATGTCCGCAGGATCATCTCACAATTCGGTTACAGCATTTCATACTTTTATAAATAACATCGGAATAAAGAGCGGAAGACTTAAATAACATTAGTTTTACAAACCGAGGTTTCAAATGAGGTAAGGAGTACGATTATTACAAACCATTGTTCGGGAAATTCAAAGTAGACAACGTAGCGGAAGCAATAACATAAAGATACATGTAACACCAGCCCGAGGGTGCCATTTACTCATCGGCCTCATCGGCCTCCTCCTGGACGAAGGTCACGCAACAGGGTGCGAGACACATCGGGGTCTCAGGCATACCTGCAACATGGGTAACAAACCCTGAGTACGGGGTACTCAACAAGACTTACCCCCGATAAAGAAAGGAAAGACCAGGAATGAAGGCTTAGGGTAGTCAAGGTAAGGCTTAAGCAAGATCAAGTATTTTGCAGAAAGTATTTTTGTAAACCTTATTTTATTTTTGAAAGATTCGTATCCTCAAATCTTCATCGTTCATGATTCATTTTACATTTCAAAACATTCCTAGTTGAGACCACTCTCCGTTGACAGTCAGTGGACCAAGTCTCAAAACCGAGAGCAACGTTAATCCGGATAAATAATACTCAGCTGAGGATCCCTATCCACACTGCATATGTAGCACCCAAGCTTGCATATGCCAACTCGTCTACCACGATTCCTCCAAGATTGGGCCCGGTCCTACGCCACCCGGAAGTACAGAGTACACCACTCCAATCCGGGACTTTAACCCACGTGGGTACATGCTACTTCCGCCATCTCTTCCACTCCCAGTGCGCGCGGTTGTCGGTCCAATAAAGGATTCCTCGGAGCCAGAGCTTTCCGTAGTATGTGAATAGTTACAAGTCTTGACCAGCAGGCCCCATACGGATGGTCCCTAATTTTCCAGCCAGAACTATACCTTGGTATATCTCACCCAAGCGTATAGTCCTGTCAGTTTTTCAACCCTGTCCCGGTCGGTGTCAACTTTTGAGTCCCGGACTACAACATGACGGCACCGTACGCCTCGACAACCTCTCCACGCTATTGACTAGGTACGGATCAGGTAACTAGCCAGTAGACGGGAGTAAAGCCAAATTCCCATAAACATTCTTAAAGTGATCACACTTTTGAAATTGGCATTTTTATTTATGCAATCTATTGAATAGCATTGCTAAGCATTTTGCAAATATTTTTGAAACAAGGGTATGGTGTATCTTTTGGTGGGGGTAGATTATGCAAGTAATAGGTCATCACACACACTCCTATTACCTAATGCAATAGTTTAACTCAAACATTTAAAGAAAACATTTAATAAAAGCAAGGTAGGGTTAAATGCACCGGGGCTTGCCTGGATGGCAAAAAGAGCAGACTCGGGGTAGGTATAGGTGTCGGAGCTCGGGGTCGCCTCGGAGTTGGTTGTCACAGCGGCCTCGACTCTGTACCTTCTTCGTCAACTATACGGATGCAATGATGAATACTCATGAGAATGATGATATGGACTTAAGGTGCAAGACAATTCTACTGATTCTAGATTACTTTTAAACAAAGCATGATTGAAATCTAGGTGAGCATAAAAGGTAACCATTTCTTCCTTAGCAATATTGATTAAACTAGCCCTTATTATACTTATCCTAAGCATCATCAAATCATAGCATCACAACCATCATAGACCAAGGTAGGGGTCTATGAACATCAATCAATCCAAGATCACATCATCAAACACTTATTACCAAACCTAATCCACCTTTTCTATTTTCTATTTTCTTATTTATTTAAAGGTCATTTTATGAGTTGCTCAAAAATTACCAATTAATTCCATAAGTTCATTATGGCATAAACAGATGGCAAAACAAATTTCATAATTTTTGGAGGTCATTAAGGTGCTTAATTAAATCTAGACATTTAATTAACAAAGGCACTTTTCAACTATTTAAATAAAAAGCTCAAAAATCAACTTGTTCCAAAAGACTTCAAAATTTTACCAGAGACTCAGAAAGGCATAACTAGCACATAAAATTTATCTCCAGATTTTTGGAGTTATAGATCACTCCCCAAAAATACCAAAACCTCCATTTTCAATTAAAAGGGGAATTTTACATTTTAAATCTTTGCACAAAACTCAAGTTTCATATTTTTATAAAATACTCCAGAGCATAAAGAGTCCTACCACAAAAATTTCAGAATTTTTGGATGCACACAGAAATCATACAAAAAAGAGAAAACAGAACACTATCACATCTCTCAGAAAAAGAGAAGAGCACTGTGTCCTTCTAGGCTGGGCTCGGCGAATCGCGGGGGCTCGGGCGAATCGCGCGGGGCTCGGTCGAGACGGGCTCGGTTTGAGACGGAAGCGACAGCTTCGTCCGAGGCCTGGCCCGGAGGCTCGGGCGGACGGAGAAGTAAGCCTCCGTCCGAGGCCTGACTCGGGCGAAGCGGAGAGCATGCGCTCGCCGAGGCTTGGCTCGGGCGAGACGGAAAAACAAGCCTCCGTCCGGGCGTGACTTGGAGGCTGCGAAACGGAGTGGAACAGAGGCCGGAGGCTTCGGATGCTTACCACGGGTCGGAGCAGGGCTCGAGGGTGAGGCTCGACACGTTCTCAGGGTGAGGCTCGAGGAAGAGACGACCGCGGCGGCGCTCCGGCGATCCGGCGATCCTGCTCAACACACGAGACCGCAAGGCCGGGTTTAGAGTCGCACGGAACCGAGGAAGCTGACACAAGGGGTCGGGAGAAGGTATCCGTGACCGGAGGGGAAGTATTTGACGAACCCGAGATCACCGGGGTTCCGTCGGAGTTTGGGAAGATGGGGTTACGCCGGGCGATTGAGCGGGGAAGGTGAAATTGGGGTGGGAAAGCTTCACGAGCTCAAGGCGGAGCTTTCGGGCTAGGTGGTTGAGCGGCGGGAGCTCCGGAGAGGTCTGGCCACGGTGGCGGAGGTGAGTGCGGAGGTCGGAGCTCCGGCAGGCTTATATAGCCGCGGCCAGAGGCCGGTAGAGAGCACGGGGGTGTGGAATAAGCTCGGCGGACGCGTGCGCTCTCGATTGCGCGCAGGCGGGAAGGACAGGCGTGCGGCCGAGGCTCGGGCCAGACAGCGCCGGCCATGGCCACGCGGCGGCGGCGAGCAGGAGCAGTAGGGGACGGGAGCGGGGGTCACTGTGCGCGTGCGGGTGCGAAAAGATGGGGGCGACAACGGCGGCAGGTTGGTGGCGCGTGGGGAGCCGCCAGACGCGCCTGCAGGCGCAAGCGCCGACGCCATGGCCGGGCCCCCTCTGCACTGCGCCGGCTAGAGGTAGGGGACGAACATGCTAGGCCTAGGTTTTGAACTTTTGCTGGTTTCTGTATTTTGCAAATTACTTCCAAATTTGAACTGGCAACAAAAACTCAAAACACAGTTTTGTTCAGAAAAATGAGATCTACAACTTTGTCAATATGAAACATTTTCAAATTCCAAATAGTTCTGAACCATATACAAAAAACAGAAAAGGGACACACTTTTCAAATTTGATTCAATCAAAATTACTTTGGATTTCAAACTGAAACTTGAAAATCCTTATATATGAAAGTTGTTCCATTTGTCAAAACCTACAACTTTGATAATATACACTTTTTCTGAAACTCAATATTTTTGAATAAATTTTTAAAACTGAAAAGGGACAAAAACTGGGATTTTGAATGAATTTGAAATTACTTCAAATTTTTATATAGAAACATGGAAATCTGTAAATACCAAAGTTGTTCCTCTAGGTCAGATTCACACTTTGCTTTTTGAACCAACTCAAAATTTTGAATTATGAAAAAGTTATCAGAAAGGGAATAAATCCAGTTTGGGAATTTAGGGTTTTGCAAAGGACAATCAAATCAAATCTGATTTAGAACTTGGATCAATGCAACAAACATCAGGGCATCAAATTCAAACAAGAACTACATAGAACTAGGCACAGAGGTGAAATTACCATTTTGCCTTAGAGGAAGAATTGGGCTTTTAGGGTTTTTGAAAAGGGACTAAAGCATAGCAAATTAAGCAATTCAAATGCATCACAGGAAATGATTAATGCTTAAGATGATGACATGTCAAGTTAATTACATTAGTAACACCAGGTGTTACAGCCCTCCTCCTAAAATAAATCTCGCCCCCGAGATTCCGCGTCGTTTAAAGAACAAAAGAGGAAACTCACACTTATAGAGATTCGAGAAAGTCCGGATAGTTCTTTGCTAAGAAATCTTCAGATTCCCAAGTGGCTTCTTCTTCAGAGTGCTGGTCCACTGGATCTTATACCATCTGTTGGTGGTTCTTCGGGTACACGATCCTTGTGATCCAACACACGGACAGGATATTCCGAGTATGACAGATCTGGTTCTAGCTCAACGCCTTCAACTTCAACCATATGTTCAGGTACTACGGAGACACTTCTTGAGTTGGGAGACATGAAACTCATTATGAACTACTGAAGATGATCGGGCAAACTTAGCTTAAGCGACCTTGCCACAACGATCCAGAATCTCAAACGGACCAAGGTAGCGGGGTGCTAGCTTTCCTTGACTCCAAAACGAGTGACTCCTTGTGGGTGAGACCTTCAGGTACACTAATTCCCGATCTCGAACTGCAGGGTCGACGTCTCTTGTCAGCATAACTTTTTCTGTCGAGACTGTGCAATCTTCATGTTCTCTTTGTATTTGCTTGACTTTCTCTTCCATATCTTTTACTAGATCAACTCCAAAGAATTCCTTTCTCCGGGTTCAGACCAACTGAGAGGTGTACGACAACGGCGGCCGTACAGTGCTTCAAAGGGTGCCATTTTGATGCTTTCTTGATACTGTTGTTGTAGGAGAATTCTGCCAAGGCAAACACTGATCCCAAGTATCTGCGAAGTAAGCACACAGGCTCTCAACATATCTTCTAACACTTGGTTGACTCTCTCAGTCTGTCCCATCAGTCTGCGGATGATAAGCCGTGCTATACAATAGCTGGTTCCAAGTGAGGCATGGAACGCTTTCCAGAACTTAGCGACAAACTGAGTACACGATCTGAGATGATGGTCTTGGGTATGCCATGGAGTTTTACTATGTTGTTCTTGTACAGGTGGCATAAGTTGGGGCGGTATAAACTTGTTTTGACCGGTAGAAGTGAGCTTGCTTGCTTCGTGAGACGGTCCACTATCACCCAAATGGAATCGATCCCTTTGAGTCTTGGGTAACCCATTGATAAATCCATACTGATATCTCCATTTCCCAACAGGTACTGACAAAGGTTGCAGCTCTCCTCCGGACTTCATATGCACAGCTTTGACTTTCTTGGCAGGTATCGCACTGAGCGACATATCGGCGATCTCAATCTTCATCTTTGTCCACCAGAATTGCTGCTTCAAGTCTTGGTACATCTTGTTGCTGCCAGATGGATTGGCAAATCTGGTTGAGTGTGCTTCATCAAGGATTATCTGTCTCAGCTCAGGTACCTTGGAACTACCAGACGGTTCTTGAACCATACCACTCCTTCATCATCAATCCTGAAACAGTCGGCTTTTCCAGCTCGAACCTTTTCGCTGATGTGCTTGATTCCGGGGTTATCTTTGTGTAGCTATGATCTATTCTCTGATAGAGGTTTCTACTACTCTGACATTGCCTAGACTTCCTTGTGGAACCATTTCAATACCCAGCTTCTCTAGTTCATAGCATAGGAAGATTCATAGGATTTCATAACCAGGCAGTTACAGTATGACTTGCGACTGAGTGCATCGGCGACCACATTCGCCTTACCGGATGGTAATGCACTTCGATATCATAGTCCTTGATTAACTCAAGCCATCTTTCGCTGCCTCATGTTCAGCTCCTTCTTAGGTGAAGATATACTTCAGGCTCTTGTGATCTGTGTACACATTGCAGTTACTGCCCAACATAATGACGCATATCTTCAAGGCATGAACCACCACTGCTGCTAACTCAAGATCATGAGTTGGATATTTTCCTCATGTCGCTTAAGCTGCCGCGAGGCATAACGATCACTCTTCCTTCTTGCATCAACACGCAACCCAAACCAGTACCGATGCATCACAGTAGACATCAAAGGGCTTTTCGACGTTCGGCTGAGCTAGCACTGGTGACGTGGTTTAACAACTTCTTCAAGTCTGAAAAGCTTGTTCACAAGCTGGTGACCAAAAGAACTTCACAGAATTCTTCAGCAACTCGGTGATAGGCTTGCAATTCGGAGAATCTGGGATGAATCGACGATATATCCAGCCATTCCTAAACCGGAAAAAAAAAAAAAACTGCGGACCTTGTGAACAGAGGTAGGTGGCTTCCAGCAATCCAGGATATCTGACACTTTTCCGGGGTCGACTGACACACCTTCTGCGGATAGGACATGGCCAAGAAACTGTATCTGATCCAACCAGAATTCACACTTACTGAACTTAGCATAGAGCTGATGGTCTCTGAGACGGGATAAAATGATACGAAGATGTTCAGCATGATCTTCAGGGGTTTTTGAGTAGACAAGGATGTCGTCAATGAACACGACCACGAATTTATCAAGCTCTGGCATGAACACAGAGTTCATGAGGTACATGAAATGAGCAGGGGCATTGGTCAAACCGAAGGACATGACCAAGTACTCATATAGGCCGTATCTGGTGGTGAAAGCTGTTTTAGGAATATCTTCAGGACGGATTTTATTTGTGGTAACCAGATCTGAGGTCAATCTTAGAGAAGACCTTGGCCCCAGCTAACTGGTCAAACAGAAGATCGATACGAGGCAAGGGGTATTTGTTTTTGATGGTGACTTCGTTGAGTGGGCGATAATCAACGCAAAGTCTGAGACTCTTGTCTTTCTTCTTTACAAAGATTGCAGGACAGCCCCAAGGAGACGAGCTTGGGCGAATGAAACCCTTGTCCAACAAATCTTGTAATTGGATTTTTAGTTCTGCCAACTCTCTGGGAGGCATACGATAAGCTCTGCGGGATATGGGAGCAGTCCCGGGCTTTAGCTCTATGGCAAACTCAACATCACGGTCAGGAGGTAGACCAGGTAAGTCTTCAGGAAAGACATCAGGGAACTCACAGACTACAGGGATGTCTCGGATCCCTTGATCATAGGTAGCATTTAGCTGTGTGGTAGCTGGTTTTGAAGGCATAGGAAGTTGGAGAAGGAGTTTGGCGGTACTGTTAGGAATATCCACTCTCACAACTCTATTCAAGATGTCGATCATGGCTTTATACTGACACATCCAATTCATGCCTAGGATGACATCTATCACCTGATCTTTCAACACTATCATGGTGGTAGGGAACGCATGATTTCCCAACATCACTGGTATACTGCGAACCACCTCTTTGGTGATTATACGCCCTCCAGGCGATAAAATGCAAAAACTTTCTTTCAACTCCCCAATTGATATGTCATGCTTAGAGACGAAGGTACGACTGATGAAAGAATGCGATGCACCAGAATCAAACAACACAACTGCAGGATGATTGGCAACGGGAAACCTACCGATCATGACGGGCTCCCCTCTGGAATATCGCTGACAGTGGTGTAGTAGACTTGCCCGTGCTTCTTGACGAACTTGCCCTTCTGCACTTGCTGCTGTGGAGCACGGTGTTGCTGCTGCTGTGGTCCTCCGGGACCCTTCTGAAAGTTCTGAGCAGGCTTCTTGGGCTTTGGGCACTCACGAGACCAGTGGCCAAGTTGACCACAGTTGAAGCAGGGATGATTATAGGCGGTTTGTGGGGTGGTGATACGAACACCTGGGGCGTTCGGCTGAGTGGCACTTTGTTGGTTGGCGTTGTGGGTGGTAGCCGCGGTACGGACAACCACTTGCTGGTGAGGGTAAGGTGGACGGTTGTGGTGGTGACTAGGATGATATATGACCCTCTGGCGCTTGTGATTGCCAGAGTGGCTGCTAGATCCTGCTTCTTTCTTCTTCTTCTCTTCCTCTTGGTACTGACGGTTACTCTCTTCAAAAGCAACTGCCCGGTCAACAGCCTCATGATAAGAACCGGTCAGGTTGTTGGACATGCTTCTGCGGATCTTAGGGTGCAATCCCCTAAGGAAACAGTCTCTCTTCTTCTCATCCGTGTTGACATATTCCGCTGCATACTGACTCAGATGGTTGAATTGACCCACATACTGCATCACTGTGGAGTCCTTCTGCTGCAGGGCTAGGAACTGATCAAGCTTCATCTTCATCAGACCTGATGGGATGTGGTGTGCACGGAAAGCGGTGCGGAACTCTTCCCAGGTCAACTCATGACCTTCAGGTTGGGCAGCCAAGAGGTTGGCATACCAAGCACTTGCTGGGCCACGAAGCTGCTGCGAAGCAAACCGGGGCTTCTGGATTTCAGTGCATCGGATGAGACCAAACTTCTGCTCCATGGTGCGGAGCCAATCGTCAGCTTCGAGGGGTTCATCGGCTCTGGTGAAAACCGGTGGACGGGTTTCAGTGAAATCCACATAGGTGGTCTCTTGGTTGTGACGACCACGGTGACCAACATTCTGCTGTCCTTGATTCTGAGCCATCAGATTGGCAGCGGCGGCCAGGCTGCAATGGCATCTGCTAGGGTAGCTGGTACAGGTGGAGGGTTTGGGAGACGGTCATCTCCAGCACCTCCGGCTCCGGTACGGGTGTTCACAGGCATCTGTATAAGGAACTCGGAACTCAGCATATATGGACAAAGGTTCTGAAACGACTTGATTGATAACTTCACTGATACAAAGATAGCTGGCTTGATAAAGATGACAACAGACTGATAAGGGAAAAGGTACGAAAAGAAAGATACATGCCAGACTTGGCAACAGACAGACTAACGCCCCCAAACCTAGTCTAAGGTTTTAGGTAAGCAGATGGTACAGACACAAGGAGTCTAGTCGTCATCGATGAAGATCAACTCTTCGTCATCATCATCATCCTCGATGATAAGCTCAGGCTCTTCCTCCTCATCTTCATCTTCAACGTGGACATCTTCAGCAGGTTCCACTTCCTCATTCTGATCGGGCTCGTGTTCCACTTCAGGTTCCTCCACGACTCCGTCTTCGGGGTCCTCAGCAACTGGTGGAATCACGGGGTGGAGCTGGTTGTGCAGCTGGTGTACTTCCTCATGAAGCATATCATTGAACTGCTCGATCTGGGCGGTGTACTGCTGCAGTCCATGGAGCTGGGCTCTGGTGACATCTTCGCGGGTCCAAGCATCATTGCGCTGCTCGATAGCGCGAACCGTGTTCCGATTGGCCTGCTCCAGGGAAGCTCGTGCCTCATAAAACTCCAGGCGGGAAAGATAGAAGTCATGCTCCATGTTCTCCATCTCAGCCTTCAGATTCTTGATTTCCTCCTTCAGCTGTTTGGGTACGACGGGGAAAACGACGACCATTGGAGGATTCTCCAGTCTCTTCTCCGGTGCGTGGCGCCAGCTGGTGACGCGGCACGCCATGCGGTCCAGTCGACTTGCGAGCAGTCCGCTTGATAATGGCCATGTCTGGATAAGAGAAGATGGATGAGAAAGGCTAGCAAGAACAGGTAAAGGCATACTACCCCAACGAACTTAGAGAGGAAGTTAACTTAAGTGATTATGACATGATGCATGAATCGTTCCTACGGAACAAAGCAATGCAATACTTAACATATATATAGGGCTTAAATATATACTGCTCGGCTACTAGTGTTGCCAATTAAAGACAAGATGAGAAAAGCAATTTGGACTCAAAATAGTCAAGTTTAGTTTGTTTGGACTCAAAAGAACTTTTGAAGTTTTCGCAAAAGAAACACCGCAACGTTAAAGTGAGATGCTCCGATACCACTCTGTGACGGAACGACCCTAATCCCAGGCCCATGCCCGTGTCCCTGTCAACTTCTGACAGCCGAACCCATGTTCCATGTGATTAAGACCTGTTCGCCACCGGGCTACATCAGTGCCCAATGTCCGCAGGATCATCTCACAATTCGGTTACAGCATTTCATACTTTATAAATAACATCGGAATAAAGAGCGGAAGACTTAAATAACATTAGTTTTACAAACCGAGGTTTCAAATGAGGTAAGGAGTACGATTATTACAAACCATTGTTCGGGAAATTCAAAGTAGACAACGTAGCGGAAGCAAAATAAAGATAAAATACAGTAACACCCAGCCCGAGGGTGCACATTTACTCATCGGCCTCATCGGCCTCCTCCTGGACGAAGGTCACGCAACAGGGTGCGAGACACATCGGGGTCTCAGGCATACCTGCAACATGGGTAACAAACCCTGAGTACGGGGTACTCAACAAGACTTACCCGACTAAAGAAAAAGGGAGAAGACTCAGGAATGAAGGCTTAGGGTAGTCAAGGTAAGGCTTAAGCAAGATCAAGTATTTTGCAAAAGTTTTTGTAAACCTTATTTTATTTTGAAAGATTCGGTATTCCTCAATCTTCATCGTTCATGATTCATTTTACATTTCAAAACATTCCTAGTTGAGAACCACTCTCCGTTGACAGTCAGTGGACCAAGTCTCCATAACCGAGGAGCAACGTTAATCCGGATAAATAATACTCAGCTGAGGATCCCTATCCACACTGCATATGTAGCACCCAAGCTTGCATATGCCAACTCGTCTACCACGATTCCTCCAAGATTGGGCCCGGTCCTACGCCACCCGGAAGTACAGTACACCACTCCAATCCGGGACTTTAACCCACGTGGGTACATGCTACTTCCGCCATCTCTCCACTCCCAGTGCGCGGTTGTCGGTCCAATAAAGGATTCCTCGGAGCCAGAGCTTTCCGTAGTATGTGAATAGTTACAAGTCTTGACCAGCAGGCCCCCATACGGATGGTCCCTAATTTTCCAGCCAGAACTATACCTTGGTTATATCTCACCCAAGCGTAATAGTCCTGTCAGTTTTTCAACCCTGTCCGGTCGGTGTCAACTGTTGAGTCCCGGACTACAACATGACGGCACCGTACGCTCGGACAACCTCTCCACGCTATTGACTAGGTACGGATCAGGTAACTAGCCAGTAGACGGGAGTAAAGCCAAATTCCCATAAACATTCTAAAGTGATCACACTTTTGAAATTGGCATTTTTATTGCAAATCTATTGAATAGCATTGCTAAGCATTTTGCAAATAGTTTGAAACAAGGGTATGTGTATCTTTTGGGGGGGTAGATTATGCAAGTAATAGGTCATCACACAACTCCTATTACCTAATGCAATAGTTTAACTCAAAACATTTAAAGAAAACATTTATAAAAGCAAGGTAGGGTTAAATGCACCGGGGCTTGCCTTGGATGGCAAAAGAGCAGACTCGGGGTAGGTATAGGTGTCGGAGCTCGGGTCGCCTCGGGAGTTGGTTCGTCAACAGCGGCCTCGACTCTGGTACCTTCTTCGTCAACTATACGGATGCAATGATGAATACTCATGAGAATGATGATATGGACTTAAGGTGCAAGACAATTCTACTGATTCTAGATTACTCTTAAACAAAGCATGATTGAAATCTAGGTTGAGCATAAAAGGTAACCATTTCTTCCTTAAGCAATATTGATTAAACTAGCCCTTATTATACTTATCCTAAGCATCATCAAATCATAGCATCACAACCATCATAGACCAAAGGGGGGGGTCTATGAACATCAATCAATCCAAAGATCACATCATCAAACACTTATTACCAACCCTAATCCACTTTTCTATTTTCTTAATTTATTTAAAAGGTCATTTTATGAAGTTGCTCCAAAAATTACCAAATTAATTCCATAAGTTCATTATGGCATAAACAGATGGCAAAACAAATTTCATAATTTTTGGAGGTCATTAAGGTGCTTAATTAAATCTAGACATTTAATTAACAAAAGGCACTATTCAACTATTTAAATAAAAGCTCAAAAATCAACTTGTTCCAAAAGACTTCAAAATTTTACCAGAGACTCAGAAAGGCATAACTAGCACATAAAAATTTATCTCCAGATTTTTGGAGTTATAGATCACTCCCAAAAATACCAAAACCTCCATTTTTCAATTAAAAGGGGAATTTTACATTTTTAAATCTTTGCACAAAACTCAAGTTTCATATTTTTATAAAATACTCCAGAGCATAAAGAGTCTACCACAAAAATTTCAGAATTTTTGGATGCACACAGAAAATCATACAAAAAAGAGAAAACAGAACACTATTCACATCTCTCAGAAAAAGAGAAGAGCACTGTGCTCCTTCTAGGCCGGGCTCGGCGAATCGCGGGGGCTGGCGGCGAATCGCGCGGGGCTCGGTCGAGACGGGCTCGGTGAGACGGAAGCGACAGCTTCGTCCGAGGCCTGGCCCGGAGGCTCGGGCGAGACGGAGAAGTAAGCCTCCGTCCGAGGCCTGACTCGGGCGAAGGGAGAGCATGCGCTCGCCGAGGCTTGGCTCGGGCGAGACGGAAAAACAAGCCTCCGTCCGAGGCGTGACTTGGAGGGCGGGCGAAACGGAGTGGAAGCAGAGGCGGAGGCTTCGGATGCTTACCACGGGTCGGAGGCAGGGCTCGAGGGTGAGGCTCGACACGTTCTCGAGGGTGAGGCTCGAGGAAGAGACGACGCGGCGGCGCTCCGGCGATCCGGCGATCCTGCTCAACACACGAGACCGCAAGGGCGGGTTAGAGTCGCACGGAACCGAGGAAGCTGACACAGGGGTCGGGAGAAGGTATCCGTGACCGGAGGGGAAGTATTTGACGAACCCGAGATCACCGGGGTTCCGTCGGAGTTTGGGAGATGGGGTTACGCCGGGCGATTGGAGGCGGGGAAGGTGAAATTGGGGGTGGGAAAGCTTCACGAGCTCAAGGCGGAGCTTTCGGGCTAGGTGGTTGAGCGGCGGGAGCTCCGGAGAGGTCTGGCCACGGTGGCGGAGGTGAGTGCGGAGGTCGGAGCTCCGGCAGGCTTATATAGCCGCGGCCAGAGGCCGGTAGAGAGCACGGGGGTGGGTGGATAAGCTCGGCGGACGCGTGCGCTCTCGATTGCGCGCAGGCGGGAAGGACAGGCGTGCGGCCGGGGCTCGGGCGCAGACAGCGCCGGCCATGGCCACGCGGCGGCGGCGAGCAGGAGCAGTAGGGGACGGGAGCGGGGGTCAACTGTGCGCGTGCGGGTGCGAAAAGATGGGGGCGACAACGGCGGCAGGTTGGTGGCGCGTGGGGAGCCGCCAGACGCGCTGCAGGCGGCGCAGCGCCGGCGCCATGGCCGGGCCCCCTCTGCACTGCGCGGCTAGAGGTAGGGGACGAACAGTGCTAGGCCTAGGTTTTGACTTTTGCTGGTTTCTGTATTTTGCAAATTACTTCCAAATTTGAACTGGGCAACAAAAACTCAAAACACCAAAGTTGTTCAGAAAAATGAGATCTACAACTTTGTCAATATGAACATTTTCAAATTCAAATAGTTTCTGAACCATATACAAAAACAGAAAAGGGGACACTTTTCAAATTTGATTCAAATCAAAATTACTTTGGATTTCAAACTGAAACTTGAAAATCCTTATATATGAAAGTTGTTCCATTTGTCAAAACCTACAACTTTGCTAATATACACTTTTTCTGAAACTCAATAGTTTTTGAATAAATTTTAAAACTGAAAAGGGGACAAAAACTGGAATTTGAATGAATTTGAAATTACTTCAAATTTTATATAGAAACATGGAAATCTGTAAATACCAAAGTTGTTCCTCTAGGTCAGATTCACAACTTTGCTTTTTGAACCAACTCAAAATTTTGAATTATGAAAAAGTTATCAGAAAGGGAATAAATCCAGGATTTGGGAATTTAGGGTTTTGCAAAAGGACAATCAAATCAAATCTGATTTTAGAACTTTGATCAATGCAACAAACATCAGGGCATCAAATTCAAACAAGAACTACATAGAACTAGGCACAGAGGTGAAATTACCATTTTGCCCTTAGAGAGAGAATTGGGCTTTTAGGGTTTTTGAAAAGGGACTAAAGCATAGCAATTAAGCAATTCAAATGCATCACAGGAAATGATTAATGCTTAAGATGATGACATGTCAAGTTAATTACATTAGTAACACCAGGGGTGTTACACTAGGTGAGGACAAGACTACTGATTCTAGAGTACAACTTTCTAAAATGTGAGTACTCTAGGATAGACATAAAGATTAATTATCTTTATCTTTTTAAGCAAGATTAAACAATTATAGCATTATTACAAAAACATTGCAAGCATCACAAATCATAGACCAGAGGGGTGGGGTTATGAACAGCAAACAATCCAAAAGGTCACACCATGATTACTTTGTTTTTCCTAATTTATTAAAAGATCATTTATACAGTTGTCCCAAAATTTACCAAATTAATCTCATAGGTTCATCATGGTGTAAATAGATGACAAAAAAATTTCATGACCTTTGGAGCTATACATGTTTTACTAAAAACCTAAAACTATCCATTTATTAATTAAAAGGAGGATTTTTCATATTTTAAAACTTTGCAGAAAAGTAGAGTTTCTTATTTTTCTAAATACTACACAGAGCAAGGAACACACAACATTTATCTCAAGATTTTTAGAACAACAGATTAAACCTCACAAAAAGAAGAAAACAAAACACTATTCATATTTTAAAAGAAAAGGAAAACTGTGCTTCTCTCGAGGCTCGGCGCGCTTGCCTGTAAGGCGGACAGCGGACCGGTCTCTCGAGGTCGGGGGAAGGCAGAGGGTGGGGATAGCTTCGCGGGCTCACCAGGAGTTGGAAACGAGGCTCGGCGAGGCGGTGCAAGGGCGGAGGCGGGAGCTCGATGGTGGCGAGGCCTCAGCGGAGGCTCGGCTAACCTCTCGAGGGTAGCCTCGCGTGCTCGAGGCTCAGTCGGGGTGGCTGCGATTCGCCCGAGGCTGAGGGTGGGGCTCGCTGCTTCGAGGGGGGCGGTTCGCAGACGTGCTCGAGGGTGAGGCTCGAGGGGACGCTCGAGGGTGAGGCTCGAGCCTGGCCTTGGCATGTCGAGAGATGCGGCTCGAGGGATGTGGCTCAAGGGGACGCTCGAGGGTGTGCGGTTCGAGGGTTGGCTCGAAGGTTGGCTCGAGGGTGAGGCTCGAGCGATTCGCGGAGTTGGAGGGGAGTCGCTGCGCCGGCGAAGGAAAGGACGGAGGGGTGAAATTGGTGGCTGGGAAGGTGGAGAAGCTCAAGGCGAAGGCAGTGGCGGCCTTGGCGGGCGCTGGGGCTGCCTGATGGCTTGGGTTGGCGAGGAAGTGTTGGTGGTGGCAATGGGGAGCTTGGTGGCTTTTATAGGCGCGGGGTGATGCCGGGGTCCGGGCGAAGGACGGTGGGGGTCCGGGCGAAGAGGACGGTGGGGGTCCGGGCAAGAGACGGTGGGGGTCCGGGCAAGAGGACGGTGGGGGTCCGGGCAAAAGGACGGTAGGGCCGGGTGAGAGATGAGGTAGGGGTCCTCCAGCTATGCACAGTGAAAACCTATTCTTCTTTTGAAATCTTGAAAATTACTCCTAAACTTTGAACTGCACAAAGAAAACTCAAACACCAAAGTTGTTTAGAATTGAGATCTACAACTTTGCTAAAAGGACCAACTTCAAATTTGAACAACTTTTGAATTAGAAAAAGGGGTAAAACTAGAGTTTGGAAATTTGGGGTTTTTCAAAAGGAATTTAAATTTTATTTTGATTTTTGAATTTTGGTCCTCATAACACATCATCAAAACACTTAACTGAACAAGATCTACACAAAAATTAAGCAAACTTAAATGCATGGCAAGAATGATTAAAGACTAATGATGATGACATGTCAGGTTAATTACTTATAAACACCAGAGGTGTTACGCCTCCCCCCTAAAGAAATCTCGTCCCGAGATTTAAGAAGTGCTTAAAGGCTGGGGTTGAGTAATGAAAAAGGAAATGTATCACACTTGTTTCTCGCAAGGAGTTCACAAGGCACAACTGGGTTGCGGTTGGGATTACAACTGGGATCAGAACGCGGTTGCAAGTAGCAAGGTAGAAGACATTTGAGTGGAGCAAGAAAATTATCAAGAACCAAGAGAGAGCGTACATTAGCTGTGGGTTATAATGGATCATAACTGTAGACCTCGATACACCTGCGGCGCCCAATGGAAACTTGTGCAATCTTGCACACAGGATTCTTTGGGTTCCGTCGCGGCACCGTGGTCGCCAATCATGGCACCATAATAGAGCACAACTTCTATATCCCTCATTTCAATAAGAAGGAAATTATAACCAGAAACAAAGGTTGGTTTATAACTACAAGGAAAGTGGCTTTGAACTCCCTTTCGGGCATTCAAAATGAAAGCACTTTCATAGTGGACTAGAAGGAATTATGACTATAGGCCTGGATATTAGCGAGCACCTGGCCGTAACGCTCTATGGTGCCATCCATAGGCGACTTCAGGTCCCACGCTTTTATCCGGTCCATAGATCAGGGTCCTTTCAAAGAGACACACAAATTTCAATAACTTTCACCCACCATTCGTCGTTTTCACGACACCGAAGCAACCAGCACGTGCGAATTCAAGGCATGACACGCGCTTTCCAGAAGAACCAAGGACTTTACCATGATTCTGACTTATGTGGTAGAGTGTATGAAAGATCCAAAAATTCCCAAGGATTAGGAACTTATGGAATGAAAGTAGCAAGAGCAACAGAATCTAGGGACGATCAACTATCGGGGATCAATAGCTGCTTTTAGAATTTAGAGAAGAAGCACATTTTATTATTATGCATGATATGATGCATGCTCGTCCTATACGACCTCCTCACTGACAGGAGATCTCTATCTCCACCTGTTAGTTAGATATAGGGCTATACTTTATATACTAGCTTCACTGACTTGGTACCTTCTGTCGGAATCACTAGTATAGTCTTCACGAAGTCTTCCAGCAAAGCAAGAAACTTAGGGAAGGATCATTTTTAATTTGTTACTTCAAAAAAAAAACTTTTAGATTAAGAAACCATTTTGAAGTTTTCAAAAGTAATGTTGTAACCAGTCTTCCTTGATGACAATCCTGCTCCGATACCATTCTGTGACGGAACCAGCCCAATAATGTGGCCCACTTGCACACGTCATCGTCATAGGGAGCCCAATGACTGTGCAAATGAAACACGTTACTGGAAAGATCCGTCGGGTGTCCCCGAGAGGACCCCGAATTACTCACGAGCCACAGGACCATCATCATGAGGTTGGAATAATTACAACATTACAACAGTTGATACAAAATACCATCGGAGTGCAGAAGCAAGATAGATAAACTTTACAAATTATGAAGATGTTACTTTTTACATAAAATAACTGGTATTGCGGAAGTAGAGTAGTATGACAGAACCACACTTAGGCGGAGTACCTAAGTTGGAAGAGAAGGACAACCAGATCACGTCAAGCCCACTGACATGATCATGATCAACACCACCTAATAGAAACCTGCAACAGGGGATTAACAAACCCTGAGTACTGGGGTACTCAACAAGACTTACCCGACTAAAGAAAAAAGGAGAAGACTCAGGAATGAAAGGCTTAGGGTAGTCAAGGTGGCTTAAGTATTTTGCAGAAAAAGCATTTTGTAAACCTTGTTTTATTTTGGAAAGATTCAAGCATTTCTCAATTCTTCATTGTCCATGATTCATTTTACATTTCAAAACATACCTAGTTGAGAACCACTCTCCGTTGACAGTCAGTGACCAAGTCTCCATAACCGAGGAGCAACGTTAATCCAGATAAATAATACTCAGCTGAGGATCCCTATCCACACTGCATATGTAGCACCCAAGCTTGCATATGCCAACTCGTCTACCACGATTCCTCCAAGATTGGGCCCGGTCCTACACTCCGATGTGATCAAAGTAGCCCCTTATCACCATCTCTTGGCTACACTGCTGCATGAAAATAGGCTTTGTGTAATTGTGGGACATGCTACAGGTGCATCAAGTTGTCTTTGGATTCTTCTCTATGTGAATTTATCGGTTAAAGTTTGTCTACCAATCTTCTAGTTTTAGCTTTAAGATCTGTCATTTGTGCATGCCAGTTTTCTTTGTCTGGTCTCATATGTGTGTTAACATCTTTGTGTGTGCTTTTCAACCTCTTAATGTCATTCATTGTTTGACATCTCTAACAACTTAGTCAAAACTAACTCCATGCTCAGGGTCCATATGGGTTCAACGTTGGGTTTCTAAGCCTCTTGCTTAGAGAGATGTTTAAGGATAGCGGAGGAAAACACACCACAACAAATGGGTGACAATGACACCATTGATTGTTGGTAGAAGGGCGGTATACATGCAATTGACGAGGAAAAGCGGTATCAGTCAAGTGAGGTTATACTAGTGTGACATGAGTTGTGTGGGTGTATTTGACAGAATGGAAGAACAAGCCATGAGCAATGAGACGACAAGCTAGAGCAGATTTGGATCCCATAATAGATATTTACTATCACTTTATATATCATAATGGTGATGCGTCCCAATCTCCTTCTTGTTTCATAGGTATGATGATAAACATATAGTAAAAAAAGCAACAAACACTTGTTTAGTAAATGAGCACACAAGCTCCAACATTCATTTGCCCAAAATCTTTTAGCCCTAGCATCATTAGTCACAATTGTGAGAGCACTATAAGCATTTGTTTTCAAGTCTAAAGTCCCTCTTTGGTAGGTTTTTGGTTTCCTCCGTCAGCTTAACAAAAATTCATATCAAGCATACATACATAAAACCAGCTTGAGAAACCAAAACCAATGGTTAGACACCGCCGCCCCTAGGGCTTAGGGCACACGTGAACTATAGCAGCAGCAGCCGCCGCTTCCATCTTCTTCACCGTTGGTCCCCCTCCCCCCTCCGTATCTCGCCGAGGTCGGAGGAGTGAGGATCCATCGTTTTTAATAAGTTTTCTAGTAGATCAAGTCTGAACGCATCTTGGCCCCTAGTGGGTTTCGGTGATTGGATGAAACACAAGATTACTGTGACTAACGTGTGTTTTGCAGAAACAGGGTAGAGTTAGGTCACGGTAATGGCGACGATACAGACATATGGAGTTCATGTCCCCTGACGATGGAAATCATTTCGGTTTTCAAAGGAGGGACGACGAAGACAGTCGTAGACTAGGCTAAGTGTCATATGGTGTTGGAGGACACTTAGGTAGTCTTAGGTCTTTGTTTTTCCTTTGGCCGTACTATAAAGGGGAGCGTGAATCAGTAGCTTGACCTAGATGAGTCTATTGAGGTAGGTGTGGTGCACATTTGTTATTTCATAGCCCTAGGTAGCTCAGAGAGATGCCTTGTGTCGTAAGGATGAAAAGTCGTTAAGGCCGCGTCGTGATCCGAGTGAGTTTTGCCTGTGAAACAGGCATCAGACGCTGGCCTGGTGAGCATCGGACGCGTCTGATGCTCACTCAGACTAGGGTTTAGTCTGGTGCGTGGCATCGGACGCGCCGATGTTGCCACATCGGATGCGCCTGTGCCACTGTTCACTTGCGAGTGAACTTGGGCTAGCACCGGACGCTGGCATCGGACGCTGAGGGCCAGCGTCCGATGTCCATGCAGGGAGGTTCCAGAGAGGGTAAAATCACAACAGACGCGTCTGTTGTGATGGCATCGAATGCTCTCCTTTAACATGTCTGACAGGTGGTACAGTCGACCGTTGGTCAAGGTCATCGGAGCGTCCGATGCCAGGCATCGGAGCGTCCGATGCCCCCGCAAAAACACCTGTTCGGTTCTCTTTTGGATGGCCGGATGGGGGGAGTATTTATACTCCTCCCCCTCCTCCATTAGAGTGTTCTTGCCACTTTCCTTTGCTGAGAAACACATTGTGAGTGTGAGAAAGAGCAAGAGCCCTAGAGAGGTTGAGAGAATTAGTGACCTCCTGGTGAGAATTGAGTAGCAAGTGTGCATCCATCCATCTCTTTGGCCTTGTCTTGGTCAAGTGAGAGTTCTAGCTTGTTACTCTTGGTGATCGGCATCACCTAGACGACTTGGTGGTGATCGAAGAGCTTGGTGATCATCCAGAGGCTTTGTGGATGACCCAAGTCAAGTTGTGACCGGTAGCGAGCGATTCACCGGGCCGGAGTGGTGAAGAATCAGCTCGTAGTGAGCACTTGATCCTTGCGCGGATCAAGGGGGAGCGATACCCTTGCGCGGGTGCTCCAACGAGGACTAGGGGGTGTGCCGACACCTCGATACCTCGGCAAAAGATCGTCTTGTCATCTCTACTCCTTTACTTACGCATTTACCTTTGAGCAATTCAATTCCGCAATATATTTGTTGTTCATTCATTATTGAGTTGCTTTGCTAGAGTAGGAGTGGCATAGACATTGTCTTTTGTGCGGTAGAATAGAAAGAAACACACTTCTAGGCACAAAGGGTTAATTGGGCTTAATAGGTTTTAATTCTTGCTAAAGTTTTAGAAAAGCCCAATTCACCCCCCTCTTGGGCATCTTGATCCTTTCAGAGTCATCTACAGTTAGTGTTTCTCCATGCCAAGGACCTCGGTATTGGAGGTGTATTTCCTCCTCCTCCTTCCCGGCGATGGCGAGGAGGTAGGGTGGATCTGGTCTCTTCATGGTGGCTCTGTTGAAGATGAGGGCGACAACTTCGGCGTCAACATCTACATCAACAAGACAACATGGAGACTTTTGTTTCCGGGCTTCAACATCAAGACGGAGATGATGTCGCCGCTATGGAATAATTTTCTCCTGTCCCTTCTTTGTTTTATTGTGGTTGGTGAAAGGACCGTGACGCCTAAGAGGGGGGTGAATTAGGCAACTTAAAACTTCTACTCTAAGCTTTGGCCTCTAATTTCCACCTAGACAAAACCTATGCAAGAAAGTAAACTATCTAATGTGCAACTAAGGTTTTGCTAGGTGTGTTTGCTATCTCTACCGCAAAAGGAGTTATGCAACCTAGTTTCCAAACCTATCAACTAGCATATCTAAGCTAGGAAAGGTAAAGCACATAAACAAGGTAGTAATGTAAATGCGGAAGCTAAAGAGTGTGACAGAGATGCAAACTCTTGTCAATGACTCCGGTATTTTTACTGAGGTATCGAGAAGCATGCAAGCTTCCCCCTAGTCCTCGTTGGAGCCCCTCGCAAGAAATCCCTCGCAAGGGCCAAGCTCCCGGTCGGGTAACTCCGTGGATAGCCCCGGGCCTTCCCCACGCACAAGTGGGTCTTCGACTAAGCCTCACAAGGCAGGACCTCTCCCGGATGCTCCCCGCCGTCTTCACTATCAAGCTTCCGGCCGAAACGCCGCGGGCCTTGTTCCCTTCGGTACACGAAGGCGACCACACGACAAACGCGGTTGGTGTGGTCTCGCAAGACTATAAGCCTCGCCAATGTACAACAATGGTGTGCGCAAGCACCGGTAGATAAGAGGTTTTCAACCTCACTAAACACTAGGCCTAACACCTAGAGCAAGCGCAAAGCGGTGGTCTAACTAGCCTAAGCACTTCACAAAGCACATATACTAATCACCTAGTATATCACTTAAGCACTTTGGTGGCTAGAGCAACTAAATATGTGTCTATACACTTGGTACACTTCCTTGAGCTCCAACCATGCTATCTTGGCCGACCATGGGGGTATATATAGAGCCCCAACCGAATAGAGTCGTTGGAGAAAGTCTTGGACTTCACTACGTGGCATCGGACGCTGAAGTCGAGACCATCGGACGCGCGCCCGATGCTCCTTTAACGGCTAGCTGCCAGCCTGGCACTAAGTCAAAACGACTACTCAGCGTCCGATGCTTAACCATCTGACGCGTCTGATGTCCCCAGAGCCTCTCTGGAACCTCTCTGCATAGGCATCA
Source organism: Coix lacryma-jobi var. lacryma-jobi (assembly GCA_009763385.1). Lineage (NCBI taxonomy): Eukaryota > Viridiplantae > Streptophyta > Magnoliopsida > Poales > Poaceae > Coix > Coix lacryma-jobi. The sequence goes on from CM019826.1 coordinate 23,045,066, forward strand.
GACGCAGGGTCCTGTAGCGTCTGATGTAGCATCGGTGCGTCCGATGTAATGTTGTGCACAACGCACAGTGTTACCTGTGCGTCCGATGTGGCACCATCGGCGCGTCCGATGTCTCTGCTTGGCACCAACCCGAGCTAGGGTTTGCCATCGGTGCGTCCGACGCTTGCTGAGCCAACGTCTGATGCAGCGTCCGATGTCCCTTTTTCTTCGTTTGTTTGTGATTTTTTGCGCCGTCTTGGTTCCATTCTTGTGCCTTGAACTTCGCTTGATCTTGAGGGTCTTCTACTGAGCTTTTAATGTCTTGCTTGAGGTGTTGATCATCGGATCATCACGTAACCTTTGTTCATGTCATATTTGCACCCTATTTGACTACAAAACAAACACTTGCAAACACGTTAGTCCAATTTGGTTATGTTGTTCATCAAACACCAAAATCCAAAGTTAAATGGTCCGAGGTCCATTTTCCTTACAGTTGGATCTGGCCACGATAAAGGACTAGGGAGAATAATTTTCAGATCAGTCTTCATTATTCTTCGGTGGCAGAAAGAAGAAGGAAGACACAAGGAAGAAGAGGAAGTTTCTCAAGTCCGCCTGCAGGAATGTTGGCCGTCTGTTGGGCATCTGTTCTCAGGCCAAAAACAATTGTTGCCGAGTATTTGCCTATGCGGTCATCTATACGAAGCGTCAAACGGGTTTGGATTTGATAGTTTGAGCCTTTCACAGCGTGGGTATAATATAGATGAGAATCAGTTTCTGGATACATGTTTTTCCAGAGTACATGTAATACGATGATGTACCCAGCTATAATTTAATATAATTCTTCTTTCGTATAAAAAAAAGAAACCAAAACCAATAGCCAAAGACACATTTGCTTAGAAACTGAAGTCACCGAAACATAGGGGTTGGTTGGTTGCCCCCAACGAAATCGTGCTTGCACGCTTTGTCTGCTTCAATTCATTCATCTGTCGTGTTTGGTTCTCCTCCTTGCACGCTTTAACTGCATTGTCTCATTCCTCTACCCTTCACCATCATACATGGCTCCGTCTTCTCGATTTCTCTTTCTCTCATGATGTAGAACGACACGATACACATATAGTGCATGGGCCCATGTGTCGGACACTCAAAACTTTTATCCATACATACAACCAAACAATATCTTATCTTATACTGGACCAACAACAAAAACAACTTTGCACGGTTTGAACATGTATCTCACCATCCTGAATCGGCTCTCCACCCCGGCTCCCTATCTCAAGAGCAACCAATCACACCCATAAAGGGTGAAAGTGTTATGCAAAATCTCATAAACATTATTGTTTTCACATTATTATTCTTTTTTCATTTTTTGTAAAATATAAAAGTTATCATTTTGAGATTTTGGCACAACCGTTTAGAACGTCGTTTTCATTAAGATATTTTGTATTTAATAAAATAGGAAAATTTCGTACCAATCATTTAGATTTGTGTTATAGTATTGCTTCTAATTGTTTCCTACCACTTTCATCCCTACAAAACATAGTTTCTAACTTCTCGTAAGTGTAGGGCTTGTTTGATGTATTAGAGCATCTCCAACAAGTTGAAAAAAATGACTTGATATATCATGAGTTTTAGCAACTTGCTAATTCATTTGGCAAGTAAAAAAAGACCTCTCTCTAATAATTTGCTATTCCAACTTGCTAAAATAAAAAAACTAGGCCCACCTAGGCCGATCTGCGTTGCCGCGAGAGAGGAGGGGAAAGATTTTTGCGCTAGGAGAGGTGGGGGAACAACGCGCGGGAGCCGGCCAGGGTGAAATCACGGTATAGCAACCTCAAATTTTTTTATTAATAACCCAATTAAATAAGATATTTTAAAAACAACACTGTCTATTTTTTTCAAAACTAACCCTTTTGCCGCGCCGTCTCGCATGCATGGCGGTGCGGCAAAAGCGCCACCGTGGCACCGCCCGGCCACGCAGGCCCGGGCAGGCCCCGCTTATCAGTTTGCCGCGCCAGGCGTCCTGGCGCGGCTAGTGCGTTTGCCGCGCCATGCGGCCTGGCACGGTCATCGGCTTTGCCGCGCCACGCGGTTGGCGCGGCAAAGTCGATCTAGATCCGGTTGCCGCGCCCGCCTTCCTCCTCCTCCTCTGTCTCCTCGCCCGCACCGCTGCTCGCCGCTCCGCCCTCCGCCGCGCCGCCGCCCTGTCCCCGCGCCGCCCCTGCCCTGTCCTCGCCCCAGCCCTGTCGCCGCCCCGGACGAGCCAGTGTCGACCGGCCCGCCCGTGGAGGAGGTCGTCTAGGCCAGGCGGTGGTCGGCCGCCCGCCACCGTTCACCACCCTCTCCACCACCCTCCACGACCGGAGGGTAACTTTTTATCCTTTTTCGTTTTCTTTTGTAGTTTAAGTATATTAGTTAGTTAATTAGGTTAGTATTTTAGTTAGTTATTTATTTATTTGCTTAGTTAGTTATCTAATTTTTTAGTTATTTATATAATTAGTTATCTAGTTAGTTAGTTAGTTAGTTAGTAAGTTAGTTAGGTTAGTTTGGTTTAGGTTAGGTTAGTTAGTCAGTAAGTTAGTTAGTTAGTTAGTTAGGTTAGTTTAGGTTAGTTAGTTAGTTAGTAAGTTAGTAAGTTAGTTTTAGGTAGGTTAGGCTAGGTTAGGTTAGTTAGTAGTAAGTTAGTTAGTTAGTTAGTTAGTTAGTTAGTTAGTTAGGTTAGGTTAGGTTAGGTTAGGTTAGGTTAGTTAGTTTTGTTAGTTCGTTAGTTAGGATATTTAGTTAGTTACTTAGTTAGGTTAGGTTAGGTTATTATGTTAGTTAGGTTAGTGAAGGCAACTTACTAAGTAGTTACGTCATTCTTTACTTTTGAGAAGACCATTACTTGACCTTAGTTCCACTATTCACTTTGTAGATGGACATTGTATTCAGATTGGTTTATAGAGGCACAGTTAGTACACGAGATGGGTTGTTTGATGATAACATGGAACAAGAACTCGAAGTTTTTGATGAGCGTCCTCCTTTTACGGAGCTTATGTTGCGTCTGAAGGAGAAGTTTGATGGTGATTTCTCGTTGAAAGGAAGATTTGACAGTGGCAAGATTATGGCGAACTATGTGTTGATGCCCTTGCGCAACCAGGCTGACTGGGCAAAATACCAGACGATCGTTATGGCATCCAATTCGACCATGGCCGAGATCGTGGTAGAGGACGGTTGGAGGAAGCAGGCAAAGGCGTCCAATGATGGCAACGAAGGTGAAGCACAGGAGGTAGGGGATGATGACGATGCAGCTCCGATGAGTTTGGACGTTGATGGTCACCCCATGCAGGAGACGGTGTATCCATCTGAAAATGCCCATGCGGACGTCGGTCAAATAAACAATGAGTTTGATGTGGCCGACCTAGAGCGGCTCGAGCGGGAGGAGCAAGAGGCACAAATGTTTGATGAAAACTATGATTCTGATGATGATTCAGATTATGACGAAGAAGAGGACAGTTATATTTCTGCTATGCCAGAGCCGGTTCGTGCTATTCCACAACCGGTTCGTGCTATACCAGAACCGGTTCCTCAGAATATGCATCCTCCAGGGAGACTAGTCACTGATATACCAGAGGATCATACACATTTTGATGCGTGGGGGCGTTTGAGCGAAGCACGATATTATGTTCCGCCTGATCCTTTGACTGAGACAGAGCTGCAACAATTGAGGTCGGTTAACGTGCACTTTAGAGGCGTTCCAAGTTATAGGGATGTCAGTATGGTGGACCAGGCAGTTTGTGATACTGGATTCACTACAAGGAACCTGGGCTTCTGTGACAATCAGATTATGACGATCAGAGCTTGTTTCCTGTCATTGCCAACCTACAATGACAAAGTGACTGTCGTCACAGAAGGTGGGTCACTAACCATCTTATGTGACCAACAGAGAATATTGTCATTGATGCAATGACGATAGTTTTCTCGTCATTGATGCAATGACAAGATTAAACTCGTCACAACATATTAAACACAATACTGCCACGCGTATGATGAAATGTCACATGATGTGGCAGATGGTGTGGTGGGTGACGCGGCCCATTTATTGTGAGCGGACGCATTTAAAAAATAATCATAATTTATAAACACATAACCAATTGCATTATATTATCATGGGCAGCCCATTATATATAACAAATGTTTCAACCCATACACTAGTAGGAGTGTACATAATTCATTCGTTACAATAGCCCGTAAATGTTACGATTCATCTATTACAACCCAAATTATTTTGCATATAAATCGTGAAATATAGTACTCCCACAGTGAGACCAAAATCTGCTGCTTGATATACTTAATTCACACCAACACCTCCCTGCATCAGGACCAATAGTAAATTCCAGCCTAGTTAAATATCCTCCCTGCATTAGGACGACCAGCATCAACTCCAGCCTGCCAGCATATATGTGTGTATTAAAATAACAACAAAGGTTCACTGATCAAGCACAAGTACAACATTATGGGCTGCTTGGACTTGGTTCAGAATATATAAGGTTAAATGTTGTATAAAAACTAATGGTCTTAGATGGCAAGCTAAGCTTCAAAGAGTTTGGTGTAATCATATTAGTATTTATTACTTAATCAGACTTGTATGCTGCTCAGGTCTGGTAAAGATTTCAGAGAAATTTCCAAGTGACAGTTTTAACCATATTAGTTCATAGTACTTAGTGCTATACACTTCTCTGAAACTTGGTACAGACTCTTCAGCTTTATTTGGATTTGGATCAGCGAGAAAAAACTATAAATTGAAGAAAAGTAGAGCTACTTGCATGCCTTTGCTACACACAGATAAAACACTGAATTTTAATGCAGCCTATACTACTATGGAACACACCAATATATCGCCATGTACCAGCAATTATCTAAGTTTTTCCTCTACTATAAAATTCATTGCATATTATAGAAATCCTTAGTTTCAGAATTTACTGCAGAGTTTTTCATTGCAGAGTACAACAACACATCACATAGAAAGCCTAAATGTTCAAAATAGAGCAGATTTTCTAAATGGAATTCTGTGGTTTGGGTTTTCTAAGAAATAGTAGGCAACATATTGCTAGCAGCTTGGCATATATACATTTGATTAAGAGTTGCTATCAATCTGCATATTTGGTTTCAAGAGCAAGTGACTGTAGCAATTTCAGAATAGAAAAGTTTTGATGCATGAGCATTGGGCAGTGATATCGAACGGTAACCATGTATATGGTGTACCTTTTATCTCACCCTTGGTATACACAATCACTCTAGCATTATCTGCAAAAAGAAATGTACCATTTGATAAGCATTATCTGCAAAAAGAAATGTGCAATTGATAACTAGAATAAGGCCAAAGACTTTGTTAACAACAATCTTTGAAACTAATTTTAATTTTAGTAGCATTTATTTCATACTATCCGGTTCTATTTCCTATTTCTCAAGAAGGCAAACAAGAAAACAAGATGATGAAACAAGAACATGTAGCCATGCATTCAGGTGAACTAGCCTTCACTGCAAAAAGCACTGTATGGTGGCCTATATACTTAGAACCATGTGCAAGTAACAGACTCACAAGGCACATGCCTACGTTTCGGATGAGGTGCAGGAAGGCCAAAGGTTCACAACCCAATGTGAGTTCAAGGCAAGAAAGCAAATTGTTCTTTGTAATACATTTCAATTTGAAAAATTGGCTCATCCTACTTTCTTAGTACACTGCTAGTAACGTTGTAGAGGATACAACAATGCTCAATAATAACAGAATTATACACTTCATGAAAATTCATCGTGGTTCACAAACAAATAAAAAAAAATGATTTTGTAAGGACGTGATACATGACATACTTGCTATAAAGATCAAGGCCACTTACTTCCTTACTAGACTAAAAAACTGAAATAACAAGATTAGAAACAAGTATACTAGAACACTGAAGGCAAGTGAAACATGAAATACGAAGATGATAGCAACCATCAGATACATATTAATTAAAGTACATTGTTTTAGAACTGCAAACTTTTTCTCCAGAGTAAATCTTGGTGTTTTAAAAAAAAAAACAGAGCTAAAGATAATCCATAGCTGCACAAACAGTAATAGACAGACCTGCTATTCTAACACACACAAAAAAAATATGCTGACAACACCTACGTGCATCCAAGAAATAGAGGATCACAAGCCAAGTGTGCAGTCCAAACCTGTTTTTTTGCAGAACTCGACAATGCCTTGGTTCTTTCAGCGGTACCTTGGTTCAGAATTAATGACCTATCTGCAGTTAACCACACATGAAGCTTCATTTTCATTTATCTCAGTTTCTAACAGGAGTGCACCTTAAATTTAACTGGAAGTCGATTTATACAAAAAAAAACCATTACCATTTGGAAAGATTGGACAGGAGAGGAGAATTACATGGAACCTTTAGGGGACTAATAGACGTTTTGCCTCATGGGAAACCAATCGAGTGCCGTGAGACCTTTGAGGTGTCGTGCGTGCCGTGCGTGCGCTCGCTCATCCAATCGAGAAACCCACCCCCAATCCCACCACACGCACAGATCTGTCAGGTGCCTGCGTGCGCTCTCTCCCATCTCACTCGCGACCCCGATCGTGGCCCTGGGGAGCCCCCATCTTCCGTCGCCCAATCCAAAGCTACCCGTGCGACCGTCCTAACCCAAACGAGGATGAGCTAGATAATACCTGGGGGATCTCCATGGCGGACACGTGATCTGGAAGGACTGTAGGACGGCAAAATGCATGTTCTTGCCGCCCGAGAGCGTCTTCTTCACTAGCGTCGTCGTCTTGCTCCGGGGAGGTAGGGTTGCCGACGGCTTGGAGATGTGGAGGGTGGCCGAGAGCTGCCGGCGGCTGTGAATCTGGGATGTGGGAGTGGGGAATGTTTCCTAGGGTTTACTGTTTGGGGGTTCACCGATATGTATGTATGGCACTCGAGTGAGTAAAAGTTCGAAATTGACCCACATAGCATAGGGCAGTTGAGCAGCTGTTATGGCAGAAATGTCTTTTTCCAATGAAAATAGGGCGCGTTAACCAGGGATGCATGCCGAAATTTTTGGGGTGTGTGTGCTGTGCGCGGCTGCGCGCAAGAGAGACGCCAAATTTTTAATATCTTTTATCTGCATCCAGATTTGAAAGGAAATAATTTGAGTACTCTAGCAAACAAGACTAGTGAAAGAAAATATAGCATATGGCAGTTCTGCACGTTTTTTTTCTGAGTTTTTTTTTCTATTTTATGCAAACTGCACGGGCTAAAAGAAATCGAACACACTAACTCTTTTTTTATGCAAACTGTATGCCTAAATTTTTTTGATTTTTTTCTAACACCAGGTGGTTCCAACGGTTAATAGAATTCGAACGCCGTTTCAGTCACCAACACAAGCTTGTGTCGGTTCGACACTATAGTTTCCATACTTTTGAGGTTTTTATGAATTTTATTTTTGAGGTTTTTATGATTTTTTTTCATTTAATCAGAAAATGAGACTGGTTTTTACGATTATTTTTATTTAACCTATAAATGAGACTAGAGGTGTCTTGGACACCAAGAGTATACTAGGAAAATGATTAGTGGTCCAGGAGCAATATAGGATTAAGATTTTTTTAAAAATATATAATAGTTTTGTATTTTATGACGATGAATAGTTGTCATCGGTCCTATCGTCATAGAGCACAAGCAGAGTATACTGTGACGATGTTTATGACAGAGACACAGTTTGGTCACAGATAGTTGTCATCTTGTAACGGTCGTCATAACAAAGCCTTTATTAATGACAGATATGTGCTTTGTCATCTGAAAATCGTCACAGAAGCTCAGATTTCTTGTAGTGATTGAATCTGTGCAAGCAAACACTGCATAACCATAAGATTGGATTCTTCAGAAGTGTATGATTTTCAACACTATGACTGCGTGAAGCTTTCCTTTAACTATTGTGCATCATCATCGACCGTACACGTCAGCCATTCTGATATTAATTTGAGGTACCCACGTCAAGTGTATGAGTCTTAGTTGTCCGTGGAGGCTGAATGCTCACAAGAGAACTAATGGCAAGTGGAGGATCAGTAAAGTAGTACAACCGCTATACCTGTTTTACAAATCAGGGACAAGAAGAACATCCTCAATTGACGGCAAGATACCTTGCACGGCATATTTTGACATTGTTTGATGATGACAACGACGTGTCGTTTCAAAATTGATTATCTCCATATTTGGATCACAGGCTATAAGGTGACTTATGGAAAGGCATGACATGCGAAGCGATCGCCCTTGCAATTCGTTGGGGTGGTTGGATGAAGCGTACAACAGGATCCACGGATTTTGTGTGCAATGTCATACTATAACCCTGGCCTAAAATGGTTTACACACACCAACGGCATTATATAGACCGCAACACCGCAAGGTTAACACGTGCTTCAGCGTGTATTTTGGCTTTTGCCCAAACAGAGATGCGTACCAGTACTGTCATCCAGTCATACTTATGGACGGTACTTTCTTGACCGGAGCGTACAAGGTGTGTTGATGATGGCGGCGCTGTTGATCCCGAGGACCAGATAGTTCCAATGCTTCGCCTTGGCTGAGGGGAGACATTGATCTTGGTCTTGGTTCATGGCCTTCTACGGAACAAGTGTTAGGGCCTTCTCTGACAATATGTTTGATTTCGGATCGTCATGTCGGGTTGCTTCGTGCCGCAAGGAGGAGATAGAGGGTTGTCCTCCTCTAGTGCACAGATGGTGCATGCGTCACTTTGCCGCCAATTCTGGCGTCGGCAGAGAAAAAAGAGGTTTGTCCAAGGTGAAAGAGCTATGTTGTGTTAAACTGAGCACAAAATTCAAGGAAACAATGGAAGAGTTGGACAAAATTTAAAACAGTGCTGCCAAGCCTGGATCGAGAGACAGATGGAACACAAGGAGAAGTGGGCGCTTGCTTACGATGAGGGCGGTTTCCGGTTCGGCATAATGACCACCAACTCATCGGAGTCTTTCAACAAGGTATTCACCGGTGTTAGAGCCTTGCCCGTTTCTGAAATTGTAGAGTACTTGTTTCACACGACCAACGAGTACTTCATGAAAAGGTGGTCCATTGCTCAGACAACCTACAAACGGATGGTGAATTTGGAAAGGCGGGAAAGGAGCACATTCAGGAAAATGAGATCTGGGCAACGCAGCAAACTTGTGAGCTTATGACCAACCAGACAAATCTATAATGTTCGAGCAAAGGGTTGGAACTACTTGGGCGGGGAACGTTATGGTAGTCGCAACTACCGGGTCGATCTTGAAAGAGTGCATGCATTCTAACGTCCGCAGATAATGCATGCCCCTTGCTCTCACATGATTGCGTCTGTAGAGCGCGTGGATATAACTACAAGGCCCTACCATATATGTCCGAGTACTATCGCTGGAGCAACACCGTCGCAATATGGCAGAGCAGTTTCGAGCCTTACCTTGATCCCACTCAATGCCTCCATACTTGGGTAGAGACTACATGCCTGATCCTGAGCTGCTGAAGGTAGGTAGGGTAGGAGGAGGAAGAAGAGACTAAAGGGGGACATGGACAATATGGATAGGTATGGAGGGGGGGACTTCGACAGACACCGAGCACGAACCTATGCTCTTTTGCCACATGCCAGGACATAATGCAGCCTTCCATCGTAGACAAAGACAACAGGTGTACAAACCACACCACTTGATTTGTATCTTTAGTTATATTAATATTTGAATGTTTTCGTTATTTTTATGCATATGTCTTTCATTTGTTTTAATGCATTATTATTTTAGACGATGTACTAACCTGTTACCTTGTTTTGTTCAAACAGGATGGCGAACCCTCCGGCGTACCCTCTCCTTGAGTCGTACTACGACGGCGACGACCGGGCGCACAGACTGACGGACTACGACCCTCCGGAGCGATTGACGTTGCTTAGGCCGCGCACCCACCTTTGGCACCGGTGGGACGAGCGCTACGCACCCTTCCTACGACGCGCGAGCTTCTTGGTGCTGGCCCGCATTGCCAACGACGCGGTGTGCCAGCTCGACCCGGCGCTCCTGACCGCGCTGCAGGACAGGTGGCGTCCCGAGACGCACACCTTCCACCTCGCCTGCGGGGAGATGACCGTGACGTTACAGGACGTGGCCAAGATTTTTGGTCTACGCCTGGGCGGGCTCCCCGTGACGGGGATTCTTGACTTGGACACGTGGATGGACACCGTCCACGAGTTTTGTGGCCGTAGGCCGCCCGACGACGCAGATGCCAAGAGGAACAAGTAAGCTAAAATTTGTTTTCTAATTTAGTTGCATACGATTGCTACTATCATGTCCTAACTTCAACTTTTTTGAAACAAACAGGAAGACTTCTGGGGTGCCTTCGTCGTGGATCACCGAGCACTTTGCGATTTGCCCCCCCAACGCCCACCCACAGGTACTGGAGAGGTATGCTAGAATGTGGCTGTGGCACTTTATTGGGGCCTTCCTATTTCCCGACTCCTCGGGCAACACGATCAGCTGGATGTTCGTCCCCATCCTCGCACAGCCGTGGGAGAACATCGCTGGCTACAGTTGGGGGAGCGTTGTTCTAGCCTGGTTATACAGACAGCTGTGCGAGGGGTGCCGGCAGAGGCAGCCCTCCTCTAGCTTGGGAGGGTGCCTGCTCCTGCTCCAGGTTTGGGCCTGGGAGCGGCTGCCTGTGGGTCGTCCCCGTATTCGAGAAGCTGCGGTAAGTACATATCTCTTGCGTGTGTGTGCTTTTACAAATTTACAGTCATTTAACTGATTCAAATTCGAATGCAGGTGTGGAGGCATGAGTACACCCACCTCACTGCTCTGTTTGTCTGGTCGACAACAGAGCTAGTTAGAGGCAACCCCAGCGCCGCTACAACCAGTACACGGACTTGCTGGACGTCTTGACACAGCACCAGGTAATTCCGGAATGAGTTCATTTTTTATACTGAAACAGAAACATGACTAACTATGTTTGTTCATTAAAAACAGGTCATTTGGAGCCCTGGGACCGGTACGACGAACGTGTTCGACCCGGCCACAGCTGGACCGTGAGACTGGCGTTGCACGTCCACCGTCCCTCTTATCTGCTTCTACAACATGGTCGATGCACTTACCCATCGGGTGATGCGTCAGTTCGGCCTACGACAGGAGTTTCCTCCACCTCTGTTTAGCACGGATCAGAGGTTGCACAAGTAAGTATCGTCCACAATCATGTTCAATTACTCTAGTAAATTCTATCTTATGCTCTAACAGATGGGTTTCCTTTGCATTGCAGCGTGAAGCGTCAAAGCAGACGGAAGAATCCTGTTGATTGGCGCGCGGAGCACGCCGATCATGTCCTGAGTTGGACAAACAGGTTCCAGCAGGACGTTGAGGACGGCGAGCCGAGCCGTACAACCAGGGCGTCTTCGACCAGTACCTGCAGTGGCTGCACCGGAGCACCAGGTTGCACATTAAGCCACCGTACTACGAGGTCACCGCTGAGGACGAGTCGGACGACGACGAGGACCCGTACGATGCTGTCACTAGGCAGCGCTTCAGCCTGACAGAGCCCCTCTACGAGCTACGTGGTAATATATCATGCCCTTCAACTATTGTTTGTGTTCTGTACTTAGTGACTTACCCCTCGACTTGTCTTGGCAGGCGTCGCAGCTGTCTCGGTACTCCGACGAGGCAGCGCAGCTTATACACCACACTAGCTCTACTGGAGACCACGGTCCGGTACAGGCTTTTCTACATGTATCATAACACATTCGAACCACACTTGTAAATCTGAAAAAGCCATAAACTATACTAATATATATTATTTCTTGATTTGCAGAAAATCAGGAAGGGCTGCTGGAAGCTTGCTCAGAAGCTAGGGTGCATGGACACAGCGTGAGCCCCACCACACCTTCCTCAGCCTTCGAGCCTTTTGGTGTCCGAGACTGTCCCAGCAGCAGCAACAGCGTCGTCCGACGCCCTGACGGGAGGCACTTCTGCGGATCCACGCGGAAAGGGCACCACTATAGAGGAGCAGGCCGGGGAGGAGGGGGAGGACGAGGAGGACGAGGAGCAGTACGTCCAGCGCACCACACCACCCTACACAGCTAGTGCAGGCTACATGGCCCTCGGCCATAGCTCGCACTATGCTGGAGGGTCCTCCTCCAGAGGTGGCCCGCACCACTCCCTAGACGACACGGCGTGGCAGGTACCTGGTGCATACCAGTACCCTACTGGCTACTACACCGGCCCTGGCTGGCAGCCTTGGCCAGAGCAGAGCGCAACACAGGAGCTGGGGTACTCACAGCTAGGTGGAGCTCCACTACCTACTCAGGAGAACATGCAGATACATAAGTTGACCTCTATACATTTAAGTTCGTCAGATACATTTAAGTTGTTTGCTAACATTTATTTCGAATGTTGCAGGGACCTAGTCAGACGCAAGGGTCACCACGCCGGCTGCCACGCGGACGAGACCGCACGGACGTCACGTTCACACCCAACATGGACCTGTCGCAGCCGAAGCGTCGGAGGTGGCCTCGTCAGCTGTACACACCTAGCTAGACTTAGTGTTAGACTATATGGATAGGTGATGTATTTGTTAGATAAATTGTTTGAGAACCCTATTATGTACTTCATGGAGTGTTAGCCACTTGTTACTATATGACCTCTATTACATTTTCGTTTATTTAAATTGTGTCAATGTTTGATTCCTTGTTATTGCGTGGTAGAGAACTAGGTGTTGTGACGAATTGGTGATGCTACGGGGACAGGATGCTTTGTGTTCCCAACACATCCATTTTTTAAGCCTAGGAGTCAGCTAGATGCACGCGTGCATCTGCTCTGAACACCAAAATTAAAAATACAATAAATAACAAGAATTCGTTTTTCAATTGGAAGTGGATCATATTGTGGTTGCTTGGGCACTTCTGGAGACTTTGCCGCACCAAACTTGGGGGCGCGGCTGACGCTTTTGCCGCGCTGCGGCGGGGGTGGCGCGGCAAATGCATTAGCCGCTCCACCTCGCCTGGCGCGGCAAAAGCATCAGCCGCGCCCCCAGGTTTGGCGCGGCAAAAGCTGGCATCTCATTGCATAGCCTTTTCAGTGTCGTGTCCTGTCCTCATAAGTGCTCTGCAGTTTTGATTCCAATAGATTTTTCAGTATATAGGCTTTTCAGTACATAGGCTTTTCAGTGATTAGATTTTTGAGCAAATAACCTTTTCAGTTGCAATAACTACACACTCACAATGCAGCTGAGATAATTCACAAGTTCACAACCAAGGCTCCGCCTATATAAACCCTTCAGCGCCTTGCATATTCAACAACTTCAGCAGAGCTTGCGAGGTTCGTAGTAGAGATGTCTGGAGGTTCGTCCAAAGGCGGGAGAGGAAAGGGTGGGAGGAAGAGACCTCCCATTGTGTGGGAGGGCTCTCTCGGTCCTGATTCCTTCTTAGAGGCACTATATGAGTTTCCCGTTGAGAGCAAAAAGGATTTCAGTCGGGACCGTCCTCTTAGGGGATACGATAACTGCTTAGAGGACTGGCCAAAATGCCGCCATGGTGAGGACTGTTTGGTGCAGATGCTCCACGACGACTTGGAGGCAGGCCGACGTTTCTTCAAATGCCCGCGAGTATGGGTAACTTTATTTAATTATTGTTGCTATGCCTCTCATGTTTGCTAATACTTAGTCATTTTGTGAATGTCAGTCTTCTATTTCTGAAAAAAACTGCGGCTTCACCAGATGGGTGGATCCTCCTCCAATATGGCCGCATCAGCAATACATCTATTATCTACATGGTCGTATCGACGATCTTGAAAGAGAAGTTAAAAGCATGCTCAAGGACTATAATGATGACGGCAGCGATGCAGGCGGTTCAGATGAAGCAATATGCCTTGATCCATATTGCAACTGCCCGCATCACAAGAACAAGGGGCCTCCACCGCCGTCGCCACCACCGCCGCCACCACCACCACCCGCAATGGGAGGCTATTACAGAGAAGGGTCTACTCGGTTTGCTATGTGGGACCGCTTCTAGAACTAAGGCTTGTGTGTGTTGTGTTGTGCCAATCAATTACCTAAGGCATGTTAGGATTAGTCTAGGACCTTTTAACCAAGTTACGGTAAAAGGTCCTCACATGCAATGTACTAGTTTGTTGTTCGTGTACTAGTTTGCCTATTCTATTTTTTTCGTACTTTATCCCAGAAAAAATCGATGACACATGAACTACCACAAACAATACAACAACATATAAAAAAGTACAGTTCAAGACTACATTATCGAGGATCCGAAATAAATGGTACAGGAAAGTACAAGCCAACAGTACAATAAACTAACAAGTCCACCAAATGATAACAATGTTCATTACTCAATAATGACTACTGAACCTACCACACTACTGAGTGCAACGAGGCCACTTTCCCTTCCTCACAGCATCCGGATCCTGCTCCATGGCAGCCTTGGCACGACGCACGACGCACACGCTCAAGCCTCTTCTCCCTCTTCCCCCTACGCTTAGCTGCATCCGTCAGTTTTGCCTCTTCCTCATGCTGCTTTTGTGCTGCCTCTTCTTTGCGTCTCTTCTCCAAACGCTCCTTGTCCTCCGCAGCCCACTTTTTCATCCTTTCTACGTGCTCCTTGTCCTCCGGCTTCATCTCAGTGTCGATCCACTGCTCGAAGTCACATAGTGGTGGAGGCTCCAGCAAAATACGACTAAGTCAATTAGGTAATAAAATATAAATGATTTGTCATTCATGTATAGAACAAGTCATCAGTTTCTCACCATCAGTCCAATACGGATCTGTTTAGGTGTAGGATCAAATGCATAATTCTCACACATCCAATACCTCTGACCGTATGTGTGCTCCTCATCAGATATTGCGACCTTACAATCATCGCCGCAGTAGCACATGAGCACCGGAACACCACTAGGCAATGGCAAACGGGCAAAGGCATTGCCCGTGAGAGGCTGCCTACAATCATCAACGCAATAGCAAATGAACATAACACAAAATTACTTCATTTTAACAGACAAATAAATAAACAATGTACCGATCTTACCTTGCCTTAGCTTTGCCACGCCGCGGCATCCTAACAATAAAAAATATGTCAACATTACACATATATTAATGATTAATTATAAATGTATATAATGGCTTAACAAATATTTCACAAATAAATGTACACAAATTGAACAAAATATTAAACAAAACAGATATAAAAAGTCTAATACATGAACAAATCCATCATTAATTAACAACTAATGTCACGACAATTTCAAAATAAATATTGTCTACACAAACCCTAACATGGAAAAATATGGTTCAATCAAACAATGCAAATATAGATAAAGAACAAGAATATGGATCAAAATACCTCTTGTGCAGAGATAACAAGTTTGATTGAGGGAGATGAAGAGAAGGAGAAATGGAATGGAATGGATTGGATTGAATTGGATTGGGAGGAGAAGAGAGGAATGAAGAGACTGCTGCTGGGCGCGGCTGCCAGATTTAGATCGGCTTTGCCGCGCCAACCCGCGTGGCACGACAAACGCACTAGCTGCGCCAGCCTGCCTGGCGCGGCAAACTGACAAGCGGGGCCCGCCCGGGCCTGCGTGGCCGGGCGGTGCCACGGTGGCGCTTTTGCCGCGCCGCCATGCATGACGCGACTAACGCTTTTGCCGCGCCATGCGGGACGACGCGGCAAAAATGTTAGTTTTGAAAAAAAAGACAGTGTTGTTTTTAAAATATCTTATTTAATTAGGTTATTAATAAAAAAAAATCACAACCTCACCCGCGCGCGGAAATTTACGCGTGCGGCATGGAGAAATAGGAAGTTGGAAAAGATAGCAAGTTCATTTAGAGAGTTGTTGGAGAAGAATATTTGTGCTTTTACCAAATTTATGAGAATAGTAAGTGACAATACGGAGTTGTTGAAGATGCTCTGTACTAAAAATTATAGTTAGCTAATAAACCATTAACATCTATTAGTAACTCTAAATCAGCTAATAAAAATAATAGTAAGTACTCCCTCCGTCTCACTGAAAGTGTCGTTTTAGACTTTTCAGATTTCTTGTTTGATTGTTCGTCTTATTCAAAATTTTTCTATAAATATTATTTATTTTGCTATGACTTATTTTATCATTAAATATACTTTGATGATGACTTATTTATTTTATTATTTAATCTAGTTTTTTTGAATAAGACGAATGGTCAAAGAAGAAATTTGAAAGGTTTAAAATGACACTTTCAATGGGACGGAGGGAGTACGTTTCTAGCTATTCCCTCTATCCTAAATTACAAGACGTTTGACTTTTTTCCTCAAGTTTGACCACTCGTCTTATTCAAAAAATATTATGCAAACAAAGTCAAATTTAAGTTATTCTTGAAGAATTTTTATTAATAAACAAAACCATGACAAAAGAAATGATATTTTGTACAAAATTTTGAATAAAACAAGTATTTAAACTTGGTGCCAAAAAAATCAAATGTCTTATAATTTGGGATGCATTGAGTAATTAATAAATGTATTTACAGGTTTGTTTAGGACTACTATTACAAATTTTAGCTACTAACTTTTAGCGTTATAAATTATAACAGGACCTAAGGCATGTCAAACAAAGTCAGGCTAAGATTTTCGGGATATTTAACTTATTGCCATCCTTACGGATGTCACTCCTCCGTTTGCCAGTTTTATACGTGCTCCTACATATTTGCCATCGGAAATAGTAGAGCTACTAAGTATTTACTATTTTTGCTGACGTGTCATGCCACGTAGTCAGCCAGCGTGGCGGCACCTCTAAAGACCATGATCGTTTCTCTCTCTCCGTCCACTCACTGACACATGGGCTCCACAGGTCAGAATCATCTTCAACCCCATCTCTTTTCCTCACCGTGCCTCACCTCCATGGTTGCATTCGTTGCTGAAGCAGAGGGCACCAGAGGGGTCTTGTTCGTCCCTCATCTACCACCTCCGACCACGCAGTCATCTCCATTGCACGTGCTTCATCGTTCGCGTCGCTCCTCCGATCGGTTCCTTCACCGCATCTAACTGCCGCAGGCAAAACCGCCATGACCACCGTGGGTGCACGTGATATAGTGTGCTGTCTAGGCTGCACAGAGAGCACGTGCGAGACCTTGGAGGCCGGGCGGGGGAACCTGCACACGCACGGGACCTCGTCGCGTGACGACCTTGGGCTTTGGTGGCCATGGCGCACGACCGTGCATGTGGGCGCAGAGCCGTGGGACTGTCTGTACAGGCATGGGCCGGACAGGCACAAAGGTCATGCAGCCGTAGGTGGGCGTCGAGGTGACGAGGCTGTGACGGCTAGCGCTGCGATGCTCGAGGACGCCCGGGGACGCGGACGCGTGCGGTGCAACGGTGGCGGCGCACTGATTCGCCGGCGCCGTTCCATGCTTCGGCGGACGACAGAAGAAGGTACGAGGGAGAAATTCGTTTGTATGCGGCCTTGGTGAGTGGCGATGAGGGTGCGTGTTGTGGCCTAGCTTTCCTAGGCACGTGCGATGGCTTGGGTAGCCTGAGCGCACAACAGCCTGAAAGGAGCCTCAGCTTCGTCTCCTTCTCCGGTGGTGGAAGGTTGAAGATGATGAACCTGACCTGTGGGGCCCATGTGTCAGCGAGTGGAAACAGAGAAACAGTAGTGTTCTTTAGAGGTGCCGCCACGCTAGCAGATTACGTGGCGTGACACGTCAGTAAAAATGGCAAATAGTTAGTAGCTCTACTATTTTCGATGGTAAATATGTAGGTGCACTTGTAAAACTGGCAAACGGAGGAGTGACATTCATAGGGATGACAATAAGTTAAATATCCCAACATTTTCTGTTCGTCTTCTGTCTGTGTGACGTCAGTTTTCAGTTTCACCCGCGGGTTGGCCGAGGTATGGGCAGAAGAAAAACAGTGGGTGTGCTGCTGCTACCCTGGTGACGTAACTTAAACCCCGAACAAGCGTCCGATTGCGTATGAACGGTAGAGATCCATCTCTGACCAGTGAAGAAACGCCCATCTCCATTCTCCATGTGTAGGCCCAGCGTGTCAGACACTCAGACTGTTGCAGCCGCGACTACCGAGTCCCGACGACTCGGGCCCCCTCCCCTCGCCTCCTCCGCTGCTGGTCGTCTGGTCCGGCTGGTCTTCCTTTCCTCCCCCGTCGGCATCGCACCTCCCAAGCGTGCCTAACCGGAATCTCAGACTTGTCCCCGCACTGCCTCGGCCATGGCGGTGCGAGCCACGGTCTCCCGCTTCCCGGCCACGCCGGAGGCGCTGGAGTCGTGCGCCGTCCAGTGGGGCGTCGCCGTGACGCCCTTCGCCGCCGCCGATGAGCGCGGCCAGCCCCCGACTACCGGCGTCGGCGGGGACCGCGTCCCGCGCTGCGAGCACTGCTGGGCGTACTTGAGCAGCCACTGCGATCTGGAGCGCTGGGGCTGGACCTGCGCGCTCTGCGGCACGCTCAACGGATTCGACGACGAGGCCGAGCGACGGTTCCAGCGTCCCGACGCGTGCCCCGAGCTCAACTCCTCTTTCGTCGACCTCGAGATCCCAGGTACTACGGCACGCAGCCGCCTTCACGCCACGTGATGTAGGATGGATTTTGACCTGTAGGTTGAATACGTGCAGTGGATGAGGCAGCGGGCGGAGCAGACGGCGTGCAGGCGCTGCCTGTTTATGTCGCCGCAGTGGATGTCGCATGTAAGTCCAGTCCATTTGCTCACTGCATTCCGATCATATGTGAATTCTAGGTCATACCCAAACAAACAACCCAACTAGATTGAAGAAAGTTAATATGTTTTCGGAATAAAAAGAACACAATGCAATGAACGGACCTTGCTAAATTCTCACGTTTGTCTATTTCAAAGCGAACAACAAAATAGAAAGAGTGGAAAAATAATTGCCTAGGTTTGGCACGTCATTCAGTCCTGATTATGCACACAGCAAATATTTCTTTTAGATCGCAAGATAGTCTGTTGATCTTGAGCTATCTGGTAAGTAATCTGGGACTTGATTGTTGCCAACTCTGAATGCCTTCAGGTTCAGAAGAGTTCCTGGAACTCATCAAGAGTGCGCTTCTTGCGGCCCTAGAAGGTATGTAATTCTGATCATTCTCAGCTTTCTGATTTTTTTCAGTTCGTCGAATAACTGTGTTATTTGTGAATTTGGTTTGACCCTTCTTCATTTGGGTTTTCACCATGCAACAGCTCTTATTCCGGGCTCCCTATTTGGGCTTATGACATTCAGCCACAAGATTGGGTTGTATGATGTCCAAGGTCTGATTCCACTCGTGAAAAAGTGTTTTGTTCCTCCGGACTTAGAAGAAGACGGTCTGCCTGTTGCCCTTGAAGATGCCATGCCCCTACTTTCTTTTTTGGCTCCAGTATGTTACAAAGCTATCAGCTGAATTACAAAGAGATTTATACATGAACTTATTGCCTAATGTGGCAAGATAATTTATGGGCAGGTTGACACATGCAAGGATCGAATTGCTGCTGCCCTGGAGACACTGCGACCTACATCTTCATGGGAGAGAGGGGCTGCTTCTGGACAGGAAGATGATACTGTTTTGCTTGGAGGACGAGGTTTTGGGACAGCCATGTCTGCTTTGATTGAGTACCTAAGTTCAGAATATGGTTCTACTTTTGCTTTAGGTAGGTCAACACACTTTCCGTATCTCATGAAATATCTGGCATCAATCAGGCATACCTTCATAAGATGTTGTATGTTTGCAAAAAACCTAGTTACCAGTATCTTTATGCCTAATTTACTTTTGTTCTTTGTTGGAGAGCAGCTCGGGTATTTGCTTTTCTGTCTGGCGCTCCTGATTACGGAGCTGGTTTGCTAGATACCAGGAGATATGGGGAGCAGTATGCTAGTAAAGGGGTAGATGCTGACCTTGCATTACTCCCTGAACAGATACCTTTCTACAGAGACCTAGTAAGCATGAGTGACGAGTCTAAAATTTACAGTTGGTTTGACTTTCTCTGCCATGTATTGATCTTATTGAAAATTGAAACAGGCAGCTGTTGCTGTTCAATCAGGAGTATGCATAGACATATTTGCTGTAACTGATGAATACACTGATTTGGCTTCACTGAAGTTTTTAAGTATCGAAAGTGGTGGATCTTTATTTCTTTATTTATAAATACAGATGATTCAACACTTCCCCAAGACATGTATGTTGATTGAATGAATATTTATATTGTTCTATTAAGAAAATTTCGACAGCTAAATTTTCTAATAAATGTGAATGGTCTTTTCTTCCTTTCTTGCAACTCCCACTAACAGATACCGCTTGCTAAGTCGACCCTATGCATTTGGTTGTGTTCTAAGGCTGAGAACATCTTCAGATTTTGAACCAGGCAATTCTGTAAGTACTGAAGCTATTTATGTTCACTTTAACCCTACTGTATACGTGTAGCCAATTTGTAATACATTCACCCTTCTGACAGTATGGGCATTTCTTCCCTGACCCTCAATATGAAAATGTGCAACACATTATCTGCTGTGATTCATTTGCCACTTATGCATATGACTTTGAGTTTGCCCATAACAACGGTTTCTCCAGGTATATTGTTTTAACTTAACCCTGTAATTGGTTACCTGCTACTAAATGATGTATTTGTTAAAGGAGATATTTGATCTCATAAAAGGAAGGTACTACTAGAATCAGAATTTTCTCGTTGCACTTAATCTAGTTGCACTAGTGCTACTAAATGAAGCTACATGCCCAAGCAGTTTGAAGAAGCAAATTTCTATTAGCATGATGGTAGTTAAATGAAATGTGCATTTTAGCTGTTTACCTGTAGAAAATCCTCACAAGAAACAGCAACTCTTTTTTTAAAAAAGACCTAGTTTTCCTCAATGCATATATGAAGGCATGGTAACGTTGTTTGCTGGATCCTATTAATTGATGAGCATGTATCATACTTGTAATGTGATTTATTTATTTTTACAGGCACACAGATCCTGCTGTTGTACAGATCGCTTTTCAGTACAGCGTGATTGAACCTGTCAAGGAGACATCAGGCAATGGATCGCAATCATCTGCAAGGTACATAGGGGACAAGAAATTGCTTTGTTATAGTTAACAAGGTTTTTGCATGCCTTGCAGTTACTATACCTGTGTTTATGTTCAGTGGAAAAGATAGTTCAAGCAGAAACGTTCTCTAGTTTGCTGTTAATCATCAAGCTTAACAGATTAATAAATTGTTAGCAACAGGCGCCCTAATGGGCTGTTATGGGCTGGTGCGGTTAGGCACCTATGGGATTAGAATAGATTGATAAGGCAAGGATCACCATTGATTGGGTGTTTCTATAAACCCTTAGGGATCCTTGCCTATATAATGTACCCCTGTACCACTTAATCAATCAATCAATCCCGAGGCTAATTGCTCTCATGGTATCACGCTTAGGTTTAACTTCCGCTGCACCTATCTCACGCGCGCCGCCCTTTCCCCGTGCGCCGCCCCTTCCCTGCGCGCCGGCCCCTCGCCGCGCTGCGCCTCGCGTCGGCTCCCAGCCGCGCGCCCCTCCTCCCGCACCAGCCGCTAGCCGCGCGCCCCGTCCTGTCGGTGGTACAAAAAAGGGGTACCCCAATTAACGCAAACACCCGAACGCTCGCTCTCCGTCTCGCCCGAGCCCTCCGGGCCTCGGGCGAGCGAGCTCCCACACCTCGGAGCCTTAACGCACGGGACCTCGAGCTATACAGACAGCCGTACCAGCCCATACCACGCATTTAACGCCTTCACCTACTCCGGTCATGTCCACTAGTGCACGGCGTGTACCACAGTAACTCGGTGTAAAGGTCAAGTCTCGTTTTCACCACAAGCATGGCAAAAGGGCACTAGTGCAGCACTGTTCGGCCATGCCAGACACTGTAACCCCTCGAGGTCGGCCACGCGCCCCTCGAGTCAGGCACTGTCACACCTCGAGGCCGGCTACGCGCCCCTCGAGCCAGGCACTGTCACCCCCCCCTCGAGGCCGGCTACTCGCCCCACGAGCCCTGCGCTGCAACACCTCGAGGCCAGCTCCGCGCCCCTCGAGCCCCCGTGGTACCACCTCGAAGCCGGCTCCGCGCCCTTCGAGTCCTAACTACTTTCGTGCTGTTGGGGGACAGGTACCCCAAGACCCGGAGGGACCTCACCGCGTACTGTACATTCCGGGATGGGTGCTGTACGGCTCCCGCCTTGTCGCACCCCACGTCCGCGCCCGGGATGGAAGCCACGACCCAAGGACGCCTCAACAGCGACGATCACATCGGCTCCAGTGGCCCCGACAAGACAGGGTTCCTACCCTTCTCCGTATGGGGCACCATGCGCCCCGACACCTGTAATACTTTTTGTAACCCTGGCCTCCCCTTGCTCTATAAAAGGGGACGCTAGGGCCCTCATTCGCGGGACGCAACTCCGACAGACAACGCGTCAGTCCACCCACGCATTCGAGTCCGGACTCCGGTCCACGCTCGCTGAGCTTGTATTCGCCCCTGTACAAGCACTTAGGTGCAAGTAATACAAGAACCTCCTCCCCCCCTGGACGTAGGGTTTTCTTTGCCCGAACCAGGATAAATCCTTGTGTCATCTTGCATCACCATCCAGGAAGAGAGCACGCGATCATATTACTCGTTGGTGTCATACCCCCGGGTTCGAAACACCGACAGTTGGCGCGCCAGGTAGGGGGCTTCGCGTGTCCGAGCCGATTTCTCGTTGACTCCTGGATGGCTTCATCTCATCTTCCGTTCTCGGCTGGTGCCGTCGTCTGGTTCGGGAGCCTCGAGTTCCTGGCCACAGGCAACAGCAACGAGCTGACTCTGCTCTCCACGAGGGCCTGGGCGGAGTGCGTGTCACGCCACCCCGCCCCCGCGGGGGGCGTGACGCGTCGCCACACCACCACACGTCGCACGTTGCGAGCGGCGCCATCGTCACCGTCGTCGTCGGGCACAGGCGGTGCCCGCGGCAAACACCTACGCCCCGTTAGCCTTGCAGGGGCCCCAAGGGGAAACCCGCCCGGCGCGCGGCCGGAGACCTCCAGGGCGCACTCACGCCCGCCTAGCGACTTCGCGTTCATCATGCGTACGAACCAGGAGCCAGGCCGGAGGCCTCCAAGCCGTGCGCCGTCGACACAGCTCAGGCTCAGCCTTCTCCGCGCGGGTCGCACCGCGCTCAACGCCAGCGGTTCCCGATCGGCCTCGACAACTCTGCGGCTGTTCTCGCCCACCCGCCTCGACGAGCGCCATCAGGACCAGACGGAGGTGGACCGGGAGCAGCGTCAGGGCGCGCTGCTGCGGGCCATGGCCAGCCTGGAAATCGTCCGCCCCGCGTGCGTCGACAGCAACTTCTTGCGACCCCTCGAGCCACCTCGACGAGCCACCGTCGGAGAATGGTACCACGAGCTGCGGTCCCAGCATCGGCCAAGGCGGCGTGCCCTCGACAGTTCCGACTCCGACGAATACGACTACACCCGACCCCGACCTCTGGGACCCCACCAGGGAGTGCTTCCAACTCGAGGGAGTCGTATGCGATACCGAGGACGAGGCGACGACAACAGGCCGGCTCTCGACCTAGAGGGACCTAGCGACGTGGCCGCGGCAGGCGGGTCACGCGTTCTGGGAAGGGACGAGCCTCCAGCGCCGTTGTGCCGCCTAAGCACGACGATGGCCGGGCGCGCAACTCGCTCAAGTGCAAGAGGCACTCACCAAACCGAGGGGAAGCC
Organism: Coix lacryma-jobi var. lacryma-jobi; assembly: GCA_009763385.1. Classification (NCBI taxonomy): domain Eukaryota; kingdom Viridiplantae; phylum Streptophyta; class Magnoliopsida; order Poales; family Poaceae; genus Coix; species Coix lacryma-jobi. The sequence goes on from CM019826.1 coordinate 23,068,742, forward strand.
GAGGAAGAACGGCGACACCTGTTGCAGCTCCGGCAAACCCTGATGCAAGAACCACCCCAACCCCGAGGAGCCGGAGCTCGAGGCCGGGCTCGAGAGGTCCACCGGCAGATCCTCGAGGGCGGGGCACCAGCACGCCCTGAGGTATGCTTCCCGAGAGCCGGGCAGAACGTGGTCGCAGCTGCCATGTTGCTCCGCGATCTACCCGCCGTCTCCAACCCGACGCCAGGCGCATGCTTGGAGAAATGAAGGGCCTCCTCGAGACAGCCGCTGTGCAGCAGGCCGAGAGCTCAGCGTCGCGGCGGCGCGGAGCGGCCTCGGGGAAACCGACCGATGCGCCCCGCAACGAGCGCGAGGCATCCGTCCACCAGCCGGACGCCTCTCGAGCTAGGCTAGCCGTCCCGAACGGATCGTCGACAAACCGGCCACCTCGAGACCTCAATGACGCCCGCCACGACATCAACCGACGACGCAAGGATAAGGGGGCCCAAGAGCGTGGCTATAGCGCTCATCGAGGGGGACGCTACGACAGTGATGAGGACCGGCAAGCCCTCGAGCCCCCGGGCCCCAGGGTCTTCAGCCGGGCCATCCGCAGCTCAACCCTCCCCGACCGCTTCCGACCGCCGACCAACATCGTGAAGTATGACGGGGAGGTCGAGCCCAAGCTCTGGCTCTCGGACTTCCGCCTTGGCTGCCAACTAGGCGGAGCGAAGAATGACGACCGCGTGATCATACGTCAGCTCCCACTTTACCTCTCGGACACCGCCCGTCGGTGGCTCGAGGGGCTCCCGCCGGATCGGATCCATGACTGGACGACCTAGTCAGGGTCTTCGACGGGAACTTTAAAGGGACCTGCGTGCGTCCGGGCAACCCCTGGGACCTACGGCGTTGCAGGCAGGCGACGGACGAGCCCATCCGCGACTTTGCTCGACGGTTCTCGAAGCAGCGTCTCGAGCTCCCTCACGTGCCTGACGAGGACGTCATCTCAGCGTTCCTCGCGGGCACGACATGCCAAGAGCTTGTTCATGAGCTAGGACGCTACCGTCCCGGGACGGTCGAGGACCTGATGGATCGCGTCACCAGCTTTGCTTCGGGCGACGAAGCAGTGGGGGCCTTCTTGGCCGTTCCACGGACAAAGGCAAGGCGGTGATCGCGCCGGAGGGCTCCAACAAGGGCAACGACGCCAAGAACGACAGCAATGACGGCAACAAAAAGAAGAAAAACAAGCGCAAGGGCCAGAAGGCGAAGCGTGACGCCGACGGCGACGACGACAAAGAGGTGCTCGCGGGCGCCCTCGAGCCTAAGAAGCCCCGAGGCCCCCCTGACGGGGCTGTTTTCGATCAGATGCTCGAGGATACCTGCACCTACCACAGGGGCCCGTAAACCACAAGCTGAAAGACTGCCGACTGATGAAGGGCTACTACTCCAGGCTCGGCGATAAGAGGGAAGACACGCCTAAGGGAAAGGATACCGATCGACGCGGCGGCAGGAACGCAGACGGCGACTTCCCCCGGTGCGCGACTGCTACATGATCTACGGGGGGCCGACCGTCGGGCTCTCAGCTCGAGAAAGAAAGAAGGAGCGCCGGGAAATCTTTTCGCTTGGCCACGACGCCCCCGGTACCTTGACTGGTCCGATGCGCCAATCACGTTCGACCGTGACGACCATCCGGACTGTGTCATAAACCCGGGGGCTTACCCCCTCGTCGTCGACCCCGTCATAGTCGACGTTCGGTTCTCCAAGGTGTTATGGATGGGGGCTCGAGCCTCAACATCATATACTCGAGACCCTCGACCTCCTGGGGATTTCAGAGGGACAGCTCCGACCCAGCGTCGGGGGGTTCCACGGAGTGGTGCCAGGAAAGAAGGCCCACCCCCTCGGGCGCATCGACCTGCCGGTTTGCTTCGGCACGCCGGCAAACTTCCGCCAGGAAACGCTCACCTTCGAGGTAGTCGGCTTCCAAGGGACCTACCACGCCATCATCGGCCGGCCAGGCTACGCCAAGTTCATGGCGATTCCTAACTACACGTACTTGAAGCTCAAGATGCCGGGGCCAAAAGGGGTCATCACCGTCGACACTCCTACGAGCACGCATACCACTGCGACGTGGAGTGCGTCGAGCGGGGGAGGCCAACGTCCACCTCGACTCGCTCGAGGCCTTGGCAGCTCTGGCCACCGAGGGGGCCCCAGAAGCAAAGCGTCACGCCGGCACCTTCGAGCCGGCCGAGCACACCAAGCAAATACCCGTCGACCGACCTCGGCCAACGGCAAGAAGCTGACCATCAGTACCAGCCTCGAGCCCAAATAGGAAGCAGTGCTCGTCGACTTTCTCCGCGCGAACATCGACATGTTTGCGTGGAACCCCTCGGACATGCCGGGCATACCGAGGGAAGTCGCCGAGCACGCTTGGAGATCCAGGCCGGGTCCAGACCGGTGAAGCAACGCCTGCGCCGCTTCGACGAGGAAAAGCGCAGGATCATCGGCGAGGAGGTGCACAAGCTCTTGGCGGCCGGATTCATCAAGGAGGTACTTTACCCAGAGTGGCTAGCTAACCCTGTACTAGTTAGGAAAAAGAATGGAAAAATGCGGATGTGTGTAGATTACACTGGTCTGAATAAAGCATGTCCAAAAGTTCCATTTCCTTTACCTAGAATTGATCAGATCGTCGATTCCACCGCTGGGTGCGAAGTGCTTTCGTTCCTTGATGCGTATTCCGGCTACCACCAAATTAGGATGAGAAAATCCGATGAGCTCGCAACCTCTTTTATCACGCCATTTGGTATGTACTGCTATGTTACGATGCCCTTCGGCCTTCGAAACGCCGGGGCAACGTACCAACGATGTATGCAGCACATCTTTGGCGAGCACATAGGCAAGACCGTCGAGGCCTACGTCGATGACATCGTGGTAAAAACCAAAAAAGTAGGGAACCTCATCAGCAACCTCGAGACCACGTTCGAGTGCCTCCGGGCCAAGAATGTGAAGCTCAACCCCGAGAAGTGTGTCTTTGGTGTGCCTCGAGGCATGCTACTTGGCTACGTCGTCTCGCAACGGGGGATCGAGGCAAACCCTGAAAAAATCTCAGCAGTCACGAGGATGGGCCCGATTCGTGACCTCAAGGGCGTACAGAAGGTAACAGGCTGCCTAGCCGCTCTCAGCAGATTCGTCTCGAGGCTGGGAGAAAAAGCACTACCCCTCTACCGCCTACTAAAAAAGACGGAACACTTTGCGGACCGCCGAAGCCGAGGAGGCCTTAACCAAGTTGAAGGGGCTGCTGACGCGCGCACCAATTCTCGTGCCCCCACGACCAGCCGAAGGTGACGGTTCCCCGAGCCCCTCCTCCTCTATGTGGCCGCAACCACTCAGGTGGTTAGCGCGGTCATAGCCGTCGAGAGGCACGAGGAGGGCCATACGTTGCCGGTCCAGCGGCCGGTATACTTCACCAGTGAGGTACTCTCCGAGGCCAAGGTCCGGTACCCGCACATCCAAAAGCTGCTCTACGGCATCATCGTCACCAGGCGCAAGCTCCAGCACTACTTCCTCGCTCATCCCGTAACGGTGGTGTCATCCTTCCCCCTCGGAGAAATCGTCAACAATCGGGAGGCCACGGGGCGCATCGCCAAGTGGTCCGCCGAACTGATGGGGGAGACCATCACCTATGCCCCGCGAAAGGCCATCAAGTCGCAAGCATTGGCGGACTTCGTTGCTGAATGGACCGACACTCAACTCCCCCCGGCGCAGATTCAGGCCGAACTCTGGACCATGTACTTCGATGGATCTCTCACGAAGACGGGGGCGGGAGCAGGCCTGCTCTTCATCTCGCCCCTCGGAGTACACATGCGCTACCTGCTACGCTTGCACTTCCCCGCCCCAACAACGTCGCCGAGTATGAGGCCCTCGTCAATGGGCTGCGCATCGCCCTCGAGCTCGGGGTCCGACGCCTCGACGCCCGAGGAGACTCGCAGCTCGTCGTCAACCAGGTTATGAAGGCTTCAAGCTGCATCGATCCCAAGATGGAGGCATACTGCGGGGAGGTACGCAAGCTGGAAGACAAGTTTTACGGCCTCGAGCTCAATCACATAGCTCGGAAGTACAACGAGGCCGCAGACGAGCTGGCAAAGTTGGCATCCACGCGTGGCACGGTACCACCAGACGTCTCTCGAGGGACGTCTTCGAGCCATCCGTCGAAATCGACCCGGGGCTGGCCCCTCGACGCCCCCTCGAGCAGGACACGGGGGCTCGACTCTCAACGCCACCCCTCGAGAAGGACCCCTCGACGTCCGCAGAGGCGATGCAGGTCGACGCACACGCCCCTTCGTCATCACGGCCCCTCGACTGGCGGACGCCCTACCTCGACTACCTGACGCGAGGCGAGCTACCAGAGGACAAGACGGAGGCCCGACGTATCGCTCGAAGGGCCAAGACCTACGTCGTCTACGGCGACGAACGGGAGCTATACCGACGAAGTCCGACTGGGATCCTCCAACGCTGCATCCCACTCGAGGAAGGGCGCAAGCTCCTCGACGATATGCACTCGGGGGCTTGCGGCCACCACGCGGCGCCGAGGGCCCTGGTTGGCAACGCCTTCCGACAAGGCTTCTATTGGCCGACCGCCATTGGGGATGCCAAGCGTTTGGTCCGAGCATGCCATGGGTGTCAATTCTACGCCAAGCAAACGCACCAGCCCGCACACGCCCTGCAGATGATCCCAATCACTTGGCCATTTGCCGTTTGGGGCTCGACCTCGTGGGTCCCCTCAGAAGGACAAGTGGAGGGTACACACACATGCTCGTGGCCGTCGACAAGTTCACCAAGTGGATCGAGGCTAAGCCGATAGGAGACCCCACCTCAGAGAAGGCTGTCGAGTTCATCGCCAACATCATGTACCGGTTCGGGTGCCAAATGTCATCATCACCGACAATGGCACCCAATTCACGGGCAAAAAGTTCATCAACTTCTGCGACGACAACAACATTCGCGTAACCTGGGCCTCGGTCGCATACCCCCAATGCAACGGGCAGGTCGAGCGCGCCAACGGCATGATACTCCATGGGCTGAAGCCGAGGCTATTCAAGACCCTCAAAAACTTCGGAAAGGGTGGGCCGCAGAGCTCCCTCGGTGCTGTGGGGCCTTAGGACTACGCCGAGTCGAGCCACCGGTTCACTCCGTTTTTCCTAACCTACGGCGCCGAGGCCGTCTTGCCTACGGACCTCGAGTACGGCTCCCCTCGACTTCGAGCCTACAACGAGCAAACCAACGACGAAAGGCTCGCCAACGCCAAGGACCAGCTCGAGGAGGCCCGAGACGTGGCGCTCATCAACTCTGCACGCTACCAGCAAACACTTCGATGCTACCACGACAAGCACGTGCGCAAAAGGGACCTGGCGGTGGGGGACCTCGTGCTTCGACGGCTGCAAGATAATCGAGGGCGCCATAAACTCACCCCTCCGTGGGAAGGCCCATACACCGTGGCTGAGGTGCTCAAGCCAGGCACATACAAGCTCTACGACGACCAAGGCAGGATCCTGACAAACGCGTGGAACATATCTCAGCTACGTCGCTTCTACCCTTAAGGCCTCGAGGCCTGTTCATTTCATTGCTTTGTACAAACACGTTGAATATGAATGGCCAGCTCGTGCTCCATTTCATGTTCCTTAGCAACTCAAGGTAGCCTCGACCCTGCCTAGCTCAGGGTCGAGCCTCCCTCGGGGGCTGACAAGGGGGTAAACGCCCCCCCCAGACTCCGGAAAAAACGCGTGTTTTCTTTTCAAAAATTTGACCCTCGTCTCGACTCGCGCCTCGAACGAACTAGCGACGTCTAAATCCTTTAGTACCTCGAGCCCCAAAGTCGGGGGGCGTCGACGTAGACGGCCGCCTACGCCCCCGGGCTACGGTACCTACCTACGCCTCCCCTCGAGGGGCTCGCGACGTACTAAAGGAACACAGACTAAGTTAGCAGAAACTCGAGCTCACGACAAAGAGAAGCGGTCAAACGCATTTGAAAAGAAAACAACTATTCCATAAACAAATCACATATACATTCGGGTCTCGACGTACCCTCATTTGTTTCACAGAATTCTTACAAGGGCCTCGACGCCCAAATTTGGCACGCAGGCCTCAGTCCTCGTCGGTGCGGTACTCCTCCCCAAGGTCCGCGAGGGCAGGCTCGACCTCGACGCCCGAGCTCGAAGGAGGAGGGCTCCCGACACCGCTGCTGGCGTCAGGAGGCAGCACGTCCTCCTCGAAGATCTTCGCGAGCGACGTCCCCGGCCTCTCCATCTTCTCCAAAATTTTGTCAACTCGGCGGTTGTTCCACTCCTCATCCTTCCCCTCGATCTCGATGAAGCCATTCGCGACAACATGGACCGGGAAGCGGAAACCGGAGCGAACAACCGCGAGTGTCTGCTTGACGCCGTGATGGAGAGCTTGTCGGACACGGTCCCGAGCGGCTGCGTCGAAGAAGCACAAGGCGTCGACCAAGGCATCGCCCCGAGCCGTCGCACTCTCCGCCGCGGCAACAGGAGGAGCACCCCACATAGGGCCGAGCCGGTCGAGAGAAGAGCGAGCACGCCCCACCATCGTCTCGTCTTGGAGCTGGTCCAAGAGAGCCTGGTTTGTCTCACGGAGCTCCTCGACCGTCTTCTCGACCCCTGCGCAATAAACAAGGAAGAGTGAGACGGCGGCATAACAAAAAACTTCGAGAACCAAACAAGAACAAGGTGTAAGCCTCACCGTCGCAGTGTTGCCCCAGTGCGGCGAGGTCGCTGGTCAGGCCCTCAGCACGCTGCTCCAGCCTGCGCTTCTCGGCCAGCGTGAGGAGCTTCTCGGACCTAAGGTCCTCGATCAGCCGGCCCGCCTCTACCAGGGCCAGATCCTTGCGGATCACCTCCTGCGCGCGCCCCCTCGGCAGCTCGGGCGGTGTCGGCGCCACTCACGGCGTCTTCGGCCTTTTTCTTGCCGCCTCCGCTGCGGTCCGGGCGGCGGCGGCCTCGCCACGGGCGTCAGCAGCCTCCTGCTTCGCCGCCTCGGCTTCAGCCCGGGCGGAGGTGGCCTCGCTTCGGGCGTCCGCGGCTCCTTCCTCGACGCTTCGAGAACGGCGGCGGCCTCCTCCCTGGATCGGGCGACCTCGCCTCGAGCCACCCGGACCTCCGCTCCGCCTCGTTAAGCCGGCTCGCCATCTGGGCGTTCCGGCTCAGCTCCGCGCGGAGATCTCGAAGCTCCGCCTCGGCCCGCTCGAGGGCGGCTGACACCTGTGCGGATCGGCCCGCCTCCTCGGAGCAGGACCGCTCCGCCTCCGCCATAAGCACGGCCACCTCCCGGAAGATGGACCGCACCTCGCGCGGGGCCCCCGCTGGGCCGACTGCTCGATGGGGACCACGGCAAGGGGCGGGCTCAGTGGGACGGGAAACGGCCATATCGGCCGGTCGAGCTCGATGTCGGGCAGACCTCCTCCGCCTCGAGCTGCCCCGACAGCGACCGCCGCTTGACGGCACGGGCCCGACTCCCTCCGTCCCTCCGCCGGCGCCTCCTGTTGCGGATCGGTCGAGGGAAGGCTCGACCCTGGGCCCTCTTCCCTGGCCGGGCTCTCCGGCGCCTTGTCGGCGCTAGCCGGCACCTCGGGCGCCGCCGCCATCGTCGAGCCAGCGTCCAGCTCGTCAGGAGGTCCTCCACCGTCGGCTCCTTCTCCGCCGACGCCTCTTCCCCCCTTCTCCCTCCGCAGCATGGCCCGTGCTGGTCGGAGCCACAAGGGGCGCAGTCCCCTCAGCCCCAGACACGGCGGGGCCGTGCTCGCCCCAGGCGCTTCCTCCGGAGCACCTGTCGTGGGAAGGGAAGGATGGCGCTCCCAGTCGGCACCATCATGGGAGAAGGAGGAGGGGGAGGAGGCAACGCTTCGGCGGGTACGGTGGTGGCAGGCTCGATGCCATGAGCTGAGGCCCCTGCAATACGAGACGACAGAGAAGTCAGAACCAAGAAGAGTACCTCGACCCCTATGGTCGATGACGACGGCCTCACCAAAATTTGCGACGACCAGCGACCCCTCGAGCCATGGCAGCTCGGGCCTTCTCCAGCCAAGCGGCCTCTCTAGCGGAGGAAGGTGCCATACCTCGAGGTGCCTGTGCCTCGACGGGCTCGAGGCCTTGGCCCGCTTGGACGAAGCGAGGTCCACCTCCTGGTAGGAGCGCTTCCCCCTGAGAAGATGGAGATGGCACGCGTCATTAAAAGCAAAGAAGTGAAGCCTCACTACCGACGAGACCCAAAGAAACTACTCACCCGAAGCGGCGGCTGGTCTTCTTCCCGGAGTCGCCGGACCCACTCGGGGGCTTCGAGCCCACCCCGCGGCTCGAGCCCTGCGCCTGGGCCGTCTCCGCAGGGTTGGATGGGGGGAGGTCTCCCGACGCCTCCCTGGCTCGACCTCGAGGGAGAGCCCTCCTTCCGCCCCGCATCGCGGGAGGGCGACCGCACCGCCCTCGTGCTGACGTCGTGGCGCTCGCCCCGGCGCGGGCTCCGGGACCTGCTCCGGCGCCCACGCTGGTGGTCGCGCTCTCCGGCGTCCGCCCCCGCGTCCTGGCGGCGGTGCGGCGATGGACTCCGGGAACGCTCGCGCCCTGGTCACGAGATGCTCGGGGGCTCCTCCCACGACGCTCATGGTGGGGGGGCTCGACGCCCCATCGTGCTGTCCGCTCCTTCGGGGGCTCGAAGCGCTCTTCGACGCTTCGCGACGGGCGGGCTCAGGGTCCCTCTCGACGCGAGGGCCAGCCTCGAGGGCCGGCCCCTCTCGGGAACCCCGCCTGGGTCGACGCCGACGTCGACTCCTTCTGCGCCGCGTCGACAGCGCTCCTGGTCCGCGGCTTCCTCACGACAGCCGGCGCGTCCGGCGCGGAGCTCGAAGTCCCCTGGGCTTCGAGCGAAGCCTGCGCGGCTCGCGCGCGCCTCCGCGACTGCCCCGCGCGATCCCTTCGCCGGGGGGACCTCCAAGACTTCCTCCTGCACAAAGGAGGGGTCAGCCCCGACGCCGAAGACCCCCGCACGTCTCAAACGCGCGTCCATCCCCTCGTCATCATCCTCATCCTCGTCATCGCTCTCCTCCTCCGAGCCCGAGGAGCTCAGCTCTGGGGACTCGTCTCCAGGCTGGCGGTTGCGGCGAGCCTTCGCCAGCCTCTGCTCCCGAGCCGAGCGACGCAAGTTTTTGATTTTCAATTTCTTCTTTCGGCGTCCTTGTCTCCTTGTCTTTTTGAGCAGAAAAGGCGCCTCACCTGGGTATCCGCGGCGTCCTCCCTCACCGGAGGCCTCGACGCGCGAAAGGTAAAGCCCCCTGCGAGAACGGAACAGATAAGGAAGATTACGGGAAGAAAGAGGAAGGAGGGGGCTCGAGGGCAACCGGCTCGAGGGAAACTTACCAGGTCAGGAACCCCGTGGCGGGGGCATGGCGATCAGGTTGGCTCCTCGGGACGGAACGTCCCTTGGATCGTGATCGACACCCGGGGACGGCTTCATTCCGGGACAGCCCCGACCTCCGCCAACCTCGACCTCTTCAACCCCTCGAGTGAGGCCTTAGGCCCCATCTCGAACATGAGGAGGGGACCTCCGCCAACGGAAGGGCTCCGCTGGTGGAACGCCCAGATGAACCGCCGCGACGGTCAGCCCCTTCTCCTCCACCAACTCCTTCATCGCCTCATCAGCGGCACCAGGGCGTTGCCTGTCCGACGCGACGCCCCAGGTCCATCTTCTCTGGGCGACGGGTGAGAATGCCGCCGGTATACTGCGGAAAGAGGCCACCTTCGTTCCGCAAGTAGAACCAGTGGTCGTCCCACCCCGCCTGGTTAGAAGAGAGCTTGTAGCGCAGGTACTCGCGCGGGACGCCGGCCGACGAAGGTCCAGTCCTCGCGGTGATGGCCAAGGAGCCCATACGCACGAACCGCCTCCCGCCGGACTTCGAGGCCTTGACGAAGAGCTCGCCCCGGAAGAGGTGGACGAACATCTCCCAGTGCGGCTCCATCTTCAAATATCCCTCGCACACCGCGGCGAAGATGGCGGCGTGCGAGATTGAGTTGGGGGAGAAGTGGTGCAGCTCCGCCTCGAAGTGGTGGGTAAGCGCCCGCATGAAGCGACTCGGCGGAACACCGAGCCCCATACGATGGTAGCGAGTAAAGCTCACCACGTACCCCTCCGGCGGGTGCGGCTCACGGTGGTCCGCCGATGGAAGAATCCACCACGCCGGCCCCGCCTCCGGGTTGGGCGGAGGAGCCCACGCCCCACCAGCGTCTCCAACTCCTCCTGCGTCGTCTTCGATGGGCTCCAATCCTCAGGCGGCAGCACTTGAGATTGGGCAGCCATGTCGGCAGCGGCACGGATCTGAGCTGCGGACGGGCGGCCGGGAAGATTTCCAATTGCGAGATTGGGAAGAAGGCGTGCGCGGGCTACGGCGAAAGTAAAGGCAAAGGCAAAGTAAACGAACCCTCTCCTCTCTTTTGGTATTTATACGAAAGAACACCAACAGGCGAGGCGTCCCACGACGGCGAAAAAAGGTAACCGCATGCATTTAATGCGCCCGTCTAACCACGTCTCGAGCCGGATGCAGGGTACACGCGGCAGCTCTCCATTCGCTCCACTACCCGGGCCCGCCACGACCGTCGTTCCGGCTTCGCGTCCGCCGCTCTCCCCGGCAGATTTCGCCTAAAAAGGCACGCCCAACGGGCAGAAGGATTCCCAGACGACGGAGGCCTCTTCACGAAGGTAAAAACGGGCCCCGGCCCTAAGCCTCGAAGCAGCGAAGGCTGGCCCTCGAAAAGGGTTCGACAGCCGGCTTCGAGCACCCGAGTCAGGGACACCAAGGGGCGCCACTCGAGGCATTACTCGAGGGCCAAGCCCTCGAGGCCCCTCACGTGTATCCAAGGCGGGGAGCTCGACGTGCAGTGAGATCCCCTCGGAGGGAGGCATCGAGCCACCGGGCCCTATCGAATGGACCCGGCACTCCTGCAGACTGAGCGCCCATGCTTTATGAGACCGCCTCCGGGCCACAGTCGACCCCTAACGAACGGGGCACGAGCTCTCACTTGGATTCCCCGTTACTAGCTCACCGGGAACCTCGATACTCGCCCACTCGGGGTAGTACGAGGCATCCCCCCTCGCATCCGATCGAAAGGACTCGCGGGATGACAAGCCAGGGCAATCGGCATACCGGACAGCTCGAGGAGCCGGCCAGTCGGTTCAGCCTGGCACCCCTCGACGAAAGAGGGTCTAAAAACTCGGACAGTTGCGACTAATCTCTTTTTCTTATGTGAGCATGAGATTTTCAGGACTCGGATGAAAGCTCGACCCCCATCTCGCCTGAGCCCTCGAGACCAGGCCCAGGACAAACGCTCATTCTCCGTCTCGTCCGAGCCCTCCGAGCCAAGCCTCGGGCGAAGTCTCCCGCGGCAAAGGAAAGGTTACCGCGAATATTTATACCAAACCACATTTCAAGCATGATTGACAGGCACACACGGCGCACAGCGCGCCGCATCTCTCCGCTCCTGACGACTCCCGCCTAAAAAGGCGCGCCCACTGGGCAGAAGGTTCCCTAGCGACGGAGGATTCTTCGAGAAGCCCACGAGGGAGTTCTAACCACTCCCCCATGGCCTCGGGGGCTACACCCGCGGGTGTCGCTCGCACGACACCCACGGAGTCAAATCAACAAGACCCTCGAGACCAGTCAGCTACCCATCGAGATCCCAACCTGGAGCCCCTGCTCGAGTGCAAGCACTCAAACAAGGGCTCGGGGGCTACTGTCGGTGGTACAAAAAAGGGGTACCCCCAATTAACGCAAACACCCGAACGCTCGCTCTCCGTCTCGCCTGAGCCCTCCAGGCCTCGGGCGAGCGCGCTCCCACACCTCGAGCCTTACGCACGGACCTCGAGCGGTACAGACAGCCGTACCAGCCCATACCACGCATTTAACGCCTTCACCTACTCCGGTCATGTCCACTAGTGCACGGCGTGTACCACAGTAACTCGGTGTAAAGGTCAAGTCTCGTTTTCACCACAAGCATGGGCAAAAGGGCACCAGTGCAGCACTGTTCGGCCATGCCAGACACTGTAACCCCTCGAGGTCGGCCACGCGCCCCTCGAGCCAGGCACTGTCACACCTCGAGGCCGGCTACGCGCCCCTCGAGCCAGGCACTGTCACCCCTCGAGGCCGGCTACTCGCCCCACGAGCCCTGCGCTGCAACACCTCGAGGCCGGCTCCGCGCCCCTCGAGCCCCGTGTACCACCACCTCGAAGCGGCCCGCGCCCTTCGAGTCCTAACTACTTTCGTGCTGTTGGAGGACAGGTACCCCAAGACCCGGAGGGACCTCACCGCGTACTGTACATTCCGGGATGGGTGCTGTACGGCTCCCGCCTTGTCGCACCCCCACGTCCGCGCCCGGGATGGAAGCCACGACTCAAGGACGCCTCAACAGCGACGATCACATCGGCTCCAGTGGCCCCGACAAGACAGGGTTCCTACCCTTCTCCGTATGGGGCACCATGCGCCCCGACACCTGTAATACTTTTTGTAACCCTGGCCTCCCCTTGCTCTATAAAAGGGGACGCTAGGGCCCTCATTCGCGGGACGCAACTCCGACAGACAACGCGTCAGTCCACCCACGCATTCGAGTCCGGACTCCGGTCCACGCTCACTGAGCTTGTATTCGCCCTGTACAAGCACTTAGGTGCAAGTAATACAAGAACCTCCTCCCCCCGCTGGACGTAGGGTTTTCTTTGCCCGAACCAGGATAAATCCTTGTGTCATCTTGCATCACCATCCAGGAAGAGAGCACGCGATCATATTACTCGTTGGTGTCATACCCCCGTACCCCCGGTTCGAAACACAACACACACGACACGTCCGCACGAAGCAGAGGAGCGCCGGCGATGGTTCCGAGCCGCGGGCCTGTCCGCATGAAGCAGAGGAGCGCCGCGCGCTGGTTCCGAGCCGCGCGTCCCTTCCTCCCGCACCGGCCCCGTCCGCCGCGCGCCCCGCACTCCGTCCGCTGCGCATTCCCCGCGCAAAGGTTGCCATGGTTTCCCCTGCTTCACCCCGAAGGATGACGGCTCCATCACCTCCCTCCAGGCCGACGAGTTGGCTCGGCGACTCACCCACGAAGAGGCGAACCAGGCAGCCGCCGCGCGCAGAAGAGGGAGCGCGACCGCCTCGCCGCTCGCGATGCTGCCCTAGCTCGCGCCCGCGAAGCAGAGGAGCAGGCCGCGGCCGCCACCAAGGAGAGGGACGCCGCGGCCCAGCGCGCCAGCGCCGCTCTTGCGCGCACGGCCATGGAACGGGCCGCCGCCGAAGCCGTTGCCGCCCCTGAGTCTTCGGGAGGAGCCACCTCCCCGCCTGGAGGTCCTGCGCCGACCGATCTCCGCGCGGCTATGCTCCACCACGAAGCCGTGGCTCTACTTCAACTCCACTCCCAGGCCGTCGCCGTCAGCAACATCCGGAACCACGTCACCACCGTCCTCGACGTCGACTCCGGTAACTTCAATCGCTGGTGTGATCAGTTTCTACTCATCCTCGGCAAGTTCTCGCTCCAGGACCACATCCGCGAAGACCCTCCAGTCCCTCTGTCTCCCGATTGGGCCCGGATGGACTGCGTCGTCAAGTCCTGGATCGTCGCTACGCTCACGGATGATCTGGGCGAGATCATCCGCGCCAGGGCTCTACAGCCCGGCACGCCTGGCTTGCTGTGGAGTCACAGTTCCTCGGCAATCGGGAGGCCCGCTCCATTCAACTGGAGACGCGGTTTCGCAACTTCGTCCAAGGGGACCTCTCCGTCACCGAGTACTGCCGCAGGCTGAAGAAGATGGCCGATGACCTTACGACCCTCGGCGAGGTCATCACCGACCGCACCCTCGTCCTCAATGTCATCCGCGGCCTCAACGAGAACTTCGCCCACGTCGGCACGCTTCTTCCGCCGCGCAAGCCCTCCCCACGTTCCTGGAAGCACGTGAGGACCTCGTTCTTGAAGAGCTCACCATGGCGAATCGCAAGGAGACTCCAGCCACTGCTCTCGCCACCTCCACTGTCCCCACCGCGTCTCCTTCACCCTCTGCCGGTGCTGGGGGTACTGGAGGGGGCCCTAAGGCGTTCAACAGTCGTCGCAGCAAGCGTGGCGGCAGCGGCAAAGGGCCAAGCAGCAACAGCGCTGCCAGCCAGGGTTCCCGTGCATCTACCGGCAACCCACTGCAACACCAAGCTGCTGGTCAGCAGCAGCACCAGGCTGGAGGGGCGCGCCATGCCTTCTACAACCCCTGGTCCGGCACCTTCCAGATGTGGCCAGGGGGGCCTCGCCCACCCCTGGCACCCATCCCGGTGCCTCCTCATCTCCAGGCGCAACACCAGGCCCAGCAGCAGGCACACCACCAGGCACAGCAGCAAGCCCTGCTTGCACAACAGCAGCAGCAGCAGGCGCTAGTTGCTCAACAGCAGCAAGCTGGACAATGGGTCGCTCTGGGGTCTTACAACCCTATGAACGGCCTTCCCTCCTGGGACCCGACGGCCCTTGCTGCCTCCTTCAGCACAGCGTCCCTGACGCCTCCTTCGACCAACGACTGGTACTTCGACTCAGGTGCTACTTCCCACATGACATCTCAGCCCTCCTCTCTTTCACATGTTCTTCTCCCGCGGTTCCCTAACCCTTCATCTATTGTTGTCGGTAATGGCTCCCTCATTCCTGTCACTGCCACTGGCTCCACAGAGTTATCATCAAATTTACGTCTTAATAATGTTCTTGTGTCTCCACAAATTATTAAGAATCTTATCTCTGTTCGCCCATTTACTACTGACAACAATTGCTCTGTTGAGTTTGACCCCGCTGGTTGCTCTGTGAAGGTTCTTCCATCTCGGAGAGAGATCGTCAGGTGCAATAGCTCCGGGCCCTTGTATCCGCTTCGCCTTCCACCGACTCTATCTCTTGCTGCTCAGGGCTCCTCTCCACTGTGGCATCGGCGCCTTGGGCACCCTGGTCACGAGGCATTGTCGAAGCTCGCGTCTAGTGTTTCTTTGCCTATTCAGGATTGTTCAGATTTATGTCATGCTTGTCAGTTAGGGCGTCATGTTCGTCTGCCCTTTCATATGTCCACCTCTCGTGCGTCTAGCAAGTTTGATCTTATTCATTGTGTGTCAAGATCGTCGAGCCCTACGGTAGGCGGACCGCGGCTACGCAGATCGTAGCCCCTGTCCGTGGTGGTCGATCGGGTTATGCCCCCAGATCGTTGTCGTCGTCGACGGGTTTTGCCCCCGGTCGCCGGCTTGAGAAGAAGAGGTAGATTGGATGGAATAAATCTTTGTTGCCTTTTAATGTCTGATTACATAGATATATATATGGCCTATGGCCCAACCAGAATTCCTGAATTCTAGGACTATGAAAGGAAAGCAACCAATCCGTATTCTACTCTATCTACTCCTGGCCACTTGGCCCGATCGCCTGCTGGCCCAGGCGGGCCGCGCGCTCCGCAGCGCGGCGAACGTCGCGCGTCCTGCGACGCCTGGAGTACGTGCGCCCGTACATTACATCTCTCCCCTCCTCGACAGGCAGCTCGTCCTCGAGCTGAAAGAGTGGATAGGCAGCGCGGAAAGTCTCGACATCCTCCCAGGTCGATGAAGCCGGGGAGGCCCCCTTCCAGTGAATGAGGACCTGGCGCACGCCACGAGCCAGGCGAGTCTTGACTGCCCGCTCCGGTTCTGGGATGATGGCGCCATGCTTGACCGGCGGCAGGGCTGGAGGTTCTTGCGGAGGGTCGCCATGGAACTTCTTGAGGAGCCCGACATGGAAGACGTCGTGGAGGCGAGCTTGGGGAGGCAGGGCCAAGCGAACGGCGACGTTGTTGATGAGCTCGATTACGCGGTACGGGCCGAAGAAGCGCGGCTTCAGCTTGCCGGCTGCAGGTTGGGCCATAGAGGCCGTCGGGCGCTGACGAAGACGCAGCAGCACCCAGTCGCCCACCTGGTAGTCGACCAGACGGTGAAGCCGATCGTAGTAGCGTTTCTGCACCGCCTGGGCCTGCTCGAGCCTGTGGCGGACATCCTCGACGAACTCCGCACGTTCCGCCAGAGTCCGAGCCACCGCTGGCACCCGCGTCTCGCCGTGCTCGTAGGACCGCAGGGAGGGTGGGTCGCGGCCGTACACGACGCGGAACGGCGTCTCACGCAGCGACGACTGAAAGGCGGTGTTGAATATGTACTCCGCCCAGGGGAGCCAACGCAGCCAGTCGCGGGGGCGATCACCTGTCAAGCAACGTAAGTACATAATGATGACTTTGTTAGCGGACTCCGACTGCCCATCGGACTGAGGATGGAACGCCGTCGTCATCTGAAGCTTGGTGCCGCTCAAGCGCATCAACTCGCTCTAGAAATTGGAGGTGAACACCGAGTCCCGGTCGGAGACGATAGACTGCGGAATGTCGTGCAGCCGGACGATGTCGTTGAAGAATGCTTGGGCCACAGTCTCAGCCGAGTACGGGTGCGCCAGGGGAATGAAGTGGGCGTACTTCCTGAAGCGATCCACCACGGTCAGGATGACCGACTTGCCGCGGACGCGCGGCAGCGCCTCGACGAAGTCCATGGCGATGTCCGACCAAACACCCTGCGGCACAGGGAGCGGGAGCAGCAGGCCGGCCGGGTGCTGGTGTTCTGGCTTGTTGCGCTGGCACACGGCGCAAGCACGGACGAGATCCTGCACCACCCGTTTCATGTGAGGGAAGTGGAAGTCGCGTCGTAGTCGATGCAGGGTACGCTGGACGCCTTCATGTCCCTCCTCGTGGGCAGCCAGCAAAGCTTCCTGCAGCAGCGGGGAGTCCGGGGGCAGGTACAGCCGCCCACCATAGTGGACCAGCCCGTCGGCCAGAGACCATGGCCGAGTCTTGGCGCCGCTCCTGACGTCCTCCAGTAGAGCCGCAAGGACCGGGTCGGTGGTGTGCGCCTGGCGAAGACGACCAATGAAGTCGAAGCGAGGTCCCGACAGCGCCAACGCCGCGCCCTCCTCCAGTGTGTTACGACGGGAGAGAGCATCCGCCACGGCATTGGTATGCCCCGGCTTGTACTCCACGGTGAAATCGAAACCGAGGAGCTTGCCCACCCAGTGATGCTGCGGAATGGTTGACAACCTCTGATCCAGCAAGTACTTGAGGCTGTAGTGGTCGGTCTGGACCACGAAGCGGCGTCCCCAGAGGTAGGGCCTCCAGTGACGGACGGCCTGGACGAGGCCGATCAGCTCGCGCTCGTAGGCGGCGAGAGCACGATGCCGGGGAGCCACGGGCCGGCTGAAGAAGGCCACCGGGTGGCTGTCCTGGACCAGCACCGCCCCGAAGCCGTGGGACGAAGCGTCGCACTCGACGACGAACGTCTTGGAGAAGTCCGGCATGGCGAGGACCGGAGCGGAGGTGACCGCCCCCTTGAGCGCAGCGAACGCAGCAACCGCGGCGTCCGACCATGAGAACCCGTCCTTCTTGAGAAGAGCGGTGAGCGGCGCGGCGATTGTTCCGTAGTGGTGGACGAACTTCCGGTAGTACCCGGCCAGGCCCAGAAAGCCTCGCACCGCGCGCGCCGAGCGGGGAAGCGGCCAATCCCGCACGGCCTGCACCTTGGCCGGGTCCATGGCAACGCCCGCGGCCGACACCACGTGACCGAGATACGCGACGGACGAGGCCGCGAACGCGCACTTGGAGCGCTTCACGAAGAGCTGGTGCTGCTGGAGTGTCCCGAAGACGGCACGGAGGTGGCGCAGGTGGTCCGCCCACGTACGACTGTAAATCAAAATGTCGTCAAAGAACACAAGCACAAAGCGGCGGAGGAAAGGCCGCAGGACATCGTTCATCAAGGCCTGGAACGTGGCGGGAGCGTTGCACAGCCCGAACGCCATGACCAGGAACTCGTAGAGGCCGTCATGAGTGCGGAACGCCGTCTTGTGGATGTCGCCCGGCCTCATGCGTACCTGGTGGTACCCCGAGCGGAGGTCGAGCTTGGTGAAGAAGCGCGCCCCATGGAGCTCGTCCAGCAACTCGTCGACCACGGGGATGGGGAATGCGTCCTTGACCGTGAGCGCATTGAGGGCCCGGTAGTCAACACAAAAATGCCACGAACCGTCCGGCTTTTTGACGAGGAGCACCGGGGACGAGAACGCGGAGTCGCTGCGCCGCACGATGCCCTGCTCAATCATGGTGGCGCATTGCCGCTCCAGCTCGTCCTTGTGGGCCGCCGGGTACCTGTACGGCCGAACCGCCACCGGCAGCGCGCCTGGCTTGAGGATGATGCTGTGATCACGCGCGCGCTGCGGAGGCAGCCCGACTGGCTCTGCGAAGAGACTTTCGAAGGCAGACAACAGCTCGTCCAAAAGGGCGGCCGGTGACGTGACGGTGGCGAGGCGCGGCTCCTGGCGAGCGGAGACGTCCGTCCAGCAGACAGAGCGGCCGTGGTGAGTGAACGCCACGGTGCGGGTGGCGAAGTCCCACACCATCTTCCCCAAGGTTACCATCCACTGGGTGCCAAGGACAACGTCGTAGCCGGCGAGCGGCATGACGTAGAGGTCGACGCAGAAGTCCTCGCCGGCGATGGCGAGCGGTGCCTGGCGGAGGACGCCCGGGCACGCGATACGTTCCCCGTTGGCCACTGTGGCGGTGAGGCGCGGGCTGGAGTGGGTAACGAGGCTTGTACGTGCTGCCGCAGCCTCCGCGATGAAGTTGTGCGTGGAGCCCGTATCCAGGAGGGCGGTGAACGATGCAGCCCCGACGGACACGCGCACCTGCATCGAATCACAAATAGGCATACCAGCCACGGCCCGGAGGGAGAACACCGGTGCTTCCTGAACCGCCGTCGCGTCCTGCGCTGCTGGCGCGTCGCCTTCAATCTCGACGCCGCCGATGTAGAAGATCCGGCGACAAACCCGGTTGTGGCCCCGGGAATACGGCTCATTGCAGTTATAGCAGAGACCGAGGCGCCGCCGTTCCGCCTGTTCCTCGGTGGAGAGTCGCTTCGTCGGCGTGGCCGCGCCACGGGCGGGAGGTACCGGGAGGACCGGTGGAGGGCCCGGCTGCGCCGGTGGCGGTAGCGCCAACAGCGGCAAAGGGACAGGTAGCGCTGCCCGAGGCGCCGAAGCTGGCAGCGGTGCACGGGGTGTGGCCCTGGAAGGAGGCTGGTGGAGACGGTCCAGCTCCATCAACTCAATTTGGCGTGCTAAGCTCATCGCCGCGTTCAGCGTCTCCGGGTTGTGGATGCGGACCGCGTGACTCAACGGCGGGAGGAGCCCCCCCGTGAAGAGCTGCACCCGCTGTGGCTCGTCCATGCGGCCAGCGCGGGGAAGGAGCTCCTGGAAGCGGTTGGCGTACTCCTCGACGGAGCCCGTTCGGCGGCATTCGGTGAGCTCGAAGAAGGGTGCTGACCGGAGGGCTGGCCCGAACCGCAAATTGAGGAGGTCCTTGAACCGGCCCCATGACGGCGTACCCTCATCTTCCTGCAACTGGATGAACCACAAGTGGGCGACACCCTCCAGCTGGTAAGACGCCATCCATACGCGCTCCTCCGGCATGGTGCGCTGCTGTCGAAAGTACGACTCGCACTTGTTGATGAAGAGTAGGGGGTCCGACTTGCCATCAAAGCGGGGGAAGTCGAGTTTCTGAAACTTGGGGGGACGGTCGGTGTCCCGTGTCGCGTCGGTGCGGCTGCCGCCGCCGGTCTCCGAAGAGGACGATCGGTCCTTGAGGCCCGCTAGCTCAACCTTCATGGCGGACATATCGGTGGTGAGAGCTGTGAGCTTCTCCATGAGGTCAGCAAGGGTCGGCTGATCGCCCATGGCTGGTGGCTTGCTGGTGGACGGGGGTGATGGGGGGCGGCTACGCGGCGTGGAGGAGGTTGAGGATCGAGAGACTCTAGATACCAGGTTGTCAAGATCGTCGAGCCCTAGGGTAGGCGGACCGCGGCTACGCAGATCGTAGCCCCTGTCCGTGGTGGTCGATCGGGTTATGCCCCCAGATCGTTGTCGTCGTCGACGGGTTTTGCCCCCGGTCGCCGGCTTGAGAAGAAGAGGTAGATTGGATGGAATAAATCTTTGTTGCCTTTTAATGTCTGATTACATAGATATATATATGGCCTATGGCCCAACTAGAATTCCTGAATTCTAGGACTATGAAAGGAAAGCAACCAATCCGTATTCTACTCTATCTACTCCTGGCCACTTGGCCCGATCGCCTGCTGGCCCAGGCGGGCCGCGCGCTCCGCAGCGCGGCGAACGTCGCGCGTCCTGCGACGCCTGGAGTACGTGCGCCCGTACATTAGATTGTGATTTATGGACCTCTCCTACTGTCAGCATGTCTGGTTATAAATACTATTTGGTCATTCTTGATGATTGCACTCATTATTTGTGGACATTTCCTTTACGACTTAAATCTGACACTTTCAGCACTCTTGCTCAATTCTTCGCCTATGCCTCTACTCAGTTTGGCGCCCGCGTCAAAGCCATCCAATGCGACAACGGGAAAGAGTTTGACAACTCTAGCACCCGACACTTCTTCCTCACCCAGGGCATCCACCTTCGTATGTCCTGTCCCTACACCTCGCCTCAGAACGGTAAAGCTGAACGCATTATTCGTTCTATCAATAATGTTGTTCGCTGTCTGCTCTTTCAGGCGTCCATGCCTCCCTCCTACTGGGTGGAGGCTCTTTCCACGGCGACTATTCTCCTCAACATATTGCCTACCAAGACTCTGCAGTTCTCCACACCTCATCTTGCCATATTTGGCAAGCCACCCACATATGATCACCTGCGAGTCTTCGGTTGCCAATGTTATCCCAACATGTCTGCCACTGCCATTCACAAACTTGCTCCTAGGTCTGTCCTGTGTGTCTTCCTAGGATATTCAGCTCATCACAAAGGGTACCGCTGCCTTGACCTATCCTCCAATAGAGTCATCATCTCCCGGCACGTCGTCTTCGATGAAACGGCCTTCCCTTTCGCAGAGCGTCTTGGTCCTAGTACCCCAGCAGACCTCGAGTTTCTTGTCGATGATCCCACTGACGTTGTGCCCGCTCCTATTGGACCGTCGCACAAGTGTTTGCCTGCAGGACATGACGACGCCTGCGCCCCTGCCGGTCCCCGTGCGGCTGTGCCTGGGGCACCCCTGGACGCCGAGGACTCCCTGACACCTGCGCTCTACGTCCCTCCTGCGCTGTGGGTGTCAGGGACTCCCACCGTGCCACGCACGGCCGAGCTACCCGACGCTCTGCGCACCGGCTCCACCTCGCCTGCTCCGAGCTCCTCTGCACCTCCGCCAGTGGCTCGAGGGCCTCCACCAGGGTTCCCGCCCCCAGGGTTCCCTCCTCTACGGCCAGCTCGCGACTTCACGCACGTCTACACACGTCGGCCTCGCGAGACGCCGACCGCCCCTGCTGTTCCGGCACCCCCCCTGCCCAAGGGTGCGGTTGCTGTTCCCCCGGTGGCCAACCAGCACTCCATGGCCACCCGGTCGAAGAGCGGGTACAAGATGCCTGCTATCTACCACGCTGCACCTCTCTCGCCGGTACCGAAGACCTTCCGTAGCGCTCTCGCTGAACCCAACTGGCGAGCAGCTATGGAGGAAGAACACAGTGCTCTCCTGCAGAATCACACCTGGGATCTTGTGCCTCGTCCTCCTCGGGCCAATATTGTCACCGGGAAATGGATCTTCAAGCACAAGTTTCAGTCCGATGGATCCCTCGAGCGGTACAAGGCACGATGGGTTCTCCGTGGCTTCACCCAGCGTCCTGGTGTAGACTTTGATGAGACCTTCAGCCCTGTTGTGAAGCCTGCTACTGTTCGCACGGTGCTTTCTCTTGCGCTCGCTCACCACTGGCCCATTCATCAGCTGGATGCTGGATGTGAAGAACGCCTTTCTTCATGGCAATCTGACTGAGACAGTATACTGCCAGCAGCCGTCAGGGTTCGAAGATCCAGCTCACCCGGATTTTGTTTGCCTCTTGAAGAAATCACTTTATGGCCTGAAGCAGGCTCCTCGTGCTTGGTACAGTCGCATGGCCACTTATTTGCTATCTATTGGATTTGTCGAAGCCAAGTCAGACACCTCGCTCTTCATCTATCAGCACGGACCAGACACAACTTACTTGTTACTCTATGTCGATGATATAGTCCTCACTGCCTCGTCGCCCGAGTTTCTTCGGCGGATCATCTCAGCACTTCAGCGGGAGTTCGCCATGAAAGATCTTGGTGAACTGCATCACTTCCTCGGTATGCATGTTCAGCGACAAGGCGATGGCCTTCTTCTCTCGCAGCGACAGTACATGTTGGATATCTTAGACCGTGCTGGGATGGCCGAGTGCAAGCCATGCGCTACACCAGTTGACACCAACTCTAAGGTTGCTGCAACTGAGGGGGCACCTGTGTCTGATGCTACAGACTTCCGCAGTCTTGCTGGAGCCCTTCAGTACCTGACGTTCACTCGCCCAGACATTGCATATGCTGTTCAGCAGGTCTGCCTCCACATGCATGACCCTCGAGAGCCTCACCTTGCTGCTCTGAAGCGGATTCTTCGGTATGTCCGAGGCACACTCCACCTCGGTCTTCTGCTGCGACCATCTTCTTCGACTGATCTTGTTGTTTACACCGACGCCGACTGGGCAGGCTGTCCCGACACCCGCAGATCCACCTCGGGTTATGCAGTGTTCCTCGGGGGACAGCCTCGTTTCCTGGTCCTCCAAGCGCCAGAACACAGTATCAAGATCAAGTGCTGAAGCTGAGTATCGCGCAGTGGCAAACGGAGTTGCAGAGGCGACCTGGTTACGTCAGCTTCTCTTAGAGCTGCATGCCCCCCTTCGGCGCGCCACACTGGTGTATTGCGACAACATCAGTGCAGTTTACATGACCTCCAACCCAGTGCAACATCAACGCACCAAGCATATTGAGATCGATCTTCACTTCGTCCGGGAGCGGGTCGCCATTGGTGATCTACGAGTTCAGCATGTTCCTACCACTTCACAGTATGCTGATATCTTCACCAAGGGGCTGCCCACCTCAGTGTTTACGGAGTTTAGGTCCAGTCTAAACGTGCAAAGTGGCTGACGTTTCGACTGTGGGGGAGTGTTAGCAACAGGCGCCCTAATGGGCTGTTATGGGCTGGTGCGGTTAGGCACCTATGGGATTAGAATAGATTGATAAGGCAAGGATCACCATTGATTGGGTGTTTCTATAAACCCTTAGGGATCCTTGCCTATATAATGTACCCCTGTACCTCTTAATCAATCAATCAATCAATCCCGAGGCTAATTGCTCTCAAAAATGATAGTATGTATCAGGGACTATAAACAATTTGTATTCTTTAGACATTGGGCTTGCACATACCCCAATCCTTAATACATCTGCATTTGTTATCTATACATTTTGTAAGTATGCAGAGAAGCGGTCCCATGAAGTTTTCCATAAAAAAGAAATCAATATCTTTTTTGATCCAACTAATATTCAGGCTATTCAACTGATAACTAGCCTATTACATGAGTTCTCTCTTCAACTATCAATATTTTTTTATCCAGTTATTTTTTTTGGACTTTGTAACTATTAAATTTCTGGTTCCTTATCAAACTAATTATCATAATAACAGCAACTCAACAAGAGAACAGTACATAAAGTCAATCATATTAACATCTCTTACTTTTCACAATTTTGTCTACTTTAGTTTTATTTTGTTGCTGTCCTTGGAGTTCATATCTCTTCTTGTAATTTTATACCTTCGCAGTTACAAGTTCTGTCTAAAGAGGCGGTTGAGAATAAGAACATTGCAGTACCGTCCAGCTAGTAATATCAGTGAAATTTATGATAGCGTAGATCCAGAGGTTGTACTGCATATCCTTGTTCATAAGGTAATCTTATTTTAGTTCCAGTAACATAATGTAATCATATTATGTTTGTTTTTGGTTTAAATCAAGTATATTATTTCCTCTACAGTCGTCCAGAATGAAGTGAAATAGAAAAGAAAACAGCTTATAGCAATTGATTAGAGTTAGAGGTGATTAATATCAAGATTTGTTGTTATTACTAAAAATTTTGTGATATCATTGAATTAATTTGGAACAAGGACCAGTGAACCTTCTGTCAGGAAGATTCTTCTTTGCGGATCTTTACAACTAGTAGTATCAACAGGATTTTCTTAATAAAAAGTGTTCTCAGATTTGTCAATGATTTTAGATACTTGCATGTTGTCGAGCATTAAACTCTGATAAAAGGCAATAAAATGCTATGATTCCTTTTTTTTTTAAAAAAAAATGGAGCTGTATCCTTTCATTACTTCATCTTCATATGCTGATACACACTAAATCTTCTTCCGTACACTGTTTCCAGGTTATTTTAGAATCCTTGGATAAAGGTGTTAGAGAAGGCAGGCACCAAGTGCATACTTGGCTATCCCTTCTTGCAGCCCGGTATAATCAGGCCCTGAGCTCTGATGCGCGAACTCCGCTATCGAGAATAGACATTGACTTCTCGCAGTGCCCACAGCTTCAAACGATACCTCAACTTGTTTTTGCATTGTTGAGAAGTCCTCTTCTTCGCTTGCATGAAGAAGGCGTACACCCAGATTACAGGATATATCTACAATGCCTTTTCAGGTTCATAGTGATTTAAATTCGCTATGTTCTGGTTTGCAGCATATCTTGCATACAATTTTCCTTATATTAAACTTTGATTAATTTTACTCCAAAGAAAGCTTGTTTAGTTAGAATATTATTCATGATTCTCTGGAACAAATGTAAAATATGTAAAGCATTCCATGTTGAGTTTCTTACTTTGAGAACAAAAAATTGCAGACAATTCCTAGTTTGAAGATCTCTCATCCCGTGCTTAACTAATGCGAACAAATATTCTAACTCCAAATTCACAAGTTTGAGCCTTTTTTTTTGCAGTGCACTGGAGCCATCTTCTCTAGCTAAAGCCATATATCCGGTTTTAGTATCATATTCGTCACCTGACAAGCAAGCATTCCCACGACACACTCTGAGCCGTGCTGCTCTAATAATGAGCGAGAGCCCAATATTTCTTCTTGACACATTTACCAACCTTATTGTTTATTATTCCTCAACTGCTGATCCTTCAATTCCTTTTCCTCCACCCCGTGACTGTAAGTACATGGTTTTACATTTTTGTTGTTCATGTTTTGAGTAGTATATGTATATGCTTTCCCAAAAAAGAAAGAATTGCATAAAGCTCCAAAGAATATTGTTTGGTCTAGTGGTGGCTTACCACAAATTAGATCCTAAATATTAATAAAGAATTGCATAAAGCTCCAAAGAATAAGTCTTATTTTTGTTGTTGAGAGCATAGATAGAAGCACTGGTACTTGCTTGTTTGAGCTGCTGATTCTTTATACATACCATGTAGGTCTTTTGAGAACAACGATCAATAGACTGAAGCAGGACAGATGTATAACCCCAAAGCTTACATTCATCCATGGAGGGAAAGATGATTCAACGTTGTTTGAGAGCTATCTCATTGAAGAGCAAGATGTTGATGGATCAGGCTTTACAACTGGTTCAGGTTTTATAGCCTTCCGTGAGAGCGTGAGGAATGTCGCAGGAGAAATCATCCAAGAAGAAATTGGAAGCTAGTTTCAGCTGGATTAGCCTTTTGGTTCTGCTGCAGAGTGTATCGACCGGGAGGCTTTTAGCCTTAATTAATGTCACATAGTAGTTAACTGAAACTTAGATAACCAAAATGGAGAAACAATGTCGATGATAATAAAAGGAGAATCCGTTCTGGCATATATTTGCTTCTGTCAATAATTGTTTATTGTTCAGGCTTGATTAGTCAGAGAAGCCTTTCTGGTACAGTGGTACCAGGTCTGTCTCTCTATGGCGAGTTTTACTACAACAATACACCGTGAGAACCTGGCTGTCTGAATTTTGGAACGATTCAAATTTTGACGGATACCAGTGCTGTTGTCTATTTTCTGAGTAAATTGCATCCGACATACAACCTTTTGGTTGTATCACTATGATCCAGCAAGTTGCAAAACAGGTAAGCAAATGTGTGAACTTGTCAAATCTATGGTCACATGTACGCAGCATAGTATATTTTGCCACCATGGTTACCACGGTAGCTGATGTGGATGGTTTTATGCATGTAGCCTCCTTGCTTTGCTCTCCCTCGTATGGGTTTAAGAGTGTAGCTAGTGGCTATTGGTTTTGTATCACTATTTTGCTGTTGCCAGCATAGTATATTTTGCCACCATGCTTTGCTCTTCAATAGATCGTCGCATGGAGGTAACAAACGACGCTCGGATCAGATCAGCGTTAGGCAAATGGTTCCTAGCGACCTTCGATGTTAATGGAGCCCTGGACTCCTTGACTACGGTTCGTAACCACTCGTTTTTGTTCGTGCATTTTCTGTTTTGATCTGTCGACAACCTTTGAGCCACCGCCGTTTCAGACTTACTCACAATCTCACATACGCGCCTGGGTCCATGATTCCATTGCCCACGGTGAACCGAAGGTCTATGATAGGTCAAAACTGAATTTGCAAGGATAAAAATAGAACAATCACGAACATTATTACATTAACCGAGAGGGAGTCCATCTTGTACGCGTCGACATGTCTGTACTCAACGATTCGACTTAGATGCTGCTTGTTACCTTCAGCCGGCGATCTGTTAAGGGGGGCAAGCCGATCATCAAGAAAAGGAAACCAACCGCCAGCTATGTTCATAAAACCGTGCGATGAAAAATGTCAAGAATGGTTTTGTGCTTTTTTCGAAACAAAGGAGCTGTCATTGTTGAATTACCGTCTGAGAAAGATGCTCAAGCTGACGACGTGGGTCAGGCACGCAATGTAGGCCGGGTTTGGGCACCGCAAAACTCGACCAACCATATCAAAACTCGATCAATATTTGACTGATGTTCCTCAACGAATTCTGAGTTGGTTTCGGTGTGTTTTCCTCTTCCTCGAGAAACTCGATTAATTACGTGCACAAAAGATTCTTATTCCACGTACAACGCAATCAAATTCTACGTAACCGCAAAGCATGGCATACCGAGTAGCGATTACATTATGACCAACACTGCACCGCCAAAAAAAAAAAAGACGTACGGACACCGCAAAGGACACCCGGGCCGCCGTAAACTGGGCGCCGTACAAATCGATTCAAATCGATCAACGCAGCATTCCAAGTTTTCATTCAGACCATCGTCGTCGCAGCAGCCACGCCGGCAGCGACCAGGAGGACGAGCACAGTGGGCCACGCGAACGGCACAGCAGCCGCACCGCCGCTGTGGTCAGGCGATGGGGCGGGCGCCTCCGCTCCCGCTCCCAGAGGTGGCGTCGCGCCAGGCGCCGCCGCCGGCGCCGCTCCGTGGTGGGGAGGGTACTGCCCCGGGGTGGTACTGGGAGGCGGCACGGCCGGCGCAGCCGCCGGAGGCAGCGGGGACGGGGCCTTGTGGGAGCGCGCTGCGTGGCGCCGCTCCGTCCACCTCATGTCGGCCGGTTCCAGGACTGACGCCGCAGCGACGGCAGCGACTGCGGCCACGAGCAGAAGGGACATGAGGACCGAGCAACCTCTCGCCGGCGGCGACGGTGCCATGGATCGGAGCTTTGGCGCTCTCTGCGCGCGCGTGGCAACTCGGGGAAGGGGCAGAGACGGCCGGCCTTGATGCGAGTGACAACAAGGTGATCGAACAATGCACAAGGTGGGCGTGACGCACTGAGGCGGCGCGTGATCATTTTATACGCGGGTGAGCGGGTCGGTCGTGTGGCTCGGAATGGCAAGCATTTGATAACGGAGAGAATATGGAAGGTGAGTCTAGGGCAGTCCCAATGAAAGAAACCAATTAGTTTCTATAGCATTGGATATCGTACTAAGAAACTAGTCCTTCCCAACCCATGGTTTCTACAATATTGATCATCTTAAATGCAACACAAACATACATAGATCAACCGTGGCTACTATTTTTGCAGTCCATATGTGGTGACCATACATAATTGGCAAAACAACAAAATTGATCGATCAGCTGGTAGCATGCAAATCGAACACATCGGCAAACAAACAATACAATTTCTGGAGATAAAGATGTTTCCACCATACGACAACTCATATATATGTTTCCAGCATACATTAACTAATAATAGCAATTTGAGATAAAGATAACATGTATCATATAATTCATACAGAAGTACTGAAGTTCATGATATGCATAGTAATAAAATAATATGGTTGAAGTCCCAGGAGCCATCAGGTTCAGAGAGTTCAGATAGACAGGTGAAAATAAACAATCAGGTCCCAGAAGCCATCAGGTCCATCAAGTTGCAGAGGTTCCACAACATCATCTACAAGTGAAAATAAACAATGAATTTGTTAAAAATAGCACAGAAGGGTATATGTGCTGATCTTAAATTAGAGAACAAAAATAAACATGATCATGAACAAAAATAAACATGTATATAAACTATTCTTAAATTAGATATGTACCTAATTATTTTGCCTATATGAATCACCAAACTTTTGCCAAATATGATCAATCAAATCAGTTTGAAGTTGCTTGTACGCCTCACGATTATGTAAGGCATTATTTCTGTTAAGTACTTCTTCCATCTCTGGATTTTGTCCATGAGTGATTGTAGCACCAGTGACAGTCTCTCTCTTCATTAATTGTTATGCCACATCAGCAAAAAACTGAGCTGTCAAGCTAATTAATAGACATAGAAATCATCGTAAATTCACCATTGGGACTGCCCTAATGCGATTTTTAGGGGTGCGTGTGCGTTGATGAGGCTCTAATTCCTCGTTTCTGAGCTGCGTCCAGCGTGAGTGCGCGTCACCAACCACGCCCAAAATTGCTCATCAAACATGAGCGATTTGGTATATTATAACTTTCTCCATTCCAAATTTCTAACTTTCTCGAAGAGTCAACGAAACTCAAGTTTTACCAAAATTATAGAGATAATTGCAAAAATTTATTACATCAAACAGGTATATTATAAAAATATAATTAATAAAAAATTATGATACTTATTTGATATCATAAATGTTATTATTTTACTATATAAATTTGGTTAAACTTGAGATGTTTTGACTCTTAAAAAATTAAAATAATTGAACTATTTTTTTTGTCAAACACTTTTTTTTCTAAAATAACTTCACATCTGAAACTATTTTATTCTCACTCTTACAAAAGCATAAGCTGAGATAAAGCTGGAAAAGTAGTTTTTTACGGCTTACACCCTCATTTCTCTCTTCCAACAATGCATAAAGTTTTTGGTAAAGCTGTTTTGGCAAATTTTTTTTTTCAAAACAGTTCAGTTTCACCTAAGAAGTTACTCATGAAGCTATTTTTTTTTTTAAAAAACAACTTCACTAGTGAAGTTGAGCTATGCCAAATAGGGCCTTATAATTTGGGATGGACAAAGTTATACATCTAAATATACCTATGAACATGTATGTCTCATCCTCAATCTAGCTAATAATACTTATTATACATCATAAAATATTAATATATCTTTGTGTATATTTGTTTATAATGTTTGACTTCTGAGAAGCTAGATATGTGTTTATTTTGAATATGTGGAGCACATGTTAGTTATGATATCTATTTATGATCTCTAAGAGCAGATACCGTAGCTCAACTTCAAAAGTTTTATTCATATAGGCAACATGACAGCACTCGCTGAACTCCACATCCTCCACAACACGAGCTAAAGTCCATAGGGGACAAAAAGAAGATGCTTTTGGAACGCAAGCATTTATAGAAATGGTATACGAATTTCACAGAAATTGGTTCACTTTCATAGAAAATAAATACACGAATCAGAAAAAAAATCCTCCACTCCAGATAAGGTCTGAAAAATTCTGTTAAAATATATTTTAAATAAGGGAAATGAAACATGTGTTTTTACTTTTGAGAGTTCACAGATTCGGATAAGAATATATATAAGAATTGTTTTTAGAGTTCATAGATCTAGATGAAAATACATGAAAAAGTTTAGAGAAGTACAATACAATTTATTATTTTAATAAAATTGAAAAATTAGTAAAAATGATGGTTGAAAATCCCTATTAATAAAACACCTAGACGTGAGTTAAAATAAGTTTATCGATGTACAATGCATTTTACTCTTTTTAATAAAATTTTGAAAACAGGAAAATGATGGCTGAAAATCCCTATTAAAAAAACAAGACGTGAGTTAAAATAAGTTTATCGAAGTACAATGCATTTTACTCTTTTAATAAAATTTTGAAAACAGGAAAATGATGGCTGAAAATCTCTATTTTGAAAAAACAAGAGGTGAGTTAAAAATAAAAAAATGTGACAGCTGTGGGATTTGAACCCACGCCCTTTCGGACCAGAGCCTAAATCTGGCGCCTTAGACCACTCGGCCAAACTGTCTTATATGTTTAGTTTTCATTACATAATTTACTTATAATGACATGTGAGAATACACAAACTGCATAACGAATCGTAGGTCAATCAATAGCAACGTTTGTAATGAGACATGCCATTTTCTATAGCAAATGTGTCCGATGTTTTGACAAAATATATAGTTTATTGTTGTGGATCAGAGTTTTATTCAATGATTACCATCTCTATTCTATATATTATGTTTTCAAATCAAATTCCATATATCACTTGACGCGTCTTAAAATTGTGCTTCATACTGTCGTTGAACATGTGTTATTCTAATTCGTGTGAGCATGGATCATGAGTCCAGATTACATACTGCATAGAGGGAGGGGCATGGGGTCATTGTGAGAAGTGAAAAACAAAAGACAAACAAAATAATATATGTTCTCTGTTTAATGTTAGATTTAGATTAAATACACAACGCTAGTAGGTGCTCCCTCCGTCCAACAAAACATGCAATTCTCGTTTATCTAGGAGTCAAACAATTTAAACTTTGACCGAAGTTAAATAAAAAAAAATACTAACATTCTTGATGCAAAAAATATACCATTAGATTAGTAATAGAATATATTTTCATAATAATTTTATTTAATGACATACTCCCTCCGTCTCTTTTTAGATGTCACTAGGAAAACGTGTTTGTGAGGGAAACATGGTTTTCTAGTGACATCTATTTTAAGACGGAGGGAGTAAATACTAATATTTTTATTATAATTTTGGTCAAACTTGAATTAATTTGACCGGCACGGATTCCATAATTACATGTTTTTATGGACGGATGGAGTATTTAAGAATGGAAGGACTAACTTCATATGGTCCTTAGACTGGCGACGCACGGTGACCCACACGTGTGCCAAAGACTATTTTTTCCGTATAGTAGACTGGTAAGCACGGCGGCGGTCCACGTTTTTTACTGGCGGTTTTATTAATTTAGAGTTGACTGTGTAAAGAAATAGGTGGGTCACGACTTAATAACCGCCTGTGTAAATTCATTTCCATATGCGGTTGTCATAAGAAAACCGCCACTAGAAATGGTGCATTTCCACTAGCGGTTGGCTCATGACAACCATCTTTGAAAAATAATTTACAGCAGCCGTGGAAGCGCGCATCGGCAACGTTAAAATTTATGTTAAGAGAGAACAGCAGCATAGTACAGCTAGAATCTTGCCGTCAATTGCCGGGGAGCTTTCGCTAATCGCTTGTTGAGTATACGTATACTACATGTACTTATACAATCGTACACCATTAATTGACGGCAACAGTACCAGTCCAGGCACGTCAACCCGTCAAGAATCGATCGATATCGACCGGGGTCTTTAGCTAGAGCTAGCTTGAGGTACGTACTGCTCGCAGTAGTACCAGCAAATTTTTTCCATGTTTCGTCAAGGTCAGCTGCTTGACGACGCATCCAGCAGCCAGCTGTGTACGTTTATTCCCCGTTGACGCAGCGGCGGTAGCAGTCGCCGGACAACACGGGAGCCGGCCTGCGCGACGATCTCTTCCGTCGTCCTGTAACTGTAATTCCTTGTCCGGTCACATCGATAATCGATTCCTAATCAAATCCAGCTAGCGAGAAGCGAGAGCTGATGGCTGCACAAACCCGTGGACTGGGTCGCGCGCGGTGACGCACGAAGGCAAACGTATGACGACGGATCATTCATTGATTACGCAAGCTAGCATACAGTAGTATGCTCGACGACGGCGACGGCGACGACGATCGACGGCGGCGCGGCCGGAGCGGAGCGGAGAGGACACTGGCTGGCGCTCGTCGACGGCGACGCATGCACGCGCTGGCCGGAGTGGTGGCTGTGCTGCGCCCGATCTGACTGATGACGACGCTGACGCCCGTCCAGGGGTGAGCTGTTGCCCGCTAGCTATCGCTACCTTGATGATGGGACGGACGATGACGACGATGCCTCTGCGGCCATGTGTAGGGAGGGGCACCGGCGCGACCAGGCCGGAAAAAACAAGGGCCAAATTAACAAAAGGCTAACGTGTGTACTTGCATTGTGCCTGCCGAGTGTGTGGGCGGATGGACGACTCCGTCGCGCCGGCGCCGCGCGGTGATCACTCCGTCGTGGTACGCGCTCGAGGTCGCAAGCTGTACGTCGCGCCGGATAAAGGAGGGATCAGTCAGGCGGGCACAGGATGGGACAGGGGGTCGTTATGCTACTCCAGGCGACAGCGACATACAGTGCTCCGTAGGTACGTGCTCCTTGTCCAAAAACAAGCGTCGCTATGACATTCGTGCCAATTAAACTTTTGTTACATTTATTTAAGTAGATTTATAGAAAATACTATCAACATTTGTATCTCCAAATATATTTACTATAAAAATTAGTTCAATGATTTATCTAATGATACTAATAATGTAATATAAATATGAATATTTGTTGTATACGTTTGATCAAAGTTAAAAAGTTCAACTCTTATATTAAAAACTCGCAGAATATTTTCATATGAAATCGGATGAACACTAACTTTATATCAGAATTATAGAGCTCTATAAAATCTACAACTTCTTAGTTAACAACTTTTCATATGAAATCGGAGTATTTTATTTGAGATTTTTTTAGAGGCTCAAATATTTATTTTTAAATTATCATATTTTAAAATTCAATAATATAAAATCTTCAGATGACCTTGCATGGTAACATGATCTATAACCGAGTTACTGTTCTTAATGAAATCTAGAACTTTATAGTTAAAAATATTTCTAATTAAGATTCTAAATATTCGTTTTAAGTTCTTATATTTGAAATTTATTTATTTTTGGATTTTCAAACTACCTCGATTATTGACATGATCCACATCAAAGTTGTAGCTCTTAATGTAATATATAATTTTATAGTTGACAATATTTTACCTTAGATCGTTTAGAGGCCTAAATTTTTATTTTTATGTTCTTTGGATTTTAAAATTCAAATGTTTTGAATATTTAACCGACCTTGAACAGTGCCTGACGAGCTGAGGTCCTGTCTAGCTACATTTTGTGAGGCTCATATGCCTTATGCCACATATGTGCCATATTAGGCAAAACCACTATGAACTATTTTAGGGATACTTTGTCAATTTTTGAAAATTAGGGGATGCTCCCTCCGTCCCAGAATAGAAGTTGTTTTCGTTTCCCGAGAAATAATTACTGGCAATTGTTATAAATAATAATATCAACAATTAGTATCATAATTAATATCATCGAAAAGGTCTTTGAATCTAGTTTTTTAACAAATTATTTGAAGAAACAAATACTGTACGTATTCTCTACAAATCTAGTCAAACTCGTGGCACGAACACTCAAAATATCTTCTATTTTAGGACGGAGGGAGTATATCTGTATATGGGCGCCCGTATTGAGTCAAAAAATTCAATCAGCAAATTGATCGAATGCCAAACTATCTATCTAACGGCAGCCCCCAAAACTTGGCTTTGCCCGAGTGCTTTCATGCGTTGTTGTTGGGGAACAGCAACAAGCTAGTGCGGTTCCTCCACGTACCTTGATTTGGACCATCGTTGTCTGACCTGTTAAAACACCGTATACCAGAGAGAGAAGAAAGAAAGAAAGAATGCGAGCCCCGGCCGTGCGTGTCGTTGTCTGCTGCTGCCCGTAGCGCGTGGACCTTTATCAGCCCGGAGTTCCAGTTCCATCGACAAGTACAGACATATCCAAAAGTGCGCGGCTTGACAGAGACCACATCACACGTTTTGTCGATCCGGTAAACGAGCTGCAGTGGGCTAGTTTGGGTGGTTAACACAACCCTTGGACTAAAGGCTGTTTACTAGTAGTACTCTGTATACCATCAGGCATCAGTGAAATGGATTCTGCCATGAGTAGTTTTGCCTGCTCAGCACGACATGATCGAAAAGGTCCAACACTGAACAGTTCAGAATGGCCGTTCAACATCGAGTTCATAATTTCGTCTTTTCTCCGAGGCAAAGCAGACAAAAAACTTTCAGGAACATGGTATGATAACTGGAGTCACTAGCTGACACAAGACCTGGAGTAGCTGACCATCTGTGCAAGTCAACTTTCACTGTTTTCTCTCGGGAGGCTTTGGAGAAATTAAAATCTATTTTAATGAATTAGCTATAGGTTATTTAGTTTGGAATTTAAGATTGCACACCTTTCCAAAATTTACAGATAAGTCTATCTTAAATTTATAGAATGTGAGATAGAAATGAATTCTATAATTTACCATGCTATGTTTTTACTATGTAACTTATAACACGTTCTTCAACTCACTTCTATAGAAATATAACATATAAATATCTCCTTTACATAGTGAACAAAGTATACAAAATATTTCAGATACAACTATATTATGTTTCTGTCCCCTCACGTTTGCGACTATATATTTGCGACTAAATTCCATGCCCCTGTTCCGGACAACGGGTTGGATCTTTGGTTGTCGCTTTCAGTGGGATCAACATTTTATTCAGAGATAATCCTCGCCCGGTCTTATTATCAAGATCTCGTGACTAGACTGAAGATCGCGTATGTACTATGGGTCATTGAACACGTCAAGAAATAAGTGGCTGGATTTTTTTTTGTTACACCAGATCAACCTTTTTCTATCGAGGAGGGACAAAAGAGCCTTTTTTACCAATAATAAAAGAATAAAAAGCAAAAGAAGCATGATCTCCGAAGAGCAACATGAATGCATAGTACCCAATTACAGTATTAACTAGGGGGTCTAGGACCTTTGCGTTGATCCACTTGTAAAGCATTACAGAAGTTCTAGACAGAGGTACACCTTTTAATTTAAAATGCATACTATTTTAGGATAGAATGTAGGATCACTCTGGTATCATCTGATTGGGTTTCATCCCTAATTTTGGTTGTGAATATAATCCCTTTTTATCTTTTTTTATTCACACATGACATGTAGTACATGAGTAAATAAAACTGCCTCTCTTTTTTTGTTGTTGCTGAAACACCATTTGTGAGATCGCTAATCCTCAAAAGAGGGGGATGATAAGGGAAATCATACCATCCTTGCATGTGAGCAATATTGTTGAGGTAATTGAGCAAGCACACTTTAATTCACATCCTTCCATTCTGTTTGGATATAATTATATTTAGGGTGTGTTTAGTTGGAAGAATTTTGGGTGTAAAGTTACTGTAGCACTTTCGTTGTTATTTGACAAACTTTGTCTAAATATGGACCAACTAGACTCAAAAGATTTGTCTCGATATTTACAAACAAACTGTGCAATTAGTTATTTTTTTACATACATTTAATACTTCATGCATACGTCTAAAGATTCGATGTGATGGAGAATCTTGTAAATATTTGGGATCTAAACATGCCCTTATTAATCGTTACCATGGCACACAGAGGAATAATACCTAGTCCTTGTCTATGACCAACATTGGCGAGAGGTAATTCAACAAACGAATCACTTTAATTCACATCCTATATTTAGTTGGATCTAGTTCTATATTCACTTTTTTACAACGGCTCATAGGAGAATTAAGTAGAAAGTCCTTAAGAGTTATGACCAACATTCACAAGGTACTTTTTTTTTAGAAAAGAGAATATATTAAAAGGGAATACATTCACGAGGTACTTGAACAAGAGCAAATCACTTTTATTCAAATGCTTCAATTCAATTTGGAATTGATTATATTCACTCTGCATTGAGTTGCAGTCAGTAGGGGCACATACTAGGCAGTTGTCTAATAAAGCACAACTATCTCATTTTATTATGTAAGTCCATGTATAGAGATCACTCTCTTATTATGCAATCAACAAGGCAACGATTATAGGATTGGTAACGTTGGTTCAAACTTCGAACCGACAGTGACCTTGCTGTTATTGCAGCTAGATGAAACTGGCAAACCATCAGTAATGGAAGATTATGGCCACTGGTTCATAACCGATGGTGATGACCATGGCTATCACCATCAACATTTCACGATTGAGGTCCAAAACCGGTAGTAATGGGGAGTTCCGACTCGACAATGATGACCTTCCTGTAGTAATGACTAAATGAAAAACAATCCTTTTAGAGAAAATGCCTCTACTTTATAAAGCGAACATAGTGCAAAGGTTCATACTCCCTCAGTCTTAGAATATAAGGCATGCACATATTTTAAAATTTAAACTTTATTAACTTTGACTAATAATAAGTCTAATAAAATAAAAAATATATAGTACAATAATGGTACCATTAGATTTGGATTTACAAATACTTTCTAATGATATTTTTGTTGTTTCCATTAATTATATAAAATAGTATAAACTAATGGTCAAAGTATAATTTTGAAGACTGCACCAAGTCAAATCGCGCCTTATATCCTGAGACGGAGGGAGTATAAGTCAAGCATTATGCAAGTTCATGACATGCACTCCTACATGATCTTTAACCACCACTTGATCAACTTCTAACCAAACAAATGGATCAAATTCTTCATCTACTACACTATCTTAGTGCAAAGGAAGAGATAGATGACTCTCATCCATCAGTTCTAGTGTGTTCTTGTAACTTTTGAACCTGAAAATTTGTTGGTGACCAAAAAATTGTTTTTGTTTGCATCACCCTTGATCCTATTGTTTTATGACCAACTCCAGTTTATCCTATTCCACACTTGGTCAACATATTCCATCTTTTCATCATCCTTTTGCAATTCTTATCATAATCTTTATGTTTGTCCAACTCTATTTCTAAAGCATATAAACCATTTTTACATTTCATAAGTTCCACATAGTTATAAAAGTACAATCATTCCTAACACCTTTTCCTCTTATTAGAAATCCACCATTCATCTACATATCAAAAATACTTGCCCAAATAAACCTTCAAAATACTAGATCCATGCCATAATGCTAAAGGCAACATTCGAAGAACATATGGAAAACATACTCTTTCTAATTGCAAAATAATAGTCTTATCTTCTACAAGTCTTCAGTTACTCAAGTTATCCATGGTTAATAAATTAATGGTTCTTAATAATAGCCAAAGAAAGATGTGCAACTTAGGTGGAACAAATAATTTCCACATCATTGTGCTATATACATAGGTTGAATACTTCTAATGTTACTACACCCACCGTCTTGTAATATATTGTATTCTTGCATTCAAAAACTATAAGAGCTATTTTGCATTAGGTATACTGTCGCATAAATTTGGTATGTATTATATCAATACTTTCCATTTACCAACCAATCTTCATTAATCACACTATTGATAGTGTCTGATTAAACGAGGTGCAGGCACATACATCGAAGGGAGTACACCATAAAAAAATTGGACAAGATATATACCATTTAATTAAAATTTACAATAGCATAGTCATATGTAAAAGAACTAGAACTAGCAATATACCATCCTAGGCCTCAGTAATAGCTAAAATAGAATTCTGAAACCAATAATCTTTCAAAAACCTAATGTTTCTACCATCGCCCACTTTCCCAAATGTAGCCCATTTTTATTGGATTAGTAGCCCATAAAACTCACTTACAAAAAGGAGAAGCACTCAGCTCAGGCAGCAAAATAGATAGGATCACTCACAACGTAGTTATAGTAATCAACATTTTTTTCTAGATCAAATGATACATAGATATCTAATAAGAACCAAATAAGCAAATATGTAACCTACCAAATAGCTACCAAAATATATAAGAACCAAATAAGCAAATATGTAACCTACCAAATAGCTACCAAAATATCTAAGAACCAAATAAGAAAAATAGATTGGCATCTAAGCCGATAATCATTAATTCACTCTTATCATAGTTAATCTTCATAGCTGTTCTAAATAGGCCAACAACAACTTTAAATACATTAGCATTCTCTTCATATGAATTCAAAAGCAAGATGGTATCATCAACATATTGGGGGCTGGGGATGCTAAGGGAAATATCCTGCAACAAACCAATAATTAAACCATGGTTTGTAGCTTTACTTACTACTTTTGCTAAAGCATCTACCACCAAATTTTTTTTAAAAAGAAGATAGAGGACCTCCTTGCCTAAAGCTTTTTCCTGTTCTAAAAAGGGGGCTATTCTGATCATCGATCTGAATGCAAATGGACCCACCCTTAATCCTGTTTGATTTTGAGAAACCAACTTATGTCAAATCTTGATCAACATGTAGAAAAATAATCTTAAGTTACGGCTACTAAGACTGATGATAAAAAATGAAGGAAAAGCCGTCCGGCCAAGTGCCCCATCTGCGCTTGTAGATGATAAACAAATAAATTAAACAAGGTCGTTTAGATGCTAACTATATCATCAACCTGTTAGCAGCCGCAACCATTCTCAATGGGCATTCACTACAACAGAATTGGACTTTAGCCCCAGTTGGCAAGGGTCTTTAGCCCCAGATCTCGAGCCGGGACTACACTTCTAGGACTAAAGCCCCCCCCCCCTTTAGTCCCGGCTCTGGGCACCGGGGCTAAAGATAAGAGAGGATAAAGTTAGTTACCCCTAGACCCGAGGAAACGATGGCGGCGTCGAAGATGATCATCAATGGGCGCCAGAGATGAAGAACAAGCAAGAATAAACAATGACAAGCAAGAACAAGGTGGCTGAGTTTGAATCTCTCGGGCTCGGGCAGGAAGAAGGGAGAAAGATATATAGCGTGGGGCTTTAGTCCCGGGCAGGAGAAAAGAACGGACTAAAAGGTGGTCTTTTAGTCTCGGGGAAAGCCACCAACCAGGTCTAAATCTTTAGTCCCGGCTGGTGGAACCGACCGGGACTAAAGGAGCCCCTTTAGCCCTGGCCCTAACACGAGCCGGGACTAAAGGGTCCCTGCCCCGACAGCTCTGAGCGCTAGTCGTTGGGCAGGACCCTTTAGTCCCGACTCGTGTTATGGGCCGAGACTAAAGGCTCCTTTAGTCCCGGGGCACAAAATCGCCGAGACTATTGTTGATTTGAGAATCGGCCAAAGACCATGCTATGTAGTAGTGATTTCATGGGTGTGTCATGCACATTTAATAGAGTGACACATCAGCAAACAAGAAATATTTGCATGAAATGGGGGAGGAGAGAGAAGGAAAGAGTTTCATCACGGTGAAATGACTCAGCGTTGTTTCCTAGCTCTCGGTAACCGCATGAAACTGCCATTGAGGCCAAATCGTTTCATCCTCCAGCCACTACGGGAAAATCAATCTTTGCCGAGTGCCTGTGGCTTTGCCGAGTGCCGGCCACGTGGCACTCGGCAAAGCGCAAACACAAGGCAAAGCATGCTTTGCCGAGTGCCACGTGGCCGGCACTCGGCAAAGAGCCCCTCTTTGCCGAGTGCCAGCCACGTGGCACTCGGCAAAGCATGTGGCCCCGAATTGTGCCACGTGGGCGGTTCTTTGCCGAGTGCCACGTGGCTGGCACTCGGCAAAGAGGTGCGTTTGCCGAGTGCCGGCCACGTGGCACTCGGCAAAGAATGTGGCCCCGAACTGTGCCACGTGGGCGGTTCTTTGCCGAGTGCCACGTGGCTGGCACTCGGCAAAGAGGTGCCTTTGCCGAGTGCCAGCCACGTGGCACTCGGCAAAGAGCTCTTTGCCTAGTGTTTTTTTCTGACACTCGGCAAAGCCAGTTTTTAAATTACATTTTGAAGCAGTAAATTAATCCAAATGAAAAGGTTTTTAACTACAAAGTTGGTTAACTTATCAAGATGAACAATTTTTGTTTTGGTGATTTTTTCATTTGACAAACTTAAAATAAATTCGTTCACAAATCTTATATATCTCTCCGGTAGTTTATAAAACTACAAGAGTGATATATAATGTTTATGAATAATATTAGAACCACAATGTCGGATGCACAAATAGTCAAACAACCAAAATAAACTTTGTAGATCTTGACAAGTTATGAAAGTTTGTAGTTGATAACTTTTTAATTTGAAGTCATCTAGTTATGCAAAACTGCGTCGAATTTGAAAATTTTAAAATTCAAATTTTTCAAAATACCTCAGATGGAGAAATGACCAAAATGAAAGTTGTAGATCTCGAAAAGTTATGAAACTTTGGTGTTGACAACTTTTTGATTTGAAATCATCTTATCAACGAAAACTACGTTTCAAATTGTAAAATTTGAAATTCAAATTTTTATAAACGACCTCGGATGGAAAAACTACCAAAATAAAAGTTGTAGATCTTGAAAAGTTAGAAAACTTTGTAGTTTACAATTTTTTGATTTGAATTCGTTTAGGGCCTCAAATAAGCAAGTTACACATGGTTTAGTATAATATATGGGTAATCGAAACAGAAATAGAACGTATATGAGTGTGTAGTGCAGTGGTAGAGGAGGCTCCGCACGAACGAGAGGTCGTGAGTTCAAATCCTGCTGACTACGTGAGAGAAAATTGCGTGAAAAATAGTAGAACTTGCGATTTCGAGGGCGACAAGTGGGCGCTGCCCAGTGGACCCCTCCTCCAATTAAATAAAAAATTTTCCCTATTTTTTCAGGGTTTTTTTATTTTTTTTCTTTGCCGAGTGCCAAATATGTCAGCACTCGGTGAAGCCTTCGCCGAGTGCCCGATATTTGGCACTCGGCAAAGAACCCTTTGCCGTGAAATTCTTCGCCGAGTGCGGCACTCGGCGAAGCCTTCGCCGAGTGCAAAAGGCTCTTTGCCAAGTGCTGCTAGCACTCGACAAAGAGCGATTCTGCTGTAGTGAGCCCGTGCGCATGCCTTCGCTCGCGCATGCCTTCGCCATCATCGCCATGTGCTAAATTCGTGATACGTTTCTATCTGTTCTGCATGTTAATTTCCATGCCTAAAAATAGTTGTCGGAGTATGGCCACAGCCAAAGGTAGCTTTCATGTGTTCAATGGATGTTAAATGTGGTGAGTAAGAGTTGTTTAATGGATGCTAAAAATAGTTGTTGGCTAAAAATACAACTGCATTCACACATATACAGTGCATTGTGAAGCAACCGGCGCATATGATCTCATCATTTTACAACACTTAAATGCCTTACTTAATTTTGGAATTGCACTCTAGCTGATGTGGTGTTTTAGAAAGTGTGTAGTGAAACTAATTATTGACATTGGCCTAAAGAGGTGTGGGGTTGCCGGAGGTTAGGCACTAAAGCGGCCATTACAACTAGCCGGATGCTGCTGTGTCCGCAGCTAGCTACTGACTTTTTGCTTTTGGAAACTATTTTACGCGCCTCCGTTCTTCTACGAGACGATGCTTAATTTGGTTCCCACATATATACTCAGTTATCCTTTAGTACCGAGAGAAGGAATGCATATTAATCCTCATAGGCATTCAGATGACGATCAAAGCAACTTACTTGTATAGTAGCCTATAATAAATAAAGTAGTAAGAAAACTGAAGACGGAATAAAACACAAGAGGCTAATATAATAGCTAAACAAATGGTGAGCGCGCGTAAATAAAGAAGGAAGGATAAGAAGACTGACCCGGTCCTCCCCACCACACCACACAACAACAACGCACGTCTCAGTCAGTACCGCACCATGCAAAGCTCCACTCCCCCCGGCCTTTTCCACAACACGAGAAAAGAAAATTCTTTGGCAATCAAGCCAAGCGTGAAACTAAATTAAACCTATCACTATGTCAACTCTCGATAACAATAACGCGGCAATCCAGCCTGCCATGCACCCTCCTATATATATAACCTGACGTTAGTATGTATCTACCTGTGGTCTCACTCTGTTCTTGGAGCAGCAGACATCATCACACACCTTTTTCGAAGCGTACGTACGTCGTTCTTCTTCAGCACACGACTACTGCCTGCTACACGAGCGAGCCGATCGAGACCCACGTCCGTCCGCCATGGCCGACCTCGAGCTAGCCCCAGGGTTCCGCTTCTATCCTACGGAGGAGGAGCTCATCTGCTTCTACCTCCGGAACAAGCTCACCGGCACCCGCCGCCGCGACATCGAGCGCGTCATCCCCGTCGCCGACGTCTGCGCCCTTGACCCAAGGGACCTCATCTCAGGCACGTGCACGTCCTATACTATTCATGGATCATGGCTTTTTGCATGGCACAGGCGATCGAGCTTAATTATCGATTGCATTTCTCTGGTTTAGTTATAGCTAGCTAGCTAACGATGATAGATGGCTCTCGATCGATCCATGCATGCAGAGGCGCACCGTGG
The DNA here is from genome assembly GCA_009763385.1 of Coix lacryma-jobi var. lacryma-jobi. Lineage (NCBI taxonomy): Eukaryota > Viridiplantae > Streptophyta > Magnoliopsida > Poales > Poaceae > Coix > Coix lacryma-jobi. Next base: position 23,111,185 of record CM019826.1, read on the forward strand.
CGCGTATTCCGGCGACGAGGAGCCGTGGTTCTACTTCTGCCCGCGGCAGGAGCGCGAGGCGCGGGGCGGGCGCCCGAGCCGGACCACGCCGTCGGGCTACTGGAAGGCGGCGGGCACCCCGGGCTTGGTCTACGCCGCCGACGGCCGCCCCATCGGGACCAAGAAGACCATGGTGTTCTACCGCGGCCGCGCACCGGCGGGGGCCAAGACCAAATGGAAGCTAAACGAGTACAAGGCTTTCGAGGACGAGGAGTACGACGCCACCGCCGCCGTCGCTGCTGCTCATGCCGTTGCCGCCGCAGCTCCGCCGCCGCCGCCGAGCCATGCTCTCCAGGTAAATTAAACAGCCGCTGATGGCTCCATTCGATCAGCACATAAGAGTTGAGTCCCCGTCAACACGCCACCACTTGCCTGCTACTGTAGTCACACGAGTCGTGAGGGCACACGCCGCACAAGGTGCGCGATCGCGACCTGCTGCGATGCTGAAAGGCGCATTGCTGTTGTTTCTGTTTTGCCTGTCTCTGCAGACGAGGACCGAGTACTGCCTGTGCCGCCTCTACACCAAGTCCGGGTGCCCGCGGCAGTTCGACCGCCGCCCTAGCACTGCCGCGGCGGGTGGCGGCGGCAGGGACAACCCGCCGGCGCCGTCGGCTGCTGCGTTGCGAAAAGGTGAGCAAACGGGACAGAAGAGGAAGAGGGCTGCGCCGAGCGACGACGGCACATGTTCGAGTTTCGACGACGGCGACGACGGCGGCTCCGCGCAGCAGCGGCTGCGGCTGGCGCAGAGAGGGACCGGTGACGGTGAGGGGCTCATCGAGGACATGGCCGAGGCCGACTGGTCAGAGTTCTTGGACGACTGGATTTGATACTTTGGGTCGTGTGTGCTACGTAAAAACATGCTCGAGCTCTTACTTTTTCCCCCGTGTGTTATTACAGGAACAAGATTTTTTTAGAATTCTTTACCCCGATCGACTGCCAAAATATAGACCAGTTTACAGGAACAAGATTTTTTTAGAATTCTTTACCCGATCGACTGCCAAAATATATATAGACCAGTCGGGGGATATTAATTTTAGGAGATACACGTACTAGCTACCTTAAACTGTGGATGTGGATCACCTGTTGTAAACTAAACTTACCAGACCATTTTTTGAACTCCAAAGAAATGTGAACGAGACTTCAGATAAGCTAGTCAACTCGATCTTGGGCTTTTTTGCTGAACTTTTCCTTTTGATGAGGCAAATAAAGCGCCACTTGTGTTTTGGCCATGCATGCACACAAAGAATCTTTCAATTATTCCATGTGTCGTGTCCTTTTGTCTTCGGGTCTTGAGGGCCCGTTGCAGCGATTTTGATGTCTTACTATGTTGATTGAGGCGGACCAAACGTGCACAATATATGCTAACAGTAACAGGACTTCAATTCTCATTTGGACTACCCGTTGAACTTTTGGTGCACATCTATTTCATCTAGGTTGGCAAGCAGTCATGCTGACGAGCATCAACTGTTATAAATTCGTTGCCACACATTACTTCATTGTCATGTATTATCAGGACAAATGAATTTGGAGTTTTATACCTACTCCTTCCGTTCCAAAGTTTTGACTTTTTGGTACATAGAATTTTTGCTATATATTTGGGTATATGTTATATTTAGATATATAGCAAAATCGATATATCAAAAAAGTCAAAATGATTTGTAATTTAGAATGGGGGGAGTAGTACTCTAGGATTGAAACATGAAAATGTTCAGGAACAATAACAACATTTTCAATATGATTTCTTGAATCACATTATTTTCTTTTCTCGTAAACAATCTCACTAACAATAAAGCGGAAAATTAGAGTGGAATTGAGATGATTCAAATAACAAGTATAGAGATGGATCGGAAACTGTCCGAAAAACATATTCTGGTATCAACTAGTAACCTATAACTATAGTCGGAAAGGTTGAACTGTAGAACCACAAAGTCTAGTCCGTACTCGTTCAACCAACTTTTTTCAAAGAATTGGCAAGAGAGCTACCGATTATATTAAAAAGAAAAAAAAAACTAGAGGAGCGCGGTACAAAGATGGACATCGAACCATAACGATAAAAACCCACCAACCCATGATAAAAGATTCAATAAAGAGCCCTAAGCAGAGACAAATACTCACACCACCTATGAGAAACATACAATTGACTATGGACTTGTACACAATATGAGTATATATAGTCGGAGACCAAACCATCGGATAATTTATGTCCCCTAATCTCTCAGATATTGTTTACTACCGTTGGCCAATATGATGGTGACAAATGCATGGCGCATGAAGATACGGTTGCAGCATCCCTATGTGGAGACATCATTACCTCTTGAAGTAATCAAGGGCAATGTAGGTTCTCATGTTTCCTCATTGTACTCTCTTTGTCCTTTCGGTCCTTCACTCCTCAACCACAAAAATAGTGACAACATGTCCAAGCCATTTCCCTTCCCTCTTTGATTCTAACAAATTGTTCCCGCCCCTCCTACTCTTCTCTCCTCCACGCCCTACTAGCACATCAGTACTCAAGCCTTGCATCCTCCTTGAAAGGACCAATTCGATGCCTAGAGGGGGGGGGGGGGGTGAATAGGCTGCACAAAACTTTTAATCAAAAGTTAGCAAAAACTACTGCAGTGTTGTCAATCCCGGTCTAGCTGACCCTAAACCCCGGTCTAGCCGATTATAGGACTAGGCTGGGTTGCCTACCCAATCAGGCCGATTGCAGGCCTAGGCTGGGTTGCCTATCCAATTAGGCCGATTATGTCGGAAGTTCCGACACTCAGCGCCCAAAAAGGTTGCGAGCCTTTTTCCTCTTCTTTGTGAATGCAACTTGGGGTATGGTAATGCTTATAGATGTGTGAACACTATCACACAGCTCTTGCAACCACAAATCACCACACCCGAGTAGCACAAGCAGAATCACAAATAATATATGCAATATGAACCAATGTGAGGCAAACCAAATGAGTGACGCGAGGATTTGTTTGACCAGAGTTCAGGCCACCCCAAGGTGCCTTACGCCTCCGTTGTGGAAGCCAGTGAGCGACCCGCCAAGGGAAGCTCACAAAGGTTGGATCACTCTCTAATCAAAGATTATGGAAGTTGGGAGCTAGAACACTCACAAAGAGGAAGAGAGAAGAGCCAAAGTGCTTCTGGTCGTATGTGAAAGTGGAGAGAACCAGCAGCCTCAAATGGAGGAGAGAGTGAGGAATAAATAGCCACCAAAGCCAAACTAGCCGTTGGGCTGAGTCAGCAAACCCGGCCTAACCGGGATGAGAACCCAGCCTGGCCGCGATTTTGAACTGACTAGCCATTGGACCAGAAATTGGCCTAGCCAGGATTCAAACCGGGCCTGGCCTATAGCCGGCCTGATTGAAGATCAAAGTCAGCCTAAGACGGCTTTAGCTGGGAGGCTATAAACTAGGAAAATCTTCTCACTCTTGTCTCTCATTTCTTTTTAGGCTTTCTCACATGGTTCAACTTGAGCACCATTTGCTTGTCTTAAGTAGAGATGCATCCCTCTTGAAAGAGTGGCACAACTAAACTCAACACAAAAAAATAAAACTTGATCTCCACTTGAGCTTCTTCCAATTTTTGCTTGCCACAATAATTACGCATGGTTGAGGAACTCCATCACTTGATTTGTTTGAGCTTGTCCATCTTGAGCATGTGACTTGTGTCGAAGGTTTCAAGTCACTTTGAACATATGATTTGATCTTCCACATTGACAAACACCACTTGATTAGTGCCTCGACTAAATGCATGTAAATTCCTTCTTCACTTTTAGCTAGGTCCCTTGGCCGCCAAGCCATCGCTTGCCCTTCACCTTTCGCTTAGTACCTCAAAGATATTTCCTTGCTATCTTCACCTTCTCAAGATTAACATGTCTTGTCAATGTTTCTAACCAAGATTTGAATACCATTTCATTTGCATTATTGTCTTGTGCTTGAACTAAATTGTTTCCAATAATTCTCACAAGCTTGGCAACTATCTTTGATATTAGTTCTTGCAAGCTATTTAGTTGAGACCATCTCAAATGCAGTCTCTTATGTCTCATTTATTTGATAACACACTTGCTTGCAAATCCTTGCTTCACAATAAATCTTGAACTCAAACTGACATTTGTATGATCACCACACATTATCTGAGTCCAACACATAACAAGTCATTTGGGACCAAATACCTGCAAGTCTCATAAAGATTATTAGTCCCTTCATCATGTTATCAAACAATGCACCAAAACCCACAAGGGCCTAGATGCACTTTCAATCTCTCCGTTTTTGGTGATTGATGACAACTCCGATTAAAGCTTACAATTGATATATAAAAATTGGATTTTGGGTTCAATGATTTATGAGAGGCTCCCCCTTGATATGTGCATATGAATGAATTTCACAAACTGGACTCAAATGTCATTTTGCACATATCAAAACAAATAGGAGACTCCCCCTAAATCATTGCATATGTGGGGTGCAACAAGTGTGTGATAGCAAATAATAAACCGTGATGCATATGATAAATATAAGATCATGCACCATCACAAGACAAAAATAACACACTAACTTGTAACCCTTAGATAAATAAAATGGAGTTCAAGCACACACAGTAGCACACAATACAATTTTCCCAAGTCCACAGGATAGATAAGGTGCTAGATTGATGCACATCCAAAGTCATAATCTTTCACAAGAATATTACAATAAAGCTCAATATCTCAAAATTCACACAAATTCATCCAAATCAGCATACAAGATATAAATAGGAAGCTTTAATCCACTTTCTTTCTCCCCCTTGTCATCACATCACAAAAAAATAGAAGAACGGAGACTGATTTGGAGAACTCATCATATTAATCAGACATCAACATCATCACCATTGCCTCCTATGGTCAAAGGATCTACAAATAAAGTGTCACTGCTGCCACTGTCATGCTGCTAATGTGTAGTCGAACCAAACTAAGGCTGAGGGTCAGAAAATACTGGAGGAGCTGTAGATGGATCTGCTAACTGAGTTGACACACAACCATAGGACATGGACGACTCGGTCCAGTAGTGCTGAGTGAAGTAGTCCTCCTGCAACTTCTCAATGTAACTGTCCAAAGCTGGCGGTGAAGGAGATGCTGGAGCAACTGGAATAGGTGGAGGAGCTAGAGTAGCAGGCAACATGTGACTATGCAAATCTCTGAGTATCCGGTCATGAATCCTGGTAGTCTCTCTAGCTCTCACCCTCTCTTGGTGTGCCCTCTCATCTAAGTCTCTGACTTTCTTGCACAATCCAAATATAATGTTATATATTTTCTTGATGGGAGAAGGTGGTTTGTCACCACGCCTGATAGACCTCTACCTCTGACTGCCTAGATGCTCTGAAGAGGGTGTACTAGAAGTCCCAACTGAGGATGGACATGGAACTCTAGGTACAATAGGATCCTTCAGACAGATAATCTTCAAAGGCTTATGCTCAACATCCTTCACAAAGGGCTTCTTTATGACTGGCTCAATCATATACATAATGTAAGGTGCATAGCCATAATTTTTCATGGGAAACTGAGAGATAGACTTGATTTCTTCCCATATAAAATTAAAGACACTAAAAGGCTCAGTTCTTGGGTCCATTCTAGTAAGCAAATTCTTAGTATAAAAAGTGATATTTGCTGGATCTTCATCTTTTGGCACAAGGGTCTTTCTAATCATTCTATTGAGATGTGAGTAGTAGGAGTAGAGACCAGTCACCTTGCCATAGTTTCCTTTTGCATTATCTGGATACATGAACTTCATTTGATGAGCAGGGAGATGAGGCTTGCTGTGAATCATGAACTACCTAAAATCTTTCCCTGCATATCCACACAGCTTGCCAAAAGAGACATAATTAACCTTGTATCAATCACATTCAGTCCTCCAATGCATATACCACTCCTTTGGATCAGACCCATTTTCTTCAACATACAAAGTGGCATAAAATTGAGCAATGATTTCATCATTCCAGTCATGCTTAAAACCCATGATCTTCTTCACCTTCTGTTTATCACAAGCAGCTATTACCTCATCAAATATAGCATCCTTCTTGCTGGCCATGTAGTCCCAATCAATCCACTGACTTCTGCTCACTTTGTCTTCCTTGGTGAGTATTACAGTATCATAAAAATCTTGTTGGAATATATTGTGAAATCTATAATCCAAAGCTGAATGAGGAAGTGCTCTAGGATCTTGCTCTCTCAACTCTCTCACTGCCACTGTCATCCCTTGGCTCTGTAGTTTGTCTTTGGCCTATTGGGAGGTCCATGAGTGACTCTGAGCTTGAAAGCCTGAGAGCAAGTGATATCAACTTGTGTCTGCTATATATCACCAAGATCTGTGTCATAGTCATTTGCATCATCATCATCAATATCTATCTTTGTTGTGCCTTTGCCTGGCCTATGCTGAATCACATAATCCTCATCATCATGATCACTCTCACTAGATGTGTCTACCTCATTTATCTCACTGGTTGTAGAAGGACCACCAATGGATATACCTCTCTGTATTGTAGTGGCTCTCCTTGTCCCATGAGCAGGACCTGACACAACTGTCTTCTGAGTTGCTGGAGGAATAATAGGATCAGCTGGCCCCTCTACTGTGCCCTCTGCATCTGCATTCTCATCATGTCTTGCCTTTTTCCTTCTCTCAAAAGTATGCTTGAACTCTTTCGGCATATTGTCCCTGAAATCATAGAATATTTTCTAAAGCAGCATAAGATCTCTGACAAGATTTAACATTGACAAACTGGAAAAGAATATAAATTAGCACCAGAGAGACTTTTCTGTGGAAATACAACATGACTAGATAATAATGAAGTCAGTGTTTATTTCAACAGAAATTTTTTTCTATTGCTGAAATACACATAGAAGGCACTGATCAGACTGCATAGAATATTAGTCAAGAGAAAAATTTAATTCACGCGTACTTGAGCTGAGTCTTGCAATATTCCATATGTACGCATAAATTAACTCAAATTTTGATTTATCTTAACCATGAGATTGAAGAGTATACTAGTGATTTAGAGGAATACTAGTATCACATAGAAGCTAGAAATAATTTTTCCACATTTCTAAATCAACCTAGCATAGGAGTACATACGACCATGAGTACAACATCTTCCCTAAAAATTCACTGCGAGCAATGCAACTATCCAACTCAAATTTCCTCTTAGGAATAACATATAGGGCATGTAAGAAACCTTTCTATCAAAGGAATTTGAGAGATTTTGATTGAGCACATAGATCGGGCATTGCGAACAAACTTGTATCTTGAGAGAGTTGAGGGAGAGCTTGGAGAGGATTAGGGCCACAAATCCCGTCTTAGCTGACCAAGAGGTCGGCCGAACTCAGAGCCAACTTGTTTCCTTGCCCTAGGGAGAGAGACCGACCGAGAAGCCCCTTGCTTCTTTATATGGCACCATGGGAAGAGAGCTGGAGAGCGGACGTATAGGAGAGAAAACGTACAAGAGAATTGGAGAGAGAGGAAGACATTGGTGGGCAGGTTTATTTTCTTTGCAGTAAAAGTTGGAGCTGGCTGGCAAGTGGGCCTCCAGCCTTGCTGATTTCGGCATGGTCGGGTGGCTTCTATGCCTGGCCGAGGGACAGCCTGGGCGGCAAGCGGAGGCGGCCTGACTGGCCTGCACAGCATCCCTTTTTTTTTCTTTTCTCTTCTAAATTTTCTCCAAATACTCCAAACCTTTTATCTAATATTTCCGATCTCCTTTTTCATAAACACCATGGGAGAGAGCTGGCCGAGAGAGAGCTCAAGCGAACAAGAGAAGGATATGTAGGCATCGATGGGAAGAGGGAGAGAAAGCTATTTAGACCGCGTGTAAATCTGACTGTTCAGACTCCCGTCGGAAGTTCCGACGCAAAACCCAGAACTCCCTACTTGCACTAAAAGAATTGTACACGTGCTGAGGAAGTGGGCTGAGAGAACACAGGTCAGAAGTGTTGACCTGAGTCCAAACTACTGACCTGAGTCGGAACTGCTGGGGGCCGAAAGTTCCAACTTCAGGTCAGAACTTCTGACTTGGGCTTGAGCCGGATTCGAGCTGGGACAGAGGGGTCAGAAGTACTGACCCAACGTCGGTACTGCTGGATATAAGCAGTTCCGATTCCAGTCAGAACTTCCAACTTCCGAGAAAAATATGTCCCCATGATCGTGAAGTGCTTTAGTGTCTCTCTTTTGATTTTATAACCATGTTTGAGCACTTTATCTTTCCTAGACCAAAAGAATTTGCATCCCTCTTTATAGTACGGCATACCTAAACTCAACGATCATAAAATATAAACTTGAAGATCCCTCTTTATAGTACGACATACCTAAACTTGAAGATCATAAAATATAAGTCTTTTCCTTAATCAAGAATTGAGGGACACCTTTCCATAATTTCTTTTCTTTTGAGAGACATAGCACTAGAGATATGAGAATAAATCTAGATAAGGATTTGTGGACTTGAGATAGCCATGTCAATTTTGATTAGCCGATCAATCAAACAAGGAGAACAGTAATCACTTTTGACATGACTAGGTCACAAAGACCATTACCAATTATTTTGCAAAACTCCTGCACAAAGTTACATCTAGTTGGGTTTTCACAATATCTATCTTATGTCACACAAATGCGCACACTAACATAAAAGGGTCCTAGATGCAAAGCTGTATTTAATCTTTCAATTTAAACACATACCTTAGCCTCTAGCAACCTTTTGCATTGAAATATTATAATTTACATAAGCACAAATAACCTGAGAAATATATTCTCAAAATCCAATGAGACTACATCAAATTCTCAACAACCATAGTCTCACAATTACTAGCCATAGAGTGAGCTCCCCCTTAATAAGTGCTTTAAGCTTTTGAATTACTTGTGCAACACTCTTATTCTATCGAGAACATGGGATGCTTACTCTATGTCTAGATCATGGCAAAAAGAATATCATCAAATGCCAAGAAATACTCACGAAGTTGAAACAAAAATAACATTGAGTTGCATGGATCCTGGGAATCCCGTCCTGATTGGCATGGAATCCCGACCTAGCTGGTATCCAACCTGGCCGACCTTATATCCCTGCCTAGCCGACTTTGTCAAGGCAGGGTTCATCTCTTAATGCAATTCTTCAATTTGATCCATGTCTTGTGCCTTCCACTTGCTATAATTCATGATATGGGTACCTACAACATATCTAAAGATATTGCTCTACAATAGAGCCATTAAAAGCATCATATGGAACAACAAGGGATTAAGCACAAGCATCTAGCCATTTTCATGCAAAATATGCAACTTTGGGAAATTTCATATATTCAATGTGTACTCATAGTAGCATGGCTAGACAACTTAAATCAAATTTGTTGCTAAGGAGTCATTGGAAAAAACATAAGATTGATCCAAAACTTGACTTGTCATGAATTTCAATTTTTATCCAAAGTCAAGCCTCCAAAGCACCACTATGCACCTTCTTGCCTATGAAGCTTGTTATGGTACCCAACACTTGTTGGGTCCATTCATCTTACCCAACAAGTGCTTAGGTATCCAAATGACTTTAGTACTAGTTTGTGGTGAACACATCACCTTGCTAGTGCTAACTCCATTTGTGATCTTCCTAAGCATATTAGTGTAAACCAATGCATTTGGTTTAGGCAAGTTACCTTTGGGACAATCCTTGCTTAGGTGTCCCTTTTCTCTACAAGTGTAGCATATGCGACCATTATTCGACAAATGCTTGTTAGGACATCCACCGATCATGTGCCCCTTTTTGTTACAACCATAGCATCTTCTTGTTTCAACTTGGGCCTTCTTTCTTGCTTCTCTATCCTTTATGTTCAAGAAGCAACTCTTGATGGAATGGCCCAAATTCTTGCACTTGGGAGAAGCACTTGGACCTTCACTTTTCACTTGCTTGGCCAACTTGGTGGATGCCTTTTGTTTGGCCACTTCACATTTGTCGGCCCAACTCTTTTGTGGACACATAGCACCTTCATGTCCATACATACCACAACCATAGCACATTCTCTTTCCATGTCTCTTGCTCTTGGTTGCCTTGTCATTGCTTGATGTGTGATTCTTTTGTTGGGTATTGGAGGAAGCAAGATTTGAACCCTTCTCAAGCTTCTTCACCATGTTGTCACAGTTATCTTGAGAAGGTTGTGCTTTCTCTTTACCCTTCAATCGAATCATGCACATCCTTCTTTAGCTTGTCAATTTCTTCTTTGAGCTCATCGTTTCCTAAGATAGTATGCTCAATCGAAGATTGGCTTGCTTGAGAGACACACTTGTTAGCACATAAAGTATCTAATTGAGGTCTTGTACAAGTGAGTGTGAGGTTGAGATGATTTTACCGATGTGATTACAACCTCATGAGCTACTTCAAGCATGATGTGTGATTCTACTAATTCTTCATGTGAGCACTTGAGATGAACAAAGTTGGCTTGTAAAGCATTATACTTTTTTGAGAGCTCATCGAAACTTGTCGTGAGCTCTATGTTGTCCTTCTCTAGTTGACCAACACTTTTGGTTGTTGCCTTTAGCTCATTCAGCATGGAAATGAGATATTCTTCTTGTCTTTCAAGTGATTGCTCATGCTTCTCATTTTCCAATTCTAACTCATCATTCTTTTCCACAAGCTTCATGAAGATATACTTGTCTTTGCTGCTAAGATGATCAAGTGTATAGCTATCTTCAATTTAAACTTCATCATCTTCATCTTGGCCCTTTGTTGACAGTAGTTAACTCCTATTTTAAACTGTCAACTAACCCCATAAATGACCTGAAATGATCCTAAGAGTATAACTGTAGGGTTTGATTCTAATGAGTTCCACGAGTTGTGTTGTTTTCACTTGTTTTGCAGAATATTCAATATTTCATCACAAGAAAGTATCTCAAGTGAAGAATCAGAGCACACCATCCTATAGAGCTCGTCGAGCCGATCGAAACAGACATATCATTTGACATATTTGGAGTCTCGAAGCGAGAGTCCTCGATGAATACGACTTGGAAGACTTTGGAACACTCTAGAAGCATTATTCATACAAAGTCCAGGGGTGTAACAAACAAGATTCCATCAGCTACAGTAAACCAGAATTATCCAGGGATCAGACAGAAAGATGATGACAAGGAATCCAACCACGCCACGACTCGTTACGCAAACAAATCGTAAAGGGGCTCTAGAAGGATCTAGAAGAAACCAGAAGCCAACACGACGAAGGAGGTGCCCGGAGGCTAGAAGGTGGGGCCGGACGGCCCCACCCCCAGGTCGGCCGGCCTGGGCCCCTTGGGTTTGAGGCCCATCTTCGCTCGACGTGACCTAATCGATCTCTTCGACGCATCTAAGCCCTTGTTCAAGGTCGGTTTGATCCGAAGGCTACGGTTCATCCCACCGGGCTATATAAGCCCCAGACCCCCCCTGAGGCATCACATCAAATCTCTTTTAGTCTTCAATCATTTAGTTCAGAGGTAGCCTTGAAAGGACAACCAAGAGCTCGACCATCCTAGGGCATATGTAGAATAGAATTAGAAGAGTCGAGAGAAGCTCGGATTTCGGATCTAGTCGCGAGTCCGCCTGGTAATGGATCGTGATCCAGCCCTAACCTCACCTCAGCCCTAAATATTTCCAACTCATATTTTAATAGCTATAATCCGATCCAATCCAATCTGTTTAAACATATATCCTGCTCCAATCATGACTCCGTTTAGATCCTCGAGCACAACCCATTTTCAATGTTTGGGCCAATTCATCTCGCCTACGCTGGCAGCATAATGGATTGTGATCCTTGGGCATGATCTTTTTACAACATTTGGGCCAGTTTATCTAGTCTACACGCTCGCTGCTTGATGGATTGTTAGGGCCGGCCGCCTGGCCTAGCAAATCTAAGTGCAGGGCATTTAACTGCATGCATGCGTTAAATGCTTACAATCAAAGTTTACTTGCTTACAATCACAAATAATATTATGAAATCACTACACGAGTTTGTTTAAGTTTTGCATAAACTACAATAGCAAAATAGAAGAACAAAGGTCATGCATGCTAAAAGTTTCACTCCTTTTGAGCTCCATTTCCGATACTGCAAAAGGGAAACAATTAAATAAGAAATTAATATCCACCGGCTAGTATACAATATAAATTGGCACACATTGCCTGAATGATCACTACCGAGTTACAATGTTTACTGTAGCACTAAAAAGACAAGCAAGGCTGTGCAAACATACACATCTTCTCCATAACAAGTGAGGCGGCAATTGGATCAATCACCAGCAACAACACACGTGTAATATTATGATTAGAACTTCTGAAATAATGCAAACTACTAATAAACTAACAGTACACAGCTAAACATAGGATCGATATAAAATAAGTACTAGTAATTTGACAGGTTCATCTACCAACACCTTTAAAACTCATTCAGACTGTCCTATTTTTCACAGCTAAAATCAGAGCAAGATATCCCAATGTATATATATATGAAATAAAAACAAGAACAAAAATTGCACCTTTGGAGATCATATTCCACAAAAGTCAGTTAATTTTAAACAGAACCTCCTGAACCACTAAATTCACAAGGAATTGCATCCAAATAATCAATCATGTAGGCAAAAAATATACCTACATCCAACAAAGATGCTGAAGACGAGCTCCTCTGCTTCCCTTCTGTGAAGGCCTCCTCCCTAGACCTGCAGCGAGCAAGCTACCTACTTAGTCAATTTTAGCTATATCATGGACAACTAATTTAGCTACACATAACCGGTTAAAACTAAATACCTTCAGATGTGCAAAATCAAAGCTGGACATACCTGTTAATCAGCTTCATCATCTGATTCAAACATTCGTTGTCTAGTCAATAGTTGATATGTATGGAAAAAGACAAAAATATTAAATAGCTAGTGTAAACAAACCAACTTTGCAATAATCAGCTTTTAGATGAAAATTACCTTCATCTACATCATTAATCGTACAAACTAATGCTTCGAGAGTTTCCAGAGAGAGAAGTCATATTTTTGCCAAGTATCCTTCCCGCAGCACTAAAATCAGATTCTGAGGACACTATGCTAACAGGAATAGACAAGAAGTCTCTAGCCATCAAAGATAAAATAGGTTATGCATCTGAGTTTTTCTTCCACCATGCTAGAACATTAAAGTTTTCTGTCGGTCTCACAATTACTCTAGAATCATCCAAATAAATATCCAACTCTAATCTTTCTGAACGAGTACTCGAGTTTTGTGATGAAAACTGAGCAAATGCAAACTCTACACGACATTTGCCACGAAGTCCAGAAGAACTCGAATCGCCCCGACTTAAAGCTTCCTCTTCATATGGAATGAACATAGGTAAGGCGCTGCTCCTTACAATACCCTCATACTCCAGATAATATTTCTTCAAGTAATGTCTTACTTCTCTCATCTTTGCTTCCGCATTCTCACCAACAGTCATGAAAAAGAACTTGATGAAGTCAACTTTCATTGATGGATCAAGAATAGCAGCTATGAGAAGTATCATACTAGGCTCAGCCCAATATTTCTGAAACTTGATATGCATAGCTTCAGCCAACTCATTGAGTAGCTCATTGGTATTCCATGTTTCATCAAGTAAAACATCTCGGACAACCATCAACATCATCAAAAATATGTGGGTTGTAGGATGTCTATCTGTATAAAATGCTTTGGTGGCATCACTAAACTGTTCTAGAAATCCATGAAGTGCTTCAACTTTCTCCCAATCTTCTTCACTAGGAACATCGTGATATTGCTCGGCTGCGTATCTGTTGAGGGCTGCCTTGTATTTAAGAGCATCATTCAACATGTCATATGTAGCATTCCAGCGGTGGGGAACATCTAGAACTAGCCCCGACTTGCCTTTGAGACCTAATGCCTAAATGACTGAGTTGAATGTTTGCAGACGTGAAGGTGTTGATGTGACAAGTTTGATTATATCTCTTACCCTTCCAACGATATTTGAGATGATTTCCAATCCTGCTTGAACCATTATGTTAAGCACGTGAGCTGCACATCGGACATGGAGGTGTTCACCCTTAAAGAACATTTGAGCACCTAGAGCAGCATGCATGTCTCTTATTGCTCTATTGTTCACGCTTGCATTATCTAGAGTCACCATGAACAAACGATCAACCAAATCCCACTCCATCAAGCAATCTGTGATTCCATCTTGCACAACAAATGAGTTATGGGGGAAAGAGATCTGCTTATGGAGCTCAAACTCTTCATCAATGTAATGAGCTATAACTCCAAGATACCCTAAATTTTGGTTAAACGACCACAAATCAGCAGTTAAACTGACATGAGACTTCAAGTTTGCAATCTTTTGGTGTAGCTGCAATTTCTCTTCTTCATACAACATGAGGCAATCTGCACAAAAAGTTTGTCGACCCACTACCTTGAATGAAGGCTGACAATAATTCAACATCTCTTTCCAAACAGGACCATCTTCTTTTCAAAATGCAACCTCAGCACTAAAGAAGTATTTTGCAATCAGACCTCTGAATACCACAGGATCAAATACATAATGGTCTGCGTCAGACTTATTCTTCAAAGACGCTAAGAACCTGTCCCTGTCCTCTTTGGGAATATGATGGCAATAATATCCAATATGCCTACTCAAGTGAGTTGTCCCTTTGCCTGCCACAGAAGACAACTGGAGCTTACAATACTTGCACACAACCTTCTCTTTTCCTTCAACCATTTCTGAGTCAACAAAATCCCAAACCTTAGCCCTCTTTTTTCCAAACCGACCTGACTGATCAGTGGAGATAGCATCTTCGACTTCGACTGTTGTTGCTGATGAAACTCTCTCCATAATACCAGCCACTTGGACTAAATGTGGACACTATAGTAAATAACGATTTGAGTAAGAAAATGCCAGCTAGATAGACTATATCTAAGACCTAATCAGTAAGAAAATACCAGCTAGATACAACTAATCTGCATATTCTAGATGAGTAAAATACAAATAGAAAAAGAGCGGACACTAGAGCAGACATTATATTTTTCTCCCATATATATAATCATTTGAAAGAAGGTAATAATAGAAAAAAAATAGAAGGACTAATAAGCACACTACTGCTCCTAGTAGGCATCCCTCTTGAAAAAGTGGCACAACTAAACTCAACACAAGAAAATAAAACTTGATCTCCACTTGAGCTTCTTCCAATTTTTGCTTGCCACAATAATTATGCATGGTTGAGGAACTCCATCACTTGATTTGTTTGATCTTGTCCACCTTGAGCATGTGACTTGTGTCGAAGGTTTCAAGTCACTTTGAACATATGATTTGATCTTCCACATTGTCAAACACCACTTGATTAGTGCCTCGACTAAATGCAAGTGAATTCCTTCTTCACTTTTAGCTAGGTCCCTCGGCCGCCAAGCCGTCGCTTGCCCTTCACCTTTCACTTAGTAGCTCAAAGAAATTTCCTTGCTATCTTCAGCTTCTCAAGATTAACATGTCTTGTCAATGTTTCTAACCAAGATTTGAATACCATTTCATTTGCATTGTTGTCTTGTGCTTGAACTAAACTGTTTCCAATAATTCTCACAAGCTTAGCAACTATCTTTGATATTAGTTCTTGCAAGCTATATAGTTGAGACTATCTCAAATGCAATCTCTTA
Source organism: Coix lacryma-jobi var. lacryma-jobi (assembly GCA_009763385.1). Classification (NCBI taxonomy): domain Eukaryota; kingdom Viridiplantae; phylum Streptophyta; class Magnoliopsida; order Poales; family Poaceae; genus Coix; species Coix lacryma-jobi. The sequence continues at coordinate 23,126,839 of CM019826.1, forward strand.
TGTCTCATTTATTTGATAACACTCTTGCTTGCAAATCCTTGCTTCACAATAAATATTGAACTCAAACTGACATTTATATGATCACCACACATTATATGAGTCCAACACATAACAAGTCATTTGGGACCAAATACTTGCAAGTCTCATAAATATTATTAGTCCCTTAATTGTGTTGTCAAACAATGCACCAAAACCCACAAGGGCCTAGATGCACTTTCACTCCCCTTTGATGATTATCAAGCATGCATTTCTCTTACCGAGCATGATCATCAAATGCATCCATCATAAAAGAACTCTAATTCACAAAATCTAAATGTTAACTATTGCACAAGCTAGAATTTATATGCACTGACAAATGATGTGCCAGATGCATAACATGGTCTAGATCGAAGCTACGGTTCCAAGTCAGTCTTAAGATGCGTTCGGTTGGAGAGCGAGTAGAATAAATGGTTCTATCCCTATTTTTATGAATGGATGGTTCCATTTTCATGTTTGGTTGGAAGGATGGAGCGAATCTATTTTCGCGTTTGGTTGGAGAGACGAGCTAGATGAACTAGAGAATATATCAATTAAGTCCATTAACTATGGCGCCACATGTCATACAAATATGTGTTCTTCTCCCTTCCCTTCCTCTTTGATTTTATACGTTCAGCTTCCTTGTGTATGCATTCTCGCATCAGCACTCACGCGTATTTCCTGCTTCTCGCGTCTGCGTCCCTTGGCTCTGCTCACGTCAGCCCTCGTGAGTCTAGCCGGTGACCCTCGCATGTGCGGCTGCCACTGTTGCTCGGTCTGTGTGCTCCCTCTACCGTCATCTGCTTGCATTGCCGTTACTTGCTTGCTATCTCATGTTGTTGGCGCTCGCGCATCTTGTTGTAGCCCTATACTCACGCCACCACCTAAGCATGAGTGAGACAGAGAGAAGACGAAGCAACATGACGTCTTGGTGGAACGAGAGGGGTTGGTTAATTTGAGAGAGCGAGTGCATCCCAAATCTTACACGCATATTCCCTTCTAGGAGCAACTTTGTTCTTCTCGTTGTGCAACCAAATAGGCATGAAATTAAAGCAGGATAGAATCGCTCTGTTCCGATGCGCTCCTCAACCAAACATACCCTTAGTCAACCAAAGTCATGCTCTAGGAGACGGTTTGTCACACCCGGTTTTAAAAATAAAACCAGGTATACACCATATGTGAGCCCAGGAAATCAAATCTCACATATAGTTACAAATAAAGGGTAATATCGAAAGACAATGCACATATATAACATATTTAAAACATAGAACATAACCTTAAGAAGCAGACAGCGGAAAGACACTCCGATCTTCAGATGAAGGCACCAACTTCACAGGGAACAACTGACTGGTTGATCACAAGCCTAACTTCTCCAACTTCTGGCATTCTGGTGCCCATCCGGGATTTTTCCAAAGTGTTGAAAAGTAAAAAAAGCATAAGTACCTCTCGTACTTAACAAATATAACATGGGGTTCATGAGGCTCAAAAAGCTGACACGGGTTTAACTGCGGAAGCTTTTAGTTTGGCATAATTTCAACATTAAGTAGCATCAAAGTATATCCATCCCAATTTAAACATATGATCAAGTAAACATGTATCCATTGAATAAATGTAGTATCACCATCATTATTAAAGCAACATCTATACCATAAGAATTCCAGGCCGCTCGTAACCGAGAGCATGGCTGATATATCAGTTTTACACTCTACAGAGGTTGTACACTTTACCCGATGAGTAGTGATCCCCGTTTGTCAGTGATAGCTAGTCCCATATAACACTGCCAAGGTGCATGGCTGTGAAATGACCCACGATTTCCTCGAAGGGAAATCCGCAGATACATCATAATGTGATAGTCCAAAAAGTCTCAAACCATCACATTATCATTATTCAGTTGTTACCATAGTTCATACAACGCGATAGTACAGATTTACAAGTCATTACATCACATGGGAAACACCACCTAGTACAAACTATATTGGTAACGCACGCCTAACGATGCTGGAGTCGGCGTAGAGCGTCGGCGAGTGAAGGCTCCTCCTTCACGGGCTTCATCAAAGTTGTTGTAGCAACGGGCGAAGACTCCGTCTTCGTCTCCTCATCCAAACTTGTGTATAGGAATGAGACTTCCTAATCCATCTAGCTTCCACCATCGTCGTGGTAGAAGTCGTCCAAACCTGTCGTTAATTTTCAGTACAGTTTGTACTGGCCACATTTTCCCATCCTATGCTTGCATTTGCTATGTGGTATGTGGAATGCAAGGGTAGAGGAAAAGGAATCTATTTATGGTTGTAGTTTTCCTATGCAGGTAATCAATATTTTATAAATATAATCATCAAGTTTTATCCCATATACCCGGTCACATGGCCTTCCATTCGGTCATCGACCGAACATCCGGCCATACGGCCATCCATCCATCCATCCCATCCACACGCATCCACACAACTCACCACATTCGCACTCTCTAGGCGGCAAGGACGACTCCCTCTCGTACCTTGCCTCAATGGCCAGCGTCAGACCTATCAACCCAGGGGGACAAGAAGAAAGGACACCTCTCACTAAGTCCGGGAGACTCTGAGCACATAGTGTTGTCCATGACCGTGGACACGGCTATACGTATAGATCGATCGACTCTGCAGAGCGTGTATGCCTGGAACCACAGGTTAGCTATCCTCGACGATCCGGCTCGTCTAAGCTGATTCCAAACTTCCCCCTAATCCGCAATGATGTCATCCTACCTCTCAGCCCTAGGGCACCCCGGCGGAAATCCACCGTAACGCTGAGACTGTGAGACGTGGATCCTGGCGTACCAAATAAAACACCGCGTTGTCTTAGGAGGGTGTGGGTATCCAGCCCTTACCTCCCTACACTTATCACCTTCCAGCCTAGCAGTAATGGCATCATTTCGCCCAGGGGGTAGGAACGGTTCCCGCCCATACAAGAACAAGTGGTGCGCACGAAAGTACTATGGCTGGTGGCCCAGCGCAATAAGTCCTAAGGACTGAACAGGATATCTCCTCCTCGGGGCTTCCATCGCCCCCATGCTGACACAACACCTCTATCCTGGGGATTCGTCCCACGAAGACACTCCTCCCAAGGACCTCTTCTCAAGATCACAATGTACCCGCCACAGGTACTCCCCAGGGGATGCCCAGGTCACATCCCCTTGGCAAGACTCGTCACCGGACTCGTCGTAGATCCTGTCCAGTCGACTCAACCCTCACCACACGCACCCAAGACACACGCCAAGATCTCCCCAAGTCATCATCCCATTATCACGGCACCAGGTGCCTTAGCCACCCACAAGCAAACATCCACTGTTGATGGTCCTTAAACACTTGTTTTACCATCAACATTTTACCCAAAAATTCACCAAAAAGGCATGAAAAGTAGTCAAATAGGTTTCAAACTCACCAAATTCTACATGTCCATAGATTTTTATTTGAATGCAGGATTTGGACCAAATTTAGAGAATGGACCCACCAGGGGCCGAGACCACTCACCAGTGCCCATTTGGGCCCTAGTGGGGTGGCGCCCGCCACCTAGGTGGCGCCCAAACTTCTCCCCTGCCACGTCACTGATCCGTGTGACCACCCCAGAGCCAAATCTTAGCCCTCGGTCACTAGGTCAGTGGCATCGGAGGGCTCAGGAGGGAGTCGCGTGGATCATGCATGCCGCCATGCAAAGAAGCACATGTTGAATTAAAGAAGCACATGCTTAATTCTTCTCCACCATTGATCTGAAGGAGGTTACGATCCAAGGGCTCTCATCCATCATCACGCGGATCGATGATGTGGCGGTGGAGTAGCCCCTACTCCACCTCTCTACTATAAATACTCCCCTGGAGGTGTCACTTCATTTCAAGCAAGGAAAGGAAGGAAGAAGCAAAGAGGAAAGCAAGGCTAAAGCTAGAGAGCTAATAGCTTAGGATGTAGCCAAGCTTAGGCAAGTAGGTAGCTAGTAGAGCAAGGCATCCTTGCCTCATTGCCCTCGCGGAAGCGCTGCTCAAGGCTTAGCTCAAGAGTAGAAGCGTGCGAGTAATCGGTCCTGGAGTTGGGAAGAGACTTCCTTCATATCCAGTTCAGGTTTTGCTCTTGTAACTCAAGCACTTTACTATATTCTAGTTCATCATTTCAAGTATTACTTTATTCTACTTACCAGTATTGAGTAGTATACTTGATTGATTGCTTGAGTACCTAGCTATCCTACATTTCAATTCACTTAGCCATAGTAGTTAATCTCTAGTGTGCTTAGTGTTTGATCTTTGCCAATAGGTTGCTTAGTTTAGTGTTTATCTTATTAAGTCAAGTATTTGCTCTGACGTCCGCAAGGGTGTCTCTATTCTAGGCCAGGGTAGAGATAGTTAGAATATAATTAGGCGTGGTGCTTAGTTATAGACTTACCTTCAGATACGGCTAGACCCCGGATAGCTGTGGTAGCAAGCAGGTGGTGACAGCCCTGTGCACCTTGAATTCCACCACGTAGTTGGTCTAGTTTAACAGTAAGGCTCGTTGTGCTAGCGTTCAACCTAAGTCAGTGGTAAAGGCTAGTACGCCTCGGTACTTGACAGGATAGGAATAAAACTATACTTAACTTGGTCACTTATTTGGCATTTGCCTATCTTGCTTTGCAGTTATCTAGGAGTAGTTATTAGTTATTAGGTAGTTATATTAGTTATCCTTAGTTATCTTATTCCTCCTATCTACCTGCCTATCCACCTTACCTTAGCCATTCCATTCATCCTTACCTATCCACTCATAAATTCTTTCTAGCCTTTCATCTCCTCTCTTCTCTTCTCTCCTTTTCCCTTTCTTATTCTTTGACTCTCATCCCCTCCTTGACTCGACTCATACACCACCCTAGCCCTCCTTTGGGATCAAATAAATCGACACCTGGTACTCTCAGGCGAAGTGCTACTACGATAGTTCTGTGCGCTTGCAGAATCTCCTCTAGGTAGATTGCAATCTCTCTAGCTAGCTCCTACTAATGTCGGGATTGACAACCCCATTTGACATTAGTAGATAGCTGCTTTAGCTTCAGTCCTTTAGGTATAGTGACTGGACTTGCTACAAGCATTTCTGGCGCCATTGCCAGGGATAGATTCCATAGTCTACTCCTAGTAACGACGTTAGCAAGTGTTAACAAGCATTTCTGGGCCGTTACCGGGGATAGTTGCCTAGCTCTATCTTTAGTGAAGTTAAGAACTACCAACATCCACCAAGCATTACATCATAGATATAATGCATAGTAGAAGTGAGTAGCAAGTATATATAGTAAGCGGTGTCTAGCCTAACAGCGGGTGTGCAGGGGAAAGGGTTGCGTCAAGGTATAGGCTTCACAAGCAATCTAACATGCAACCTATCATAGTTCATTTGTAAATAGTAAAGCGCTAGCAGCTACATTATTGCATGTCTAATAGGATTCTACGAGGTTGGATGGGTTGTGGCACCTGTTAGGTTGTTAGTCTGAGATCTCTGATGTCATCGTAGCCGTTCTCCTCGGGTCCTGGTGTCGTCTTCAGTCTCCTCTAGCGGGTTCCAGCTCGACCAACGTTGCTCCCGACGCAACTACCTCGCGAGACTGGCAAACAAGACAAAAGAGCAATCAGAACACTGACACGACAACTAGACCCGAAAGACGCTAAGGACACTAAACGGAGAAAGAACTTAGCCCTCGCGGAGGACATCCGATCCTTGGGCTCAAAAAGACGCAGGAGCAGGGATGCTTGCTAAGCACAAGCTCGAGTCTCAACCTGGCTCGTACTTCCCGAGCCGACCGAGTCAACCTGTATGGCTTAAGTAAATTGGCTGAGACCTGATCCTGACTTAAGCAATCATCACGCAAAACAAGATTAGCCCTCACGATGCGAGTTTGTTTTCCTCGGGCTCAAAAGAGGCGAAGGATAAACTCGGCTAAGCATGTCTATGTCATGTTCTTGGTGTAAATGTTTTCCTACGGTCGATCGAGTTGACTCGCACGGAACCGAGATCATGACATGAACGTTAGCTTTGCCGACTAGAATGAGGGTCCGGTCTTTGATCCAATCGTCGTGGCAAAGGACGAGATCGAATAGATCGGGCCAGCAAGGGAAAAGGAAAACAGTTCCAATCTCTTGCTCGATCCATACGCCATGGTAATCGACGAGAACCGAGAAGAGGGAACAGAACAGGAAGGGAAAAGAGAAGCAAAGGTAGTCTCACTTCCTCCTATGCACGCGCTATGGCAAAGACGGACGTCGGAGGATGCGACACACCAAGAACGCAAACACTCAATCCACTCGTAGGGTACCTTGACCCATGTGCACTGTTGACACTTCTTAAAGCAATTGCTCATAATAAACTTTAATAAACTAATTCTACCAAAAGCCCTCAGAAATGTACAGGACACCCCTAGCATCACTTAACGTCAAGTTGTCATCCCCAACATGATACTAGAAATGTATTCCATATGTGACACTAGCTCAAAAGATATAAACAAATATTTATCCGCAAGCGCACAGATAAATATACCTGTTGTAGCAGCATTTCACCCAGGGTATCTAGGTATCGTTATTTATATTCTACCGAAGATAACAGCGAAGCAGGGAACAAGTGGATATAAATGTGATTAAGGTAATGGAGATTCATTCATTCATTACTCACATGTCTAAACAGGGGTAAGACAAGGTAAAGATAAATAATAAATGATAACGATAACAATAATGATAACGGGAATTCTAGAGATAGAGCGAACTACATAGATCAAGCAGAGAGTCAGGAGATTAATTAAGAGATTCGAATCCTAAGTTACTTCATATTTACTAAGCCTAGCGATTACTCTAGTTAATATACAATCATTTATAGTTAATTAATCTATTATCCATGATCAAGGGACATTACTAAATTAGAATCAAGATCAAAGTAATGAATTCTAACTTGCAACTGCGTCCTACTAAGATCTACACTCGGAGGGAGGACTACAAAGGACTCAACAGGACTGTCACTCCTGCGATCTACCTCTCGACCCAGAGCATAGGATGTATTCGCAGGTAAACTTAGTCTAAACACCATGTTTACACCAGTTTGACCACTTAACTCTATCCGGAATAAAGCTAAGTACTTTACGAACATGATCATAAACTCTATCATAATCAGATCTATATTAAATATATAACTAGAATAAACTCCAAAACTGAATAAACTGAAATATATTAAAGTAGCATAAAGTCGAATAAAGATACAAATTACCGAGTCTTCGACAACGATCGGGAGACTCAGACGAAGCTTCTAGCCGGATATGTCGACGAAGTCGCCTGCCTCTACTTGAACCTAGCTAGACTAAACTCTAATCTTGATGTAGAGCTCTAACTCTCTCTCTCTCTAGAAACCCTAATTTTCTGTCTTGTCTTCTGATCTTGATCTGCCTGATGATCTGAAGGGGGGTCAGGGGTCTGGTTATATAGCCCTGGGCGTGGAATCGTGATCGTTGGATCAAATCGACTTGAGGTACGACCGAGATGCATCCTAGAGGTCGGTGGAGGAAGGTTCCAGAAGGGGGAGTCATGGGGACCCTGACCAGGACCGATCGGTGGGCCCTGTGGGACCGTTCGGTCCCACAGGTCAGCCTCCTGTGGTGCCCCGCCTCGTGGTGTCCTCTGGTGTCCTCTGGAGTCTTCTAGAAACTTCCCGACGTGGTGGTGAAGTAATCTGCGTTGGGTTCCTTCTTGGGGAAGCAATGTAGTTGGTTTTCCTGTTTAATCCTAGGAAAATGTAGAATCACCAAAACTCGTGGAATTTGTTAGTTTAAACCTCCTATTTCTAAGTTGGCAATCCTTTTTGGCATTTATTCAAGTATTGTTGACGGTAAATAATGATAGTTAATAGACGTCAACAAACTCCCCCATGCTAAACTTTTGCTAGTCCCTTAGCAAACATCGGGTTCTGAGAGTAAAATTGTAAACTACTTTAATCCACAAGCCATCAACTGAAAACTTTCTTAAAAAGAATTTGGAAGAATTTTCACATGTTCCTTTCGCCAATCTTTTACCTTAGTTTAGAATAATTGGAAGTCAGAAGCAATCAAGTCAAGCACTATGTCTCAAATTCCTCATTCCAACATTACTCCGGAGTTTTGCAAGATTTTCATAATAGAAGCTCAAAGAATCCCTGTATGACAATTTTCAAATTGCATATATATTTTTAAGGTTTAAAAACACAACTTACTAAGTTAAAGTTCAGAGCTTAGGGAGAGAAATGTCATACTCTTAGATCAAGTATTTGAAACTTTTTGAAATTGTCAACTCTTACTGGCATATTGCAATTAGAGGGACCATGGGCTATTATTCTTTTTTTCCATATTTTTATCACACATTTTTCTCTTATTATTTTTTTCTGAGGTAGTCGGACACTTGTCCCTTTTTCTTTCCTCCTTATCATATTTTTGCATAGCACATGCCTCTAACACAATACTACTTCGGAAGAATGAATCTTTTATATTTATAGAAGCTTGATCTTTAGAGCATGATAAACCTCTCTACCATAGCTAAAAACTTAGAACAGAGTAAGTAGCCTCAAAGTATGAATCATTTATTATCAGGCTTTAGTTATTATGTCATACAGGTTCTCATCATATGTTTGAAGTTTTCAAAATTAAAATTCTGGAGATTCATTGAAACTAAGAACAAGATAAACAACAGCTTAAACCTTTTCGTTTCTAATTCTCAACTACCCAAACTTTGGTTAAGATCATTGTTTTAAGATTTTTCAATTGAAAATTTGAAAGGAAATATTCTGTAGTTGAGGTTATGTAAAGCAGTTCCCCTTTTTTTTAATATTCTACATCAAGATTATTTTATTTGAATACTAAACAAATACTAGCTAATAATACTAAACACAAACAAAAAGCAAACAGAGGGGTACAACATACTTACCTCGGGAATAGGGGGGTCCTCCCCCAAGCTAGTTTCACTCGTACGGTGGTGGCGGCTGAGGTGGATTAATTCCCATGTGTCCGAAGAGGTAGCAGAAATTCTCATTTGTCTGGGCGCCTTGATGTTGTATCTCTTCAAGAGTGTGGCACATATCTTCTTGACATGTCTCAAGATGAGTAAGACGAGTGTCGATACCCTGAAAGTAAGGGTCCCTGTGGTACGGAAACTGGGGGTATGGCTGGTGTTCTGGATAACCATGGGTGGCATGGTAAGAGTATGGATGATGAGTGGCATCATGAATGCCTCTCCCAGAGAAAGACATTCGTCCTCCATGGAAGTCATACATCGTATCCTCTTCACGATGTGGTGGAGTGTAATTGTGAAAGTTTCCTTGTCCCCATGATCCTTGTGGTGTGTGTGGCTCATAGGCAGTAGCATCTTCCCAGGCTGGATGGTATGATGAAGATGGTCCAGCTCGTTCGAATCCTTGATAGTGAGTGTAAGCTGGTCCAGCTAGTGCAGCGCCTTCTCCTTGATATCTCGGGGCGGTGTTTCTGGTGAATCTTGTGGAGGGACTTCTTCCTACTCCCGCGCCAGGTCTCTGTGTCTCGGAGAAATTGTGAATCAAAGGTAGGAGTATGGGTGTACTCTTTATCGCGGTAATGCATGAACATGTCCTTCTCGTAGGCTATCTGGAGCTTGATGTGCCTTTCATGAAGAAGATCACGTGGCTCGGACTGGCTTGTGGTAGAGGATCGAGGCAGGGATGAAGTATCCATGTCTGAACCTCCTTGTGATGAGCCAGCTCGTGAACGGCTTCTCGTTGATCGGAAAGTGAGCGTGTTCTTCGCCTTTCTCAAGAAGTTGCTCATCTTTGCTACAAAAACAAGAGAACACACAAACAAAACTAGTGGAACAAGTGAGGGTTAGAGCAAATAAATGTTAGAGAGTTAGAGGTCCAAAAGTCAGTAGTCCAGGAGTCAGTCGTTCAAGTTGACACTTTTATTTCAACTTCTCCTAGTTTATTAACTAATTGGGCAGCACTTCCCCTCTCTTATTGATTTCTCTTGCTTGCTCTCACTATCCCTTTCTACTTGTTACTAGCTCAAAGCTTCCTCCTCTCTTCTCTCGTATCTTCACTCACTCAGAAACTACCCAAATGAAGTGTTAAGTGAACTCAAAATTGGAATTTCAAATTTTGAAGTGAGACTGGTGTTTCTGAAGAGTGGAGTGTGTGGAGAGTGTGAAGATTGCTTGCCATTTTATAGAGGGAGAGAGGGGAGGCCGATCGGTCTAGTGGTGGGACCGCCCGGTCCCCCATGGGGCCCACTTTCTTCCAACTTGCTCCCTCACCTACCTTGCTCAAGTTCCCACTCTTTGGAGTATATGCCGACGGTTGCATGTGGTGGTAGGTGAGATGGGTGGTTGTGAGTGCATGTGATAATGTGAAATGATATGAGGTGGGTCCCAGGTGTCTGTGGGTCCGTATGTCTCCCGTATTTGTACAGTGCAAGTATAAAAGAAAATTGCTTTTATGAAACTATAAAAAATGAGGATTCTAATGATGAAAATCTTATATGTTTTTGTTGCCATAGTAAATAATACTTACGGGGATCGTAAATATTAATTACATGGGGCCAATTTTATGATGCAAATAATAATGTTAACTTATATTTTGTTTTCCTATGCATGAAAATGCAAAAGTAAATGCTGATAACTACCGAGTTACCTCCGGCGAAGGTTCGGGGTTTAAAGTCCACCGAATTGGACTCTTCAGTCTTCTTTATTCTTCTTGATGGGTCTCCACTACCGGAGACAGTAGTTTTGTTTCTTAAGCTTTATGGTCTACTAGAGTTGAGCATTGTTCGGGCCGTGGTTTGAATGAGAACTTTTCTTCCTTCCATTTATGGTGAACCTGATTTCTCCAGCTCCGACATCAATGTGGGCCTTGGCGGTGCTCAAAAATGGTCTTCTGAGAATGAGTGATACTTTTGAATCCGGATGCATCTCTAGTACTACAAAGTCCACTGGTACAAAGAACACTCTAATCTTGACTGGGATGTTCTCAGCAATTCCTATTGGGTATCTAAGTGATTGGTCAGCTAGCTGAAGACACATTGGTGTTGACACAAGTGCTGAATGGTTGAGCTTATAGTAGACTGATGCGGGCATCACGCTAACACTAGCTCCAAGATCACACAGTGCGTTACTGAACCGTTGATTTCCAATTGAGCATTCAATAGTGGGGCATCCTGGGTCCTTTTTCTTCTCTGGTATTTGATTGAGGATAGCCGCACTACATTCTTCTGTCAGCTCGATTACTTCAGTAGTTGGCAGCGGTCGTTTGTTGTTAAGTATATCCCTTACATACTTGGCATAGGTATGTACTTGTAATGCGTCTAGCAGAGGAATATTGATATATAGTTTCTGAATTACTTCAACAAACTTACTAAACTGCGCATCTAGCTTGGCGTTTCGATTTCTGCGTGGGAATGGTAGAATATTGGTGTCTTGAAAATCCATCGGTATTTCTTCATTTTGTACTTGAGTTTCTTGAACTTCATCATCTTTTTCTTCTGCCCTCGGGGGTGTTACTGGTGCTGTCTGTCTTCTTTGTGCTCCTTATGGGTATGGCGGATCTCGAGTGGTCCTCCCACGTCTAGTGGTGATCCCCTTAATCTGCTCATGGTTAGTGGTAACAGGCAAAACAGCAGCCAATTGTGATAGTTGGGTTTCTATTCTTTTATTATAATTGAGTTGATTCTTAATGGCAGAAGAAAATTCATCCATCTTAGCATTTATGTTTTCAAGAGTCTTATCATTTAAAGCAAGTCTTTTAGTAATGCTATCATTTATCCTGGCTTGTTCTAAAATTAGATCTCTTAAAGTAGGTTGCTTAGAATTGGAAGAATTGAAATTATTGGTGTACTTATCTGGTTTGGAAGGTTGTTGTTGACGCAATCCTTGCTTGTGTAAAGTGGTAGAGTTGTTGATGATATTAGCTTCTTCTTGATTTTCGGGAAATTCTACTCCCAAATACTCTCCACTTCTAGTTTGAGCATCAAATGCGTCTTGAATAGCTTGGCGTTCTTCCTTGTAATTAGCTCTCTGAATGAGTCAATCCATAAGTACATTCATCTTGGTTGATAGTGCACACACTTCTTCTGGAATTTCTTCAATCTGGCGACAGCGTTGAGTAGTAACTTGTTTCCAGCTCTGATTCTCAGCTATCTTATCCATTAAACATTCTGCTTTTCCAGCAGTGAGTGACATAAATGATCCTTCAGCGGTGGCATCGAGTTGCTCCCGTGTTTTTGGTGATAATCCGTGATAAAATAGTTGCATGAGCAATTCATTCCCTATTCTATGATGTGGGCATCTTAAGATTTGCTCCCGAAAACGCTCCCAAGCTTCTGGAATGGTTTCTCCTTTTTGTTGCTGAAAGTTGTAAATCTTTCCCCTTAAGATATTGATTTTGCTAATTGGGAAAAATCTTGATAGAAAGGTCTCTGAACACTTCTCCCATGTCTTGATGTTGTCCATGTTTGAATAGAACCACTGCTTCGCTTTTCCTCTCAGTGAGAAGGGAAAAAGACGAAGAAGTATGATGTCCTGGGGAACGTCCTTGATGATGATGGTGCTTCCAATCTCCAAGAAATCTTGTAGATGAGCGGTTGCATCTTCTTCTTCCTTTCCACCAAATGTAGTAGTTTGCACCATGTTGATAAGACTTGGCTTGAGCTCGAACTCAAGGTTGTTCGTCTGGAGTGTAGGTCCGGTGCGAATGTTCCTGACACTTGGAGTAGAGAACTCCAACAGAGTCTTGTTGGCCATGGCTTGACTACTAATGTTGATCTTCCACACGATCTAGTTGATTTCTGATTTGTAAGTGATGAATTACAACTAAACCTGTGTTACCCTGTATATGATATAAACAAAGAAAAGACAAGGGTAAGCCTGCCAAGACAGAGGTATAAGTGAATGAATGAATAATCTCCTTTATTAAATTCCTAATAAGTTTTGTTTCCACTGATTTACTGGTTTCTTTTGGTTCCCGGTGGCTTCCGCTGCTTACTTCCCCGGCAACGGCACCAGAAATGCTTGTTGACACTTCTTAAAGCAATTGCTCATAATAAACTTTAATAAATTAATTCTAGCAAAAGCCCTCAGAAATGTACAGGACACCCTAGCATCACTTAACGTCAAGTTGTCATCCCCAACATGATACTAGAAATGTGTTCATATGTGACACTAGCTCAAAAGATATAAACAAATATTTATCCGCAAGCGCACAGATAAATATACCTGTTGTAGCAGCATTTCACCTAGGGTATCTAGGTATCGTTATTTATATTCTACCAAAGATAACAGCGAAGCAGGGAACAAGTGGATATAAGTGTGATTAAGGTAATGGAGATTCATTCATTCATTACTCACATGTCTAAACAGGGGTAAGACAAGGTAAAGATAAATAATAAATGATAACGATAACAATAATGATAACGAGAATTCTAGAGATAGAGCGAACTACATAGATCAAGCAGAGAGTCAGGAGATTAATTAAGAGATTCGAATCCTAAGTTACTTCACATTTACTAAGCCTAGCGATTACTCTAGTTAATATACAATCATTTATAGCTAATTAATCTATTATCCATGATCAAGGGACATTACTAAATTAGAATCAAGAACAAAGTCATGAATTCTAACTTGCAACCGCGTCCTACTAAGATATACACTCGGAGGGAGGACTACAAAGGACTCAACAGGACTGTCACTCCTGCGATCTACCTCTCGACCCAGAGCATAGGATGTATTCGCAGGTAAACTTAGTCTAAACACCATGTTTACACCAGTTTGGCCACTTAACTCTATCCGGAATAAAGCTAAGTACTTTACGAACATGATCATAAACTCTATCATAATCAGATCTATATTAAATATATAACTAGAATAAACTCCAAAACTGAATAAACTAAAATATATTAAAGTAGCATAAAGTCGAATAAAGATACAAATTACCGAGTCTTCGACAACGATCCGGAGACTCAGACGAAGCTTCTAGCCGGATATGCCGACGAAGTCGCCTGCCTCTACTTGACCTAGCTAGACTAAACTCTAATCTTGATGTAGAGCTCTAACTCTCTCTCTAGAAACCCTAATTTTCTGTCTTGTCTTTCTGATCTTGATCTGCCTGATGATCTGAAGGGGGGTCAGGGGTCTGGTTATATAGCCCTGGGCGTGGAATCGTGATCGTTGGATCAAACCGACTTGAGGTACGGCCGAGATGCATCCTAGAGGTCGGTGGAGGAAGGTTCCAGAAGGAGGAGTCGTGGGGACCCTGACCAGGACCGACCGGTGGGCCCTGTGGGACCGTTCGGTCCCACAGGTCAGCCTCCTGTGGTGCCCCACCTCGTGGTGTCCTCTGGTGTCCTCTGGAGTCTTCTAGAAACTTCCCGACGTGGTGGTGAAGTAATCTGCGTTGGGTTCCTTCTTGGGGAAGCAATGTAGTTGGTTTTCCTGTTTAATCCCTGGAAAATGTAGAATCACCAAAACTCGTGGAATTTGTTAGTTTAAACCTCCTATTTCTAAGTTGGCAATCCTTTTTGGCATTTATTCAAGTATTGTTGACGGTAAATAATGATAGTTAATAGACGTCAACATGCACTAATGGCACTAAACGTTCCTAGAATCTGCATCGGTGCGGTTGTCACCGTGAGGATCTAGGAGCGCTTCGGTCTAGAATAGGTACAAGCATACAAGGGCTCAAGTGTGAAGAAGCAAAAGAGAGAGTAAAACGAGGATCCACATTTCCTTGATCCGCATGTCATAGCAGTAGACGGGAATCACAGGAATGTGATCAAGATAGCAATACTACAACACAAACATGACTAACGCGCAGAAGAGACAGACTAAAAGCGGGAAACATGGTTCCACGGGGCTTCGATCCATGGGCGTGTGCGGGGGCCTGTGGAAGGCGGGCCGGGAAAATGGGGGGCGAGCAGCTGGGCCGCGGGACGCGGGACGTGCGCGAGTTGGAGGGGGGCGAGCGGGCCTGGATGGCCAGGGAAGGAGGAGAGGGGGTTTGGGAAGAAGGAATTGAGTTTCCATTTTTGTGAAAGGATTCTGGGAAAAGATCCCAAGGGGTCCAAAGGAATTTTTGAGGGAGTTCAAAAGGTGATTTGAGAGATATTCAAAAAGGCATTTTGACATGGTGTTCAAAAGGATCGGAGTAGGACTTAAAAGATAATTATTCAAAATAGGGATTTGATGGGAGATTAAGGAAAAGGACTTTCCCCTTTTGTATGATTTATTAAGACTCGATAATGAACCAGAGGTGGAGACAAAAGAGGTTGATAAGAGTTTTCAAAATGGGTTTGCGGACAAGTTGTGGATAAATCCAAAAGGATAATTCGGGAAGGATCCATATAGGAGATTTCGAATGGATTTATGAACGGAAGCTTGAGAGGATTTCAAGAAGAAGATTTTTCTATGGATTTGTGCAAACCGAAACTAGATACAACTCAAACCCTAAACCGACACCGAACTCAAGCACACTCCTACAAGCAAAACTATATGAATGCAACACTCCTATGTTTGGCTATCGTTTGACCTAGCGGCTACATGTTCCACACATTGCGGGAAAAAGTTTTAAAAAGCTCGTATTCTTTGTTGTTAGAAAAACCCGGGATGTTACAGACCACCCCCCTTACAGGAATCTCGTCCCCGAGATTTAGGGGTCTCTGTCACAAGAGGGTTGAACTGGTAGGCTTAACCTAGGGTTGACAGTTTCTGTTAGGCAACCTATATGTATCAATGCATGTTGCAAAAAGCTTTTGAAATAGGGTGTTTGGCAAGTCTTTTTAAGAAAACAGTTCACAAATAGACATTTGAAATGGGGGAGGTTGTTTTTTTAAACAGATCAAAAGCATTTGCTAAAACAAGGTCTTTTGAGGAAAAGTCGGTGTTCAAAACATAGGTAGGGGAGGTTTTGATGCCTTTCGCAAACCAAGTTCCAAAACATTTTGAAAGCATTTTATTTTTGCAAACCATGGTTTTGAAAAACTAGTTCAAACACCATTTTGAAGCATTTTGTAAACCACGATTTTGGAAAACAAGTTTCAAATGCAATTTTAAAATCATTTTCATGCACCGAGTTTTGTAAAGACAAGATCGGGTACCATTTGCAAAAACTATTTTTCTTTGAGCAATGATTTTTTTTACAAAACAAAATCAAATTTTGAAGTCGGTTTTGAATTTTGAAACCAAAACCTTTATCTTTTCACAAGACATTTTGAAAGGCCTTTGAAAATCGATTTTCATAAACTCTTTCTTTTGAAATGATTGCTTGAAAAGAGGGAGATTTTCTCAAACTTTTCAAAAGAAACACCAACGAGAGTTTTGAAAACTTCTTTTCAAACAACATTTTGAAATAAAGGCAAGGTTTCCCAAAACATTCGAAACGAGTCACGGGTTTTGAAGGCAAAAGAGTTTTATTTGAAAGAAAACTCTTCAAAAACTTTTCACAAATTTTTGTTTTGAAAGTTTTAGTAAAACAAGACTCTAGCCTTAGAACTTTGCTAAATCAAAACAGGACGTTGGAAGGAGGATTTTTGAAACCAACACAACTTTTGCTTTAAATAAAAACCTCTTTTCTTTCAATAGTTTTACCAAAACAAAACTTTAGGGTTTAAAAAGTTTTTTCTTAAATCAAAATAGGACTTTTGAAGAATTTTCAAAAGTCAAAATCACCTTTTGTTTTTATGTAAAACCCACTTTTTTCAAATGGACACTTTTGAAAGTGGTTTTGAAAGCTAGACTTACGATCTCGGTGGTACGCAGGTATCTCTCGGAGTGGTCATAGTCACGTACCACGTTACCAGCACACGCCCGACAGCAAGCCATGTGGATGCATCACACATGGGGCCCCAAGTTTCGTATCGGCACCGTGGGTCATGATCACAACACGCTACCAACAGTTACCGACACAACTCGATATCCCAAGCTAGAGGGGGAGGGAAGGAAAAACCCTTGAAAACCATTTTAAAAGTTTTCTTCGTGGAAACAGTTTTAAAACCATTCGTTTTACAATTTTTGAAAAGAGGAGAGGGTAACGACCTTTGAATTTTTAAATCAAAACAAAGTTATTTTGCAAATAGGTCGTAGCCCATTTTGGTTTTGAAACTCAAATAATTTTTTTGAACTGAAGCAAGCTTTACAAAGAGCTTTTTAAAAGTCTCAAAATAACTTTTTAGTTTATAAAACCAAAGCTTTTAAAGAGGGTTTTTTTTCAAACTCTTTTTGAAATGATTTTCAAGAGCGATTGAGCCTTTCAGAATGAAAGCATTTTTAAATCAAACCATTTTGTAAAACTTTTCAAGACAAGCTTTTGGTTAAAAGATGTTTTGAAATAGCGAGAACACGTAGCTTGAAATTCTTTCAAAGAAACGTTTTATAAAACTTTTTAAATCCAAGTCGGGTTTTGAAATGTTTGAAATCGATACAGGTTTTGCAATCAAAGTCTTTTGAAAGTCCTTTTTGCTTCGAAAAACGAAACACACTCATTTATTTTTAAAAGTTTTGAAGCAAGCGGTTTGAAAACACAACTGTTTTTGAAACGGGGTGTTGCTCCCTTTTACTTTGAGACAAACAAAAGTAGTTTTTGAAACCGGTTTTAAAGCGTGTCTTTTGAAAAGCAAAGATTTCACAATCAACTTCGTTTTTTTTAAAACCATTTTCAAAACAACTTTTGAAATAGACCTTGGAAAAACTCTTTTGGTTTTTTTTGACAAATACTTTTTAACACGATTACAAAAACATCCTTTTCGCAAAGATTTTGCTAGATGGAACAGTTGCAAAGCATTGTTTTGAAAGTAGGATTGATTTTGGAAAGTGGAACTCGGCTCTCGGTTTGAATTCAAAACAATTTAAAACAAAATCGAGCCAAGGACCTGTGGTTTGAAAACATTTTGTTGGGTGAAAGCAGAACTTGGTTTCCTGAAAACGAGTTTTGAAACACGTTTGAAAAGAAAACGGTTTTTCACACTGCTTCATAAATAACATTTGAAAGGAAACAGTTTGAGAAGGGAACTAAATATGTTTTCTTTTGAAAAGGGAAAACCTTTTTGAGAACTTTGTAAAACCATTTTCCTTTGAAATAGAATAGCCTTTGCAAAAGAAGAGACATTTTTCAATCAAAAGAACGGAGGGAAGTTTGAAAATTTTGTTTGGGTGGAAAGCCAAAAACAATTTTTGAAATGGTCCCCAAAGACATGATGCATCGGCTTTACTTTTCCCACTCGGTTAGTTGGGGTCTCTTTATTAGTCATAGGGCAGCTTGGGTTTAGCCTGTAAAGGTTAACCGACACCTGGAGTCTCACGCAAAAACATCTTCTATATCTTACACTCTGACAATCAAGAAGCATAAAAGCACAAGCAGAACGACAAAGATCGAGACAATCAGGCAGCATTACAACTCCTATATGTATAGTATTGACTTAAGGCGACTCTAAAACCTTCAAGCCTCACACAACTACCGATCTGACATAGGCATTATAAGGGGAGAATTATTTACTATAGGTCAACTTTCCAAAAGGGGTAGGTCAATTAGCTTAGCACTCAAGGTAGAGAGAGGGAAACAAGTGTTAGCACTTATACTTCTACCAACAAACATGAATTTTGGCTTCTATCCTAGTGTTTGGTCCCAAAGTCTCGTCCTGCAGGCAAGTATGGCTTTGATACCAACTGAAACGACCCATGATTTCCTCGAAGGGAAATCCACAGATACATCATAATGTGATAGTCCAAAAAGTCTCAAACCATCACATTATCATTATTCAGTTGTTACCATAGTTCAAACAACGCGATAGTATAGATTTACAAGTCATTACATCACATGGGAAACACCACCTAGTACAAACTATATTGGTAACGCACGCCTAAGGACGCTGGAGTTGGCGTAGAGCGTCGGCGAGTGAAGGCTCCTCCTTCACGGGCTTCATCAAAGTTGTTGTAGCAACGGGCGAAGACTCCGTCTTCATCTCCTCATCCAAACTTGCATATAGGAACGAGACTTCCTAATCCATCTAGCTTCCACCATCGTCGCAGTAGAAGTCGTCCAAACCTATCGTTAATTTTCAGTACGGTTTGTACTGGCCACATTTTCCCATCCTATGCTTGCATTTGCTACGTGGTATGTGGAATGCAAGGGTAGAGGAAAAGGAATCTATTTATGGTTGTAGTTTTCCTATGCAGGTAATCAATATTTTATAAATATAATCATCAAATTTTATCCCATATACCCGGCCACATGGCCTTCCATTCGGTCATCGACCGAACATCCAGCCATACGGCCATCCATCCATCCATCCCATCCACACGCATCCACACATCTCACCACACTCGCACTCTCTAGGCGGCAAGGACGACTCCCTCTCATACCTTGCCTCAACGGCCAGCGTCGGACCTATCAACCCAGGGGGAGAAGAAGAAAGGACACCTCTCACTAAGTCCGGGAGACTCTAAGCACATAGTGTTGTCCATGACCGTGGACACGGCTATACGTATAGATCGATCGACTCTGCAGAGCGTGTACGCCTGGAACCACAGGTTAGCTATCCTCGACGATCCAACTCGTCTAAGCTGATTCCGAACTTCCCCCTAATCTGCAACGATGTCATCCTATCTCTCAGCCCTTGGGCACCCCGGTGGAAATCCACCGTAACGCTGAGACTGTGAGACATGGATCCTGGCGTACCAAATAAAACACCACGTTGTCTTAGGAGGGTGTGGGTATCCAGCCCTTACCTCCCTACACTTATCACCTTCCAGCCTAGCAGTAATGGCATCGTTTCGCCCAGGGGGTAGGAACGGTTCCCGCCCATACAAGAACAAGTGGTGCGCACGAAAGTATTATGGCTGGTGGCCCAGCGTAATAAGTCCTAAGGACTGAACAGGATATCTCCTCCTCGGGGCTTCCATCGCCCCCGTGCTGACACGACACCTCTATCCCGGGGATTCGTCCCACGAAGACACTCCTCCCAAGGACCTCTTCTCAAGATCACAATGTACCCACCACAGGTACTCCCCAGGGGATGCCCAGGTCACATCACCTTGGCAAGACTCGTCACCGGACTCGTCGTAGATCCTGTCCAGTCGACTCAACCCTCACCACACGCACCCAAGACACACGCCAAGATCTCCCCAAGTCATCATCTCGTTATCACGGCACCAGGTGCCTTAGCCACCCACAAGCAAACATCCACCAAGCATCACATCACAGATATAATGCATAGTAGAAGTGAGTAGCAAGTATATATAGTAAGCGGTGTCTAGCCTAACAGCGGGTGTGCAGGAGAAAGGGTTGCGTCAAGGTATAGGCTTCACAAGCAATCTAACATGCAACCTATCACAGTTCATTTGTAAATAGTAAAGCGCTAGTAGCTACATTATTGCATGTCTAATAGGATTCTACGAGGTTGGATGGGTTGTGGCACCTGTTAGGTTGTTAGTCCGAGATCTCTGATGTCATCGTAGCCGTTCTCCTCGGGTCCTAGTGTTGTCCTCGGTCTCCTCCAGCGGGTTCCAGCTCGACCAACGTTGCTCCCGACGCAACTACCTCGCGAGACCGGCAAACCAGACAAAAGAGCAATCAGAACACTGACACGACAACTAGACCCAAAAGACGCTAAGGACACTAAACGGAGAAAGAACTTAGCCCTCGCGGAGGACATCCGATCCTCGGGCTCAAAAAGACGTAGGAGCGGGGATGCTTGCTAAGCACAAGCTCGAGTCTCAACCTGGCTCGTACTTCCCGGGCCGACCGAGTCAACCTGTACAGCTTAAGTAAATTGGCTGTGACCTGATCCTGACTTAAGCAATCATCAAGAAAAACAAGATTAGCCCTCACGATGAGAGTTCGTTTTCCTCAGGCTCAAAAGAGGCAAAGGATAAACTCGGCTAAGCATGTCTATGTCATGTTCTTGGTGTAAATGTTTTCCTACGGTCGATCGAGTCGACTCGCACGGAACCGAGATCATGACATGGACGTTAGCTTTGCCGACTAGAACGAGGGTCCGGTCTTTGATCCAATCGTCACGGCAAAGGACGAGATCGAATAGATCGGGCCAACAAGGGAAAAGGAAAACAGTTCCAATCTCTTGCTCGATCCATACGCCATGGTAATCGACGAGAACCGAGAAGAGGGAACAGAACAGGAAGGGAAAAGAGAAGCAAAGGTAGTCTCACTTCCTCCTACGCACGCGCTATGGCAATGACGGACGTCGGAGGATGCGACACACCAAGAACGCAAACACTCAATCCACTCGTAGGGCACCTCGACCCTTGTGCACTAATGGCACTAAACGTTCCTAGAATCTGTAGCGGTGCGGTTGTCACCGCGAGGATCTAGGAGTAAGGATGAAAACGGAACGGAAATATCCCGAACCGAACCGCATCGTTTTCTATATTTAATCCGATCGAATTTGTATTTTCTTATTCGAGTTTACCGTTTTCGCTTCCGTTTTCGTAGTTCAAATATAGAAGTAGAAAATGGTTGAGGAGTTTTTCGACCGAGTTCGACCGTTTTCTACTTTTCTACTTTTAATCCGAAATATCATTAATTTAAAATTTATTTTAAACCGAATTTGGTTGTCGGTCATTACTGTCTAGGCAAATAGGCAGAGGTAAGTGTAGAGTACTGATGTCCATAGACCGCATTATATAGGTAGCTCACCCCGTCGCGCCTCCCTTAGTCGTTGAGGTGAGACTAATCACTCGTACGGTGCTGCACGGCTGTGTATTTGGCTTTACGCGGTGCTGTTGTTGCGTTGCATGTGACTGGGCTGACCAAAAGAGAGAGCTAAATAGACTAGACCTTGTTGCTATCCTTTCTAGTCTAGTTATGATGGCATCTCAAATTTTCCTCTTATTTTTTTCTTTTTTTTCTCTTATGAAAGAAAATTAAATTGATAATTGTTCTTTCTTGCAATCCAAATTTGCCACAATGCCACTTGTTAATTGTTATGCATTGTGGGTTGGTATTCCGTATTGATTTTTCGTATACCGTCCGTGTTCGGTATAATTCCACTCGAATTGGTCCATTTTCAAAATTCTGGGTATTCCGCATGTTCATATTCATTTTCGTGTCCGGCTTTACCTCTTTCGTTTTCTTTTTCATATTCAAATGTAAAAGTAGAAAACGGTTGAGAAGTTTTCCGACCGTTTTCGACCGTTTTCATCCCTATCTAGGAGCGCTTCGGTCTAGAATAGGTACAAGCATACAAGGGATCAAGTGCGAAGAAGCAAAAGAGAGAGTAAAACGAGGATCCACATTTCCTTGATCCGCATGTCATAGCAGTAGACGGGAATCACAGGAATGTGATCAAGATAGCAATACTACAACACAAACACGACTAACGCGCAGAAGAGACAGACTAAAAGCGGGAAACATGGTTCCACGAGGCTTCGATCCACGGTCATTGCATTTGGCAGGGATCGGAGTGACTGGAAACAAAAGTGGATGGATCCACACCTTACTGGATCGGCAGAGATCAAACTTAAGGGAGAAAAGAGAAGAGCGATCCCGCATTCATTCAACCAACACGCGATGGCAAAGGCAGTAGCCGAAAAATGAGAAATGCTCGACCTAAGCCAACTCGTAGGGCACCACGACCTCTGTTCAACTAAACTGGCACAAGACTATTCCTACAGCTCGTAGCAGTGCGGTTGTCACCGCGAGGGCCGAAGGAATGCTACGGTCAAGGCAGTGCAAGCATACGAGGTGGCTAGGACAAAAACACGACAAAACGGATGGAGCCCGATGGTCATGGCGAAGCAACTCGCGGCCATGAGCCTCACCCAAACGAGTTGGCACTCGTTGTTCCACGATCGTCGTCACCCATTCCTTCTCCCACTAGACTAGGTCACGAAGGACTTTCATGTGCGGGTAATATCCGCATTGATATCAAAATTGATATCATGCCCATAGTGGCCTCGTCCTAGGGCTAGGGATAGGAGCTAACGTTCAAAGCACTACGAGGCCAACCAATCACATAATCAACTACAACTATGAGGGACGAGTTACGCTCGACGTCACGACCACGGCGGGACGAACCCACGATCGTAACGTTTGAGCGAGGGATGATCCCTCGACCAGCTTGAAGGCACGGTTCACAGACACAACAAACAAGGACAGGCTAGAAGGCACGGTCTACCGCCAACGACATAAACACGACGATATCGACAACCGACACAACTACAACAGGGAGTAGCACATATCCATAGCAAAAGGATAGACCGGCGCGAAGGCTCGGCGCAGGCAGATATAGATCATATATGAGCATGTATGAATGTCAAGACATGATGAACAACAATGATAAGGTAAAAGAGATTGTGTCAACGTCGGGGATGGCGTCAACGAGGGTTCCAAAGGTTCGACCTTGACGATAGCGGGGAAGGCGTGGCTTCAGCGAAGCGGTGCCGGGGCAGCGAGCGAAGCCTCATCCGAACAGCAGCATATCGTTGATCGGACAACTGCATGTGGTCGGTCGGTCAGCTGGGCGCGCCTTGGCCGAACTGCTGCGCGCAGTCGGCCGAATCAGCTGCGTACACACGTCTGGACAGCAGGGCGCGCACAACCGGATAACAGCGCCGCCTTGGCCGAACTGTCAACACTCGCGGCTGTGGCTCGAACGTGTCAGCGGGGTCCGATACCGGCGCCCAGCCTTCAACGAAGGACATGTCAAGGCCGTGGCCTTCCTGCAACAGTGTAGACAATGGCACGAAGGCCGGAACTCAGACGATCATGATGTTGGAAAGGAAAAGAAGGGACTTTGTGGTGCAGTGGGCTCACTGGCGACAACGAGGTGGCTCCGGCGAGATGGCAGCAGGACGACGAGGTTGGAGCTCCGGGCATCGTGGCGGCTCAGAGAGGAGACGCATGAGTGAGGCTGGCAAACGCGGGGTCACGGCCGATGGTCGGTGTGGGACACCAGCCTGGTGGCGCCGGTGCAGGGGCGAGCAGGTGGCGACTGGCTGTGGCTTCCTGGCCTCCGAGGATGAAGCAGAGGAGGCTGGGGTCGAGCGGAGACAGCTTGGTGACGCGGCCGCAGCTGGTGCTTGGCACGGCGAGGAGGCAGGTCCTCAGTGGCGGAGGTGCTCCCGGCATGGCTGACTCGGCCGGAGGCAGCGACGAGGAGGGCTCGGGGCAGGGCGCGTCGTCGCGGCCACGACCTTGCTCCGCGCGGCCGGTGCTCGGCACGGTGCAGCGCGAGGCAGAGCAAGAGGAAGGGGGGGTGAGCCTCAGCGATGGTTCGGTGTAGGAGGCGAGGTCTCAGTGAGGTGGTGGCCGTGAAAGGCGTCGTCGCGGCGAGACGCATCACAGCCGAGGGCGCGGTTGGCCACGGCCATGGCCGGCAGGAGCGCTCTTGCGGTCGGCTGCGTCGTGGGTGCACCACGCGGCGCACGGCTGGGCGAGGCACCCGGTCGGTCGAAAGCGGCGTGCGGCGAGCAGGAGGTTGGGAAGAGGAAGGACGACGACTGAGGAGAGGAAGGAGAGGGAGAACGGCGGCAATGCCTCTTATAGGGGCGCGAAGCTAGGGTTCCGAGGGATGGACGGCGATCCTCGGCGTTCGTACCCAGCTTGGCCACGCGGCAAGCATCGCAGAGCGGAGGGGGGGGGCAGCGGCGCGGGCACTGACGTCGAGGTGGGGGCACCTCGGGCGCGCGCGTGAGGTCTGGCGGCGGCCGCCGCTGGGAGCGGGCGTGATGCCCCTAGGGTTTGGGGAGCCGGCGCGGCTGCTGGGCCTTGGGCCGCGGGCGTGTGCGGGGGCCTGTGGAAGGCGGGCCGAGAAAATGGGGGGCGAGCAGCTGGGCCGCGGGACGTGGGCCGCGCGCAAGTTGGAGGGGGGCGAGCGGGCCTGGATGGCCAGGGAAGGAGGAGAGGGGGTTTGGGAAGAAGGAATTGAGTTTCCATTTTTGTGAAAGGATTCTGGGAAAAGATCCCAAGGGGTCCAAAGGAATTTTTGAGGGAGTTCAAAAGGTGATTTGAGAGATATTCAAAAAGGCATTTTGACATGGTGTTCAAAAGGATCGGAGTAGGACTTAAAATAGAATTATTGAAAAGAGGGATTTGATGGGAGATTAAGGAAAAGGACTTTCCCCTTTTGTATGATTTATTAAGACTCGATAATGAACCGGAGGTGGAGAAAAAAGAGGTTGATAAGAGTTTTCAAAATGGGTTTGCGGACAGGTTGTGGATAAATCCAAAAGGATAATTCGGGAAGGATCCATATAGGAGATTTCGAATGGATTTATGAACGGAAGCTTGAGAGGATTTCAAGAAGAAGATTTTTCTATGGATTTGTGCAAACCAAAACTAGACACGACTCAAACCCTAAACCGACACCGGACTCAAGCACACTCCTACAAGCAAAACTATATGAATGCAACGATACATAGGCAAACACTCCTACGTTTGGCTATCGTTTGACCTAGCGGCTACATGTTCCACACATTGCGGGAAAAAGTTTTAAAAAGCTCGTATTTTTGGTTGTTAGAAAAACCCGGGATGTTACAGCTGGGTTCACCGCGAAGCCTTTCAAAGGTTCGTCTAACAAGTTAGGGCCGCTAGGTCTTAAGGCAGGGGAAGAAGGGTCTCTCAACCTTGCGGCACGCAGGCAAGGGGAGAGAAGCCGTCCTAATTCCTGCTCGTCAAGCGCCTTATGCGCCCTTTCGGGTAACCACTAACAAGCTAGAAAAGGTCCTCATACTGAGCTAAGGTCAAAGCTATATAACCCTCATGGTTGCACTGTAAGTCCCGGGTGATCCCTTATAGTAGTTCCTAAACCATGTTGTTATAAAAGTCATATTTTAACATGTCTCATATATCATTAAATCAAATTTACATGATCATAGTTTAAGTTGAGAACTAGCATAGATCTAACCAATGCATACCCATGGTTATCAAGGTACAAGATCAAACATCTAAGATAAGTCTATATGGGTATCAAGGTAGACTCATGCAATATGAATTTAAGTGATTATAAGGTGAATAGGTAACAAGGATGGTCTCATGCTATACTTTCCTTAAACTTAAGATCCTTCTTCTATTGACTTGTAGATTTTCAAAAGTTGACTCTTGATCACGATCTCTGGATCACAAACCTCTTCTTGATCACCAACGTACAACTCACCGACTGGACATACGATCACAGAACACCATACATGCATCCAAAAACAATCATGCAAAGCAAATATAGCCTATGATTAGAACGGTACATCAATCATAAGAAAACAAAATAAAGAGTTTTGAAAACTGATGTACGATTCACTACGGTCACATAGACGCGAAGATCACGCTAAACAGAGTTATAATGGAAAAGATACATTCTAAATAAGATTAAAGACACTAATTACTAGATTAGATTTAACTCAAATTTTAATTACATAAAACAGTAGTAAAAGTTACTCCCTCCGTCCCTGAAAGAATCAATTTCTAGAGTTGTCTTAAGTCAAAATTTTTAAACTTTGACCAAATTTTTAGAAAAAACTATCAAGATTGATGGTACCAAATTTATATCATTAGATACAACATAGAATATAGTTTCATAATATGTCTATTTTATATCATAGATGTTATTACTCTTTTCTATAAAGTTAGTCAAAGTTAAAAAAGTTTGACCGGCACAGATTCTAGGAATTCGTTCTTTCTGGGACAGAGGGAGTATATGGTTAGAAAGAACTTTTCGAAATGAATCTAACGCAAGTTGAACGGACCAAAACGGAGTTAAAACAAAGAAGTTATGAGCTTTTGAATCTGGTGGCAAAACTGTAAATAAAATAAACCAGATTTTGTATTTTAAATAATAAATAAAAACGAAAATTGCAGATCGGGTGGACTGTGCCTCATTTAGAAGAAAAGGCAGGCGCTTGGTTGGAAGTTTGCACAGACTCAAGGAACAGAGCCATTTGGACGGTGGGTAGAGACTTAAAAACATCAAGGACTTATATGCAAAACAGACGACCGAACCGGTATGGATCAACCATGGCCGTTGGATCTGAGATGAAGGGATCAAATTAGACCTGGGAGCTCAGGGCGGCGCTGTCAACCGGAGTTGGGGAAGGGGATGACGTCTTCGGTGGCGCCATGGCCGGAAGTGAACGACGGAACTCGGTTTCGGCCTAAGTTGCAGTAGAGACCTCAAGACCGGGTTCAAACAAGAGATAAGCTCAAGGCGAATCTACCTGACGCGAAGAGGACGACTGGGATGGCTCGGCGGCGGTGATTAGCTTGATACGGCGGCGGCGGAGCTTCTGTGAACGATGGTGAGCTCGCGTTAATCAAGCAGAGGAAGAAAATGAAATAGAAGGGGGCGAGGCTGTTCACAGGACCACAACTGAACTCAGGGACGACCTCGGAGCGGCGATGAAGCGAAGCAGAGCAGGAACCATGGCGGAGGGATCTCGACTAGGGTGGAGCTTGGCGCTGGAGCGAGTTAGGGCACGGGGCGGCGTGATTCCGAACGGAGAGGAGCGACAGGTGCTCGCGGCTTATATGGTGGCCTTAGCGTGACCGAAATGACAGGGAAGAGGGTGGAATCGTGGAGGAGACGAGCTCGGCAATGGAGTCCGAGTCGTCTACGGGAGGGAGACGATGGTTCCGACAAGGGGGTCCACTCGTCAGTGAAACAGGAGAGAGGCGCCTGCGGAATGGAGTGACTGATAGGTGGACCGAGGTGTCAGCCAGAGAAGGAAGAATGGCAACGCGCGCTTGCAATGCCGAATTGGGCCGTCTGGCTTCAATGGGCGAGGGAGTTGAGAGGAGATAGGGGGCCGGATTGGTCTGACCGGTCTGGGCCGTTTGGCCGAAAGAGAGAAAGGGCGGGGAGGGAGGAAGCAGACCTCCGGGCCGAAAATGCAAGAGGGTAGGAGAAGACAGGAAGAAAGGTTTTTTTTTCCCAAACCTTTTCAAAACATTGTCAATTCAGATTTGAAATCCTTTCAAACTTATGATTTGAATCTTTGGGAGAAACAACAAGTTCTTGAAACTTTAAACTTTTTTTGGAAAACATAAAGTCTTTATTTTCAAAACCCTTTTCCAAGAAATTCATTTTTAAATCATTTTGATCTCAATTTGGATTTTTAAACAAAAACCACACATCACAAAAACTCAAATGCACCAACATGAATGCACAAACATGTTTCTAAACCCTAGGATAAATTTAAATTTAGATAAAATTTTTATTTCTCTATATTTTATGAGCACAAAAAATAATAAATAAATCATTTTAACTCTAATTCACGAACAACAAATTTCAGGGTGTGACACGGTTCGATAGGAACATTGAGCGGACCACCGGGACACAAACGACACCTACCACATGCAAGTTGTGAGCTATTTGTGTTTTCCATGCTTTGGTCCCACATGTCAGCAGCACTCACCTTCTCCAAGAACTAGCACAACATCCAAACCCTCTCTCTCTTGCCATTCCCCATTTGAGTTTCCTATCAACCAAGGAAGCAGGAATGAAGAGTAAGTAGGAAAATGAAGAAGAAGGAGGCCAAAAGGCCTCTCACGAGCTGCGGCAACATCGATTCCTATATGAATATCCATTTGCATGCTAGGGTGGAGCAAGGAGTGCTCCCCCTCTATAGCATTGGTGAAGGACAAGAGGAGGAGGAGGAGGAGGAGGAGGAGAAGCAA
This sequence comes from Coix lacryma-jobi var. lacryma-jobi, assembly GCA_009763385.1. Classification (NCBI taxonomy): domain Eukaryota; kingdom Viridiplantae; phylum Streptophyta; class Magnoliopsida; order Poales; family Poaceae; genus Coix; species Coix lacryma-jobi. The sequence continues at coordinate 23,155,461 of CM019826.1, forward strand.
GAAGGAGCCCACCTGAACCCTCTCTACATTGACCATAGGCCCCAAGTTTGGATCTTGATCAAACTAGTGTAAGTTCTTGGCCAATTACAGAAGCTAAACATAGGTTTCACGAGCTTTAGACGTGGACAAATCCACCAAATGCACCTTCAAATATTTATCTTGGAGGTCCCTAGGAACATCAAACAACAAATCTTGCATGAAGCCTCGATTAGATCCACTCTTGACAAGCTTTAGATTTGACCTTGGTGTCTTCACACATGATCGCCAAATGTTCCACCAGTGCATGTGGACAACTAGCCAGGATGAAATCACGCACTAGATACTTAATGGTTTTTGTATAGAACCCAAAATAGTCTAGTGAAAAACCAAGACCTCCTGTGTGCACTTAGGGCAGGTACATTGCTACACGTCAGCTGTCTCGTACATCGTCTCATGCAGTGTCACGTAGTTTTTTTGCTAATGTGGAGGAAAGAGAGAAACGAAAGAGGAAGTGGTCGTTGTTTCGAGAAACAACCACCTCATGAGCTAAAATTTAGGACTATGAGACAACTATTCTACCATTGTATGAGTTTTTATTGTCATGCAACTCACAATTTATTTTTATTTTATCCATAAGTTAAGGAATCATGAGTTGCTACGAGACAACTTGAAAAACAAACTATTGTACATATCGTCTACTAAGTCGTCTTAAAATTACGTGACACTATATGAGACCACCTACGAGACAAGACCAATGCACTTGCCCTTAGCCGAGCAACAGAGGCTCATGAGTCCATGTTGTGCAAACACTTCACCCACCAGAAGAACCTTGTGAGTCCATGTTGTGATCGCATAGACGGTCCTTGCCACATCTAAAAATCCATTTTTGATGTGAACAGTAACCTAATGTAATAAATGATTTTAAATTTTTCTAAGCTCTAATTTTGGACAATCAAAATGGATCTATAGTTTTCTAAATTATTTTCAAGGGTGTTTTATTCATGTTGACTATATATTTATTTGAATGAAAAAGAAATTTAAAATTTGGTTTAGTCTTGAATGGGTTTTGTTCTATTTTTCCAAAAAAATGAAAACTTATGCTTCAAAAATTAATTTTATAAAATATTTCAAAAGTAGTTTATTTTAGTTCTCAAATTTGACATATAAATAATTTTAAAATCATAATTTAAAAAGGTTTAAAAAGATATTTAAAATAGGTTTTTAAGGATTTCAAAAATTACAGTTTTACTGGTTTTAAAAATATGTGTGAGAAGCTTGGAAAGCTAAATTGTTCAAACCTAGTTCAAAAATAAGTTTGAATGTTAGTTTGCAAAACTGTAAAAACCTTCAAAACCTCATAAACATAGCCCACAAAACTCTCATTTCTCATCTTCTTTTGGCCCATCCAACTTCTCTGCCAGGCCGAGCCCAGCCAACTTTACCTTTTCCTTTCTTCGTGGGATACCCGCCTGTTAGCAGCCAATCTCGACCCATAGCGGAGAGCGCCTGTCTTCCGGTCCAAGCGCTCAGACTGGTGAATACCACTGATATGTTTTGCGGCCTAGCAAACAAACAATGTGTTCTTCTCCCAGCACGGATTAGCAGCTCATGGCGGGAGTCGTCCAGTCCAACTGGCTTTTTTTTAGCATGTCAGCACCTTAATTAGTCCGACGTATTGGACAACAAATGCCCAAGGTAATTAGCAACACTCCTTCCCTTTTCCTATATATTGTTTTCTTTTTTTTATTAATTATATTTTCTATTTTCCTTTTTATACATATTGCATATCAGTCTTTTATCTATATTAACAGGGTAATATTCACTCGAATCTTTTTTCTATAGTACTCCCTCCGTTCCAAATTATAAGTTATTTCAAGAATCTTGGAGAGTTAAAGCTTTTCAAGTTTGACCAAAATTATGGAGAGAAATTCAAAGATTTATGACATCAAATAGGTATATTATGAAAATATAACTAATAAAGAATCTAATGATATTTAGTTAATATCGTAAATGTTATTATCTTATTATATAAATTTGGTCAAACTTAGAAAACTTTGACTCACAAAGATTCTTAGAATGACTTATAATTTAGGATGGAGGGAGTACAATATAGGATGTGTTCTATATTTCATTAGAGTTAAATACATTTGTGGTCCTTAAATTTGTGGCTCTATGCCACTTAGGTCCACAAACTCTCAAAATCAAAATCCTACAATCTAGCAAAAGCTCACAATACGAAGCTATTGCTTTTTGCATTTGAGCAAGCATTAGACCTTAAAATTAATTTCTATAAAAGCGAGTTGTACTGTTTTGGAGATCCCTAAGATGTTTTAGATCAATACAATGAGCTTTTTGGTTGTTTTCAATAAGATATCTTGGTATCCTTGTTTATTATAAGAAATTAAGAAATATTGATGGGAAGTGATTGGAGGAGCGCTTTCAGAAGAGACTCATTAGTTGGAAAGGTAAACACCTCTCTGTTGAAGGTCAACTGACACCGATAAACTCAATGCTCAATAGCTTTCCAATGTGTATGATGTCATGCTTTCCTATACCACGGGGCAATGCTGAAAAAATGGATTACTTTCGGTCTAGATTTTATTGGCAAGGTGATGATCAAAGAAAGAAATATTGCCTCGCTAAATGGAGTGTCTTATGCCAACCTAAAGACCAAGACGGTCTAGGCATACACATTCTAGATATCAAAAACACGACATTGCTTAATTAGCAAATGGTTGTTCAAGCTTCTCACATCAGATGGCATTTGACTTCTAAATAAGTACCTTAGTTCTAAGCCTTCAGCACGATTGGAAAGTAGGAGACTCACATTTCTGATCCGATCTCATGAAGGTTAAGGGCCAGTTTGGTAGAGCTCCAACTGATTCTGATTCTCTATAGAAACTGATTCTTTGAGAAAAGTGATTCTATAGCTGAAAGTGATTCTCTTTTATTCTTTATTATAAACTCTCAAAATCAGCATGGAGAATCACTTCACAGAATCAGGAGAAGCTACTTTTTTCACCTCTCAGCCTCCTAGTTCATTTCAGAGAATCACTTCACGGAATCAGTAGAGAATCACTTCTCTCTGAAAAGCTGTTTGGCAGAGCTCCTGCTGGATTCAGCAGAGAATCAGCTCCGGGAGCTCTGCCAAACGGGCCTAGCTAGTATGATTTCCTTTACTTTAGGTCATTCATTATGAAAGATGGATCACATGTTCGATTTTCTGAAAGATAAATAGCTAGACAACACAACTTTTCACCACCAGTATCCTTGCATCTACAACATAGCTAGACCTATTGCTAACATGACATGAACCTGATGTATTTGAATAGAACCTAAGTCCAAATGGACAGTTATCGGTGAAATCACATTATCTGCAGTCCCTAATCCCATTTAGAGGTGCTCAATTTAAATAAACACTTATGGAAAATAAAATCTCCTTTGAAGGTCAAGATTCTTTTATGGTATCTACGTAGAGTAGATCAGCTTATACAAAAGATAAATTTTCCAAGATCTGGAGTTGCTAGAATTTTTCCAAGCGAAGCCTTCATTTCCAGTTTCATGTCAAGCCATGGGTTAGTCCATGAGCTAAAAATTAGGCCCGCGCTCGACTCAACTTTTGCATCAGGCTAAAAATGACGGCCCACACCCACCTGACGGGCTGAATGGATCGAGTCGAGTTGCGTTTTTTCTTTTTCTTTTTCTTTTTCTTTTTCAAATCTATCAACCCATGATCAGATATGTGCAAAACTACTTCAGTACGTTCAGCTCAGCACAAACAAAGAATAACCGCGTGGCAAGTCGTCGCAACACGCGGCTCCAGTCCAAAGTTCAGACGTGGAGCAGTGTCACCCGGATTCTGGATGAATTTCTAATCTCTCAGGAGATTCAGGAATCAGAACAATATCTGAAGTCCTCCTCCTCCTATACATATCTAGCAAAGGAATCAGATTCCAAGTTTCCAACCGACCAAGCCAAGATTTAGCTCGAGCTCTCGTGTCCTACTCCTACGGCGGCCAACGGAATCTGCACGACGCGCGCGAACCTTCGCCTCACGTCCGATCCGCGTTCGGCGAAGTCGATCGAGTCGAGCTAGCGGATCTGGCTGGATGCCCATGAGGCGATCTTTCAGAGAATTCTCAGAGCTTCAGACTGGGTTGGGGCTAGCAAGCAGCAAGGCATCGGAAAAAAGACGGACGGTGATGAGAAAAGCTTGGCCCGTCTAGTCATCCGGATTCAAAGCAGGGAACGGGCAATGGGAAACCGGAGCACGAGTCGTTTTAATTTGTTCCAATGTTCCTTATTCGGGGAGAGCACGAGTGGGGGGATCAGGAAAGCCGGGGCTCGAACGCGTGCATCCATGAACCATGATCGGTGAAAGGAAGCTGCCGAGGAGGAGGAGGAGATGGCATCCTGATTCAGTTATTATTCCGGCGTTCTGTCAGCACAGTACAAGGTCTAAGGTCAGGATCGAACGTACCTTTCGCCTCGATCTGCAGGCTTTCTTTTCGCGAGAAACAGATCTTTGCAGGTTTTATATTGGATTCAGAGTAAGATATGGATATCAATTAGACGTATATAAAAAATAATACAGATTGTCTCAATTATGAGTATGAATAGTCTTGTATCAAATATAAGAGTGGGAGACAAATATTATCTGTGATGAATATTTATTTAGATATTAAATAGAAAGAACATTCATATAGAGATTTGCTACAATTCAAGTGTCTAAATTTTAGTTTCCTTTCAAACGGCGGTTGTTGTATATATATTTTATATTAAAATTATAGACTTCATTCATTTCAATTTCAATCTGCAATTTTCGATGCCGATAATAAAAGCCCCGTTAGACAAACCTCAAAGCCAACAAGATTTGATTTATGTTGGCACAAAAACAAATAACAACTTACAAATTATTTCTATAGACAAACAAAGATAAAAAAAATTAATATATTATATATAAAGATAATAATAAATCACAAAAGTAACAATTTACTTATGCTAGTTGTTTGGATTATCTTACAATTAAAACAAATAAAATATAGAAGAAGTGCCATAACATATGTAACATAAGTCCCGCGTCAACCTGCAACATGTGTATGTCACAACTCGCAGCTATAAAAAAACTACTAGCCAGGACTTTGCTAGTACAAACAGGGGTCCAAAATAATACTCCTTCTGTTTCTAAATATCTTTTGTTTTTTAGAAATAATTTTGATTAATTTTATATAAAATATTAATATTTATGATATATAATTAATATCATTAGATAGATTTTTTAATATAGTTTATTAATAAACTTATTTAGAGATATAAATATTATATATTTTTTTATAAATTTGCGGTACGAAAACTGAAAACGGCAAATGATAAGAAAATGGGAGTATATGAAAGCATATTAAAGGGCTCGGGGTCGTTTGTGTAGACAGCTATGCCACATGCCTTCGGATCATGAGATGATGTCCGAGAGTATTTCTTAAACTTACTTTCTAAAATATTATTTAAAAGTTATTTCAACAAAAAATAATAATAAATGTTTTCTCTATACTTTACACCCTCTAACATATTATCTATAATATATGTACACTCTAGAGAGTTATTAGAGCCCGTTTGTTAGGGCTCTAGCTCTGAAAACACAGCTTTAATGTAGGTGCTCTACCATGAAGCACCTCTATGGTGGAGTTGAGCTTCCACGGGATCATTTGGTATAGCTCCAACTCTGAGATAGACTCATATGCAATTGTTGAAAAATAAATAGGGCTGACAATGAAAAAATATGTTTCTTCATTCTCACGCTTCGTCTCGTGCAGGGGGCCATGGAGTGTGGGTGCAGTGGTAGCGGCCGAGGACGGGGCATGGGCGCGATTGTTGTAGGGCCACGACCCGCGCAGGAAGCTCGTGGTCGGCAATGGCGCTCATAGCCTGGGGATCCCGCAGACAGCCACGACATGCTAAGTCGGGGTTGGGCGGCGTCGGCGGCCGGCGGATTGAGCTCAGTCGGGTAGCAAGGGCGGTGAGGAGCCGAGTGCGACCATACTGTGACGGAAGAGAAGAAGGCCATCACGACGGAGAAAGAAAAAAAAACAAAAAACTGACTGACGGGTGGTAATGGTAGGTAATTTTTATGACTCCATGAAATTAGAGTTTTCTGAGCACCTCTTGATAGGCTCCATAGATTTTGATGAATCTGCAAGCTCGATTCAAGCTTTTTGGCAGATCTGAAGTTTACGGTCCTGAGACGTTTGACTTAAAAAGATAGAGTTTACGGAGCTTCATCTTTGACTAGCGAGAAATCTAGAATAGAAGTGACAATGTATCGAGATCTAACTAAAGAAAGTTATTGGAAGATATGTCTACACTATCTATTCCGATCAATGAGAAATAATATAAAGACACTATTGGTGGAGTTGCTCAGAGACCTTGGATATAAAAGATATTCAACGTTATTTCGGATATTGCATATATTGTATTTGTATTTTATATCTAGTAAATAACCTTGAATATCTGAAAATAAAATCCAATTTTTTATCCAATCATTTTCTGTACGTGCGTGGCCAACTCTGTGTCGTAACTCGTAAGTACTCGTACCTGAACTGAAAGAGAAATAGAACACCACTTCCTCGGCGAAACAAGTGGCTGCAGCAGCTTCGCCAGCCTCAGCATCGGATCGGCCGTCATCAGGCTAAAAAAGTGGAAGCCGAGAGGAGCAAATAAAGGGCGGGCGCAAGCGCAAGGTTCGCCGGCCATTCGCCGTCCGGATCGGCCGGGGCACGCCACCGCACACGTCGACGTGGGCCCCGCCCCCGCCCCCGACTCCGATCGAACCGGATAAGCTAAACTAGTTCGTGTACGTACGCGCGTGTGCCGCGAAATCGTCTCGTCCGGCCGGGACGAATGAATGGATCGGGAGGAGAGGTCTTTAGCGGAAAATTGCGCACAAGGGTGACGGGAATTAACTAACCAACAAAAGCGGACTCCTTTCGCTAATCCGGCCGATCACTGGCTTCTGGAGATTTTTTCGTGGCTGCTGATGAGTGATGAGCGTGACGTGACATGTGTGGTGTGGTACACTTGAAAAGAGGAAAAAGCTAGCGGAGGTGTGCGCCCGATAAATATAAAATGATGATGGGCTGCGATCTTATCCGCGCGGTACGGTGCCCTTGGCCCGCCAGGCCCACGGCCGCCGACTGGGTGGGATCCATCCGATTCCGATGGGGGCGGGCCCGGTGCGAGCGTCAGCCGAACCCACCGAACGTGGGCCGCGTGTGCGATGGCCTTCTTCTTCTGGCTTCCGCTAATCCGCATCCGCTCGCTCGCTCTGCCTTTTTCTTCTTGCTTTCCGCCCTCGCGCGTGCACATATGTACGTCGTCTTTCTCCATCGACTTCGTTGTTGGCGTCAGCAGCATCTGGAATTAGAATGTTCCAAAGACAGCACCATGACTATACTAAATATAAATATTGGGGAACGGGAATTCGTTTAGCGAAAGCACATGCATAGATTACTCATTATTACTTGCTATATAGTCCTACGAATCATTGCCCCACTGGTTCGTTATATAAAATGCGATTTTAGATCAGAAACGAACAAAGCACATACTGAGTCCGACAGAAGTCGTCGAATGGGTGTGTGATATTTGGGCATAAGTACGTGCCCAATTAGGATAGATATAACTCACGCACACATATCTTTCTCTCTTTTTTGAACGAATGGCCATAGATCGTGGGCTATTTCAATTATCCAAGAACAGTCAGCAAGCGAGTTATCAATATTGCCACTATGCACTCACCATCTATTATTGACGATGCTAATTAAAGCACATTAGAGAGAGTGGGTGCGCTTGTGTTGTGCAAGCATAGACATGTCATAATAAGATAAGAGGCGTACGCATGTACGTATGATGACATTTTCAGTTATATAGTCATTGCTTTCAAATTATTTTAAGGGTGCATTTGCACCCCCTAATTACTGAGTATTCCCCTCCAATCCCTACAGTCCGGACGTAAAGTTCAGTCCAGTTGCACGCATATATAGACGTGGAACATTATTTCTACGCTAACGTTGAGATACAGTACCAAATTGGCCCGCACTCCTTTTCCTTTCACCCAAGAAATCGCGAATCCACACGACCTTGTGCTTTCTTCGCGGGCGCCAGATCCGTGGTCACCGTCACCATGCCGCGCGGGTCCTCGTCGTCATCCATTCCATCCAGGGAATCTTCAAGAGCAGGCCGGGCTGGCCGGCGGGAGCGAATCCAATCCACAGATCGAGCAGCAGCACTGTTGGTTTGGCTGCGGCGGCCCCGCGGGCGTGGCGCCGTGGACCCGTGCCCCGCCGGAGGCCGGCGCCACCCGAATCAGGCAGGCAGGAATGAGGAATCGGTCCTGGTCCGAAGAAAAGCCCGGGCGCCGCGCCTGCTCCAGCTCGGTCCGCACCGTGACAAAGCGTCTTTTTCGGGCGTCCGTCCTCGCGTCGCGTCGCTTTTCCAGTGGCGGGCGCGGCTGCGAATCATTGGCACACGGCTGCGGACAACTGGACAAGCACGCGCTCTTCGCCGACATGGCAGCCGCCTGCTACTACTCCCTAGAGAAAATTTGTGGTCGGTCGGCCGCAGCATCTATGCCAAAGCTAGCCGCAGACGCTGCGGCAGTATCCCAAAACGTGCTCAAATTCGAGGGAGGGAGCGGCCGGTGGGTGCCGCCTACTACAATCTCGATCTTAATTCTTTTTTTTTTAAAAAAAATCTCAATCTTCAAATACAAGAATATTCAAATAATTTGCCATCAAATAAAAAGCAGTAAAGACTAAGGACCTGTTTTGGATCTTAACAAGATTATTACTGCTCCCTACATCCCAAATTAGAAGTCATTCTAAAAATCTTAGACAGTAAAAGTTTTTTAAGTTTGACCATATTTATATAATAAAATAATAACAATTATGATATCTAAGTATCATTAGATTGCATTAGTTATATTTTCATAGTATGTACATAATTGATGTCATAAAATTTTGTTTCTCTCTATAATTTTGGTCAAACTTGAGATGCTTTGACTCTTTAAGATTCTTGTAATTGTATAATTTAGAACAGAGAGACTATATATGCATTATACATATAATTGTTATAAACTTAGATTATATATTACAGTAATAGGAGTACTTGGATTTCTGGATTTGTTATGGTGATTTCTTCTTAGTTCAATTGGAAAATAGCTACTCGGCTAATGATTTATTTGGCTGATAAATCAGCTTATGCAGTTTTGTTGTGAGAGAAAACATTATACCATGGTTGATAAGTTTAAACGAACAGGGTGCAAAGACAGTTAGAAGGTGGATTATAAGATTATTGTAATATTGTTTCGATTAGAATAATGTAGCTCATAATCTAGCATTATGTTTTGATCGTAATTAGAATATTTTTAGCTGATTATTATAATCACAGCGGATCCGTTTACGCCATAACTTATACTCACTCCGTCCATAAAAGAATGCAATTATGGAAAGCATGTCGGTCAAATTATTTCAACTTTGACCAAGTTTATAGTAAATAGTATTAGTATTTATGTCTTACAGTAAAAGGAAATATATTTATAAATAATCTAATGGTGTTTATTTTGTCTTATAATTGTTAGTATTTTTTATATAATTTTAGTCGAAGTTATGTTTGACTCCTCGGGACGTTAGAATTGTATTTTTTTTTGTGGATGGAGTACCTCACAAACTAGTTACTCCATCCTACAACAAAGTGTATTCTAGATATTTTATAAGACAGCTTAAGTATATATGCATATCATTGATTTCGGCTACCAATTACATGAGTCATTTTTGGGCAAAATGATGTTTAAAAGACAGACATGCCTGGATGGGGTTGAGCAATCCAAAATACCTTTTAATCCAAATTGGTGGATAGTTAGGGTTTAAAACAATAATGGTGGTCCGACTTAAATATTATTATTTTTTATGATGACGATATAATTGAAACACGTTAATATAAAAGTGTGCAATTTAATAAAACACAATATACAAACAGATTATTTAAATATCTATAATACCTTGGTATAAAATACTACTGTGGTCCGTGGCCTATACACAAATCACCCTTAGCTACACGCTTCGAACAAATTTTGAACTTCTCTCATACTTATATTATAGTTTATATAAGGGAGGGAGGGAGTACGCTAGCATCTGCCATGCCATGCAGCTACGCCCACTACCAGAGACTAAAAATTTCAAGATTCTCTGTCACATCGAATCTTTAGACGTATGCATGAAATATTAAATATAGATAAAAATAACTAATTGTACAGTTTGTCTGTAGATGTCGAGATGAATATTTTAAGCCTAGTCAGTCTATATTTGAACAAAGTTTGCTAAATAATATAATGAAAGTGTTATAGGAACTTTTCCCCAAAATTTTGGCGAACTAAACATGGCCTTAGGCCCTTAGTCGATACAATCAGCTGTCGGTGTTTGTTAACCGGCAACTCGTCTTGAGGGATCTCAGACAATTTGTTCGGTGGTGATCGGCGTTCGTAGAACCCAGCGAGTACGCAAGGACAACTATTTATACTGGTTCAGGCCGCTTAATAGCGTAATACCTTACGTCCAGTGCGGCGTGTGCCTTGTGTTATGATTCAAGATTCAATGATAGGAGTCGGCGCCTGCTTCCCCTTATATATCCGGGTGAAGCACGGCGTATGCCGAGTCCTAGTCGGTTACAACAGAAGAGTCTTATTCTAATTACAAGACTCCCTTTAAGAACTCGACTAAGTTACAATGAGAATCCCAATCCATGTACACTTCGTATCAAGTCTTCGGATCCCCCGTGTCGCCCAGGGTTAGTCGGAGTAATCATCTTCTGATGATATCTCTGACATCCTGGTCCGTCAAGTCCCCGAGCTCTTCATCATTTCTCTAAAACGTTATCTTCTGGCTTCTCTCTGAGAATCTCTGGGTAATGTCTTGAGAAATCTTGAGGTGCTCTGTAGGCAAAAACTTCCATGGTGTGCACTTTTTCTTGAAAAGTGCACCCATAGGGTGTAGCCCCCGAGCCTCTTGTTATTTATAATAACTTTGAGGGTCTTTCGAGCCTTTTCCGAGTAATTTTGGGCTAAGAAAAAACATTTCCTTTATGATATACCCTGTAGCCCCCGAGCCTGAGTTCCGAGTACCTGAGTAGTCGGTACTCGGGGTCTACAAGATATCATCCGTATAAACCATAAGGATGACAATAATTTGGAACATGACACTGATCTATATCATAATCGCTATAAGTAATAAATATCCAGTTTCAGGTGGGTAATGTTTTCATCAAACATCCCTTTTCACCCCCACTGAAAAATTACCGCAAGGCAATCAATAATTGACCAGTGATTGTTTCAACTGTCCTCATTGATGATTCTTGTCGTGTTCTGCAATAGTTTTGTCGTCTTGTTCTTGAAGTAGTCACGTGAAGCTAGCCTGTCACTGGAGCCAGGCTTCACATGTGCAACAGTGTGCAAAAAATTATTGCTCTCTGGCACTTCCATTCATGAACTGTGTCCATAGGCCAGGAGCGGCCGCATATAAATACCCTGCCTAGGAAGCAAGGAAGCCACACCTTCCTGAGTGTATGACTTCGCTTAGTCTCTTGAATGTTATAGTATATATAGCGGAAATGTCTGAGCCCCCGGGTATCTTCCTTGTATAGGACAGTTGAGGTGTCCAGAAGAACTCTTGTGAGGAGATCATCCGTCAGGGTGGTTTCCAAGTGGTCGCAAGCAGAGGGATACAGAGGTGCACCTAGAAGAACGAACTCTTGTGACTCCCGCATCGCGGGCAACCTCGGGGTCACAGGTTGTCAAAAGGCGCTAGGGTTAGGGCCTACCTCCAAGTTCTTTGTGTACTGGGGTAGAACCTTTAAACCTGCCTTGGGATGCACTGAAAAGATAGTGTCTACCCAAGGTTCTGTGTCTGCTTTACTGCGTCTCACTGAACCCGGTCCTTGGTGCGGCGTGCATCAAGACTCTGTACCTTGACTTCACTAGAGTAGCGTTTTACATCCTGAATAAGCTTGTACTGGAAGCTGTTGTATCTCAAGATGCGCCCGTGTATCTCCGTTGTAATTTTGAGTAATAATTAATAAGATCCAGGTACTTGGAATGTTTTCCGAGTCCTTTATCTTTTCCTCCGAGTACTAAATGTGCCTTGTGAAAGAATAACATTATCTGTTGTACGATTTGCCTGTTCACTGACTCTGACGCCGTCTGAAACGTCCCCCAACCGTTAGGGTTTCTGACGGTTTCTATAACGCCGTTCGGGAAAGGTGAACGGTTGCCGAAACATATCTATAATAGGCCGCCATTGAACTTGCAGTTTTTTCATTCTTTCATCAAGCCATAGCCTTCAGAGCAAGAAATCCCATAGCCAATCCATTAGTTGATGCGCAGAAAGTTCCTTGTCATCAACATGGGCCCAAAGAAGCAATCTGCAACCGAGAAGAAGAAAGCGAAAGCCATTAGCGGGAAACCACGCCATCCGTGCCCTCCAATAGATGTTCTTGCTTGGAAGGTGCCAGATACCAGAGAATCGGAGCTAGCCTTCCTGGCGCAGCAAGGATTACTCCGGTCGCAGCCAATAGACGGGTGGAGAGTACCCACTGATCATCGTGCTCCCGCCCCCAACACGATGGAGATAGTGATGTTCAAGTCGTTTGTGGAGCGCGGATTGGGGCTGCCAGCATCCGATTTCTTCAGAGGATTGCTGCACTACTATAGTTTGACTCTCAACCATATTACTCCCAATGCCTGCTTCCACATTGCTATCTTCGCTCATCTGTGTGAAGCTTTTCTGGGGATTTGCCCCTCTTTTACACTTTTTCGTTATTTCTTCTGGGTCAAGTGTCAACCTAGTGATGCATGTGTAGAGGTAGTCAGTGGGGCTAGCTTCCAGCTTAGGATAGAAGCAGCTACACAATATATTTCTGTAGTATTATCGGAGTCTGTCCGAGAGTGGGCAAGCAGATGGTTTTACATAGCCAACCCGCTGCCGGCCCTTCGTCGTCATGATGGATGGCCGCAACAGAAGTCCCGTGAATGGAAGGACAAGATCTCTGCCGAGGAGGTAGAGGCTATCCAACCACTAATCGACATGATAGCGATAATGAAGTTAGGTGGATTGACTGGTTATACCGTCGTCCAAGATTTTATTGCACGTCGGATTCATCCGCTGCAGCAGCGAGTCAATTTTGGCTTTGAGTACCTTGGCGTGAAGGACCCGGGCCGGCATGATGCCGAGCAATTATCCAACCAAGAGATTCTGAGAAGAATGAACCAGCTGTTGAAGAGTCGTGAACAGCTTGTTACAATGACGACGACTTTCTCCGCCATCAACCCTCCTCCAGCGGTAAGTAGTCAGAGTGCCCGTCTTTCAGATTCTTAATAGATATCCTTCTGACTAGACATTATCTTCATCTTCTTCTTCTTTATAGGACCAAGGGTGGATAAACAATGACTGTCCACCCTTACCCCCGACGACTCAAGAAGGCGGAGGCTTTGCTCTCAAGGGTCCCATTCGAATTGAGGACCTTCGTCATAAGTCAAGCTCTCCTGGTGATCTTGACTGGTTAGACTCAGACTCGACTGACTCTGATGTCATGCTCATAGATCCCGAAGCCGAGAGTAGCCGGAAGAGATCTCCAAGTCCGCTTCAAAGAAGCCGGAGATCCCATCCCAAAGAAGGCTCGCACTGGTAATCGCCGTGCTTGTCGAAAAATTCTTTTATCAACAGAATTGGCTGAAAAGCACTGTAATATGGGTGCTCTTGGTAAGGGAAAACCCGAGTACTTTATAGTCTTCCTGTTTTGGATTTTAATACACACTTATCTTATATCTTTGTTTGATCCAGATGCTGAGATAGCCCAGGGGGCTTCAAGTGTTGCGGCTCCTGAAGAAGCTTCGACTTCAGACCCGCTGCCGAAGAAGCCGATATTGAAACTGCCGCGGGCATTGAAGCTCGTGAAGTAAGTCACAACACTTTCTTTAGATTGCTCGCGTATTTCTGGTGCTAATATGAATACTTGTTTGTTGTAGGAAACCGAAGCCGGCTGCAGCATCCTCAAGTGCTGCCACTGAGACCCGAACGGTGGAGGAGTCGGAGGCGCAGGATAAAGGTGAATCCAGCGTCCTTCCAATCTTTAGCCAGGTGAACACTCTACCAGGCTCCTCTCCATACGGTACCCAAGTTGATGCAGCACCGGAAGCGGAGGTACTTCCCTTGCCTCAGGTTGGTGTTCCGTACTCAATCTTCCGCTCTCCTGCTCAAATGGAATTTGACCGAGTGATGAACGAGTGGTTTTTTCGGACCTGACAGCCAGATGAGCCCACCCTGGAGATGGTCCTGGCCGAGATCAATGCTGAAGCTTCAGATCGTCCGCAGGAAGAGTCCGAGGCTGCCCCAGAGTCCTCTCACCAAGGATCGAAACTTGAAGTCGTGGGGTACAACTAGGATCTCACCCGGCTGAAGGAGTTGAGCGAGCAAGTGATGGCACCTGCCGTAGCACTCCGTCAATTTGTTGAGGTAATTCCTTCGAAGTCCTCTTCGTATGTTGTAGTCTCATCCGAGTACTTATATTATGTTCTGTGCAGGGCTTTGATGTGAAAGTCGCTGAGCAGATCACTCGGATTCGCCAAGAATTATCTCTTGAGAATCAACGACTCAAAGACTACATCACCCAGGATCAAATTAGTCAGAAAGTGGCCACTCAGCTCCTGAATAACCGCATCAACGAATTGCAGAACAATCTCAAGGTTATTGTGGATGAGCGTGATGCGGCCAATAACCGAGAGATTGAGCTGCTTGCCAAGCATGCTGCCCCAGAGCAGAAGTTGAAGGAGGTCGTGAAGTCTTCCAAGAAGCAGCTATCTGGTAAGTTGGAAGTACTGTCGCGAGTCCTTATTGCTTTTTATAGACTTATGATACTCATCCAATTAATATGCTTTCAGATTCGAAAACACAGGCGTCCGGGTGGCAGAATGCTTTCAACCAGAAGGAGGCGGAGCTTGAGGAGGTATTTGCTAATGCGCAAAATACTCTCCAAGAGGCCAAACTGATTCGTAAAGATGATGACCGAGACCTGCTGCAGGCATTGAAATCGACGAAGGAGTCACGGGAAGCTCTGGAAGTGGTCCAGGCGCCGTTGAAGGAGTCTCAAGAGTCTCTGAAGACTTCGCAGGCTTCTTTGAAGGCACTAGAGCTTGCTGTTGAGCCCGTCCTGGACATGATCCCGCGCCCTGAGGGAGTCGACGAGTCTTTGATTGATCGAGCCAAAGCTGCACCTGGGCGGCTAGCTCAATACATCAAGGACATGGCGACTTTAGTGGTGTGTGGTCTGCTGGCGACACTGCGTCTGCATATGCTGTCTTTTGATCTGTCCTCCATCATGACGCTGCCCAATGGCAAGACTGATGAGGATCTCGCAGCGATGCAGGAGGAGGTCAAGGCTGTAGCGGAGGAGTACTCGCAGATTCTAGATCTTGTAGAGTAGTATGTCTTCCTCGGTCCTTTGGCCATGTTTTGAATCTCCTGTAAACAAATATTATTTAGTAGTAAAGAATCAAAGTATAATTTACTTTTGAGACTTGTGAATTTCATATGTTGTCGACTCGGCATTGCAAGGAATGTCTTGTCAATGGGTCATTTTGCTTTGTAGTGGATGTATGACCAAGCGTCTTACTAGACGAGTCTATCCGAGTGCTCTCTAGCACTTTGAGTGTGGGTCGTATGACTTTGTTTCTCTTATAGTCTTTAACGATCTATAGAGAACTTAGTTTGCCCAAGTACTACTCTTAGTACTTTTGTCCAAGGGATTAATTTGATTAGGCACCTCTTAAAGACCACAACGATGGTTTTTGCCGGGTGAATCATATCCTCTTGGTAGGCGCAGCTTGAGTGCGAAATTGGGTCAGACCTCTGTCCGGTTATTGTGTAACAGGGTGAGTACAACTCCCTTTGTTATACCTTATAGGAACTAGTATCTACTTTGTAGATACTATATTCGCTATAGGTTGATAGCCGGGTTTTAAACCGTACTATCATTTGAGTTTTATTGAGCTCGAAACTCGTAACTCAAGTATGGTTACCGCTGAACCATCCATCCGAGTAATATTATATATTTGTTGGTGGGGTATAATAGCTAAAGCTTATTGTATGCTTTTAAGATTCTATCCGACTAAATAGTCGTGATAAATGTAATTAGAAAGATAATTCATAAAGCTCTTATTTCTGATGAAATCTAAACTTTATTAATATCCGGGAATTAGATACATTTGCCCTGAGTCGAATCTGTAGCATAGTCCTTAGGTATGGAATTTCTTCAGATGCTCAATATTCCATGAATTTGGCAGTGGAGAACCATCCTCGGTGACTAACTCAAATGACCCGGGTCTTGTTACTTTAGATACTATGTAGGGTCCTTCCCAAGGACTCATAAGCTTGTGGTGGCCTATGGTATTCTGAATTTTCTTTAGGACCATGTCGCCTACTTGGAAGGTACGGTGATGGACGTTCTTGTCGTAGTAGCGCCTCATCCCTTGGAGATATCTTGCTGATTGAAATAGGGCGGCTAACCGAGCTTCCTCGAGGCTGTCGACTTCTAGGCGTCTTGTGTCATCGGCTTCTCCTTCGTTATACTGCTCTGTTCGCGGAGAATTCAAGATTAAGTCTGCCAGGAGGATTGCTTCGGTGCCATAGACTAGGAAGAAGGGAGTTTGGCTTGTTGCCCTGCTTCGCTGTGTTCTTAGCCCCCAGACTACCTTAGGCAGCTCTTCGACCCACTTTCCGCCGTGGTCTTTTAGAA